>JARGCV010000103.1:12360000-13793750 GCA_034064705.1 Bothrops alternatus | reverse complement strand
ATGACAAAAATCTTACATAGTCTTTTAAATATTTCGGTGGGCCTTTTGCCTGCTCTGAACGTCTCAGAGCTGCCGCTAGTTCCCAATCTGCAAGCTCGCCTGCCAGGCTTGGCAGACGGGGGCTGTGTGACCCATCTGACATGGGTAAAGCCAATTTGTGAAGGCTGGCCTGTTCCGGTAGGCCTGAGCCAGAGTTCCACGGTGGAGTGGAATCCACTGGATTGGCATGAAAAGCCGATTGAGAGCAATGTCCAGTGGGTGCAATGCTTGAGGCAGGAGCAGCATGAAAAGCCAATTGAGAACAATGTCCCATGGGTGCAGTGCCTGAGTTAGGAGCAGCCTCATTGGCAAAAATACCATTCGGTGATTGCAAGGTCCTGCTTTCACTGAGAGACTCAGATGCACGATCACAATCGTGTTCCTCGTCCCCCCCGAGAGCAGAGCCAGGAGCGGAAGAGTGGTGTGGTAACCTCCAATGCAGCTTGTCAATGTGCAGAGCACACAACCGTCTTCCAGGGCCACTTTGTATGAGAGCCGCCCTGACACCTTGCAAACCACAGCTACCACCCATAGTGCACCTTGTCCATAGTTGCGTGCCCAAACCAGATCACCCACTTGCAAGTGCCTCGGTGCCTTAGGCTGCGGCACTTGTGACATGACCCTGTCTGGATGTAAGCAATCCAGCTTTGTGATCAGACGGCGGCCCCATCTTAATTCAGCTGTACTCTTGCCCGCAGAAGTGCAGGGTGTTGTGCATTGGCAGAGTAGGAAATCTGCCAACCTGTGATACCAATTGCCAGTTGTGATCCTCTTCAAGGATTCCTTGGTCGTTCTGACCATGTGTTCCACTTGGCTGTTAGAGGTCGGGTGGAAGGGAGCCGAAGTGGCATGCCCATATTTGCCCATAAAAAGGACTGAAACTCTGCAGAAGTAAATTGAGCCCCATTGTCTGAGACTATGACATCTGGGAGCCCACGCATTGCAAAGATGCTGCACAAAACCTGGATGGTCCTGGCAGTCATCATAGTGGACACTGGAATGACCTCTAGCCACTTGGAGTGATTGTCCACAACAATGAGGAAGAGCCAGACAAATCTTGCTCTTCCTCATTCCTCATTCCTCAAGTCATGCCAGACAAATCTTATTGCATTCTTTGACCAAGTGACAAAATTAGTGGATCAGAGGAATGCTGTGATTATAATTTACTTGGACTTCAGTAAGGTATTTGATAAAGTAGATCACAACCTACTACTTGATAAGATAGAAAAATATGGGTTAGACAGTATCACCACCAGATGGATCTGTTGCTGGCTGACCGGCCATACTCAGCATTTGGTCCTCAGTGGAACCGCATATACATGGAGGGAAGTGTGTAGTGGGGTGTCCCAGGGCTCTGTTCTGGGCCCAGTGCTCTTCAACATCTTCATCAATGATTTGGATGAGGAGATAGATGGGGAAATCATCAAATTTGCAGGCGACACCAAGCTGGCAGGAATAGCCAACACTCCAGAAGACAGGCTTAGGATACAGAAGGATCTGGACAGACTTGAACACTGGGCACTATCTAACAAAATGAAATTCAATGGTGAAAAAAGTAAGGTTCTACATTTAGGCAAGAAAAACCAAATGTACAGGTATAGTATAGGGGATACCTTGCTCAATAGTAGTAACTGTGAGAGGGACTTCAGAGTCCTAGTGGACAATCACTTAAATATGAGCCACCAATGTGCTGCAGCTGCCAAAAAGGCCAACACAGTGCTAAGCTGCATTAACAGAGGGATAGAATCAAGATCACGTGAGGTATTAATGCCACTTTACAATGCCTTGGTAAGGCCACACTTGGAATACTGCATCCAGTTTTGGTCACCATGATGTAAAAAAGATGTTGAAACTCTAGAAAGAGTACAGAGAAGAGCAGCAAAGATGATTAGGGGACTGGAGGCTAAAACATATAAAGAATGGTTGCTGGAATTGGGTATGTCTAGTTTAGCGAAGGGAAGGACGAGGGGTGACATGATAGCAGTGTTCCAATATCTCAGGGGCTGCCACAAAGAAGAGGGAGTCAAGCTATTTTCCAAGGCGCCTGAAGGCAGGACAAGAAGCAACAGATGGAAACTAATCAAGGAGTGAAGCAACCTACAACTAAGGAGAAACTTCCTGACAGTTAGAAGAATTAATCAGTGGAACAACCTGCCTCCAGAAGCGGTGAATGCTCCAACACTGGAAGTTTTTAAGAAGAGACTGGATAGCCATTTGTCTGAAATGGTATAGGGTTTCCTGCCTTGACTAGATGACTTCCAAGGTCCCTTCCAACTTTATTATTATTATTAGTTGCCCCTGAAAGGGGCCACCAAAATCAATATGAATCCTCGACCAAGGGGCTTGTATGGTTTCCCATCTATGCACAGGAGCATGTGGCATTTCTGGCCTTGACTGCTGGCAAATGAGGCACCTGTGGATCTGGGCCTCGATATCTTTATCGAGCCCAGGCCACCAAAGGAGCTGCATGTGAGTGCCTTCATCTGGACTATTCCCAGATGTCCCTCATGCAGAGAATCAAGGACTCTAGTCCTCAGTGAGGTCGGGATTACTACCCCATTGCAGCACAAAATATAATCCTTAAAGGTGGATAACTCATGCTTCCTTTTCCAGAAACTCTGAAAGTCAGGGCCAGGACATGTTTCCGGCCATCCTGTGAGCACACAGTTTAACACGTGGCTCAACGTGATGTCAGAAACTGTTTCTGCAGCAACGTATCCTGCATTAAGGGGAGACTCCGGCAAATCCTGGATAGACAGGATGTAGTTGGCTGGAGCAAGATCTGACTCTAATACCTGTAGAGGCAACCTACTAAGGCCATCTGTGTGGCCCATTTCTTTATCTGGTTTGTGAACCAGACAATAATCATAAGCAGATAAGAATATTAACCATCTCAACATTCTAGGAGAGATAATCTGGATGTCTGCTTGTTCATAGTGAACAACCCCAGAAGCGGTTTGTGGTCAGTGAAGACCATGAAGTGGCAGCCATACAAAAAGTCATGAAACTTTTTTACGCCTGCCACAATGGTCAATGCTTCCCTATCTATTTGTACATAATTGCGTTCTGCAGCAAAAAGAATCCTGGAGTAATAGGCTATAGGGACTTGTGTCCCATCAGCACTGAGATGACTTACCACAGCTCCGATCCCATACGGGGATGCATCACACACGATGCTGACTGGCAACTGCTCATTGAAATGAGCCAACAGCACATTTGATGACAACAACGCTTTAACTGCTGCAAAACTCCTCTCGTGGACATTCGTCCACTTCCATGGAGCCTTCTTGTCCAAGAGCCAGTGTAATGGCTCTGCCACTGCGGCCTTGTGGGGGAGGAAAGCATGATAGAAATTAAGGAGTCCCAGGAAGGCCTGAAGATCTCCCTTCGAGGGACTGGATGCCTGCTGAATTGCTTTGAGCTTGGATTCAGCAGGATGAATGCCTTCGGCATCTATATGAAAACCCAGGAATTCTGTGGAAGTGACTCCAATTTTGCATTTCTCCTGTTTGAGCTTCAGCCCCACTTTGTGGAAATGTTGCAAGACGGCCCAGAGCCTGTCAGCAAGGTTTTCGACTGATTCCCCAGCTATGGGGACATCATTGAAATGTGGGCATACACCCAGAATGTTGCGGAGCATGCAGTCCATTATGCTCTGAAAAATGCCAGGGGCTACATTAACCTTGAAAGCTCCCCGGTGGGTTACAATGGTTGGGCCTCAGCCGTGGCATTGTCCACTGGCAGCTGCTGATAGGCCTGGGCCAAATCTAATTTGGTGAAATGCGACCTCCCTGTAGAAATGCCAAAATGTGGCTGACTACAGGCACTGGATAGGAGTGCTTCTGGAGAGCTTTGTTTAACATGCATTTATAGTCGGCATAAATGCGGATTTCTCCATTAGCCTTAAGTGGCATGACAATGGGAGTTTCCCATGGACTGCTATCTACGAGCTCTAAAATGCCTTGTTGCAACAGCTTGTCCAGCTCTGCATTGATTCTCTGCTTTAGGGCAAAAGGGGGAAATTACAATTATCATTATTAGGAAGGATCTCTGTGATTAAAATGAATATATTACCAAAATTATCATATTTATTTTAGACAGTCCCAATAAAATTAGAGAAATGTGTTTTTTTTAAGAATTAGACAGAATGATTAACAAATTTATTTGGTTGGGTAAAAAAGCACGAATAAATATTAAAATGTTACAAGATAGTAGAAGTAGAGGTTTGGGCTCCCAAAATGGGAAACTTATTACTAAGCAGCTGGTTTACTTTGGATTAGGGATTGGATAAACTTAAATAATAAAAGGGTTCTAATGATTGAAGGATATGATTTGCAGGCCAATTGGCATGCCTTCTTATGGGGAAAATACAAGAAGACACATACATATTTCTACCAGCACCAGATAAGAGATGCGCTGATTTGGATGTGTGAAAAGGTTAAAAAGAGACACTATATGAAAATCCCAAACTGGGTCTTACTGATGGAGATATACATTGGATAAAAAAAGATGATAAGATACAAAGAATTATTAGATAACCAAGGAAATCTCAAATCAAGGGAAGAATTAAAAGAACAGGGAATAAATATAGATTGGTGGCCATAACTACAGATATAATCAAAATATAGTAAAGACATGGAAGAATATGGAATAAATTGGGTAACATAGCAATTGGATAAAATATTAACAGGTAAGGAAGGAAAATTTTTAACAAAAACCTATAAACATCTACTAGAGGTAGAATTGGAAGAAGAAATAATAAAAGGCCCAATGATAACATGGGCACGAAACATGGGCCTAAATATAGAAGTGGAAGAATGGGAAAGAGTATGGAATAAAAATTGTAAATTAACATTGTCAACCGCATATAAGAAAAATCAATATAAAATGTTTTATAGATGGCATTTAACACCAGCGAGATTGGCTAAAATGTATAAAAATATGAATCCGGATTGTTGGAAGTGCAAAAACAAGGAGGGAACATTCTACCATATGTGGTGGCAATGCCCCAAAGCAAGGGTTTATTGGGAACAGATAAGGAGATTGTTAGAGAATTTTAATTTCTCTGTTGGTGAAAAAATAAATCAGAAGCTTTAGCTGATTAAAATAAATTTATTTATATTCATATCAACATATTTACAATACCATACATTCTTCTTTACAGCAACATAGCTCAATGAAGTCTTACAGAGACAAACCTGAGACTGAAAATTCAGCTTCTAACTCAATACCTTTTTACACAGACTCAGTAGCACTTTCTTCACATTGGCTGACTGATTTACCACATGACTCTTCCTGCTCATGAACATTCCAACACTCCTCCCTTCATGACAGGAAGAGACATCAGACCTATTGACTTAATACATTCTCCATAGTGAACACCACCCAATAGTTTAGTCATCATGTCTGCCAAATTATCCTCAGAAGAACAATGATGTAAACTAATCAATTTTTATTTTACAGCTTCCCTGACATTACAATACTTAATGTCTACATGTTTACTTCTGTTCTTCACCCTGTCACCAGTTGCCATTTTTATACAGGCAGCATTGTCTTCAAATACCTTTACAGATTCTTTTACATTAATATTTAAATCTTGCAACAACTGTACATACCATGTTACTTCAGAACACAATTCAGATAAAGCAATAAACTCTGCTTCCACTGTTGAAATAGCAACAGTTGTTTGTTTTCTGGACTTCCATCCAATCAGAATCCCTCCAAACAATATTATAATCCCAGAATTTGATTTCCTTGACTTGTAATGCATCCTTTGCGATGAAGCAAAGATCATCCACAAATGATAACAGTAGACAATTCCCTCCTTGTAACTGTCCAGTATATATACAATTATCAGCTTTGCAATTTTTAAATCCAAGACCCTTTAAAGCAGTATCTAAACAGATATTCCAGTTTCTGGCTGACTGCTTCAGCCCATAAATAGCCTTGTTTAATTTATACACCATGTTAGGTTTTGCAATTTCATATCCTGGCGCTTGGATCATATAAATTTCTTCCTCTAACTCAGCATTGAGGAATGCAGTTGTGATATCAAAGTGCCAGATTTTATGCTTATATGCCACTGCCAATGCCAGTGCTAATCTTATACTCTCACTTTTCACAGTTGGCGCAAATACTTCATCGTAGTGCACATTCTTTAATTGTGAAAAACCTTATGCCACTAACCTGGCCTTATACTGTACATCATTATTTGGCAATACCTTTTTCTTATATACCCACTTATAACCCACAGCTCTGGTTCCCTGTGGCAAAGTCACTGATTTAAATACTTTATGTTCTCCCATGGATTTCATCTCTTTATCCATGGCCTCCTTCCATCTTTCTTGTTCAGCTTTTGGTAATGCCAACACCTCTTTATAACTTCTTGGCTCATACCACACATTGCAAACCTTTACCTTGCTGGCAGAATACCTGTCAGGTGGAATTCCTTTGTTACATCGCTCTGACCTACATGGTATTAACTGCTCCTGTGTCTCAAGTCTTTCTGGCTTCATGTCTTGTTCAGCATCTCCTCCCTGAACATTGACATCTTCAATAATTATTTTTCCATCATTAGATGAGTTATTGTCATTAAATAGATCACTGTCATTAAGTGAGACATACCCAGAATTTGCATTAATTCTGTCCTAACTTTGTTCTGAAAAATTAGCAGACCTTGAAATTTCAATTCTTTTACTTCCATCGCTAAAGCGATATCCTTTTGACCCTGGCTCATAGCCCACAAACCTGAGCTTTCTTGCCTTTTGCTGTCCCTTTCTTCTGATTGCTTTTGGAATATGTACCCATGCAGTACTTCCAAAAATTCTCAAATGTGCCAGTGATGGCTTTCTCCCATATAGAATGGCATATGGAGTATTATTAATGGAGGAACTCCACAGCCTGTTAACTATAGAATTGGCAGTCCATATGGCTTCTCCCCAATATGACCTGCTCATACCAGAATCCTCTAATAATAAATCTTTCATTGTTTGGAAAACACCACTCCTTCTTTCAGCTACACCGTTCTCTGCTGCTGTGTAAGGATTTGTACATCTATGTCTTATCCCCAACTGCCCCAACCATTGTTGGAATTTAGTGGACATAAATTCAGTACCTCTGTCAGTTTGCAACTGAAACATCTGTTGTCTGTACCTTCTCTCTACAAAATTTACCCACTGTTTGAATTGTTGTAGCACGTCTGTCTTACCTCTAAGCAAGTAGCAAAATGCATATCTGCTATAATCATCAACCAGTGCATATTTTGCTCCTCCCAAACTGGCTTGCATAGGTCCCAGCAGATCTGCATGGACCAGCTCTAGAACTCTTTTTGTTTGTCTTGTGCTATATTTACTAACTGGGAATGCCTTTGACTTCGATGCTTTGCATACTGCATAGTCCAAATATGTTTTGCATCCCTTCAAATTTAGCCCTTCTGCAAACTCTTGCATTTGCTGCAAAACTTTAAAGCTTGCATGGCCAAGTCTTCTATGTAGAAGACAAATCATGCTCTGCAACATTCTTAAATATATGGGAACATATATTCCTTTATGCCTTCTGCACAAATATTCCCATTCCTTTTGATGAGACACTTCCCATTTACAAAAATGGTCTCAAAACCTTGTTTGTCTAAATTAGACACACTTAACAAATTATGTTCCATCTCAGGTACACAAAGCACATTGGTAAACTTTGATTCCAAATATGGAATTTTTACATTGCCTCTTCCAATGACTTTTGCTTTCTGGCCATTTGCCAAAGCCACAGTTTCTTGTACTACTGGAACAAACCTGCAAAAAGTTCAGAGTCATTAACAATTGTTTGACTTGCCCCACTATCTATTAGCCACTTGTCTCTGTTGTTGCTATAGCAAACTTTTGCAACACCAAAATGTTCCTTTTGAAAATCAGTCCTTTTTGCTTGCACAAATGTCCTTCGCTGCAAATTGTTCCTCTACAAACAGTTCCTTTTCAGATGTGTTTTTGCTCCACAAATGTAGCAATTCTTTTCTTGCTCTTCTTTACACTTAAATATTGCAGAAACTGTTCAACACCAATAAAACCTTCTGGGACTCAGGGAATTTAATCCCTCATTGTTCTAAGTCCAAAAATAAACTTTGCATTTTATTTAAATGCTGTTCCACAGATTCACCTGGTTGCAAACAGGCCCTGTAAAGTTTTCTTGACAATTGCACTATATTGCATGCAGAAACATTCACATGCACAGCTCTCAACTTCAACCTAATCTCCTTTGCAGTCTTTAAATTTGCAACAGTTAGAAATTGTTCATCATCTAAATTCAAGATGAGATAAGCCATTGCTTGATCATGACTTTTCTGATCAGCAGCTGCAAACACTTGTGGTGGATTTTCTACAATATACCACAGCTCTTTAGCCTTGAGCTCTTTAGCCTTCCATTTTAGCAGCCCACACAATGTAATTCTTCTGGCCCAAACAAGGCACAAAGCTTTCCTTAAATTCCATTGCAGCCATTGTGCTTATTCTTCCTTGTTCTTATACTTTCTAAACACAGGCAATTTCTTCCAGCTTTAAATTACACTGCAGTCCTTAGTAAACTCTGGGCCCATAACCTGTTAGAGAATTTTAATTTCTCTTTTGGTGAAAAAATAAATCAGAAGCTCTCACAGTTGACTGCATTTAGCTGATTCAAATAAATTTCTTTATATTCATATCAAAATATTTACAATACCATACATTCTTCTTTACAGCAACATAGCTCAATGAAGACTTCTTACAGAGAGATACAGAGACAAACCTGAGACTGAAAATTCAGCTTCTAAATCAATATCGTTTTGCACAGACTCAGTAGCACTTTCTTCACATTGGCTAACTGAGTTACCACATGACTCTTCCTGCTCATGAATATTCCAACAGAGAAGGATACAGGAGATAACAAATGAACAAACTGAACTTAAACCTGAATTATTTTTATTAGGTATAATTAATTCAAAGATAAAAAACAACTCCAATACATCATTGTACACATAATAACAGCGGCATGCATCGTGTATGCACAGTGTTGGAAAAGTGAAAATATACCAACAAATGATATGATTATTCACAAGATACTAGAAATAAAAGACAAGAAAGCAACAGAATTTTACGAGATATGGAATAAATGCTATGTTTGGTTAGAACAGAGAAATATATATGTCTTTGGTTATTCGGGTTTTCTCCCGCGTAAAATTGGAAGTGTGTTGGCGACGTTTCGACGAAGTCCCATTCGTCATCTTCAGGCTGGTGTTTTCCGCTTCGTGCTTCTAAGAGCAATGTGTGATCGTAGCTGTTTCTTCCTTTTAACTGCTGGTGGGGATATGAACTGATTGGCTGGGAGCTTGGCTGTGTTCTGATTGGGTGGAGGTGTGTTCTGATTGGTTAGGGGCTTGGCTGTGCTCTGATTGGATGGGGGTTGGCTGTGCTCTGATTGGATGGGGGAGTGTTCTGTTTGGGTGGGGGCTTTGTTGTGCTTAGGTTAGTCTGAGTTGCAGGGGGATTTGAAATGATGAGCTGCGTTGTTTGGCTTCGCGTTCGTGGTTGTGCCTCATCTTCATGGTGGGTGTCAGTTTGCTTCATGTATAGATTGGAGGAGTTTAAAGTGGCTAATGATGCAGCTATGGTCTGCCTTCTGGTTTGTGGTCTGCCTCATCATTGGTGTGGGTTTGGGTTTGCTTTTTCCATGGATGTGTGGTGGTGACATCCTTTGTGGTTTTCGTTAGGGTGGGTCTGGTGTCATTCTTTGTGTTAGGGACTCGTTTGTCAATAAGGGTGGGTTTCCAAATGGCTGGTAGGCAGGAGGTATCATCTCGTTTGTTCATGCTGTGTGGGCGTTTTTCTATCTCAATGGCTTCTCTGATTATTCTGTTATTAAAGTGTTCAGTTTTGGCGATAGTTCTGGTCTTTTTAAAGTCAATTTCATGTCCTGTGGCTTTAAGGTGTTGGACCAGGGAAGAAGTTGGTTCCTCTTTTTTGACTGAGTTTTTGTGTTCTTCAATGCGTGCACTTATTCTTCTGTTGGTTTGTCCGATGTATGTGGTGGGACAAGCAGTACATGGGATTTCATATACTCCTTGATTTTCTAACTCGATTTTGTCTTTGGAGTTTCTTAGGATGGTGGATATTATATATTTCGCAACTGCGAAACATTTACAAATTTAAATTTTCTTTTTTTGACAAAGAGGTAAAGAATTAAATTGGGAGACTAAGATGGCCATTTCGAGCTTGTTCTGCTCTCGTCAGTTAGTTGCGACTTGAGCCTGCTCTATGCCCCTAGTTGTGGGGCGGCAAGGCAAAAGAGATTGTAAAAAGTTTAACTGCAGCACAGCAGTTAAAAATGTCAAGGTGTATCCAATTAGACTTATCTGTCTGAAAAACTTTCTGTATATATATTCCCTTGACTCGGCTGACAAAGAAGGGAGCAGAGCCTGTGGCTTGGTGGTTAAATCACTGCCTAGTATGTTAAACTGCCCAGGTTCAAATCCCATAAAGGGTATGGCTAACTGACGAGAGCAGAACAAGCTCGAAATGGCCATCTTAGTCTCCCAATTTAATTCTTTACCTCTTTGTCAAAAAAAGAAAATTTAAATTTATATATATGTATATATGTATATATGTATATATGTATATATGTATATATGTATATATGTATATATGTATATATGTATATATGTATATATGTATATATGTATATATGTATATATGTATATATGTATATATGTATATATGTATATATGTATATATGTATATATGTATATATGTATATATGTATATATGTATATATGTATATATGTATATATGTATATATGTATATATGTATATATGTATATATGTATATATGTATGTCTTATATATATATGATAATTTTGAATATTGGAATCCCAGGTATGGACATTTAAAGTCAATCAGATAAAAATAAAGAGCTCTGGGATGTAAGGTAAAAGGCTTTTTTTATTAATTGCTGAGCTTTCGTTAACTACCTGTTAACATCATCAGAGCAAAGGGCTAAATGAGAAGGGGGAGTATGCGCATAAATTTACATAACAGTTAAACAACGGTTGCAGTGAGGCATGTGCACATAGCGTGCTTAAGAAGCTCTTAAAGGCATAAAGCAATCAGTCTCAAGGCCATTTTCAAAAGTCGCTCTTGTCAGCTGTTTGGCGCGTAGATCCGGCGCGCCTATCAGCTGTTCAGTGCGAGGTTCTTAGGGCTTCGTTCTCAGTCTTGTGCTGGCTGGATTCCTTCCGTGAGGTGCAGCCTAGGGGCTCGTCTCGTTCCATCGCATGCAGGAGCTGCGGGACTGGATCTGTAGGGAGAGAAAGCAGATGCCCTCGTGGAGCATGTGAATGATTTGCCAGCCCTTGCTCCCCCTTTTTAAGAAGATGTGAAATCGTCTCTGTTAAAGAAGCCAGCCTCTTGGATTGTATAGTTTCTTTGGTGTAGGGTTGCTGTGTGTGTGTGTTTCGTTGGGTACGGTCGTTTGGAATGTTTGTATTTGGTTGTTTGTTATCCTTATTAGTAGTGGGTGGTTTTGTGGTGTTTGGGAATTGGGCTGTAATATTTTGTTCCATTGAATGTGATAGGTTCATTGCAGGGGGGAGTTTTGGTCTTGGTCTTAATATTCTGTTGTTACTTAGGTGTTGTGTGTGTATGTTTTGTTGTGTGTGAGTGTCTTGTGAGGTTGCAGGATTTATGTTTTGGATGTTTGTGTCCTGGATGTTGTGGTCAGGGGGGTTGTTGTTTCTGTGTGTGAGAATATCAGAACGTGGTGTGTGGGTTGTGTGAGTTATCATGGTTGTGTTAGAATTATATTCTTTACTTAAGTTTGATGAAAAGGATTGTGTTGTAGAAAGGATATCTATTGTGTTGGTTTGGGGTTTGATAAGTGGGTGGGGTGGTGTTTTTGTGTTATTATTGGTTGGGTTGAAGTGTTTAGGTATTTTATGTTTTTGTAAATGTCTTTTTAGGGTTTGATAAGGAGGTAGTAAGTCTATGTGTCTATTAATAGAATGACAGTCTGAAAACCAAGCTTCTTTTAAAAGACGGCCTCCTTTGGTGAAATCATGAGCAATGACTTCTGCTCCTTTAAAATTGAAAGTGTGGCCATGCTCAGCTATATGGGCCCAGACTTGGGAGCGTTGTTCTTGTCTTCTTACTGCCAAAATATGCTCTTGTATTCTGGTTTTAAGTCTTTTTGATGTTTCTCCAATGTAGTTACATTGGCATGTGTTGCAGTTGATCTTGTATACGATGGAGGACAAATCACTGGTGGTAATGGTTCTTTGGGTCGCATCAACTGGGAACATAACATTTGGTTGGGTTTGTGTGCTATGTTGATATTGTACGGGGCAAGGATCCTGGCGGTTGCTTCTGAGACTCCATTGATATATGGGATTGTTGCCCAAGTTGTATTAGTTGGAGCATTGTAGTTTGAGTGTGGTGTCTTATCTTTGCAGCAATGTTTAATGAAACTTGGTGGATAATTATTTTGTTTGAATATGCTGAGAAGATATGCTTTCTCTTTAGATTTTGCTGTTTCTGTGCTGCAGTGGGTCTTGATTCTTTTGAATAAAGTTCTTAAACAGCTGATTTTATGTGACCACTATAGCATAGAAACAGCAAAATCTAAAAAGAAAGCATATCTTCTCAGCATATGGAAACAAAATAATTACCCACCAAGTTTCATTAAATGTCATAGGGGGAGGGAGGCATCATACCGGCTCGTGTGGCGCACGTGCGCGGAACCATAGATAAAGGACATTTACGGCATGGAGACCACTCCATGGGGGATAAACACGGAGATCTGTTGTCAAGAAAGAACTGTGGACATCAACACAAGCCACGTAGGGACACTCCGGGCAATATAGATGTAAGGAGTATTGAGAAAGGGGGTGAAAGAAGAGGATTTGAGGGTGATTACATGCATATGGACACTGCCCACACAGAAAGGGAGGGGAGAACGGAAAACAGGGAGCAGAGAGAAACACCCAATTTGCAACCTAACAGGACAGGAAGGGTTGGTTGGAGCCCGAATGAAGCGCATAACAGGAGAAAGGGAGGAATGAGGGGACTGCATCAAAGAACCCCCAGTTAGGAGAACAACATGGAAGAGGGTGGGGGGAGCAAGGAGAAGGGAGGAGAGAAGGGAGGAGAGAGAGGATTCTGCTCAGCCCAAGGATTAGTGATGAGGGGATGAATGGTAATATACGTGTAGGAAATAGGAACAGGAAAAGGTTGGACAGAGGGTGTTAGGGATATGCTTGGAATACGGCTAAATCAGCTGGGGCCAATGATGAGGTCCAGGAGCCGGATGCAGGCACTGGTTAATTACATATAAGTTTCTCCTATCTGACTAGCTTTTAACCCTGATGATGTCAGAAGTTTCTGATGAAAGCTTGGTTTCTGGTATTTATTAAATTTTTCCTGTTTGGATTTTCCTGGTGGTCGTGATTGATTTATGATATGGATATACCCAGGAATCGAGGAATCGTGTTTATTGCATATATATGGTATGAAGTAAATAATTTACGATCACCTGTACTCGGCTTCTAGACCGCATCACAGGTCCTAGCCGGTTAATTTGCATTCTGGACCTTTCCCTCTCTGTCATTGCCTCGAGCCTCCCACCTGTTCTTCTAACAGTAGCTCCTAAGTTAGTCAGGACCTTTGCATCTTCCCTCCCTCCAATGGTGTTAACTCTTGTATTATCTTCCCCTCTACTGCGGATCTTGGGGGGGGTGTTTGGTTTTTCTTTTATATTGTTACATATCTCATTAGGTTGGGAGGGGTGGGGAGAATTGTTTGGAGCCCTAATTGAATAAATTGGGTAACATAGCAATTGGATAAAATCTTAACAGGTAAGGAAGGAAATTTTTTAACAAAAACCTATAAACATCTACTAGAGGTAGAATTGGAAGAAGAAATAATAAAAGGCCCAATGATAGCATGGGCACGAAATGTGGGTCGAAATATAGAAGTGGAAGAATGGGAAAGAAAGAAGAAGTAAACCTTTGACCTTCATACTAATTGGATAATGTGACTTGTGACTACAAGATAAGGGAGGGGTTTAGCAAGAAAAGTTAGATGCCAGCAAGAGGAAGTCAGATTCTGGCATAAAATGTCCATGATGTGCCATCAATTTGTAACACTGTAATAAAGGCTTTAGGACAAACATGCCTGAAAGTTCTTTGAAGTGTTTCATTAGTCGGAACCTTAACAATAACATTTTATTAATTTTCCAGTTTTACATTTAAGTATTTAAAAAGCAACGTGGTGACTGAGTTAATCAATAAGTCGATAATAAAATCTTTAGTGCAAATCTCAGGTTCTTCTCTTTTCTTCTCTTTTCCCCTTAAAATTTACCATCTCTTATTCAAGCTAGTACAATTCTAGTTATATCAACTCAATAAAAACATCATTATTGCATTTATCAATAAAATTTTAGCTTATACATATCTTTTTTTAACAAATTTTATTAATTTTTCCAATTTTAACAACCAATTAGGAAGCAGCATGGTGATCAGGTAATCAATAATCCAATGACAGAATGATACATAGATATCTCAGTTTACATCAATAAAGGTTCCTTCTCTATTTCCCTTAGGTATTATATCATATTCATATTAGTACATTTCTAAAGTTCAAACAATCTATACATTTATCAATAACATTTTAGTTATACATATCCAAGTCCTGTTTTTAGGTTTTATTTAATTCCAATTATCATATTCCAATTTAGCCTTTTTTAACCAATATTTATAATTGGATAGATTTAGTTTCCCTCATTTCATTATAAACTAATTCTCATGACTAAAATACAAATATTGTTCCAAAATTTAAATTCTTTCTTTATTTACCAATATATTCTATTTCTTATCCTAATAACTCCTCATGTACTAATAACATATCTTTCATTATCAGAAATCCATTTCCCTATAACCATTATTTATTTGTTTGTTTGTTTGTTTTTTTGTTTAGGCTTATATGCCGCTCCTCTCCGAAGACTCAGAGTGGCGAACAACATATATATAAAACAATAAATACAATATAAACCCAAACAAGAAATATTTAAAAATAAAATAAAACCCCACTCACTCTCACTCATATTCATCAGTCAATCCACAATCATCCCCAGGCCTGCCGGCAAAGATAAGTTTTGAGATTTTTTCGGAAGGCCAGGAGAGTGCGAGAAACGCACACTTCAGGAGGCAGTTGGTTCCAGAGGGCGGGCGCCGAAACAGAGAAAGCCCTCCCCCTAGGGCCCGCCAGATGACATTGTTTCACTGACGGGACCCAGAGGAGGCCAACTCTGTGCGCTCTCACCGGTCGTAGGGAAGTATGTGGCAGAAGACAGTCCCGTAAGTATCCTGGTCCCATGCCATAAAGGGCTTTATAGGTAATAACCAACACGATCGGAGACCAATAGGCAACCAATGCAGCATGCGGAGAGTTGGCGAAACGTGGGCACGACATGGAAGGCCCACAATTGCTCGCGCAGCTGCATTTTGCACTAATTGTAGTCTCCGAACACTCTTCAAGGGTAGCCCCATGTAGATTAAAGCTATAATCTAACAGATTAGTTTAATTTCTATTATTAATCTGAATCCTAAGTATTAAATCAATCAATATCTCTAAGATCAGTCAAAATCTCTTAAAGAAAAGTAGCTTAACCCTCAAATGAATTTTTAAATCCCATTTTTAAATCTAACTCTGGTGTCAGAATCCAATTATATTTCATCTCTAGTTATCGACTATGGAAAACCCCATTTCTGCCCTCTCTGGATTCTGTCATACAATGAAGGGGAAGGAGAGTGAACAAAGGGGTTTTATGGCCCTCACTTCCTTCGGCACAACTTCAAAGGGACTGGATGTGGATCTCACCAAAAGGACTAAATCATAACAATGGGGCCATTAGCTTTTATCTGCTCCTCTCTGAAGTCTCCCTTCCACCGGCAGTGAGGAAAAAGGGGGTGGAAAAGTAATGCCTGAGATTGTCACTGGAAAGATGTTGGGGTGGGGTGGGCTGCTGGGGACCCCTTAAAACTTTGAACCATAGGGCTTGGGCCCCAGGTCCTGTTTGGAACGCCTGCAACCATTTTCTCTTAATAAAGGATGCCTGTTGGAAGAAATATTCCAAGAGTTCTGTCTTCTTAAGATGCAAAGTGGGGTGGGTCCTTACATTAAACAGGACCTGCAGAATTAGTCCACCTGGAAGGGAGAACCTTGCCGGGGGACTTTGCAAAAATTACCATATCAGACAGCAGAGCAAGGAAGGGAGGAAACTCCCCGGAAAGGGAGCTGCTGCCTCAACTGAAACTCTGAGAGGTCAGAGGGCTGGTGGATGCCTCAAACAACAGCTTGGAGGGCGAACCCCTGGTAAGTGGACACATCTCACCCATCCTCAAGACAGTGACTATATTAATTCCCCCCATGCCCAAAGCCGTGAAGGTGAAAGCCTTAATAGACTCTGGCTGCACCCGCTGCCTCATTAGCCCGACGCTAGTGGGGAATCTGGGCATTCTGTCGAGGAGACTGGAACAACCAATCTCATTTGGCCAATTAGATGGGTCGATAGCAGGGGTGGTGCCAGCTACCCTAGCCACTTTACCAATACACCTATCCCTGGGCAAACATGAGGAAGACATAACGTTTGTGGTGACCCCAGGCATGGAATGCCCAGTGATCCTAGGGATGGAATGGTTAAAAAAAATGGAACCCCTGGGTGAATTGGAGGATGGCAGATATCAAATTCCCGAAAAGGGGACCCTATGGACTTAAAATCCCAAGGGGGACTACCAGTATCAAGAACAGAAAAAGCATCCATGGGAGAGGAAAAGGGACTACCAGAAATACCAGAGGAATACAGAGACCTTGTTGAGGTTTTCAGTGAGGAGAGGGCGGATGAGCTCCCCCCCCACCGACCCACAGACTGTGCCATTGAATTCAAGCCTGGGGGAAAACTCCCGAAGCCCAGATTATACTCCATGAGCCCAAAAGAGGAGGAAATGGAGAGATTCATAAAGAAAAACCTAGAAAGGGGATTCATTGAGCCAGCCAAGCCTAAAGTGGCTGCCCCAGTCCTATTTAGAGAGAAGAAGGACGGCTCTTTATGCTTATGCATGGATTATAGGGTCCTGAATACAATCAGTGAAAGCAACCTATACCCTCTACCCCTCATGAAGGACATGTTGTCACACCTCTCGAAAGGGAATTTTTTTTTCTAAACTAGACCTAAGGGAAGCTTACTATTGCATGAGAATTAAGGAAAGGGATGAATGGAAGACCGCATTTAACTGCCCCATGGAGTGCTACCAATTCAAAGTCTTGCCATTTGGATTACAAGGGGGCCCCTGCAGTATTTATGCAATTAATCAATGACTTTCTAAGGGAGCACCTATTTAAGGGGGTCCTGGTTTACTTAGATGACATTCTTATCTTCACCTAATCAAAAGAGGAACATGTCAACCTAGTCAGAGTGGTTTTAAAGAAACTGCGAGCCGCCCATCTATATGCCAAACTCTCGAAATGTGAATTCTACCAGAAAAGGATAAATTACCTAGGTTATTGCATATCCCCACAGGGCATTGAAATGGACCCTGAGAAGGTCAGAGCAGTGTTAGAATGGGCACCACCCCACACAACAAAGCACCTGCAAAGTTTCCTGGGCTTTGCAAACTTTTACCACCAATTAATCCCCTCATTTGCCCAGATAGCCCTGCCCCTCATGAACTTACGAAAAATGAAGGGAGCATCCTCAGTAAAACCTAGCCAGCCACTAACCTGGACAATGGCCAAGCAGCATTTGAGAGATTAAAGAGATTTTTTTCTGCCGAACCAGTACTGAGTGGGGGCTATACTATTACAAGAAAACAATGAATGAGTATTGCAACCCTGTGCATATACATCCAAGAAACTAACGGAAATGGAACAATGCTGGCCCGTATGGGAAAAAGAGATGTACGGGATACATTGGTCATTACTCACGTGACGCCAGTTCCTTGAAGGCAACAAAATCCCCTTCCAGGTGTGGACTGACTACAAAAATTTGGAAGCCCTGAAAACACCCAGGAAGCTCAACCCCAAGCAAGCCCGCTGGTCCCAGCATTTTTACCAGTTCCAATTTACGCTCAAGCATTTGCCGGGGGGGGAGAACTTCCCCAATATAATAGCATGCGAGCCACTGACTCTAAACCAATGATGGTAGAATCACAACTGGCAGCCCCAGTAACCATCAGAGTCCAAGCTAAATTAAAACCACAGCTGGGTAGCCAAACCAGAATTGAATTCCGGAAAAGTTTGGAAACAGTTGAATGGTTCCAGAAAAACAAAAATGTGTGCACAATGAAAGACGGGCTGCCTTGGGTGGAGGAAAAGTTATATATACCAACAACCCAAAGAGTCACATTCATGCAGCTTTGCCACGACACAAAATCAGCAGGGCATTTTGGATTTGTAAAAACATTACACTTAATTAAATGGCAATTTTGGTGGCCATCCATTAAAAAGGACATAGAGAGTTACGTGGCCAGCTGCCCAAAGTGTGCAACTGTAAAGATGTTGCAAGGGAAATCGCCTGGACAGTGGCAAATCCCTCTGCCCCCTGTAGGGAAATAGCCATGGATTTTATAGTGGAATTACCAGAAAGCAATGGGAACACTGTTGTCTGGATGGTCACGGACTTGTTTTCAAAACAGGTGCACTTTATTCCTTGCCAAAAGATTCCCACTGCAAAAGCCTTGGCGAAACTTTTTGTCCAGCACATTTACAGATTGCATGGGGTACCCCAACGCATCATCTCCGATAGGGGAGTACAATTTACATCTGCATTTTGGAAGGAATTTTTATCCCTCTTAGGGACTACTCAGGGACTGACATCTAGCCATCATCCACAAGGGGATGGACAAATGGAACGGTGTCACTTAGTACTTGAGCAATATTTAAGATGCTTTATTAATTTTCAGCAAACAAATTGGACGGACCTAATCCCTTTTGCAGAAGTTGCCTACAATAATGCTGTCCACTCCAGCACAGGTTACACTTCTTTTCAAATAGCCACCGGTCAAAGTTTCAACCCCATGCCAGAATTAACCCCAAATGAACCGGCAATCCCATCACTGAAAAAATGGATGGAATAATTACAAAACACCTGGCCAATAGTTAGAAAAGCACTAGATGAAGCTAGGCAGACATACAAAGCACAAGCCGATAAAAAAAGGTTTGACCCTACACCATTCATTATAGGAGAAATGTTGTACTTATCTACAAAATACCTAAAGTCCCTACAACCCTGTAAAAACTTGGACCAAAATATATAGGGCCTTTTCCAATTAAAAGAATCATAAACCCAGTAACAGTAGAATTAGAATTACCCAAAAATCTCAGGCAAATACACCCAATTTTTCATTGTAGCTTGCTGAAAAGAGAACATCAGTCATCGTTATGGCCAAAAATTCCCCCACCACCACCTCCAAACATGGTGGAGGGCGAACAACACTTTGAAATAAAGGAAATCCTAGCCTCTAGGATTTCATGGAGTGACTCAGTACCTAGTTGCATAGAAACACCTCCCTGCCTCACAAAATGAGTGGGTCCCTAAACGTCATGTCAGAGCCCCGAAGCTATTAAAGAAGTTTCACACAGAGTATCCCAACAAGCCTGACTAACTTGTATACCTGTTTTGTTTTCTTTCAGGTGGATCTATCTTATTTTTAATAGGGCAGGATGTCAGAAACCAATTATATTTCATCTCTAGTTATCGACCATGGAAAACCCCATTTCTGCCCTCTCTGGATTCTGTCATATGATGAAGGGGAAGGGGGATGAACAAAGGAGTTTTATGGCCCTCATTTCCTTTGGTAGAACTTCAAAGGGACTGAATGTGGATACCACGAAAAGGACTAATCATAACAATGGGGCCATCAGCTTTCATCTACTCCTCTCTGAAGTCTCCCTTCCGCCGGCAGTGAGGAAAAGGGGGTTGGAATTGTAACGCCTGGGATTGTCGCTGGAAGGATGGTGGGGTGGGGCTTCTGGGAACCCCTTAAAACCTTGAACCATAGGGCTTGGGCTCCAGGTTCTGTCTAGAATGCTTGCAAACATTTTCTCTTAATAAAGATGCCTGTTGGAAGAAATATTCCAAGAGTTCTGTCCTTAAATCCTCCAATGTATCTCCCTTCATTCCCACACATAGTGTTTGAACCCAGAGAGAACATCCAGTTACCAATTTTTCAATGAAACTGGCCCCTTTGTAGTTATTAGGTTCTTGCCCTGTCATCAATTCAGTCTAGTCTTCTTCTTTCTGAGTGAAGCAAAGAGTCATATCCAGTGTTGTAGTTGTTGTTTGGTCATCCAAGTTATCTAAGTTCTCTATATGATATGTCAGTAGATCAGTTCCTGTTGCTTTTAGAGTTACAGGTGTTTTAGTTGAGATCAGTATCAATTTGTCAAAGTTCTCCGAAAGTTGTACATTCTGTTGAGTAGAATCCTCTTTGATGTTAAATTGTTCCTCTTCTATTGTTTTTTGACTTGCAAGTTGAATAGTTGGGGTCTGGGATTCAATCTGTAGTTTTGTGAAAACATCTTCGGCTTTCCATTGAGATTTTATTAGCTCGGTGACTTCAAGGATTTTTTGAAGTATAACTTCATAATTAAGTTGTGGGTAGATTCCCTCCATTTCCATGGTGATTAG
This sequence comes from Bothrops alternatus, assembly GCA_034064705.1. Taxonomy (NCBI): domain Eukaryota; kingdom Metazoa; phylum Chordata; class Lepidosauria; order Squamata; family Viperidae; genus Bothrops; species Bothrops alternatus. The sequence goes on along the minus strand of JARGCV010000103.1, from coordinate 13,773,014 downwards.
CAATAATCTTTTAGTGGAGGCTATGTTTAGTAAAGATCTGCCAATGTTCACCTCCACACTTTCTGAAGCTATTTTCACCACCCAGCTTTTTCCAAATTTTATCTTTTTTGATGGTATGAAGGGCAAATCAAGAAAGTCAACAGGCCTCACAACTGAAAAAAAAAGAAAGAGAAAAAAAATTCAATTGCTGTGTTAGTTTTCACCACAAGATGTCCCCCTTTGACCACAAAATATTTTCCCAGACATCAGTTAGTCTTTTATTTGATTAAAAAAGCCAAAAAAGAAGATGTTTGCCAAAGTTAATAGTTAGAGAAATAATAAGTCTCAATAGTTAAATCTTTTAAAATCCCAAAAATATCCAAAGATCAGTTATTAGTTATTAAAATTACTTATTCTTTTCTTTCCTTCAACGTTTAAATTCCCAAGTATAAAAACGCTGCTGCACTGAAAGCAGGGAAGAGGTTTGAAAAGGCTTTCACAGGAAGGTAATTAGGGTAACAAAGAGGAAAGGGTCTCACCTGAATCCTCCATGATGCTCTGTTGTGCTTAGATGTAAATTTGGCTTTCAGCTGGTGCGACTTAATGAGCGGCCATGTTAATGGCTGCTCTTCGGTCCTGAGGAGCTGCCTCGGATCAAATGGAGGGGCTACCGCCCCTCTGAGATCTAGCAAGGGTCCTCCCCAATGGTGGTCGCCTCTGCAGGGCGACTTTCGACCCTTTCCAGGGTCTCCCGAAGAAGGGAAACTAGACAGCGGGGAGAGCAGTCTCTTCGCACGTCCGCTGGTGCCGGGATCCGGAACCGGAAGTCAGCTTATACATATCTTAATTACATTCAATCTTCATAAACAATCCATATCCGGTTATTAATTTTTGACCAGTTTCTCAACATCTCAGATAGTGACTAATATTCCTCAAGTAAAGAGATAGGAAAGCAATTTATATAACATATAACTCTGAAAGTTTTACATCCACAGTTCCAGTAGGCTGTTATGCTGCCCAGCTGTTCTCTTACAGCAGGCATGTCAAACCCAAGGTCCGGGGGCCAGATGCGGCCTGCGAAGTGGTTTCATGTGGCCCATGAAGCCATCCTGGAAACAGTGAGGGAACAGCCCCCACTGCCTTGGCCCTGGCCTAGGCCAGCCAGGAGCCAATGTACAATTTTGTGGTGGCCATCTGTGCTGAAATGCATTCAGTCTTAGCTCCACAAGGCCATCTGGAAACAGCAAGGAACCAACCCCTGCCGCATCGGCCCCGCCCCCTGGGTGCATGCTGGGGAGGTGTCACCCTTTGTGAGGAATGAAGAAATGCACCATCGCCTGGAAGTGGCCATCAAATGGCCCTCACCTACTTCATATATCTGGCTTGATGGGCTCTGTGGGAGGAGTTTTGCAGGCAGCGGGGTGCTGTCCTCACAGTGCCAAGAGGCTGAGCTGGGTGGTGCAAATCCTAAAAGAAATGCGAGGCCGCCAAGCTCCCTGCCTGCCTGGTTTCAGCAGGCAGTGGGGTGCTCTTCTACAGTGCCGAGAGCTGAGCTGGGTGGCGTGAATCTGATGAGAAGTGCAATGCTGCCTAGTCCCCAACCTGCCCAGTTTCAGCAGGCATTGTGAGGAAAGCACCCCACTGCCTGCTGAAACTGGGCAGGCTGGGGACTGTGCGGCATTGTGCAGATAACGTTGACTCTCATGCTTCTCATGGCATCCCCTCCCTCAGAGCCCACTAAGCCAGATATGTGAAGTAGGTGAGGGCCATGTACTGGCCAGTTCCAGGCAATGGTGCATTTCTTCATTCCTCACGAAGGGTGACACCTCCCCAGCTGCGTTTCTTGCCTGTTTTTTCCCTCCCTAATCTCAAATATTTTCCCACCACTTAGGAAGGAAAGAAGGAGAGGGAGGGTCTGAGGGAAATCCTGCCTTAGTCCTGCCCTGCTGCCCTTTCACCATCCACTTGCCCCCTCCTCCTGGCCTATCCTGGGGATCTCCCATCCTATTGCTAAGGAAGCTTTGGATACAAAGTGGGTCCATGGAGAGGGAATGGGCCTCCCTCTGACTTTGCCCTTGTACCCATCATGAGCAACCTGGCTAAGGAGAGCAAGCACAGCAGCAGCAGCCTTGAAGAGGAGGTAAGTGCAGCTGAGTGCCCCCTTGGGGAAGTGCAGCTGGGCTTGGTGTCATGGGTGCTTGAGGGCCAGGCTGGGCATTTGACCTCTGCTGCCCAGGCTCTGGGAAGCCCTAAGCACCATCCAGCCCTCCCTCACATGGCCCAAGAGGAACAGTGTGGTTCTTCCAGTGGACCATGCCTTGGCACTTGCCCCAGTCCCATCCCCTTCTGCCAGAGACCCTCAGATCTGTCCCACTCCTGCCCAGGCCCCAAAGGCACCCTTGACACAAATGATGTAGAACTGGCCATGCCCACCTAGTAGGCTGCACCCATCCTGGCCATACCCACCCAAGGGCAACTGCAATGCTGATGTGGCCCTCAGTGAAATTGAGTTTGACACCCCTGTCTTACAGCTAAGTCTCTCACAGATGGTGCCAAGATCAGAAAAGTCTTGGGCTCCAAGCTAAATCTCTTTTAGGAAATAACAAATTGTAATACCAGACTTTGCCACAAAATGTCATTGATGGGCCATGCCCACCCAGTAGGCCGCACCCATCCTGGCCATACCCACCCAAGGGCAACTGCAATGCTGATGTGGCCCTCAGTGAAATTGAGTTTGACACCCCTGTCTTACAGCTAAGTCTCTCACAGATGGTGCCAAGATCAGAAAAGTCTTGGGCTCCAAGCTAAATCTCTTTTAGGAAATAACAAATTGTAATACCAGACTTTGCCACAAAATGTCATTGATGCCATTTAAGGTTTTTTAAGTCCAATTTTTTTAAAGTTCTTTATCCAATTTTATTTCTTTTTTGTAGATAAAAACAAGAGTGTCCAGTAAAAATAGGAACATTTTTGGTCCCCAAGTTTCAGGAACATATAAAACCAATTAGATTAAAATTGTTCTTTTAATGCTCTAATTCCCCTGGGTAGTCAGATGCTGCTATTCTTAGAGGGTGGGATAGAATTTCCCTTGCAGGGGGATAGACATTCTGAACAGCTTTTACAGGAAGAGAAGGTACTTAGGGTAAAGAGAAGATCAGATCTCACCCAGTTTTATCTGCGTTGCTTTCGAAGTGTTTGATAGTAAGTTTGACTTCGACTGTCTGCAGACTAATGACAAGCCTTATTGCTATGGCCGGTCTTTCCTCCACCAGTTTGGAGAGCTGCCCTGGATCAAGCAGAAGGGTTGCCACCCCCTGCAATAAAGCTGGGTCCCCTACTTGCTCATTGCCCCTAGTGGGTGACTATTGACCTTTCCATGGTCTCCCAGTGAAGAGAAAATGGATGTGGAAGATGGAGCTTGCCTTCTTCCACAGTGACTGCATCAGCAAACCGGAAGTCCATACTGCAGTTCTTTTAAGGAGGGAACATAAAGTTAATTGGGATTCAGCTGGCTGGCAGGAATAAGTGAAGAAGAGAAGCTGGCTAGCAAAGCATATTGAACGTCCTGATAGTTTGCTTATTCCAAAGTGAGACTGTTGAAGTTTTTAGATAATCTTCTGAGAAATTATTAGTCTGAGAAATTGGCAGCTACACAAAATAGGGAAGAGATTAGAGACAAAGCCACAAGCTTTATTATCTGTAAAATGAAGGGTTAACCTAAAAACCTTGGCACAAGAAGTGATAAATCCCTGCTGCATTTCTATTTTTTTACACCTGAAAAAGGAAGAAGGAAAAATGCTTGTTTAACTGCCTTAATTGAATACTGTATAATTAGCTTTACATACTTTCATTTGAAAATGAAAGTAGAAACTTGCAACAACAGTATCTCTGTTACAAAGAAACAGAAAAAAATCCAAGAAAAAAGAGCTAATAATTTCTCAAGGATCCCTTTGTGACAAGGATCTTCTGCACTCTAAACAAAACTACAGTGTTCTTATAGTGAACAGTTAGGCAGCACAAATATCTTTGAAGACAAAAGTGCTTCTGAGTATCCAAGAATATACATGTCATATGCAACTTTTTCTTTAAAAAAAAACCTCATCTTGTCCCAGATCTGCACTGCAGCTATACAGAGCAACCACATAACATTGGGGGGAAAGAATTCCTTGTTTTAAGGAATTGCAAACAGATACCACATTTTTGCCTTTAAATTTGAAGCCCTGCAAAGCCATAATGCTAGGTCTATTCTTCCATTTTAATGAGAAAGACTGAGTGCTAGTAAGATTACTAATGAATTATCATAAAATCAAAATTTTAGCATCAAAGTAGAATCCATAAACGGCAAATCAGTTGATTATTACTGGACTTAAATGTGCTTGTAATGCTATTGGATAAGAGACAGTATGTTTTGGGATTATATAAAAATCATTTGGCAACTTTTTCTTCTGGAGACATCTTGCTCTGCAACATTTGATTTAGATGGTTATATTGTTCATATTTTGAATACAATCAAAATAAAAGAACAAAGGAGACCAAAACTTTCACCTTCTTTCCTGCTTCTAGTAGCTTCCTCTATACAATCAAACCAATCCAGCAAGTTTGTGTTTCTGCAGACTAAATTAAGAACAATTTATTGTTAAGACTGAAATCTAAGTACCCTGCAGCTTATCTAATTTCAATGTGGAGTTTCAATGCTAGAATCCTGTCTGATTGCAGTACTTTGTTTTCTTTTCATCTATAAACCTGAGACTTGCATCAATCATGATAGTTGTTCTAATGGTCTTAAATTTAATTTTCCTGGTATTTGTTTAACCCAGAGGGTGACTAATCTTGCTCTTACTATGTTGAATGGCTAAGGGTTATGAAATTAACATTTTGAACCAACTAGTGAGTTTAGATTGATTTCTATTGTAGATCTAGCACCTTTGATGTCTCTGATAAAAAAGATTTTAAAAAGTTTATTGCAACATATAAATAACACAAAAAAATAAAGGAAACAGTTGGTCTACTAAAGAGAGAAGATGGCAAGGAAGTAACAGGTAGTAGAGAGAAAGCAGAGCTGCCTAAGTCATTCTTTGCATCAGTCTTCACACAAAAAGAAACTATAGCCTAACTTACCAAAAAATAACTGTAAAAGACAGACTAGAAAAAAAATTAAAATAAGCAAGAAAATAGAGAACACTTGTCTGATTTTGATTAATATAAATCACCAGGACCTGATGGATTACATCCCAGAGTTCTGAAGGAGCTGGCAGATGTTATGTCAGAACTATTGTATTATAACTTTAAAAAATCTTGCAGCACTGGGGAACTACAAGAGAATTGAAAAAGAGCTGATCTTCAAAAAAGGGGAAAAAAAACAAAAACCCAGACCCAGGAAACTACAGACCAGTTAGCCTAACATCAATACCTGGGGAGATACTGAAAAAAATAATAATAAAAAACAGATCTGTGAACATCTAGAAACAAATCAAGTTATAATTAATAACCAATCATGCCAAGCCAATCTTATTTCATTCTTTGACAAAGTGACTAAATTAGTAGACCAGCAAAATGCTGGAAAATAGTATATTTAGACTTCAGCAAGGCATTTGACAAAGTAGATCATAACCTACCTCTTGGTAACCTAGACAGCATCACCACCAGAGGGATTTGTAACTGGCTGACAAACAATACGTAACAAGTAGTCCTTAGTGGTACTACATCTACATGGAGGGAAGTAAGTAGTGGGGTACCACAAGGTTCTGTCTTAGGTGCAGTACTCTTCAATATCTTCATAAATAACTTAGATGGGGCAATAGAAGGGGAACACACACATTTGCAGAAGATACTAAGCTGGCAGGAATAGCCAACACCCCAGAAGACAAGCTCAGGATCCAAAAAGATCTTGACAGACTTGAACAATGGGCCCTATCCAATAAAAAGAAATTTAATGTGGAAAAAAGCAGCAAAAACCAAAGGTGCTGTACGATAAGGTGAAAACTGGCTCAAAAAAAGTAACTGTGAGAAGGAGCTGGAGTCCTAATGGATGATCATTTAAACATGAGTCAGCAATGTGTGGCAGCAGCCAAAAAAGCTAATACAGTCCTTGGAGGCAGAGGCATAGAATCAAAATCATATGATGTATTAGTACCACTTTATAAAGCCTTAGTAACAGTGAGGACAATTAACCAATGGAACACCTTGCCTTCAGACATCATGGATGCTTTATCACTGGAAGTTTTTTAAAAGAGACTAGACAGTCACTTGTCTGAAATGGTATAGGATCTCTTGCTTGAGCAGGGAGCCGGACTAGAAGACCTCCACAGTTCCTTCCAGCTCTATTCTGATTCTGATTCTGATATTTTCCTCTTTATTGAGAATTTTTCTGTAAATTATTGAACCTAACTGACCATTTAACTCTTATACTTGAATCAATAAACTCCAAATATCTGACTGTATTTTTCCCTGTAATACTTTATTAGCACAATTATTACAGTGAATAAAATGCTTAAATTGTATCAAACCCTGAAGCTTAAAAGCATACAGATTGATGTGTGTGATATCTCAAAAGCCATAGATAACTTTTCTTGTTCCAGTCTACTGTATATGATAATCTGAATGCAAAGAAATTTATGTTTTGTAAGAGGAACTCCCTCCATGCTTGGTTCAATAAGGAATGTTTCTGAGGTTAAAAAAAAAATACAACCATGTTTTCCTGAAAATAAGACCTAGTCAAAAAATAAGCCCTAGCTTGACTTTTACGCATGTGCCTTACCCCCAAGTAAGCCCTAGTTAAGAGCCTGCACATCTGGCCGTCCACCCATTCCACCTGGTTGTCTACGGTGCCGCTGCCATGAATGAAGCAAGGCAGGTGGGGGAGGGGGTGAAGCTGCCCCACATGTCCCACATCCACTTACCTCAGGGCCCATGCAACCAAGCCCCCCATGCCCCAACACCCTGCTTTGCCTTGCAGTGGTGGCACCGACAGCCCCATCCAGAAGAAGCCCTGTGGCCACTGGTGGGCCAGTGGCGGGCCACTTCTTCTGTGGCTGCTCACCAATGCTCACACACATAGCCCCTGGCCTCCATCTTGCTGGCAGAGACTACCAGGAAAGGTCTCTGCAGCTGAGAACAGAGCCCTGATTTGATGCACACATTGTCCCTGGGACTCTGTTTCACCGGCTGAGGCCTTCAGGGTTGATATTCAAAATCTGAATCTGGGTGACAGAGAAATATTACTTCACAGTCTATTCAGAAAGCTGCAATTGGGACCACCAGATCAATCTGATTTGTGGACTGACCTGTCAGTCCCTGGGCCTATTGTCATCCTTGTCTTCTGTATTATTATTTGTTGGCAGTATGTCAACAAATGTCTCAAAATCTCTTTTTATTGTTTTAAATATGAAATGCTTCCCTTTCCAGCAGGAGGAGGTCCTAAGCTATATTGACAGATTTTTCAATATAAAACAGAAGATTTCTTCCACTTTTCAATAGTTTGATTAAATTAATTAAAAACCATCTTAACTACCTTATTCTGCACCAAGCTCAACTTTCATGCTGTGTCAAAGCATAGTTCTAGAGTTAAATGGGTGATTTAGACAATCAAGTACAACTTCTGCTTAGTGCAAGAAATATCTGTTTCTATATATTTTACTATAGGTTGAAATCAAGCACACTTATTCCCTTCCTTAAACTTGGGGATTCTATGGTCCATAGGCCACATCTGTCCAGGTAGATGTGGACGGTGAAAGTGTGGGAGCAATGGTGGCTCTCCACAACTCTTCCTGTTTCGCATATGGCCCATTGGGAAAATTAATTCTCCATCTGTGCTCTATCTTGATTAATTTAGTCTCCCACTAACTTCTATCTTTTCTTCATTCATTTTTCTGAAATATCCACATATCATTGTCCACCCATGGCAAACATTACAGGGGATGAGGCAGAATGATATTTTGATTATTTATTCTATTACTAATTATTAGATTTTTTTTCAAAATTTTATTTATAATACAATTAAAAGAAACATTGGATATAACGTGACATTCCAATATATACATTCTTATCAAATTATTCCACATTTTACAATCAATTCTTCATCTCTGAATATACATCTAAATTTATATACAATAGTTAATCTATTTCTCTATTTGCTAATCTAAAATTACATATATTTCTATTTTAACCTATAATCCCAACCATCCTCCTGAAATCCCTCCATCAGTAAAATTTATCCCAGGTTTCGAAATAAACTGATCTACATTTGTCTTTCAATACCATTGTGAGCCTGTCCATTTCCGCACATGATAATATTTTATATAGTGTCTCTTCCTCTGTGGGAATTTCTTTGCTCTTCCATTTTTGCACGAACGGTAGCCTAGCTGCAGTCAAGATATGTAACAGCAAATAGATTGTTCCCTTATTGTATTTCTCTGTAGTTATTCCCAACAGGAAAAGTTCAGGTTTTAACTCTAAATCCAACATTAATATATCTTTCAGCCATGTTCGTATCCTATTCCAATACTCACAAGCCTTTGAGCTTCCCACCACATATGATAATATGATCTATTGCTGTTTTACATTTCCAGCATAAAGGTGAGATATTTGGACCCATTTTGGCTAACCTTACGGGTGGGAAGTGCCATCTATAAAACATCTTATAGAGATTTTCCTTGTACGAGATAGCTAGAGTGAGTTTCCTATTTCTTTCCCACAGTTCTTGTCAAATATGCAGATCGATACTGAAACCAAAATCCCTACTCCAAAATAGCATAGTCCCCTTGACCTGTTCTTCATACATTGCCTGATCTAAAAGAAAGTGATATATTTTTTAAATCATTTTATCCTCGGGCCCTAATAATATTTTGTCTAGTTCTGTCGATTCTATTTTTATACCCCACTCTTTTTTGTCTTTCCTATATCTTGCTTGTAGTTGGAGGTATGCCTACTATTCTAATTCTATCCCTGCATCTTGAAGATTTTTCCTCGATTTTAATTCTCTTCTCTCGTCTAATATGTTTTTATAAGTTATTAATTACTTTTCCTAACTGGATAAACATTGGGTGTATATACATTTCTAATTATTAGATTTAAATCTTTTTGAATCTAAAAATTTATGTACAGGATGCTTTATATGCATCATTAGTTGCATTTCAGATTAATTATTTCACAGAAAATGCTACTATTTGAAACTAAATAAACTTATTTAGCAACCACAACTCTATATATGCACTGGAATTGGAGGAGAGATGTAAAAAGGATAATTTACAGTTTTATATGATGTTTGTAGTTGAGTTACTTGTTACCAAATATTTTTTTCTTAAAGTGCCACAGTCTTAGCAGCAAAAATAAGATGTCACATTTTCAATTATAATTAAATATTAGTTTAAATGTAACTGAATAGTCAAACAGTAAGAGGTGGTTTTTACATTTATTGGTGATTTATCCTATCTATATTCTTTTCATCTATTACTCTTTTCAACTTATATAAAAGCCAAGTTTTCCCCAGTCTCTGAATAGCAGGTCTGTGTACAATGGTAGGTGCTGATGAAATGTTTACAAAAAAGATTGGCTCATCAATGAAGCAAAGAATGGATATTAACTTCTTTTTCTCTGTTTGTCAGCTTGTAACCTGTTTAAGAAATGGCCAATAGCAATGAAATTCAATCAAACATTCTATACAATTCTTCCTTTTCCTGATCATTGGCAGAGGATTCAATCTCAATAAAAGAAAATGAACTACTTATCATATAAATAAGGAGAAGGTAATTAATGGTTTCAAATTTTAGCTGAAGATGGTTCTTATTAAGAAACAAGCTTAAATCAAGGGGTTGTTATACATTTGATCTTATTCAGTGTTTTTCCATAAAGCTTTGAACTGCATAGTTTCCCGTCCTCTATTTCTTCATAGAAATTGATAGAATGGTTAAAATTGTTTTTAATATATTTAAAATATGTATCATAACTTGAGGAAGTATATGAACAATGAAACTTAAAACATAGTTTAAATTCTCTGAAAATAAAGCATTATACTTTGAGAATCCCTTTTGCCAAAGCTGCTTTAGGCTACTAGCTACATAACCACAACCTCTGTCTTCTTTTTCTGATTTCACCCAAATATATTTCTCTTTAAATTTATGTAAACAAATAAGATATTTTAGAACTTATTAATTATTAAATACATTAGAAATGTAGTTGTTACTACCAAAATGTTTAACTCTGTCTGGGAGATTGTTTGTTTGTTGTGTCTTTGAGTCAGTCTTGACTCCTGGCTATTGCCTGTACAAGTCCCTGCAATTTTCTTGGAAACACTTTCAGAGTAGTTTGCCCTTGCCTGCTTCCTAGGGCTGAGAGAAAATACTGGCCCAAGATCACCCAGCTAGTTTTGCGCCTAAACAGAGAGTAGAACTCACAATTTCTTGGTTTCTAACCTGATGTCTTAACCACTATACCAAAATTTTTAATCATGTTATTAATCAAATAATAGTAGCCCTGTTACAAAAGATTGAGCTCCTAGAATTAATACTAGTCCATTTTTAAAGCTGTAAATCCATTTCTAATGATTCCGTGAATTATGGAAGGAAATGATAGAATTTTGGCTTGAGGACAGTGCAATGGTTCAGCAGTTAAGATGCTGGGCTTGTTGGGTGGAAAGCCAGCAGCCCAGGTTCAAACCAGAGTGCTACATGGCAGAGTGATCTCCCGTCCTCACCCAGCTCCTGCCAACCTAACAGTTCAAAAGCATGAAAATGTGGGTAAATAAATAGATATTAATTTGGTGGGAAGGCCACATGATCATGGAAATGTTGTTAGACAGCATTGGCTGTAATAGCCATGAAATGGAGATGAGCATTGCTCCTTATATCAACAAAGAGTACTGGAGGAAAATCCACAGGTACTCCTTAATCTTTTTTTAACCTTATCTCAATCTTATTCCAGAATTGTGATATGTATGTCAGAATCCAATTATATTTCATTTCTAGTTATCTACTATGGAAAAAAACCATTTTTGCTCTCTCTGGATTCTATCATACCACAAAGGGGAGGGGGTGGAGCAGGGGGTTTTATGGCTCTCACTTCCTTCATTAAACTTTAAAAGGACTGGATGTTGATTTTCACCAAGAGGACTGACCATAACAATATGTCCATCGTCTTTCATCTGCTCGCTCTCTGAAGTCTCCCTTTTGCTGGCAGTAAGGGAAAAGTGGGGGAAACAATGCAGCACCTGGGGTCTGGAAAAAGAGATGATGAGGATCATTGCCCAGAAGAACTGTGGGGTGGGGGTCTGCTTGGGAACACTTAAAACATTGAAGGATGGGAGAGAATTCCTCAGTTCCTGTCCTAGCACGCCTGCTATAATTTTCTCTTAATAAAGATGCCTGTTGGAAGAGATATTCCAAGAGTTCTATTTTCTTAAATGTAAAGTGAGGTGGGTCTTTACATTAGACAGGATCTGTGAAAATAGTCCACCTAAAAGGGAGAACCTTGCTGGGGGACTTTGCAAAATATATCATGTCAGATGACAGAGCAGGGAAGGGAGAAAGCCCCCTGGAGAGGGAGCCACTGCCCCGACTAAAAACCTGCCAGATGTCAGGATCTGAGAAGTCAGCTTCCTCAGGAGAAGAGGTGGTGAAGATGCACAACCACAAATCTCGGTGGTCAATGGGCATTGGAAAGAAAGGCGAGTGGGAAAAGAAATCAAGAAAGGTGACCCTAAGACGGGGGCCCACCCAACCAGAATGGAAGCAGGAGATGGAGAAATCCCTGCACACAAGGGAAGAGGAAGGAAGCTGGGTACCACGCTTGAGCTGGATCATAGAGAAAGCTATCGACTTGATGAAGAGAACCCTCAGCTCCCTAGGAGAGGAGAATTCTGAGCCGCACCAGCTCCTGGAGCCGCAACTGGAGAGACACCAAGTGGGAAGTGGAAACTGCAGCCCCGGGGATGTCTGCTGATCCAGTACTGCCCACTCCCTACTGACCTGCAGATGGTGATCTGGATGGCAGGCAATACCACAGACAATGAAGGCACCGATCCATTCAAAGACTCCCGCCACTGGACGTGAGATTCAAGCAGGAGCCGACACACTTGCGATTTTTCCTAACCCAAGTCCTAAGCTACATAGAGGAATATGGGCGGCACATCCCCAGTGACAAAGCCCGTATCATGATCATGCAATTTGCTCTGGATGGGCTGGCCGCAGATTGGGTGGTGAACTTGCACGACTCCAATACCCCAGAGCTCAACGACTTCAACCGTTTCATGTCCTCTCTGAGAAGGCACTTTGAGGACCTCCTGGCTGATCGCAAAGCCCGCAAAAGGATAAAAACGATGAGGCAAGGCAAATGCCCAGTAGTCAAATATATGCAAGAATTCCGGGCCATTGCCAGCAAACTGAACTGGCTGGAAGACATCCTCCTTAGCCATTTCAAAGATGGACTAAATTACAACCTATATGACACTTGCCTGCCCCGAGGGGACCCACACCAACTTAATGAATGGTATGTCCTGGCAGAGGAAGCAGAGATCAACCTACTGAAGAGGCACCGCCGAGGAAAACAATGGAGCCGCTCACCACCTGAGTTGACACGTGAACCAGTGAAACCATTGGCTATGGCCAAAAAGCAAATGGGGTGTTTCAAGTGTGGGAGAAAGGGGCATCGGGCTGTAGAATGCTGCTCAAAAGCCCCCAGCACAACCCAGACAGATCACTGGCCAGAAAATCCGGGAAGTCTCCAGCTAAGCCAAAAGAACCTGCCATGAGAATGATGGAGGCCGTGGAATCCTCTAACTCTGCTCATTGGGGGAAAGAACTCCAGCCGCAGGGCCGGTGGACGCCTCAGATGACAGCTCAGAAGGTGAACCCCTGATAAGTGGACCCATCGCATCCATCCTCAAGACAGTGACTATATTAATTCCCCCCATGCCCGAAGCTGTCAAGGTGAAAGTCTTAATAGACTCTGGCTGCACCCGCTGCTTCATTAGCCCGATACTAGTGGGAAACCTGGGCATTCCATCAAGGAGACTGGAACAACCAATCTCATTTGGCTAGTTAGATGGGTCCATAGCGGGGGGGGGGTGCCAGCTACCCTAGCCACTTTACCAATACACCTCTCCCTGGGCAAACATGAGGAAGACATAACGTTTGTAGTGGCCCCAGGCATGGAATGCCCAATGATCCTAGGGATGGAATGGTTAAAGAAATGGAACCCCTGGGTGAATTGGAGGATGGCAGAAATCAACTTCCTGAAAGGGGATACTATGGACTTAAACCCTAAATTAAGAACAGAAAAAGCATCATGGGAGAGGAAAAGGGGCTACCAGAAATACCAGAGGAATACAGAGATCTTGCTGAAGTTTTCAGCAAGGAAAGGGTGGATGAGCTTCCCGCCCCCCACTGACCCACAGACTGTGCCATAGAATTCAAGCCCGGAGCAAAACTCCCAAAGCCCAGATTATATTTCATGAGGCCAAAGGAGAAGGAGGAAATGGAAAGATTCATAAAGAAAAACTAGGAAGGGGTTCATTGAACCTGCCAAGCCTAAAGTGGCTGCTCTGGTCCTCTTTAGAGAGAAGAAGGACGGCTCTTTATGCTTATGCATGGATTATAGGCTCCTAAATACAATCAGTGAAAGCAGCCTATACCCTCTACCCCTCATGAAGGACATGTTATCACACCTCTCGAAAGGATTTTTTTTTAACTAAATTAGATCTAAGGGAAGCGTACTATCGAGTGAGAATTAAGGAAGGGGATGAATGGAAGACCGCATTTAACTGCCCAATGAGGTGGTACCAATTCAAATTCTTGCCATTTGGATTACATGGGGGGCCCACAGTATTTATGCAATTAATCAATGATGTACTAAGGGATCACCTATTTAAGGGGGTCCTGGTTTACTTAGACGATATTCTTATCTTCACCGAATCAAAAGAGGAACATATCAACCTAGTCAGAGCGGTTTTAAAGAAACTGCGAGCCGCCCACCTATATGCCAAACTCTCGAAATGCGAATTCCACCAGGAAAGGATAGACTACCTAGGTTATCACATATCCCCACAGGGATATGGATGTATATGGACCCAGAAAAGGTCAGAGCAGTATTAGAATGGGCACCACCTCACACAAGAAAGCAACTGCAAAGTTTCCTGGGTTTCGCAAACTTTTACCACCAATTCATCCCCTCATTTGCCCAGATAGCCCTGCCCCTCATGAACTTACTAAAAATGAAGGGAGCATCCTCAGTAAAATCTAGCCTGCCACTAAAATGGACATTGGAATGCCAAGCGGCATTTGAGAGATTAAAGAGACATTTTTCTGCCGAACCAGTACTGTGGCACCCAAACATGGACAAGCCCTTCGTAATACAGGCGGATGCAAGTGATGTGGCAGTGGGAGCTGTACTACTACAAGAAAACGATGAAGGGGTATTGCAACCCTGTGCATATACATCCAAGAAACTAACCGAAACGGAACAGCGCTGGCCTGTGTGGGAGAAAGAGGCATACGGGATTCGGTGGTCATTACTCACGTGGCACCAGTTCCTTGAAGGAAATAAAATCCCATTCCAGGTGTGGACAGACCGCAAACATTTGGAAGCCTTGAAAACACCCAGGAAGCTCAACCCCAAGCAAGCCCGCTGGTCCCAGCATTTTCACCAATTCCACTTTATGCTCCAGCATTTGCCGTAGGAAAAGAACCATCTCGCATGCCCCAATATAACAGCACGCGAACCACCGACTCTAAACCGATGATGGTAGAATCACAACTGGCAGCTCCAGTAACCACCAGAGTCCAAGCTAAATTAAAACCACAGCTGGGTAGCCAAACCAGAATTGAATTCTGGAAAAGTTTGGAAACAGATGAATGGTTCCAGAAAAACAAAAACGTGTGCACAATGAGAGATGGGCTGCCTTGGGTGGGGGAAAAGTTATATATACCAACAACCTAAAGAGTCACATTCATGCAGCTCTGCCATGACACAAAATCAGCAGGGCATTTTGGATTTGTAAAAACAGTACACTTAATTAAATGGCAAGTTTGGTGGCCATCCATGAAAAAGGACATAGAAAGTTATGTGGCCAGCTGCCCAAAGTGTGCAACTGCAAAGAGATTGCAAGGGAAATCGCCCGGACTGTTACAAACAGTGGCAAATCCCTCCGCCCCCTGGAGGGAAATAGCCATGGATTTTATAGTGGAATTACCAGAAAGCAATGGGAATACTGTTGTCTGGATGGTCACGGACTTGTTTTCCAAACAGGTGCACTTTATCCCTTGCCAAAAGATTAACACCACAAAAGTCTTGGTGAAACCTTTCATCCAGCACATTTATAGATTGCATGGGGCACCGCAACACATCATCTCCGATAGGGGAGTGCAATTTACATCTGCATTTTGGAAGGAATTTTTATCCCTCCTAGGGACCACTCAGGGACTGACATCTAGCCATCACCCGCAGGGGAATGGACAAGCAGAACATTCGAACTCAGTACTTGAGCAATATTTAAAATGCTTCATTAATTTCCAACAGTCCAATTGGACGGATCTTCACAGAAGTGGCCTACAATAATGCAGTCCACTCCAGCACAGGTTACACTCCTTTTCAAATAGCTACCGGTCAAAGTTTCAACCCCATGCCAGAACTAATCCCAAAAAAACCAGCGATCCCATCATTGAAAGAAGGGATGGAACAATTACAAAACACCTGGCCAGTAGTTAGAAAAGCACTAGATGAGGCTAGGCAGACATACAAAGCACAAGCCGATAAATAAGAGTTGAGCCTACACCATTCATTATAGGAGAAATGGTGTACTTATCTACAAAATACCTAAAATCCCTACAACCGTGTAAAAAACTTGGACCGAAATATATAGGGCCTTTTCCAATTAAAATAACCATAAACCCAGCAACAGTAGAATTAGAATTACCCAAAACTCTTAGGCAAATACATCCAATTTTTCACTGCCGTTTTCGGAAAAGAGAGCATCAGTCACCTTTATGGCAAAAAATCCCCCCCCATCTCCAATCATGGTGGAAGGTGAACAACACTTCGAGATAAAGAAAATCCTAGATTCTAGGAGATATCATGGGGCAACTCAATACCTAGTAGCATGGAAACACCTCCCTGCTCACAAAATGAGTGGGTCCATAAACGTCTTGTCAGAGCCCCGAAGCTATTAAAGAAGTTTCATACAGAGTATCCTAACAAGCCAGACTAACTTTTATACCTTTTTTGTTTTCTTTCCGGTGGATCTCTCTTATTTTTAAGGGGGCAGGATGTCAGAATCCAATTATATTTCATTTCTAGTTATCTACTATGGAAAAAAACCATTTCTGCTCTCTCTGGATTCTGTCATGCTATGAAGGGGAAGGAAGAGGAGCAGGCGGGTTTTATGGCTCTCACTTCCTTCATTAAACTTCAAAAGGACTGGATGTTGATTTTCACCAAGAGGACTGACCATAACAATATGTCCATTGCCTTTCATCTACTCGCTCTCTGAAGTCTCCCTTTTGCTGGCAGTAAGGGAAAAGGGGGGGGGACAATGCAGCACCTGGAGTCTGGAAAAAGGGAGGATGAGGATCGTCACCCGGAAGAACTGTGGGGTGGGGGTCTGCTTGGGAACACTTAAAACATTGAAGGATGGGAGAGAATTTCTCAGATTCTGTCTTGCATGCCTGCTATAATTTTCTCTTAATGAAGATGCCTGTTGGAAGAGATATTCCAAGAGTTCTGTCTTCTTAAGGTGTAAAGTGAAGTAGGTCCTTACAATGTACTTCTATGTGGAAGAAGGTTTTTTAAGCTTGCTGGAAAATACTGTTGGAGAATTTTGGGAGTTGAAATCCATATATCTTAAAATTGTCAAGTCTGAAAAACATTGATATAGATTCAATCTAATAGACTGGTCCATAACAATACCACTACAAATAGAAAAATGGAACAATTAACTACTTCAGGGGTTTTAAAATATTTTCAGTCAATGAAACCTGTAGGCTTAATACAAATATTCCTCAAGCGCCTAATCACAATGTGCTAGAGATAGAAGAATGGCTGTCTTTGAGTGAACTTTCATGGTGGTGGTGGGGCTTTTCCTATTCATTTCCTTTTTCTCTCTCTGGGTTTTGCCAAACTCCTGGAGGGAGGAGGGAGGCTTTTGGGGGATTGTGTGTGTGATGGCCTTTCACTTTAATGCTACAATGTAACCTCTCTGCTTCCTCTATCTGCTTGCTCTTTGAATTATTCTCCCCTTGATGTCAACCTTGGGTGAGAAAGGAATGTGCCTTCGGTAATCTGGCTTATCTCTTGCTGTGTGTGATGACTGAGGGCCCTGAACAGAGGCAAAGCAGTCGGCTGGCAAGAGCAACACTCTTTTAATCACTGCCAATGTTCACCCAAAAGCTCCCACATATGCTGGTACGAGTTCAAACAATACAACCAGTGAAGTGTACACTGTTCTCAAGGCAAGACAGATAACAAGAAAATGTAAAGAGTCCTTTTAACTCTCAGCTTGCCTGCGAACTGCGAACTGCAAACTGCAGACTGCAAGGAGAGATCAGGAATGTAGTCTATGGTCGTGAAACAGGAAGCAAACTGGTCCGGAATACAAAGTGTCCAGGTTACAAGAGCACAAGTCACAACAATCTCAAGATCCCATGTTTGTTCCCAGCAAATGCCCCACCCCACAGCATCTCCTTAAATCCTAATCCCCAGGCGTGGAGTGGGGCAAGACGCTCTCCTCCCGAGCAAGTGAACCTGCCTCCATTGTTCTCTCCTCCTCTCTGCTCTCCTTGCTCTAGAATCAGGTTGGGGGGGCCTTGCTCCTCGCCTGAACCCTGCCTTCCCTGTTCCAAACCTGAAGGGCCCTGACCTGCCTCAGCCTGCTCCTCCCTACAGTCCTCTGAAGCCACAGACACCCACTCCTGGGCCTCAACAGAGAACTTCATGTCTTCCTCAGGCTTGGACGGAGGCATGACACTGCAGAAAGGAAGGTGCAAAGACCCAATGTTTTCACAACTTTGGGAATGGAGTCTTATCAGCCTCGTTCCCACAGCAAACCTGTGGATTGGGCTGTTTGAACTGACCGGATGAACTGTTGGGGTGGGGTTTGTTCTTTGCTCCTTTTATCTATTGATTTGAGTAGGAAACCCTTAGATCCTGCCTTCTATGCCTGCTGTCAACTTCACCTAATAAAAGTTCCTTTTGAGAATTGAATTGTTCCAAAAGTCCTGCTTTCTTGGGATGAGGTTTTGAGGATCCTTACATTAGGCAAGATGTGCAGAAATGGTCAACTCGGAAGGAAGACTCTTACAATGGGACCGCACAAATGATGTCTGAAATTGGGACAGAAAGGGAAGAGACCGCTACAGGGGGATGGATCTCACACCAGGCAGATCCCAGCAGATACAGCTTGCAGTCCTTGAGCTCCTTAGATGAAGTAGTGGTCACTGAATGCTGAGACAAACCAAGGTGGTTGATGAGTGTTGGAAGAAAGGAGGACTGGGAGAAGAGAACCAGGAAGGTGACCCTCAAATGTGGCAGTCACCAGCCAGGTTGGAAGGTCAAGATGGAGAGATCACTTTGCCTCAGTGAAGACAAAGGTGACCGGCCACCCCACTCCAATTGGTTCCTAGAGCAAGCTATCAACATGCTGAGAGTTGCCTTTGATTCCCTGAAGGAAGAGAAAGCTGACCCATGCGAACCTAGGCTCAGCTGAGGGGACAGATGAAGTAGGGGCTAAAGTAGCAATCCCAAGCCCTTCCACCAGTGCTACAGAGGCCTCAACCATCGCTACAATTGCAGCCACCTCCAGGCAAGCACCAGGGGATGGTGATGGGCAATGACCCAGGAGATGGAGAGGACATCGAACCACCCCTCCCTGGGAGTGAAATACAGCAGAGAGCTGCATTGACTAGGATTCTTTCTGACAGAGGTCCTGAGTTATATGGAAGAGTATGGCCATGAAATACCTAGAGACCGTGGCCAGATAAGAATTGTGTCAATGGTGAGTTTCTGGTAATGTCGCTGCAAGATGGATGCTGGGCAATGAATGATTTCTACCAGCTGGGGAATCCAATGGGACTGAAAGTTGCCCCATAGAGGTGAGTGGCCAAAGGGTGAAACTTTGCAGATCATGTTCCACTTGTTCCAAAGGAGCCTTCAGAACTGGCAGGAAGAAAGGCTGACCGCATCCATGCAGTCTGCCAGAAACAGCTGATCGTTGGAGACAATGAATTTTAAAGCAGAAGGCAAAACAGCTGATCTGGGTTAGACTACTTTCCTTATCTCTCTACAAGTGGAAATACTGGTTCTTGGAAACAGCATTCAAAAGCAAATCCCCAAGCTCCAGGGAGAGAGGGATTTTTTCCTTACCCTTCCCTCCTGAACTATAAGCAGTGGTTTAAGCTTTGGGGAAATTAAAACTGACTTATAACAATACTGTGAAGATGACTGAGGCATAAACTTGGAAAAATTTTGGTTTTATACATCTTTTTTTGTTTATTTCTTGTTTGGAAGTATGGTGGGAATGGACATCTATTGACATCTAGTGGCAAAACTGAAAACTACATGCACATTTGCTTTTTTTGGTCTATTTTACTGAGTTGCTCTGATTGGAGTAAAACTTGGCTGTATGCCCAGACTTTGCTTATAACATTTTGGTGTCCTTGGAATTTAAAGTCCTGAAGATTGTGGCTGGAAAAGAAAGACTCTTTTTGGATTGCACTGTCTTACAGGATGGATTACAATTATAAATAAAAACTGTGTTTGAAGTCATCGGACTTCCCTGGATTACAAATACAGCTTGATCTGGAATCTTTACAAGCTGTTTTGAAAGAGTGAATAACAAGAAATCCCTCTGAACAGAATACTTTGGAATACAATTTTTTGTATTTTTTTATTTTTTGTTTCTATTTTTTCTTTTTTTCCCTTTTGCTCTTTTTTACTATTTACTATTTTTATGGTTTACCTCTCCTATTTGTTAGGAGCCTATTGGATTTTAATTTTGACTTATCTGGCGGATTACAATGTATGGTTTAAAGATAAAGATGAGTGCTCCTAACTTATCTAAAGTTGGAAAAAAAGGATCTTCTGCTGCCTCTTCGGTTTCTGCAAGTCCAGTCTATCAGGGATCAATTGATACAATGCTTCGACAAGAGAAGACTAATACCTTCCAAAAGGACACTCAAGTGACCCTACAAGCAATTCAAGAGGCAATTGCTACTCACATGGCAGTCACATCGAGAAACCATGAGGAGTTGAAAAGTGATTTTGATAAAAATGAATCAAAAAATTAACAATATGGATTCTCAATTTGAAAATTTTAAACAGATGATCACAAATAATCAACAGAGAATTCAAAAAATAGAAGATAAATCAACTGAAGTTGACCAGAAACTAGAAGTTTTAAAAGATGAAAATCAGAAGTTGATCCAGATAAATGAAGAACTAGAAGATTCGATAGCTGGGATTGAGATGGAAAGAGCCTCATCCTTTTTAAGATTTCAAAATATAATGGAAGATAAGGAAGAGGATCTCCTAGGCCTGATAACTCAATTATTGGCAGATGCATTAGGAACTGGGAAACAGCAAATTGAAGGAGAATTAGACCAGATCTATCGAGTCAACTCAAACTATGCTAGAAGAAATAAAGTCCCCAGGGAAGTACATGTTAGATTTCTTAAAAGATATACAAGAGATGAGATTTTGAGAAGAGTAAGAGACGAACCTTTGAAATACAAAGAAAAAGAAATTGTAGTCCTCAAACAAATCCCTAGGAGAATAAGAGAATCCCAAAGAGAATACCAGTTTCTAACTAGGAAATTAATTGAAAAAGGAATGGATTTCAGATGGCTGATTCCAGAAGGGATTTTAATTTACTGGGATACAAAAAGATATAAACTGGACACACCACTTAAAGCAATGGAATTCTTCAACAACCATAGAGCATTTTTGGAAAGAGGTGACTCTGAATCCGGTACAAAGAGAGAAACAAAGAAACAGGAAGAAATGACAGTAGAAGGAGCAGTCAAACCAAGAGAGGAGGAAGAAATTAAAAACACATATACAGAAGAAGGAGCAAGACCAAGAGATCAGAGACACATAAGATTGACTAGAAGATTAAGACCTAGATCTAATTGAAAGAGATGGAGGAGAATGGGATTTTGTCAATGAATATAAATGGACTAAATTCTCCTTCAAAAAGGAGAAAAATCTTTTACACAATTACAAAAATTAAAAATGGATATAATTTGTCTTCAAGAAACACACATTAAGAGACAACATTATAAGTTGTTAGAACAACCAAAAATTGATAAATTGTACTTTGCATTAGCACTTCAAAAGAAAAGAGGAATAGCTTTATACATTAAAGAAATGATAAACCCCAAAGAAATCTACGCAGATGAAGAGGGAAGAATATTAATGGTGGAAATAATGATGGATCAAAAACAGATATTGATGGTAGCAATATATGCACCAAATGATAAACAAGATTTTTTTACCAAAAATTATATTAAAAATATTAGATTTTAAACTATCAAAATCTTTGTATAATGGGAGACTTTTAATGCAATAACAGATGGAACCTTGGATTACAAAAACGTCAAACAAGGAAAAAAAGGAAATATATTACCCAAAGCCAAAGCATCTTTAAAAATGACAGAAGAACTCTGTATCTAAGATATATGGAGAGAGAAAAATCCAAAGAAATTACAATAAACATTTTACTGAAATAGACATAAATCATGGTTTAGAATTGATATGATATGGACATCTTTGGAACTTAATACGATGATACAAGAAATTGAGATAGAAACTAATTGTCAGAATCCACTTACTTACAGAGGGGTTCATCCTCTGAGCTGTCGTCTGAGGTGTCCACCAGCTCTGCAGTGTAGGCCAGAGTTCCCTCCCCAGAGGTTGGGGAATCCACAGCCTCTATCACCCTCATGGCGGGTTCTTTTGGCTTGGCTGGGGACTTCCCTGATTTCCTGGCCGGTGATCGGTCTGGGCTGTGCTGAGGGGCTTTCTTTTTTTATTAAACACGTTTTATTAATTTTTTCAGTTTTTACATCCAGGTAATTAGGAAGCAGCATGGTGATAGGGTAATCAATAATCCAATAACAAAATCATTCATATATCTTTCAGGTTACATCGTTAAAATTCCCTTAATTATTATATCATATTCAAATTAATACATTTCTAGATAAAGCTCAATCAATCAATACATTTGTCAATAGCATTTTACTTATACATATCCAAGTCCTGTTTTTAAGTTTTACTTAATTCCAATTACCATGTTCCTATTAGCCTTTAATAACCATAATATTTAGACTTCGAGTAACCCTAATTTCCCTCATTTCATTAGAAAATAATACTGAGTACATATATTATTCCAAAAATTATATTCTTACTTTCTTTCACAGATATATTTTATTTCTCGTTGTGGTAGGTCCTCATTTACTGATAAAATATCTTTCATTGTCACAAACCCATTTCCATGTTACAATTCCAAACTATAATCTAACAATTAATTTTCATTTTCATTATACAGTAAATCTAAATCCTAAATATTAAATCAGTCAATATCTCTAAAAATATCCAGCATTGAGGTTCCCTTTCTATTTCCTTTAATTGTTATATCATGTTCAAATTAATACATTTCTAGATAAAGCTCAATCAATCAATACATTTATCAATAACATTTTACTTATACATATCCAAATCCTGTTTTAAAATTTTACTTAATTTCAGTTACCATATTCCAATTTAGCCTTTAATAACCATAATATTTAAACTTCGGGTAAGCCTAATTTCCCTCATTTCAATACAAGATAATTATCGTATCCTGTAATTATTCTTACTTTATTTCACAAATATATTTTATTTTTCACCCTGATAGCTCCTCTTTTACTAGCCAGAAGAGACGTCTAGAGAAGCGATGGAGGAAAAGTAAATCCATATCTGACCGAACACTTTTAAGATCTTATATCAAGACTTATCAGGTGGCGCTCAAGGCGGCAAGATGCGCGTATCATTCCGCCTTGATTGCATCTGCGGAATCCCGCCCAGCTGCCCTGTTTAGGGTAACTCGCTCCCTCCTTAATCAGGGGGGGGGTTGATGCACCCTTGCAGGGTAGTGCTGAGGACTTTAATAAGTTTTTCACGGATAAAATCGCCCAGATTCGGATGGACCTTGACTCCAATTGGAATGCAGTGTCGGCTGATAATGATTCAGTCGAAATGACAGGGACTTGTCTTGATCCTGTTGTGTGGGAGGAGTTTGACCCTGTGGCACCCGATGAAGTGGACAAGGCCATTGGAGCTGTGAGTTCCGCCACCTGTTTATTGGACCCGTGCCCCTCCTGGCTGGTTTCAGCCAGCAGGGAGGTGACGTGGGGCTGGGTTCAGGAGATTGTCAACGCTTCTTTGAGGGAGGGGTCCTTTCCGGCTCCCTGCAAGGAGGCAATTATGCGCCCCCTCCTCAAGAAGCCTTCCCTGGACCCAGCTGTATTAAACAACTACCGTCCTGTCTCCAATCTTCCCTTTATAAGGAAGGTTGTTGAGAAGGTGGTGTCACTCCAGCTCCAACGGTCCTTGGATGAGGCTGATTATCTGGGCCCTCAACAGTCAGGATTCAGGCTCGGCTACTCCACGGAAACTGCTCTGGTCACGCTGACGGATGATCTCTGGCGGGCCTGGGATAAGGGATTTTCCACTATACTGGTGCTACTTGACCTCTCAGCGGCTTTCGATACCATTGACCATGGTATCCTTCTGCATCGACTGGAGGGGTTGGGGGTTGGAGGCACTGTTTTGCAGTGGTTCACCTCCTACCTCACTGGTTGGTCGCAGTCAGTGTTGGCAGGGGGTCAGAGGTCGACCCCTAGGTTCCTCCCTTGTGGGGTCCCTCAGGGATCGGTCCTCTCCCCTCTGCTGTTTAATATCTACATGAAACTGCTGGGTGAGATCATCCGACAACACGGGGTGAGATATCATCAGTATGCTGATGATACCCAGCTTTACATCTCCACCCCGTGTCATTTCAGTGAAGCAGCGGAAGTGATGTGCGGATGTCTGGAGGCTGTTAGGGTTTGGATGGGTGCCAACAGGCTCAAGCTCAACCATGACAAGACGGAGTGGCTATGGGTTCTGCTTCCCAAGGATAATTCAATCTATCCATCCATCAGCCTGGGGGGTGAGCTTTTGACCCCCTCGGAGAAGGTCCACAACTTGGGCGTCCTCCTCGATCCACAGCTAAATTTGGAACATCATTTTTCAGCTGTGGCGAGGAGGACATTTGCCCAGGTTCGCCTGGTGCACCAGTTGCGGCCCTATTTGGACCGGGAGTCTCTTCTCACAGTCACTCATGCCCTTATCACCTCGAGGCTCGACTACTGCAATGCTCTCTACATGGGACTACCTTTGAAAAATGTTCGGAGACTTCAGGTAATGCAGAATGCAGCCGCGCGAGCAGTGTTGGGCTTGCCCAGAAATGCCCACATTTCGGCATCACTCCGTGAGCTGCATTGGCTGCCAATTGGTCTCCGAACCCAATTCAAAGTGTTGGTTATGACCTATAAAGCACTACATGGCATCGGACCAGGTTACTTATGGGACCGTCTGCTCCTCCATGAATCCCAGCGGCCAGTTAGGGCCCACAGAGTCGGCCTTCTCCAGGTCCCGTCAGCCAGACAGTGTCACCTGGCGGGGCCTAGGGGAAGAGCCTTCTCTGTTGCAGCCCCAGCCCTCTGGAACCAACTTCCCCTGGAGATCCGTGTCGCCCCCACCCTCTCTGCCTTTCGTAAATTACTCAAAACACACCTCTGCCGGCAGGCCTGGGGTAGTTAACATCTTGCCCCAAGCCAGTGTATGTCTGTGTGTATGCTGAATGATTGGTTTTTTAAAAAAAAATTAAGAGGTTTTATATTTACATGTATTTTTATATGTTGATTTCTACTGTGTTGTGAGCCGCCCTTTCTTCTTAGGGCCGCATAGAAATCGAATAAAAACAAAAAAACATAATAATAATAATAATAATAATAATAATAATAATAATAATAATAATAATAATAATAATAATAATAATAATAATAATAATAATAATAAAA
Source organism: Bothrops alternatus (assembly GCA_034064705.1). NCBI lineage: Eukaryota > Metazoa > Chordata > Lepidosauria > Squamata > Viperidae > Bothrops > Bothrops alternatus. Next base: position 13,747,953 of record JARGCV010000103.1, on the reverse strand, counting down.
AATATCTGTCATTGTCACAAACCCATTTCCATATTACCATTCCAAACTATAATCTAACAGTTAATTTTCATTTCCATCATAAATTTAAATCCTAAATATTACATCAATCAATGTCTCTAAAACTCTCCTTAACCCATCAAGTAAAGTTTTAAGTCCCATTTTTAAATCTAACTCTGGCTTAAGCAGACTTTCATGCCAGAGCCTTTAGATCCTAAGATGCATCTCCCTTCATTCCTACAAATGTTGTTTGAATCAAGGGAGAACATCCAGTTGTCAATTTTTAAAGGAAGTGGCCCCTTTATAGTTATTAGATTGTTGCCCTAATAATTCAATTCTCCATGTTTGATTTGAGATATTAATCATCAGTTCAGTCTGGTCTTCTTCTTGTTCCAATTCCATCTGACTAGAATAAAGGGTCATGTCCGTTGTTGTGATTATTGTTTGCTTGTCTGAGTTGTCTAGGTTCTCAGTATATTGTGTTTGTTGATCAGTTCCTGCTGGTGTTGAAGTTACAGGTATTTTAGTTAAAATCAGTGTTTGATTCTCAAAATTCTCAGTAGGTTATAGATATTATTGTGCAGCATCCTCTTTGCTGTTAGCTTGTTCCCCTTCTGTTGCTTTTAGGTTTATAAGTTGATCAGTTGAAGTCTGGGGTTCAATTTTTAGTTTCTGGATAGCATCTTTGGCTTTCACTCTAGCATTAGCTCAGTGGCTTCAATAATTTTTTCAAGTATGAGTTTATAGTTAAGTTGTGGGTAAGATTCCTCAATTTCCATAGTGATTAGAGATAGTCTTTTAGTGGAGGCTATGTTTAGTAAGAGTCAGCCAATGTCCACCTCCACAATTTCTAAAAGTTATTTTCACCACCCAGCTGTTTCCACTTCCTATCTTTTCGTTAGATAATAAGAAGGGCAAATCAAGAGAGTCAGCAGGCCTCACAAAGAAATTCAATTGCTATACTAGGCTTAGCCACAAGATGTCCCCAGTAGATCATAAAATCTTTTATCCAGATGTCAATTAGGCTTTTATCCAGTTAAAAAGCGGAAAAAAAATATTTTTCAGACTTAGTAAATACATAAGATGCTGAGTCTCTATAATAGATTTTTTTGGGACCCCCAAGTCTCAAAAAATGGGGAAAAAATTAAAATCCAGTTATTTAGTTATTAAATTTAGATATTCTTTTTTTTCTTTTGTTCCAAAGCTTAGATTCCCAAGGTATGCAAATGCCGCTGTATTAAGAGTGGGGAAGAAATTTCAGGAGGCTTTCACAGGAAGGTAGTTAGGGTAAAAGAAAGGTAAAGAAGGGTCTCACCTAGATCTTCCATGGTACTTCATTGTGCTTAGTAGTACTTTTGTCTTTCGGCTGGTACAGCTAGGTCAGTGATGGCAAAACTTTTAGAGACCGAGTGCCCAAACTGAAATCCAAAACCCACTTATGCATCATTAAGTGCCGGGTGGGTGTGGCCCATCAGCTGGGTGAGGCCAATTGGGTGGGCGTGGCTCTGGTGGTAATGGCAGATTGAGTGGGACTAAAAAGTTCAATCAATCAATTCCAACTTTGCAAGATCTTTTTTTCCCCGCGAGAAGTTGAAATTGACTGATTGAACTTTTTTTTTTGCACATGGCGGCGGAGGCCTAAAGCGAAAAGGTTTTATAAAACCCAGCTGAAGGCCTAGGACTGGGGCGACGGTGCATGTGCCCTCAGAGAGTGCTCTGAGTGCCGCCTCTGGCACTCATGCCATCGTTTGCCACCACTGAGCTAGGTTATTGGCCATGTTAATGGCTGATCTTTTCTTCATCAAAACAAAGGAACTGCCTCGGACCAAACAGAAGGGCTACCGCCCTTCCACAATCAAACGAGGGTCATCCTTGAGCTGAGGGGCTTTCAAGCAGAATTCTACAGTGCCATATCCCTCTCTCCCACATTTGAAACATCCCGTTGACTTCTTGGCCATAGCTGGTGGTTTAGCTGGCTCGTGTGTTGGCTCAGGAGGTGAGCGGATCCATGGTTTTCCTCGGCGGTGCCTCTTCAATAGGTCTATCTCTGCTTCCTTTGCCAGGACGTAACATTCATCAAGTTGGCATGGGTCCCCTCAAGGCAGGCAAGCATCATACAGGTCGTAGTTTAGGCCATCTTTGAAATGGCTAAGGAGGATGCCAGTTCAGCTTGCTGGCAATGGCCCGGAATTCTTGTGTATATTTGGCTACCAGGCATCTGCCCTGCCTCACCATCTTGATTCTCTCGCAGGCCTTTTGATCAGCCAGGGGGTCCTTGATCGCCTTCTCAGAGGAGATGAAGTGGTTGAAGTTGTTGAGCTCTGGGGCATTGGAATCATGCAGGTTCACCATCCAGTCTGCGGCCGCCCTGTCCAGCGCGGATTGCCCAATATGGATACTGGCTTTATCACTGGGGATGTCCCATTTGTACTCTTCCATGTAGCTGAGGACTTGGGTTAGGAAGAACTCCAAGCATGGCAGCTCCCTCCTGAATTTCACGTCCAGCGGTGGGAATCTTTGGATGGATCGGTGCTTTCACCACCGACAGTATTGTCTCCCATCCTGATCACCATCTGAGGGTTGGCGGGGAGTGGGGGCTGCCAAGGTGGTAGCTACTGTTTCAGCAGACGTCCCCGGGACTACAGTTTCCGATTCCCCATCCATGTCTCTCCAGCTGCAGTTCCAAGTTCTAGTGCAGCCACGGGGTTCAGGTTTCTCCTCCCCTAGAGAGCTGAGGGTTCTTTTCATCAGGCCAATAGCTTTATCTAGGATCCAGTTCAACTGCTGTGCACAACTTCTTTCCTCTTCGCTAACATGCAGGAATTTCTCCATCTCTTGCTTCCATTTGGATTGGTGGCTGCCCTGTCTCAGGGTCACCTTTCTTGTTCTCTTTTCCCACTCATCTTTCTTGCAAATGCCCATTGACCACCGAGGTTTGAGGTTGCGCGTTTCCACCATTTTTTCTCCTGAGGAGTATGATGTCTCAGATCCCGATATCTGGTAGGATCCCGGTTGGGGGGAAGGCTCCCTTTCTACGGGTTTTTTCCCTTCCTCTGACTGCACCCGCTGCCTCATTAGCCCGACGCTAGTGGGGAACCTGGGCATTCTGGTGAGGAGGCTGAAACAACCAAACCCATTTGGCCAGTTAGATGGGTCCATAGCAGGAGGGGAGGTGCCAGCTACCCTAGCCACTTTACAAGTCCAGCTATCCCTGGGGAACCATGAGGAAGACATAACATTTGTAGTGATCCCAGGCATGGAATACCCAGTGATCCTAGGGCTCATGGATTGTGCCTGTAAGGACCCACCCCACTTTGCATCTTAAGAAGACAGAACTCTTGGAATATTTCTTCCAACAGGTATCTTTATTAAGAGAAAATGGTTTCAGGCATTCTAGACAGGACTTGGGAGCCAAGCCCTATGGTTCAAAGTTTTAAGGGGTTCCAGGCAACCCCACCCTACCCCACCTTCCTTCCAGTGACAATCCCAGGTGTTACATTTCCACCCCCTTTTTCCTCACTGCCGGCAGAAGGGAGACTTCAGAGGGGAGTAGATGAAAGCTGATGGCCCCATTGTTATGGTTAGTCCTTTTGGTGGTATCCACATTCAGTCCCTTTTGAAGTTGTACCAAAAGAAGTGAGGGCCATAAAACCCCTTTGTTCACCCCCCCTTCCCCTTCATCGTATGACAGAATCCAGAGAGGGCAGAAATGGAGTTTTCCATAGTCGATAACTAGAGATGAAATATAATTGGATTCTGACAGTGCCATAGAATTCAAGCCAGGGGAAAACTCCCGAAGCCCAGACTATACTCTATGACCCCCAAGGAGAAGGAGAAAATAAAAAGATTCATAAATAAAAACCTAGAAAGGGGGTTTATCGAACCTGCCAAGCCTAAGGTAGCTGCCCCGGTCCTCTTTAGAAAGAAGGACGGCACTTTACACTTCTGCGTAGATTACCACACCCTGAATGCAATCAGTGAAAATAATCTATACCCCCTACCCCTCATGAGGGACATGTTATTCCACCTCTCGAAAGGAAGAATTTTTACTAAACTAGATCTAAGGGAAGCATATTACCATGTTAGGATTAAGGAAGGAGATTAATGGAAAACTGCATTTAACTGCCCAATGGGGTGGTACCAATTCAAAGTCTTGCCATTTGGATTACAAGGGGCCCCCGCAGTATTTATGCAATTAATCAATGAGATACTAAGGGAGCACCTATTTAAGGGGGTCCTGGTTTATATAGACAACATCCTTATCTTCACCAAATCCAAAGAGGAACGTGTCAACCTAGTCAGAGCGGTTTTAAAGAAACTGCGAGCTGCCCACCTGTATGGCAAATTATCGAAATGCATATTCCACCAGGAAAGAATAGACTACCTGGGTTATCGCATATCCCCACAGGGCATTGAAATGGACCCCAAGAAGGTCAGAGCAGTACTATAATGGGCACCACAAGGAAGCAGCTTCAAAGTTTCCTGGGTTTCATAAACTTTTACTGCCAATTCATCACTTTGTTCACCCAAATAGCCCTGGCCCTCACAAACTTACTAAAAACAAAGGGAGAATCCTCAGTGAAACCTAGCGAGCCACTAAAATGGACAATGGAATGCCAAGCGGTGTTTGAAAGGTTAAAGAGACTTTTTTCTGCTGAACCCATACTGAGGCAACCAGACACAGATAAACCTTTTGTAATACAGGCGGATGTAAGCAATGTGGCAGTTGGGGCTGTACTATTACAAGAAAATGACAAAGGGGTATTGCAAGAAAATCAGCAGGGCATTTTGGATTTTTAAAAAAATACATTTAATTAAAAGGCAATTTTGGTGGCCATCCATGAAAAAGGACATAGAATGTTATGTGGCCAGTTGTCCAATGTGCACAACTGCTAAGAGGTTGCAAAGGAAATCGCCCAGACTGTTACAACCAGTGGCAAATCCCTCAGCCACCTAGAAAGAAATAGCCATGAATTTTATAGTGGAATTACCAGAAAGCAATGGAAACACTCTCATCTGGGTGGTTACAGACTTGTTTTTCAAACAGGTGCACTTTATTTATTTATTTATTTATTTATTTATTTATTTATTTATTTATTTATTTATTTATTTTGTCAGATTTGTATGCCGCCCCCCTCCTGAGACGTGGGGTGGCTCACAACAACAATACAGCTACATATAAAAAATTTAATAATAATGATGATAACAACCAATCTAAAGATCCATACATACAACATGCAAACACAGTCAAACACACAATCAACGATGGAAGCACAATTCCTCGGCCCGGGGGCAGAACACAGTTCATACCCCCCAAGCCTGTCGGCATAAATAGGTCTTCAAAAGCTTCCGGAAGGCTAGGAGGGAGGAGGCAGTATGAACCTCTGAGGGAAGTTGGTTCCAGAGGGCTGGGGCAGCAACGGAGAAGGCCCTTGTCCTAGGACCCATCAGATGACACTGCCTAATGGACAGGACCCGTAGGAGGCCAGCCCTATGCGCCCTAACCGGTCGCTGGGATTCATGAGGCTGAAGACGGTCCCGCAAGTAACCTGGTCCATTGCCATAAAGGACTTTATAGGTCATAACCAACACTTTGAATTGTGTTCGGAGACCAACTGGCAGCCAGTGCAGCTCACGAAGGGCTGGAGTGATATGAGCATGTCTTGGAAGACTCAAGACAGCTCGCGTGGCCACATTCTCGACATCCTGCAGTCTCCGGACATTCTTCAAAGGTTGCCCCATGTAGAGAGCATTACAGTAGTCGAATCTTGAGGTGACAAGGGCATGAGTGACTATTAGGAGTGACTCCCGATCCAAATAGGGTCACAACTGGCACACCAGGTGAACCTGGGTGAATGCTCCTCTCACCAAAGCCGAAAAATGGTGTTCTAAGCTTAGCTGTGGATCGAGGAGAACACCCAAGTTGCGAACCCTCTCCGAGGGGGACAAAACTTCTCCCCCCAGGGTGATGGATGGACAGTTAGAATCGTCCTTGGGAGGCAAAACCCATAGCCACTCTGTCTTGTCGGGATTGAGTCTGAGCCTGTTGGCACCCATCCAGACCTCAACAGCCTCCAGGCACTGGTTCATCACTTCCACTGCTTCGCTGTAATGATGCGGGGTAGAGATATAAAGCTGAGTATCATCAGCATACTGATGACAACTCACCCCGTGTCGGCGGATGATCTCACCCAACAGCTTCATGTAGATGTTAAAAAGCAGAGGTGAGAGAACAGACCCCTGAGGCACTCCACATGGAAGAAGCCTCAGGGCCGATCTCTGACCTCCTGCAAACACCGACTGCGACCGGCCAGAGAGGTAGGAGGTGAACCACCGTAAAACAATGCCACGCACTCCACACCCCTCCAACCGGCGCAGAAGAATACCATGGTCGATGGTATCGAATGCCGCTGAGAGGTCAAGAAGCACCAGGATAGTGGAATAACCTCCATCCCGGGCCTGCCAGAGATCATTGGTCAGCGCGACCAAAACAGTTTCCGTGCTGTAACCGGACCTGAACCCAGACTGCCAAGGGTCCAGATAATCAGCTTCCTCCAAAGACCATTGGAGTTGGAGTGCCACCACCTTCTCAACAACCTTCCCTAAAAAGGGAAGATTGGAGACTGGCCGGTAATTATTCAAAACTGCCGGGTCCAGGGAAGGCTTCTTGAAGAGGGAGCGCACAAGTGCCTCCTTTAAGGGAGCCGGAAAGGACCGCTCCCTCAGCAAAGCATTAATAACAGCCTGGACTCAGCTTCGTGTCACCTCACTGCTAGCCGAAACCAGCCAGGAGGGACATGGGTCCAATAAACAGGTGGCAGAACTCACAGCTCCAATGGCCTTGTCCACATCATCAGGAGTTACCAGGTCAAACTCATCCCATTCAACAAGACTAAGACGGGCCTCTGTCGTCTCGACTGACTCATTGTCAGCTGACACTGCATTCCATTGGAGTCCAAGTCAGCCCGGATCTGAGCGATCTTGTCTGCAAAAAAGGTGTTAAATTCCTCAGCATTGCCCTGAAAAGGTTCCTCCCTTCTCTCCATATCAAGGAGAGAACGAGTCACCTTAAACAGGGCAGCCAGGCGAGAATCCGCAGACGCGATCAATGCGGAAAGATACTGAGATCTTGCCGCGGTGATCGCTTCCAAATATGTCTTAATATAAGCTCTCAATTTGGTTCGATCAGATTCGGATCTGCTTGCCCTCCATTGCTTCTCTAGACGTCTCTTCTGGCGCTTCATCCCCCTGAGCTCCTCAGTAAACCAAGGAGATCTCCTGGGTCTGCTACCACAGAGAAGTCGCAACGGTGCAATCTGGTCTAGAGCCCCCGTAGCGGCCATATTCCAGGCTGTCACTAGGGACTCCGCCAAACTGTATATGAGCGAATCTGGCAATTCCCCAAGCATCCTTTGAAAACCCATAGGGTCCATCAGGCATCTGGGGTGGAACCATTTAATCAGTTCCACCTCCCTGCGGGAGAGGAGAGGTGTCATAAACTCAAGCTGCAGCAGAAAATGATCTGTCCATGACATAGGCAACACTTCTAAGTCCCTTAATCCCAGATCATATCTCAACTGCTCCGAGAGGAAAACCAGATCAGGTGTGTGTCCCCCCTCATGGGTTGGGCCTTCAATTACTTGCATCAGGTCCATGGTTGCCATGGTAGCCATGAACTCCCGCGCTAACCCAGAGGATTCACCAAGTGACGGCACATTGAAGTCCCCCAAGACTATAAGTCTGGGGAACTCAACTGCCAACCCGGCTACTTCCTCGAGTAGCGTGGGCAGGGCTGTTGAAACGCAGCTGGGAGGCAGGTACGTAAGCAAAAAGCCCACCTGTACACCTACGTCCAACCTCATAAGGAGGGACCCACAACCTGATATCTCAGAAGCAGCGAGTCTGCGCAGTCCGAGTTACTCCTTAATGACTCCTTTATCTTTTGCCAAAAGATTCCCACCACGAAAACCTTTAGCGAAACTGTTCGTGCAGCACATCTACAGACTGTACGGGGCACCCCAAGGTATCATATCTGATAGGGAAGTGCCATTTACATCAGAATTTTGGAAGGAATTTTTATCCCTCTGAGGAACCACTCAGGGACTGTCATCTAGTCATCATCCTCAATATAATGGACAATCTGAATGTTTTAACTCAGTACTTGAGCAATATTTAAGATGCTTTATTAATTTCCAGCAAACAAATTGGACAGACCTACTCCCTTTCGCAGAAGTTGCCTACAATAATGCAGTCCACTCCAGCACAGGTTACACTCCCTTTCAAATAACCACTGGTCAAAGTTTCAACCCTATGCCAGAACTAATCCCAAACAAACCGGCAATGCCATCACTGAAAGAATGGATAGCACAATTACAAAACACCTGCCAATAGTTAGAAAAGCCTTAGATGAAGCTAGGCAAGCATACAAAGCACAAGCAGATAAAAAGAGGGTCGAACCCATACCATTCAGTGTAGGAGAAATAGTATATTTGTCTACAAAATACCTAAAATCCCTCCAGCCCTGTAAAAAACTTGGCCCAAAATATATAGGATCTTTTCCAATTAAAAGAATCATAAACCCAGTAACAGTAGAATTAGAACTACCCAAAAATCTCAGGGAGCTTGCTAAAAAGAGAACAACAGTCAGCCCCACTACCCCCAGTCATGGTTGAAGGAGAACAACACTTTGAGATAAAAAAATCTTAGATTCTAGGAAGTATCATGGGGCAACTCAATACCTAGTAGCATGGAAACACCTTCCATTCTCACAAAATGAGTGGATCCATAAATGTCATGTCAGAGCACCTAAACTGCTAAAGAAGTTTCATACAGAATATCCCAACAAACCAGACTAACCTCTATAGCTGTTTTGTTTCTCTATAGGTGGATCTCTCTTATTTTTAAGGGGGGCGGGATGTCAGAATCCATTTATATTTCATTTCTATTTATCTCCTCAGATCTAAAACCAACTCTCACCTTCCCCTGGATTCTGTCATACTCCCAAGGGGGAGGGGGAATATGCATTCGGGGTTATTGCTTTCATTTCCTCTATTTGCTACAATGTAACCTTTTGGGTCTGCTGGCCATTATAATGTAACAAATTGCCTCTTTACTATGCATCTCTCTGAACTTTCTTCTCCCTAACTGGACAGTTAGGAAGAGGGGGAAGAAGTATAAACATCTGGAACCTGGCTTATTTCTCTGGTCCCAAAAGGAGGTGTGAAGCGCTGTGGAACATAGTACTATAAATGGAGACAGACTGATGATATCTTCCCTTTCCCATGATGGACTAACCACTTGGGAATTGGCCGGTCTGAACTGTCCGGATGAACTGTGGGGTGGAGTTTGCTTAGGGACCCTTTAAAGTATCGATCTGTAAAGAATACCTCAGATCCTGTCTATTATGCCTGCTATCAACTACTCTTAATAAAAGTTTCTGTTGGAAGAAATTGTTTCCAAGAGTTCTGCTTTCTTAAGATGTGGGATTGAAGTGGGTCCTTATCCTAATGTTTGGGCAGATCATAACCCAATAAAGATGACTTTGGAGAGGAACTAAGAAAAAACTAAGATAGTTCCTGAATAAATCTATATTGAAAGAAAAAGAATCTTTACAACTAGCAACAAAGGAAATAGATTTTTTTCTTCAAAATAAACAGGAAAAAAGAAACATTGCTTCAAAATGTGTGGGATATAGCTAAAGCATATTTCAGAGGGCTGGCTATAATTTATATCACTTAAAAAAATAAAGAAAATAAACAACAACAGTTAAAGTTGAAGGAAAAATTCAGAAATCAGAATTACAAATAGATCCACAAAAGAAAATACGTAAGAAATAAATGGAGATAATAAAACATAAATTAAATTTAGCCAAGATGGAAATAATAGCTTAACAGATTAAAAGGACTAAACAGAACTTCTTTGAAAATGCCAACAAACTAGGGAGATGGTTAGCATATAGATTGAAAAAAGAAAAAGAGAAAAAAATTGATAAAGAAGCTGCAAGATCCAAAAGGTGAATTACAGTTTCAAAATGATACAATAAAAAAATTATTAAAGATTATTATGAGATATTTTATAAGGCAGAGGAAATTCCAAAAGAAAGGATACAGCAGTACTTAAAAAAAGCAGACTTACCAAAAATTCCAGAGAATATTTGAAACATATTAAATGGAAAAATATCAACAATGGAGATTATAGAGGCTATAAAAAAGCAAAAAATAAAAATAAAAATAAACCAAGCACCAAATGTCTGGAGGAAATAGAAAAATTTGGAGAAGTGACAATAAACAAAGAAAATACTAAAGTGCTAACAAAGAATCCAACAGAAAAACAAAAAAATCAACTAACAAAAAAAAACAAATCTTCAAATAGTTAAAAAGGTTAAATATTTGGGAATTTATCTAACAGAAAGATGTATAACAATTAAAGAAGATAACTATGGAAGACTGCTAAAACGATTCCTGTAAGGCTAGGAAAAGCCTTTTTTGATGAACTGAATACAATAATATTGAAATTTATCTGGCAATGAAAAAAAGCTGAAATTAAAGTGAAAATGTTACAAGAAGTGAAAAAAAGTGGAGGATTTGGACTGCCGGACTGGAGGTTATACTATCAAGCAACTATTTTAACATGGCTTAAAGAATGAATAATGCTTAGAGATAAAAGACTATTGTACCTAGAGGGGCATGACCTACAAATTGGTTGGCATGCCTTTCTCTGGTATGGGAAGAATAAAATACATAGATACTTTCAAAACCATATTATAAGGAATGCACTTCTTTCAGAACGGGAAAAAATAAAAGAAAATATTTATATTAAGATACCCTAATGGCTTTCAACAATGGAAGCTTTTGCTTACCCAAATTTAATTAACTACGATAAAGTTGTGATTTATAAAGATATTTTATTCAATGAAGGAAAATTGAAAGACAGACAAGATTTACAAGAACAAGGTATTGATCTATGATGGTGACCATATTTGTAAATCTAAATGAGATATGAAAAAGATGTTAAAACAATGGGATTTTATAAAGAACAAACAATTTGACCAGATATTATTAAAAACAGATGAAAAGTTTATTAAGAAACTCTATAGATTTCTGTTAAACTTAAAGATGGAGGAAGAACAAATAAAAGAAACAATAATAATATGGGCAAATAATTTTGGATATAATATAGAATTAGAAGATTGGTAAAAGCTATGGGAAAGAAATATTAAATTAACTAAAGCAGTGGCATATAAAGAAAACTTATATAAAATGTTTTATAGATGGTATATGACACCAGTGAGATTAGAAAAAATGTTCAAAAATACTTCAAACAATTGTTGGAAATGCAAACAAAGACCATGTACTTATTATCATATCTGGTGGACATGCCCTAAAGCAAAAAGATTTATGGTTGGAGAAAATGACTAAAAAACAAATTATTTTTGTTAGGAATAATAGGAGCTAATTATGAGAAAGATTGCAGATATTTAATACTACTCGTACTAACGGCAGCAAGTATTGTACTTGCCCAACATTGGAAAAATGAAAACTTACCAGCTGAAGAAGTACTAATTAAGAAAATTCTAGAGTGTGCAGAAATGGATAGATTGACTTTAAAGATAAAAGGGAAAGAAGACTCAGTGTACTTTAGAACATGGGGTAATTTCTATCAATGACTAGAAAAATAAGTTAGAGAGAAAGGAATGTGATATATAATTTTGAATATATACTAGGAAGAAGAAGGTTATTGAGTGATTAATTAACATATTGTTTATGATAATTAACTACTATCTATTATTGTTCATTAAACACATGAACCCAGATATTATGCTGTTTGCCAAATATTGAAAATGTTATTTAGAAAAACCCCAACCCTAACCCTAATCCTAATCCTAACCCAAATCCCAACCCCAACCCCAATCCCATCTTATTCCTAATCCTATAAAAACTAATAAAATCTATACAAAAAAAAGAATTGTGTCAAGGCTTTGGATGGCAATGCAGCTGAATGGGTGGTAGACACTGATGCCCCAGAGCTGGGAAATTTCAACCAGTTCATGGCAGTTCTCAGGCAGCAGTTTGAAGACCTCTTGGCTGTCTGGAAAGCTCAAGAATGCATAAAAACTGCCAGACAAGGACATTGGCCAGTAGCAAATACATGCAAGAATTTTGAGTGCAAACTGGCAAGCTGAACTGGCTGGAGGACGTCCTGGTCAGACATTTCAAAGACAGCCTAAATGATGACCTGTATTATGCCAGCTCCAAGACTGGTACATCCTGGCTGAGGAAGCTGAAATCGATCATGCCAGAAGACAATGATGTGCGGGGAGATCCTGGGAAAGATCACCAGCAGAGCCACCTCGAGAACTGGCAAAGCAGGCCCCTACCACTCAAAGGGCAATGCACTGTTTTAAATGTGGGAAGAATGGGCACTGAGGGTCGCTCGAAAACCCCCACCCAGAAACCCGACCAAGATGCAGGGGGGAAGCCTGGGAAAACCCCGCCAAAACCAATGAAAAGCATGGAGGTTGAGGTCCTAACCCCCTTCCAAGAAGGGGGGAATGTACTCCAATCCAGACTGAAGAACCCTCAAAGCCTTCGGAGGAATGTTTTGCAGGACAAACCTCTGGTAAGTGGACCCATCAGACCCCTCACCAGAACCATAGCACTGTTTAGTCCAGGGATGCCGGGAAAAGTTGCCCTAAGAGCCCTAATACACTCTGGCTGCACTCGTTGCCTCATAAGCCCAACTCTAGTGGGGAACTTAGGAATCCCAGTGAGGAGGGTGAAGGAACTGATTTCTTTCAGCCAACTAGATAGATCCATTGCAGGGGGAATCCTGGCCATCCTTGCCACACTACCCATTCAGCTGATCATAGGGAACCACGTAGAGACTTTAACGTTTGTGGTGACCCCTGGAATGGAATGCCCACTCATATTAGGCCTGGCATGGCTAACAAAATGGAATCCCAGAGTGGATTGGAGGACTGAGATACCCAGAAGGTATCCCATGCCAAGGGGGGGGTGAAGTTCCTGGAAAGTGCCACTGCAGTAAGAGAGGGGGAGTTCAAAAGTATACCAGAGGAATACCGAGACCTAGCTGAAGTCTTCAGCGAAGAGAGGTTAGACAAATTAGACCACCAACAACCCACAATCTGTGCCATTGAAATACTCCTGGGGGCCAAGTTGCCTAAACCAAAACTATACTCCATGACCCTGTGGGAGTTAGAAGAAATGAAAAAAAATTGTGGAAAAGAATTTAGCAAAGAGTTTTATTCAACCGGCAAAACCGAAAACGGCAGCCCCCGTGCTATTCTATGAAAAGAAGGATGGGTCTCCTTGTCTCTGTGTAGATTATAGATCTCTCAATGCAGTGAACGTAACCTCTACCCACTCCCTTTGATGAAGGACATGCTGGCACATCTGTCTAAGGAGAAGATTTTTTCAAAGTTGGACTTGAGAGAGGCTTATTACAGAGTCAGTATTAAAAGGGGGGATGAATGGAAAACCTCTTCAATTGTTCCTTAGGCTGTTTCCAATTTAGAGTTCTGCCATTCAGACTTCAGGGAGCACCTGCAATGTTTATACAATTGATAAATGAGGTGCTCCAGGATGACATCCTGATATTCACTGAGACTAAGGAGGAACATGTGAAACTGGTCAGAGCTGTGCTAAAGAAGCTGCGAGCGGCCCATTTGTATGCTAAATTATCCAAGTGTGAATTCCACAAAAATAAAACTGACTTGGGTATTACATCTCATCAACTGGCATAGAGATGGACCTTGGGAAAGTATGGGCTATGCTAGAATAGGTTCCGTCCCGCACCAGGAGGCAATTGCAAAGTTTCCTCAGATTTGCAAACTTTTACCGCCAATTCATCCCCTCTTTCACACAAATTGCGTTGCCCATCACAAACTTATTAAAGACAAAGGGGGAGGGGAAACCAAAGCCCATTCAACCATTGAAATGGACTATACAATGCCAGGCCACCTTTGAGAAATTAAAAAGCCGAATGAGTATTAAAACACCTGGATACTGAAAAACCTTTTGTAATTCAAGTGCATGCTAGTGATGTAGCAGTGGGAGTAGTACTTCTTCAGGTGAATAGTGAAGGAAAATTACAACCTTGTGCTTACACATCGAGAAAACTTACAGAGACAGAACAAAGGTGGGCAGTTTGGGAAAAGGAAGCTTACGAAGTCTGGTGGGCTCTTTTAATCTGGCAATATTTCTTGGAAGGGAATAAAATCCCTTTCCATATATGGACAGACCACAAGAACCTGGATGCTCTAAAAACATCTAGGAAGTTGTCTCCCAAACAGGTGACCTGGTCCCAGCATTTCCACCGGTTCAATTTCACCATAAAACATCTACCAGGGCGAAAAACTTCCTGGCAGATGCACTTTCACGATTACCACAGTACAACAGCAACAAATCAGAGATAACAGACCTACTCATGCCATCAAAACAATTAGCGGTACCAGTCACCACTTGAGCACAATCCAAAACTCCAAAAACCTTAATGAGCCAAGCTGGGATAGAGTTCAGGAAGATGCTAGAGAAAGATGAATGGTTCCTGAGCCATAAAAATTTGTACACCATGAATGATGGACTTCCATGGGTGGGAGTGAAACTCTACATTCCGAAGAGCCAAAGACTGACATTCATGAAGATTTGCCATGACTCCAAATCCGCTGGACATTTTGGGTTCGTGAAAATGCTCCATTTGGTGAAACAGCAATTTTAGTGGCTGGCAATAAAAAAAGGACATTGAAAGCTATGTGGCTAGTTGCCTAATACAAGCAGCAGCCAAAAGAAGACAAGGGAAAGCTGCAGGACTAAACTGTAGCTATCCCATCAGCTCCCCAGAGGGAGATTTCTATGGACTTTATTGTAGAGCTACTAGAAAGCAGGGGAAATATAGTGATTTGGATTGTGATGGACTTATTTTACAAGCAGGTGCATTTTATCCCATGCCCAAAAATCCCCACTGCAAAGCTTTTTGTACAGCATATCTATCAACTACATGGACCCCTACAATGGATTATATCAGACAGAGGGGTGCAATTTACCTCAGAATTTTGGAAAGCATTTCTAGAACTGTTGAGGACCACCCAGGTGCTATCATCTAGTCATCATCCTCAGATGAATGCTGAAATGGAATGTTTGAACTCAGTACTGGAGCAGTACTTAAGATGCTTTATAAACTACCAACAAGACAACTGGACCTGCTTCCATTTGCAGAAGTCGCCTATAACAACACAATAAATTCCAGCACAGGCTACACTCCATTCCAAGTAGCAATAGGACAGAGTTTTAACCTGATGCCTGAACTACCCTCCACCAAACCCTCTTTGAAAGAGTGGATTGCACAACTCCAAAACACCTGGCTGGTTGTAAGGAAAACTTTAGCTGAGGTAGGGAGGCATATAAATTCTAAGCCAATAAAAAATGAATTGAGCCCAAACCATTTCAAGTAGGAGACAAAGTATGCTTATCTACAAAATATTTAAAGTCCCTAAAACCCTCAAAGAAAATAGGACCAAAATTTGTGGGACCTTTCCCTATTAAAAGGATAATCAATCCAGTGACAGTTGAGCTAGAGCTGCCTAAGACATTTAGACAGGTTCACCCTGTATTTCACATCAGCCTTTTAAAGCGTGAACTCACTCTTAAGGCCAGTAGCAGCCCCTCTCCTCCTCCAATCATGGTAGAAGGGGAGCAGCATTTTGAGATTAAAGACATTTTAGACTATAGGAAACATCGTGGATCCACTCAATATCTAGTTGCTTGCAAGCATTTGCCTCCATCCCAGAACAAATGGGTCCTTAAACGCCATATTAAGGCCCCTAGGCTACTTAGTAAATTCCATGCTATGTACCCTGATAAACCAGACTAATCGTTCTTTTTCTCTCCTTTTCTGTCTTTTGCAATTGGATCTCTCTTTCTTTTAAGGAGGGCAGCATGTCAGAACCCATTTCTTTCATGGGGGCTTTTCCTATTCCTTTTGTTTTCTTTTCCTCTCTCTGGGTTCTGCCAAACTCCTGGGGGGGAGGCTTTTGGGGGATTGTATGTGTAATGGACTTTTGCTTTAATGCTACTATGTAACCTCTCCACTTCCTCTATCTGCTTGCTCTTTGAACTGTTCTCCCCTTGTTTATTTATCATTTTTTTATTTTTCCCAACTCTCCCCCATACATATACCATGATATTTATCACATGTTAACATATATTCTTTTTGCATTCTTATATATAAGATACTTTTAATAAAATGAAATAAATACATACACATGACTTTTGGTGTTGCTCACCCATTTCCTCTTTCACTGTATCCACACTCCTTCTTCTCTACCTTCTTTCTCCCTTTCTTCTCTTTCTTCCCTACTTCCCTCTTCTTCCTCTCCTCTTCTCTTTCATTCACCACTCCCCTCTCCTTTCGCCCCACTTCTCCTCTTCTCCTCCAACTTTCCTACTTCCTTCCCCCTTCTTTTCTCTCTTCTCTCTCTCCTTCTTTCTTCTCTCATCCCTTTTCAGATACGATTTATGCTCCAAATGAAAATCAAGAGAATTTTTATTTAAAATTACATAAGAAAATAATAGAACTGGAATATGAAAGCATATGTATGATTGGAGATTTTAATGCTATTGTAAAGCCTGAGCTGGATTATAATACAAAAAAATAAGACTCTAAAAAGAACACTCCCTAAATCCTTTTATAATATGGTGGATGAATTAAATATACTTGATGCTTGGAGAGAGAAATATCTGGAAAAGAAGCAATATACATTCTATTCTAACAGACACCTGTCCTGGTTGAGAATTGACATGATATGGATGTCAACAGATTTATTTTCAAATATACAAAATATAGCCATAGAAACAAGCACATAGGCGGATCACAACCCAGTTACAATCATATGGAAAGGACAAAAAAAGAGAACAGATGGACATTAAACCAAACTGTATTGAATGAAAAAGATTTTCAGCAATATATGAAAAAAGAAGACACTTCACTTCAAAATGTTAGGGATACAGCAAAAGCGTACATGAGAGGACTTGCTATGACTTATTTGGGGAAAAAGAACAAACAGAAAATACAAAATAAGGAAAAAATGGAGGAAGAATATAAGACACTTGAGAAAGAATTACAGAAAGATACACCAAAAAAAGATTAAAAATTTAATGGAGCTGAACAAACATAAAATGAACTTTATAGAAAATGAAGAAGTGGCAATGAAAATAAAGGCAGCTAAGCAAACCTTTTTTGAGCATGCAAACAAACCAGGGAGATGGTTGACATATAAAATTAAAAAGAAGAAAGAGAAGAGATGGATTAAACAATTGGAAGATGGTGAGGGGATTTTACAACATCGAAATGAAGAAAAGAAAAAAATAATTTGGGAATTGTTGTGGGTGTCTCTAGACCAGCTGGGGAAATGTCAGAAGATGACGAAGAACAACCAGGCCCCTCTGGGTATTTTCCCCTCCCGGCAGCCGAGCCAGACAGTGAGGAGATTTGTATGCAGTCTGAGTCAGACTCTCAAAGCGAGGAGTCAGATTTGGAACAGGACAATATATGGCTTGATCCGAGATTCCGAAGGTTTGATAGGCGGAGATTTCAGTTACGTGGAAAAAGGAAGTAATGGGTGAAGTGACGTATCGGACACTATATTAGAAGATAAAGGAGGGACTAATTCTTTGTCACGAGCAACGTTAATATCAAGGAGTAGCCTGATGCCTTGAGAGGTTCGTTTGAACTCAGTTTTCTGGTGTTTTTGGAATGTACGGAAGATTAATGAGATCTTGGACAACCTGAGAGATAAAGAGTGAGTTAATTGGAAGGGAGGGAGAGCATGTTTAAGCTGAATGTAAATAAGTCAGATTTGGCCGTTCCGCAAACAAAATGCCAGCAGCTTGCTTTGAAGTGAATCTCTTGAACTATGTTAAATAAAACTCTTAAAGAAATATTTCTGTGGATTTTACTAAGCTGAGAAGGGCTAGATACAACAGGAATATTATGAGAACTTATACAAGCAACAAACAGTTTCAAATGATAGGATAAAACAATTCTTGGAAGAAACAGAGATACCTAAAATACCGGAGAAATTTAAAAAAATATTAGAAGGGGAAATAACAATGATGGAATTAATAGAAGCAATCAACAGACCAAAAAAATGGTAAAACATCAGGACCGGATGGATTACCAGCAGAGCTATACAAGACATTGCAAAAAGCACTAGGCAATGTAATTTTGGAACTTTATAATGAACTTCTTTTTGAAGCTAAGATACCAGATTCATGGTCTGAAGCTCTTATTAACCTGATACCAAAGTAAGAAACGGAAACATGGAAAATAAAGAACTACAGGCCGATTTCCCTATTGAATGTGGACTATAAAATATTTGCATCAATAATGGCAGAAAGACTTAAAAAGTTTTTAAATGAATTTATACAATTGGATCAAAATGGTTTCTTACCCAAAAGACAGATTAGAGACAATATGTGAATTGTATTGAACACATTAGAATACTATGAAACACACTCCAAGAAACAGATGGCATTGATGTTCCTGGACGCACAGAAGGCATTTGACAATGTGAACTGGCAATTCATGATATGCCAATTACAGACTATGGATTTTGGAGAGAAATTTATAAATGTAATCAAAACAATTTATAATAAGCAATCAGCCAAAGTAATGATAAATGGAGATATGACTGAAATGATTAATATTATGAAGGGAACAAGACAGGGATGTCCCCTATCTCCACTATTGTTTGTCTTGACATTAGAAACAGACATATAAGACAGAATAATGACATAAAAGAGATGGAAATTAAGAGGGAAGAATATAAGCTACAAGCATTCGCAGACGATTTAGTATTTATCTTGGAGGAACCATTAGAGACAGGACCTGTATTAATAGAACAAATAGAAAAATATAGTGAGGTAGCGAGGTTGAAAATTAATAAAGATAAAACCAAAATGTTAGTGAAAAATATTACTGAAAAACAAAAAAAACTGATGGGAAAATTAGATATACAGATTGTAAAGAAGGTAAAATATTTAGGGATCCACTTGACAGCAAGATACACAACTATTAAAGAAGATAATTATCATAAATTGAAAAGACAAATTGAAGTAGATTTGGATAAATGAAAAAATGTACCACTATAATTAATGGGAAGGATTGTGATAATCAAAATGAATATATTACCACGATTATTGTTTTTGTTTTCAACAATATCAATAAGATTAGATAAGAAATATTTTGAGGGGCTTAATAAAATAATCTTGAAGTATATTTGGCAGGGAAAAAAGGCAAGAATTAATCTAAAAATGTTACAAGATACAAGACTGAGAGGTGGGTTTGGTCTACCTAATTGGGAATTGTACTATCAGGCTGCAGCATTATCATGGATGAGAGAATGGATCTTACTGAGGAATACGAGATTATTGACATTAGAGGGACACGATTTGCAGTTGAGATGGCATGCTTTCATATGGTATGGAAAAAACAGAATACATAGCTATTTCCAGAGACACCCTATAAGGAATTCTTTATTTGTGGTCTGGGAGAAAATAAAGAGAAAGCATTATTTGAAGATTCCAAATTGGCTCTCAACTATGGAAGTGCTAATACACTCCAATATGTTTAACATGGGAAACATTATAAGATATAAAGACTTACTAACAGATATGGGGGAGTTGAAAACCAAACAACAATTAGAGGAACAAGGAATAAAAATGGATTAGTACATGAGAATCCAAATACAATCTAGATATGAAAAAGATGTTAAAATAGATGGTGTTAATTTGGGGACAACAGAGTTAGATGAAATACTCACAGGAATGGAAGAAAAATGGATTTAAACTTAATTTTTTTCTTTGTTTACATGTACAAACAGATATCTAATAATAAAAAAATTATTTAAAAAATGTATAGTTATCTACTACATATGGAGTTAGAGGAGGAACAAATGAAAGAGACAATGATAAAATGGACAAGGAATTTTGGATACACAATTGAATTAGATAGATGGCAGCAACTATGGGAAAAAAACTATAAACTGACAATGGCGACTGCGTATAAAGAAAATATGTACAAAATGTTTTACAGATGGCACATGTCTCCAAAAAGATTAGCTACAATGTTTAAGGACAGGTCTATGAAATGTTGGAAATGCCATCAGATACCAGGTTCCTTCTACCATATGTGGTGGACGTGTGTAGAAGCTAAAACTTATTGGAATATAATTAGAACATGTATAGAAAAAAATGATACAACAACGTATAGAACTAAGACCAGAAATGTTCCTGCTGGGTATTTTACCAGGGAAATACAATAAAGAGAAAACATATTTGCATCAATAATATTTATATTCATATAATTACGGCAGCCAGGATTGTGTTTGCACAAAATTGGAAAGCACTGAAAGCCCCCCCCCCAGAGGGAGAGGTGATTGGGAAAATACTGGAATGTGCAGAAATGAATAGACTAACAATTAAAGATAAGACAAAGTCAGAGTACTATGAAATCTGGGGAACCTTTTATGATTGGCTGAAAAGAAAACACAGTTAAAAGATAGTTAACACCAATTTAAATGGAAGAAGAAGGAGCAGATAAGGAAGGAGACCCAGGCGACATAGTACTGAATAACTGGAGGTTATATAAATATTTATAGAAGTATATACAGAGAAGTTTAGATAAATAGAAGTATTAACATAATAGAAAATAAATCTTATTATATATAATACAGATAGGGAAATTTAGAGAGAGGAGTTGCTCCGACATTACCCCTGAATTGTATCTGAACTATTCTCCCCTTGATGTCAACCTGGGGTGAGAAAGGAATGTACCTCTGGCCATCTGGCTTATCTCTCACTGCGGAAAGGAAGGTGTGAAGACCCAATAATGTTTTCACAAAGAAAAGGGGGGACAACCAATTCTCCAAAGCACCTGAAGGCAAAGTAAGAAGTAACAGATGGAAACTTATCAAAGAGAAATCCAACCTAGAATTAAGGAGAAATTTCCTGACAGTGAAAACAATCAATCACTGGGAACAACTTGGCTTCATAAATTGTGGATCCACCAACATTCAAGGTGTTTAAGAAGAGATTGTACAGCCATTTGCCCAGAATGGTATTGGATTTCTTGCTTGGGCAGGGAGTTGGACTAGAAGACCTCCAAGATCCCTTCCAACTCTGTTATTCTCTGTTATATTTCACACTTTGAGAACTGCTGCACTTGAAGATTTCATACTTCCTCCCAAGCTTTACTGCATTTTGACTAGCAAATATAGAACTGCAGATAAACATAACTGAACTGATATGAAACATTCTGTGAACCCATTTTTCTTATCTGAAGTTATTATATAGTCTTTGGATTGCTTCCAGGAAGCACGTAAAACAGCCTCTTTAAAAAAGATGTATGGAAAATTTGAAGTAATCAGAAAACAGCAACGGAGATTTTTTGCTAATTTCACCAACTGTCTTACTCAGATTTGTTCTCTGGCTAAATTTCCCCCACCAAGAATTTAGAAACAGTTTGGAAATTAGTTTCTTGCAGGATTGACAGTGATTTGATCTTGGTATACCTGGAAATTCCTTGGATGTGTCTGCAGATAGAGAAAAACAATTAGTGTGAACATACAAGCAACTGTCAATATGTTGAAGTCTATCCTTTCACAAACATTTTAGATAGATAAAAGCATTATCCATTTTCACAGTGCATGGAGAAAAGAGAAAATAGAAATTCAAACATTTAGTTTAATTATGAAAATTCATCTGCAATGAAAGGCAGACCACTATAATTAAAAAAAATTCTTTCATTCACAATGACAATAAAGAAAAGCTGACATTTCTGTGTGTCAGATCCACCACCTTCAGCTTGGTACCTTGCTGGCATTCTGCCATCAATCAGGAAAGGAGTGGGTTGACAGTTGAGGAACAATAGTTTTTTAATCCAGTTTGTTCTGGTGTACTGGCATCTTCAAGGCAGTTTATCCTGAGAGTGGAACTTCACCATTCCAAACACCTCAGCATTTCCCAAAATATCTCAGAGGTGCTGGATTGGCTACACATGGACAGACCAAAGGGGAGAGGGCTAGGGGGAACCAGTGGGTTAGTTATGTATTGATGCATGGGAATTTTAAATTCTGCTTGATTTTACTGCAATCAGTGTCTCTTAGTAAAAGTGCCTTTTCACTTCAACCAAATGGAATTGCCAGTTTAATTTTCCTAGGAGATTAGAGGTAGGACTGACATTGTGTTTTTACAAGTTAACTTGTATTATTTAAGCTTGTATAAATAGTCCTCATTTAATGAGGATTTGTTTAGCAACCGTTTGAAATTGTGATTGCATTGAACAAAGGGACTTATAACTGGTGTCCAAAGTTATAGTCATTGCTGAACCAAACTGCTGTTGCAGGACTCCCTCTGGTACCTGAGGGCTGGCTGAAAAAGATCCACTAAAATCCATTTTTCAGCAATGCTCTAAAATTCTGCTTACCTTTTGTCATGGACTTTTTCAACCAGTACTTTTGAGAAGCAACAGAGCTGGGAATGGGACTTCAAGCTAACCTCTCCAATGGCCTGAGACTGGTAAACCCTATCTTGCTGACAGCAGACCCTTTGTATCTGTGGATGGGTTTCCCAGACCCTGCCCATTTGGAGCAAGGGTAGTAAAGGGAGTTTTGAGTTTGAGCTCAAGGACTGCTTTGGAAAGAAGGTGAGTACCTCTAAATTTTAACTTTTTAAGCCCAGGGGAGTGAGGAAATTGTGTGTATGTCTGTGTGTGTAAGTAAAAAGACCCTTTTTCCCAATTAGCCCTTTCCTAATCACAGAAAGGATCTATTCAAGTGACAGACCCTGGAAAGCATGGGGATTTGGCCGGAGCCCAGGACCTTCTGTTAGGGAAAAGGGAGAAGCTGTGTGAAAATGGAATGGAAAAGTGAGTGAGAGAATCAGATTTGGGCAACCAGCTTGTAAGGCTCTGTAAGCAAAGCCTGGTTGTAGGAACTGCTCATGCTCACTGCTTGGAAGAAGCAGTCAGGTTCTCTCAGACTCCTCTGAGTCCAAAACAGTAACAGTAAAAGTGTAACCAGCAAACATGTAAACAGAAAAGATTGTTCAGGAAAGGTTGTGAACGAAAGTATAGTTGTGAAAAGCTGGTTGAAGGAGATGCCCATACCTGCTGGTTGGGAACAGCAGGTCCTCTCAGATCCTTTTTTGGTCTGGAAACTGAAAGGTGGTGTTCCCTTTATAGGAGGATCCCTTCCCCTGCATTGGGAACTAGAGTCCTCCCGGACATCTTTTTTTGTGTCTGAAAACTGACAGGCAGTGGGGTAGGGATTTAGCTGCAAGGGAGACCTAGCTAGAACCCATTGAACCCACATCTGAAGGGGAACATAGGAAGCTGTAGCTCGAGAGTCATACCCAGATCTCATCTAAGTGATTTGTTGGTGGTGTGCGATGAGAGGCAAGTGCCCGACCTAGCCGGTATGGAAAAGAAGCAAGCAAAGGAAATTTGTAAGGAATGGGCTTTGCTCAGGGCTTTGCTGGGAAACAAATTTGGCTAAATAAATGTATTTAAAAGAAAAGGAAAAAAATATATAGGAACAGTGATTCTATCTCTCTTTCTTTCTTTCTATGCAACCATATTTATGTTTAAGATTTGTGCCTTCTCTAATTTGAGTTAACTGAAATTTATATTGGGAATGACTAGGGTGTGAAAACTGAGTGTTCTGTTTTCCTCTCCTTTTCTCTTTGTCTTTGTGTGTGTGTATTCAAGTCTTTGTATGACCTTGTCTGTCCTCTTTGCCATCATTCACTCCCTAGAGACTAAAATGGAAGATCTGTAACTTGAGCTGGCCACAAACAAGGAGTGTATATCGGAGGTGGTGATCCTTTGAGAGCTGTATGCAATGAAATTTCATTTTGATGTATGCCGATTGGTGTACTTTCAAAGTGACAATAAAGTTGTTGTTGTTGTTATTGTTGTTGAGGTAAATGTTAACTGTTGGGTGTCTCTAATCCCTAGAGACAAGAATTTTAAAATTCTGCTAGAAATTCTGCTTAAAATAAGCCACCAAAAGGAAAATACCCTCACCCTGTTTGTGTGGCCAGAAAAACAGGATGAAGACAAATGTGTTATTTCTTACTTTCTCTATGTGCTTTTAAGAAACAGCCCAAAGTCATCAAGAGGGGATGTTTTAAGTTCATTTACTGAAAAAAAATCAGTCTTGCATTTACTGTATGTGTTTAAGTCGGTTTCATCTGTCTGCAATGTTAACCTTAATGCATTTTCAAAACCCTGCCTGCAAGCTTCTCTCCCCCCCATTCCACTTCTTCATTTCTTATCCTCTGTCCTCCATTCCTCATGTTGACCAGCAATGTCTCTTCTGGGGGTGTCAGAAAGGGGGGAGGGGACCTTGTTTTCATATTTTTCAGCCCTGCCCAGATGACCCCCACAACCTTTGGAAGCAGACCACACAGACCCAGACACTGTTTCCAGAGAAGACCCTCCATTCATTTGAGCCAGGAAATTCAGTTTGAGTCCACTAGAAAATCACCACAACCAAAGTGGAACAGATTTTCCCACGTCCTATATCATCCAGATGCCTATGAAAGCTGCAGAGAGAGGAAGGAGTCCTGGAACCATTGGCCCCATGTGAAACCTCAGAATACAACTAGGGATTTGGGAATGGTTGGCACAGCAAGTATTGAACACCTTAGGCTGGTGGGAGGAAAATTTGTCCAGGATGTTTGTATTACTTATCTTGTAGAAGTAGCTGCATGCACACACACTCCATTCAGAATTACACTGAAGCTATGCCCTTCACTTACCTTCAGTAAAGTTCTACAGGCTGGTTATTGCCCTGTGGCACTAAGGCCTTTACATGCACACCTTCCTGCAAATTCCAAGGGGGAGGGAACCAGGCCCCCTCAGGCGATTTGCAATTGATATGCTCTCACTGAGGAGGTAGCAGAAAAGAGAGTTGCAAACCAAAGCTGTGAATGTATTGCACTTGTGGACTCATAGTGGGAGTCCTAGGACTCACTGTGTGCAATTTAATAGCCCAGCTTGCATACTAGCTAACCTCAGTTGGACATCACAAACTCTGGATGCACTAAACCAGCGGTTCTCAACCTGTAGGTCGCGACTCCATTTGGGGTCGAATGACCATTTCACGGGGGTCGCCAAACAACGCAGTCTGCCGTTTCCCCCCCTTTTTCCTTAGTTATGCTACTCCCGCTTATTCTATTGGCTTTTGAAAGCCAATAGAATAGAGTCTATTCAAGAGACTCTATTCTATTGGCGTTCGAAAGCCAATATAAACTAAGAAAGTTTCGGTTTCGGAGCACGTGGCAGAAAGCGAGACAGAGAACAAGCGGCAGAAAGCGAGAGAGAACAAGCAGCAGAAAGCAAGAGAGAACAAGCAAAAACAGTAAGTTTTGTCTCTGGCCTGCTGCTGAGCTTCCTCTGCTTGGCCACCAGACACCCCAGCAGCCCCAGAACATCCTGCCCCCATCTCGTGCAATTTCACAACCGGCCCACAGGCTACAAAACACCCCGTGGCTGCTGGCGTTCCCGTAAGGCTCCTCCCCAGCTCACTGGCTCAGCCTCCTCCGGTCCGTCCTTCCTCACCTGTCCTGCATGGTGGCCCAGCTGGTAGTTTTGGTGGCATGGTCGATATCATAGTTGCGAGCTTCCTCCCAGCCTTTGGACAAAGGCACCTTCTGCCGGGGCATTTTTCCTGGCAGCAGGCGCAGCAGCAAAGAGATGGACCAAGGCCGGAGGAAAGCCAGGCTGGCTGCCTGCCGTCCGACCTGCTCCCCTCCCCATCTGTTTGGCTGAAGATGTGGGGGGTGGCTGGGAGCTGCTGCCTCCCATCCTGCTCGCCCTCGCCGCCCGTTCTGCTGAAGATGCAGGGGGATGTGGCTGGGAACTGCTGCCTGCCGTCCTGCTCCCCTCCCCATCTGTTTGGCTGAGGACGTGGGGGGGCAGCTGGGAGCCGCTGCCTTCCGTCCTGCTCGCCCTCGCCGCCCGTTCTGCTGAAGATGGGGGGGTGACTGGGAACTGCTGCCGTCCGTCTATCACATCTGGCTACAAAAATTTGGTTAAAGCACTCTTGTTTGCTGATATTTATTTCCTTTTATAAACTGCTTTGATTCTTCCATTTATTGTTTAAAGTGGTTTAATACTTCCATTTATTTCCTTTTATTCCCTTAAAACTAGTCTGAATCTTCCATTTGTTGCCATTTATTCTCGTAAAACTGATTTAATTGTTTTGTTTATTTCTGATCCACGAAACCTATAACCTCCATGCCATTTCTCACTCTTCTTATTCCTTTCTGCTTTGCTTTTTATTCCCTCTCTTTCATATACTTTATTTTATCTTCACTGAAAGAAAATCCCTCCAGGTTCCCACTATAATTTATGGTTCAAATGAAAGCAGCCTGTTCTTATTTATTATTTACTAACTTTCTATAAATTTTGGTCCCACATTTAAAGGCAGGGTAAACATGCATTAAAATACATGCAGTGGCGGCACAGCATTAATGGTGGCCGGGGCTTTCTTTCTTGCCACGCCCACTTGGTGGTCATGCCCACTTGGCCACACCCATTTGGTGGCCACACCCACTTGGCCACGCCCCCAGCACCCAGCGATGTAGAAACAAAAATAATTTTATGGTTGGGGGTCACCACAACATGAGGAACTGTATTGTGGGGTTGCGGCATTAGAAAGGTTGAGAACCACTGTGCTAGCAATTGCCTACAGTAGATGGTCCAGCAGTTTTCTTGACAATATTGTGGCTTGCCAATGCCTCTTTCTTAGGACTGAAAGAAAAAAAATGACCAACCCAAAATCATCCAGGATTTGAATTCACAGTTCTCCATCTTTCTAATCTGGTTCCTTAACTACTGAATCAAGCTGTCTCTTTATGAAGGTTTGCCTCCTCTCCTTGGCTCCAAGGAAAAGGAAAACAAATTGAGCACACACATTTAGCAACCTCTTTTGCAGTAACAAGGAATTCTAAATGCACATGCTTTATCAGATGCTAAGTAAAACTTCATAGGATTTTTCCTTTGACTTGAATGCCCTCAAATATGTTATTAAGGATAAATCGAAACTAAAATGCAAAAGAAAATCACTTAAATTTTGACACAAAAGAACAGAATAACAAAGTTGGAACAGACCTTAGGTGTTTTCTAATCCAATCCCCTGCTGAAGCAAGAAACTTCATACCATTTTAGACAAATGGTTGTCTAATTTATTCTTTTTTAAAAAAAACCTTCTGTAATGAAGCACACACACTTCTGGAGACAAGTCCATTGACCAATTGTTCTCACAGTTAGGATATTTCTTTCCCTAATTCTAGGTTGGTTTTCTCCTTGATTAATTATTGTTCTGCCTTCAGGTATTGGAACGCTGCTACCATATCTTTCTTTTTATTAAACTAAACATACACAATTCCTGCAATGATTTTTCCTAATCATCTTGGATGCTTTTTTCTGGTTCTCAACCTTTCTAATGCCGCGACCCCATAATACAGTTCCTCATGTTGTGGTGACCCCCAACCATAAAATTATTTTTGTTTCTACATCGCTGGATGCAGGGGGCGTGGTCAAGTGGGTGTGGCCACCAAGTGGGTGTGGCCAAGTGGGCGTAACCACCAAGTGGGCGTGTTTCAATAGATCCCTGGGTTGTTGGGCTAGGTGTTCCAACAGAGGGTGCAGAGGAAGTCTTTTTCATAAGTCTGGTGAGATGGGGCGTTGTCTTACCTGAATGCCTTTTCTCAGCATGGTGATGTTGAATCCAGAGGTGGGTAATCTCAGCCTTCCTGCTCAGCTGAGACTAAGTCAGAAATCTGCCATGCCTCCTTCTGGGCTGGACCGTCCCAGTTTTTGACTTAGTCTTAGCTCAGCAGGACACAATTGTTTTGGCTCCTCTGAATAGATTAGTTAAATTAAATTAGTTGGTTTGCTTAAATTACAAATTAGAATAAATTAATTAGGCTGATTAAAATACACATTCTAAATTCATTTAAATTGGGACTCTGATCCAAATTAACAGAGTCACCTTGCAGCCTCGGCTCCAACAGGCTCCATTCAAAACATTTTTGCCGTCTTCAGACTCACTGGATCTCTGCTGCTTTTACTGATACAGGGATTAGTCTTGCTTGGCGATCCCCCGGGGATCCCTAAGAGGCCGGACAGCCTCAACAGGATGTTCCAGTCACACGGAGGCTTTCAACGACTCTGCCGACATTCCGGATTGCAGTGGAGGCTGCGCAACATAAAAACAGCAAGTGCAGTCCTTTTCGCCTCAGGGCGAAGGGAGAAGCCTCAAAACAGCAGGCTTAGCTCCCTGGAGGCCCCCGAGGACTGGGAAGGCCCAACCATTTCTCAAGCGGCCGTTATTTTGGCGCAAATGCCATTTTGGAGGCCTCCTCCTCACTGTTTGAGCTTCAAAACTCAATCCAGGCTTTCTACCTTTAACATGCCGTAACAGGAATGGATCGGGTGGCATAATCCAAGTATTTGACTCACCAGGCATTGCCCCTGTCCAGATTTATTGCTCGGGCACAGGATCAGTGAGGCGACCACCATTTTGACTCCCTCAGACAGCCTTGGCCACTTCAGATCAACTGACAAGACCTTGGATTCCTTTGCACAGGACAGCAGGCCATTTCAGAGCCCATATTCAGAGGCCTTCAAGGTCCCCAACCTCAATATTGTTAATATAATAATTATTAAAAATAGTGATTTTATTATTATTATATTATTAATATTATTATTAATATTATTGACACTAATATTCACTTATAAGAGGGGGAATTTTGGTCAGACTCCGCCTGTTCCACTTAGCCGGTGTGGTGCTATGCCGCAAGGCCTAACAGATAATTTTAGACTATTATCTGGCTGTTTACCATTGCTGTTGTTCAGAATGTGAGGTTTTCCTCTCTGACAACCTGATCTGCATACTTAACCCCCCCCCTCATGGACATCTCCTGCCCAGAATATCCAGGTGGCAATGGCAGACAATGCAGCCTCTCAGCCATTGCAGGGCTCTTCTGTTCCTCCCACAGAAAAAAGCGCAGATCATCTGAATTGGAAGCGGGGGGAACAAAAAAAATCTAAGGCAAAGGCCTTGTACACGAAGAAGCCTTCCGAGGTAAGCTGAGAGGGAGGCCTCGAGGAGACATCAGGTGCTGGAGAGAGAGTTCTCCAGAGTTCAAAGGCTCACCTCCAGTGGGGCAGAAGTGGTTTCCCCCCCTTCCACTGGACCGCTCACCATTTGAGCCTCAATTTGCACCTCCCCATGGGCATGGAGCATGGTCTCCTAAGGGGGAAACAGGTTGATCCCCCTCTCCCCTCCCAATCAAGCACTCGGGGAAATTTCCCCTCCCCCACAATACAACAAGGCCCAGAAGCCACATATATCCCTATGGCAGCTGGCATCCGCCTCTCAGACCAACAGGGCATGTAGCCAGAACAATTTCAGGCCTTTGTGCACCAGGCCTTTGTGCAATACATGGCCTCGTCCATGAGCCAATGGCCTTTACAGATGCCCCCTCCCCCCCCGGCATCCCTGCCTCAAACAGATCCTACCCAGTCCACTTCCTTCCGTTTGGCCCAGTCGGACATGGAAATCACCATCAGGACTCTTCAAGCTCACGGTTTTTCTATGAACTTCCAGAAGAGCCACACGGTCCACTCAAATCGCCTACTCCACCTGGGGGTGATCATAGAGTCAAACCTGTGCGAGGTCTTCCTTTCCCAGGAACACCAAAACAGCATCCAGACCCTTATCCACCGCGTTCAGAGAGAGAGGGTAGTCTCGCTGGTCCAACTGTCACAACTTCTGGGGAAGATGGTCTCCTGCATGGGGATCGTCCCATGGGCCAGACTATATTCCAGAGACTTCCAATGGTTTTTTCTCACGTCAGACACTGTCTTCCCTTCTGTGGTGGACCTCATCAGCAATGGCCAAGGGGTCCCTATTCAAGGAGCCTGCCAGGCTCACCTTGACCACAGATGCTGTTCGGCTGGGGCACTCATCTCCAGACACAGCTAGCCCAGGGTCAATGGTCCTGTTCGGACCTGAGCCACAATATAAACTGGCTAGAACTAAGGGCCATCCACCTGGCACTCTGACACTTCTCCACCATAGTAGCAGACAAACACGTTCTGATACTGACAGACAACGTGGCTGCAAAAGCACACGTCAACAGACGGAGGGACCCGATCCAAGTCCCTTATGCTCGAAGCCCACAGCCTGGTCTCTTGGACAGAGACTAACCTAAGATCCATCAAAGCAGAGCAAATATCGGGGGAGGTGAACCATCAGGTGGACTCCCTGAGCAGGTCCACAGTGGAGCACTCAGAGTGGCGACTGGACCCACTTTTGTTCAGGGAGATCTCAAACAGATTCGGCCAACCGCAGTTAGACCTCTTTGCCTCTCCGAACAACTCCCAACTGCCCAGGTACTTCACCAGGTACCCACCCCCAGGGGCAGAGGGAACGGACGCACTCCAGATGGTCGTGGTTGCCAACCTTGTGGAACTCTCAATCTCCCGCCATGGAGGATCCCTCCAGACCATATCTCCCTCAGCCAGGGGGTCCTTCCACACCCGGATTCCCAGTGGCTCCAGTTAGCCGCCTGACACTTGAGTGGACAACCTTAGCTAGACAATCCTATTCGTCCAGGGTGATCTCGATGATCCAAGCTTCCAGGCACCCCTCGACTAATAGGATATATGATGTCATGTGGAGGAATTTTTGCCTGTAGTGCACTGAGCACCAACTCCAGCCTCTTTCTGTCACCATCCCCAATATCTTAGACTATCTCTTGGAGGGTATAGACAAGGGGTTAGCACCTAACACTATCCAGAGACAGGTAGCAGCTCTGTCCACGGTGCTTACTTGTGACAACATGGTCCCATTAGCACAACACCCAGCAGTAAGCACCTTTCTCGAGGGGGTGACCAATGCCAGGCCACCAGCGGTTCACCACTACCCCTCTTGGGATCTACCATGGGTACTGCAAGCATTGATTTTGCCACTGTTTGAACCTATCAAGTCTTCTTCATTAAGACTCCTTTCTCTAAAGGTAGCGTTTCTGATCACCGTCACGTCAGCCAGATATATTTCGGAGCTAGCTGCCCTTTCGGTCAGGAGTGACCTGTGTAACTTTTATGAGGATAGAGTAGTCCTTCGGTTGGAGCCATCCTTCATTCCAAAGGTCAATACCTGGTTCCATAGGACCCAAGAACTAGTTCTCCCAAACTTTTGTCCCAATCCAGCACATAGGCTGGAAAGACAGTGGCATAAGCTGGACATACGCAGGCCTCTGCGCTATTATATAAAACGAACCTCTGCCTTCCAATCTTCTTCCATGGGTCAGAAGGTTTCCTCTTCGACCACTGGAAGATGGATTAAAGCATGCATTGCCCTTGCCTATCTCTCTCAGTCCCTACCGGTCCCCATATGCATTACTGCCCACTCCACTCACAGTGCAGCTATGTCAGCAGCCTGGTCTACCCAGGCGTCCATTGAGGAAATCTGCAGGGTGGCAACTTGGTCCTCTCCTTCTTTATTTTTTTTTTATTAATTTTTTTATTAAATTTTAAAAAACTTTTAACAATTATAACATAATAACATATTAACTCAACTGAAAACAAACAAGTTACATATTAAGAAAACAATACAAGTAGCTGCTCGGAACCCCCCTCCACAACACCCTCCAGCAATCCACTCCTCTTCTACTTTCGCTCCTCCTCCTCCTCCTCCGAAGCGCTAACTAAAATTCTCCCGAGCATCCTACAAAAATTATCTAATCCCTTAAACCCCCAACTACAGTTGAGAAACATAAACTAATATATATTATCTCCCTCCCCCTCCCCCCCAGGCTTCCCAGAATGAATACAGGGTAAAAACGCAAGAAACCCCGCTAAGCTACTATGTTAAACTATTTAACCATATATCAAATCTAATTCCCTCAACTGATATTTCTTTTGCATATAATCAATTCATTTCTTCCAGTCCATCAAAAATGTTTCATTTGAGTGGTTCTTCAGGTATGCCGAAATCTTAGCCATCTCAACAAGATGGGTAACTTTTAACGTCCATTCTTCAATAGATGGTATTTCAGATGACTTCCAATATTGTCCCACCAACAGTCTTGCAGCTGTAGTCAAGTTCAAGATCAACTTAGTCTCTATGGTGGAACAGTCCTTTGTAATACCCAACAAAAACAACTGTGGTACAAACTCAATACGCTTTTTCAAAATATTTTGAAGAATCCACCATATTTTTATCCAAAAAGCCTTAATTTTTTTACAAGACCACCAAATGTGAAAATAAGTAGCGTCCATAGAATCACATCTCCAACATTTGGGTTGCAAATTTGGATACATAAACGATAATTTTTTTGGATCTAAGTGCCATCTGTAAAACATTTTATAAAAATTTTCTCTTAAGTGCTGAGCTTGTGTAAATTTAACATTTTTCACCCATATTCTTTTCCAAGTTTCCATCATAATTGGGTGTCCAAAATTACCTTCCCACTTAATCATACAATCTTTAACTAATTCAGTTCCAGAATCAATTTCAATTAAAGCATCATATATTCTTTTAATATGCATCACTCTTTGATCTCTAATTTGTATAATTAATTTTTCATCCTTTAAGGAAAAACCCATCTTGACATCTTTTTGCCATCTGGCTTGAAGTTGTGCATGATAATACCAATTATGAGCTATACCTTCCTCCCTTAATCTGTCTAATGATTTCAGTTCTAGGCTATTCCCTTCTATAGGGCACCACGTCTTGAATTTGTTGTATACCTACACTCTGTATTGCGTGCCTGGGAACTGTCCATAAAGGAATTTTACCGTTTAGCTTATAATAATACTTTTTCCAGACACGCAACACAGAGTTTCTTATTATATGCTCTTTAAAACCCCTATCCAGTTTTTTATCATAAACTAAATACGCGTGGAACCCGTACACTAACCCATATCCTTCTATATTTAATATTCTTTCATTTGTTAAATTAATCCAATCACTTATTGCCACTAGAACTGCTGCATAATAATATAATTTAAAATTAGGCACTTTCAAACCACCTCTCTCTCTTGTGTCTTGAATAATTTTAAGTTTGACCCTTGGTTTCTTGCCATCCCAAATAAATTTGTTTATACCTTTCTGCCATTCATCAAGATTTCCATCCTTTTTAAGTATTGGTAACATTTGAAATAAAAATAAAAATTTCGGCAATACATTCATTTTGATAGCGGCTATTCTGCCCAACATAGATAATTATAATTTTTTCCAATTCTCCAATTCTTTTTGTACTTTACACCATAAGAGTTCATAATTATTCTTATATAATTTACCATTTGAAGCTTCTATATAAATTCCTAAATATTTAACTCCGCCGGCGTCGCTGGAGTCTCTAACATGAGGCTCCGTTCTCTGAGTTAGTAAAGCCGCTAACAACAGCGCTCATCAGCTGTTTGTTGCGGCGAAAAAGCTCCCCTTCGGGCAAAGAAGGGGAGTAGAGCATCAAGAGCCGGGTTGAGCCCTTCTAAGACCCCTGGAAAAAATTTTCAGGGGCAGAGAAGGTGTGCTCCCCAGGCACTTGAAACGCTCCTGCTCAGAGACGCTTCTGTCGGCTGACAGAATTAGACGTCGCGACCGCCTCTGCTTTTAAAGGAGAATAATAAGGACTTTATACAGACGGAATGGATACAGGAGTCTTTTGAGTATCGCAAGTATTTTGTTACTTTGTTTCTGCCTTTGTATCTACAAATTTTTCTGAATCAACATAACCCTTTTAAGATGGCGTTTGCTCTTTTTACTGAGTGAAAGTGAAAAACGAAAGTGTTTACTCCGCTGAGAAAATGAAACTGAACTTTTTCTTTTTCTTTTGAAGAGATGTTTGAGTGACTATTTGGACTTGATTCATTTATTGATTTATTTATTAAACTATAATATAATTGGATTTTAAAAGAAATTGAGAAGGGCGGAAGTGGAAAAAAAATTTTTTTTTTAGTTTTCCTTTCTCTTCTTCAATTATGACTACAAGACAAAAGGCAGCTGCTAAGGCGGCTATGCCCTCTCCAGGACAGCTTGTTAAATCACAATCTGCTCCTTTAGAATCTCAAGAGCCTGCACAGTCTGTCTCACAAATGCTTACAGTGAAAGACTTACAGTCTGCTTTAACAGATGTAATATCCTTATTTAATGATAGGTTTGACAAATTGGAAGATAAATTTGATGTGAAAATAGAGGAAAAGATGGCAGAGCAGAAAAAAGACTTTAAAGCTATGATAGAAGCTTCTAATCAGGAGATGAGAGAAGATATTGTAGACGCTATTAAAGGTGTCTGGGACTATACTATTGCTGTTGAAGAAAAATTAGAAAATGTTGAGCAACATTTTGAAGAAAAATTAGAAGAAATTAGAAGTGATGTACAAGATCAGGCTACTTTGACACAATATCATCAGATGCAGTTTGCGGTTAGAATTAGGGGATTTAGAGACGTATCAAATGAGAATCAAGAGGATTTAAGAAAAAATTTTTCTGAAGCTTTAGCAAAATTTTTGGATGACTCAGTTGAGAATGTGGCCTGGCAGATTGAACGATTGTTTAGAATGAACTCACGTATTGCTGCACAAAGGAATTTGCCTAGAGACATTGTGATATACTTTAATACAAGAAAATATAGAAATTGGGTTCTTTCTATAGCTTATAATAAACAATTGAGTGTTGCCGGTCAAGAAGTACAGGTTTTGAAAGAGATACCTCCTAAGATGTTGAGATCAAGGAAAGATTATGCCTTTCTGACGGAGGAGCTTAAAAGAAGAGAAATACAATATAGATGGGAGGTACCAACTGGACTTTCTTTACTTTTTAAAAATAACAGATACCGTTTGTTTACTGTAGCTAAAGCGAAGGATTTTTTTGAGAATATATTGATGGTTGATAGATCTACTTCCCCAAAACCTAAGAGGGCAACCTTGGTTAAAGATCTAGAATTATTGCAATCTTCGGAACTTCAACAACCTCGACTAATTTCATCGGTTCTTATGGATAAAGCAGTTGAACAACCAGTGCAGTCAATTGATATTTTCCAACCTTTGGCAGTAGACAAGCCTAAAGATCCAAGGCGTGTACGTGAACCTACTAAGGCTATTGAACAAAGAGAAAAAATACAACCAACTCAAACCAAGCAAACTGATCTGACATCTATGGAAGCCATGGGAGCAAGACCTAAGAGGCAGGAAGAAGTGGAATGGTCTTTGCAGAAGCTTTCACGTAAAGCTCATGTCAAATAAATATTTGACATGGAATGTTAATGGTTTAAATTCTCCACAAAAAAGGAAGAAGATATTTCATTATTTGAAGCAATGTAAAAATGATGTAATCTGTCTACAAGAAACTCATATTAGATCTTTGGACCAGAAATATTTGATTAATAATAAGCTGGGTACACATTTCGTGGCATCATCTTTAGTTAAAAAAAAATGGAATTGTTATTTATGTTAAAAATAATATAAAAGCTAAATTAATAGAAGCAGATAATCAAGATAGATTTTTAGCTATAGAAATTCTACTGGACGGGAAGAAAGTTCTTTTGATGGGTATATACGCTCCAAACCAAAAACAAGGTATATTTTATAAATCATTACACAAAAAGTTATTAGAGTTGGATTATAGATCTTGTATTTTAATGGGAGATTGGAATGGAATCCTTGATGCTGGTTTGGACAAGAAAAAGATTTCACTAGTTTTTCAATCGCGCTCAATTTTACCTAAATCTTTTTTTGATATTAAAGATGATTTTAATTTGTTAGATATTTGGAGAGAAAGACATGGTAGGGATCAAGAGTTTACTTTTTTCTCTGACAGACATCAATCATTTTCTAGAATTGATTTCATTTTAACTACTAGTGATTTTATGTTAAGTTTAAAGAAAGTTAAAATCTTACCTAATGTATTGTCTGACCACAATCCAGTTATGATGGAATTAAGGACTGGCCAATTTTTAAGCAGATCCTGGAGACTTAATGAAAATTTGTTTAAATATGAAATGTATGTGCAAGAATGTAAAAAGGCTATCAAGGAATTTTTTAGGTTAAATAAGAATGTAGGCTTACCAATAGAAATGGTGTGGGACTCTAGTAAGGCCCACATGCGTGGAATATTAATTGAATTGAATGTTAGGCATAGACGTAAACAAGAGGAAAGGAGGCGAGTTCTAGAAGCGGAAATAAGAAAGAAAGAGTTATTATTAATAGATAAGCCAGATGATAGTAATATTAAAGAAGGGATAAAGGTTTTACGGAAACAATTTGATATTTTGATGACTGACCAGGTTGCCAGGAATATACAATATGCTAAACATAATACTTTTTTTAATGCTAATAAACCTGGCAGATGGTTGGCTTATACATTAAGGAAAAAACAAAAATCCCGTTTAATTGAGAAGGTAGAATATAAGGGGCAAGAAGTATTTCATCAAGAAACTATTAAGAAGGCTTTTCTAGAGTTCTACACCAAATTGTATGCTGAAGAAAAAGTTCAAGAGAAAGAGATAGATGCCTTTTTACAAAATCAAAATGTTTTGGAAATTACTTTGGAACAAAGAGATAGATTAAATGCCTTGATTAAGTCAGAAGAAATTATTGATGCAATTAAACAATTGAAATTGGGAAAATCTCCAGGAACTGATGGTTTTACCACGATTTATTATAAGTGTTTACAGGAGGAAATGGTGGAACATTTGAGGGAGTTATTTGTGAATATACAAGAGGGTGGTCGGGTTCCACCCTCTTGGAAAACGGCTAATGTATGCTTGATTCCTAAAGAGGGCAAAGATAATGTTCAAGTAGAAAATTTTAGACCTATCTCCTTGTTAAATACGGATTACAAGATTTTTGCAAAAATTTTGGCTAATAGATTAATGACAGTTTTGACACAGAGGATCCACCCGGATCAAACTGGCTTTTTACAAGGGAGACAGATGAAAACCAATGTTAGACAACTTGTTAATATATTGGAATATTTGGATAAACATATCCAAGTACCGGCTGTTTTAATGTTTCTAGATGCAGAAAAAGCTTTTGATAGATTGAATTGGACATTTCTGCAAAGGCTTGTGGTAAGGATGGGAATGGGGGACCAGTTTATTAACTCTATATCAGCTATATATCAGAAACAAACAGGACAGATTATAGTGAATGGACAATTAACAGATTCATTTAATATAGAGAAGGGTACTAGGCAGGGTTGTCCCTTATCCCCTTTATTGTTTGTTTTAACTTTAGAGGTATTATTGAACAGGATTAGAGCATCAGAGGAATTAAGGGGGGTACAAATTAGACAACATGATTATAGATTATGTGCCTTTGCAGATGATTTACTTGTGACACTAACTCAGCCAATACAATCAGCTCAGAGTTTGATGGAAATTATTCGAAATTATGGAAAAGTTTCAGGTTTCAAATTAAATTTATCCAAGACAAAGATGTTGGTTAAAAATTTTGATAATAAATTAAAACAAGATTTGGAAAGAATAACGGGATGTGAGATAGTTAAAAAAGTTAAATATTTAGGAATTTATATAGAAGCCTCTCCTTCTTTATTCATCAGACATTACAAGCTAGACAAGTTTGCCTCTGCATATGTTTCATTTGGCTGGAGGGTGTTACAACAAGTAATTTCTTCTGGTGGAACACAAGCCCAGACTATTTTCCTCCCCCGTAGGGACATGAGTGGCTTTGGTATGTCCCACCGGTGGATTCTACACTCATCATGCTGGAGAAGGGGCGTTGTCTTACCTGAACGCCTTTTCTCAGCATGATGATGTAGAATCCACACCTACCCTTAAAGGGCCATCTGGGCCTGTGTCAGAGGAGGAGGAGCCAATACGTCGGACTTAGTCATGTTTTGCTTCACCTTGGTCAAAAATTGGGAAGGTCCAGCCCAGAAGGAGGTGTGGCAGATTTCTGGCAACCCAAGTCATTGCCAGCTGGAAGAAAAGCGAGGAGCCACGGCACTCCACTAAACAGCTGATTGTCAACAGCACGCTGAAACTGGGTGAGCCTGCTCTTTTTCCTTTTCCTTTTGGACCTAAAAATGTTGATCCCCTGATTGGGAAAAGCTATAAAGTAAAGACCGCAGAAGGGCTAGGGGAGAAAAGAGTTAAAGGTGGTGAGCAACTACAGAAGGGGGAAGCATTTTAAGGAATATAAAAGAACTCTTAAAAACTGAACTTAGAAAGAAAGACTACTTAACCTATAGGATGTGGAATTTTTTTTTAGGTATAATTCCAAGGGTAAATAACCTATAAAGAGCTTTAAAAGAAAAACTTTGTAATAATCTTTTAAATCCAGATATTTACAAAACAGTGTACGAGGACATCTAGTGGTGAAAGAAGATAGTACAGTAACACTAAATAATAAAAGAATCTGAAAGTGTTTGACCTTGAAACAACACCTGGTGTAAACAAAGTGCCTTTGTGTGAGTTTACAAGTGAAAAGACTTTCTACAATTATATTTGTTGACTCTGGATATAACCAAAACAAGAATTACTTGGAGACAACAGACATTTTACATCTGAGACTTGACTGGAGGATTTGGATTTGGCCTAAAGTAGTTGACTCCTTCTTTTTGGCTGGATTTTAGCCTAAGATAGTTGGCTCTTTTTCTTTTTTCTTTTTTCTTGTTTTATTTTGTTTTTTCGCCTTGAGATATTGGATTTAGCCTAAAGTAGTTGGCTCCTTTTACGGTTTGGATTTTAGCCTAAGACAGTTGGCTGGAAAAATAAATACATCAATTCTCCAGCCTTCCTGCTCAGCTGAGACTAAGTCAGAAATCTGCCACGCCTCCTTCTGGGCTGGACCTTCCCAGTTTTTGACTTAGTCTTAGCTCAGCAGGACACAATTGTTTTGTCTCCTCTGAATAGATTAGGTTAAATTAGTTGGTTTGCTTAAATTACAAATTAGAATAAATTAATTAGGCTGATTAAAATACAAATTCTAAATTCATTTAAATTGGGACTCTGATCCAAATTAACAGAGTCACCTTGCAGCCTCGGCTCCAATGAGCCTTGCAGGCTCCATTCAAAACATTTTTGCCGTCTTCAGACTCACCGGATCTCTGCTGCACTCGTTACAGCTGCTTTTACTGATACAGGGGTTAGTCTTGCTTGGCAATCCCCCGGGGATCCCTGAGAGGCCGAACAGCCTCAACAGGGTGTTCCAGTCACACGGAGGCTTCCAACAACTCTGCCGACATTCCGGATTGCAGTGGAGGCTGACAACAT
Organism: Bothrops alternatus; assembly: GCA_034064705.1. NCBI lineage: Eukaryota > Metazoa > Chordata > Lepidosauria > Squamata > Viperidae > Bothrops > Bothrops alternatus. The sequence goes on along the minus strand of JARGCV010000103.1, from coordinate 13,708,624 downwards.
AAAAACAGCAAGTGCAGTCCTTTTCGCCTCAGGGCGAAGGGAGAAGCCTCAAAACAGCAGGCTTAGCTCCCTGGGGGCCCCCGAGGACTGGGAAGGCCCAACCATTTCTCAAGTGGCCGTTATTTTTTGTGCGAATGCCATATGATAAAATCGCTCAGATACGGGAAGGCTTTGATTTCAACTGGGTATGTCCGGTGGGAGAGACGGAGTCTGGTCTTGAGACTGCTATCTGGGCTGAGTTTGACCCCGTGACTCCCGAGGACGTGGACAGGTTGTTTGGGGGACTTAGGGCGACCACTTGTTTATTGTACCCGTGCCCCTCCTGGCTGGTGTTGGCATCCCGGGAGGTGGTACGAGGCTGGTTCCAGGCAATTATTAATGCTTCGTTGAGTGAGGGTGTCTTCCCTGCTGCCTTGAAAGAGGCGGTAGTGAGGCCCCTCCTCAAGAAGCCTACCCTGGATCCAGCCGTTTCATCAAATTATCATCCTGTCTCCAACCTATGCTTTCTTGCAAAGGTTGTCGAGAGTGTGGTTGCCCGACAGTTCCCGCGACACCTGGAGGAATCGCTATACTTGGATCCATACCAGTCGGGCTTCAGGCCTGGTTACAGCACGGAAACAGCATTGGTCGCTTTGGTGGATGATCTCTGGCGGGCCCGGGACAGAGGTTGTTCCTCTGCTCTGGTGCTATTGGACCTCTCAGCGGCTTTTGATACCATCGATCATGGTATCATGCTGCAACGGTTGGAGGGGTTAGGTATGGGGGGCACTGTTTTGCGGTGGTTCTCCTCCTTCCTCTCCGGCCGGATGCAGTCTGTGTTGACAGGGGGCCAGAGGTCGACCCCGAGACCCCTCGTATGTGGGGTACCTCAGGGGTCGGTCCTCTCGCCCCTACTGTTCAACATTTATGTAAAACCACTGGGTGAGATCATCCGTGGTTTTGGTGTGGAGTACCATCTGTACGCTGATGATACTCAGCTGTACATTTCCACGCCGAACCACCCCAACGATGCTCTTGCCGTGCTGACCCGGTGCCTGGAGGCCGTCCGGGTTTGGATGGGGAAGAACGGACTCAAGCTCAACCCTTCCAAGACCGAGTGGCTGTGGCTACCGTCGTCCCGGTTTAGTCAATTGACTCCTTCATTGTCCATTGGGGGCGAAACAGTGGCCCCCGTGGAAAGGGTTCGCAATTTGGGAGTCCTCCTGGATTCACAGCTGTCTTTAGAGGACCATTTGACGGCCGTGGCCGGGAGGATGTTCTATCAGGTTCGCCTGGTACACCAGTTGCGTCCCTTCCTAGACCGGGACTTGCTATGCACAGTTACTCATGCCTTCGTCACTTCCAGGCTGGACTACTGTAATGGTCTCTACATGGGGCTCCCCTTGAGGTGCACCTGGAGGCTTTAGCTGGCCCAGAGTGCGGCCGCACGGGTAGTGACCGGGGCGCCATGGCGTTTTCATGTAACATCGCTCCTGCGTGAGCTGCACTGGTTGCCGGTGGCCTTTTGGGTGCGTTTCAAGGTGTTAGTGACCATTTTTAAAACGCTCCATGGCATCGGACCCGGATATCTACAGGACCGCCTTCTGCCAGCAAATACCTCCCGCCGTCTGGTACGCTCCCACAGAGAGGGTCTCCTCGGGGTGCCGTCGGCCAAACAATGTCGGCTGGCAACCCCCAGGGGGAGGGCCTTCTCTGTGGGAGCTCCAACGCTTTGGAACGAGCTCCCCCCCCAAACTCCGTACGATGACAGAATTGCGTTCCTTCCATCGAGAATTAAAAACATACTTATTCCGACAAGCCGGCCTGGGATGATAGCTCCAGCTCCAACAATGGCCATAACTGTTTTTAGGGGATTGTGTTTTTAGTTGGGTTTTTAAATATTAGGCCAAATTGTTTAATTTATTTTTAATAATTTTAATTTTTGTGTGTTGTTGTTTTAATTGGGCTGTACACCACCCCGAGTCCTTCGGGAGGGGAGCGGTATAAAAATTGTAAATAATAAAATAATAATAATTTTGGAGGCCTCCTCCTCACTGTTTGAGCTTCAAAACTCAATCCAGGCTTTCCACCTTTAACCTGCCGTAACAGGAACGGATCGGGGGGCATAATCCAAGTATTTGACTCACCAGGCATTGCCCCTGTTCAGATTTATTGCTCGGGCACAGGATCAATGAGGTGACCACCATTTTGACTCCCTCAGACAGCCTTGTCCACTTCAGATCAACTGACAGGCCCTTGGATTCCTTTGCACAGGACAGCAGGCCATTTCAGAGCCCATATTCAGAGGCCTTCAAGGTCCCCAACCTCAATATTGTTAATATTATAATTATTAATAATAGTGATATTATTATTATATTATTATTAATATTAATATTAATATTAATATTATTGACACTAATATTCACTTATAAGAGGGGGAATTTTGGTCAGACTCCCCCTGTTCCACTTAGCTGGTGTGGCGCTATGCCGCAAGGCCTAACAGATAATTTTAGACAATTATCTGGCTGTTTACCATTGCTGTTGTTCAGAACGTGAGGTTTTCCTCTCTGACAACCTGATCTGCGTACTTAACCCCCCTCCTGGACATCTCCTGCCCAGAATATCCAGGTGGCAATGGCAGACAATGCAGCCTCTCAGCCATTGCAGGGCTCTTCTGTTCCTCCCACAGAAAAAAGCGCAGATCATCTGAATTGGAAGCGGGGGGAACAAAAAAAATCTAAGGCAAAGGCCTTGTACACGAAGAAGCCTTCCAAGGTAAGCTGAGAGGGAGGCCTCGAGGAGACATCAGGCGCTGGAGAGAGAGTTCTCCAGAGTTCAAAGGCTCACCTCCAGTGGGGCAGAAGTGGTTTCCCCCCTTCCACTGGACCGCTCACCATTTGAGCCTCAATTTGCACCTCCCCATGGGCATGGAGCATGGTCTCCTAAGGGGGAAACAGGTTGGTCCCCCTCTCCCCTCCCAATCAAGCACTCGGGGAAATTTCCCCTCCCCCACAATACAACAAGGCCCAGAAGCCACATATATCCCTACGGCAGCTGGCATCCATCCCTCAGACCAACAGGGCATGTAGCCGGAACAATTTCAGGCCTTTATGCACCAGGCCTTTGTGCAATACATGGCCTCGTCCATGAGCCAATGGCCCTTACAGATGCCCCCCCCCTGTATCCCTGCCTCAAACAGACCCTACCCAGTCCACTTCCTTCCGTTTGGCCTAGTCGGACCTGGAAATCACCATCAGGACTCTTCAAGCTCACGGTTTTTCCGTGAATTTCCAGAAGAGCCACACGGTCCACTCAAATCGCCTATTCCACCTGGGGGTGATCATAGACTCAAACCTATGCGAGGTCTTCCTTTCCCAGGAACACCAGAACAGCATCCAGACCCTTATCCACCGCGTTCAGAGAGAGAGGGTAGTCTCGCTGGTCCAACTGTCACAACTTCTGGGGAAGATGGTCTCCTGCATGGGGATCGTCCCATGGGCCAGACTACATTCCAGAAACCTCCAAGGGTTTCTTCTCCCATTCCAGAAGTGGAATATGAGTTCTTCCACCAAGAAGGTGAAGGTCCCACGTCAGACACTGTCTTCCCTTCTGTGGTGGACCTCATCAGCAATGGCCAAGGGGTCCCTATTCAAGGAGCCTGCCAGGCTCACCTTGACCACAGACGCCAGCCTGTTCGGCTGGGGCACTCATCTCCAGACACAGCTGATAATATAAAACCCACTCCGCTAGACCAAGTCCTCCATTTTCCTTGGCATGTTGCAATATTTTCATCTTAATTCTAGCTTTCTTTCCTTGCCAAATTTCAAAATTAGTGAATTTAAGTCTTCAAAGAATTTTTTCTCAAGTTTTATAGGTATTGTTTGAAATAAGAATAAGATTTTCGGTAGTATGTTCATTTTCACTGTAGCAAATCTTCCTAGTATTGACAATTGCAAGTTTTTCCATTTTTCCAGGTCCAGTTTTATTTGATTGAATAGTTTATTTTGTTTGAATAGTTATCTTCTTTTATCATTGAACATCTTGCTGTTAAATGTATTCCCAGATATTTGGCCTTTTTAACTATCTGCAATTCTGTTTTTTCCGACATTTTTTTTGTTTATCTGTAAGGTTTTTACTATTACTTTGGTTTTCTCTCTGTTTATTTTCAGTCCTTCCATTTCTCCATATTGTTCTATCTTTCCAAATAGTTTAGGAATCATCTCCCAAGGTTCTTCTAAAATAAATACCAAATCATCAGCAAATGCTTGTAATTTATATGTGTCGCCTTTCATTTCTATCCCTTTAATTTCTATATCTTGTCTAATATTTCCATTTAAAACTTCCAGAGTAAAAATAAATAACAATGGAGATAATGGACATCCTTGCCTCGTGCCTTTTCTTATCTCAAAGTTCTCAATATAGTCTCCATTCACAATCACTTTTGCTGTTTATTTATTGTATATTGTTTTTATCATGTTTGTAAAGTTCTGTGCAAAGTCCATTATTGCTGAATCATAAATTGCCAGGAAACATTATCAAATGCCTTTTGGGCATCTAGAAATATTAGTGCCAGTTGTTTCCCTGGATGTAATTCATAATATTCTAATATGTCCATTATCACTCTTAAATTATTTTTAATTTGTCACTTTGGCAAAAAAACATTTTGGTCTGAATGTATAAATTCAGTTAAATATCTTTATAGTCTCTCTGCCATTATTGAAGTAAAAATTTTATAATCCACATTCAGTAACGATATCGGTCTACAATTTTTATCCATGTCAAATCTGAGTCTTCTTTTAGTATTAAAGTAATATTTGCTTCTATCCATGTATTTGGGAGTTTAGCCTCCAACAAAAGTTCATTGCAAACATCTTTCAATGTTTCACTTAGTATATCTTTTAAAGTTTTATATAACTCCGCCGGTAGTCCATCTGGCCCCGGTGTTTTCTTGTTTTTTTTTGTCTTTTTATGGCCTCTGTTATTTCCATCATTGTTATTTTTTCCTCTAATCTAATCTTACAGGTTTCTGGAAATTTTGGAAGGTTATTTTCTTCCAGATATTGGATCATTCTCTCTCTTGGAATTTCTTCTATGTCATACAGCTTCTTGTAATATTCTTTAATTATCTTTTTTATTTCTTCATTTTTAAATTGTAGGCAACTTTTTTCATCTACTAAATTATTTATCATTTTCTTCTTCTGTTTTTTAAGTTTATAAGCTAACCATCTTCCTGGTTTATTTGCATTTTCAAAAAAAATTGTTTTGCTCTTTTTATTTGCTGTGCCAATTTTTCTGAATCCAACAGATTTAATTTGTGTTTTTTTTATTCCATTTCTCTTTTCAAAATCTTCTTTTCAGATTCATTTGTAGTTCTGATTCTAGTTTTCCAAATTTTTCTTTTAATAGTACATACTGCTGTCTTTTCTGGGTTTTTTTTTTTTGCCATGTATGTTATAGCTATACCTCTAAAGTATGCTTTGGCTGTATCCCATACATTTTGTAATGTTGTATCTTCTTTTTTGTTTTTCTTTGAAGAAAAACTCCATTTCTTTTTTTGCTAGTTCTATAAATTCTCTTTCTTTTAATATAGATTGGTTCAACATCCATCTTGATTTTTTTTTTTTGTATTCCTCTCCACATCACTTTTAAAGGGTTATGGTCTGCTCATGTACCTGGTTCTATCTCAATTTCCTGCATATTTATCCTCAGTTCAGATGTCATCCAGATCATATCGATTCTGGACCAGGATTTTTGACTGTTTGACTGTATATTGTAATTTTCCTGGATTAATTTCTCTCCAAACATCTTGTACTCCAATTTCATCTATCATATTTAAAAAGGTCTTAGGTAATCTTCTTCTTCCAGTTTTTCCTATTTATAATCTAATGTCCCATCCATTATTGCATTAAAGTCTCCTACTAAACAAATATTTTGGTACTTCATTTCTATTATTTTTCTATGGAGATTATTATTTGGTGCATAGATTACTACTAACAACATTTGTTTTTGATGTAAATATATTTCTACCATCACAATTCTTCTTTCTTCATCTGAATAAATCATTTTAGAATCTATTGTCTCTTTAATATATACAGCAACACCTCTTTTTTTGTTGCACTGATGCAAGATAAAGTTTCCCAATTTTGGGGTATTCCAACAGCTTATAATATTGTTTTTATATGTGTCTCTTGCAAACAAATTATATCTATATTTAATTTCTGTAGCCATTTATATTCACTGAAAATATTCAATCCTCTGTTCTCTGGCAATTCCTTCACTCTCTTGATCAGATTTCTATTTCTATTTCTATTCTCTTGTTTGTATAATTGCTTCTTCAGTTGCTTCTTCTATTTGTTTCTGATCTTTCCTCTCCTCTTGTCGATGTTGCACTCCTTCATCTAAGAATGCTTGGTTTTTTTTCATCAAAGTCTTCTGCTTTCCAAACTGAATCCAATCGGTATCTTTTATTATTCCAGTTGATTAAAATACCTTCTGGCATTAACCATCTGAAATTTTTGCCTTTTGCAATCAGCTTTATAGTTAAGAAATGATATTGACTTTGAGTATCTCTTACTTTCTTGGGTATCTGCTTTAAGACCACAATTTCTTTATTTTTGTATTGTAATGGCTCATCTCTAACTTTTCTCAGAATTTTATCTCTTGTTATTTTCTTTATGAATCTCACATGCACTTCTCTGGATAGTTTGCATTTCCTTGCATAGCTCGAATTCATTCAAAATATTTCATCTATCTCCATTTACATCTCTGCTCTGTCTGCTTTCAAAGCCTCTGCCAGGAGATCAATAATCACAACTGCTATATTTTCTTCTCTGTCTTCAGGAATATTTTGAAATCTTAAGTAATGTTCTGATTTCTCCATTTCTAAAATTGCCAGTGCTTCTTCTAGATTTTGGTTTGCTTGTTCTAATTTTTCATTATTTTCCATTAGTATTTCTAATTTTATCAATATCATCTGATTTATTTTCCATTTTCTGAATTCTTTGTTCATTTTTGACAATCATTTGATGGTGGATTTCAAATTGTGCCTTTATGTCTGAGATTTGTTCGTTTAATTTATCAAAGTTACTTTTTGTCTCTTCATGAGTTTTTTTGCATTGATTCTTGAATCAATTTTAATGCAGTTGCATCTCATTTTGAGCAGTGCTTATTTTCTCATGCTGCAACATTGTTTCAATAGATCCCTGGGTTCTTGGGCTAGGTGTTCCAACAGAGGGTGCAGAGGAAGTCTTTTTCATAAGTCTGGTGAGATGGGCGTTGTTTTACCTGAATGCCTTTTCTCAGCATGGTGATGTTGAATCCAGTGATGGGTAATCTCAGCCTTCCTGCTCAGTTGAGACTAAGTCAGAAATCTGCCACACCTCCTTCTGGACTGGACCTTCCCAATTTTTGACCAAGGTGAAGCAAAACATGACTAAGTCCGACGCATTGGCTCCTCCTCCTCTGACACAGGCCCAGATGGCCCTTTAAGGGTAGGTGTGGATTCTACATCATCATGCTGAGAAAAGGCGTTCAGGTAAGACAACGCCCCTTCTCCAGCATGATGAGTGTAGAATCCACCGGTGGGACATACCAAAGCCACTCATGTCCCTACAGGGGAGGAAAATAGTCTGGGCTTGTGTTCCACCAGAAGAAATTACTTGTTGTAACACCCTCCAGCCAAATGAAGCATATGCAGAGGCAAACTTGTCTAGCTTGTAATGTCTGATGAATAAAGAAGGAGAGGACCAAGTTGCCACCCTGCAGATTTCCTCAATGGACGCCTGGGTAGACCAGGCTGCTGACATAGCCGCACTGTGAGTGGAGTGGGCAGTAATGCATCTGGGGACCAGTAGGGACTGAGAGAGATAGGCAAGGGCAATGCATGCTTTAATCCATCTTCCAGTGGTCGAAGAGGAAACCTTCTGACCCATGGAAGAAGATTGGAAGGACACAAACAAGGCCTCTGACTTCCGAAAGGCAGAGGTTCGTTTTATATAATAGCGCAGAGCCCTGCGTATGTCCAGCTTATGCCACTGTCTTTCCAGCCTATGCGCTGGATTGGGACAAAAGTTTGGGAGAACTAGTTCTTGGGTCCTATGGAACCAGGTATTGACCTTTGGAATGAAGGATGGCTCCAACCGAAGGACCACTCTATCCTCATAAAAGTTACACAGGTCACTCCTGACCGAAAGGGCAGCTAGCTCCGAAATATATCTGGGTGACGTGACGGTGATCAGAAACGCTACCTTTAGAGAAAGGAGTCTTAATGAAGAAGACTTGATAGGTTCAAACAGTGGCAAAATCAATGCTTGCAGTACCCGTGGTAGATCCCAAGAGGGGTAGTGGTGAACTGCTGGTGGCCTGGCATTGGTCACCCCCTCGAGAAAGGTGCTTACTGCTGGGTGTTGTGCTAATGGGACCATGTTGTCACAAGTAAGCACCGTGGACAGAGCCGCTACCTGTCTCTGGATAGTGTTAGGTGCTAACCCCTTGTCTATACCCTCCAAGAGATAGTCTAAGATATTGGGGATGATGACAGAAAGAGGCTGGAGTTGGTGCTCAGTGCACTACAGGCAAAAATTCCTCCACGTGACATCATATATCCTATTAGTCGAGGGGTGCCTGGAAGCTTGGATCATCGAGATCACCCTGGACGAATAGGATTGTCTAGCTAAGGTTGTCCGCTCAAGTGTCAGGCGGCTAACTGGAGCCACTGGGAATCCGGGTGTGGAAGGACCCCCTGGCTGAGGGATAAGAGACGTCTAGAGAAGCGATGGAGACAAAGTAAGTCCGGATCTGACCGAACCAGATTGAGCTTATTTATTAAAGCCTATCTGAAGGCGATTAAGGTGGCAAGATCTTTGAATCTTTCTGCTTTGATCGCGTCTGCGGAATCTCGTCCGGCCACCCTGTTTAGGGTGACCCAATCCCTTATTAACCCAAGGGGTCCGGGGCCTCCCTTGCAGGGTAGTGCCGAGGACTTTAATAACTGTTTCGCAGACAAAGTGGCTCAGATCCGGGCTTACCTAGACTCCAATTGTGTAGCAGAGTCGACTGATAATGATTCAGTTTGAGGGGACAGGAGCATGTTCTTGTCCGGTCATCTGGGGAGAGTTTGAGGCTGTTACGCCTGAGGAAGTGGACAGGGCCATTGGATCTGTATGTTCTGCCACCTGTTTGTTGGACCCATGTCCCTCCTGGCTGGTTTCGGCCAGTAGGGTGGTGACACGTACCTGGATCCAGGAGATTGTCAACGCTTCTTTGAGGGAGGGGTCCTTTCCGGCTCCCTTAAAGGAGGCACTTAAAGGAGGCACTCCTCAAGAAGCCTTCCCTGGATCCAGAAATTTTGACCGACTATCGTCCGGTCTCCAACCTTCCCTTTGTCGGGAAGGTTGTCGAGAAGGTGGTGGCGCATCAGCTCCAGAGGTCTCTGGAGGAAGCCGATTATCTGGGCCCTCTACAGTCGGGGTTCAGGCCCGGCTACAGCACCGAAACTGCTTTGGTCGCTCTGATGGATGATCTCTGGCGAGCCCGGGATAGAGGCCAGTCCTCTGTCCTGGTGCTTCTTGACCTCTCAGCGGCGTTCGATACCATTGACCACGGTATCCTTCTGCGCCGGCTGGAGGGATTGGGAGTGGGGGACACCGTATTGCGGTGGTTCTCCTCCTATCTCACTGGTCGGTCGCAGTCGGTGTTTGTGGGGGATCGAAGGTCCACCTCTAGGTTACTCCCATGTGGGGTGCCTCAGGGGTCGGTTCTCTCCCCCCTACTTTTTAACATTTACATGAAGCCACTGGGTGAGATCATCCACTGCCACGGAGTGAGATACCATCAGTACGCTGATGATACTCAGCTGTACATTTCCACTCCTGGCCATATCAGTGAAGCGGTTGAGGTGATGTGCCGGTGTCTGGAGGCTGTGAGGGTCTGGATGGGTGTTAACAGATTAAGGCTCAACCCCGATAAGACAGAGTGGCTGTGGGTGATGCCTCCCAAGGACACTTCTATCTGTCCTTCGATTATCCTGGGGGGATAATCTATAAACCCCTCAGAGAAGGTTCGCAACTTGGGAGTCCTCCTTGATCCACAGCTGACATTGGATCATCATTTGTCGGCAGTGGCGAGGGGGGCATTTGCCCAGGTTCGCCTGGTGCACCAGTTGCATCCTTACTTGGATCGGGAGTCACTCCTCACAGTCGCACATGCCCTTGTCACCTCGAGGATCGACTACTGCAATGCTCTCTACATGGGGCTACCCTTGAAGAGTGTTTGGAGACTACAATTAGTGCAAAATGCAGCTGCGCGAGTGGTTGTGGGTCTTCCTCGTTGTGCCCACATTTCATCAACTCTCTGCACGCTGCATTGGTTGCCTATTGGTCTCCGAGCCCAATTCAAGGTGTTGGTTATTACCTATAAAGCCCTTCATGGCTTGGGACCAGGATATTTACGGGACCGCCTTCTGCCACATACTTCTCTACGACCGGTGAGAGCGCACAGGGTCGGCCTCCTCCAGGTCCCGTCAACGAAACAATGTCGTCTGGCGGGCCCTAGGGGGAGGGCTTTCTCTGTTGCGGCGCCCACCCTCTGGAACCAACTACCTCCTGAAGTCCGCGTTTCTCCGACCCTCCTGGCCTTCCGAAAGAATTTAAAAACCTACCTCTGCCGGCAGGCCTGGGGATGATTGTTGATTGTGGTGTGATTGATGAGTATGTATGGGGTTTGTATTTTTAATGTTGTTCGGATTTGTTCAATTGTTTATATATATATATGTTGTAAGCCGCTCCGAGTCTTCGGAGAGGAGCGGCATACAAATCCGAATAAATAAATAAATAAAATATGGTCTGGAGGGATCCTCCATGGCAGTGAGATTGAGAGTTCCACAAGGTCAGCAAACCACGGCCATCTCAGCCAGTGTGGAAGAACCAAGATGACCTCTGCTTGCTCCTGAAGCAATTTGCAGATGGTTGCCAGAATCAGTGGAAGTGGAGGGAATGCGTACAGCAACCCCCTGGGCCACTTGCTGTGGAGAGCGTCCGTTCCCTCTGCCCCTGGGGGTGGGTACCTGGTGAAGTACCTGGGCAGTTGGGAGTTGTTCGGAGAGGCAAAGAGGTCTAACTGCGGTTCGCCGAATCTGTTCGAGATCTCCCTGAACAAAAGTGGGTCCAGTCGCCACTCTGAGTGCTCCACTGTGGACCTGCTCAGGGAGTCCACCTGATGGTTCACCTCCCCCGATATTTGCTCTGCTTTGATGGATCTTAGGTTAGTCTCTGTCCAAGAGACCAGGCTGTGGGCTTCGAGCATAAGGGACTTGGATCGGGTCCCTCCGTCTGTTGACGTGTGCTTTTGCAGCCACGTTGTCTGTCAGTATCAGAACGTGTTTGTCTGCTACTATGGTGGAGAAGTGTCAGAGTGCCAGCTGGATGGACCTTAGTTCTAGCCAGTTTATATTGTGGCTCAGGTCCGAACAGGACCATTGACCCTGGGCTAGCTGTGTCTGGAGATGAGTGCCCCAGCCGAACAGCATCTGTGGTCAAGGTGAGCCTGGCAGGCTCCTTGAATAGGGACCCCTTGGCCATTGCTGATGAGGTCCACCACAGAAGGGAAGACAGTGTCTGACGTGAGAAAAAACCATTGGAGGTCTCTGGAATGTAGTCTGGCCCATGGGACGATCCCCATGCAGGAGACCATCTTCCACAGAAGTTGTGACAGTTGGACCAGCGAGACTACCCTCTCTCTCTGAACGCGGTGGATAAGGGTCTGGATGCTGTTCTGGTGTTCCTGGGAAAGGAAGACCTCGCACAGGTTTGACTCTATGATCACCCCCAGGTGGAGTAGGCGATTTGAGTGGACCGTGTGGCTCTTCTGGAAGTTCATAGAAAAACCGTGAGCTTGAAGAGTCCTGATGGTGATTTCCATGTCCGACTGGGCCAAACGGAAGGAAGTGGACTGGGTAGGGTCTGTTTGAGGCAGGGATGCCAGGGGGGAGGGGGCATCTTTAAAGGCCATTGGCTCATGGACGAGGCCATGTATTGCACAAAGGCCTGGTGCATAAAGGCCTGAAATTGTTCTGGCTACATGCCCTGTTGGTCTGAGGGGTGGATGCCAGCTGCCGTAGGAATATATGTGGCTTCTGGGCCTTGTTGTATTGTGGGGGAGGGGAAATTTCCCCAAGTGCTTGATTGGGAGGGGAGAGGGGGACCAACCTGTTTCCCCTTTAGGAGACCATGCTCCATGCCCATGGGGAGGTGCAAATTGAGGCTCAAATGGTGAGCGGTCCAGTGGAAGGGGGGAAAACACTTCTGCCCCACTGGAGGTGAGCCTTTGAATTCTGGAGAACTCTCTCTCCAGCGCCTGATGTCTCCTCGAGGCCTCCCTCTCAGCTTACCTTGGAAGGCTTCTTCGTGTACAAGGCCTTTGCCTTAGATTTTTTTGTTTCCCCCGCTTCCAATTCAGATGATCTGCGCTTTTTTCTGTGGGAGGAACAGAAGAGCCCTGCAATGGCTGAGAGGCTGCATTGTCTGCCATTGCCACCTGGATATTCTGGGCAGGAGATGTCCAGGAGGGGGGGGGTTAAGTACGCAGATCAGGTTGTCAGAGAGGAAAACCTCACGTTCTGAACAACAGCAATGGTAAACAGCCAGATAATTGTCTAAAATTATCTGTTAGGCCTTGCGTCATAGCGCCACACCAGCTAAGTGGAACAGGGGGAGTCTGACCAAAATTCCCCCTCTTATAAGTGAATATTAGTGTCAATAAAACTAATAATAATATTAATATTAATAATAATAATATAATAATAATATCACTATTATTAATAATTATAATATTAACAATATTGAGGTTGGGGACCTTGAAGGCCTCTGAATATGGGCTCTGAAATTGCCTGCTGTCCTGTGCAAAGGAATCCAAGGGCCTGTCAGTTGATCTAAAGTGGCCAAGGCTGTCTGAGGGAGTCAAAATGGTGGTCACCTCACTGATCCTGTGCCCGAGCAATAAATCTGGACAGGGGCAATGCCTGGTGAGTCAAATACTTGGATTATGCCCCCCGATCCGTTCCTGTTACGGCAGGTTAAAGGTGGAAAGCCTGGATTGAGTTTTGAAGCTCAAACAGTGAGGAGGAGGCCTCCAAAATGGCATTCGCACCAAAAATAACGGCCACTTGAGAAATGGTTGGGCCTTCCCAGTCCCCGGGGGCCCCCAGGGAGCTAAACCTGCTGTTTTGAGGCTTCTCCCTTTGCCCTGAGGCGAAAAGGACTGCACTTGCTGTTTTTATGTTGCCAGCCTCCACTGCAATCCGGAATGTCGGCAGAGTTGTTGGAAGCCTCCGTGTGACTGGAACACCCTGTTGAGGCTGTTCGGTCTCTCCGGGATCCCCGGGGGATCGCCAAGCAAGACTAACCCCTGTATCAGTAAAAGCAGCTGTAACAAGTGCAGCAGAGATCCGGTGAGTCTGAAGACGGCAAAAATGTTTTGAATGGAGCCTGCAAGGCTCGTTGGAGCCGAGGCTGCAAGGTGACTCTGTTAATTTGGATCAGAGTCCCAATTTAAATGAATTTAGAATTTGTATTTTAATCAGCCTAATTAATTTATTCTAATTTGTAATTTAAGCAAACCAACTAATTTAACCTAATCTATTCAGAGGAGCCAAAACAATTGTGTCCTGCTGAGCTAAGACTAAGTCAAAAACTGGGAAGGTCCAGCCCAGAAGGAGGCGTGGCAGATTTCTGACTTAGGCTTATCTGAGCAGGAAGGCTGAGATTACCCACCAGTGGATTCTACACTCATCATGCTGGAGAATTAATGTATTTATTTTTCCAGCCAACTGTCTTAGGCTAAAATCCAAACCGTAAAAGGAGCCAACTACTTTAGGCTAAATCCAATATCTCAAGGCGAAAAAACAAAATAAAACAAGAAAAAAGAAAAAAGAAAAAGAGCCAACTATTTTAGGCTAAAATCCAGCCAAAAAGAAGGAGTCGACTACTTTAGGCCAAATCCAAATCCTCCAGTCAAGTCTCAGATGTAAAATGTCTGTTGTCTCCAATTCTTGTTTTGGTTATATCCAGAGTCAACAAATATAATTGTAGAAAGTCTTTTCACTTGTAAACTCACACAAAGGCACTTTGTTTACACCAGGTGTTGTTTGAAGGTCAAACACTTTCAGATTCTTTTATTATTTAGTGTTACTGTACTATCTTCTTTCACCACTAGATGTCCTCGTACACTGTTTTGTAAATATCTGGATTTAAAAGATTATTACAAAGTTTTTCTTTTAAAGCTCTTTATAGGTTATTTACCCTTGGAAATATACCTAAAAAAATTTTCCACATCCTATAGGTTAAGTAGTCTGTCTTTCTAAGTTCAGTTTTTAAGAGTTCTTTTATATTCCTTAAAATGCTTCCCCCTTCTGTAGTTGCTCACCACCTTTAACTCTTTTCTCCCCTAGCCCTTCTGTGGTCTTTACTTTATAGCTTTTCCCAATCAGGGGATCAACATTTTTAGGTCCAAAAGGAAAAGGAAAAAGAGCAGGCTCACCCAGTTTCAGCGTGCTGTTGACAATCAGCTGTTTAGTGGAGTGCCGTGGCTCCTCGCTTTTCTTCCAGCTGGCAATGACTTGGGTTGCCTGAGCTTACCAGGCAGCCTTTCCTCCATCCTTTTAGACAGTTTCTTCAGCCTATCTGGACTGACCGCCATCTGGTACGGACTCCTGAGGCATCCCTCCTTCTTTGTTGCCCCTCCAGGGCAACTTTCCGAACCCCTGGGGCCGCTGGGCAGAACGAAATTGGACTAAAAAGCCAGAGCCCCGGCTTCCTTCACCCATCTCATCAAACACCAAACCAGAAGTCCAGGATTCCATTTTTTTAACCATGCCAACCCCAGGACTAATGGCCATTCCATTCCAGGAGCCACAATGAAAGCCAAAGTCTCTATGTAGTTCCCCAGGTCAATGTGTAAGGGTATGGTGGCAAAAGTAGCAGGCACCCCTCCCGCAATGGATCTATCCAGCTTGCAAAATGTAATGGGTGTCTTTAATCTCCTGAGTCATATTCCCATCTTACCCACCAGTTCTGGGCTCACCATGCACTGGGTACACCCCGAGTCCAAAAGGACGGCTAGTTTTACTGACTTTCCAGTGCCAGGAATGGACAGTTCTAGGGGCACTGTTGTGGGGTCAATTGACCCACTCACCAATGGGTCATCTTTGTTGTTGTCCTCCATTTCTCCAGGATCACTGGCTCGTAGGGCCAGAGCTCAACCTACCAGACTGCAGTCCCAAGGGAGCTCCATAGCCTCCGTAGACTTCATGGCACTTCCTTTTTTTCCCCCAAGTTTTTTATTAATTTTCCAATATTACATTTACATATTTGAAAAGTAGCATTGTGGCTGAGCACCATAATTCCATTACATTTGAATATCATCAGTACAAATCTCAAAGTATTACAACAACTAATTCCCTCTCTTTCCCCCATAATATCTACTGTCTCATATTCAGACCAATACAGTTCTTATTCTATCAATCAAACAAAAAATACCTTTTTAGTATTCATCAATAATCTTCAGTCTATACATATCTTAATTGATTTGACATTCCATCTTTTAGACAATAATCTAGTAAGTTTTTCTTAACTTTAATTTCCCATTGATATTTAAATTTAACATTTAATCTTTATCATTTCCAAATTTTAAATGACCCCAATTTCTAAATCTCCTATCTCATATTTGGGGTAATATTTTTTTTCTTCCTTCTACTTCCTTCCTTCCTTCCTTTCCAAAAAAATAAAAAAAATAAAAAAATAAACCATCAGCATTTGTACCACAAACCAATATACAAATTTAATTATTAGTATTTATACTTCTAAGTTTTACTTAACCTTGTCTCAGCTCATAACAGGATCTTAAATTCAAATCTTAGTTATTTTTAAACATTCAAACTTTTAGCCAATCAGTGACCTGGTAGTTAATTTTCCCTTAATATTTTAATTTAACATTTAATATTTTTTTCCAAATTTTTAATTAAGCACAATTCCTTTATCACAATTCCTCATACAAACTAATATTTAAAATACACACCTTATATATAAATTCTACCATCTATCTTAACAAACTAATAAAACAACATAATATTCTTATTTCAATATTTATATTTTTAGATTTTATATAACTAAAATTTTCTTTATTTCAAATTGTTACAATATCTTGTGTTCAGAATACATATTTTATCCATTTGGATATATTCTATTTTAGATCTCATGTGTAAATCAAAACCCCAATCCTTTTCAGTCTTATTTTAGCTTTTTTTCTTTATCAAGTCATCTTTCGTATCTTTGCTTTTAAATCATTAAAAAGATCTTGTTGCATTGTTGTGGCTATTGTTTAATGTTGATAAAAGTGTCCAGTTGATGTTTTCTTAAGAAGACTAGCTGATTTAGCAAGTCATCTCTTTGTTTTTCCAATTCGATGCAGTTGTCCTGAAGTATCTATCTTCTCTTTCATCTGTTTTTCTTTTTTATCTTTAAATTCCTTCTGATTTATAAGAAAAGTCCTTTCCTTGTTCTCTATTATCAGTTTCTTTTTTGTGTTTTCCATTGTCTGTATTTGTTGAGTATCTAAGTCTTCTGTCATAGCATTTGGTTGTTTCACTTTCTCTATAGAATTCTGTATAGATGATTCTTTGGATGAAGTCATAGTTTGAGTTTGCATATCCAGACTTATATGGAGAGTTTGGATAATCACTTTTAACATACAAATAATTTGTTCCTGTTCTTCCTCTGTAGGAGAAATCCATTCCTGTTCTTCTTCCATTGTAGTATATTAAACTAAAAAAAACTTACAGTCAGAAAGTCCACCAAGTGATGAGCTGAGATGAGTTT
Organism: Bothrops alternatus; assembly: GCA_034064705.1. Classification (NCBI taxonomy): domain Eukaryota; kingdom Metazoa; phylum Chordata; class Lepidosauria; order Squamata; family Viperidae; genus Bothrops; species Bothrops alternatus. The sequence continues at coordinate 13,691,777 of JARGCV010000103.1, read as the reverse complement.
CTTGCAGCTGGTGCTTCAAGGTTGCTTTATATCTTATCTATTTTCAAAGCTATCAACAAGTCTCTCTTAAAGAATAGCAAGTTACAGTCTCAAATTTAGCCACCAGATGTCATCTCAGAGTTAATTGGAACCTTTCAGTCCCCCCCCTCTATTTTAAGGGGGGGAAACTCCAAATCTTCAATAATAGAGTAAAAATCAGAGAAAAAATAGAGAGTAGAAAGTTACAAGTCTTATAATCCACCAATTTTAGGAAATAGAATTCCAATTAGGACCCCAGTATTTTCCCAACATTTTAAACTTCCCTGAGTGGTCAATTGCTGCTGTTTCTGGAGGGAGGGCTAAAATCCCCCTTCCCTCACCACAGGGGGGAAAGTACTTTAGCAGCTTATGCAGGTAATTAAGTAATTAGGATGTAAGAGAGGCAGATTTCACCCAGTCTCTTCCATGCTGCTTTAAAGTTGCCAGATGGTAAATGCGACTTCGGCTGTTAGCAGTTTAGGGATGAGCCATATTTCTATTGCTGCTCTCCCATGATCCAGCGAAAGCCCCTCCTTGATGGTTGCCTCTTCGGGGTGACTTTCTGCCCTTTCCAGGGCCCCCCAGTGATGCGAAATTGAATGGGGGAGAGAAGCAAATCTCCCAGCCATCCATGGCGGCCACGTGACAAACCAGAAGCCTTCATGGTGGTTTCTCTGGGTCATGGAAGGGGTTTTCCAGCTGGCAGGTGGTCCCCTTTCTTAGCAGGTGTCTTGCTGTGGCAATCAGTGGTGCAATGCCCCTCCTTTCCACACTTGAAACATGCTGTGCTGCAAGGCAGGGGGGGAGCGGCTCGTGCAAAGTCTCCTCGCTTCTCTGGTTGCAGTTGAAAGCTTTGCCTCACTGGGTGGTGTAGATGCTTACGTTGGACGATTTCCACCTCCTCAGCTAGCAGGCACCAGTTGTAAAGTTGCCCTGGAGTTTCCCAAACTATGCAAGCATTATATAGCTCCTCATTCAACCTGTCCTGGAAACAGCTCACCAGGATCTCCTATGACCAATGAAGGCAGCTGGCCAGTTCTCTGAATTCTTCAGTGTATTCAGCAATAGGTCTTCTCCCTTGCTTCATGGTCTTTATGTGCTCCCGAGCTTTCTTGTCCACAAGCCAGTCCTCAAAATGCCTTCAGCGCACAGCCATAAAACAGTTTAAATTTCTCAGCTAGGAAGCATTGCAATTATAAAGAGTCACCATCCAATCTGCTGCCACCCCTTCGAGTGCTAAGATGACCATGTGTACCTTCTCGACATCTGTGGGCAGGGTTCTCCCACAGATCTGCATGTAGGTGAACACCTGCACCAGAAAATACCCCAGTATTTAAACTTTGCCCTGATTGGGATTGGCTTTACCTCTGCTGGTTGGGGATCTGCCCCTGGCATCTGTAGCGGATGGCCTCTGGGTGGTGCTGCACCATGGGCTCTGACGGCTGTTGCCTCTCAGGTCTCTTTGGATTCTTCCACCTCTGACTCTTCTTCAGATTCGTGGCCCCCTTTCATTTGCATTTTAAACTCACATAGGGTTTTCTTCACATACTCCATTACAGGTTCCATAGATCCCGGTTTGGGTTCTTCTTTCTCTGCATCTTTGTCCATCTCTGGATTCTTCTTCTTAGGTTTTCTCTTAAGGTGACTTTTGGGGCAATAATAATAATAATAATAATAATAATAATAATAATAATAATAATAATAATAATAATAATAATAATAATAATAATAATAATAATAATAATAATAATAATTGGAAGGGACCTTGGAGGTCATCTTTCCTTCTTTCCAGCTCCAAGTGACCATCTTGCTTGATCTTCTTCACCAGATGGTCCAGCCACTTCCAGGTCTCTGGAGAGGCTTTCGCTGGCTTTGAAGCTGAGGAGGTCTTCAGCCCATTGTACCGACTGGAACTCTTCTATCAAGAATTTGGTTGCAACTCACCGAGTAGAGCAGTTTACTTTTCCGGGTTGAGTACTATGCAGATCTCTCCTTCTGTCAAGACCCACTTCAACTAATCACCCAAGAAAGCAGAACTCTTGAAACAGGCATTGTCTCAAAAGGAAACTTTTATTAGGGACTAGTGATAGCAGGGAATGTAAGGCAAGATCTGTGTGAGCAATATAATTAAGCAAACAATATGCCCCCTCCCACCAAAGTCATAAGTCCATTTGAAATCCAGTCAATCCACAGGTGGCTTGGTGGATGACTGACTGGCACAGTAGGCACGCATCTCAAGGTCTCCAGCTTTCATTTCCTTGTAACTGGAGGCCACACAAAGAAAGGAGAAAGTGAAAGTTAACACTACGAATCTCCCACGCACCCCCCCCCCAATAAGAATGGCAGGCACCAAAAGGATAGAAGAAAGGAGAGAGCAGATGAGGAGTTTTGGGGTCTGGCAATAAAATTCAATGTAGAGAAAAATAAGGTTTTACACTTCAGCAAAAAAACAAAAACAAATGTACATGTACAGTTTAGGTGAAACCTGGCTTAGAAGCAATAATTGTGAAAGGGATCTTGGAGTCCTAGTGGACAATCGCTTAAATATGAGCCAGCAGTGTCTAGCAGCAGCCAAAAAAGCCCATGCAATCCTAGGTTACATAAACAGAGGGACAGAATCAAGATCACATGAAGTATTAATATCTCTTTATAAAACCTTAGTAAGACTACACTTGAAATACTGTATCCAGTTTTGGTCACCATATTATAAAAATATATAGAGACTCTGGAAAATGTGTAGAGAAAAGTAACAAATGTGATTAAGAGTCTGGGGATTAAAACATATGAAGGATGGTTGCAGGAATTAGTATGGCTACTCTAGTGAAAAGAAGGCTGCAATAACATGATAGGCAGTGTTCCAATATTTGAGAGGCTGCCACAAAGAAGAGGGGGTCAATCTATTTTCCAAAGCACCAGAAGGTAAGACAAGAAACAATGGGTGGAAACTAATCAAGGAGAGAAGAAATTTTTGACAGTGAGAAAAATTAACTAGTGGAACAGCTTGCCTTCAGAAGTTGTGGGTGCTTCATCACTAGAGGCTTTTAAGAAGAGACTGGACAGCCATTTGTCTGAAATGGTATAGGGTCTCCTGCTTGAACAGGAGGTTGGACTATATGACCACCAAGATCTCTTCCAATGCTGTTATTCTGTTACCATTCTGAAACACAGATTCAGTTGTATCATGGGCAGATGCTGAAAACAGGCAAAATAAAAAGAATCTGTTTAGCTTTTGAATGGAATGCAAATCACGTGAGAAGATTTAAGCTAAATAATAACTAAATCAACGTGTACACAAAATAGAAAATAATTTTAGTTTGAAGAACAGAACAGCCTACTTGAAAAGTTCTAAACAGAATGTTCTGAGCTGATTGCGGTCTGTGATGGTCTGTGGGAATGATTTTGGGAAACAGGAGGAAGAGCCAACTCTCATGGAAAAAGTATCTAAGCTCACAGATGGCAAAGACCATGTGAACACCTCAGAATGAATTGTCCTGAGTTTTCTGGAAAATAATTGTAAGGGAGGGGAGAAATGCTTTCAGTGTTGCTAGGTTGATATCAGCCCTTCATAGTAATCCCCACAAGAAGCACAAACCATAAATACTAACAATACATTTGTTGTAAGGCTATAGTAACAGAATCTTAAAAGACATTTTGTCTCCCATGATAATTTCCACAGACCATTACATAATCTGATAGAATTAAACTCAAAATAGCTCAGTGTTTTATCAGAACAAAAATTTATTATATGCATAACATCACTAATCTCATCTATAATATTTTAACTGGGTCCAGCCAACTAGTAGCCAGTATGGGTTTGTTAAAAACAGATCATGGACGTAGTATACTTAGATTTCAGTAAGACATTTGACAAGGTAGAACACAACCTATTCCTTGGTAAGCTAGGAAAAGGTGGAATAGACAACATCACCACCAGATGGATCTGTAGCTGGCTAACAAACTGTACTCAAGGAGTAGTCCTCAATGGCACTATATCCACATGGAGAGAAGTAAGCAGTGGGATACCACAAGATTCCGTCTTAGGCCCAATACTCTTCAATATCTTCATAAATGACTTAGATGAGGGAATAGAAGAGGAATTCATCAAATTTGCAGATGTCATCAAACTGTCAAGAGTAGCCAACACCCCAGAAGACAAACTCAGGATCCAAAAAGATCTTGACAAACTTCAACAATGGGTGCTATCCAACAAAATGAGTTTCAATGTGGAGAAAACCAAAGTGTTACATTTAGGCAGGAAAAACCAAAGGTACAAGTATAGATTGGCTTAAAAACAGTAACTGTGAGAGGGACTTCGGAGTCCTAGTGGATGATCACTTGAGTATGAGCCAGCAGTGTGCAGCAGCAACCAAAAAAGCTAATACAATCCTGGATTGTATAAACAGAGGCATAGAATCAAGATCACATGAAGTATTAGTACCACTTTATTTATTTATTTATTTATTTATCACTTGAACTTATATGCCGCCCTTCTCCTAAGACCCAGGGCGGCTTACAAAAAATACAATAAAATTATGACAATAAAATATAAAACCATAGTAAGACCACACCTGGAATACTGCAGCCAATTTTAGTCACCATATCACAAAAAAAGATGTTGAGAGTTTGGAAAAAATTCAGAGAAGAGCAACTAAGATAATCGAAGACCTGGAGACTAAAACATAGAAAGAACAGCTACGAGACTTGGGTTTGGTTAGTCTAAAGAAAAAAAGAAATAGGGGAGACATGATAGCAGTGTTCCAGTATCTGAGGGGCTGCCACAAGGCAGAGGGGGCCAGGTTGTTCACCAAAGTACCATAGGGAAGGATGAGAAACAATGTTTGGAAACTGGTCAAAGAGAGAAGCAACCTGGAATTAAGGAGAAACTTTCTGACAGTGAGGACAATCAACCAGTAGAACAACTTACCCCCATAAATTGTGGGTGCTCCATAACTGGAGATTTTCAAGAAAAGACTAGATATTCACCTGTCTGAGATGGTATAGGTTCTCCTGCTTGAGCAGGGGGCTGGACTAGAAGACCTCCAAGGTCCCTTCCAGCTCTATTCTATTCTATTCTATTCTATTCTATTCTATTCAGAAAATCTTCTTATAATTTGGTTCTGCAATAAAGAGGTTCTGATAGATACAGAAGTAGATATTCCTCGGTCTTGCCTCAACAGCACAAGTTCATGTGAGAATGAGGCATAAGATGTACACACTTCGACTGTATAGCCAACACTCCAGAAGACAAGTTCAGGATCCAAAAAGATCTTGACAGACTTGAACAATGGGCCCTATCCAACAAAATGAAATTTAATGTGGAAAAAGCAAAATTTTACACTTAGGCAGCAAAAACCAAAGATACAAGGGGATTAGACAAAACCTGGTTCAAAAACTAGAGACTAAAATATATGAAGAATGGTTGCAGAATTTGGGAATGGCTAGTCTAGAGAAAAGAAGGGCTAGGGGTGACATGATAGCAGTATTCCTATATTTGAGAGCCTACCACAAAGAGGAGGGGTCAACTTATTTTCCAAAACACCAGAGTGCAGGACAAGAAACAATGGATGGAAACTAATCAAGGAGAGAAACAACCTGGAATTAAGGAGAAACTTCCTAACAGTGAGGACAATTAACCAGTGAACAGCTTGCCATCAGAAGTTGTGGATTCTTCATCACTGGACGTTTTTAAGGAGAGACTGGACAGACACTTGTCTGAAATGGAATAAGGTCTCCTGCTTGAGCAGGGGATTGTACTAGAAGACCTCCAAGGTCCTGTTGAAAGAAAAGTCTTCATTCTGGTTCATCCAAGCTGGGAATAAATATGGCAACTGCTTTGGAAAGAAGGTTGTAGTTTATTGGAGAGGAGAGCCAGACAGGAAGATGATTCTGGCAGCAAGAGAAGTGAAAAAAAAAGGGCTGAGCACATGTAGGAAGTAGGTTTTTATACCCTCTGGAGCCTTTTGTTTGGAGTTGTTCCTATGGGTCAATCTTATTATGTCCAAAGGTCATATCCTGCTTCCCTGGGGCTGATGACTCTTAGAGTTTGGGTGGGATATGTAGATTTTAGGTCTTTGTCTTCTTAATCTCCTAGCTCCCTGGATTGACATCTGCATCTCTATAGAACTGGTTTCTGCTTGGGGAAGGGAGACCTGGGGCTATTAAGGAAACTGGGCATGCTTTCCTGCTTCTTTAAGATTCTTGGAGGAAATATATTTTTCTGCTATTTTTAATATTTCCCTCTCTGTGGGTCTGATTTCCCACAGTCTCTTCCAGCTCTATTCTGATTGATTGATTGGTTGATTGATTGATTGATTGATTGACTGACTGGACCAAATGTGTGAGATAGCCTTGGTACTTGAGATACTTGCAGAAATCCCTATATACCAGTGGTGGTGAACCTATGGCACGCATGCCAGAGGCAGCACTCAGAGCCCTCTCTATGGGCACACGTGCCATTGCCCCAGCCTTGCCTTCTCCTATGACCCACTCCTCACCAGCAGCCCCCCTGGAGGAGAGTCGCCCCCAAGCATGGCCCACACAGAGCAGCGCAGCCAAGGACAGGGCAGCCAGGCAGCATAGACAAGACTCTGCCCTCACACCCCATCGTGCACAGTTGATGCTGCGGGGCGCGGGCAGAGGGCATGGCCACAATGGTGCTGCTGGGCTCCCTGGGTGATCTGCAGTGTGCCCTGGAGGTGGTGAGTAGCCCTGTGGGCAGGCGGGGTGGGGGCGGGGCAGGGGATGGAGCAGGGGCAGGGGCAGTTTTTGGCACTTGGTCTCTAAAAGGTTCACCATCACTGCTATATACTAAGTTGTTTTGGAATAATTGGAAGCTATTTGCAAGAAGATGCAGAAAGTGAATGCCATCTGCTTTTCAAATGGGATGTTTATTGGTGGTAGGTGGATTCCTTCAAACAATTATTATGCTATTGATTTATGTTTTACTTTGCAACCTGATATATATTCCTATATTTATTCCATATTTCCAATATGGAATGTCTAATAACATTATTTTTGAATTAACCAAATAATAAGCAGTGAAATATAGTTTCAAATCTGGTAAATCCTTCTCTCCCCTGGAATCTTGTAACACTTTATATCCAAGGTTTTTTTTCTCCTGCCAAATTAATTTAAATATATCTTTCTGCCATTTTTTAAATGGTACATCTGTTATCAAAACAAGTATTATCTAAAATTAAAATATCATTCTTGGGAAAAAAAATTTTTTATCATAGAAATTCTCCCCAAAGTGACATTTTTAATTTCTCCCATCTTAATTTTGTCTTAATTCCAGTTCACATCATTATATAATTATTTTGAAATAACATATATTTCATATTTATCATAGTAATACACAAGTATTTTACTTTTTCTTAACCTTAAAACCAATTTTCTTCATCAGTTCTATTTGATATTCTAATATCATATTTTGTTAATATTTTTGACTTGTGATTTTGAATCTTCAAACCTATTTACAGACCAAAGACCTTTAATTTTCCCATAATGAATCTTCTAAAATTATCACCAAATCATCCATAAATGTAGTTAATTTATATATTTGTTTTTTTAATTTTAATTCTCATTATTTTCTGAACTTTTGTCTTTTGTCTCTATGCATTATCTCAAGAACCAAAATGAACAAAAATGGATTTAGTGGACATCCTTGACTTTATTTGTAAGTTGTTCTAATGAACCCCTACATACTTCTTTCAATTTGGCAGCTTTCCTAGTGGCTGCTGTGACAAGAAAGTGAAAGTATAACAATTGCTATGGCAAAAATAAAATGTAGATACCCCCTTTATATATATATTTGATCTTCAATTCTGTTTTAAAATCTCTGTTAGGTTGTAAATTAAATTTACAATTTAAATTAATTTGTAAAGTGTTCAAGAAGATGAGGATTTTGCCAATCAAACATCCATAAATATTCTATACCACTATACCATGTCAAACTGGTCATAACACCTCATTCAGAACCCACCTGATGTTTTTAACTGAAAAAGGCATCAAGGGAACTGAATGGCTTACATTATCATTCTCTAAATTATTAATTGCTTTAGGTATTGGACTCTGTTATCAAGTCAAATATCTAGTCAAAAACAGTACAGACTAAAACTCAGTATGCTCATATCCAAATGTGCAGGACTGGGCTAATAAAATGTGCTGAGAGTTGGGTTAATCCAAAGAACTAATTCTTTTAACCTTTTACTTTAGGCCAGGATAACAAAATTGTCAGTGAGAATCAGACTTCAAGTAAGTTTAGTCAAATATGAAATTGTAAAACAAGGCATTGGTCTTAGTCATATTGTTCCCAGCCTCATGACCAGTGGTGGGATTCAAATATGTGAACAATTGGTTCTCTGTGTGGATGGTGCATTCTGGGCCTGGGTAACAAAAAATTAGCTACCAGTTCAGCCGAACTGGTGCGAACTAGCTGAATCCCAGCACTGCTCATGACAAAGAATGGAGGCAGAGAGACACAGTAGGTGATGTAGGATTAAAGCATGGTCAAAGATGGAGTGGCCTGGTCTAGATCCAGTTAGTTTCTTGATCAGTATGTTATCTGAGGGCATCTAGTCCAAAAGCTTAACAATATGCTTAGTGTTGTGTCCTGAGCAAAAGCAGGCTCAGGACGTTGCATTGGTCCCGGGTATTCCAAAAGCTGCCCAGGACTAGACAGAGCGGCGCCAGCCTTGTGCGCATGCGTAAGGCGCGAAAACGCTCTGTTCCTATTGGTTGACACTGTCCGGGCTTCTGGCCATATAAAAAGCCTGCGTGCCTTTGTGTTTTTGCTTGGTTGTTGTAGAAGGAGAATAAAGTGTTTGTTCATCATCGACATGTGCCTTCATCATTCACACGCAAATGAAGGACTTAACACTGGCGACGAAGATGGGATCCTTTGCAAGCTGAAACAAAAGATTTAAGGACTTAACCAGGAAGTCCTGAAGAGGGGAAGACGGCGTCTGAATCAGCGTCCCAGCTGCCAGTACAGCATCTCTGGAGGGTGAGCTCAGCTAAAGGACTCTTTCCCCAAACACCAGCTTGCAGAGGAAGCGAGTGGTGAAGGTCATAAACTTTATGATGTCGAAGATTGGCCGCTTGACTGATTTCGATGTCTCCCACCCAGAGAGATGGAATTCCTACATAACACAGGTGGAGAACTACTTCAGAGTAAATCAGATTAGAGAAGTTGGCCTGAAGGCAGCAACTTTTTTGTGTGCCTGTGGACAAGAAGCTTTTGCCATCGCAGAAAATCTGGTGGCCCCTGCACCTCTGGAGTCAGTAACATATGCTGACTTGAAGAAAATGTTGAAGGAACACTTCCAGCTGAAGTTATCCATCATTGCCTGGAGGCACGCATTCGAGCAGAGAGACCAAAGGCTGGGTGAATCTGCTGCGGACTTTATTGTGGCCTTAAGGCAAGCAGCCAGACATTGTGAGTTCAAGGATCTGGAAGAAAGGCTGCGAGATCGCTTTGTCTGTAGCTTAAGGAGCAGAGACTTACAACAAAAGATTTTTGCAAAAGAAGATGTCTCCTTCCAAGATTCGTTGCAAGAGGTGGCAGCTGAGGAAGCAGCAGGCAGGGCTGTGAAGGCCTTGCGCCTCGCCAGGAATCCTCCAGACACAAGAGGACACTCGAGAAGGATCAGAAGTGGATCCTGAAGAGGAGGTTGACAGACTTCACCAGCCAGCTGAGAGGAGGCAGAAGGGATATCCGGTCAAGGCCCCAGCATCTCTTCAATGCTTCGGGTGAGGAGGATGCCACAAGCGAACTGACTGCAGGTTTCGCTCTGCCATTTGCAGGGCGTGTGGCAGGCAGGGCCACATTGCATCTGTCTGTTTGGGTCACCAGAAGGTTCAACCTCAGGAAGAATTGCTTCAGAAAGGTACCAGGGTTCCCAGCCAACACAAGGTGGGTTTCTGCACATCACGCAGGAGCATTCTAAGAACAGGGACACACAAGCCCCTTAAGAAGAAACTTTCCATTAACGTAAGGTTGCAAGGGGTTCCCTTACTGATGGAGTTGGACACAGGGTTCACTCTTTCCATTATTTCAATTAATATCTTTAAAAGAATTTGCAGCAGTAGTGGCCTTCATGTTAAACTCAGGCCATTGAATCTAATACTCACTGATTTTCAAAATTCTATGGTGTGTGTTAAGGGGGAGGATTTTGAAGGTTCCCTAGATGTGGTAGTTGTTGGGGATGAACGTACAAATCTTATTGGACTCGATTGGTTCGAGGCTTTGGGAATCCAGGTAACTGGGCTGCACAGCTTGCAAACGCTGGGCCTTGCAGAGGTTTGCAAAGAGTTTGCAGATGTGTTTAGTTCAGAGCTAGGATCCTAAAGGGGCCTCCCATTTCGCTACAGTTAGACCCAACCATCACACCCATCAGGGTTAAGCCTAGGAGGGTACCTTTTGCCTTCAAAGGTAAGATTGATGCTAAGCTGGACAAATTGCTCCAGCAGGGCATTCTAGAACCTGTGGATTCTAGTCCATGGGAAACCCCCATAGTAATGCCTCTAAAGGCTAATGGGGAAATACGTATATGTGCAGACTATAAGTGCACATTGAATAAGGCGCTGCAACAGTGAAGCTTCCTAAGCCTCAGTCCCCCGGAACGGCATCGGGGGTTTGGCTCAGTGGGCTCCAACTTGGTGGTCTCTTCACGGGCCAATAAAGAAAAACCCAGGACACAGGTTTTCTTGGGGTGAAGAGCCCAGAACAATCCCTGGGTCCTCCTTTTATTAACTCACATATGCAAACTTAAATTAAATTGATAAATTGATATTTTAATTGATTGTTTTTAAATGTAATCAAATTGAGTTAAATTAAGCAAATTATTTTTTAATTGTAACTGATTGATTATTGAATTTTAATATTTTAAATTGATCATTATATTGAAATTTAATTATATTTTAAATCGAGGGGGTGGAAATTAATTAGTGGATTGGTGAATGGTGTGACTGTTACTGTTTGAAGGTTGGATTACTAGAATGTGGGGAGGGGATTTTTGTGATGATAGTGGGAGGTGGGGGGGGGAGTTCTATTCTTATAATGAATATGGAATGATGAATGGATATGGTTGTATAAATGGTGCCAGTCTGCCAGACGAATGGGAGGCCGCGGAGTGGGGGGGTGCTAGACCCGGGGTGGCAGAGGGTGGGCCTATACCGGTCATATGGGGGAGAGGCAGATATGGCGGGAACAGAGGGGTAGGCCGCTCTCGGGGAACTGGGATTCGCTGCCTTACAGCGATTCCCTGTTCTGGCCCCTCTATAACAACTGGTTCAACCTGCAGTACTGGTGACGAACGAAATCCGGACCCTGGTCTCAGACTGTTGCTGCTTAATGCCAGGTCAGTTCAAAATAAAGCTCCCCTCATCCGGGAATTAATCTGTGATGAGGAGGCCGACCTGGCATGTATCACCGAGACCTGGCTGGGCACGGAGGGGGGTGTTCCCCTCTCAGAAATGTGCCCAGCTGGGTTTCGGGTGTGGCACCAGCCGCGACCCCAGGGAAGGGGGGGAGGAGTGGCTATAATAGCCTGGGAGACCGTCGGCTTGCGCAGGCTCACTGTTTCCGAGATTTCGGGCTGTGAGTCCCTCCTGGTGAAGTTGGACCTAGGAGTTCAGGTGGGCTTGTTGCTTACGTACCTGCCTCCCAGCTGCGTGGCATCAGCCCTGCCTGTGTTGCTCGAGGAAGTGGCTGGGCTGGCAGTTGAACTCCCGAGGCTGATAGTCCTGGGAGACCTCAACTTGCCTTCGCTTGGCCGGGCCTCTGGGTTGGCGCAGGAGTTCATGGCTTCCATGGCAACCATGGACCTGACTCAAGTAGTTCAGGGTCCGACCCACCAGGGGGGGCATTCGCCCGATATGATCTTTCTCTCGGAACAGCTGAGTGATGGTTTGGTGTTAAGGGGTTTAGTCACGGTACCCTTGTCATGGTCAGACCATTTCCTGCTGCGGCTTGACTTTGGGGCTCCAATCCTCCCCCGCAGGGAGGCGGAACCGATTAGGTGGTTCCGCCCCAGACACCTGAACCGTACACGGTTCGGCAGAGTCCCTTGTGGCGGCCTGGAATATAGCTGCTGCGGGGGCTTTGGATCGGATCGCGCCTATGCGGCCTCTCCATGGTTTCGGACCCAGGAAGTCTCCTTGGTTTACTGAGGAGCTCAGGGGGATGAAACGTCTTAGGAGACGTCTAGAGAAGCGTTGGAGAAGATCGAAGGCTGAATCTGATCGAACCAGGTTGAGATCACACATTAGATCCTACCTGAGAGCGATTAAAGCGGCAAAATCCCGGTATTTTTCCGCTTTAATCGCGTCTGCGGAATCGCGCCCGGCTGCCCTGTTTAGGGTGACTCGGTCTCTCCTTGGTACGGGGAGGTCCGGGGGACCCTTGCAGGGAAGTGCCGAGGATTTTAACAACTTTTTCGCAGACAAAGTCGCTCAGATCCGGGCGGACCTTGACTCCAACATTGTAGCAGTGGCGACTGATAATGATTCAGTCGAGGTGACTGGGGCTCGTCTTAGTCAGTTTATTTGGGATGAGTTTGAAGCTGTTACACCTGATGAAGTGGACAAGGCCATTGGAGCTGTTAGTAATGCCACCTGCTTGTTGGACCCGTGTCCCTCCTGGCTGGTTTCGGCCAGCAGGGAGGTATCACGGAGCTGGATCCAGGAGATAGTCATCGCTTCTTTGAGGGATGGGTCCTTTCCGGCTCCTTTAAAGGAGGCACTTGTGCGCCCACTCCTCAAGAAGCCTTCCCTAGATTCAGCCATTCTTTCGAACTATCGTCCTGTCTCCAACCTTCCCTATGTGGGGAAGGTTGTTGAGAAGGTGGTGGCACTTCAACTCCAACGGGCCTTGGAGGAAACCGATTATCTGGGTCCCTTGCAGTCGGGATTCAGACCCGGTTACTCTACGGAAACTGCTTTGGTCGCGCTGATGGATGATCTCTGGCGGGCCCGGGATAGGGGTTTATCTTCTATCCTGGTGCTTCTTGACCTCTCAGCGGCTTTCGATACCATTGACCATGGTATCCTTCTGCGCCGACTGGAGGGGTTGGGGGTGGGAGGCACTGTTCTCCAGTGGTTCTCCTCCTACCTTTCTGGCCGGTCGCAGTCGGTGTTGGTAGGGGATCAAAGATCGACCTCTAGGCTCCTCCCTTGTGGGGTGCCGCAGGGGTCGGTTCTTTCGCCCCTGCTGTTTAATATTTACATGAGGCCGCTGGGTGAGATCATCCATAGACATGGGGTGAGTTACCATCAGTACGCTGATGATACCCAGTTGTACGTTTCCACCCCGTGCCAAGTCAGCGAAGCAGCAGAAGTGATGTGCCGGTGTTTGGAGGCTGTGAGGGCCTGGATGGGTGAGAACAGACTAAAGCTTAATCCCGACAAGACGGAGTGGCTGTGGGTTCTCCCTCCCAAGGACAAGACCAACTGTCCGTCCATTACTCTGGGGGGGGAAACTTTGAACCCCTCGGAGAAGGTTCGTAACTTGGGTGTTCTCCTCGATCCACAGCTGCACTTAGACCAACATTTGGCGGCTGTGACGAGGGGAGCATTTGCCCAGGTTCGCCTGGTGCACCAGTTGCGACCTTATCTGGACAGGGAGGCCTTGCTCACAGTCGCTCATGCCCTTATCACCTCGAGGATTGACTACTGCAATGCTCTCTACATGGGGCTACCCTTGAAGAGTGTTCGGAGACTTCAATTAGTCCAGAATGCAGCCGCGCGAGCAATCGTGGGCTTACCTCGGTATGCCCACATTTCACCAACGCTCCGCGAGCTGCACTGGCTACCTATTAGTCTCCGCTCGCAATTCAAAGTGTTGGTTATTACCTATAAAGCCCTACATGGCCTAGGACCAGGTTACTTGCAGGACCGTCTTTTGCCTCATACCTCATCACGACCGGTCAGAGAGCACAGAGTTGGTCTTCTCCAGGTCCCGTCGACCAGTCAATGTAGGCTGGCGGGCCCCAGGAGAAGGGCCTTCTCTGTTGCGGCCCCTACCCTCTGGAATCAGCTCCCTCCGGGGATTCAGACCGCTCCCACTCTTCTGGCCTTCCGAAAAGAATTAAAAACTTATTTGTGTCGGCAGATCTGGGAATGATTGGTGCTGAATGTTGGATGAATGTTTTTTTTTTTGTTTTTTTTATTAAAAATTTGGGGTATTGTTTTTACTTTATGATCATTTTAATTTAATTTATATTAGACTTTAATGCGATTGTTATTATCTATGTTGTAAGCCGCTCTGGGTCCCCTGGAGAAGAGCGGCTTATAAGTCTAATAAATAAATAAATAAATAAATAAACTCTTTGTACATCACATGTCTCATTTTGGCCAATACATGAATTTCTTGCTGCACCACACCGTTTGGGCCTTCCCCTTTCTCCTCCCATTTGCCTACCCTCCCTTTGTCACATTCATCATCTCTGACATATTCTGGAACTTTCTCCCAGTAACTTTCCACCAGACTTGCAGAGCACAAATGCTCCTGGCCTGGCTCAAAATGGAGTCACCTTTCCAAAATGGAGTCACTTTTTCAAAATGGAGTCACTTTTCTACTGTTAATATATGCAACATTTCCTCTGTTTTTGTTTTTTCAAAGATAAGCAATCACAAACAGTCTTCTTCTTCATCTGATGAGAACGTAAGAGTGCAGAATGGTTTGTCCCCATTTTCATGCTCCATCGGGCACTGTCCATCAAAATCTTTGAAACTTTTCTGTTCCTCTAGGTTCAATTGTAATGTCTTTGGCGGTAAGTCTGCTGTTTGAATGATATTGATTCTCCGAGAAGGGCGGCACATTGCAAGGAGGGAATGAATACATTGAATGCAACAACAAAGACTAATAAGCAAAATAGTAATACATACAATGGCGAATATAAGTTTTTTCCACCAGACTGCTTTAAGTAACCAATCCAAGGGCATAGATAAATCAAATGATCTGGAACCATCAGATCGCAAAGGGTTATCTCTGATCATATTTTCCATTGTGTCCAATGTGGCGGTAATATTGGGAGCATAATCACTAATATAAACACAACAGGTTTGTCCCAACAAGGCACACACCCCACCTTTGCTGGCCAAAATTATATCTAATGCATAACGGTTTTGTAAAGCCATGGTACAAATTTCTGTAACTTCCTTGGTAACCAATCTCATAGCTTTTATACTTTGGTTAAACATTGCAACTGTCCAATTATTTAAAATATGTAAATCCTGATAATTCATAGCAACACCCATTGCAGGAATTAATACTCTAGCAGTTTGAACAGACCAACTGCCTCCTAGGGTTAAGTCGTTTTCCACACTTTCCACTGTTCTTTTATTTCTAAGACGTAAATGGGGTAATGTTTGTCTTACAAACATAGCAGGTATTATTTGACCAATTGTACAAATACCGCTCCAATAAAGGGGGATCTCTCTATATGCATATTTTCCACACAAAAGCCAAGCTTCATTGGGCATGGCAAAGGTGGCATCATGCTGGGCAGAGGACCAGTTAAATGCTCCAGCTAAGTATTGGCCAAGTGATAGCGCCTCAGAGGCACGATTGCTCTGTTCTGTGGGCCTAATAGAAGCCCAATTCATAGTGGTGTTACAGAATGGATATTTACTCAATTGGGGGCAACCAGTAGTGGCATTATCACGTTTTATACAGGCAACGGCCCTTTTCTGTACTTGTGTCCATATGCGAGCCGTGATGTTCCGACCCCAATCGGAGGACAAGTTACTTAAAAAGTCGCTATCCCCAGGCCAAGCAATGACAGAAGAAGCCTGAAGAGAATGAATAGGGATAGCAGAACAAATCCAACAGTTAGTAATATTCAAAATTGTAGCATATGTAGCTGTGTCAGTTAACAAAAGGTTGTCTGAATATTCGCGTTTAACACGGTGAGGCTGAGGCGATATACAAGTGGTAATACGTGCCTCTGTGGTAGAAAAGGAGCAGATAAGATACCAACTGGCAAACATAGATAAAAAGGTGGTTAGAAGAGATAAAAGGCAAAGGTTAACAAAGAGACATTTTCTTGGTATTGGAATCGGCTGTGACCACCACATGGTGGTGGCATCTGGTCGGTGTTCAGGATGCAGTTGCTGACAAGGATTGAGTGACATCTTCATTGCCGCTTGATTGATGTTTTGGCAAAAATGGGCGAACGTGACGTCCCGGGACCCACAATACTTTCTCAGGCAATTGAATTGCAGCGTAGCCTCGTCCCCAAGTTATCAATGGTGCAGGACCTTTCCACGCCGGATCAGGTAACTCTCTATAATAAAGAGGGGGGCGAAGACTAGGCTGATTGTTAGAAATGAAATGTTGGTCAGCAGCAGTAGATGGAGGATTTCTTGTCAAATTAATAAAATTTAGAGTATACAATGCTTTATTTAAAATATTTTGCAGTGATGGGAGGCCAGGAGGGTTTTTCTCCTTGTCAAACTTTTTTAGCATAGTTTTCAGGGTCAAGTTAGAACGCTCAATTATTGCCTGACCTTGTGAATTATATGGTATGCCAAATTTGTGAACAATGCCCCAAGTATTACAAAAGACGGCAAGAGCCGAAGAGGAATAAGCTGGTCCATTATTCGTTTTTAAGCATTTTGGGCGTCCTCCCACTGCAAAGGACCGAATACAGTGATTGATTACATGTTTTACCGCTTCCCCTCTTTGGGGGGTAGCCATGATAAAACCAGAATAAGTATCCACGGAAACATGTAAATATTTCCATGGGGCAAATGTCGGATAATGAGTAACATCCATTTGCCATAACTCACAAGTTTTTAGTCCTCGTGGATGAACTCCCAAGGGCACAGAATGAGACTGCAAACTGCAGGTTGGGCATTGTTGGATAATAGCAGAGGCTTCTTGCATGGAGAGAGAAAACTCCTTTTTTAGGGCTAATGCATTTTGGTGGAAATAGGAATGACTTTCCCATGGGGTGAGTGGAGATACGGCAAGGAGTTCTCTACTAGCCTGATCGGCCATAGAGTTGCCTTCAGAAATTCTACCAGGGAGGCCTTGGTGACTCCTGATGTGTGCAATAAAATAGGGATGTTTCCGACTATGGATGCAATTTTGTAGGGCAGAAAACAAAGAAAGCAGGTGAGGCTCCACTGTGGGGGAAAGGTAAGAGCCAAAAATATTCATGGCAATCTGAGTAACATATAGTGAATCTGAAATGAGATTGAAGGGAATGTCTTGTAATTTTGTGAAAGCCAAAATAAGCCAATTTTAGCAACACTTCCTTTCTTGCTATGGGATTAGCTATTTCTTTAAAAATGGCCGATTGCAATTTTTCAATAAATGAGTCATAAGACTCAGAAGGGCCTTGGCGAATAGCCACAAAGGAGGAACGAGAGGAAGTGGAAGGGTCATCAAGTTTACAAAAGGAAGATAGAGCACATTCCCCTGAGGCTGAGAGAATAGGAATGGCAAGGCCAATTTGTGCTTGTGCAGTTGAAAAATCACCTTGGCCTGTTATTTGATCGAGTGTGGCAGCCAGAGCAACAGCCATAAGGGGCAATTTCATGGTAGCAGCCCGTCGAAACTCTGCCTCCCAAACCACATATTGAGTAGTGGAAAGAATTATTTTTGCAATGGTATTCCAATCATAAGGGATCATTGTATAAGTTGCAGACATGGACACTAAGAGTTCTTGAACATAAGGGCTACTGAGACCATATGTGGAAACTGCAGACTTAAGGTTTTTCAAAAGATTAAAGGGTAATGGGGTAAAAACAGGATTGTTACCAGTGAGATCAACTGGATAGGCCGAGGCTGTAATGAGATCCTCAGTGGAGGTTATATTTCCCTCCATGCGGGCCTGAAGAATGCCCTGGTGAACTGGTGACAAAATGGAGGATGGCTCTTGGTAAAAAACGGTCCGGCCTTTTACTGGATTGATCAGTGGATCAGGACAAGAAGGAGAAGAGGGAGGTAAGTAGGCAGTGGGGGTTTTAGAAATTGGAGGAGAATCTGAAAGGTTCTGGAAATGGACTGTTAGACAGGCAACTACTGTTTTCCATGTAAGAAGAATATTAGCAGGGGCCCTTGGTTCTGTATTAAAATATGAACCAATTTTAATCCAATGTTCAATTTTCAAAGTGCCCTTTAAGGGATATGTAGGACAATGAGTCCATAAATATGACAGTAGTTTTTTCAATTCTTTTTGTGAAGGCACTTTGTGTTCTTTTTTTAACTGTTTAATTGATGCCCTTAATGAAGTAGGAGAAAGTAAGATAATAATAATGATAATGAAAAATCACTAAAGATCACTAAAGCAAAATAGATGTGTCTGTATCATTACTGGAAGAAAGCTGTGTTAGCAAATGCATGACTAACCCAAAAGCACATTGCGTTCAGAAACAATGTATCAAGTATGACTCCCTTCATTGTATGTCCATGAGAACTAACCCGATGAAATACAATGTAGATTTTCATGCGTGCTTCTTTGTTCCTGAGAAAGGGAAAGCTATAAAACTGTAGTTTGAACCCCCCCTCGGGGTTCAGAATTGCCTATTCTCTGCTTCTGAACCTGTGCACAAATAAACCTCTCTGCACCCCTTGGAATTCGTAAAAGTTTCTTTCGTTTTCCACAAGATTTATGGCGACTTCTCCGCCGGGACTGGGACTTTTAGGAAGAGGCCATTGACCTTCCAAGATGGATTGCCCTGGTGGAATTGCCCTCTTTTTACGACGACATCTCCAAGCCGGCTCCGTGGCCTTTGTCTACGGGGAGACCTCGACGGGAAGGGAGGGGAATTAACCCATCAGTGAAGCACTCCAGTCAAGGATCCGCGGGGGTAGCAGATGGGTCGTTAATCAACAAAAGGGTCTGGAACGCCTGCAGGCAAGTATTGTAAAAAGGGGATACCTGATCTCATTTGGATCGGAAGAGGGGAGTAATTACCCCCTAGAAGACAAGGCGGCGTCCTTAAGTCTTCAATAGGTAGGACTGTGTGGGTGGTTAAACCATTGCATTTCCTGCAGAGTGACTGTTGGAACGTCCAGCGCCTCAGGTCAATGGTAGTGTGTTAGAAGAGATGGGAGGTAAACAGACAAAGAAGGGCGTTGGTCAGACGCCACTTCAGTGCATGTTAGAAAATTTCAAAAAGGGTTTTTCTAGGGATTATGGAGACCCAAAACCAAATCCAGCCATGTTAAAAAGATTCTGTGAATCTGAATGGACCACCTTTGGCGTAGGGTGGCCCAAGGAGGGATCGGCGAATCCCGAACTCATGGCACGGGTTCATCAAAATGTGACTGGAAATGGTCATTGGGACCAATATCCCTATATAGACCAATGGCAGATCAATATTGCAGAAAAGCCTCGATGGTTAGCTAGGTGTCAGTTAGAATGTGCTAAGATATATTTGGCAAGCCAAAAAGCCAAGCCTCAGACAAAAGCTAAGATTTTCAAACAGGAAGAAAGGGAGGAACTAGCCAGATCCCCTCCCTATGTTCCTAGAACAGAAGAAGGGGGAATAAATCAGCAAATTCCACCCCCTCCAGTTGAAAGAAATAAAGTCCAATTTCAACCAGAAGAGGAAAGCAAAATAAAAACAGATGAAACCATTCAAAAGAATGAAGAGGAGACCCCTGTTTCTAGCCGCACTAGAATTAAGGTGAAAACAAAAGAGCTCCTTTAAGAGAAGTTTTGGTCCCTGGACCAGACAACACCAATATTTCCATGCTCCAGTATGTTCCCTTTACAACCACTGATCTCCTTAATTGGAAACAACAATTTGGCCCATTTTCAGAAAAACCTCAAGAGATCATTGATTTATTTGAAAACATCACACAGACACACAATCCCACGTGGGATGATATGCAACAGCTTATTTCTACTTTACTGGATACGGAAGGGAGAGAAAAATATAGATTAGGAAAATTGAAAGTACTTGCCCATCAACACCCAGACGGAGGAGTTAATTGTCAGGAGAACAGAAGTTCTGACGCTGTCGAACAAAGACCAGACTGGAACGCCAATGACCCCCAACACCAAACTTTATTACAAAGATACAGACTTTTGTGTTTAGAAGCTTTGAGGGAAGCAGCAATTTGTCCAGTTAATTATGCTGCAGTAACTCATGTTTGGCAAGAGAAGGATGAAACCCCCACTGCATTCCTCAGCCGACTGATAGAAGCCTATAAAGTAAACACAGGTCTTGATATGGAGTTGGCACAAAATCACCCACTCCTAATTGAAAGATTTATTACCCAGAGTGCCCCAGACATAAAGAGAAAGTTACAGCGTACAGAAGGGGCCTTAGGAAAAAACGTAGCAGAGATTATGGAAATTGCACTTAAAACGTTCCGTAATCGTGATAAGGAGGTGGAACGTAAATCAGATCAGAAAGAGAAAAAGAAAGCTGAAATGTTAGCAGTAGCATTGGGAGGGATGCGTATTGGACCCAACCAATGTGCCATCTGTAAACAGGAAGGACACTGGCAAAGGGAATGCCCCCAGAGGAATGGCCAGCCTAGGGGACAATCCCACCAGTATGGAAGAGGGAGAGGAAGAGAATTTAGAAGGACTTTCCAGAGAAGCTTCCACAGAAAAAGCTTCCGAGGAAGAAGGCATCCAGCCTATCCCAGTCAGGCAGAAGAAAGAGAAGGAAACATGATCGGCTTAGCTGACATGGAATGGGAAGACTGAAGAGGACAGGGTTCTAGGGCCCCACCTCCAGAGCCCATTGTTAAAATACAGGTGGGAGGACAGACTGTCCCAATGTTAGTTGACACCGGAGCCACCAGATCAGTCCTAAATAAATTTATTGGCAAACCATCAAACCAGACCATTCAAATTCAGGGAGTATCTGGAGAAACTCAAATCCGACCACTCCTGGAACCCCTAACATGCCAAGTGGGACAAGGAATCATTAAGCACAATTTTTATATGTTCCAGAATGCCCACTTTCATTACTAGGCAGAGATTTGCTTACAAAGTTAAAAGCTACCATATCCTTTGACCATGGAAAACAATTAATGCAAGTGCGCCACCCAGTGGAAGAAATATGGCGCTTGATGATAATAACAGAGAGAGAAACAGGAAATTCTAATTGGCAACAATTTAATGTCCCTCTCCTGTGGGCAGAGGACAACCCCCCTGGGTTTGCAAAATATGCCACGCCAGTTATGGTAGAGCTAAAACCTCAGGCATATCCTGTTAGGGTGCCTCAATGATATTGTACTCCAGAGGCTACAATTGCTATTCAAGAATTAATCCAAAAATACTTAATAGCAAAAATCATTAGAAAAATTCAGTCACCTTGGAATACTGCAATTCTACCTGTTTGTAAGCCAGATGGACAGTGGAGGCCGGCACAGGACTTACGCCCCATCAATAATTTGACTTTAACCATACACGCAACTGTTCCTAATCCATATATTCTTTTGAGCACAATACCTGCTTCTGCTAAATGGTTTTCAGTTGTAGACTTAAAAGATGCATTTTTCACCATACCCTTAGCTGAAAGTTGTCAGCCAATCTTTGCATTTGAATGGGCTTACCCAAAGACACAGGTTAAGACTCAATACACCTGGACCAGGCTACCACAAGGCTTTAAGAATTCGCCAACGTGTTTTGGTAAAGCCCTAGCCCAAGATCTTGCATATTTGAAGTTAGTCAGGCAAGAGGATTGTTGCCTTCAATATGTAGATGATGTTCTGATAACTGGACAAAACAAAGAGGATTGCTTTGAAAATACATTCAGACTGCTCCAGTTGTTACAAGACTGTGGCTATAGAGCATCCAAAAAGAAAGCCCAGTTAGTTCAAAAGACTGTAATGTATTTAGGCTATGAACTATCACAAGGGCAAAGAACTTTGGGCCCCCAGAGAAAGCAAGCTGTGCTACAGATTCCCATACCCAAAACAAAACAGGAAGTTAGAGCCTTTTGGGGAATTACAGGCTTCTGTAGAATTTGGATTCCTAACTTTGCTCTCACAGCTAAACCATTGTACCAAGTTTTAAAAGGACCAGAAAAAGAACCTCTGTTGTGGCAACAAGAACAAACCCAAGCGATGAAACAACTCCAACAGGCTTTAACCACAGCATCCGCTTTAGGACTACCTGATATATCTAGGTCATTCTCACTTTATGTCGATGTGAGACAGAATGTGGCTTTAGGAGTTCTTACCCAAAAGCAAGGAAATTGGAACAGACCAGTCGCTTATCTGTCAAAACAGCTAGATATGGCCTCGCAAGGTTGGCCACAATGTTTAAAAATTCTAGCAGCAGTTATGCTGTTACTGCAGGAGGCAAACAAGTTAACCTTTTCAGCTCCAGTAGTTGTTTATACTAGCCATGCCCTGCAGACAATTATTGACAATAAGGGACATTTATGGATCAGCAATCAAAGGATGCATAAGATACAGGCCCTTTTATTAGAAAATCCACAAGTCGCATTGCAACAAAGTTCAACTTTAAATCCAGCCACTTTAATGCAAATACCAGATTCAACTAGGCCTGTGCATAACTGCATACAAACAATAGAGCTACAATATTCTTGCAGGCCTGACCTTACAGATCAACCCTTGCATAATCCAGACTTTCAGTGGTTCACTGATGGATCCAGCTTTATGGATCAAGGAATTAGATACTCTGGCTACGCAGTTGTCTCTCAAACTTCGATTGTGGAGTCAGCATAGTTACCTAGCCAAGCAAGTGCACAATTTGCAGAATTATATGCCTTAACCAGAGCATTAGAAATAGCTGCAGGAATGACTTTAAATGTATATACAGATAGTAAATATGCATTCTTGACAGTGCACACTCATGCGGAAATATACAAAGAAAGAGGATATTTGGACTCAACGGGCAAGGTTATCCAATATGCAACTTTGATTAAAAGACTTATCAAGGCAGCACAGTTGCCATCTAAAGTTGCAATCATCCATTGTCCTGGACATCAAAAAGACTTCAGCCTTATTACCCAGGGCAATAGGAAAGCAGACAAAGAAGCTAAAAGAGCTGCGTGGGAAGGCCCCCCTCTCAACTCAGATGTCACTAGGTTCATGTATTTAGACACTTACTTAGAACAACTTGATCCTACATATACACAGGAGGAGACCCAAAAATTGAAACAGGATGTACAAGCTGAACTAGTTAAAGGCTGGTACACACTTCCCGATGGACGCATCACTGTTCCTCTTGCACTTGCCCGCCCCCTTATTTTTCAAGCCCATAAGCAACATCATTTAGGAAAAACTGCATTATTACAACAGCTTGAACGTTTTTTCTATCTTCCTTTTGCTTCTTCGCTAACAGCACAAGTATGTTCTCAGTGTTCCACTTGTGCCCAAACCAATGCACGCCAAGGACCAGTACTACCACCTGGTCAACAACCAATCGCTTATTTTCCAATGGACTATGTCGTTGTTGATTTTACTGATATGCCCAGAAGTAAGAAATACATAGCCCTGTTAGTTATAATTGATACCTATTCAGGGTGGATTGAAGCCTTTCCAAGTGTAAATAAGAAAGCTATACAGGTTGCCAGAATATTTTTGAAAGAAATTATTCCTAGGTTTGGTTGCCCTTCTAAGATTTCATCAGATAATGGCCCTGAATTTGTATACCAAATTTTGTTTCGAAACTCATCTTCATTGGCCAGATGTTTTGCCTATGGTTTTGTATGCAATCAGACTGGCCCCCCGCACTAAATTACAACTTAGTCCTTATGAGCTCATGTTTGGCCGTCCCCCTTGTCTATTTAAACCTGACAGTCAGGATTGGCCGGACTTGGCTCATAAGGGGGGAATAGACCAACAGAAATTGTTACATCAGTTACAGCTTCATAATTTGGCTGTTTCAAACTTGCGCCATTATATGATGGAACAACAACCCCCTCCAGTAGTTACAGCAACACATGGGTTCAAACCAGGAGACAGAGTGTGGGTGAAGCACTGGAAATCAGATCCCTTGAGCCCAAGATGGAAAGGACCGTATACTGTTGTCATGTGTTCTCCTTTGGCAGTGAAAACCTTGGAGGGAAAGTCCTGGATCCACTGGAGTAGATTGAAAGCAGCTGCACCTGCAGATCCAGTAACTTACAAGGTGGATAAGACTGACAAACCTTTGGTATTGAAGTTTACAAGAAATACACCCTGTCGAACCCTACCGGCAACGGGTTCTCAACACACGGTGTGAAGAAAAACTCTGCTGAGACACTCCGGACGCTGTCTCTCTATGCACAGTGGAAGATATGAGGATTCAACAGCTCATAATACCTGTTAGTTATTTAATATGGGAACTATACACACACATTCCTACACAAATCATTGCAAAGGCTATACGAGAGGTCATAATGCAAAAACCCTCTAATAAAATATTGAGTACCACACACAAAGAAATAACAAATACACAGGGAAACCAAGGTTGTCAAAACTGCATTAAGACTACCAAACAAGGAAACCAGATAACCAAGACTTTGATTTATCATACAATAAAATCATAAGGGTGCCAAGATAGCTCCCCTAGCTCTTGTACATACAACAGAACCACATACAAAGTTTGTAGAAAAGGAGTCCAAGATCAGTGTTATAATCCCAAGTCTGATCCAGATCGTTGGGCCTTACAAATAAAAACACACAGAACAAGAAGTAGCTATAAGGACCAGGCACTATTAGGGATCTCCCAATGGAAATCCAACCCAGACTTCAGTTTTAGCGTTGATGTTTGCAAAGCAGCTAATTATTGGGCTGCAACATATGGTTGTGGAGGGATCAGTAATATCCACAGCTATATCCCAAACCATAAGTACTTGTGCCCACCAGATGGATGTGAAGTCTCTGCGGTCAAATGTAAGTGGTGGTCATGTATTAAGTGGCATACCCAAGACCCAAAAGAGATGGACCACATCTTGTTTGAAAAGAATGAAACAAAAGCAGATTCCTGTGGAACAGATAACTGTAATTTAGTGACTCTCACAGTCAAGAATGGCAGTTGGTTCCTGGAACAAAAGAGATGGGAAAGAAAGAAGTGGATGTTTGGGATAGGAATAGATGGCAAAGGCTATGACCCAATGTCAGAGGTGGAAGTCAAAACTATAACTGCAACCAAAAGACCAGAACAAAAACCATTATTTTGGTCATTTTATGAGGAAATGGAAAACATAAATATTCGTAAAGTATCTAGACAAATAACCAATACCTTTGTTAAGTTGGCTGAAGATATTGCTCATACTTTAGGCGTGTCTAATTGTTTTGTGTGTGGAGGAACAAATATGGGAGAAAGATGGCCATGGGAGGCACAAGAGTTAAATTATACCAAGGTACTAAAGATGTCTAATAACAATAATTTAACCTATACAAGTGGGAAAGATGGTGATTGGACTCTCACTTCCAACTTGGTAGGACATGTCTGTTACTCAAGAAACAAGACAGAATCTTGCATAGCAGTAGGTGACCTCCTATGCACAGGGACATGGGAAAGTGGTAAATGGTGGTCTGGAACCAATGAGACCACTGCTATGGATCATCATGCCCTTACTAACATACCTGGGATGTCATATCTAAAAGACCCCACAAATACCAGTCTCCATTGGCTAGCACCAGATGGAATGTACTGGATTTGCGGAAAAATGGCATACGAACAACTACCTGAGAATTGGTGTGGATCTTGTGTATTGGGAATAATTCGACCAGGATTTTTTCTGTTACCATTAAAAACTAAGCAAATTCTTGGAGTTCCCATCTATGATGAAATTGGCAATATAAGACAAAAAAGGGAACCAAGTGCATACACCCAATGCACAGGAATCACTTGGCAAAAAGATGAATGGCCACCTTGCCGCATCATCCTAGTTTATGGCCCGGCTACTTGGGCTGAGGATGGAATGTATGGCTACCGTACCCCTATTTATATGCTCAACAGGCTCATTAGGTTACAAGCGGTGGTAGAGTTAATTACTAATGAGACTGTGAATGGACTAACTGAATTGGCCAAAGAAAATGTGAAATCCAGAACATATATCATGCAAAATAGGTTAGCCCTAGACTATCTGTTGACCAAAGAAGGAGGGGTATGTGGAAAGTTCAACCTAACAAACTGTTGCATTGAAATAGATGAAAGTGGAAAAGTATTGAAAAGCATAACTGACAAAATGATCAAATTAGCACATGTTCCGGTGCAAACCTGGAAAGGATTTAATTTAGAAGATGTATTTTCAGGATGGTGGCCAAAGTTACCAGGCCTACAAACCATCATAGTTATAGCAGTCTTGTTAATTCTAGGATGTATTTTGATTCCTTGTTTAATCCCCTGTCTGATAGCAATGATTCAAAGGATCTCAGAAAGTACAGCCCAATTAACAGCAAAACATGAAACAATGTTAGCCTTATGGGAATATAAGATGGTGCCCACTCAAGAACCTGAATCCGATGTAGAATAATGGAAGTTTAAGCTGGAAAACTTCCAAAGGGGGGAATAATGAAGTAGGAGAAAGTAAGATAATAATAATGAAAAATCACTAAAGATCACTAAAGCAAAATAGATGTGTCTGTATCATTACTGGAAGAAAGCTGTGTTAGCAAATGCATTACTAACCCAAAAGCACATTGCGTTCAGAAACAATGTATCAAGTATAACTCCCTTCATTGTATGTCCATGAGAACTAACCCGATGAAATACAATGTAGATTTTCATGTGTGCTTCTTTGTTCCTGAGAAAGGGAAAGCTATAAAACTGTAGTTTGAACCCCCCCTCGGGGTTCAGAATTGCCTATTCTCTGCTTCTGAACCTGTGCACAAATAAACCTCTCTGCACCCCTTGGAATTTGTAAAAGTTTCTTTCATTTTCCACAAGACCCTGAGCACCCACAGATGTACTATCTGCTCTTGGGAGAATTCTGCCCCCATACTCACAGGAAGTCGATCCTAGCTAGTAGGAGTTGCGGTGCGCGAGATGAATATGAGAGTGTCAAGGGTGTCGTCGGAACACGACACCGACCCGAATCACATCGGGGTCACCACTTGAAGCTTCCTGAGCCTCAGTCCCCCGGAACGGCATCGGGGGTTTGGCTCAGTGGGCTCCAACTTGGTGGTCTCTTCACGGGCCAATAAAGAAAAACCCAGGACACAGGTTTTCTTGGGGTGAAGAGCCCAGAACAATCCCTGGGTCCTCCTTTTATTAACTCACATATGCAAACTCTTTGTACATCACATGTCTCATTTTGGCCAATACATGAATTTCTTGCTGCACCACACCGTTTGGGCCTTCCCCTTTCTCTTCCCATTTGCCTACCCTCCCTTTGTCACATTCATCATCTCTGACATATTCTGGAACTTTCTCCCAGTAACTTTCCACCAGACTTGCAGAGCACAAATGCTCCTGGCCTGGCTCAAAATGGAGTCACCTTTCCAAAATGGAGTCACTTTTTCAAAATGGAGTCACTTTTCTACTGTTAATATATGCAACACAACAGCACACTTATCCAGTGCCTGTGGTAAGTCACATTCTGGCATCCCTCAAGGGGGGGCGCATTTTTGTGAAACTTGACCTGGCCTATCAACAGCTACCCAGACTATTGTAACTCACAGGGGGGCCTTCAAGGTCAAGAGACTGCAATTTGGGGTCAATGTAGCCCCTGGCATATTCCAAAGTGTCATGGAGAGCACACTTTGAGGTATTCTTGGCGTCTGTCCCTACTTCAATGATGTCCTCATTGCTGGGGATTCATCTCAAAATTTAGCAGAAAGATTAAGGGCTGTCTTGCTTTGTTTACGAAAAGCAGACCTTAAACTAAAGAAGGATAAATGTAAGATAGGAGTCACTTCTACTGACTTCTTAGGATTCAGGATTGATGCCCAAGGCATTCACCCTGCTGAAAATAAATTGCAAGCTGTCCAGCAGGCCCCAAGCCCTTAGTCTAACAGCGAGTTGCAAGCCTTCTTGGGGCTATTAGATTTTTACCATGCATTTCTCCCACATAAAGCTGCAGTGGCAGAGCCGTTACATAGGCTCTTAGATGAGCAGGCTCCTTGGCAGTGGACTAAAGTCCATGACAAGAGTTTCAATGAGGTTAAGGCCTTGCTCACTTCTAATGCTGTTTTAGCGCATTTCAATGTTTGCATCACATGCGATGCATCTCCTTATGGGGTGGGAGCTGTACTTAGCCATCTGAAGGCTGATGGGACACAGGTCCCTGTGGCCTATTACTCAAGGACTCTGTCTTCTGCAGAGCAAAATTACACTCAAATTGACAGAGAAGCCTTGGCCATAGTGGCTGGCATAAAGAAATTTCATGATTTCTTTTTTGGCTGCCATTTCACGGTCTATACTGACCATAAGCCTCTGCTGGGTTTGTTTACCACTAACAAACAGACCCCACATATCATTTCTCCTCGTATGCTGAGATGGTCCATTTTCCTGTCACCATATGACTACACTTTAGTTCACAAACCTGGAAAAGAAATGGGTCCTGCAGATGGCCTGAGTAGATTACCTCTGAGCCAATTAGAGCCAGATCCTGCTCCAGCCATTAATATTCTTTCCATTCAGGAGTTGCCTGAGTCTCCCCTCAATGCTAGGGACGTGGCTGCAGAAACTGCCACTGATCACACGCTTACATGCGTGCTGACATGGATGTTGTCAGGATGGCCTGACAAGTGCCCAGATATTGAGTTCCAAAGCTTTTGGCACAAGAAGCATGAGTTTTCCACTTTTAAGGGTTGCCTGTTATGGGGAAGCAAGGTAGTGATCCCAGCCTCATTGAGATCTAGAATCTTGATCTCTCTGCATGAGGGACATCCTGGTATAGTCAGGATGAAAGCGCTTGCACGCAGCCATCTTTGGTGGCCTGGGTTCAATAAAGCCATCGAGGCCCAGGTGCACGGGTGGCAATTGTGCCAACAGTCACGGCCTGAAATGCCTCAGGCCCCAGGACATAGATGAGAGGAAACTCAAACCCCATGGTCTAGGGTGCATACAGATTATGCTGGGCCCTTTCAAGGGCAATTCTTCCTGGTTGTTGTTGATAGCCATTCCAAGTGGCTAGAGGTTGTTCCTGTTTCCTCCACTACTACTGCCAGGACCATCCAGGTGTTGAGAGGAATTTTTGCATCACACGGTCTTCCAGATGTTCTGGTTTCAGATAATGGTCCTCAATTTACATCTTCTGAGTTCCAGGCTTTCCTTCAAGCCAACCTGATCCAGCATGCAACGTCGGCTTCCTTCCATCCATCCTCCAACGGATTGGCAGAGAGAATGGTGAGCACCACCAAAGATGCTCTCAAGAAACTGACTTATGGTAACTGGCATCACAGGTTAGCAGATTTCCTTCTTGCACACCGCACCATACCATGCACAGCCACATGGAAGAGCCCTGCTGAACTCCACTGGGGTCGCCGCCTCATCACTAAACTGGACAGGCTGCACCCTGACCCGGTGACTTCACAGGTGTCACAACCGTGGGCACCTAGGAGACTCCAGCTGGGTGATCCGGTTTGGGCAAGAAACTATGGGCCTGGACATCTCTGGGTCACAGCTGTGGTCTGCAAGGTCTCTGGGCCATTGTCATATGAAGTTGCCTTGGTTGACGGCCGCATTCTTCGCAGACATATAGACCAACTGCGTTGGAGACTGGACTGCCACCCTTCTGCTCCTGGCTCTGCTCTGGGGGGGGGGAGGACGATAATATGCATTCTGGGTCACAGATTCCCAGGCCTAACAGGCCCTCACTAGCTGCTGCTAAGGCTGTTTGGGATTCATCCCAAGGTTCCGCAAGTGCTCCAAACAGGAATTCACTGGATAGGGGATCATCCCACACATCCATAATTACTCCAGACAGGGAGTCACACTGGGGGTATCTACAGTATTCATATATTTATTTACTTATTTATTTATTGACTTATATGCCGCCCTTCTCCCCAGACTCAGGGCGGCTTACAGCAGAAATACAAATACAAAAGTACAAAAATATATGTGCTACTCAAGGAGGTTGCTGGACTGGCGGTGGAGTTCCCCAGGCTTATGGTCTTGGGGGACTTTAATCTGCCGTCACTTGGCGAGTCCTCGGGGTTGGCACAGGAGTTCATGGTCACCATGACAGCCATGGACCTGACCCAAGTAGTGCAGGGTCCGACGCATGAGGGTGGGCACGCCCCGGATATGGTCTTCCTTTCGGAACAGTTGGGTAATGATCTGGTTTTAAGGGGCTTAGATACCTTGCCTTTGTCATGGACCGATCATTTCCTGCTACGACTGAATTTTACGGCCCCAATCCTTCCCTGCAGGGAGGCGGAACCGATTAGGGGGTTCCGCCCCAGATGCCTGATGGATCCAATTGGTTTTCAGACGGCACTTGGGGAATTACCGAGCTCGTTCATTCACAATTCAGCCGAATCCCTGGTAGCGGCATGGAATACGGCTGCGATGGAATACAGATTGCGCCTTTGCGACCTCTCCGTGGTGCTGGCCCCAGGAGGTCTCCTTGGTTTACCAAGGAGCTCAGGGGGATGAAGCGCCATAAGAGACGTCTAGAGAAGCGATGGAGACGAAGTAGGTCCGGATCTGATCGAACCAGATTGAGCTCACTTATTAGAGCCTATTTGAAGGCGGTTAAGGCGGCAAGATCTCTCTATCTTTCCGCTTTGATTGCGTCTGCAGAATCTCACCCGGCCGCCCTGTTTAGGGTGACCCGGTCCCTCCTTAACCTGAGGGGTCCATGGCCTCCCTTGCAGGGTAGTGCCAAGGACTTTAACAACTGTTTCGCAGACAAAGTAGCTCAGATCCGGGCCGACCTAGACTCCAACTGTGAAGCAGAGTTGACTGATAACGATTCAGTCGAGGGGACAGGGGCATGTTCTTGTCCGGTCATCTGGGGCGAGTTTGAGACTGTTACGCCTGATGAAGTGGACAGGGCCATTGGAGCTATGAGTTCTGCCACCTGTTTGTTGGACTCGTGTCCCTCCTGGCTGGTTTTTGCTAGTAGGGAGGTGACACGTACCTGGATCCAGGAAATTGTCAATGCTTCTTTGAGGGAGGGGTCCTTTCCAGCTCCCTTAAAGGAGGCACTTGTGCGCCCCCTCCTCAAGAAGCCTTCCCTGGATCCAGCAATTTTGACCAACTATCGTCCGGTCTCTAACCTCCCCTTTGTGGGGAAGGTTATTGAGAAGGTGGTGGCACTTCAGCTCCAGCGATCTCTGGAGGAAGCCGATTATCTGGGGCCTCTGCAGTCTGGGTTCAGGCCCGGCTACAGCACCGAAACTGCTTTGGTCACTCTGATGGATGATCTCTGGCGGGCCCGGGATAGAGGCCAGTCCTCTGTCCTGGTGCTTCTTGACCTCTCAGCGGTGTTTGATACTATCGACCATGGTATCCTTCTGCGCCGGCTGGAGGGATTGGGAGTGGGGGGCACTGTGTTATGGTGGTTCTCCTCCTATCTCTTTGGTCGGTCACAGTCGGTGTTAGTGGGGGGTCAGAGGTCCACCTCTAGGTTACTCCCATGTGGGGTGCCTCAGGGGTCGGTTCTCTCCCCCCTACTTTTTAACATCTACATGAAGCCACTGGAAGAGATCATCCACCGGCATGGAGTGAGATACCATCAGTATGCTGATGATACCCAGCTGTACATTTCCACTCCTGGCCAAATCAGTAAAGCGGTTGAGGTGATGTGCCGGTGTCTGGAGGCTGTGAGGGTCTGGATGGGCGTTAACAAATTGAGGCTCAACCCTGACAAGACAGAGTGGCTGTGGATGATGCCTCCCAAGGACATTTCAATCTGTCTTTCCATTACCCCGGGGGATAAAGTTATAAACCCCTCGGAGAAGGTGTGCAACTTGGGAGTCCTCCTCGATCCACGGCTGACATTGGAACATCATTTGTCGGCTGTGGCGAGGGGGGCATTTGCCCAGGTTCACCTGGTAAACTAGTTGCGCCCTTATTTGGATCGGGAGTCTCTACTCACAGTCACACATGCCCTTGTCACCTCGAGGATTGACTACTGCAATGCTCTCTACATGGGGCTACCCTTGAAGAGTGTTCGGAGACTACAATTAGTGAAAAATGCAGCTGCGCAAGCAATTGTGGGCCTGCCACGTTGTGCCCACATTTCGCCAACTCTCCGCATGCTGCATTGGTTGCCTATTGGTCTCCGAGCACAATTCAAAGTGTTGGTTATTACCTATAAAGCCCTTCATGGCATTGGACCAGGATACGTACGGGACCGCCTTCTGCCACATACTTCCCTTCGACCGGTGAGAACGCACAGGGTCGGCCTCCTCCGGGTCCCATCAGGGAAACAATGTTGTCTGGCGGGTCCTAGGGTGAGGGCCTTCTCCGTTGTGGCGCCCACCCTCTGGAACCAACTGCCCCCTGAAGTCCGCGCTTCCCCCACTCTCCCGGCCTTCCAAAGGAATCTTAAAACTTATCTTTGCCGGCAGGCCTGGGGTTGACAGTGGACTGTTGAGTGAATGATGAATGTGTCTGGGGGTTTTATTCTTAATTGTTTTTTAGATTTGGATTTAGTTTTTTTTTATAAATTGTTTTATTTATGTTGTAAGCCACTCCGAGTCTTCGGAGAGGAGCGGCATATAAATTTAATTAAAATAAATAAATAAATACATAAAATAGTAATACAGTATAAAAATATAAACTATACCCACTCATACAACATACAATCCCAATCAAAGGCCCAGGGGAAGAGCGCCGCTCACACGCCCCAAGCCTGTCTGCATAGGTGTGTTTTTAAAAGTTTTCGGAAAGCTAGGAGGGAGGGAGCAGTACGAACCTCTGAGGGAAGCTGGTTCCAGAGGGCTGGGGCAGCAACAGAGAAGGCCCTAACCCTAGGTCCCACCAAACGGCACTGTCTAACAGACGCGACCCGTAGGAGGCCAACCCTATGTGCCCTAACCGGTTGCTGGGATTCATGGGGCAGAAGACGGTCCCGCAAGTATCCTGGCCCATTGCCATATAGGGCTTTATAGGTCATAACCAACACTTTGAATTGTGTTCGGAGACCAATTGGTAGCTCACGGAGGGCTGGAGTAATATGAGCATGTCTTGGGAGACCCAAGACGGCTCGCGCGGCCGCATTCTGAACTACCTGCAGTCTCCGGACATTCTTCAAAGGTTGCCCCATGTAGAGAGCATTACAGTAGTCGAATCTCGAGGTGACAAGGGCATGGGTGACTGTGAGGAGTGACTCCCGGTCCAAATAGAGCCGCAACTGATGCACCAGGCGAACCTGGGCAAATGCCCCCCTCGCCACAGCCGAAAGATGGTATTCTAAACTTAGCTGTGGATCGAGGAGGACACCCAAGTTGCAAACCCTGTCCGACAGGGATAAAACTTCCCCACCCAGAGTGATGGATGGACAGATGGAATTGTCCTTGGGAGGCAGAACCCATAGCCACTCCGTCTTGTCGGGATTGAGTCTGAGCCTGTTGGCACCCATCCAGACCCCAACAGCCTCCAGGCACTGGTTCATCACTTCCACTGCTCCGCTGTAATGACGCGGGGTAGAGATGTAAAGCTGAGTATCATCAGCATATTGATGAAAACTCACCCCATGTCGACGGATGATCTCACCCAACGGTTTCATGTATATGTTAAAAAGCAGAGGTGAGAGAACAGACCCCTGAGGGACTCCACACGGAAGAGACCTCGGAGCCGATCTCTGACCTCCTGCAAACACCGACTGTGACCGGCCAGAGAGGTAGGAGGTGAACCACCGTAAAACTGTGCTCCGCACTCCAAGCCCCTCCAACCGGCGCAGAAGGATACCATGGTCGATGGTATCGAAAGCCGCTGAGAGGTCAAGAAGCACCAGGATAGTGGAATAACCTCTATCCCGGTCCCGCCAGAGATCATCAGTCAGCGCGACCAAAGCAGTTTCCGTGCTGTAATAGGACCTGAACCCAGACTGCTGAGGGCCCAGATAATCAGTTTCATTCAAGGACCGTTGGAGTTGGAGTGCCACCACCTTCTCAACAACCTTCCCTAAAAAGGGAAGGTTGGAGACTGGACGATAGTTATTTAAAACTGCCGGATCCAGGGAAGGCTTCTTGAGGAGGGGGCGCACAAGTGCCTCCTTTAAGGGAGCCGGAAAGGACCCCTCCCTCAGTGAAGCGTTGACAATAGCCTGGATCCAGCTCCGTGTCACCGTCCTGCTAGCCGAAACCAGCCAGGAGGGGCACGGGTCCAGTAAACAGGTGACAGAACTCACAGCTCCAATGGCCTTGTCCACACCATCAGGAGTTACCAGATCAAACTCCTCCCATTCAACAGGACTAAGACGGGCCTCTGTCATCTCAACTGACTCATTGTCAGCCGACACTGTATTCCAATTGGAGTCCAAGTCAGCCCGAATCTGAGCTGTCAGATGATGCTCCAGACAGGGAGACTGAACGTGGGTATCCACATAAATAACACACAGCCATAGAAAGGGAATTCCATCAAGGGCACTTGCATAATTCAGCAATTGCTCCCAAGAGGAAGTCACCAGCTAGGGGGGTTGCCATGGAGGCGGCTCCTGACTCTGGCACCTCTGGCACATGCTTAGGGGCCACAAAGTCCTGGGGCACTTCTGCTAACCAGGCCTCTCCATATGCTGGCCTTGGGCTCAAGGGACAGTGTTCCCAAGAGCGGTCCATTGTGGATTCGGGGACTTCCACCCCTCCAAGGTATGCTGGCTTGGACTTAGAGGTCCAGCCAGTCAGCAGCTGGGTGGGTCAACCGGGTACTTGGGGCAGCAAAGTCCTGGCCTGCCTAGCCTGGTAGGCGAGCAGGTGGGCCAGGCAATCTCTCCGGGCCTTAGAAGGTCGCAGTGGGCCAAGTGCCCACCCAAACATCTGAGAAACTTTGTGAGGTTCTGTCAAATCACAAGGGACCTACTTATGAGTCCCCTGAATGGAGGGAGTAACTCATGGGTAGATTATTTTGCATTATTTTGATTTTCGATACATTTATTTGTATTAATAAATATTGAAGGGGGTTTGCCTGAGTGCAGACTCGAGTATTCCACACTCTTTGCATTTGAATAATGCAACTGTATGCCACTCTTCCCAGTGCACGACGTACATGTATGTACACAAAGTATGTTCCATCTAGGGGGGAGGGATGTTGTGTCCTGAGCCTGCAAAAGCAGGCTCGGGACATTGCATTGGTCCCAGCCATTCCAAAAGCTGCCCGGGATCAGAAAGAGTGGCGCCAGCCTTGTGCGCATACGCAAGGCATGAAAATGCTCTGTTCCTACTGGTTGACACTGTCCGGGCTTCTGGCCATATAAAAGGCCTGCGTGACTTTGTGTTTTTGCTTGGTTGTTGTAGAAGGAGAATAAAGTGTTTGTTCATCATCGCCATGTGTCTTCATCATTTGCACGCAAATGAAGGACTTAACACTTAACATTTATCTTGCTGATAATGGTGAGGAGGTAGTTGGGTGAGTAATTGCCGGGCAATTTGTGATTACGTTTAAAAAAATTAAATATAAACTACTAAGAATAATCACTTTTGTAGCTCACCCCTATGAACAAAAAAAGCAAGTAGCTAGTACTGGTCTACAAATTCAACTGCACTTGAACCAAGTTTTTTTTAGCCTAGTTTTAATACTTGAAATAATTTTGGAATGAGTAAATAGGAGAGCAGATGTAAGATAAGTTGACTTGTCAGATTTCAATTTCTTAGTTCAACTTCTTCAGGCAAGAACTTACAAAACGATCTGAAGGAAGATCTTGGAGAACAATCATTCTATTTTGAGGAGGTGGCTGACCACATCCTATCTTAGCTTGAAAGCATTAGAACAATGGCCCCATAATACACTTGACTC
Source organism: Bothrops alternatus (assembly GCA_034064705.1). Taxonomy (NCBI): domain Eukaryota; kingdom Metazoa; phylum Chordata; class Lepidosauria; order Squamata; family Viperidae; genus Bothrops; species Bothrops alternatus. The sequence continues at coordinate 13,655,973 of JARGCV010000103.1, read as the reverse complement.
TTCTCATTTTTAGCTTACTCCTTCAAACACACACACACACACACACACACACACACACACACACACACACACACACAGAGGATATTAATATGGTTAAAAAGCTCACTGTTTCTTTATATCAATAATAAAATTATAAATTTGTCACTTTTGAATATCCTTAAAGCATCTACTTACCTACATGTGTGTATTTGGTCTTTTAAAAATTCAGTTGATATAGATTCTCATTTCTTGATGAGTTCTGACAGCTCAGCCCAAATATTAATTGCCTTGTGACCTAATTTTTATGAACATGAAAAAACAACTCTAATAATATTTCTACTGAAATCAATCTTTAATAAATACTCACCCCACCCAACAAAGCTCTGTTTAAAAAATAGATTATTCAAACTGCTTTTAAACAATTAGTCATCTGAAAATTTTATTTGGAGAAGACAAACCTGTAGAGAATGTAATGGAGGCGCAACACTTTCACACCCAAAATTATCTGTCACCTGATGATCCATAATCTTTACACTACATTATAATTTTTGTACCAATTATAGTGTATAAGGATAATTCCTATTAGCATATTTATGGTCATTACTTCATATTTATTGTCTGTATAACTCATTAATCTTTGTCTAGTGTGTGGGGTTGACAACACAATCTATCTTGCTATCTTTGAGTTCCAGCCATATCCAAAAAGGGCTTTGTTTCTATGTAAATATACTATGTTTAGGATGAAAGAACAATGGTGCATCATACAGTGATTGACACAAGCCAGGGCTGCTAATCAAAAGTAGATTTTATTACCAGATGAGTCAAATGCATCATGGGGCCATTGTTCTAGTGCTGTCAGGCTAAGATTGGATGTGGTTAGTCACCTCCTCAAGATAGATTGATTGTTCTCCAAGATTACAAAGAGTCACCTTATTATCCAGATAGGACAACAGGGCAGTTCTTTCCAAACAGACACCTTTTGCAAAAACTGCCTATATTTTCAGTTTATTTGAATTGCTAATGCATAATCTGTCTAGCACAGATGTGCAATGAATATTAGGATGTTTTGCAGGTCATTGGATGAGGTTAAAAGATGAGGTAATGATTATTCAGTGATGGTTACTGGACATTTGCCAGCACTTAAGCACTAATGCTTTCTGCCAATACTAATCAGATCATATTCCAAAGCATCTTTCCTTTTGTCAGCTCAAGAATAATAAATGTAAGAATATAACTTACCCTTACTTTAATGTATTTTTATTAAAATGCTATTCCCTTTCAGAAAAAACATTATTATTATTATTATTATTATTATTATTATTATTATTATTATTATTATTATTATTATTATTATTATTATTCACAATTCATTAAACATTAAACTTCATCTAGAGTAAACTGATTCTTTTGATGTATCTTAAAATTTGTTTTTATTGGAAACAAAAAATGTATGTTCAGGAACTTCTTAATGATATCCTTGTTTTGCAAAAAAAAAATGTAACAGGAACAATATAACAGAGTTGGAAGGGTCCTTGGAAGTCTTCTCATCCAAACTCCTGCTCATGTAGGAGATCCTACACCATTCTGGACAAATGGCTATCCAATCTCTTCTTTAAAAACTCCAGTGATGGAACACTCACAATTTCTGGAGGCATTAGTTAATTCCATTGATTAATTATTCTCATTCCCAGAAAATTTCCACTGTAGGTTGGATCATTCTTTGATAGTTTCCCATCCGTTACTTCTTGTTCCTGCCCTCAGGTGATTTGGAGAATGGGTCTATCTGTAGCAGCCCCTCAAATATAGGAAGACTATCAGTGGTGGGATTCAGCCGGTTTGCACCACTTCAGCAGAACTAGTAGCTAATTTTTTGCTGCCCATGCCCAGAATGGACTTCTGAAAGTGACATCCACATAGAGAACCAGTTGTTCACATATTTGAATCCCACCACTACTAACTATCATATCTCTTCATTAGATTAGACATACCCAGTTCATGCAATTGTTCATCGTATGTTTTATTCTCTAGTCCCCTAGTCATATACATTGGTCTTCTTTGCACTCTTTCTTTTTTGTGGTGTGGTGACCAAAACTGGATACAGTATTCCACATGTGGTCTTGCTAGTGCAGTACAAAAAGGTACTAGCACTTCAGATGATCTTGATACTGTCCCTCTATTGATGCAAGCTAGGATTGCATTAGCTTTTTTGGTAACTACACTAGTGGCTCATATTTAAGTGGTAGTCCACTAAGACACCTAGATCCCTCTCACACTGATTACTGTTGAGCTCATACGTAAGTGGTTGTCCATTTGGACTTCTTGATCCCTTTTACAATTAATACTATCAAGCCAATTACTATACCTGTACATTTGGTTTTTCTTGCCTTAGTATAAAACCTTTACTGTTCACATCACTGAATTACATTTTATTGGACAGAGCCCAGAGTTTAAGCCTATCTGTCAGAATCCAGTTATATTTCCTTTCTATCTATCTTCTCTGATCTAAAACTAATTCTTACCCTTTCTTGGATCCTGCCATACTCCCAAGGGGGAGGAGGGATATGCATGCGGGTTTTATTATTCTCACTTCCTCTATTCACTACAAAGTAACCTTTTGTTTATTCGCCTTCAGGTCTACTAACCACTACAGTGTAACCATTAGCCTCTTATCCTATGTCCCTCTGAATTTCTCCTCCTTACCGGCCAACTAGGAAAAAGGGGATGAAAAGATACATCAAAATAGGGTGAGAGGAGCTGTTGAATGATCATGCACAATGGAACTGGATTGATATTATCTTTCCTGGATTTAACACCTAGAAATCTGCCAGTCTGAATCGCACGGAAGAAATGCGGGGTGGGGGCTGCTTAGGGACATTTTAAAACATCGATTTGTAAGGAAATCCCTCAGATCCTGTCTATCATGCCTGCTATCAATTTCTCTTAATAAAAGTTCCTGTTGGAATAGATCGTTTCCAAGAGTTCTGCTTTCTTAAGATGTGGATTGAAGTGGTTCCGTACACTATCAATGTCTTTCTGAATCTTGGTGGAAATTTGATGAGTTTCCTTTCTATCCTCTTATCTACATTATTTATGAAGATGTTGAAGAATGCTGGGCCTAAGACAGGTCCTTACAGGATGTTTCCCTCCGTATAGATATAGTTCAATTGAGGACTACATGTTCAGTGTGATTGGTCAGTCAGTTATAAATTCTTCTGGTGGTGATTGTCAAATGCCAGAAAATCAGGGAACTTCCAAATAAACAGTGGATTTGGCTGGGGGGGGGTGAAGGGATCTGGGAGCTACTTGGTCTCAGCACAACAGCCCTTGTGAATGGCCGAGGCAGAAATAAGTTTTTCTGGCTTTGAAGGGCAGTACCTCCTGCCTGCCCCTTCACTGGTTTGTCAGTAAGTGGCTGCCAGGCAGAAGGACCACTGCCTTAGGAGTGCTGAGTCAGAGTGGATCAATGAGGAGCAACTAATGGGGTATAAAAAAGCTGAGTGTCCTTTCAAATTATTGGGGAGGGGGAAAGAATTTGAAGAGCTCAAATATCCAGCTGCATTAAAAGCTCCATGATAATTCTGGCCCTCTTATAACTTTACCTGGATGCAGGCAAAGAAAGGAGGGATATTTACAACTCCCTCCCCAGGTTGAAAGAATATTCACTTCCCTCTGCCATCTTCCCCTTTTCTGAGAATTGCAACTTTGCACTGCCACTTTGAGTCATTCCATTCCAGGGCTAACCCCCCCTCTTAAGAATACTTTTCTGATATGGAGAGGGAGACCTTGCCCATTCTCTTCTCCACCAACACTCAAATCCACTCTGACTCATTGATTTCTATGAAATTTCATCCCACTTAGAAATGTGCTGTCGCCACCTCCTTCTCAACTTTGGGGTGTCCTCAATGACCTCTGTCCCAGTGACACAGACTCATCTCCTTGAGGCTTCACCTGCATGCATGAGTGTTTGTGTGGGCATATTGCCAAATATATATATTCTCACAATGGGTTTCTATTCTGCAGGGTGATTTTTACATGTGACGATATGCATGCAGAATCCCCAGATTGGTGAAAAAATATTCTCAATTTGTGTGGATGTTCTTGTTTTGGGAGGTGAGGAAACCTGGTTCCCACCCCACATACTCCCAAAAAAGGAGGAGGAGTCTAGGCAGGATGGGGGCAGCCTCCTACCTCACTCCACCACCCATTTTTTTCTTCTTGCAGTAGGGCAAGGGGCAGATTTCCAATGGAGAAGTGTCTCCCTGCCCCACCAGCTTTGTAATTGGCATGTGACAGGAGTCCTTCTCCCTTTCTGTCTCCCTGTTCTCCCTCCCATGCTCCTTACCTTTCTTACAGCTGCTCCCTGGATCACTGCCTGCCAACACACCCAGAGCTGCCCTCCCATGCCTCCTGGCACACCAAGCTTGGTGAGGGCCCTTCCCTGCTCTGAGAGGTTTCACAGATTTCTCTCCCTTTGAAGTTGCAGCACTGGGGTAGGACAACATGGCACTCAGCTCCAGGCTTGACTGCCAGCACTTCAGGAAGACAAGAAGCTGGATTGTCCCCATGTCCAGTTGGCCAAAGCGATTTGTTCTGTGCTGACCTGGCAGCACCCATCCAGCTGCACCCACCTGTTGCACCCATTCATCCATACCCTCTTGTCCATGCCCACCTGGTCACACCAAGTCATCTGCACTAAGTCATCCAAACCAACTCACACCCACTCATCTATGCCCACCCATCTGCACCCACTCAGGTGCACTGACCCATTATTGTAACAATTGACTTTTAATTCTTGCGTTCTTTCTTTGCCATATAAATCTTAATATTGTTGCATTTAAATCATCAAAAAATTTCTTGCTCAATTTAACAGGAACTGTTTGAAATAGAAAAATTAGCTTTGGTAAAATGTTCATCTTAACAGTCGCTATTCTTCCTAACAGTGATAGTAGAAGATTTTCCCATTTTCCAGATCTATTTTTATTTTTTCATTAATCTCTCATAGTTATCCCCTTTTAGTGTTGTATATTTTGCTGTTAGGTAGATACCTAGATATTTAACTTTTTAAACTATTTGAAGATTTGTCTTTTTGGCAAGTTGGATTTTCTGTTTATCTGTTAGATTTTTTGTTAGTACTTTAGTCTTTTCCCTATTTATTTTCAGTCCAACCACTTCTCCAAATTTCTCAATTTTCTGTACTAGATCACTTCTCATGGGCCCAGATGGATGACCTCAAGGAAGACCCAGTAGGCATGGTAACTCCTTTCATGATGGTGGGAGGAGCCCTAAAACACAAGTGCAAAATAGCAATTCTCCCCCTTACAGAGAAGAGGTGTTGCAGCTTTGCCACAACAATCAGGCAGTGAAGCATGAAACTTTGAAAGACTTTTGGTGGTCTAAGATGGCAACAGACATCAAAGACTATGTACCTCTCACCCCTCCATTAGAAGCTGGCAAGACTTTTGAAGCCCCTACCAACACTCCCCACCACTTGTGGCATACAGACTCTCTGGATTTCATCACTGATTTACCCACTGCCCAAGGCTTTGCTACCCCATTTTGGTGGTGGTAGATCTTTTCACCAAGATGGCTCATTTCATACCCTGCAAGGGATTACCCAATGCCAAAGACACAGACCAACATTTTCTAGACCACATCTTTTGCTACCATGGCATGGTCTCAGAACTGGTATCAGATAGAGGAATACAGCAGGGCTTTTCAATGGGTGGTATGCATACCACCAGTGGTACACGAGCACCTGGCTGGTGATACACGTAGGACAGGTTGAAAAAAAAAGTTAAAAAAAGTGTAAAAGTGGATGAGGTGAAGCAGCAGCAGCACCGTACAGGCTTGTGGCAAAGTCAGCTGGAACTGCACATTGCCTGGGTCCTACTGAGAGCCCATGATCAAAGCGCGCAGCTCCAGTTGATTGGGGACAGCCTTGGGGGTAATAGGCAGCCTCAAGCAGTCTTCAGTGGAGATTCTGCTAGAGCTGCGTGACACATTGCCTGGATCCCCCCCGCCCCCACCCAGATGCCCTCAACTCCCCCAAGCATTTTTTTACTCACCTGCTTTCAACAGCATTCCCTTTCTCCTGTCCTTATCAGCCTTCATGTGTTTGTGAGACAAAAAAAAATGTTCCATGGGACTTTCTAACTTCTCGCAAGAAGTTAGAAAGTCTCATGGAACTTTTTTTTTCTTTTTTATCCACAAGCACGTGGTGAAGGCAGAAAAGCAAAAGGAGAAAGGGAGTGCAGCTGAAAGCAGGTGAGTAAAAAAATACTTGGGGGAGGCGAGGGCATCTGGGCGGGGGCGGAGGCACCAACCTTACCCTGCATGGTGGTGGGAGGGTTAACGGCGGGTGTGGGGGGCCCAGGAAGAGCTGCACAAAGCAGGCAGAGGGGGGGGGCGGGCAGATTGTAGGCACCGGCAAGCGAGGGAGATAGGCAGAGGTGCGAATCGGCACATGCTCAGAAACGCCAATCTCATGCTCCTGCTAATCTCACTTGCTTGCAGAAAGCTGTAAAGTTTACAGCACCGCCTTTTGGGAGGGGGGAATAAGAATGGGCAAGCTGAGCAGGGCGGGATTGGCAGCTGCGTGTCGTCGCTCCGACCACCATTAGAGGGCGTGGGGTGGCTCTCCCCGGCAAGGCCCCACCCGCTCTTCCCGCCGCTCTCATGGCTGCCCTCCAGTTGCTGGGTTCAGCTCTTGTCTGGAGAGCAAAGCCCGTTTTCGCCTGCAGGTCAGTGCAGTGATGGGGCTGGAGCCCGAAAAGCACCTCTTTGCACCCAGGGAGGGGCTGGAGCTGCTGCAGTTGCAGCTGCATTTTGGCTTGGTGCTGAGGAGCCTCCCAGGGTCCAGCCTGGTGCTAAAGCTCTGCCGTGCCTGTAAAAGAAATGCCCGGGGCTGTACGTGGCTTCGGGCTGTGGCTCTAACTGACCTTGGCTGATGCTCAGCAAGCCGGATTTCCATAGGGGCGCTTGGGGAAACACTGGGGCACTCCTGGGGAGGGTGAAGAAGCCTGTCCAGAGGAGGCACCTTTCAGTCTCGGTAGCTGAGAAAACTCTTGGCCCGTGTGGCTGTGAAATTCCATAAAGTAGGAACTTGCCTGCAGGAGGAAGGAATTAAACCCCTTTTTCTGTGAGGGGATGCAGGGGAAAAAAGAAATCACTTGGTTTAGTTGTGGCTCAGAAAGGTGCAGGGCAGTCCCAGATCTGGATGGATTTGTAAATTATGTTAGAGTGTGAATTAAAATTGGATTTGATGTTGGGAGATCTGCTGCTTGTCAGGGTGCCAAGATGCTCAGTCCAAGATGGGAAGGGAAAGGCGCTTTAGCTTGTGATGCTCAGCTGGAAGAGTGTTTCAGGAGTGAACACTATTAAATAAATATTAAATCCTCGGGGCTGGCTGCAGCAATGGATGAGCCGCTTCCCTGCTCACTGCTTTTCTCCGGCTGCAGCCATGCACAACGCACCAGTGGGAGTCCGGCAGCCGCGGCTCTTTCCCCCATGTGCTGCTCCGCTTCCTGTGCTCTCGTCCCCCTGCACAAGAACAGTGGCTGTGCTAGGCTCCCGGCTGCACCGAGCGTGACCACCGCTCCTTTTCAGTGGAAGCAGCCAAGGAGAAGCAGCAGGCAGGAACCACAGCAGCCGCCATTGCACAGCCGTCTGGCTCAGCAACAGCAGTGGTGGTGGCAATGGCGGCCAAACTCCAATTGCTTCCTCTGACTCTTTTATGCTTTCCCCACTCCTGTAGTGCTATACAATGGGAGGGAGGGAGGGAAGGAAGGGACAAAGAGAGGAGAAAGGAAAGGAAGGGAGGGACAATGGCAGGGAGGGAGGGAAGGAGGGACAATGGGAGGGAGAGAGGGAGGAAAGGAAGGTGCCCATGCCTGTCCCACCACCTCCATCAGAGACTCACAGATCCCCCCATCCCCGCCCGCACCCCCCACAAGCACCCCGCAACCTGAGTGATGAGCTGGCTATGCCCCCCTGGCCATTGACTTGTCAAAAAATTGCAAAAGGTGATCACATGACCCTGGGACACTGTGACCGTCATAAGTATGAATCAGTTGCCAAGCATCCGAATGTAAATCACATGACCCTGAGGATGCTGCAACAGCATTAAGTGTGAAAAATGGTCATAATTGGCTTTTTTTCAGTGCCGTCGTAACTTTGAACAGTCACTAAGCAAATTGTTGTAAGTCGAGGACTAGCTGTATTATCACTTTTTTCCTTTTTTTTGGCCAAGTTTTTGACACCTTGCTGGGCGACTGGTAGTACTCGGATATTGCCTTATCCTAAAAGTGGTACAATGGGTGAAAAGGTTGAAAAGCCCTGGAATACAGTTCCAAACCAGGTTTTGGAAAGCACTTTCCCAGCTCCAAAATACCAAGGTCATCCTTTCTTCAGCCCATCACATGAATGGAGTGGCTGAAAAGACTAACCAGTTCCTCTAAAATCTATTACTAATTGGACAATTATGGACCAATGGTTTAAAATGTACTTTGAATTAAAATTAAACTTGTATAAAATGATATACCATTGGTATTTTACTCCAGATAGACTGGTGAAAATATACAGTATATAACAAATGTTATAAATCCAATCAAATTCCAGATACACATGTGGTGGTCTTGTAAGTATGCTAAATCATGTTGGACAAATACAATAATGACAATGCAGAAAATATTTAAAATACAAATATTAATGAAATCTGAATTATTTCTTCTATAATGGATAAATCAATAGAAAAACAGTTTGGAATGTTATTCCTTTACGTGGTGACATCTGCGAAGATTGTTTACACTAAACACTGGAAGGAAAAGGGGACCAATCATCAAACAGTGGATTTTAAAATTGACTAAATTGGCAAAGATGATGTCAGACCAGCGTCACTTAGATCCCTAGGAAAAAAAGTGATAGATTGAAGTGATAGGTTCTTTTAGTAGAGATTAATGGTTGTAGTGAAAGTGAAGCTAGATCTGAGTATGCCTGTGCAAAAGGTCACACTTTTCCTTTTTTCCTGGCTCTCCCCCCTTGACCAGTTCAACAGTGTCCAATAGCTTCCCGTTTGATGTTTTGGGAACTGTTTTGAAGTTGGGTGCTTTTCAAAGCGGTTCTATATTCCATTTAGCTTGGAGACTAAAGCATATGAAGAACAGCTACAGGATTTTGTATGGCCAGTCTAGATAAAAGAAGGAATGGTGGAGGGGGGATGATAACAGTATTCCTGTATTTGAGAGGCTGCCACAAGGAGAAGGGGGTCAATTTATTTTCCAAAGCACCAGAGGGCAGGACAAGAAACAGTGGATGGAAACTAATCAAGGAGAGAAGCAACTTGGAATTAAGGAGAAACTTCGTAACAGTGAGGACAATTAACCAGTAGAACAGCTTGCCTTCAGATGTTGTGGGTGCTTCATCACTAGAAGTTTTTAAAAAGAGACTGGACAGTCACTTGTCCGAAATGGTATAGGGTCTCCTGCTTGAGCAGGGGGCTGGACTAGAAGACCTCCAAGCTCCCTTCCAGCTCTGTTCTGATTCATTCCCAGGCCAGGTGTCCTTGGTGGCTGGATTATTCTGGTCTGAGTCCTCTGGTTCCTGTTATCTGGGCTCCCTCCCCACTTTCATCCATCTTCTCTCAAGCTTCCCCCAGATTCCTTCCCATTCTTTGGTACAAGGATCTTAATTTGTGGCTATCAAATGATTTGATCTGAAGAGAGAGCCCATGAGAACCCTTCGCTCTCGCTATTTTATGCTGCACTGGTGGTTGCTAGCCAACAAGATTGCAAGTTGGATGTCTGCCATGGTTCAGGGCTGTGCTAGTTCTGGCAGAACTTTTAGAATAATTATTTTTAGCAGTATTTTAAGAGGGCAACTATAAAACTAGATACAGGCTTGGCACAGGTTGACATCAGCAATCCAACAGCCACATCCAAGGGAAAAGACAAGGAACAATATGAGGTGGAATCCAGAGCTCTTTGCACAACCCAACAAATTGAACTAAGTCTTGAAAAATTGTTTTAGCTTCTGCTCCCAATAAATCAGCTGGGCTGAATCTCCACCCAATGCATAGCTGTGGCAGTTTCTCTTCAGTGGGCTCATTTCTTGGCATGTCTCCTTTTGGAAGATCTCACACAAGTTTTTTTCATTGTTTAAACTTTCTTACAGACCTCTGCTTAATAATGGGAAATTGGATTTCAGAGCTAGAGTAGGTGCAGGTAAGGCATTGTGGGAGATTGCTGGAATTGTTTCAGCCAGAGTGGTGTCACTAGTTACACCACTACTGGAATCATCTCCACCATTATCCCTAAATAATCCTGATTCTTCATTTTCATCAGAATATAGGTCCAGCAGTGCTGTAACCCTGGCATTCTTCTGTTCTGAAGAACAACTTGTAATTATTATTACCTAAGTTTTATTTTTGTATAACAGTATCATAGGATGCATAAATGGCACACTAATGAAATCCTAACAGAGCAGGTGCATACAGAACCTCTTGGAGTGCAGTTCTAAGCCTCTTTATCTTGTAGTGCACATTTTTCATAGTAAGAATAAGTTCCTCAGCTATCTTGGGTCAGTCAATTTTAACTGGTTGACTGATACAATATTCCCCAATCCCTCAAAAGCCTTAAATCTGCTGTCTATCTCAATCTATTCTTCTTTTAAAAAAGTATTTTCATTTTGTAAAGAAAAAAGAAAAGTGAGAAACAGACTTGCCTCAGTCATTTATGCTGAAGGTATGAAGTAACATTAAAGGACCTTTTTCCCCTTTTGTACTTTTATTAACATTAGAACTTTTGGTGATTCAAATGTGTCAATAATACAGAATATGAAGAATTAAACGAGTTTCACAAGAGCATAAATTGAAATTATTTGCTGGTGATATAGTATTAATATGATTAAATTGATATAAAATTTCAATATGCAGTTATAGAGATTGAACACTCAAAATTTCAAGGAAAAAAGCATCATTGTTAAAATGAGGGCTCCTTTACTGTGAAATTAATTTTGATGGTGTTAACCAGATATTTTTTTACAATTCAATAAAAAATCTCTTGATCAAAAATTGGATATGAATTATCTAATATTATCTTCAAATATTACATAAAACATTAAAAAAGAAAACATTAAAGTTTAAAACATTAATTTTAAAGATAAGTTTAAAGGAAGAAAATATAATTTCAAAAATTTTGGGAAATAATTTTCCTGTCCTTTCAGTTTTGAACTTCTCAAATCAGGAGAATTTTTTTTAATACAAAAATTATTTTTTAAAATGTAATTTAAACTGCTGAATCATGTTAAGGAAAAAAAGGCAAATTAACTACAATGTTGTGCATGTGTGTGTGTATGTGCGTGTATATATCATAAACAGTAACTGATTATTGAACATAACATCACTGAAATCCATGAATGTGACATATCTGAAATCCATGAACAGTTTTTTTCATACCAGTTTCAAGAGTAGCCTCCAGAAGTGGTAGTATAAATAATAACAGTAGCAATAACTTTGTTTGGAATAAAGGTTTAATTTTTCAGGTTTCAAATGAATATCCAAAATGTCTCAGGACAATTTCAAATATTTTCATTACATGCTTGGACCGAGCTTTAAATCACATATAAAGATTTCCAATCAGCAGCAATTAGTACATGCCAATGAATGTGGATAAAACTAAGCATTTCCAACCAATAAACTACACAATAGGATTTTATTTCACTGTATTAAGGATATGCTGATACAGCTTTTCAGTGAATGCTCCTGATGAAAACTTTTCCAAAACTCTGATTCTTCCAGCAACTCCCATTGTCCTCTTTAAATTAGGATCTTTTATAAATTTCTCCATGGCTTCTGAAAACTGGGTTGGAAGAGGATTGCACAGAAAACCTGTCTGATTGTTTACAACTGATTCCACAGGTCCTCCTGAATTTACAGCAATAACTGGGCACTTCATGTACATAGCTTCTAAGGGAACTATACCAAAGTGTTCATTACATGGTGTGTATAGGACACATATGGAATTACTAAGAAGAGCTACTTTCTGCTCATCAGAGAATGATCGCAGAAATGTGATATGATCTTCAACCTGAAGTTTGGTAGCAAGTGTTTTTAATTCAGCAAAATATTCCACATTTTCATTAACTGCCTCATCATAACCACCAGCTAAAACCAGATGAACTTCACTCCAGCTTTGAGTATCAAGTCTACCACGAAGATCATGTAATGATTTCAAAGCCAAAACTAAATTTTTCTTTCTTTCATATCTATTAATGGAAAGAAACAAGAATTTCTTGTTTCCATTAGGAATTATATTAGCAATATTTGCAGAAATACCAGTATCAAAAATATTGACATTCAAAGAGGGATAAAGGACCTCTGGATTCATGTGACACAAGGATTTGAAGGTGCGTTTGAAAATATTTGCTGTGAAGTAACTATTGACAAGAATACAGTCAGCCATGCCAGTTGTATATTCTTCTAGCCAATCTAGTGGAGCTCTGTAGATGCGTTTAAGCAATGATTTCCTCTTAGTTAAAAGTTGATCAGGAAAGTGACAGTAAAACAAAATCTTTTTATGGCTCCGAGCTAGACGTAGTATTGGAATGCATGCAGATACCTAGGAGAAGAAAAAAAAGTGCAAAAAAGTGTATTATGATGAAAGTTAATGTGTTAAAAAAATGATTAAGATTTTGTATTTAGTATTGCATTTTCTTATGTTAAATTTTCAAAAGATTTCCATTTTGATCATCTCCTCAGTGATATTTAATTCAAGATTGTTATTATTCATTTATTTTTCTCAAGAATGCCAGCTAATATTAGCAATCCAAAGAATATACTTTTTTCGGTAATTTGTTGTTTCTGAGGTGACAGAAAATCTCAGCTAGTCTCCTTTGTTTATTTGAGACATATCATTTATCTAATTAACACCTCCCCCAAGCATTTATTGTCTAATGTTGATATACCAATATATCAATTTTGGAGAAAATTCTGCCTAAGATGCAAGTGGCCAATGTCCTTCGGGAGAGGGGCGGTATAGAAATTTAATAAAATAAATAAATAAATAAATATATTCTGGTGTGATGCATGTGGCAATATCTGAGAACCATTCTTCCCCTCGTTGAAAAAAGTATATTTTATGAAATGAAGGATAGAAAGAATCTTCTTGGTTATTTTATACTCCATGATTGAGCAATTGTTTTTTTTAGGGCCTAGTAAAATACCTCAAAGATCAGGGATGTATTGAATTACTTTTGAAAGTAATTGCCCCATCCTGGATGCCCAATTAGGTATTCCTTTCCAAAAAGATAAAAATGATTTATAGACACATCTCCTCACAGATATACCCAGAGAGATTTTTTTTTAAAAAAAAGACAGTTTAAAAGTTGCTAGTTCTATAATACTGAATAGGCTTTAATCAAGAGAAAACACTCTCTTAACAATTTTACCTCTGCTTTGGTGACATATTTGACACAATTAAGTAAGGTATAAAATTATACCAATCATCATCTATCAGCAAATTAAAATTGTATGGGCCACTCACTATAGAATGACAATATTTCAATAACATTAAATAGCTTGAGAGAATCCTCTTAAAATGATTTCTAAAACATAAGTAGTACAATTCTATTTTGCATTAGTAAGATTCCCATCTTACTGGCACCATAAAGAATTTTTATAGGATTTTGAACACCATACTTTAACAAGGAACCAAACTGGAAAAAGACCAATCAATAGCAACTTGAATATCAAGGGAAGGAAGGAGTGAGAGAACTTTTGAAAAAAAAAAAGAGTATGGATAGATTACATAAAATATCTGAACAGATATCAAGCTATGGAGGCTATAATAGGCTCTTAAATATGTGAAGATGCAAAACATGGAATAATATTCTAAAATAATATATTATATTGTAATAATGTAATATTTTCTAGATCCTCCAGGAATGAACAGCAGTCTCACATTGCAGATGAAGCTAAAAAAACAAATATTCAAAAGCATACCACTTCCTTAAATGGGTGACATTCTCTTAACATGGAATATGAATAGTTCTAAAATAGTAAACATAAAATTGTTTACAATGTGAGAGAGGAAGGGCGATAGGCCCGCGTTACATCTGACTGGCCTAGAACCTTAATTCTGAATGGATAGCAAGAAGTCAAAATAGAAAAATGAATTGCACTCTCTTAAATACTGATCTTAATTACAGAGAATTATCGGGAGAAAAAGGCATAGAAATAATTGTGTAGCCTTTTAAATATATCGTGATTTGGTGCGTATTTAAAGATTTTCTATAAAATCGGTATTTTTAGAATGTAATGTTAGGGGGGAAATAAGTTTAGGAACAGGCTATCCGAGCGCTCAACACACCTGGTCACAAACAAAGACATCAAACTCCTCTCCACTAAGCAGCAGCACGTGCAAAGCCAGCCATATCATGCGTAGTACGGCACAGAGCGCGTGGCCTCTTCCGAAAATGTTTCGCGGCAACCAGTCGCCCGCTATTCTTATGTCTAGTTGAACCGTTTCGGAGAAGCACCGCGAGGAATCATAGCGCGGGGTCCAAATTTGCACGCGACAGCCTCGTGCGCGGAGAGCTAGAGCTGCATCTATTATCAGCCTCTCTGCCCCACCGATGCCGAGATCTGGGTGCAGGAAAAAAACGGATGGTCCCTTTTGCTGCTCCTCATTTGTTTTAAGCTCCGGAGCGGCCATGATGACGTCCGTTGTTTCAAGCTTCCGCAGTACAGGGCATGGCTACAACAAACATATCCGGATCATTCAAATAGCCAACTCAGCTTTAGGTTTTTTCCTCTGAAATAGAGCCTAAAGCACTGCCTGCTCCTTTTCACTTTCACACAATATAATTAGGAAGGAACTATCAAGAATAAATTAAAATTTAGCTTAACTGCTTTTGTTGAAAGAAAGAAAGGGTGATCTAGTCAGATTATTTTCTTGGTTAGGAGACGAATTCCGGTCGGGCAGTGAAGTAGTCTACTGATTCGGAAGGGGACCTGTTGCGTCAAAAGAAAGCAGGTCCCTTCTTCAGACGGAGACGTGTCCTGTGAATTCAAGGGTTTCGTGCTGTGTGTGCCACCTTTGCTATGGTAAGCGAAAGGAGCAACAAAAGGATGGTTTGTAACGAGACATTGGGTATGCGTATATACCTAAGAATCTACGTTTAATTGTCTTTCTTTAATTTTCAGCCGGGTCCCAATCCTAGCGCCACCAGTGTGGGTGCCTCTAGTCGCTCCCCTAGCAAAGCAGTAGCCCCACGTGCGACGGGATCCACAGTGCGACAGAGGTAGGAAGATAAAGAGTTTATTGATCGTTAAATTAATAGCGGTGCTGTGATAGAAACGACTCATAATGGATCACTGCTTACTTTTCATTCGTTTTAAATTACAGTTACGTAAGTGCATATATAAAGTGCAGCCCACTGTACAGTCACCAGAACTAGGCAATAAACATCCGAACGAACTATAGATAATAGCGAAGAATTGCACTTTTCGATAACTCTGATGCCCTTAATGATCTACTAGATTTTAAGTGCCAGAAAGATTATCATGGAAAGTGGAGAAACTATTCATTGCTTCATTTATTTCCATAGCAACGGGATATTTCCTTGTAGTTATACCTCTAATAATTTTAAGTTGGAGAGATTTAGAAACTTCAGTCTTTGTTTGTAAACATCTCTAACACTTAACTTTCTGCTGTGCATATCATAGTTTTGGTGTACATCACTTTGATATAATGGTTGAAGTATTGACCTAGAAAACAGGAGACTATGAGTTGTAGTCCCATTTTAGGCAGAAAAATAGCTGGGTGACTTTGGGCCAGTCTCTTTCTCTCAGCCTCACTCACTTCACAGGGTTGTTTTGGGGGAGGAATATCACATATGTTCACTGCCTTGAATTACTTATAAAATAATAAAAGTGGAATAAAAGAAAAATGTAAATAAATAATAAGTGACTAGAAGATATAAATGGTAGATCAGAATTTCTCTTAAAACTGCTGAAGTATAATTCCCATTAATTACTAGCATGATCAGTGAGGAACTATGCTATGAATTGTAGTTCAATAAGGCAATTTTCCAATCTAGGTTTGATTACAAGGCAGTGCTTTGTAAAATCATGTAATTGTGTTTTTTCAGTTATAAAATTGATACAAAAGCAAAGCATGTAGTGTATGTAAAAGTTGCATGCTTGGTTACTCTTGATATATTTTAATTTTTGGTTTTGTTTGTAGGAAAAATGCGAGCTGTGGAACAAGGAATGCAGGTCGTTCAACTTCTGCTGGTACTGGAGGAATGTGGAGATTTTACACAGAGGATTCCCCTGGTCTCAAAGTGTAAGTAAAAATATAAAGGCAATAATGAAGAATTTATTAGTGAGTGTTTCTTGTAAATTTCACATTAATCCATAAGGTATTGGATAGTGGTTGTGCTTGCTCCCAGAAGCATGAATTATGCACATTATTTTGCTTTTGTCTTTATGGTAGTGAATAACATAGGGAAGTATTGACAAGGGAGATTAAAATGTAATTTTTTTTCTGAACTTTTGGTTTCACAATTCATAGTATTTTTCTGGCTCATTTCTTCAGGATAAGATGGGAATACAGTATTATGATAGTTCCACAACTTTCTGAGGTTTACCTTTGCATACTTATATCTGATATTTACCCCTTGTCTTTAAGATCATATAAACCAGAGGTCTCCAACCTTTTGGGCAACAGGGACCGGTTCCGTGGAGAGAAGTTTTTCCATGGACCTGAGGGTGCGTGGTTTTGTGTGCTGTCTTCATCTCATGGATAGGGCTTTGCTTCTTTTTGTGGCCCGGTTGCTGGCATGTTGTGGCCCGGTACTGGTCCATGGACCGGGGGTTGGGGACCCCTAATATAAACCACTTAGAGAATTTTTTTCATGCAGTGCATACGTACTATGAAGTACTACTAAATAATTATTTACCCAGTTGTTTTAAAAGATGATTAGCAGTTTATAACATGAGAGATTGGTAAATTTTAGGTCTGACAGCCAGTTTGGTGTGGTAGTTAAAGACACTAGCTTAGACAGTGTGTATTCTAATTCTGTCTTAGAAAGCCAATTGAATGATTTGTAACCAGTTTCAGCTTTAGGAAGAAAGCAGTGGCAACTTCCCTTCCCAAAATGTTGACAAAAAAACTGCATGGACTTCTCCAGACAAGTGCCAGGAATCAAGGTTGACTGAAATGTGTATGAATGCAGACATTTTAGATACACTGTATATATATAAATTGTATATTTATCTATATTGATAAAGACAGTTGTGGATATTAAAACACTCATATTTAAGGATATACAGTATTTGGATTCAAAGGACCATTTGCTGCTTCAGACCCAACTACATCACACCACTACTCATATCCAAGTATGTGGTAATTTTGTAATGATTAAGGAAACTTAGGTTCTGAATAAAGTATTTTTTTCTTTTATTTTTTATGAATTGCAAGAAAATTTGTATTTCAACTATTTTCTCCCCTATTAAATAATCAAAAACTAAATATAAAAGTAAATAGTCCAGAATGCATTGATTGTAACTCTTTAATCATTAATAAATAAATACATACATAAATAGACATACTTGTTTTGGTGCAGTTTATGGTCTTTACTTAAGAGTAGTACTAAGTAATGTTTATATTAAATAGTAAGGCTTCTCTGTAAACATGCATTGCATTTTTTAAAAAAAATGATAAGAGGGAAAAAAAAATCTCTCTTTCTCATACCGTGTTTCCCCGAAAGCAAGACAGTGTCTTATTTTCTTTTTATCCCCAAAACCCCCACCGCGTCTTGCGGCTTATATTGGAGCCGGCTTTGGCACACGCGCGCGGAGTCTGCCACAATCCCCTCTCGAATCCCAGAGCCTCTCCAGCCGCGCGCCGGGCCAGCAGGCTGTGCAGGGAGAGCCGCCGCCGCGGGCGAAGCTGGCTCGCCAAGCTCGGAGGGAAGGAGGCTCCCTCGCTTGCTCCGCACAGCCCCGCCGCCCTCTCGGCCCAGCGCGATGGGAAGCGGCGGGGCGAAGTAGCGGGCGTCGGCTGCCGCGGGGGAAGGAGCCGGTGGAGGCGATGGGGCTGGCGTGGGGGGAGCGGAATCCAGAGCTTTGCGGCGCTCCCCTCCCTTCCCCGCCCCGCCTGGAGCCCAGCGCTGCACCTTGGCAAGTCACATCACGTGCGGCGGCGCCGGCGCCTTTAGCCCTTAAACCGGAGCGGCGCCGGTACCAGTGGCGGGCAGGGGCGGTCTCTCTCTGCCAGAGTCCCCCCCTCCCTCCCCGCCTCTCTCTCTCCCCCTCCCGCGGCCGCAGAGGCGGGCAGCGCAGCCCGGCTTTCTTCCCTTCCCTTCTCTTCCCTTCCCTTCTCTCTCCCTCCTCTCTCTCTTTCACCCTTCCTCCTCTTCCTTCTTCCCCTTCGCCGCAATTCGGAGCGCAGGCCAATTGCTCCCCCCGCCGCCGCCCCCGGAGCCCTTTCCTGCCCCTGCCGAAGGAGGCGGCCAGCCGGAGCCGGGAAGGGACGGAGCTCTCTCTCTCTCTTCTCTCTAGTTTCTCTCTCTCTCTCTTTCCCCCCCACCCCCGTCTTCTTTCTCCGCCCCCCACCTCGCTCCCGGACGCCCTTCCTCCCTCGCAACTTAGGATCGCCGCGGGGGAGGCGCGCCAACTCCGGCTCCCTCGCGGGCTCCTCTATTGTGCCGCGATGCGGCGGGCGAAGGGCTTCCCCGGATCGACCCCCGCCGCCTGCCGCCGCCTCCTCTTCTCCGCCTCTCGCTGCTGCTGCTGCTGCTGCTGCTGCTGCTGGCCTCGTGGCCGGCCCGTTGCAACCGAAGCTGCAGCAGCGAGAGGCGGAGAAGAGGAGGCGGCGGCAGGCGGCGGGGGTCGATCCGGGGAAGCCCTTCGCCCGCCGCATCGCGGCACAATATCTCAGTAAATATTTACTAATTTTTCCCATCTTTCCCCGAAAGCTTAAGACACAACATAGTGATCGGGATGTCTCATTCAACAACAAAGTCATATAAATGAAGCTCAAATTGAATATGGTATTGCTTATTAAAATTTATACAATTACAAAAATCATCAAGCACATGCAATTATAATCTATATCCTGTTTTTAGGCTATACTCCTTACAGTTATCATACTCCAAGTACATTTAATAAGTATATAAATGTGATTTCAGGTAACCTTAATACACAATCGTTCATTGAGACAGATTCCCCCCCCTTATCACGAATAACTCTCTCTCTCTTTTACAACATAGTTATCATATTTAAAATAATAATATAGATCCAACAAATACTTTTTAAGGCCTCGATAAAGTTTATATTTTCAAATATTTGTTAATTATAATATCAGGCAATTCTCCTCTTTCATTCCTAATTAAATCAGACATATTCTCTTTTTTCCTTTTTTTTACTAGATATATTCAATCATTTCATCAGTCTACTTCTATAAAGTCTTTTTGTCCTCTAGCAAGATTGACTCCCTCAAATAATTATCAACCATAGTAACAATAAATTGACATCCTTCATACATCGTTAAATCAGAGATAATTTCTAAGCCTTTTTAACCCGTCAAGTAACATTTTGTATCACACTTGAACCTGACTCTAGCTTTCTTTCTATGCCAATTTGGTTCCCATAATAAGGCTTTTTGATTCTCAAACCTCAAGATTTGATTACGAGGCTTCCTAACAAATTCAAAGTGGCCAAATTTTTTTCCCCCTTTCCTCTTTATTGTAATTTCCAAAAAGTTGTGTCAGGGTGTCAATCTTTGTTATTTTTGGTAATTGAATTGAATTAAATTTTTAACTACCTCTCAGATATCACATGCATACAATGTCATTTTGCAAAGGTTATAAATATTGATTTGTATTTTACATGATTAAAGCACTAAAGCAAAGTTAGACTGTAAACTTTGAATATATTCTGTTTTAATCTTTTCTGTTAATGATACATTGTCACTGCTTAATATCATAACTGTAACACTCCCATTCTTTGGGTACATTGTTATGCTTTCTGTTGCAGAACTCTCTCATTTTAATTGTTTTATACCAATAATCTTTAACTTATATAAGAACATTTCTGTAGAAACCAACAGTATTTATTTACAAGTTCCAGTCATTTTAAGACACCTTCCAAACTTGAAATATTCAAAGTATATTGTTGCAATTTCCATTATAGCAATTGATGATAACTATCTAGAGATAACAGGAGTATTATAATAATAACAACAACAACTTTATTGTCACTTCGAATGTACACTAATCAGCATATATTAAAATTTCATTGCATACAGCTCTCAAAAGACCACCACCTCCAATATACACTACATAAATCTGATCAAAATAATTTTGATTCTCCAGCATGACGAGTGGAGAATCCAGCAATGGGTTTTGCTTGTATAGACTAAGTCAGCCAAATTGCCACGCCCCTCTCCCTGGAGCAGGACCCCAGTCTCAACTTAGTCTTTAGCCTGGAAGGACACATTCATCTTGGCTCCAGGATCAGATCACTAGACCAGATCATATTTTAAATTTCTTACCTTTTTTCTAGAAAGGGGGGAGTGGAAAATGAACGGCTGTTCGTTTGCCATCCCAGCCGATCGCAGTGCAGCTGTGAGGCTTGCTCTAGCCCCAGCTAATCGTCAGCTAGCCCCAGCTGATAGTCGGAGAGAGAACAAAGAGCCGGTCGCCATTTCGGCACCACGTGGACTCTAGGAAGAAGGAAGGAATCTCCCCCCCCATAGAAAGGGAGCCATAGTTTAACGCTCTCCATGGAGCAGCTGATTTTTCCGATTTCAGCTTCCTCATTCCAGCCGCAGGGAGACAGATCAAAGCAGCAATGATTGTAAAAGCAGGCTTGCGGCGGCCATTTTGAAGCCGCGAAATTCAAAATGACCGGCTAGCCAGCTCCTATTTAGAACTCATCAGGCTGGATGTAATTACCCTCCTCCCCCCAAGCACGGTGTCGGAAAACTGCAGCTGATGCAAGCTGGCACAAAGTAAAGGATTAATCCTCTTCTCCAATTTGACCCAAGAGGGTGATTAAACTGGAGAAGTTGCGAACGGGAGGGGGAGGAAAGGGGCAAGCGGGCACCATCCTCAACTGCAGCCCTTCCCATCCTCAACTGCAGCCCTTCCCAGAACAAGTCATTACTTTTATCTGTACCGGCTGAGTTTTCAACCCGACAGGCCTTATTTATCAGCCAAAAAAAAAAAAAAAAAAATAGAAAAAGGAAAAAGAGTGAGAGAGAAAAGGTGGAGTCATGTGTCTGCCCAACATTGATGTACAGGTCGTATCATTAATTTGATCTTGCCACTACCAGCAACATAACAGTGGTTGGAAGCATAGTGGTGTGAATATACCATCAATTGACCTTACCACCTTGGACTGCACATTAATTGGGTTACCACCTGGATTATTTCCATTCATTGCCAAGTCGCTCTAGGGCCCAAGCCGGCCTGTTACCGGATCTCTTAGCATGAGATTCCTCTCAGTCTCAACGCTGAGATATCTCTTGTGCCAATGGCATACACCATTGCTGCTCAGGCAGCGCAGGACTCCTCCGTTAGTCCTCCTGGACGTAAGAGGCCAAGATCATCTAATCAGGAGGCAGCAGGCAGGATCAAGGCCAAGGCAATATCTGGCAAAAGATCCTCCAAGGCAGCTGATAAGGAGGCCAAACACCAGGCTCTGGAAAGACAATTCTCCAGAGCCGAAAAGAGACAAAACACAGCAGGAGACGGACTAGTCCTGCCTGCTTACACAGAGGATGAAATATTTGGCCCGCTGCAGCCTAGTCAGGAACCTCTGGAAACAGAGGCTGATGCAGAACAGGCAGAGAAATCCCCCATAAGCAATGGGCCTGAGAGCCCGGGGGCACCTGTTACACACTCAGCAGCAAGGCCTCGTCCCTCAGATAATCTGGGAACCCTATCATCAGAACACTTACAGTCCCTGATATCTCAGGCCGTTGTTCAGGTCATGACCTCTACAAGACATCATAGGTCCAGAGCGGGGTCTGTTACCTCAAGAGGCTGATCCTATCACTCCCAACAGGAGGCCATGGCTTACCAGGGATCGAGCTCACCATCTCGCTCTTCCAGAAGCAGAAGGTCCCCCATGGGGGACTATGAACAAACGGACCAGGGACTGTCAGAGGATGAAGACATATCCCCTGACCCTCCACCATTCGTAGGCCTCTTCAATCTGACCTTATTTAAATCCCTGCTTCACAAGGCCAGCAACACTGCAAGGGTTAAGAGGCCAAGGCTCCCCCAGGAGGGACCCTCTGCATGTCAGGACATGAACAGCAGGGTGTTTTCACAACCCACCTACACACAGCAATATATCCCTTGTCCCCCTCTCTTCTTTGATACAATTCAGAAAAATTTGGGGACACCGGGATCCTTCCCTCAAATGGGGGGGGGGACAGATAAGAAACTCTTCAACATAGACCCGGCCTTATCGGAGGTAATAGAGGTCCTGGCAGTAGATGAGCCACTAGCAGCTCTATTCTCACCATCCACGGTATCTGGGGATGCGGCGGAGGCCATGAAATCAGAGGACAGGAAGGCAGAACTCACTTTCCGCAGAACTCACCAGATCTCAGCGTGGGCAATCAAGGCAGCCATATCTAGTTTCTTTTTCGCTAGGACTTCGTTGCTCTGGCTGCGCCAACTCCAGACCAGGATCTCCTCAGAGGAGGAGAGAACCCACCATGATTTAAGGAGGTTGGTGGCGGCAGCCAAATTCATGGCAGATTCATCATTACATGCCGCAAACTACTCTGCCAGGGCAATAGCGTCCAACATCACAGCACGCAGATTACTGTGGTTCAAATAATGGCGAGCCGACATCAAGGCCAAGCAGCTGCACCTTACAAGGTGGCCTACTCTTTGGTGAAGCCCTCAACCCTTACCTGATAGAAAACAAGGACAAATGCAAGGTCCTGGCCCACCTCTCAAAGAGGACGGAGAGGAGAGTCTCTACCTACCATTGCAGACAGCCCTTTCAATCAGAAGCAGGTCCAGAGCCTCCTTCCTTTTCCCGTCCCTATCAGCCCAGATCAGACCGACAGGTCGACAGATCTGGCAACAGGGACAGATTTAGGCAGCAATTCCAGTCAAAGCGCCCCTTTTGAGTAGTGGGGGGCACCCCTTTCATAAATCCAAGTGATGGCAGGGAGGGCTCCCCCCTTCGTGGCAGGCTGGCTCTTTTCGCACACAGATGGCAAGTCACCACCACGGACCTTTGGGTCCTAAATATTGTCAGATTCGGCCTCTCACTGGAATTCACCTCCAAGCCCCCGAACCACTTCATCCCTTGCCCATCACCCAAGGATCTGACCAAAAGGGGCCTCGTCAAGGAGGCCATCCAGCACCTCCTGGATATCCAGACTATAGAACCGGTGCAGATGGGACAGCAGGGACAGAGATTCTACTCCATCTTATACATAGTCCCAAAGAGTTCGGGGGGATGGAGAGCAATTCTAGACCTAAAAAGTCTGAACAATTACCTGGCATACAAAAAGTTCAAAATGCAGACTCTCCAGTCTATATTAGCAGGCATCAGAAGGGGAGACCTCTTGACATCCATAGATCTGATGGAGGCTTACCTTCACATCCCCATACTTCCCGAGCATTGAAAGTTTCTCAGGTTCTGCTATGCACTTTCAATACAGGGCCTTGCCCTTTGGACTTTCTTCGGCCCCCAGAGTATTCACAAAGGTACTGGCGACACTCACCGCACATCTATGAACCATCCCCATGCGCATCCAGTGTTATCTGGACGACATTCTCATCCAATCATCATCCATTCAAATGGCACAGTCAGAGCTGACCGTAAGAGCCCTTCAAGACCATGGGTTCTCAGTAAACTTCCAAAAGAGTCAAACAGTTCCGTCGACCCGTCTCCTTCATCTGGAAGCTGTGATAGACACACTGAAGTGTGTGAGGTCTACCTCTTTCAAGAACGCCAAAACAGCATCCGAGCCCTGGTCAAGCAGATTCGAAGGAAACAGGCCACCACCCTGCTGGGAAAGATGATCTCATGCATAGCAATAGTGCCCTGGACACGACTATACTCCAGACACCTGCAATGGTTTTTGCTCCTGTTTCAGAAAATAGGAACCAGTTCCTCCAACCAGAAGGTAAGGGTACCACCAAGGGTCCTGAAGTCGCTCCAATGGTGGTCATCCCCAGCGGTGGGAAAGGGACACATGTTCAAGGAACCCATCCGAGTCATTCTGACCATGGATGCCAGCTTATCCGGCTGGGAAGCACACCTGCAATCACAACTGGCACAGGGGCAATGGTCCAAAGTGGATCTGAGACACAACATAAACTGGTTAGAGCTCAGAGCCATACACCTGGCCCTCTGCCACTTCCGCAGCTCAGTGGCGAATCAACACGTCCTAGTTCTCATGGACAACGTGGCGGCAAAGGCCCATGTCAATCAATGGGAGCACATGATCCAGATCCCTCGTGTCCAAGGCCCAATCGCTGGGAAGCTGGGCCAAGAACAACCTAGTCTCCCTCAGGGCCGAACACATATCAGGAGAGGCGAATGAACAGGCGGACTTCCTGAACAGGATAACAGTAGACCACTCAGAATAGAGCCTGCACCCAGCTCTCTTCAGAGAAAACATCACAGAGGTTCAGCCATCCAGTGCTGGACCTATTCGCCAGTCCCAGGAATGCCCAGCTCCCGAAGTTCTTCTGCTTCCCGTCACCAGGGGGGGAGAGAACAGATGTGCTCTGGAGACATTGGCCGAGGGGGTTACTATATGCCTTCCCTCTTCTTCCTCTGATGCAAGCAACCTACAGGAAGATTCTGCAGGAACAAGCAGAGGTGATACTCATTGCGCCACACTGGCCAAGACGGCTGTGGTTTGCTGACCTCATAAGTCTTTCAATATCTCCTCCGTGGAGGATTCCTCACGACCGAATCTCCCTCAGCCAGGGGGCTCTGCAACACCCAGAGCCACAGTGGCTCCAACTAGCCGCCTGGCACTTGAATGGAGCCTCCTAGAAGGGGAGGCTTATTCACCAAACGTCATTAACACGATACAGGCCTCAAGAAGGCTTACAACTAACAGAATTTACGACTCCACATGGAGAAATTACTGCAGCTGGTGTGCAAAGCAGCATTTAGACCCTTTTAAAATTGCTATTCCAAGGGTCTTAGACTACTTATGGGAGGGATTTAAGAGGGGTTTAGCACCCAACACAATTCACAGACAGGTGGCTGCCCTGTCCACTATACTCACATATGGCAACTCTGAACCACTGGCCAAACACCCAGTGGTGCGAGCCTTCATGAAGGGTACAATGCACAACAGACCACCCGCGGTCCACAGATATCCCTCCTGGGATCTGTCCAAGGTCCTACAAGCCATCACCTCATCTCCATTTGAACCTATCCGGACCTGCACCTTACAGTACCTGACACTTAAGGTCGCATTTCTGGTCGCCATTACCTCGGCTAGATGCATTTCAGAGTTAGCAGCACTATTAGTTAGGGAAGACCTCTGCATCTTCCACGCAGACAGGTGGTTCTACGTCTGGACCCCTCCTTCATTCCCTTATTCCATAGAACACAGGAGGTGGTGCTACCAGACTTTTGCCCTCAGCTCTCCCATGAATTGAAACACAAATGGCACTCTTTAGACATTCGCAGGGCCTTAAGGCAATACATAAAGCGAACTGCACCCTTCCGCAAATCTGAGGCCCTGTTCGTATCCTTCCATTCGTACTCAAAAGTGGCAAAGGGTCATAGCGTCCACAATCGGCAGATGGATCAGGAACTGCATAGCAAAAGCATACCAGAGGCAATCGCTCTCAGTGCCTAAACAAATCACTGACCTTCCACTTAGCGCTGTGACAGCAGCGTGGGCGACTCAGGCGCCAATTGAGATATGTAGGGTGGTGACGTGGGCATCGCCTTCCCCTTTTGTAAGACGCTACAAGTTAGATATGTTCGCATCGGCGGAGGCCTCCTTTGGCAGGAGGGTCCTCCAATGCGTAGTATCAGAGAGTGGGACACAGGCCCAGATGGCTTCCCACCTACAGGGACAGTGATGCTTTGGCAAGTCCCATTGGTGGATTCTCCACTCATCATGCTGGAGAAGGGGCGTTGCCTTAGCTGGTCGCCTTTTCTCAGCATGCCGATAGAGAATCCACTCCCACCCTTAGGGCCAGTCAGGTCCTGTGCTGGGGAAGGGATCAAGCCAACACACTTGAATCATAGCCAGTAGCTGCGCCTCAGTTGAGACTGGGGTCCTGCTTCAGGCAATTTGGCTGACTTAGTCTATACAGGCAGAAGACAAGCAAAATCCAAGCTTCCTATGGTTTTCTCAGCTGTCCTTACCAATCTCTGTATGGACTTTTTATCTGAGGCACTGCTGCCACAAATCAGACAGTGATGCAGTTTGTTAAAATGCTTTCAATTTTGCCTCTGTAAAAAGTGGCCAGGACAGAAGGAGAAAGGTGTGTTCAACACAGGAAATACAGACACTGGTTTGCACACTTTACTAAGGATGACGTGTGGAGAGACCAATTCATATTGTTAGTTATCTACACCCCCAGATACTTGATAGTGTTGACCACCTCTACAACTGCATCCTTGGCACTGAGTGGAGTATGACTATGCTGGCTCCTTCTAAAATCTACAATGATCTCCTTTGTTTTATCAACATTTAGAACCAGGTTACTTTTATTGCACCAGTCCACAGAGCCTTCATCTCTTCCCTATAAGCATCTTCATTGTCATCCTGGATAAGACCCACTGCTGTGTCATCTCCATATTCACAGTATGGTTCGTAGCAGATTTGGCACAGCAGTCATGGGTCATCAAGGTGAACAGTAGTGGACTCAGGACACAGCCCTGTGAAGAATTGGAAATTTTCTTTTCAACTCGTACTGGGGCCTATCAATAAGGAAATCAAGTATCCAATTACATAAAGGAGTATTAAAACCTAATAGGCCCAGTTTGTTCACCAGATGCTGAGGGATGATTGTGTTGAATGCTGAACTAAAATCCACAAACAGCATTTGCACATGAGTATTCTTCCTTCCAGATGTGCCAAGCTAAGATGAAGCACATAGGAAAGTGCATCTTCTACAGAGCGGTTCTTCCGATAGGCAAACTGTAATGAGTCAAATGTAGAGGGAAGGCATGAAACCATGTAGTCCTTTACCAATCTCTCAAAACACTTCATCATAATGGAAGTGAGTGCAAATTTATTTATTTATTTATTTATTTTGACTTATATGCCGCCCTTCTCCCCAGACTCAGGGCGGCTCACAGCAAAAATACAAGTACAAAAATATAAATCAATTAAAATAGTAATATACAATATAAAAACTATATAACTATTACAGAGAAGGCCCTAACCCTAGGTCCCGCCAGATGGCACTGTCTAACAGACGGGACCCGTAGGAGGCCAACCCTGTGTGCCCTAACCGGTCGCTGGGATTCATGGGGCAGAAGACGGTCCCGCAAGTATCCTGGCCCATTGCCATATAGGGCTTTATAGGTCATAACCAACACTTTGAATTGTGTTCGGAGACCAATTGGTAGCCAGTGCAGCTCACGGAGGGCTGGAGTGATATGAGCATGTCTTGGGAGACCCAAGACGGCTCGCGCGGCCACATTCTGAACTACTTGCAGTCTCCAGACATTCTTCAAAGGTTGCTCCATGTAGGGAGCCTTACAGTAGTCGAGTCTCGAGGTGACAAGGGCATGGGTGACTGTGAAGAGTGACTCCCGATCCAAATAGGGCCGCAACTGGCGCACCAGGTGAACCTGGGCGAATGCCCCCCTCGCCACAGCCAAAAGATGGTATTCTAAACTTAGCTGTGGATCGAGGAGGACACCCAAGTTGCGAACCCTCTGTGGAGAGCACTAAGAAAAAGCTTTGTTCAACAGAATTTCTAGGTGAGGAGTAGGAACAGAAGTTTGGTAAACATTTTCTTACATTTTATTTGGTGGTTGCTTACTATTTTTGATGCTTACAATTAATTCTCACTTTACTCTTAAAATCATCTCTTTTTCCACCTCAAATGAACCTAGATCTTGAGATTTCTTAAACTCTTGAATCATGAGATTTGTTCATGAGGTCTTCTGACAGCAAGATATTTTTATGCAATGAATAGAATCTTGAATAAGGAGTCAAACCCAAATGAAATAAAAAGTGTTTCTTATGTAAAAAGTACATTTATGTCTGTGTAACTAGATATATATTTATCCTTAATAATAAATAGCTTTAAGCCTCATTGTAGTCAAGTCCCCAAACTTAACTCATGCAGTATGAAATGGCACTGAAAAATATGACCTATAACCATTTTTCACACTTATGACCATTGTGGCATTCCCCATAGTCATGTGATCAAAATTCAGATGCTTGGCATCTGGCTCATATTTATGACCATTGCGCTATCCTGGAGTCATATTACTTTTGTGACCTTCTGGCAAGCAAAGTCAGTGGGGGACCCAGATTCACTTAACAACCATGTTAACAACTACAATGATTCACTTAACAATTGTGACAAGAAAGGTCATAAAATGGGTCTCAGATGTCTCACTTAATAACAGAAATGTTGGGCTCAATTGTGGTCGTAAGTTGAGGACCACCTGCACACATTTCTAGGGTTGTACCCTAGAACGGTCAAAACAAATCATCAAGGTCTGGAATTTATCCAAACCATTGTGCATTATTTGGTTTGGTAGAAAGAAGTCCAGAATGTTTTGATTGTTCCTGGTTTTGGCTGTAACAAAATAAAGGAACCATGGTATTGATTGCAAACCTTTTGACTTGATATGTCAATTTGAAAAATTCCTAATTTGACTCTGCTGACATTTCAGCCCCCAAAGAGAAACAGTTATTTCCTCTTCCCATGGTGACTCTGAACAATGATACTTTTCAGCAGCTCTGAGGCCTCAACTTAAGCTCTTAGTGTCAGCACTGCCACTCAAAAAAGCCACCCTGCGATGTTCCCTAAGCACATTCCATTCTTGTGCAGCCTCTGTAACTTATGAAAATCATGTGAGAATGGGATATGCTTTCAAGAATAGTTTTTGAGTGTTAGTGATTGCTTTTGTATTACCCAAAATATCATAATGTGTCACATTTGACACATGTGTCATAGGTGTACCATGACTTAACTTCCTCCTTTCATTTCAGCTTTGGCTTTTCCCCATTCTTTTTTCCATGTCCAGAACAAAACAGCTTCCTTTTATTCAGGTTTTGTTTTGAGTATACTACTTTAAACCAGATGCTCTATGGATGGAGTTATTCATACATAGAACATTTTACATTTTTCTAATTATTTTGTAATTTACAATATTTTATATTGTCCCAAAGGTGCTATTTCAAAACTGGATTTTCATTGGGTTGTTTTTTTTTGTTATGACACTTTGCTTCTCATCCAAGAAACTTCTTCAGTCAGAATTATATACATAATTAATTATATATGTAATTAAAACTTGATATTGTCTATTCCTATAATTAACATAGCTCTTGTTTTCTTTTATTTTCAGAGGCCCTGTTCCAGTTCTCGTTATGAGTCTTCTTTTTATTGCATCTGTATTTATGTTGCACATCTGGGGGAAATATACTCGCTCATAATGTCATATCTACCAAATTTAAAAACACATTCTGGACCAAATTAACATTGCTATCGGATTTTACTTAATCAAATTCTTTTCCGTTGAAGATGCTGTTTGTATCTACACAATTAAATTGCATTAAATATTAAAAAATATGACCAAATGAAACTGTTCATTTCTTTTTTATGAATATTATATTTTGATGGCAGTAAGGACAATTTCATTACAGGAAGTTCTCAGCTTAGCCATTCATTTAGCGACTGAGCAAAGTTACAACGGCACTAAAAAAAAGTGACATATGACTATTTTTGTTGTAGCATCCACATGGTGAAGTGATCAAATTCAGATGTTTAGCAACAGGTTCATCTTTTTGACGATTGCAGTGTCCTGGAGTCATGTGATCACCTTTTGTGATGTTATGACAGGCAGTCAATGGGGAAGCCAGATTCACTTAGCAACCATATTAGCAACCATTGCAGTGATTCCCTTAACAAGAAAGTAGCAAGAAAATGGGGTGAAACTCACTTAAAATGGGGTAAAACTTAACAACTGTCTTGCTTAGTAACAAAAATTTTGGGATCAATTGTGCTTATAAGTTGAGGACTACATGTATATAATTCAGTATAGCCCAACTGTTGAAAGCTAAATGTCCCTAAAGTTTATAAAAAAAAAAAGAAAAGAAAAATTTACAATTTGCTTATCTCCCCAGTTTTTCTTTTTCTCCATGACAGCTTGGCTGTCACAATTCTGTACGAAGGTGGTCAGAATTATTGCTGTGTAACCATACAGATATTTTAAAACTGTCTAGAGCAGTGGTTCTCAACCTTTCTAATGCCACGATCCCTTAATACAGTTCCTCATGTTGTGGTGACCCACAATCATAAAATTACTTTCGTTGCTATTTCATAACTGTAATTTTGCTACTATTATGAATTGCAATGTAAACAACTGATATGCAGCATGTATTTTCATTGTTACAAATTGAACATAATTAAAGCATAGCGATTAATCACAAAAACAAAATGTAATTATATATTGTTAAATATTTATTTCTAATTACAAATAAATGAAATTTTGTCTCGAAGCATGGTGTAGCATGGGTAACAGTCTTAATATAACAGCAGTAAACTACATTGCTACATTTTTCAACAGTATGTGTAAGAAGCAAATGTCAGTGCGAAGGTTGAGATTGCTTCTTTCGCACCAGATCAGTAATTCTCGGGGCAGTCTTTGCAAGAGCACAGTGAAGATCATCTTCCACAACAAGTCTACTTCTGTATTTAGACTTGATAACCAACAAGCTGGAAAACCCTGTTTCACAAAGATATGTTGTTGGAAATGGAAGAAGAAGGCACAACACAGTCTCAGACAGAACAGGATATGACTGCAAACATTTGATTCAGAATTTTGTAACTGGCATTGTAGAGAAATCAGTTCTCGCTGCATCACTGTTAATAAGTTCAATGAACTCCTCTTGTGCTGTCTCAGGAATGTTTTCAACTTTGACTGTGAATGGGCTTCTGGCAAGTGCAAATGGGGTGTCAGGTAGATTTGGAAAGTACAATGAAATTTCATCTGCCAGCATGTGCAAGTGTTCTTTCATAGAAATTATCATCGTAATCCTTTTGTCTGGTTCAATGTCATGTTCCTCAAAAAAAGCAGATAAGGTAGGCAACATGTAATTTTTTTTTCATCCAATTTCTTTTGCCAAAGCTGAAGTTTCATTTGGAATGATTGGATCTTGTCAGACAAATCAAGGCACGTTGCATTTGGTCCTTGCAGTGATAAATTTAACTCATTCAAGAGGGCAAAGATGTCAACCAAGTAAGCTATTTGCTGCAGTTCACTGTTATCGCTGAAAAGTGCCTTGAAGTGTGGTCTTGCTTTCTGACTAAAAAAACGTTTTGAGTTCATCACGAAGCTCAAAAACACGTTTTAAAACCTTTCCTCTTGACAACCATCTTACTTCAGTGTGAAATAGCAGAGCATTGTTCGGTGCATCCAACTCGTTGCACAGTTGGGAAAACAGTAGACTGCTCGCCTTTACAAAGTTGACTGAATTTATGACGCTTCTCATTACTTCTTGTAACTCTTGTGGCAGCGTCTTTGTTGCTAATATTTGCCGATGAATCATACAGTGAGTTCCGATGACTTTTGGTGACTCATTCAGAACCAAACGTTGAAATCCAGAGCGACATCCTAGCATAGCTGGAGCACCATCTGTGCAAACACCACAAACCTTTTCCAAAGAGATGTTATGCTCTTTCAGAAATGAACCAACTGTGTCAAATACATCACGTGCAGTAGTTGTCGTTTCAAGAGGTTTGCAAAAAAGAAACTCAACTTTAAAGTCGCCATTGTTAATATACCTCACGTAAACCAGTAACTATGAACCGTTTGCAACATCTGTAGATTCATCAAGCTGGATACTAAATATTGGAAGTGGAGCAGATTTAATTTCTTGGAGTACCTGACCAAGAATATCAGCAGACATGTCATCTATTCTTCTGCGGACAGTGTTGTTAGATATGCAAATTGAACTCAATTTCATCACAAATTCGTCTCCGATCATAAGTCGAACAATGTCTTTGGCCGCTGGCAACAGTAACTCCTCTGCAATAGTGTGAGGCTTCGTAGCTCTGGCAATTCTGAGTGCCACCGCATGGCATGCCACCGCATGCCACCAGTGTCAAGTCTGGCTTTCTTGAGTCCATCAGCCTTGCATCTAAAATACTTGGTATCCTTGTCAGCAAAGCTTGGATGCTTGGTCTCAAAATAGCATTTCAGTTTGTTTGGCTTCATGGATTCGGCTGATAGATAGTTAGATAGCTGATAGTTCCGGCTCCCTTAAAGGAGGCACTTGTGCGCCCCCTCCTCAAGAAGCCTTCCCTGGACCCGGCAGTTTTAAATAATTATCGTCCAGTCTCCAACCTTCCCTTTTTGGGGAAGGTTGTTGAGAAGGTGGTGGCACTCCAACTCCAACGGTCCTTGAATGAAGCTGATTATCTGGGCCCTCAGCAGTCTGGGTTCAGGTCTGGTTACAGCACGGAAACTGCTTTGGTCGCGCTGACCGATGATCTCTGGCGGGCCCGGGATAGAGGTTATTCCACTATCCTGGTGCTTCTTGACCTCTCAGTGGCATTCAATACCATCAACCATGGTATCCTTCTGCGCCGGTTGGAGGGGCTTGGAATGCGGGGCACCGTTCTATGGTGGTTCACCTCCTACCTCTCTGGCCGGTTGCAGTCTGTGTTTGCAGGAGGTCAGAGATTGGCTCCGAGGTCTCTTCCATGTGGAGTTCCTCAGGGGTCCGTTCTCTCACCTCTGCTTTTTAACATCTACATGAAGCCGTTGGGTGAGATCATCTGTCGACATGGGGTGAGTTATCATCAATATGCTGATGATACTCAGCTTTATATCTCTACCCCGTGTCACTACAGTGAAGCAGTTGAAGTGATGAACCGGTGCCTGGAGGCTGTTGAGGTCTGGATGGGTGCCAACAGGCTCAGACTCAATCCCGACAAGACAGAGTGGCTATGGGCTCTGCCTCCCAAGGACAATTCCAACTGTCCGTCCATTACCCTGGGGGGAGAAGTTTTGTCCCCCTCGGAGAGGGTTCGCAACTTGGGTGTCCTCCTCGATCCACAGCTAAGTTTGGAACATCATTTTTCGGCTGTGGTGAGGGGAGCATTCGCCCAGGTTCGCCTGGTGCCCCAGTTGCGGCCCTATTTGGACCAGGAGTCACTCCTCACAGTCACCCATGCCCTTGTCACCTCGAGATTCGACTACTGTAATGCTCTCTACATGGGGCAACTTTTGAAAAATGTCCGGAGACTGCAAGTAGTCCAGAATGCGGCCACGCGAGCTGTCTTGGGTCTCCCAAGACATGCTCATATCACTCCAGCTCTCCATGACCTGCACTGGCTACCAATTGGTCTCCGAACACAATTCAAAGTGTTGGTTATGACCTATAAAGCCCTTTATGGCAATGGACCAGGATACTTGCGGGACCGTCTCCTGCCTCATGAATCCCAGCGACCGGTCAGGGCGCATAGGGTTGGCCTACGAGTCCGTCTGTTAATGTCATCTGGCGGGACCTAGGGCAAGGGCCTTCTCCGTTACTGCCCCAGCCCTCTGGAACCAGCTTCCCTCAGAGGTCTGTACTGCTTCCTCCTAGCTTTCCGGAAAGTGCTGAAGACGCATCTATGCCGACAGGCTTGGGGCATATGAGCTGTGCTCTGCCCCTCGGCCCTAAGAGTGTCCCCCCATCAGCGACTGTGAACTGATTGTATTTGTATGTGGTATGAATGTGGTTAATTTTAAAATTGTTATTGTATTCTTGTGATGAGCCGCCCTGGGTCTTCGGAGAAGGGCGGCATATAAGTTTGAATAAACTTGAAACTTGATAGGACTTCATAGGAAATGACACATTGTGGTTTCTCTTTTCCAGCTTCAATTATTGATGTAAAACCATATTGTAGAAAAGCCTCACAATATCTTCTTTTCTTAGTGTTCCTCTCTACACGATCCATTGTCATGGGATGGTTTGCTAATGAAAGTAATATATAACAATAGCTTTAATAATACAAAAGGTTATACATGGCGTAGTTCTGGCAATACAGTTCATTAAAGTTTCCTATGATTTACCATTCTCTTGTGTTTTTTTGTTACATATATGTTACTATAACCCAGTGTTTCTCAACCTTGACAATTTTAAGGCATGTGGACATCAACTCCCAGAATTCCACAGCCAGCAATGTATAACCCAAAATGCATACTTAAAGTGATGTTTGAATCCAGTCATTGCAAAGCAACATTTATGACGCAGTGTATGTCCTAAATAAGTCAGTTTGGGGGCATACTCAGGAAACTATGGCCTACTAATATGTGTGAACTTATATAGAATATCCTCCCCTTCTGCTTGCAAGGAAACCTGATCTTAACTTGTACTGAGGAAACCCAAAGTCTGCTCCGGGCCTGACTCGGAAGGCCCTCGGACTCCCTGGAGCAGAGAAGCGCCCAGCCACCTGCGGGAAGCTTGGCTTGGCCCTGTGGGGGTCTTCAGCCTCCCCTCACTCCCTTCAGGGTCTAGGCTTTAGCGAGGGGGTTACTGTTACTGTTAGCCGGTCATTGTTCGTGCCCCGGGACGTCCAGCTTGTTTTGGGCGGGCTTCCGAGAGGGGACCCTCATCTGGCTTTGTCAGCCCGGGAGGGGCACAGGCGGGGTCCCCTCGACACCCCCCCCAGCTATGGCCGCTTGCAGCTCAGCAGCAGCACTGCCACCACCGCTCTTTGGCAGAGCCTTTCCGCCCGTAGGGCGCGGACAGCAGCCCGGCACTTGTCTGCCTGCCTTCCTCCCTTGGGGACTCCTGGGTGCCCGCCCTGCGCCGTCACCTCACCAGGACCACGGCCCCGATACTGCAGGCGTGGAGGACAGCCTGGCCGGCTGCTCAGCCATCCGCCGCACCCCATGTGCATCACTTTCGCACGCAGTGCCAGCCACTTCCTTGCCAGAACCATCTCCGCCTGTCCCGCGCAGCCCCGCTGTGTGAAGCTGGCCCCGCGACTCCCATTGCGCCACCGCACACCACATCGATGGTGCAGCGCTTCAATTCGCCACCCGAGCTGGACACCAGTGGGGGGCAGTGGGAGGGTGCAGACGGCAGATAGGCCCAGGCGGCAGCAGGCGTTGTAAGCCAGGCACTCCTGGGCGGCCACATAAGTTCAGGATGAGGCAACGGTGGTGCAGGTCCAGCACCGGCCATGCCAGCCTCCCCTCACTCCCTTCAGGGGTCTGGACAGAACCCTTAAAGCCCGGAGACTTTATCGAGGGGGTCAATCTCCAGGGTCAGCGGTGTCACTTGCCCCGGGCTGCCCTTAGAGATGCCCAAGAGAGGCCGGTTATTGTTCACACCCTGGGGCACCCAGCTTGTCTCGGCCCGGCACTTGCCTGCCTGCCTTCCTTGGGGACTCCCGGGCGCCCACCCTGCACCGTCAGCTCACCAGGACCACGGCCCCGATGCTGCAGGCATGGATGACAGAACCTGGCCAGCTGCTCAGCCATCTGCCGCGCCCCATGCGTGCCACTTTCGCACACAGCGCCAGCTGCTGCCCCGCCAGAACCACCTCCACCGCCGCATGTCCCATGCAGCCCGGCTATGTGAAGCGGGCCCCGCGACTCCCACGGCACCACCCGCACACCACACCAATGGCACACGAGGTGAGCACGCTTTTTTGGCAGGACACAGTTAAGTGCTGCTATCCACCTCCCACCCCTGGTCCTCTTTTACTTACAATTAGTAGAGTAGAAGATGGCGTTCCGTAGTTCAGTGGTTCTCAACCTTTCTAATGCCGTGACCCCATAATACAGTTCCTCATGTTGTGGTGACCCCCAACCATAAAATTATTTTTGTTTCTACATCGCCGGGTGCCGTGGCCAAGTCGGTGTGGCCACCAAATGGGTGTGGCCAAGTGGGCGTAACCACCAAGTGGGCGTGGCAAGAAAGACAGCCCCGGCCACCATTAATGCTGTGCCGCCGCTGCATGTATTTTAATGCATGTTTACCCTGCCTTTAAATGTGGGACCAAAATTTACAGAAAGTTAGTAAATAATAAATAAGAACAGGCTGCTTTCATTTGAACCATAAATTATAGTGGGAACCTGGAGGGATTTTCTTTCAGTGAAGATAAAAGAAAGTATATGAAAGAGAGGGAATAAAAAGCAAAGCAGAAAGGAATAAGAAGAGTGAGAAATGGCATGGAAGTTATAGGTTTCGTGGATCAGAAATAAACAAAACAAATCAGTTTTAAGAGAATAAATGGCAACAAATGGAAGATTCAAACTAGTTTTAAGGGAATAAAAGGAAATAAATGGAAGTATTAAACCACTTTAAACAATAAATGGAAGAATCAAAGCAGTTTATAAAAGGAAATAAATATCAGCAAACAAGAATGCTTTAACCAAATTTTTGTAGCCCAGATGTGATAGCCTCCTCAGAGATTACATGCATATTTGTGCAGTTGTGCATTAGAATAGCACAAAATGTTGGTTTCAAATAATTTTATTGTGCAATAAATGAATGAATAAATGAAGTAACTTTGTTCAACCCCCCCCCATTTGCTAACAAAGTTAATAGCACATGGGAGTCCACCCACCCCAGGGGTTGGCAACCCAAAACACTCAAAGAGCCACTTGGACCTGTTTCCCACCGAAAACAAAACACTGGGAGCCGCAAAAACCTTTTGATATCTAAAATGAAGATAACACCTGCAGATATCCTTTTTTACCTTTTAATGTGTGTGTGTGTGTGTGTGTGTGTGTGTCTTTTTGTGTGTGTATATATAAAATAAAGGTAAAAAAAGGATATATGCAGTGTTATCTTCATTTTAGATGTCAAAAGGGTCTTTCTCTGTCACTTTTCTCTCTTTTTTTTCCTTCCTCTCTTTCTCTTTCCTCTTTCCCTCTTTCCTCTAACTTTCTCTTTCTATCTCTTATCCTCTTTCCTCTCTTTCTCTTCTTTCTTTCCTCTTTCCTCTTTCTCTTCTTTCTCTTTCCTTTCTCTCTTTTCTCAATCTTTTTTCTCTTTCCTCTCCCCCTCTTTCTCTTTCTTCTTTCTCTCTCTCCCTCTTTCCTCTTTCCCTCTCTCTTTCCTCTCTCTTCTCTTTCTCTTTCCTCTTTCTCTTTCCTCTCTTTCCTCTAACTTTCTCTCTTTCCTCTTTTTCTTCTCTCTCTCTTTCCTCTTTTTTCCTCTCTTTCCTTTCTCTTTCCTCTTTCTCTTATTTCTCTTTCTCTCTTTCTTCTAACTTTCTCTCTCTTTTTCCTCTTTCTTTCCTCTCTTTCTCTTTCCTTTCTCTTATTTCTCTTTCTCTTTCCTCTAACTTTCTCTCTCTTTCCTCTCTCTCTTCTCTTTCTCTTTCCTCTTTTTTCCTCTCTTTCTCTTTCCTTTCTCTTTCCTCTTTCTCTTATTTCTCTTTCTTTCTCTCTTTCCTCTAACTTTCTCTTTCTTTCCTCTCTTTTCTCAATCTTTTTTCTCTTTCCTCTTTTTCTCTTTCCTCTCCTCTCTTTCTTTCTCTTTCCTCTCCCTCTTTCTCTCTCTCTCTCCCTTTCCTTTTTCTCTTTCCTCTTTCTCTTTTTCCTCTGACTTTTTTCCTCTCTCTTCTCTTTCTCTTTCCTCTTTTTTCCTCTCTTTCTCTTTCCTTTCTCTTTCCTCTTTCTCTTATTTCTCTTTCTCTCTTTCCTCTAACTTTCTCTTTCTTTCATCTCTTTCACTTTCCTCTCTTTTCTCAATCTTTTTTCTCTTTCCTCTTTTTCTCTTTCCTCTTCCCCTCTCTCTTTCTTTCTCTTTCCTCTCCCTCTTTCTCTCTCTCCCTCTTTCCTCTTTCTCTTTTTCCTCTAACTTTCTTTTCCTCTCTCTCTCTTCCTCTTTCCTCTTTCTCTTCCTTTCCTCTTTCTCTTTTTCCTCTTTCTCTCTCTCTCCCTTTCCCTCCAGGTGAAGAGAGAGAGAGAGAGAGCGAAAGGCAGATGGTGCCCAACGGACAGGGAGGGGGAGCAGGACGGCAGGCAGCAGTTCCCAGCCACCCCTCCCACGTCCTCAACCAAACAGATGGGTAGGGGAGCAGGACGGCAGGCAGCAGTTCCCAGCCGCCCCCCACGTCCTCAGCCAAACATGGGGAGGGGAGCAGGACGGCAGGTAGCAGTTCCCAGCCGCCCCCCCCACGACCTCAGCCAAACAGATGGGGAGGGGAGCAGGACGGCAGGCAGCAGTTTCCAGCCGCCCCCCATCTTCAGCAGAACAGGCGGCGAGGGTGAGCAGGACGGAAGGCAGCGGCTCCCAGCCGCCCCCCCATGTCCTCAGCCAAACAGATGGGGAGGGGAGCAGGACGGACGGACGGCAGGCAGCCAGCCTGGCTTGCCTCTGGCCTCAGTCCATCTCTTTGCTGCTGCGCCTGCTGCCGGGAAAAATGCCCCGGCAGAAGCTGCCTTTGTCCAAAGGCTGGGAGGAAGCTCGCAACTATGATATCGACCATGCCACCAAAACTACCAGCTGGGTCACCATGCAGGACAGGTGAGGAAGGACGGATCAGAGGAGGCTGAGCCAGTGGGCTGGGGAGGAGCCTTATGGGAACACCGGCGGCCACAGGGTGTTTTGTAGCCGGTGGGCTGGTTGCGAAATTCCACGAAATGGGGGCAGGGTGTTCTGGGGCTGCTGGGTGTCCAGCGGCCAAGCAGAGGAAGCTCAGCAGCAGGCCAGAGACAAAACTTACTGTTTTTACTTGTTCTCTCTTGCTTTCTGCTGCTTGTTCTCTCTCGCTTTCTGCCGCTTGTTCTCTGTCTCACTTTCTGCCACGTGCTCCGAAACTTCCTTAGTTTATATTGGCTTTCGAATGCCAATAGAATAGAGTCTCTTGAATAGACTCTATTCTATTGGCTTTCAAAAGCCAATAGAATGAGTGGGAGTAGCATAACTAAGGAAAAGGGGAAAAATATGGCGGACTGCGTTGTTTGGTGACCCCGTGAAATGGTCATTCGACCCCAAACGGGGTCGCAACCCACAGGTTGAGAACCGCTGCCGTAGTTGATCAGCAGGGATGGGTGGAAAGTTCCTGCAAACTCGCCTTTGCTGCAGACAACTTGCGGCAACGTTTGCCGGCTGGGACTTTTGATGCACTCAGCACTGCAGAAACAGCCTTTAACAGCCAGGTCTGGACAATTCCTATTGGCTTTCGAAAGTCAATAGAATAGACTCTATTCTATTGGCGTTCGAAAGCCAATATAAACTAAGGAAGTTTTCTGACCGATGATCTCTGGCAGGCCCGGGATAGAGGTTATTCCACTATCCTGGTGCTTCTTGACCTCTCAGCGGCTTTCGATACCATCGACCATGGTATTCTTCTGTGCCGGTTGGAGGGGCTTGGAGTGCGGGGCACTGTTTTACGGTGGTTCACCTCCTACCTCTCTGGCCGGTCGCAGTCGGTGTTTGCAGGAGGTCAGAGATCGGCTCCGAGGTCTCTTCCGTGTGGAGTCCCTCAGGGATCTGTTCTCTCACCTCTGCTTTTCAACATATACATGAAACCGTTGGGTGAGATCATCCGTCGACATGGGGTGAGTTTTCATCAGTATGCTGATGATACTCAGCTTTACATCTCTACCCTGCGTCATTACAGCGAAGCAGTGGAAGTGATGAACCTGGAGGCTGTTGGGGTCTGGATGGGTGCCAACAGGCTCAGACTAAATCCCGACAAGACGGAGTGGCTATGGGTTCTGCCTCCCAAGGACAATTCCATCTGTCCATCCATTACTCTGGGTGGGGAAGTTTTATCCCCGTTGGAGAGGGTTCGCAACTTGGGTGTCCTCCTCGATCCACAGCTAAGTTTAGAATACCATCTTTCGGCTGTGGCGAAGGGGGCGTTCACCCAGGTTCGCCTGGTGCGTCAGTTGCGGCCCTATTTGGACCGGGAGTCACTCCTCACAGTCACCCATGCCCTTGTCACCTCGAGATTCGACTACTGTAATGCTCTCTATGTGGGGCAACCTTTGAAGAATGTCCGGAGACTGCAGGTAGTTCAGAATGTGGCCGCGCGAGCCGTCTTGGGTCTCCCAAGACATGCTCA
Source organism: Bothrops alternatus (assembly GCA_034064705.1). NCBI lineage: Eukaryota > Metazoa > Chordata > Lepidosauria > Squamata > Viperidae > Bothrops > Bothrops alternatus. Next base: position 13,615,764 of record JARGCV010000103.1, on the reverse strand, counting down.
TATCACTCCAGCCCTCCGTGAGCTGCACTTGCTGCCAATTGGTCTCTGTACACAATTCAAAGTGTTGGTTATGACCTATAAAGCCCTATATGGCAATGGGCCAGGATACTTGCGGGACCGTCTTCTGCCTCATGAATTCCAGCGTCCGATTAGGGCACACAGGGTTGGCCTCCTACGGGTCCCATCTGTTAGACAGGTCTGGCAGGACCTAGGGCTAGGCCCTTCTCTGTTGCTGCCCCAGCTCTCTGGAACCAACTTCCCTCAGAGGTTCGTACTGCTCCCTCCCTCCTAGCTTTCCGAAAATTTTTAAAAGCACATCTATTCAGACAGGCTTGGGGCGTGTGAGCTGCGCTCTGCCCTTGGCCTTTGATTGGGAGTGTATGTTGTATGAGTGAGTATAGTTTTATAGTTTTATATTGTAGTATTATTTTATATGACTTATATATTTTGTACTTGTATTTCTGTTGTGAGCCGCCCTGAGTCTGGGGAGAAGGGGGGCATATAAGTCAAAATAAAGATAAAGATAAAGTCTATTTAAATAGAGTCTATTCTATTGGTGTTCGAAAGCCAATAGAATTAAGAGTCTATTCAAATAGAGTCTATTCTATTGGCATTCAAAAGCCAATAGAATAGAAGGAGTAGCACAGCTCATGGAAAAGTTGAAAAAATCCACCCAAAAAGATGCCGAAACACCGTTCTGAGCATTCTATGAGAAAAAAAGTCCTGGTCTTTGGCGACCCCTGTGAAACAGTCGTTCGACCCCCAAAGGGGTCGCGACCCACAGGTTGAGAACCACTGGTCTAAGTATTCCTAACACCCTTTCAAGGTTAATCCCTCTGCAAGCTCTGGCAACCTTTGTAACACTCTGAAGCTGGCATGGCCAAGCTTTCTGTGCAAGAGATGAATGCATGAATCGTGTTGTGCCACATTACCAAATGTTTGGGCACATTGAATCTTTTGTGCGTGCAACACATAAAGATTATTCTGTTTTATGCCCTGTGCACATACACTCCTGCTTCTTTATATGAGACATCTCCCATCCACAAATGTGGACTCAAGACTGGCACACATAATACATTTTCTCCAGATATGGAATCAGCATACTGCCTTTCCCCATGACTTTTGCCTTCTGGCCATTTGCTAAGACCACTGCATCTCCTCCAATTGAATCCAATCTGGAAAACAACTTAGAATTATTTACAATTGTTTGACTAGCCCCACTGTCTATTAACCATTTGTCTTTGCTATTACAATAGCTAACTTTTGCAACAGCAGCTTGTCCATTTGCTGTTGTTCTTCCTTGTAAATAGTCTTTCTTGAAAAGAGATTCAGCCCCACAAATGAAGCATGTCTTCTTCTCCTGTTCTTCTTGGTAATTCTCTGCTGAGATGTAATCTTATCTCTGTAGACCAGGGCTTTTCAACCAGTGGTACAGGTACCACCTGTGCTACAATGGCACCTGGCAGGTGGTACACGACCCTCCTAGAAAAGTAGTGGGGGAGGGGAATGAGCTGAACTGGTGGCAGCACCGCACAAGCCTGAGCGAGAGATGGCTGAAGATGCAGGGCTGTCAGGGCTCAGTGGAAGCGCCAGGATCAGTGCCACTTTCCAGCTGATCGGCACTTCTTTGGGCTGTCAGGACTCAGTGGAAGCACCAGGATCAGCACCAGGCTCCAGCTGGAACTCGGTGCTGATCTTGGTGCTTCTGCTGAGTCCTGAAGAAGCACCAATCAGCTGGAAAGCAGCACTGATCCTGGCGCTTCCACTGAGCCCAGAAGAAGCGCCGATCAGCTGGAATGTTGCAGCATCTCCAGGGTCTTGTGATTTACATTCAGATGCTTGGCAACTGATTCATATTTATGACAGTCACAGTGTCCCAGGGTCATGTGAAGTGACCAAAACTTGCTGCAACCACCTAGCAGACAGGGAGAATAAAAACCAAACACTCCCACCCCACCCCCGCTGCCAATGCTCAACAGAAATGCTCACAACAATGAAAACCTCGGACAGGAGGAAGAGCGCCACTGGGCGTGTCTTGCTCGGCTGTGGCTTGGAGGACACTTTTTTCAGTGCAATTGTAACTTTGAACAGTCACTAAGTGAATTGTTGTAAGTCGAGGACTACCTGTACTTTATCACTTTTTTCCTTTTTGGTCATCAAGTTTTTGACACCTTGCTAGGTGACTGATAGTACTCAGATGTTGCCATATCTTAAAGGTACAATGAGCGAAAAAGTTGAAAAGCCCTGCTATAGACAATTGGTCTGCTGCTTTGCTCTCTCTGCTCCTTGGATTCCCACCTCAGGAATTTTTCCTCGTGGATGTTTCTAAAATGGTGTTTCTGTTCTTCAGAAACCAAACATCTTTTTTTTTTATTTATTTAATTTTTTTTAATTATTTTTATTAAATTTTATAAAGTTTTAACAAATTTTAACACAGAAATATAATAACTCAACTGATAACAGACAAATAACAAATTTAACAAACAATACAAATAGCTGCTCGGAACCCCCCCCACCACATCCTCCCACATCCTAACCCCTAACCTCCAAACCACCTTCCTCACCATCCAATGCGGTGTAGAGTTTTCCCGAGCGCCCTAAGAAAAAAAAATCTATTCCCTTAATATCCCCAGCTACAGTTGAGAAACATAATCTATTACTTGTTATCTCCCTCCCCCCTCCCCCCCAGGCTTCCCGGAGTGAATACAGAGTAAAAAAATGCAAGAAACCCCGCTAATCTACTATTTAGTAACTATTTATCTATATATCATATCTAATTCTTTCAATTGATATTTCTTTTGCATATAATCAATCCATTTTTTCCAATCCATCAAGAATGTTTCATTTGAGTGGTTCTTCAAGTACGCTGATATCTTAGCCATCTCCACCAGATGGGTAACTTTTAATGTCCATTCTTCAATAGATGGTATTTCCGATGACTTCCAATATTGACCCACCAACAGTCTTGCAGCCGTAGTCAAGTTCAAGATCAACTTAGTCTCTATGGTGGAACAGTCCTTTGTTATACCCAACAAAAATAACTGTGGTACAAACTCAATACGCTTTTTCAAAATATTTTGAAGAATCCACCATATTTTTATCCAAAAAGCCTTAATTTTTTTACATGTCCACCAAATGTGAAAATAAGTTGCATCCATAGATTCGCATCTCCAACATTTGGGTTTCAGATTTGGATACATAAGCAACAATTTTTTTGGGTCTAAATGCCATCTATAAAACATTTTATAAAAATTCTCTCTTAAATGCTGAGCTTGTGTAAACTTAACATTTTTCACCCATATTCTCTTCCAAGTTTCCATCCTAATTGAATGTCCAAAATTCCCTTCCCACTTAATCATACAATCTTTAACTAGTTCCTTTCCAGAATCAATTTCAATTAAAGCATCATATATTCTTTTAATATGCATCGCTCTTTGGTCTCTAATTTGTATAATCAGTTTTTCATCCTTTAAAGAAAAACCCATCTTAACATCTTTTTGCCATCTGGCTTGAAGTTGTGCATGATGATACCAATTATGAGCTATACCTTCCTCCCTTAATCTATCTAGTGATTTCAGTTCTAAGCTATTCCCTTCTTTATTCAAAAGTTTATCATAGGGCTCCACGTCTTGAATTTGTTGTATACCCACACTCTGTATTGCATGTCTGGGAACAGTCCATAAAGGAATTTTACCATTTAACTTATAATAATACTTTTTCCAGACACGCATCACAGAGTTTCTTAATATATGCTCTTTAAAACCCCTGTCCAATTTTTTATCATAAACTAAATAGGCGTGGAACCCATACACTAACCCATATCCTACTATATTCAGTATTCTTTCATTTGTTAAATTAATCCAATCACTTATTGCCACTAGAACTGCTGCATAATAATATAATTTAAAATTAGGCACTTTCATTCCACCTCTCTCTCTTGTATCTTGAATGATTTTAAGTTTAACCCTTGGTTTCTTGCCATCCCAAATAAAATTGTTTATACCTTTCTGCCATTCATCAAGATTCCCATCCTTTTTAAGTATTGGCAACATTTGAAATAAAAATAGAAATTTCGGTAATACATTCATTTTAATAGCGGCTATCCTACCCAAAATAGATAATTGTAGTTTTTTCCAATTCTCCATTTCTTTTTGCACTTTACTCCATAAGAACTCATAATTATTCTTATATAGTTTACCATTTGAGGCTTCTATATAAATTCCTAAATATTTAACTTTTTTAACTATCTCACATCCCGTTATTCTTTCCAAATCTTGTTTTAATTTATTATCAAAATTTTTAACCAACATCTTTATCTTGGATAAATTTAATTTAAAACCTGATACTTTTCCGTAATTTCGAATAATTTCCATCAAACTCTGAACCGATTGCATTGGCTGAGTCAATGTCACAAGTAAATCATCTGCAAAGGCACATAATCTATAATCATGTTTTCTAATTTGTACCCCCTTTAATTCCTCTGATGCTCTAATCCTATTCAGTAAAACCTCTAAAGTTAAGACAAACAATAAAGGAGATAAGGGACAACCCTGTCTAGTACCCTTTTCAATGTTGAACAAATCTGTTAATTGACCATTTACTATAATCTGTCCTGTTTGTTTCTGATATATAGCTGTTATAGAATTAATAAACTGGTCCCCCATTCCCATCCTTACCACAAGCCTTTGCAGAAATGTCCAATTCAATCTATCAAAAGCTTTTTCTGCATCTAAAAACATTAAAACAGCCGGCACTTGAATATGTTTATCCAAGTATTCCAGTATGTTAACAAGTTGTCTAACATTGGTTTTCATCTGTCTCCCTTGTAAAAAACCAGTCTGGTCCGGGTGTATCCTCTGTGTCAAAACTGTCATTAATCTATTAGCCAAAATTTTTGCAAAAATCTTGTAATCCGTATTTAACAATGAGATAGGTCTGAAATTTTCTACTTGAACATTATCTTTGCCCTCTTTAGGAATCAAACAAACATTAGCCGTTTTCCAGGAGGGTGGAACCTGACCACCCTCTTGTATATTCACAAATAACTCCCTCAAATGTTCGACCACTTCCTCCTGTAAACACTTATAATAAATCGTAGTAAAACCATCAGTTCCTGGAGATTTTCCCAATTTCAATTGCTTAATTGCATCAATAATTTCTTCTGATCTAATCACAGCATTTAATCTATCTCTTTGTTCCAAAGTAATTTCCATAACATTTTGATTTTGTAAAAAGGCATCTACCTCTTGCTCTTGAACTTTTTCTTCAGCATACAATTTGGTATAGAACTCTAGAAAAGCCTTCTTAATAGCATCCTGATGAAATACTTCTTGCCCCTTATATTCTACCTTCTCAATTAAACGGGATTTTTGTTTTTTCCTTAATGTATAAGCCAACCATCTGCCAGGTTTATTAGCATTAAAAAAGATATTATGTTTAGCATATTGTATATTCCTGGCAACCTGGTCGGTCATCAAAATATCAAATTGTTTCCGTAAAACCTTTATCCCTTCTTTAATATTACTATCATCCGGTTTATCTATTAATAATAACTCTTTCTTTTTTATCTCCGCTTCTAAAACTCTTCTCTTTTCCTCTTGTTTACGTCTATGTCTTGCATTCAATTCAATTAAAATACCACGCATATGGGCCTTGCTAGCGTCCCACACCGTTTCTATTGGTAAGCCTATATTCAGATTTAACCTGAAAAATTCCTTGATAGCCTTTTTACATTCTTCCACATACATTTCATAATTAAACAAATTTTCATTAAGTCTCCAGGATCTGCATATATATTGACCAGTCCTTAGTTCCATCATAACTGGGTTATGATCAGACAATACATTAGGTAAAATTTTAGCTTTCTTTAAACTTAACATAAAATCACTCGTAGTTAAAATAAAATCAATTCTAGAAAATGATTGATGTCTATCAGAGAAAAAAGTAAATTCTTGGTCCCTCCCATGTCTTTCTCTCCATATGTCTAACAAATTAAAATCATCTTTAATATCAAAAAAAGATTTAGGCAATATTGAACGCATTTGAGGAACAGATAAGATCTTTTTCTTGTCCAAACCAGCATCAAGAACTCCATTCCAGTCCCCCATTAAAATACAAGATCTATAATCCAACTGTATTAGCTTTCTATGCAGTGATTTATAAAATATACCTTGTTTTTGGTTTGGAGCATATATACCCACCAACAAAACTTTCTTCCCATCCAATAAAATTTCTATAGCTAAAAATCTTCCATGAGTATCTGCTTCTATTAATTTAGCTTTTATATGATTTTTAACATAAATAACAATTCCATTTTTTTTGTCTAAAGATGATGCCACAAAGTGTGTACCCAATTTGTTATTAATCAAATATTTCTGGTCCAAAGTTCTAATATGAGTTTCTTGTAAACAGATTACATCATTTTTACATTGCTTCAAATAATGAAATATCTTCTTCCTTTTTTGTGGAGAATTTAAACCGTTGACATTCCATGTCAAATACTTATTTGACATGATCTTTTCGTGAAAGCTTCTGCAAGGCCGAAACTACCTCTTCCTTCCTCTTAGGCCTTGCTCCCATGGCTTCCAAAGATGTCAGATCAGCTTGCTTGGTTTGAATTAATTCACGTGCACCCCTTGGATCTTTAGGCTTATCCGCTACCAGAGGTTGAAAGATATCAATTAGCTGCACTGGTTGTTCAACTGCTTTATCCATATCCGTCGAAGGAATTATTCGAGGTTGTTGAGATTCCGAAATTTGCAATGATTCTAAATCTTTAACCAAAATTGCCCTCTTAGATTTTGGGGAAGTAGATCTATCAGCCATCAATATATTGTCAAAGAAATCCTTTGCTTTGGCAACAGTAGTCAGACGATATCTATTATTTTTAAAAAACAAAGAAAGTCCAGTTGGAACCTCCCATCTATATTGTATCTCTCTTCTTTTAAGCTCCTCTGTCAAAAAAGCATAATCTTTCCTTAACCTCAGCATTTTGGGAGGTATCTCTTTCAAAACCAGTACTTCTTGACCCGCAACACTCAGTTGTTTATTGTAGGCTGTTGAAAGAACCCAATTTCTGTATTTTCTTGTATTAAAATATATCACAATATCTCTAGGCAAATTTCTTTGTGCTGCGATACGTGAGTTCATTCTAAACAACCGTTCAATCTGCCAGTCCACATTCTCAACTGAATCATCCAAAAATTTTGATAGAGCTTCAATAACAATTTTTCTTAAATCCTCTTGGTTCCCATTTGGGGCTTCTCTAAGTCCCCTAATTCTAACCGCAAACTGCATCTGATGATATTGTGTCAAAGTAGCCTGATCTTGTACATCACTTTTAATTTCTTCTAATTTTTCTTCAAATTGCTGTTCAATATTCTCTAATTTCTCTTCAACACCGATGGTATAATCCCAGACACCCTTAATAGCCTCCACAATGTCTTGTCTCATCTCCTGGTTAGATACTTCTGTCATAGCTTTAAAATCTTTTTTCTGTTCTGCCATCTTTTCCTCTAATTTATAATCCATTTTATCCATTCTGTCCTTAAGTGAGGATAATGCAGCACTTACTGGGGATAATGCTACTGTTAAAGCAGTCTGTAAATCTTTAATTGTAATCATTTCTGAAGCAGGCTGTACAGGCTCTTGAGACTCTAAAGGAGCAGACTGTGATTTTACAAGCTGCCCTGGAGAGGGCATAGCCGCCTTAGCAACTGCTGCCTTATGTCTCGTTGTCATGATTAAAAGGAGAGAGGAAGAAAAAAGAAAAGAAATAGCTAAAAAAAATTGCCACTTCCTCCCTTTTAAATTTCTTTTAAAATCCAATTAAATCAATTTCTTTTAAAGTCCAAATAAGTCCAATCCAAATAGTCACTCAAGCTTCTCTTTAGAAAGAGGAAAAAGATTTCACTTTCATTTTCCTGCGCAATCCACACTTTACTTTTTCACTTTCACTAGGTAGAGAAAGCGATCGCCATTTTGAAAAAATTTTTGTTGATTCAAGAAAACTTATAAATACAAAGGCAGAAACAAAATAACAGTATACTTGCAACAATCAAAAGACTCCTGTATTCAGTCCGTCTGTTTAAAGTCCTTGTAAGTCAATCTTAAGAGCAGAGGCGGTCATGGCGTCTAATTCTGTCAGCCGACAGAAGCGTCTCTGAGCAGGAGCATTTCAAGTGCCTGGGGAGCACACCTTCTCTGCCCCTGAAAACTTGTTCCAGGGGTCTTGGAAGGGCTCAACCCGGCTCTTGAAGCTCTACTCCCCTTCTTTGCCCGAAGAAGAGTTTTTTCGCTGCAACAAACAGCTGGTGAGCGCTGTTGTTGACAGCTAACTGACACAGAGATCGGAGCCTCACGTTAGAGACTCCAGCGACGCCGGTGGAGCCACCGGAAGCCCCAGAAACCAAACATCTTTGAATGAGGGGATAGAGTTCTCCATTTATCCCCTCATCCAAATCATTGATGAAAATGTTGAAGAGCACTGGGCCTAGAACAGAGCCCTGGGGCACCCTACTACACACTTCTCTTCATGTAGATGCAGTTCCATTGAGGAACACACACTGAGTACGGCTGATCAGCCAGCTATGAATCCATCTGTTGGTGATGCTGTCTAATCCACATTTTTCTATGTTATCGAGTAGTAGGTTGTGATCTACTTTTTCAAATGCCTTACTGAAGTCCAAGTAAATTATATCCACAGCATTCCTCTGGTCCACTAATTTTGTTACTTGGTCAAAGAATGCAGTAAGATTTCTCTGGCATGATCTGTTTTTGACAAACCCATGTTGGCTTTTAGTAATAAGTGTCCTTTTAAGTGTTCGCTGATTCGTTGTTTGATTATCTTTTTCAGAATCTTCCCAGGTATTGAGGTCAGGCTCATAGGTCTGTAGTTTCCTGGATCTATTTTTTTCCCTTTTTTGAAGATGGGAACCACATCAGCTCTTTTCCAGTCCTCTGGTAGTTCTCCAGTGAACTTTGAAAAATATAGTTCAGCGGTTCTGAGATCACATCTACCAGTTCCTTGAGAACCTTGGGTGTAATCCCCAAACTGTGAGAATGGAATGTGAAACTTCACCAAAGAGGTGCCAAACCTCAAAGCCATTCCCAAAACATCAAATTTGAATAGCACTAGACACTGAAAGATTGGTCAAGGGGGGAAGGCCAGGGGAGAGGAAAAATGCAGACTTTGTGCAGGAATATTCAGATCCAGCTTTGCTAATGTTTCACTTTAGTAAAAAAATGGAGTTGAGGGTCTTTCTTTCCTAAATGTTCCTTCTCCCCATTGCTTCTTATCTGGCTGTAAACAGGGTTTGCAAACAAGCCATGCTTCAGCCATCATGTGCTGCCCTTCCAAAGGGAAGATTGTTCCTGAAACAGAACAAACACACATACCTAATTAGCAGTACATTCTCCTCAGCATTGACTAACATTGCCCTGGCTTAGTTGGGTATTTGGTATGGAACTTGTGTGTGAGCTTAGGGGCATGGGCCTATGTTGTCCCCACCCATTCTATCTCTGCTGGAGGAAACCCCTTCCAGAGGACTAAATATTGTAGCTTCCGCTTGTGGGTTTGGGAATCCAGGATCTCCTTAATCTCAAAAAGGGGCAATCCAGCAATTGGTCACAAGGGGGAATTACAAAAGAGTTCAATAGGCTACAATAAAACTCTGGGTGGATATGCCTAAGGTTCTTTGGCAGCCTTAATTCTACTGTCACTGAATTTATGATCCAGATGATGGAGAAGGGTTCCACAGATTTGGGGCCTAGTTTCTTGCAGTGCTGCCTTAACTGTAGGAATTTGGTAGACAGATACACTTCATCCCCTATCCTAAACTCTTTTTGTAAAGTGTTGATCAGTTGCATGAAAATGGCCGGGCCCCCATGTAATCTAAATGGCACCACCCAGAATTGGTAACAGCCCAGTGGGCACTTGAATGCTGTCTTCCATTCATCACCCTCCCTAATTCTCACTCAATAATCTGGCTCTCTCAAATCCAATTTTGCAAATAATCTTTTTGTGAGGTGTCCTAATATATTTTTCATCAATTGGAGGTGGTACGTGTTCTCTATGCAAATGCCATTTAACCACAATAGTCCACACACAACCTGTAAGGGAGGCATCCTTCCCTTGAAGGGTACAGGGCCACCAGTCACAACTTTGCCAGCTGAAGAAAACCCCTGGTCAGGTTTTTATCCACAAACACTCGGAGTTGCTCTAATTCCTTGGGCTTTGTTGAATACAAGTTTGGTTTGGACACTTTGGCCCGGACACAATTTCAATAGCATAGTCTGTAGAGCAATGGGGTAGGAGCACATTGGATTCTGCTTTGCTGAAAACCTCAGCTAAGTCACAATATTCCTTGGGAATTAATTCACTCTCTTAGCCACAGGCTCATGGCAGCGTTCTAACACTTTCACTTTTATCCCTCAGCTGACTACTTTCCTTCACATCTGCCAACTAATTCTGCCCCAGTTAATTGGGAGTTCCACTTTCTCCACCATGCTAAGCCTAACACCATAGCCTTGGTCATTGCAGGAGCTACAATAAACCAAATTGTCTCTACCTAAAGGTCCCCACCTTTAACTCCAATTGCTCAGTCAGACAGGTAATTGGTGTCCTGACTGCTATTGAACAATTTAGTTGGGAAAAGGCTATGGGCCTCATCCCTAACTTTTCCGTCATTTGGGATTTTGTACACTCCAAGTCCAATAGGGCCATTAAGACCCCTTTATTGTCCAAAAAAGCCACAGTGATCTCGACCTTAAAATCATGGGAATGATGGTACTATCTACCATCGGGTCATTTTTTCCCTCACTGTCACTCTTGTACATGACAGGTCCCATCTTGGTAGGAGCCAGAGTCCCACCTCCTCATTGGAAGAAGGCTAAACTCTACAACTAACCCTAACCCTAACCCTTCTTTTGGTTTTGGCAGGTTCTTCCCTCTCTTTGGTTGGCCCTCAAGCTGGGGGATGGAGATTGGGTGTAGCACAAGACACTGGGCTGCCCGGTGCCCTTTCTTGCCATGTGGGAAACATCTGGTAGGATTCTGGTGTGGTTTTCCCACTTTGACAGAGGCCGGTCCTCCTCTCCCCCCTCTCTGAGTTGCCTGCCTCTCAACAGGGTGGCAGCTGTGACTTTCTTGCCCTGTATGATCATGGAATCCAATCTGATCAATCTCCACTTGGCTGGCCACATGATATCATGCTGACAGGGTTCATGGCAACACCCGGGACAGGCATTATTCAGCCCTTCTCTGAAGTGGGTGATCAGTAGGTGCTCGGGCAAAGTCTCCTAGATGGCTGTCTAGTTGATGGATTTCTTGGATGTACTCTGTCACTGTCCGTTTCCATTGTTTCAGGACATGGATGCAGGTTTTCTATGATAGGCTACAAGAGGATCCTCAAAGCACACTCATAAGGCATCACGGTAGATCAGCTCCAAAACATCCTTATCATGCAGTGACACCAGCCATTCCAAGGGAACCTCTTCCAAGTTGGCAGTGATGGCATAGAGGCATATCTCACATTTGTTGCTAAAAATCCAATTTAGCCTCAAAAGTCAAATTTTGAGACAGACCTCAAATTCAAAAAGTAAACACGCAACCCCAAACCTTGGTAGTCAATTGGCATTGGCAAGAAAGACGAGTGGGAAAAGAGAACAAGGAAGGTAACCCTGAAGACGGGGCAGCCACCAACCCAAATGGAAGCAAGAGATGGAGAAATCCCTGCATGTTAGCGAAGAGGAAGGAAGTTGTGCACAGCACTCAAACTGGATCTTAGAGAAAACTATTGACTTGATGAAAAGAATCCTCGACTCTCTAGGGGAGGAGAAACCTGAACCCTATGGCCGCACCAGCACCTGGAGCTGCAGCTAGAGAGACACGGATGGGGAATTAGAAACTGTGGTCCCGGGGACGTCTGCTGAAACAGCAGCTACCACCTCGGCAGCTCCCACTCCCCGCCAACCTGCAGATGGTGATCAGGATGGGAAACAATACCGTTGGCGGTGAAGGCACCCATCCATCCAAAGATTCCCACTGCTGGACGTGAAATTCAGGGGGGAGCCGCCATACTTGGGATTCTTCCTAACCCAAGTCTTCAGCTACATGGAAGAATATGGATGGGACATCCCCAGTGATAAAGCCCTTATCCATATCGTGCAATCCACTCTGGAAGGGGCAGCCACAGACTGGATGGTGAACCTCCATGATTCCAATGCCCCAGAGCTCAAGAACCTCAACCATTTCATGTCCTCTCTGAGAAGGCGATGCGAGGACCCCCCTGGCTGATCGAAAAGCCCACAAGAGAATCAAGACAGTGAGGCAGGGCAGACACCCGGTAGCCGAATATACACAAGAATTCCGGGCCATTGCCAACAAGTTAAACTGGCCGGAAGACATCCTTCTTAGCCATTTCAAGGATGGCCTAAACTATGACCTGTATGATGCTTGCCTACCTCGAGGGGACCCATGCCAAATTGATGAATCGTACGTCCTGGCGGAGGAAGCAGAGATCAACCTACTGAAGATGCACTGCCAAGGAAGACCATGGGGCCGCTCGCCTCCTGAGCCGACGTGCGAGCCAGCAAAACCACTGGCTATAGCCAAGAAATCAGTGGGCTGTTTCAAATGTGGTAGAGAGGGGCATCACACCATAGAATGCCATTCAAAAGCCCCTCAGCGCAACTCAGACTGATCACTGGCCAGGAAATCAGAGAAGTCCCCACCCAAGCCAAAAGAACGTACCATGAGGGTGATAGAGGCTGTGGAGTCCCCACCCCTGCCAAACATGAGAAGGGAACACCGGCCTGGTAAGTGGACCCATCGCACCCATCCTCAAGACAGTGACTATATTAGCTCCATCCATGCCCAAACCTGTCAGAAAGCCTTAATAGACTCTGGCTGCATCCACTGCCTCATTAGCCCAACGCTAGTGGGGAACTTGGGCATTCCAATGAGGAGGCTGAAACAACCAATCTCATTTGACCAGTTAGAGGGGTCCATAGCAGGGGGGTGCCACCTACTCTAGCCACTTTACCAGTCTACCTATCCCTGGGGAACCATGAGGAAGACATAACATTTGTAATGACCCCAGGCATGGAATGCCCAGTGATCCTAGGGCTGGAATGTTTAAAGACATTGAACCCCTGGGTAAATTGGAGGATGGCAGAAATCAATTTCCTGAAGGGGGATCCTGCGAACTTAAAACCCAAGGAGTCCTATCAAATTTAGAAATGGAGAAAGCATCAATGGGAGAAGAAAAGGGGTTACCCGAAATACCAGAAGAATACCATGACCTTGCTGAAGTTTTCAGTGAGGAGAGGGCGGATGAGCTTCCCCCTCAACAACCCACAGATTGTGCCATAGAATTCAAGCAAAACTCCCGAAGCCCAGACTATACTCCATGAGCCCTAAGGAGAAGGAGGAAATGGAAAGATTCATAAATAAAAACCTAGAAAGGGGGTTTATCGAACGTGCCAAACCTAAGGTAGCCGCCCCGGTCCTCTTTAAAGAGAAGAAGGATGGCACTTTACACTTGTTCATGGATTACTGCACCCTGAATGCAATCAGTGAAAGTAACCTATACCCCCCACCCCTCATGAAGGACATGTTATCCCACCTCTCGAAAGGGAGAATTTTCACTAAACTAGATCTAAGGGAAGCATATTACCGCCTTAGGATTAAGGAAGGGGATGAATGGAAAACCGCATTTAATTGCCCAGTGGGGTGCTACCAATTCAAAAGGCCCCCCGCAGTATTTATGCAATTAATCAACGAGGTACTAAGGGAGCACTTTTTTAAGGGAGTCCTGGTTTATCTAGATGACATCCTTATCTTCACCAAATCCAAAGAGGAACATGTCAATCTAGTCAGAGTGGTTTTAAAGAAACTGCGAGCTGCCCACCTATATGCCAAATTATCAAAATGCGAATTCCACCAGAAAAGAATAGACTACCTGGGTTATCGTATATCCCCACAGGGCATTGAAATGGATCCCGAGAAGGTCAGAGTGGTACTAGAATGGGCTCCACCTCGCACAAGGAAGCAGTTGCAAAGTTTCCTCAGTTTCACAAACTTTTACCACCAATTCATCCCTTCATTTGCCCAAATAGCTCTACCCCTCACGAACTTACTAAAAACGAAGGGAGAATCCTCAGTGAAACCTAGCCATCCACTAAAATGGACAATGTAATGCCAAGCGGCGTTCAAGAAGTTAAAGAGACTTTTTTCTGCCAAACCTGTATTGAGGCACCCAGACACGGATAAACCTTTCATAATACAGGTGGATGCAAGTGATGTGGCAGTGGGGGCTGTACTATTACAAGAAAACAATGAAGGGGTATTGCAACCATGAGCGTATACATCTAAGAAACTCACCAAAATGGAACAGCACTGGCCTGGGTGGGAAAAAGAGGCATACGGGTGCATTGGTCATTACTTACATGGTGCCAGTTCCTTGAAGGGAATAAAATCCCTTTTCAGGTCTGGACGGACCACAAAAACCTGGAAGCCTTGAAAACACCCAGGAAGCTCACTCCAAGCAAGCCCGCTGGTCCCAGCATTTTCACCAATTCCGTTTCACACTCAAGCACTTGCCAGGGGGGGGAGAACTTCCTGGCAGATGCACTATCTTGCATGCCCCAATATAACAGCACGTGAGCCACCGATTCTAAACCACTTATGCCTGAACCATAACTGGCAGCACCAGTAATCACCAGAGCCCAAGCTAAATTAAAGCCGCAGCTGGGTAGCCAAACCAGAATTGAATTCCGGAAAACTTTGGAAACAGATGAATGGTTCCAGAAAACTAGACACGTGTGCACAATCAAGGACGGACTGCCATGGGTGGGAAAAAAGTTATATATACCAGCCACCCAGAGGCTCACTTTCATGCAGCTATGCCATGACACAAAATCAGCAAGGCATTTTAGATTTGTAAAAACATTACATTTAATTAAAAGGCAATTTTGGTGGCCATCTATGAAAAAAGGACATAGAAAGTTACATGGCCAGCGGCCCAACATGCGCAACTGCTAAGAGGTTGCAAAGGAAATTGCCTGGACGGTTGCAATCAGTGGCGAATCCCTTGGCCCCCTGGAAAGAAATAGCCATGGATTTTATAGTGGAATTACCAGAAAGCAATGGAAACTTATTTATTTATTTATTTATTTATTTATTTATTTATTTATTTATTTATTTATTTATTTATTTATTTATTTATTTATTTATTTATTTATTTGGGTTTTATGCCGCTCCTCTCCGGGGACTTGGAGCAGCTAACAACATATATATAACAATAAAATTACAATAAAAACCCAAACAACGATATCTAAAAAATAAAATAAAACACACATTCAATTCAACAATCAACCACTGTCATCTGGATGGTTACGGACTTGTTTTCCGAACAAGTGCACTTTATCCCTTGCCAAAAGATTCCCACCGCAAAAACCTTAGCAAAGGTTTCATGCAGCACATCTACAGACTGCATGGGGCACCCCAATGCGTCATATCTGATAGCGGAGTGCAATTTACATCAGAATTTTTATCCCTTCTAAGAACCACTCAGGGACTGTATTGTTATCCTCAACGTAATGGACAATCCGAATGTTCTAACTCAGTACTTGAGCAATACTTAAGATGCTTTATTAATTTTCAGCAAACAAATTGGATGGACCTACTCCCTTTCGCAGAAGTTGCCTACAATAATGCAGTCCACTCCAGCACAGGTTACACTCCTTTTCAAATAGCCACTGGTCATAGTTTTAACCCCGTGCCAGAATTAATCCCAAATGAACCAGCAATCCCATCACTGAAAGAATGGGTAGAACAATTATAAAACACCTGGCCAATAGTTAGAAAAGCCCTAGACGAAGCTAGGCAAGCATACAAAGCACAAGCAGATAAAAAGAGGGTTGAACCCACACCATTCATTATAGGAGAAATGGTATATTTGTCTACAAAATACCTAAAATCCCTACAATCCTGTAAAAAACTTGGACCAAATTATATAGGACCTTTTCCAATTAAAAGAACCATAAACTCAATAACAGTAGAATTAGAACTACCCAAAAATCTCAGGCAAATACACCCAATTTTTCACTGCAGCTTGCTGAAAAGAGAACAACAGTCACCTTTATGGCCAAAAATCCCCCCCATCCCTAATCATGGTTGAAGGAGAACAACACTTTGAGATAAAGGAAATCCTAGACTCTAGGACAGGGGTCTGCAACCTTAAACACTCAAAGAGCAACTTGGACCATTTCCCAGAGAAAAGAAAACACTGGGAGCTGCAAAACGTGTGCGTGCACGCACGCGCGAAGGGGAAAACCTTGATTGAAGAGTGTAATTAAAAAGAAATAGAGGCTGCTGTACATGAGTTCTCTCTCTCTCTTTCTCTTTCCTCTCCCTCTCTCTTTTCACTCTCTCTCTCTTTCCTCTCTCTTTCTATCTCTTTCTCTTTCCTCTCCCTCTCTCCCTCTCTTTCTCTCTTTCCTCTCCCTCTCTCCCTCTCTTTCTCTCTTTTTCCTCTCCCCTCTCCCTTTCTCTCCCTCCCTCTCTCTTTCTTTCTCTTTCCTCTCTTTCTCTCTCTCCCTCTCTCCTCTCCCTCTCTCTCTTTCCTCTCTCTCCCTCTATTTCTTTCTCTCTTTCTCTTTCCTCTCTCTCCCTCTCTTTCTCTCTCTCTTTCCTCTCTTTCTCTCTTTCCTCTTTCTACCTCTCTCTTTCCTCTCCCTCTCTTTCTTTCTCTCTTTCCCCTCTCTCTCCCTCTCTCTTTCCTCTCTCCCTCTCTCCTCTCCCTCTCTTTTTCTCTCTCTCTTTCTCTCCCTCTCTTTCCTCTCTTTCTCTTTCCTCTCTCTTTCTCTCTCCCTCTTTCTCTCTCTCTTTCCTCTCCACCTCTCTTTTTTTCTCTTTCTCTTTCTCATTCTCCCTCTCTCTCTCTTTCTCTCTCCCCCCTTCATCTTCTGCTCACCTGGCAAGCTGGTTCAAGCTGTTCTCCAACAAGCTGACACAGATTCTTATTGGGCTGCTCTCCTCTTCCTGCTTCCTGCATACATGCAGCAAAGAGAGGAGCCCCACCCAATAAGCTTGTCAACTCATCGGAGAATAAGGTAAGGCCACTCTCTTTTTTACACACACACACAAACACACACACACACACACACACACACAGAGAGAGAGAGAGAGAGAGAGAGAGAGAGAGAGAGAGAGAGAGAGAGAGAGAGAGAGAGAGAGAGAGAGAGAGAAGGGAAGCACAAGTGGCTCTCTATCTCTCTGTGCAAATGGCAGAGGAGGCTGAGAGCCACAGGGGAAGGCTCAAAGAGTCACATGTGGCTCCGGAGCTGCAAGTTGCTGACCCTTGCTCTAGGAAGTATCACAGGGCAACTCAATACCTAGTAGCATGGAAACACCTTCCCTTCTTACAAAACGAGTGGGTCCATAAACATCACATCAGAGCACTGAAACTGCTAAAGAAGTTTCATACAGAATATCCCAACAAACCAGACTAACCTTTATACCTGTTTTTTTTCTCTACAGGTGGATCTCTCTTATTTTTAAGAGGGGCAGGAATTCATGCTGACTCAGGAATTCTGGGAGTTGAAGTCCGCAAGTCATTAAAAAGCCAAGGTTCCCTATTCCTGCCCTAAGAAATAGAAAACCTCTGCCATTAGAAATGATTTCCTGACTTCTGGTTTGCCACACAGCTGCCATGGATGGCTGGGAGACTTGCTCTCTCTCCCCTGTTCAGTTTCGAATTGCTCCGAAGAAGTGACCAGCAAGGAGGGGCTCTTGCTGGATCGCGGGAGAGCAGCAACTCTCCCGTTGGAGCTGACGATCCCTCCAAACCAGCGGACGAAAGGATCGGCCATAGAAATATGGCTCATCCCTAGGCTGCAGACAGCCGAAGTCACATTTTCCATCAGGCAACCTTTAAAGCAGCACAGAAGAGACTGGGCGAAATTTACCTCTTTTACACCCCAATTATTTTCTGTACCTGTATAAGCTGCTAAGCATTTTCCCCCCTGTGGTGAGGGAAGGGAGATTTTAGCCCTCCCTATAGAAAGAGCAGCGACCAACTACCCAGGGGAGTTTAAAATGTTGAAAAAAATAACTGGATCCCAATTGGAATTTTATTTCCTAAAGCTTGTGGACTGAAAGATTGCTTACTCTTTATTTTTTACTATCTATTTCTGTTGAAAATTTGGGTTTTTCCTTACAAACAAGAAGAAAAACTGAAAAGATTAAACAAATTCTGGAACTCAAAGGGAAACTTTAAAGCAGTGGTTCTCAACCTTGGGGTCACGACCCCATTTGGGGTCGCGTGACCATTTCGCGGGGGTCGCCAGGCACCGCCGGCCGCCATTTTGTTATTTTTATTTTTTTTATTTTTTTTTAATTTTTTAAAAATTTTTTATTTTTGTTTATTTTTTTTATTTTTTTTGGCGCGCGCGCGCCGCGCACAAGCAGATCCGCCCGTCGTGCCGAAAAAAATATTAAAATTTTTTTTTAAAAAATAAAAAAAAACAAAAAAAACAAAAAAACAAAAAAACAAAATGGCGGACCGCGACGGGCGGATGCGCGCATGCGTGGCGCATGCAAAGGGCCGATCCATGCATGCGCAGATCCGCCCGTCACGACCGCCATTTTGTTTTTGTTTTTTTGATTCTTTTTTTAATTTTTAAAAAAAATAAAAAAAACAAAATGGCGGCCCACGATGGGCGGATGCACGCATACGTGGTGCGTGCAATGGGCCGATCTGCGCATGCACGGATTTGCCCATCGCGGCCGCCATTTTGTTTGTTTTTTTTAATTTTTTTTAATTTTTTTTCCGGCGCCCGCACGCACCCGGGTCGGCGTCGCGGCGCGCATGGGCGGGGCAAGTGGGGTCTCAACCTGAGAAAGGTTGAGAACCACTGCTTTAAAGGATAGAGGCGACACCGTGTGGTCAAATTTGGTATCTCAACCTGTTATTCTTCAGGGGCTTGGCTGACAGCCGAGAAAACAGCTAAGACACAACCTTGAAAATATTGAAACAACAGCTGTGAAAAGCTCTGCTGTGCTTCTTATTCAGAAAAAAAACTTTTTCTTTCTTTTGGATTTCCTAATTGTAAAGCCTCTAGTCTAAAATATCAATATGGAAGAAGATCAGGAATAGAATCTCCTTATGGATAAAGATCAACAAATTCTTTTAATGTTGAAAACAATTATTCAAACTCTCATCACATGAAGATGAAGAATTAAGAGGCTACAGAAAAGAACAAAAAGGCAGCTTGGATATGAAAGCCCAAACTTTGACCACAACTAAAGAACCATCTATACAAAATACAATAGAAAAAGTGGAACATTTAAATACCATGACAGAAGAATTTACTGCTCAAAAATACGGACATTTGAAAATCCAGAAAAGACACCGATAACATGGAAAAAGGAAAAGGTTTCCCATGTAAATCAGAAGGAATTGGAGGATCCAGAAAAAGAACAGTTGGAAGAGAAAATAAACAATTCAGAACAACCATGTCGATACAGAAAAATAAAGAGATGACCTGCCAGATCTACTAGTCCTCTCAAAAAAATGGTGACCGGATGGTTTTGTCAACACCAATTAACATATATGACAATACAAGGAGATTGGTTTCATGACCCAGAAACAAAGACATGGAAGATGACTTGGCAAAGAAAAAAAGCTAGAATAAGATTGAAGAAGAATGGAGTTCATTCCTTTATATTCGACTCAACACTGCTCATCTTAATTATTACAGTGGTGGGGAGAGAGAGATAGAGAGAGAGGGAGAGAGAGAGGAAGAACAGCTGATCAGCCACCTGACCATCAACATAGTGGTGCATATTAATAGGGAGAAATTCATCATATGTTCATCAGTTCAAAAGGAAAGTGATTCAGCAAAGGAACCACCACCAAAGAAATTAAAACTGGCACCAAATTGAAAATACAGTGAAGATTATTTGAAGTTTGGATTTTATTTCCTGGAAGAGAATGATCAGCAGCTTCCTATTTGTGTTATCTGCAATGAAGAATTATCCAAGCATTCCGTGAAGACTTCTTTGCTCCAGAGACATTTTACAACAAAACATAAAGAGCACACTGAAAAGCCAGTAGCATTTTTTGTGAAGAAGAGAGATGAATTTATAAAATGCTGTACTGCTTTCATGAAGTCCACAACCATCTTAAAAAAATGTCTGGAAGCATCTTATGAATTGTCCTTGATAGCAGCTAAATGAAATAAGCTTCACACAATCGTTGAAGAAGTCGTGGTTCTCTCTGCCATTGCAATTGCTTCAATTCTCTTTGATGAAAAAATGGTTGATGCTATTTGTAATATTCCATGTTCTGATAACACCGTCCAAAGACAAATACAAGATATGGCCACAGATGTTATTCAACAAGTGGTGGAAAAGATCACAGCAGCAGAAATATTTGCATTTCAATTGGATGAAAACGCTGACATCGCTGGTGAAGCACAATTAATTGTCTTTGTGCATTTTCCTGATTTGGACGATATACTGGAGCACATATTATTTTGCCACCCACTAGCTGGCAGAACTACTGAGGAAGAAATATTCACAATAATCGACAATTTTTCAGTGAATATGGAATATTATGGACTTGATGTATAGGAATTTGTTCTGATGGTACAGCAGTTATAACAGGAAGAGCTTCAGGGGTGATAGCACAAGCTAAGGCAAGAAACAGCTCCATTGTTTCAAATCATTGCATCTTGCATAGACATGCACTTGCTTCTAAATAGATGAGCCCAGTGTTACATAAGACTTTGGAGGATGCTGCAAAAATAATAAATTTCATCAAAAGCTGGCCATTGAATGGACGTTTTTTTCCAGCAATTATGCAAGGATTTGGATTCTGACCACAGCACTCTTCTCTTTCATACAGAAGTACATTGGTTGTCAAGAAGTGAAACATTATCGAGATTATTCGAGCTACGAGATGAAATGCACCTGTTCCTGACAAATGTTTCATCACCCCTAGCAGAAAAGTTTGAAAATGTCTTCTGGGTATCCTGCCTTGCCTATTTGGCTGACATATTTAAAAAACTAAATGAACTTAATCAGTCACTGCAGGGCTACAGTCATACTGTGTTTGTTATGGAAGACAAAGTTTGTGCCTTCCACACAAAAAATCTCCCTGTGGATAGGACAAGTAAAAAAAAGGAAATATTGCATCATTTCCCAGTGTGTCAGACTTTATTGAACTAAATTCTATTGTTGACATTGAGGGCATTGAAACTGCCATCAAAAATCATTTGGAAAAACTGCACACAGAGTTTGTGTTGTATTTTCCATTCGTGTCAAGAGGATGCGATAGTAGAATTTGCTGGGTTGCGTCCCTTTTATCATGGACAATGTTGTGAACTCTGACCTTTCCTCTCCAGAGCAAGAGGCACTTCTGGAATTGACATCAAACCATAATTTGTCTCAGGCCGAGGGAGGTCACTGTTCCTCAGACGGCAGGCTGTGAATCCCTCCTTGTGAGGTGGGACCTTGGGGGTCCGAGGGCTGTGTTGCTCATGTACCTGGCTCCCTGCCACGTGTCAACCGCCCTGCCTGAGCTCTTGGGCGTCATCGCGGCAGTGGCTGTTGAGGTCCCCAGGCTGGTAGTCATGGGTGACTTCAATCTGCCATCTGCAGGCGAGGCGTCTGGGGAGGTTCAGGAGTTCATGGCTTCCATGACAGCCATGGACCTGACCCAGGTAATTCAAGGCCCCACACACACGGGGGGAAACACGCTTGACCTGGTTTTTGACTCTGGTCAGTGTCTGAGTGATCTGGATATGAGAAATATAGTTATTACACCTCTGTCATGGTCCGATCACTCTCTCCTACGCTTGGACTTTCAGACTGCTACACCCAGCTGCAGGGAGGCGGAACCAATTATTTGGTACCGCCCCAGGCGACTGATG
The DNA here is from genome assembly GCA_034064705.1 of Bothrops alternatus. Classification (NCBI taxonomy): domain Eukaryota; kingdom Metazoa; phylum Chordata; class Lepidosauria; order Squamata; family Viperidae; genus Bothrops; species Bothrops alternatus. Next base: position 13,593,825 of record JARGCV010000103.1, on the reverse strand, counting down.
GAACCCGAGAGGTTCCAGACGGAGCTTGGGCCAATACTGGAGGCTCTAACACACAACTCGGTCAGGGCGCTGGTGGCTGCCTGGGATAGGGCAGCTGCTGATGCCTTGGATAGGGTTGTGCCTTTGCGGCCTCTGAACCGGCATGGTTCTCGATCGGCTCCCTGGTTTAACGGGGAGCTGAGGGAGATGAAGCGCCGGAAAAGACGTCTAGAGAGCAGTTGGAGGGCGAGTCGCTCTGAGTCTGACCGAACACGAGTAAGAGACCATATTAGGACTTACCTAGTGGCAATAAGGGCAGAGAAGTGTTCTTACGTCACTGCCCTTATTGCATCATCAGATAACCGCCCAGCCTCCCTGTTCAGGGTGACCCGCTCCCTCCTTCATCGGGAGGCGAGGGGGGACCCCTTGGAGGGAAGAGCTGAGGATTTTGTGCAATATCTGCATGACAAAATCGCTCAGATTCGGGAAGGCTTTAACTTCGACAAAGGAGGTCCAGCAGGAGTGGCTGAGGCCGGTCTTGAGACTGTTACCTGAGCTGAGTTTGACTCCGTGACACCTGATGATGTGGACAGGTTGCTGGGAGGTCTTAGAGCAACCACATGTTTACTGGACCCATGTCCCTCCTGGTTGGTACTGGCCTCCAGTGAGGTGATACGAGGCTGGCTCCAGGCAATTATCAACACTTCGCTGAGTGAGGGTGTCTTCCCCGCCACCCTGAAAGAGGCGGTTGTGCGACCCCTCCTCAAGAAGCCCGCCCTCGACCCGGCTGTTTTATCTAACTATTGTCCTGTCTCCAACCTTTGCTTTGTTGCGAAGGCTGTTGAGAGTGTGGTTGCTCGACAGTTCCCTCAGCACCTGGAGGAATCATCGTATCTGGACCCGCTCCAGTCGGGCTTCAGGCCGGGTTACAACACGGAAAAGCTTTGGTCGCATTGGTGGATGATCTCTGGCGGGCCCGGGACAGGGGTTGCTCCTCTGTCCTGGTGCTATTGGACCTCTCAGTGGCTTTTGATACCATCGACCATGGTATCATGCTGCGCCAGTTGGAGGGGTTAGGTATAGGGGGCACCATGCTTCAGTGGTTCTCCTCCTTCCTCTCTGGCCGGATGCAGTTTGTGTTGACAGGGGGTCAGAGGTTGACCCCGAGGTCCCTTGACTGTGGGGTACCTCAGGGGTCGGTCCTCTCGCCCTTGTTGTTCAACATTTATGTGAAGCCACTGGGTGAGATCATCCGAGGTTTTGGGGTGGAATTCCATAAGTACACTGATGATACTCAGCTGTACATTTCCACCCCGAACCACCCAAATGAAGCTCTTGACATGCTGACCCAGTGCCTGGAGGCCGTGCAGATCTGGATGGGGAAGAACGGTCTCAAGCTCAACCCTTCCAAGACCGAGTGGCTGTGGTTACCGTCATCCCGGTACAATCAGCTGATTCCATCGCTGTCTATTGGGGGCGAGTCAGTGGCTCCCACGGGAAGGGCTTGCAACTTGGGAGTCCTCCTAGATTCACGGCTGTCCCTTGAGGACCATCTGACGGCCGTGGCTGGGAGGATGTTTTACCAGATTCGTCTGGTACGCCAGTTGCACCCCTTCCTAGATAGGGACGCGCTACGCACGGTCACCCATGCCTTCATCACTTCCAGACTGGACTATTGTAATGCTCTCTACATGGGGCTCCCCTTGAAGTGCACGTGGAAGCTTCAACTGGTGCAGAATGTGGCCACGCGGGTGGTAGTGGGGGCACCCTGGCGGGTACGAATGCCCCCCATCCTGCGCGAGCTGCACTGGTTGCCGGTGGCTTTCCGGGTGTGCTTCAAGGTATTGGTTACCACCTTTAAAGCGCTCCATGGCATAGGACCCAGTTATTTACAAGACCGCCTTCTGCCAGTAAATACCTCCCATCGACCAGTTCGCTCCCACAGAGAGGGCCTCCTCAGGGTGCCATCGGCTAAGCAGTGTCGGCTGGTGGCACCCAGGGGGAGAGCCTTTTCTGTGGGGGCACCGACGATGTGGAACGAGCTCCCCCCAGAACTCCGGACGTGTCATGATTTCCGCACCTTCAGAAGAGAGTTGAAGACTCATCTCTTCAATCAAGCCGGCCTGGCCTAGACCTCCTCAGGTTTTATGTAAATTTCTGTGTAAATTTTTTAAACTAGGCTGTTCGGGTTTTAGAATTGGGATTTTAACAGGTTTTAGTAACAACCATGTATTAATTTAATTTATTTTTAAATATTTATTGTTATTATCTGTTTTAATTGGGCTGTAAACCGCCCCGAGTCCTACGGGAGAGGGGCGGTATAGAAATTTAAGAAATAGAAATAAAAATAAATTTGAAGGAACTTTTAAATGAAAACCCGCTGACTGAGTTGTGGAGCCAAGTTGTAAAACTATGCCGAGAAGTGGGGGGAAAGGCTATTGTAGCCTTACTGCCATTTGATTCCATATACTTGTGCGAGAAGGCATTTTCTTCCTCAACATGTATAAAGGAATTGCCTTCAGCTGGAATCTGACTTAATTCTGTAAGTAAGCACTCTCCAGGCACGACTGCAAAGATTAATGGCAGAGAAGCAGGCATAAGTTTCCCATTAAAAGTGTGGTAAATGGGTACACTTTTTTCCTGGTTTTTTTTTTTTGTCATTAAGTTTTTGACACCTTGCTAAGCCACTGGTGGTACTCGAATATTATCATGTCCTAAAGATGGTACAGTCTGTGAAAAGGTTGAAAAGCCCTGCACTAGGACACTTAGATCTCTCTCATAGTTACTACTGCTGAGCCAGGTACCACCTATAGTATATCTAGACATTTGGTTTTTCTTGCCTAAATGTAGGTGTTTACTTTTCTCATCACTGAACTGCATGCTGTTTGTTCAAGTCTATCAAGCTCCTAAAAAGCAGAAACATTATCCTGCCAACAAAAGTATGTATAGTCAAGGCCATGGTTTTCCCAGTTGCAATGTATGGCTGTGAAAGTTGGACCATAAGAAAGGCTGAGAGCCAAAGAATTGAGGCCTTTGAACTATGGTGCTGCAGAAGACTCCTGCAAGTCCCCTGGACTGCAAGGCAATCAAACCGGTCAATCCTAGAGGAGAGCAACTCTGATTGCTCTTTAGAAGGCCAGATCCTGAAGTTGAAACTCAAGTACTTTGGCCACCTAATGAGAAGAAAGGACTCACTGGAGAAGAGCCTAATGCTGGGAAAGATTGAGGACAATAGAAGAAGGGGACGACAGAGAATGAGCTAGCTGGATGGAGTCACTGAAGCAGTAGGAGTGAGCTTAAATAGATTCCAGAAGATGGTAGAGTACAGGAAGGCCTGGAGGAACATTGTCTATGGGGTCATGATGGGTCGGACAAGACTTCACAACTAACAACAACAACAGCAACAACAACAAATCAAGCTCCTTCTTGAGTCTATGTTTTTAAGTGTTAGCAATTAGATTTTGTTCAGTGGTTCCAAGATCACATCTGCCATCTCTTCAGAACTCTGGGATGTAAACCATCTGGTCCTGGTGATTTGAACTCGTCCAGACTGGATAGATATTTTTTTTACCAATTTCTTGCCTATTTTGATCTGCATTCCTGTTCTATTTCCCACGATGCTGCTTTTAGTAGATTGGACTATTTTTTTTTCTTTTGCACAAAAACAGATGCAAAAAATGAATTAAGCAGTTCCACTTCGCCTTGTCAATTTCTTGCCATCTTCTTCCATTAGTATACTGATGATTTCACTGACTTTGTTCTTGTTTCTTACAATTGGTGTTGGTTTTGGCATTTGTGGCAAGTTTACTCTGAGCCTTAGCTTTCCTTATTTTGTCCTGGTAGATTCAGACTATTTGCTGGTATTCTATTTTAGTTATATGCCCCTTTTTCCCTTTTTCTTTTAAAAATTAAAGAATTTGAAAACAAATAGTACAATTAGAGTTCAGTGTGATAACCAAATTGTTTATGAGACTCATGTGATCTTTATAGTTATATCATTTCATTTGGGAGGGGATGCCTTGTCCTGATGTCACATGAATATATCTCGCATAGAAGTTTCTGAAGCTGCTCTTTGTCATATGTTATAATGAGCTGTAACTTTATTTGGGGAAATTTAATATAGAGGTGCCTCACCCTGGAAAAAAGGTACAAAATGCATTCAGGATTACAATTATTCATGTTTGCCACAATATGTTCTGTCTATAAAGATTGAACTATGCATTCATTACAATGATAAACATTATAAAACACATTTATAGCATACTATTTCTTAGGCAGTAAATTTATCACTGAGAATTTGTGATTTCTGGCCATATAATATAAATGGGTAATGGTCTACTCTGGAGATATCTTGTTCATGTTTCTAACATTATTTTTCTAGAATATTCTGTTATTTCAATCTAGCTGTGTCTTCATCCCTCTTCTAAATTCCTTATTTTGTATCATTGATATAGATACATTTGAATGGGGTTACCTGAGATTGAATGTGCTCTTTTGGTAGATGTCTACAACAGTTCTTGGGAGTCAATGTAGAAAGAATTTTTCAGCTATCAAATCTTCCTTACAACATCTAGGAATCTAAATTCAGGCATCTGTAGACAAATGTTCACTTCTTTTTGATGACAGCTGACACAAGTTGAGCAGAGGCTGATGAATATTGTTATCAGAAGAAAAAATGCTGTTTTCTCAGGATCACATAATCATTTGCCTTAGGAAGATACTTCCAAACTTTGAGGGCCAATACTGAAAATATTGAGTGTTAAACAGCTGTCTAATGGGCAGATGTATTTATATTTCAGCAAGTACCATCTCTTTATAAGATGGTGGAATGCACATATGCACTGTATATGTTTATATAGGTAAAGTCTTACCTCAAACACTATGAATATACTCTGTTCTATATATGTTTCATGTTTCAAGGTCCAGCCTATAGAGTGGAAAATAAATTCACATTAAATAGAGAGACTAACATGCCTTGGTAGAACACAACTTGAATGTGATAAGCATAATATTTTTCTTAAGTCATACCAATAGCATAGATTTGGTTTCTGTGATTCTTCATACATTACTTTGACTTATAACTTATAACAGGGGATGAATGTGGAATAACCTCTAAGGAACTGTAGGCATGCCTTGCATCTAGACAACTGCTTAAGAATAAACAGTGGGAATTGGCTGAAAGGTCAGATGGGAAAGCACTAAGATTATGGGCAGGGAATTTAACAGTAAGAACAATGCAAAACATTCTTGTTTGGTAATCCCAAGTCTCCTATGTGATTGCAGTTTAATATGTAAAATTCAGGTCACTTGCTAGATTTTTGTTGCTACATTAAACAGCATTAAGAAAAAAAACATTACACAATACAGGCTTCTTTATAGAAAGAACTAAAACTGAAATAGAAGTTGGAGCCAAGAAAGGACCACCAAAGTACTAAAAGACAAAATTTGTGGTTAAAGTTGTAAATAAAACTGATTTGTTTATTTGTTATGTGCCTTATAACTCTGCTGTAAACTTACTATTTTTAAAAGATCTTTGTTCCATTTTTAACAGGGAATTCACTAAAGGAGAGAGAAAGATCCATATTTCAGCTGTAAATAGGTTTGTACAGTTTAAGGAAGAGAAAGACTGCATTCATGCCATTCCAAATCCAAATATTCTTTCCCTAAACCCTGTCCAAATTCCAGAATCTTTTATTCCAGAGCTAGCAATCCTGTTTTAACTACAGCTTAACAACTAAAGTTTCCCCATTATTTTTCCTGTAGCAGAAAAAAAAATAAGTGGCTTACTTTATTTAGATCCAAATAGAGTATATATACTGGTTGATTAGCACAGATCCACATTAATTCCATCAAAATTACGTGAATTTTTGTAATTAAACGCTTACAAAATAACATGGTTGCAACAAGTACTTATTCTGAGAGAAAAAACGTATCAGAAAAACTGCTACAGCTTAGAAATGCATCCTCCCATTATCTCATTTTACAGTAAGTGAGATTAAGGGAGCCCCACCACAAGTCTCTTTCCCTGCCTGAGGATCAAGGAAAGAATATCAAACTTCTTATTCCTTCTTCCACATCTGAACAAGAATATTTTCAACAAAGCAAGTTAGAAATTTTCTGGAATTTTCTGAAAAGCGTTTCTATATCTTTGTGTTAATTTGGCAGGCAATATTAGATCCCAATAACAGTACTGCTTTTTTTCATCCCACTATTTGTTTTAACCCAGATGCTCTCTACAGTATTGCCATATTTATTCACTTAGATTTCTGAGCAAGGGTGAATGGAGTGTGACTCCTTTTCCCTTTCTATTTTTTCAGCACTTTTCTTTATTCCATTTATAAGAATTCATATTACCTCAGTTATAACTGTTAAGATATGCCTTATTTTCTTTTGGAAAACGAAAGGACTCTTATGAATTCCAGAGGGTTTTAGCAGAGAGATTTATTGCACAGGTTCAGAAGCATTAGCAACAAGCAATTCTGAACCCCGAGGGCGGGTTCAGACTTCAGTTTTATACCTTCCTTTCCTTTTCTCAGGAACAAAGGAATACACATTGTAATACACTAGGTTCGTTTCTCACAGGTATACAATGGAAAGTTTGCTATATATATTGTATCCAAGTGCAATGCACATTAGGTTAGTCACATACTACTAACACAGCACTATTCCAGTAATTATGCAGACACATCATTATTCTAATGATTGTTCATTGTTCCACATTACTTTCCTGTATGAAAAGTTCAAACACACCTAGTTTGTTTCTCTCTGAATTTTCATGTATAAAAGAGTTGTGCAGAGCACTTGAAAGAAGTGCTTCTCATTGTGCAAGGACAGGGGTCTTCAAACTTGGCCCTTTTATGACTTGTGAACTTCAACTCCCAGAATTACTCAGCCAGGCACTCTGGCTGAGGAATTCTGGGAGTTGAAGTCCACAAGTCATAAAAGGACCAAATTTGAACACCCATGTGCAAGGGTTTGTGCAAAGTACTTTTTTAAAATGGTTAAATTAGCCATGTCTTCAGCAAGGCTTGTGTGGCTGCTGCAGAATCCATTTCTATTCATCTCCATGTGTGTCTCAGCCACTGAAGAAGCTTTTCAAAGCTCAAATGCTTGATTTATTTGAAAAGAAGTGCTTCAATCATGCTGCTGGATGTTAGTAATGGAAACCATGAATTTTATAAGCCAACATTTTTTTAAATTTTCTCATTCCTCTTTAACTGAGGTTTCCATTTCAAGTTTTCATCTTTATTTCCAAAGAATTAAAGTAGGTATCAAGTGTGCCTCTAATGAATTGGGCACACCATAGTAGTATACTCCTGAATAGGCATCCATCTATATTTCAGTATAAGAATCATCCAGGTTTCTGAAGAATATAACAGACATTAGTTTAAATATTATAGGATCATGAACATATATATGAACATGTCTATAGGTGTTCATTTGTAAGGGCATCCCCATTATTACTTTTAATAATAAAATATATTGCTGATGTGAAATAAAATTGTGTTTTGTAATAACTGTAGCGAGCCAGGGAATATTCAGAAACATTTGTGTAAACAAAAAGGACAAAAACATTCTCCTTCTTGACTTACTAGTCTATAAGAAGGAAGGCAGGAGAAGCATGTCACAGAGAACAGGATTAGAGATATTCTCCAAAGCACCTGAGGGCAGGACAAGAAATAATAGAGGGGAAATCATTAAAGAGAGCTCCAACCTAAAATTAAGAAAAAATTTCCTAACAGTCTGAGAACAATAAATCAGTAGAATGACATCTCTGAAATCTGTGGGTGCTTCATCATTGGAGATTTTCAAGAACAGGCTGGGCAGCCATTTGTCTAGAATGATATAGGGCAGTGGTGGCAAACCTTTTAGAGACTTGAGTGCCCAAACTGCAACCCAAATCCCATCGGGTTTTGTATCATCGGGTGCCAGTGGGTGTGGCCCGCTGGTGGGCGTGGCCCACTGGGTGGATGTGGTTACAGTGGTCATGGCAGACTGAGTGGGTGTGGCCAGGGTAGGCGTGGTGAGCTTGATGTTGCTTCGGGGGGGATGCCTGTGGGGGCTGGGCAGGGTTGGGGGAGATCCAGGGAGTCTCTGGTGGGTGGGTCAGTGGGCAGGAGGGTGTCTTGCTCAGCCTATGGCTTGGAGGGGGAAGGGGGCAGCTACACTCCCTCCCAAACACTGCCGTCTCATGAAAGCAGGATGAAAGCTCCAAAAAGCGACAAGGAAAAAAAGCTAAAACAAGAGAGTGTGTCCAATGGTTTTCTTCCCTGGGGGGCGGGAAGGCTCCTGAGCTCCACAGCTCTTCTGGGGGGAGAAGGAGAGTGGGGAGGGTCTGTGCTGGGATCAGGGCTCCTCGTGCCTTCCTGCTGCCTGCCTGCGCTCTTCTGCTGCAGATGCTTGACTGTCAGGGCAGGGGCGTGCTTGTGGGGGATGCAAGTGGGGATGCTACCTCACTTGCCATGCCAGGGCTGGGCTGGGGTGGACTGGGTGCAGACCCTCCTTGCTGCTTCTTCCCTGCAGACATCAGGAGCGCCCACCCCACCTACCGCTTGTCTTGGGGCAGCTGCCGCTGTCTGGCACTCTCCAGCCCATTGCTGGCCACTCAGGCGTGCCGGGATGCCTCCCTTCGGGCTCCCTCAGCGTCTCTCCCTCTCCAGGCTGCAGCTGGTCAGATTCCCCCCATGGGCAGCACTGCGCCTGTCCCTGGCTAGCCTCCTCCTCCATCCTCCTCCTCTTGCCTGCAGACCATGGCTTACTGAGCCGGGCACTGCCCCTCCTCGCACGTGTCCTCAGATGGAGGAGCTGGGCAGTCACAGCTCTTGCTCCCCTCCAGTCTCCATCTGCCCAAAGCCCAAGCTCGGCACACTCTGTTGGCCAGCAACAGGCTGCAGACTGTGGCACGGCAGCAGCTGCCTTGGGTTGAGGTGTGGGCACTCCTGATGTCCGCAGGGGAAGAAGAGGCATAGAGGCTCCATGCCCAGCCCAGCCCCAGCATGGCACGGAAAGCGAGACAGCAGCCCCACATGCTTCCGATCCAATCCTTGTAGAGCGCCTGTCAGAATCCATATCTATCTGATTTCATACTTCCCTTGCTCTTCTTTCTCTGACCCAAATTCCATTCTCTTCTTTCCCTGGGTTCTGCCATAGTCCTGGAGGGGAGGGGGGAATGATCGTGGGTTTATTTCCTTAGCTTTCTCTATCGCTACAATGTAACACTTCACTTTCCTGCATTATTTCTCTCTGTACTTTCTTCTCCCTAAACTGTCAACTAGCAAAGGGGAAGGAAGAAAGGAATGCAGCCTCCGGCAACTGGCTTATCTCTCCACTCTCAAGAGAAGGTGCAAAGAATCGCCTAAACATTGCTGTTACAACCAGAGCCGGCCTGATGTTATCTCCCCTTTCCCAAGATGGGCTTAACACCTGGGGATTGGCCGGTTTGAACTGTCCGGATGAACTATGGGGTGGGATTTGCTTGGGGACACTTTAACCTATTGATCTGTGCAGGAAAACCTTAGATCCTGTCTAGTATGTCTGCTATCATCTTCTCCTAATAAAAGTTCTTCATCATTGGAGCTTGCTTCTATGAGTTCTGCTTTCTTGAGATGACGTATTGAAGTGGGCCCTGACATTAGACAAGATCTGCAATAGTAGTCAACCCAGAAGGACAGACCTTACTGGAGGACTTCGCAAAGTCTACCATGTTGGACACCGGTGCAGAGAAGGAGGAAGCCACCGTGAAGGGGGAGCCCTCCCTCCGGTCGGAACCCTGCCAGCTATCCAGCTCCAAGACATCCTACACCTCAGAGGAAGAGGTGGTGGAGACATGCAGCCATAAGCCTTGGTGGTCCATGGACATAGGCAAGAAGGACGAGTGGGAGAAGAAATTGAGAAAGGTGACACCAACCGGGATGGAAGCAAGAAATGGAGAGATCCCTGCACCTTAGCGAAGATGAGGACGATCCCTGCACCTTAGCGAGCTGGATCCTGGAGAAGGTGATCAACCTGATGAAATCAACCCTCATCTCCCTCCAAGATGAAAAGCCCAAGCCCCACGGCTGCACCATTACCTTGGTCTGCAGCAAGAGAGACACTAAGGGAGAGTCCGAAGCTGAGGCCCTGGGAATGTCAGGTGGAGCAGCCGAAACTGCAGCCATTGTGGCAGCAGCCCCCATTCCCCTCCATGCAGCAGCTGCTGATTGGGATGGATGGCACCACAGACGATGACGTAGGCATCATTCCAACCAGAAGTTCCCACCGCTGAATGTGAAGTTTCTAGGAGAGTCACGGCACCTGGAGTTCTTCCTAACCCAAGTCCTCAGCTACATGGAAGAATATGGCTGAGACATCCCAACTCACAAGGCTCGGATCCGCATCATACAGGCAGCCCTGGATAGTGTGGCAGCTGACTGGGTGATAGACCTGCATGACTCCGACACCCCAGAGCTCCAGAACTTCAACCAGTTCATATTCTCCCTTAGATGGGACCCATTGGCAGACCGGAAGGCCCATGAGAAAATTAAGATGGTAAAGCAAGGCAGACGCCCAGTAGCCGAGTACACCCAGGAGCTCCAGGCCATTGCTAGCAAGCTGAATTGGCTGGAAGACATCCTGCTTAGCCACTTCAAGGATGGGCTGAATTATGACCTCTGTGATGCCTGCCTTCCCCAGGGAGACTGACACCAATTGCACAATTGGTATGTCCTGGCAGCAGAAGCTGAGATTGACCTACTCAAGAGATATTGCAGAGGGAAGCCATGGAGCCAATCACCCCCCAAGCCATCATGCAAGCCCACAGCCAAGAAAACCACCAGCTGCTTCAAGTGCAGGAAAAGGGACATCGCACCGCAGAATGCCACTTGAGGAACTCCCAAGGGAAGGCTGACCAGGCACCAGCTGGGAAATTGGTGACTGGACTGTTACAGCCAGTGGCAAATCCCTCAGTCCCCTGGAGGGAAATCTCCATGGGCTTCATAATAGAACTACCAGAAAGTAATGGAAACACAGTAATCTGGGTGGTGATGGACTTATTCTCAAAACAAGTACACTTCATCCCTTGTCCAAAAATCTCCACCGCTAAAACCTTAGCAAAACTATTTGTCCAGCACATATATAGACTGCTTGGGGCACCCCAATGCATAATATTGGACAGGGGAGTGCAATTCACATCAGACATTTGGAAAGAGTTCCTGTCCCTCTTGGGGACCACCTAGTCATCATCCTCAGACGAATGGGAGGACTCAGTACTTGAACAATATCTAAGATGGTTTATAAATTTCCAACAGACGAACTGGGCCGACCTGCTCCCTTTCACAGAAGTGGCATACAACAACGAGGTCCATTCCAGCACGGGCTACAACCCATTCCAAGTAGCTATGGGCCAAAGTTTCAACTTCATGCCGGAACTAAGTGCCACCAAACCGGCCATTCCCTCCTTGAAGGAGTGGATTGCACAATTAAAAAACACCTGGCCAGTAATTAGAAAAGCACTAGATGAAGCTAGACAAGCCTATAAAGCACAAGCAGATAAGAAAAGAGTCGAACCAAAACCATTCTTTGTAGGGGAAATGGTATATCTATCCAAAGAATACCTAAAGTCCCTGCAACCATCCCAAAAACTAGGACCGAAATACGTGGGACTATTCCCCATCAAAAGAATCATAAACCCAGTAACAGTGGAATTAGAATTGCCAAAAACCCTCAGGCAAATTCACCCTATCTTCCACTGCAGCCTACTAAAATGAGAGCAGTGATCATCCTTACGACCAGCCATGTCCCCACCGCCTCCTCCCATTATGGTTCAGGGGGAGCAGCATTTTGAAATAAAAGAAATCCTTGACTCCCAAAAATACCATCTGCTTTTTTATTGGGGCAATCTGGACAGGGCATCAGCTAGGAAATTTTTCCTCCTGGGATGTATTTTAGTGTGAAGTTGAAACAGTTAAAACACTGCACCCACTGAACTTGTTTAGGAGATAACTTATGGGGGGTTTTCAGTGCCTCTAGATTTTTGTGATTAGTCCATACCTCAAAAGGTAAGTCATTCCCTTCAAGGAAGTGACACCACATAAGCAAAACCCACCTCATCGCGTAAGCCTCTTTCTCCCAAAACACCCATCTTTGTTCAGTGTCTGTTAACTTTTTGGAGGTGTAGGTGCAGGGTTGTAAATCCCCATTCTCATTCTTTTGCAAGAGAATGACTCCTATAGCCACATAGCTGGCATCAGCTTGGATGATGAATTGTTTCTCAGGGTTGGGATGTTTGAGAATGGGTTCTGCTGCAAACAGTCTCTTTAAGTTTTCAAAAGCAGTCTGGCATTCAGTGGACCATGGCAGGGGCTGGCAGGGTTGTGGCTTCCCCCCCCCCATTTTTCCCCATCTTTAACAGTTCAGTAATTGCTTTGTTGAGCAATCTCAACAAAGGAGGGGATAAATTGCCGGTAGAAGTTTGTGAATCTCAAAAAACTCTGGAGTTGCTTATGGGTTCACAGGGGCTGCTATTCTAGCACAGCTTTCACTTTTGCCAGGTCCATCTCAACACCTTCATTGGAAATTCTATATCCTAGGTTATCCAGGCGTGTCTGATGGAACTCACATTTTGAGAGCTTGGCGTAAAGTTTAGCACTCAGCAAATTTCTTAGTGCTTCACGCACTAACTTGACATGTTCCGCCATCGTTTCTGTGTAGATGAGGATATCGTCAAGATAAACTAAAACCCCCTTGTACAGGTGACTATGCAGTACTTGATTTATCAATTGCATGAATACAGCAGGAGCCCCTTGTAGACTGAAAGGCTTAACATTAAACTGGTACCATGTCAGCTCGATATCCAAATTCGTAGCCAGTCATGGAGTTGATCAGGATTCCCCCTGCAGATCCGTCCTGCCACTCTTCAAAACTCTCTTACATACTCTCTCGCAGGCTGACCCCTGTGTTTCACATTGTGGATGTCCTTTTCGGCTTGTACTGCCTGGGATTCATTCTCAAATCTGGCTCTCAGCCCACAGGTGAATCAATTGAAATTCCATAGCTCTGGTGCCTGCTCCTCTTGTAGGCCAGCCTTCTACTCTGCAGCCTCCCCTTCTAAATTTGCCGCTACAGTATCAATAATCTCAGCTTTGTCTAAATAAGCCCAGTCATAACAATTCACATGAGACCACACCTGGTTCAGGAAAATAGTCACCTTCTTGTCTCCATCAAAAGTGGGCTTGTGGGGAGGTGGATCTGCTAGTTTGCGATCCCAGAGAGCCTGCAGCAAGTCAGGCAACTTTGGTTGGGTCTGCTGAAATCCCCCTCAATGGAAAACACCTGATAGATGACTTGTGCTGGCAGGGTGCCGATGGCAGTCAGGACTGGCACAATGCTGATAGGGATCAGGATCAGTTGGGCGTTGGTGGCAATCTGGGCTGGCTGGGTGCCATTGGTGCTCGGGGTTGACATAGCACTAATAGCAGTCAGGGCTTACCAGGTTGGTAGCAATCAGGGCTAGGAGAATGATATCATTGATCTGGGCCAGCAGGACACCTGTGTCAATTAGGGCTGGCAGACTACAAGCTGCCAGTACTACAAGCTGGTAGTATTCGGAACTAACCTGTTGTTGGGGTTGATCCTGACTGGCATGGCACCAATAGTGATCAGGGCTCTGCCAGTGCACTGGGCTTGACATCAGGTCAGGCTTTGGCAGTGGGGAAGTGGCCCACTCAATCACTATAGGACTGGGATTTCTCTGGGGTGGCAGAGGCTCATGGGACCACTTGTCTTCTTGCCCCCCTGAGATCACCTGGCAGGTTGCCTGTCCTCTTTTTTGCCATCTCCAACCAGTCAAACTTCTCCCTCAGACGTTCCACCGAGTGGCTGTGGATTGTGGTCAGGTAATTCCATTCCCTGGATTCATCCCAGGCAGCCAGCCATTTAGCCTTCATAGCTACAGGTGATTGGGGGGACAGTATTCGCGCCCCCGGCTCGCAGCTGAAGTGTGCTGGGCATTGGGGTTGCTTCCTTGTCCAAACCTCCCTAAGCTTGTGCCCCAGGTGTCAGAGTCAGGAAATGCCTCCCAGGCTATCCCTTGTCCCACTGACTTTCTTTTGGGAGCAATTGCAAAATTGGGCCTTGGTTCCCCCCGGAATGCTAGTTCACTAGAGTCTCGTGAGCTATTGGGATACCTCCGGTCAGTTCCCCTGTCTGGAACACTGTCTGTTAGCTGTAGAAAGTTTGGATGCCTCTGGTGTAACTCCCTGTCTGGAGTGATTGTGGATGTATGGGGTGATTCCCCATCCATTAAAATCCTGTCCAGGCTAAGAACGCTAGAAACCACTAAACTACTTATTATATAACTGTTTAACTATATACCAGATATAATTCCTTCAATTGATATTTCCTTTGTATATAATCTATCCATTTTTTCCAGTCCATCATAAATTTTTCATTTGAATGGTTCTTCAAATATGCGGAAATCTTATCCATTTCTGCCATATTTATAACTTTTAATGTCCATTCTTCTATAGATGGTAGTTCAGACATCTTCCAATATTGTCCCACCAATAGTCTTGCTGCAGTAATCAAGTTCAAAATCAACTTAGTCTCTATGGTGGTAGAGTCTTTGATAATGCCCAACAAAAATAACTGTGGTGAAAATTCAATACGCTTTTTCAATATATTTTGAAGAATCCATCATATTTTTATCCAAAAAGCCTTAATTTTTTTACAAGTCCACCAAATGTGAAAATAAGTAGCATCCATCGATTCACATCTCCAACACTTGGGTTGCATATCTAAATACATAAGTGATAGTTTCTTTGGATCCAAATGCCATCTATAAAACATCTTATAAAAATTTTCTCTTAAGTGCTATGCTTGTATTCACTCTGGGAAGCCGGGGGGAGGTGGGAGGGTGTTTGTAATTGCTACATTATGTTTTCTCAACTGTACTTGGGGTTGATATGAGTTTATGTATTTATAGCTAAGGGGTTGTTCGGATGGCCTCCGGGCACCACATCGGATGGAGTAGGAAGGAGGAGTGAAGGTAAAGGCAAGTAGGAAGAGGGAAAGAGAGAGGTAGGAGATAGGGGATAGAGGTGGGTGGAGTTAAAGTAGAGAAAGGAGAAAGTAAGTAGATAGATGGTAAGAGGAGGGGGATAGGGTAGGGTTAGGAGGATGTGGGGGGGTACCGAGCAGTTACTTTGATTGTTTGCTAAGTGTTATATGTTTGTTCTCAGTTGAGTTATTATTTTCTTTTTTCTTTCTGTAAAAAACTTGTAAAAACTAATAAAAACATTAAAAAAAATCCTGTCCAGGCCACTGTTGGAACCCTGGACTGACTGTTGAATTTGGTCCTCAGAATGCATATTCTGATCCTCCCCCCCCCCCAGAGCAGAGCCAGGAGCAGAAGGGTGCGAATCCAGTCTCGCACGCAGCTGATCTATGTGCCTGCGAATGACACAGCCATCACCCAGTGTCACTTCGTATAACAAAGGCCCTGAGACCTTACAAACCAAAGCTGTTACCCAGAGGTGACCCGGCTCATAGTTACGTGCCCAAACTGGATCTCCCACTTCCAGTCTCCTTGGTGCCCTTGGTTGTGACACCTGTGAAGCCACCCTATCAGGGTGCAGCCTGTCCAGTTTTGTGATGAGGCGGTGGCCCCAACAAAGTTCAGCAGGAGTCTTTCCAGTACAAGTGCATGGTGTGGTGCAGTGTGCAAGAAGGAAATCTGCTAACCTGTGATGCCAGTTACCGTAAGTCAATCTCTTGAGGGCATCCTTGGTAGTGCGCACCATTCTTTCAGTCATTCCATTAGAGGACGGGTGGAAGGGAGCCGAAGTTGCGTGCCGGATCATGTTGGCGTGCAGAAAAACCTGGAACTCAGAAAAAGTAAATTGGGGACCATTGTCTGAAACCAGAACATCTGGAAGGCCGTGTGATGCAAAGATTCCTTGCAACACCTGGATGGTCCTGGCAGTAGTTGTTGATGAAACAGGAACAACCTCTAGCCATTTGGAATGGCTGTCCACAACAATCAGGAAGAATTGTCCCTGAAAGGGCCCAGTGTAATCTATATGCACCCTAGACCATGGGAACTGGGTTTCCTCCCACCTGTGTACTGGGGCCCGAGACATTTCAGGCTGAGACTGTTGACATGCTTGGCATTCGTGCACCTGGGCCTGATAGCCTTATCCAGACCAGGCCACCAAAGATGGCTATGCGCAAGCGCTTTCATCCTGACAATACCAGGATGTCCCTCATGCAAGGAGGTCAAGATTCTAGACCTCAATGAGGTCAGGATCACAACCCTGCTACCCCATAACAGGCAACCTTTGAAAGTGGACAGCTTGTGCTTCTTTTTCCAGAAGCTTTGAAACACAGTATCAGGGCACTTGTCAGGCCACCCTGACAATACCCAGGACAACACGCATGTAAGTGTGTGATCAGTGGCAGTTTCTGCAGCCACATCCCTAGCATTGAGGGGACACTCAGGTAATTCTTGAATAGACAGAATATGAACTTCTGGAGCAGGAGCAGGCTCCATATGCTGCAGGGGCAATCTACTCAGGCCATCAGCATGACCCTTTTCCTTACATGGTTTGTGAATCAATGTAAAATCATATGCTGACAGAAAAATGGACCATCTCAGCATACGAGGAGAAATGATGTGTGGAGTCTGTTTGTTGGTAATAAACAACCCCAGGAGTGGCTTATGGTCAGTATAGACCATAAATTTGTGGTCATATAAGAAATCATGAAATTTCTTAATGCTGGTCACTATTGCCAAAGCCTCTCTGTCAATCTGAGCATAATTGCACTCGGCAGACGACAGAGTTCTGGAATAATAGGCCACAGGGACCTGGGTCCCATCAGCCCTTAGGTGGCTAAGAACAGCCCCAACACCATATGGAGATGCATCACAAGCGATGCAAAAAGGCAATTTCTCATTAAAATGAGCTAGTACAGTATTAGAGGTGAGTAAGGCCTTAACTTCATTAAAACTCTTCTCGTGGACCTTTGACCACAACCAAGGAGCCTGTTTGTCCAAGAGCCTACGTAAAGGCTCCACTACAGCAGCCTTGTGAGGCAGGAAAGCGTGATAGAAATTTAGTAGGCCCAGGAATGCTTGTAGTTCACTCTTGGACTTAGGACTTGGAGCCCTTCTGGATGGCTTGTAATTTTGATTCTGCGGGGTGACTGCCTTGGGCGTCTATCCTGAATCCCAAGAAGTCAGTGGAATTGACTCCTATTTTGCATTTTTCCTTTTTAAGTTTAAGGCCTGCTCTTCTAAAACGGAGCAAGACAGCCCTTAATCTCTCAGCTAAGTTGTGAGATGACTCCCCAACAATGAGGACATCATCAAAGTAGGGACAGACCCCAGGAATACCTCGAAGCGTGCTTTCCATGACGCTCTGGAATATACCAGGGGCTACGGTTACCCCAAATTGCAGTCTCTTGACTTTAAATGCCCCTCTGTGAGTCGCAATAGTTTGGGCCTCTGCAGCTGCATCATCAACAGGCAGCTGCTGATAGGCCTGTGCCAGGTCAAGCTTTGCAAAGATGCGGCCCTCCTTAAGGGAGGCCAGAATGTGACTTACCACAGGTACTGGGTAAGCATGCAGTTGAAGTGCCTTATTTAGTGTGCACTTGTAATCTGCACATATATGAATATCCCCATTAGCCTTTAGAGACGTTAATATGGGGGCTTGAATCTACAGGTTCTAAAATACCTTGCTGGAGCAATTTGTCCAGCTCAGCATCAATCCTGGCCTTTAAGGTGAAAGGAACCCTCCTTGGCTTAACCCTGATGGGCGTGATGGTTGGGTCTAATCGTAGTGAGACTGGAAGCCCCTTGAAGGATCCAACCTCTGGGCTGAACACATTTGCAAACTCCCTGCAGACCTCTGGTAGGTTCTGCATTTGCAAATTGTGCAGCCCCATGACCTGGATTCCCAGGGCCTAGAAACAATCGAGTCCAATGAGGCTCATGTGTTTCCCCCCACAACCAACATGTCTAGGGGACCTTCAGAATCCTTGTGCTGTACGTTAAGGGTGGCATCCCCCTTAACACACACCTTGGAATTTTGGAAGTCTGTAAGTGTTATGTTGGATGGTCTTAGTTTGGCTCGAAGGCCACTGCTTTTGCAAATCTTTCTAAATGTGCTGCTAGAAATAATAGAGAGAGTGGACCCAGTGTCCAACTCCATGGCAATGGGCACCCCTTGCAACCGTACTTTAAGGGACAGTTTTTTCTTTAAGGGCTTATGTGTACTTGTCCTCAAAATACTCCTGTGTGATGCGCAGAAGCCCACCCTATTTTGGCTGGGGACCCTGATACCTTTCAGACGCAATTCTTCCTGAAGTTGTACCTTCTGGTGACTCAAACAGATGGCTGTGATGTGGCCTCGCTTGCCACACATTCTACATATGGCGGAATGGAACCTGTACTCAGCTCTCTTGTGGCTTCCTCCACATCTGAAGCATTTGATGGCTGCAGGGACCTTGTCCAGACGTTCCTTCTGCTTCCTTCCTGTTGGCTGGTAAAGTTTATTCACTACTTCTTCAGGATCTGTGTCTGATCCATCTTTGACTTCCTCCAGATGGACTGTAGCTGCCTCTGGAATGCTTTTGTTAGGTCACATTGACTTTACAGCCCCTCCTGCTGCTTCTTTAGCTGTCACCTCTCTCAGAGCATCTTGGAAAATGACATCATCTCTAGCAAAAATCTTCTGCTGCAAGTCTCTGTTCCTCAGCCCACAAACAAAACGATCTCGCAGCCTCTCTTCCAGATCCTTGAACTCACGTGGCTTTGCTGCTCTTCTTAAAGCTGCAATAAAATCCTTAGCAGATTCACCTGCTCTCTGGTCCCTTTGCTCAAACGTATGTCTCCATGCAATCACAGACATTTTGGGCTGAAAATGTTCTTTTAGTATTTTTTTTAAGTCAGTAAACGTGATTGCCTCCAGAGGTGCAGGGGCTACCAGGTTCTCTGCTATTTCAAATGCTTCCTAACCACAGACACACAACAGTGTTGCAGCCTTCAAGCCATCTTCCCTTATCTGGTTCACCCTTAAATAATTCTCCACCCTTGCAACATAAGAGTTCCATTTTTCTGGGTGGGAGATATCAAACTCAGAAATGCGACCAATCTTCACCATTCTGCAGTTAAAATCTTCCCTCTCACTCCTCTACACTTCAAATGGGATGGGAAAGGGTCTTTCAGCGAGCTCACCCTCCAGCGAAGCTGTACTGGAAGGCTTGAGACGCTGACTTCCAAAGCCGACTTCCCCTCTTCAGGACTTCAAAGTGAGTTTTTTACGGCTTCCTTTTCTTCTGCTTGTAAAACATCCCATCCTCGTCGCCAGTTTTATGTACTGTGAGCAATGAGGAATGACGAAGGCTCATCTTGTAACAACAGGCTTTATTTTTCACAACTCGTTCAGTTCAACTCTCTGCGAGGCACGCAGGCCTCTCTTAACAACCCAGAGACCCAGACAGAAAAGATACTTTTTCGGAGCGCCTTGCCATAGTTCAGAAGCTCAAGATCCTCACCACCCCTTTGAAATTTCTATTGCAAGAAAAAACTATCAGTGACCAAGTCTTAGAAGCAGGCCCAGTCACTCATGTCACAGTGCCATTGCAATTAATTATACACCAACATTTTGAAAAG
Organism: Bothrops alternatus; assembly: GCA_034064705.1. Taxonomy (NCBI): domain Eukaryota; kingdom Metazoa; phylum Chordata; class Lepidosauria; order Squamata; family Viperidae; genus Bothrops; species Bothrops alternatus. The sequence goes on along the minus strand of JARGCV010000103.1, from coordinate 13,574,195 downwards.
TTAATCCTTTTTGCGGTCAATAACCTTAATCTCTCATTGGTGTTGGGAACTACTTGATTGCAACATCATAACGCCACTATTAGGTGGAAGAAATGCTCTATTTCCTGACAGCCTTTATTGCCTTTTTCACTTTCCCACAATATTTATGTTACTTATATGTAAGGATGTAAGTCTATACATATATTGTATATAGCGTCATGGTTCCGATAGATGAAATGTTTAAAAGAATTTCAGGGCAAAAATTTCTTCCTTAAAGATACATTTTATTAGGAAACAAAATATCAGCACATACATTGGTGAACCCAAGATTAAAATTCCTCTCCCCTGATTACAAAGTTACTATTGCAATTCCCTCCCCAAATTGCTTTCATAAATCACATTCACCAATTGTTGCAAAATGTGGGCTCTCCTCCCAGCTCCCCAGTCTGCCAAAATGTTATCAGCACTGAACTTGATTCTCACACATATGAATTGTTTTGGCTAACTGAGAACTACACATCCCCCACCCCTCCTCCTTCATCTAAAACAGACATGTTAAACACAAGGCCTGTGGGCTGGATGTGGCCTGGGGAGGGCCCAGATTTGCCCCCAGGCTGTCCCAGAAATGGCAAGGGACCTGCCCCCACAGCCCCAGCCCTGGCCCACCCCAACCCAGCTGGGCGCTCTGGTGCATGCACAGGAAACAGCGAGCACTCGGGCTGATGGTGTGCAGCGGCAGCTGCAGATCATTTGCTTCAGCCTGCCCAGCCCCTCCCAGCTTAACCCCATCATGCCTGGCTGTTCTGTTTCACGCGTTGGTAGGCATTGAACAAGGTAGAGTAACAAACAGGTACTTCTTTATTCTTGCTTAAACAGAACTCTCCACAAAATGGCTCCACTCCTTTTTTATACATTCACCCTGGGGCGTTGTCAGTCAATGAATGCAACGTATCTTCCTGCTCAAACGTATGCTCAGTAACTCAGAGACAGCCTTTCTGGCCCGGGCAGGCCACGTGGTCTGCCCGGGTCTCAGTGCAGCTTCCTGCACCTGCTCCATCAATCAAAGCCCAGGACATAACACCCCTCCCCTCCTGGTTCTGATGGAGATACTTACTATTTTACAATACTACAAGCGTTCTCCCACTGTTCAGTTAAACCATCAATAATACACAACATTATAGGTCTTTCCACTTATCAAAATAATAATATTAAATGAACCCATCACAAGGAACATATACAACATTCCCCATACATCACATCATAGCACAAAATAAGTCAGTTCCCAAAAGACATACACAAGCTTTTCAATTGCAATAAAATACAAAAGCATTTTATGGTTGCAAAGACAGAAACCTCACGTAGTTCTTTAAGAACTTCAGTGGGCCTTTGGCCCGCTCTGATCACTGGAGCTGCTGCAAGCACCCTATCTGCAAGGTCACCTGTTAGGCTTGGCAGACCGGGACTTGGAGAACCGTTTGATACAGGTAAAACTGGATCGTGAAGGCTGGCCTGTTCTGGTAGATCCAAGCCAGAGTTCCTTGAATGTGGTGGAATTCCCCTGATCAGCATAAACAGCTGGCTAGGAACACTGTCCTGTTGGCCTGAAGTAGATGTGGTGTGAAAAGCCGATGGAGCGCAATGTCCCATGGATGCAGTGCCCAAGTTAGGAGCCGCCTCATTGGCAAAAAAACCCGTTTGGTGAATCCAATGTCTCACTTTCGCTGAGAGATTGAGATTCACGATCACAATCATAGTCCTCCTCCCCCCCCAAGAGCAGAATCAGGAGCGGAAGGGTGGCTCGGTAACCTCCAACGCAGCTGGTTAATGTGTCTGTTCAGCACATGACCATCTTCTAATGCCACTTCATAAGAAAGTGGCCCAGTTACTTTGCAGACCAACGCAACCACCCAAAGGTGTCCAGGTCCATAGTTCTACGCCCAAACTGGATCACCCACTTGCAATTGCCTCGATGCCCTCGGCTGTGGCACCTGTAATGCAACCTGATCTGGATGTAATCTATCTAGCTTGGTGATAAGGTAGCGACCCCATCGAAGCTCAGCTGGGCTCTTGCCTGTAGATGTGCATGGTGTAGTGCGGTGGCAGAGGAGGAAATCTGCCAGTCTGTGATGCCAGTTTCCATGAGTGAGCCATTTCAAGGCTTCTTTTGCAGTGCGAACCATGTGTTCCGCTTGGCCATTTGAGGCCAGATGAAAAGGTGCAGAAGTAGCATGCCTAATCATATTCACCCACAGAAAGGACTGAAACTCTGAGGAGGTAAATTGAGGTCCGTTGTCAGAGACGAGGACATCTGGAAGCCCATGAGAGGTGAAAATTCCCCTCAAAATCTGGATGGTCCTGGCAGTTGTCATAGTGGACACTGGAATGATCGCCAGCCATTTGGAGTGACTGTCCACCACAATGAGGAAGAGCTGCCCCTGAAAGAGGCCGGCATAGTCAATATGAACCCTCGACCAAGGAGCATATGAGGTCTCCCATCTATGAATGGGAGCCTGTGGCATTTCGGGCCGGCACTGCTGGCAAATGTGGCACCCATGGACCTGGGCCTCGATCTCTTTATCGAGCCCAGGCCACCAGAGGTAGCTGTGTGCAAGGCCTTCATCTAGACTATGCTCGGATGTCCCTCATGCAAGGAAGTCAAGACCCTAATCCTCAGTGAGGTTGGGATCACTACCCTACTGCCCCACAGGACACAACCCTTAAAGGTGGATAACTCATGCTTCCTTTTCCAGAAACTCTGGAAATTAGTGCCAGGACACGTGTCAAGCCATCCTGACAGCACCCAGTTCAACACGCGTGTTAACATGTTGTCGGTGGCTGTTTCTGCAGCCACATTCTCTGCATTGAGGGGAGACTCTGGCAAATCCTGGATAGCCAGGATGTGGTTGGCCGGGGCAGGATCCAACTCTAATAGTTGTAGAGGCAACCTACTAAGGCCATCAGCGTGGCCCATTTCCTTTCCCGGTTTGTGAACCAGGCAGTAGTCATAAGCAGAAAGAAATATTGACCATCTCAATATTCTAGGAGAGATGATTTGGGGTGTCTGTTTGTTCATCATGAACAACCCCAGGAGCGGCCTGTGGTCCATGAAGACCGTGAAATGGCAGCTATACAAAAAGTCATGAAACTTCTTGATGCCAACCACAATGGCCAAGGCCTCTCTATCTATTTGCGCATAATTGCGCTCAGCAGTAGACAGAGTCCTGGAATAATATGCTACAGGGACTTGTGTCCCATCAGCTCTGAGATGGCTTAAGACAGCCCCAATCCCATAAGGGGATGCATCGCAAGCTATGCTAACTGGCAACTGCTCATTGAAATGAGCCAAAATAGCATTAGAAGACAACAATGCTTTAACCTCAGCAAATCTCCTTTCGTGGACTTTTGTCCACTTCCATGGAGCCTGTTTGTCCAAGAGCCAGTGTAATGGCTCTGCCACAGCAGCATTGTGGGGGAGAAATGAATGGTAAAATTTAGAAGTCCAAGGAAGGCTTGAAGCTCGCTCTTCGACTTGGGACTTTGAGCTTAGATTCAGCAGGATGGATGCCTTCGGCATCTATGCGAAACCCCAGGAATTCTGTGGAAGTTACTCCAATTTTGCATTTCTCCTGTTTGAGCTTCAGCCTCGCTTTGCAGAAACGTCGCAAAACAGCTCAGAGCCTGTCAGACAGGTTTTTGACTGATTCCCCAGCAATGAGGACATCATCGAAATATGGGCACACACCCAGAATGTTATGGAGTGTTCGCTCCATCACTCTTTGAAAAATGCGAGGAGTTACGTTTACCCTGAACTGTAGCCTTTGAACCTTGAAGGCTCCCCGGTAAGTGACAATCATTTGGGCCTCTGCTGTGGCATTGTCCACCGGCAGCTGCTGATAGGCCTGAGCCAAATCTAGTTTGGCGAAAATTCGGCCTCCTTGTAGAGACGCCAAAATGTGGCTCACTACAGGCACCGGATAGGAGTGCTGCTGTAACATTTGTTTAGCATGCATTTATAGTCAGCACAAATGCAGACTTCTCTGTTGGCCTTAAGTGGCGTGACAATGGGTGTTTCCCATGGACTATTATCCACAGGTTCCAAAATACCTTGCTGCAGCAATTTGTCCAGCTCAGCATTGATATTTTGTTTAAGAGCAAAAGCCACCCAACGAGGCTTAATCCTGATCAGTGCAATGGAAGGGTTTAACCTTAAGGCAATTGGAAGCCCCTTGTATGCCCCCAGCTCAGGGCTAAACACATCAGCAAACTCCTTGCACACCTCCACAAGACTTGTCAATTGAAGACTGTGTAACCCAGTCACCTGAATTCCAAGCGCCTCAAACCAATCAAGTCCGATTAGATTCGTGCGGTCACCATCAACCATGAAAACATCCAGAGGGCCCTCGAAATTCCTAAACTGCACCCTTAAGGGGGCTTCCCCCTTAACATGCACTCGGGAATTCTGGAAGTCAGTCAAAATAATGTTTGATGGCCTGAGCTTAACTCTTTGGCCGCTTCTGCAGTAAATCTGTTTGAGGGTTTTCTGGGAAATGATTGACAGAGCTGAACCCATGTCCAGCTCCATGTCAGAGGGGACCCCCTACAATTTGACTTCAAGATGGAGCTTTTTTTCCAATGGGCGTTGGGCACCCATTCTAAACACACTCCTTCTAGTCGTGCAAAAACCCACCTGGTGGCCAGACAGGCTGTCTCCGAGTTACTGAGCATGCATTTTTTTAAACAAATTTTATTGGTTTTTTAAGTTCTTAAAGCAACATATTCAGGACACACTGTGGTGTTGGGGTAATCAAACATCTTAAAACAAGACATATATACATAATATAATCAATACGTCAAATATTCCCTCTCTTTTTCCCTCAAATAGCATAATATATTTAGAATATCCAATTCTAGCTTAAATTTATTCAACCTGAACCTGTTTTTAAGCTTCATCAATTTCTACCATAATCAAATTAACTTTAAATAAAAACATTTTCAATTCAAATATCCCTTCCACATATGTTCTACTTTCTTAATTTTATCAAAATCTTATTTGTTTCTTCTTCCATTAATCTCCCTTATTTAGAGTAAAATATTAATTATCCTATACCTATCAAATCTATCAATTGATCTATCTCTTCAAACTAAAAAAAATAATCATACCTTAAATCATGTCATTCCATTAAACAAAATTGAAGTCTCCAGTTAATTATCATGACTAATAATGTCCATATCATCAGAAAATCATATCATCTTATTAAATGTCAATTAACTATTCATTCACTTCAAATCTGAAACATCTCTTCAATTTTCGTCATTCCATCACATCATAATTTTCATACAAATAAACCTAACATTCTAAAAGGAACATTCCTAGTATTCTAAATTATCTTTAATCCCTTATATAGAAAGATATCTTGTTTTTAAACAAAAATATTAATCTATCCTAGACTCATCTAAATGTATGTATTTATCAAACTATTCTATAGATATCTTTTTTTAAAAAATATTTTATTGGTTTTATGATTTTAACAATAGGTGCTTAAAACACACTGTGGTGATTGGGTAAACAAAAATTCCAGAATAAAAACATACATAAACAGCTCCACTTAATACATTCACTTTCATCTTTCTATTTCCCTCACCCACACAAAACAAAAACATATAAATTTAATATATTCCATTTCTGTCATAAATTTCTGTTAAACCTATTTTAAGACTTTGTCAATTTCATTCCAAACTCTCCCCGATACATATACCATGATATTTATAAGATGTTACCATTCATTCTTTTACATTAATATATACAGTACTTTTAAAGAAATGAGATAAATACCTACACGTAACTTTTGGTGTTGCTCGCCCATTTCCCCTTTCACCGCATCCACACTCTTTCTTCTCTACCTTCTTTCTCCTTTTCTTCTCTTCCCTACTTCCCTCTTCCCCCACCCCTCTCTTTCCCTTTCTCTCCACTCCTCCTCTTCTCCTCCAACCTTCCTACATCCTTCTCCCCTCCTTCACTCTTTCCTCTCTCCTCTCCTTTCTTCAGATGCAGTTCAGAGGTAATGTCCGAGCAACTCCTCTCTCCAAATTTCCCTATCTGTATTATACATTAATACTTCTATTTTAATCTTCTCAGTAAATATTTTTCCTTTAAAAAAAAAAAGATACAAAATTTTTTTTTACTGATTTTTCCCATCTTTCCCCAAAAGCTTACGACACAACGTGGTGATCAGGATGTCCAATCATTCAAAGACAAAGTCATATAAATATAGCTCAAATTGAATATGATATTGCTTATTAAAATTTATACAATTACAAAGGTCATCAAACACATGCAATTATAATCTATATCCTGTTTTTAGGCTGTACTCATTATAGTTGTCATACTCCGACTACATTTTAGTAAATATATAATTATGATTTCAGGTATCCTTAATACACAATCGTTCATTGAAACAGATTTTTTCCCTTATCACAAATAGCTCTTCCTCTCTCTCTATTACAACATAGTTATCATATTTAAAATAATAATATAAGTCCAACAAATATAGTTCTATTTTTAAGAATATATTCTATCATTTCATCAATCTACATCTATAAAACAAAAAAAAATCTTTTTAAGGCCTTGATAAAGTTTATATCTTCAAATACTTGTCAATTATAATATTAGGCAATTCTCATCTTTCATTCCTAATTAAATCAGACATAAATCAGAGTCTTCGGAGAGGAGCGGCATACAAATCCGAATAAAATAAAAAATAAAAATAAATATTCTCTTTCTTTTTTCCTTTTTTACTAGATATATTCAATCATTTCATCAATCTACTTCTATAAGGTCTTCTTTGTCCTCTAGAAAGATTAACTCCCTCAAATTATTATCAACCATAGTAACAGTAAATTTACATCCTTCATTCATTGTTAAATCAGACACAATTTCTAAGCCTTTTTAACTCATCAAATAACATTCTGTATCACATTTAAACCTGACTCTAGCTTTCTTTCTATGCCAATTTGGTTCCCATAATAAGGCTTTTCAGTTATCAAACCTCAAGATTTGATTACAAGGATTCCTAACAGATTCAAACTGAACAAATTTTCTTTCCCTTTCCTCTTTATTGTAATTTCCAAAAAGTTGTGTCTGGGTGTCAATCTTTGTTATTTTTGGTAATTGAGTTGGGTCAATTACAGTTATTTCTTGGTCATCAAAATTGTCCATCAATTGTAGGTAACGCCTAGCATTAGTTGATTCAATGGTTTCCACATTTTCTCTTAATGCAGATTCACAATTAGGTTGTAAGAATAGTGTCTCTGTCTCTTTAAGTTGTAAGTAGGTCTGTTCAGGATTATTCTGTTCATCTTCTATTATTCCTTGTTCCATAACTTGATTCATTATTAAAGGGTCAATATAAGATTCCAATGTGGCATCTTTGGATTTTCTCCAAGATTTCCAATAAGTTTTAAAATCTTCTCTAAATTCTGATATTTTTTCCAGTATTAAATCATAGTCAAGATGTGGATAACTTTCAGCCATTTTGGTGGTAGCTTTGCCTATTTCTTTATTAGAGACTACTTAAGAAAAATCCACAAATATCTGCCTCCAAAAGTCTAATAGCCAGCTTCACCAGCCAGCTGTCCAGTTATTTTTTCTCTTTTATTATCCAATCCTCTTCAAATAACAGGGAGAAATACAGTTGAAGTTTTGCTTTCACCACCAGATGTCCTCAGTGGACTATAAAGTCTTTTTCTTCTTTTTTTCCCCCCAAGGTAATCCAGTTAAAGAAAGAACAAAAAAGGAAAGTTTTCTCTCTTTCTTTTTTTAAAAAGAATCAACAAAAACTGTCTTCTACATTATCAAAGTAAAAAAGGAAAGTAACAATGTCTCTTTTTCCCTTCTTTCCCCTGAAATTCAGCCTACAGCAGTCAAATAGTAAAAAAAAAAAACCACACACACAAAAATTAATCCTTTTCTTTTTAGCTCTTCTTTCCACATATAGGCAGCCACCGCTTTCTGAATAAGGGAAAATAGAAACTCTTACAGGAAAAATCAGGATAGCGAGGGAAGGAAAGGTCTCACCAGGATTCACCACGGTGGTTCTTCATGCTTAGTTGTTCTTGTGACTTGTGGTTGGTGCGGCTAGGTGATCGGCCATTTTATGGCCGGTCTTCTGCTCCGTCGGCCCTCAGAGTCAGCTCGGACAGCTAGAGGAGCCGCCGCTCCTCTGCAGCCAAGCACAGCCTCGTTGACAGTAGCCGCGACTTTCGATCCCCACAGGGGTCTACCGACGGAGGGAAACTAGCCGAACAAGGAGACAAGTCTCTCCGTATGGCTAGAGGCGCCGCGATCTGGAACCGCAAGTCAGATATCTAATCCTTCACTTAATCAATCTCTTTGAATTAACAAATTAATATAACATCTTAAATCATTTCAATCCATTAAGTAAATTTTAAATTTCACATGTTATAGGACAAACAAGTCATCTTATTTAATTAACATTCAATTAATTATTGATTCACTCCAGCTCTAAGACATCTTTTTACTTCAAACTCAAAATCTCAGTCCTTACATCAGTCCATAGTTCTAGGTTCCCTTTAATCCAATTTAAGAAATTTTAAATTTCATTTTTCAATCTTATTCTAGCTTTCCTCTTTTGCCAGGTAGGTTTCCATAACAGGGCTTCCCTTCCAGATAATAGGTCTCTTTTTGTTGCTTGTAGTGTCACTTGATTTGATACCAACCATCTTGATCTCTGATTTAATCCTCTATTTCTCTTGTCCATAAAGGCTCGTTGCTTCAGAAGTCCAAAGTTCAGTCTTTGCTTTTCCTGGTCTTGCTTGTAAAGCAAAATAAGATTCTCCTTGTCCTCAGTTAAAACCTCTTCTTTTATAATCTGTTTTGTAGAGTAGTCAAGTGTAATCTGGGAGTCAGTTTTAAGTTTTAAAGTAGAGATTCTGGCTCTTAGTTCTGTAGTAGCCTCTTTTATTGTAGTACATATTTCTTCTTTAGCCTCATAGATCTTTTCCAGTATAATAGTTGAAGAAGAATCCTTTTCCTTTTTAGTGAAGGTTACAGTTGAACATTATCCACCCCCACAGATCACACAGCTAGCTCAAATTATCTTTTTTCTTGAAAAACAGTTTGAAGGCCAAAGCTCTCTCATCTCCAAATAAACAACAATCCAATATTAACTTTTGACCAGTAGGTATCCTCAATGAGCTAAAAAAACTTCTCCAAACACCTTTTTTTCCTTTTTTCTTTCTTTTAAAGGGAGAAAAGAAATACTCTGCTGATATAATACCGCTCCAAAAAACATAAAAAACAATTTTTCTACAGTACAATGTAAGTAGGAATAGAGTATAGTCTTTAAATGAATATTTATTCATTTTTATGTCCTTTTTGTAAAACGTATTTGTTCCCATGATTACTAAAGCCGCTTTCTTCAAATGGGGAAATAATAACACAAACAGCTTCCACAGGCAAAAACAGCAGGGGTATGGAGAGGAACAAAAGGGGTTTCACCCGGATCATCCGCGGTGGGTCATTAACGCTTAGATGACAATGTGACTTTCGGCTGGTGCAGCAGGGTGATCGGCCATCTTACAGGCCGATCTTTGCTCCGTCAGCCCTAAGGAGAAGCTGGAGATTAGGGGGAAGCTGCTGCCCTCCCCTATCTACCAGCCAGCCTCCTCCTCGGTGGTCGCCCCTCCAGGGTGAATTTTGACCCACTAGGGTCGAAGGAAACTCCGGACGGCCTGGAGAGAAGTTTCCAGGCGCGACTGGCGTCACCGCATTCAGGAACCGGAAGTCCCACTGAGCATGCATTTGAGTGGGAAGATACGTTACCTTCATTGGCTGACAACGCCCCATGGTGAATGTATAAAAAGGAGCAGAGCCATTTTGTGAGAGTTCTGTTTAAGCAAGAATAAAGAAGTACCTTACTTGTTACTCTTCCTCATTCAATGCCTACCAATGCACAAAACAGAATGGTATATGTCCCCTGCTTGAGCAGGAGCTTGGACTAAAGACCGCAAAGGTCTCTTCCAACTCTTATTCTTTGAGAGAAGTGCTGCCAACCTCTCCCCCTCCCCTTGTCCCTTCCTGGGCATAGAGAGAAGGAGGGAGGGGAGGAGGGGAGGGAAACAGGAAGAAAGTAAGGGAAGAAAGGAAGGAGATGGGAATGAAAAGGAGGGAGGCAGGGAAGAAGGGGAGGGAGGAAGGAAGAAAAGAAAGGAAGAAAGGAGAGAAGGAAGGAAGAGACGGTCTGAGGGAAGTCCTGCCTAAGCACTTGGCCACCAGCAGCCCTGTTGCCCTTTTGCCATCCCCTGGTGGTGGTCTCCCATCCTATTGCTGAGGATACTTTGGTTACAAAGCCAGGTTTCCTTGCATGGAGAGGGAATGGGCCTCCCTCTGACCCACGCACTTTGTCCTCCTGCACCCACCATGAACAACCTGGCCAAGGAGAGTGAGCACAGCAGCAGCAGCAGCATTGAGGAGAAGGTAAGTGCAGCTGGGCACCCCCTCGGGAAAGTGCGGCTAGACTAGGCAGGGCTGTGGGGGTACTGGTGCTGTGGGAACTGCTTGACCTCTGCTGCCCAGGACTCTGGCAGTCCATGCCACTGTCCAGGGACCCCATGCAGAGCTTGCGGCTCAGTGAGACTTCTCCAGTGGACCATGCCCTGGTGCTCGCCCTGGTCCTACCCACCCTTCTCCACCCTTGGATGCACCACAGTCCTGTCCAGGCCCACACAGGTGCTTCTGACGTGAGTGACATCGAGCTGGCCATGCCCACGCAGTAGGCCACGCCTGTGCCAGCCACGCCTCACCCAGTAGCCATGCCCATGCCAGCCACACCCACTTGTCCCCCCAATGGCAAGCACGATGCTGTTGCTGTCCTCAATGAAATTGAATTTGAAACCCCTGATCTAAAATCTCTAAACTAAAAGGTGGCAATGAAGACAAACTGAAAATGGCTTTAGCTTGGTTTGTCACAGTGTTGACATTCAGCTCCCCTTAAAAGAAAGGAGAAATCCTGCAAATCAAACAAGAACAAAAGTTAAGAATCCCCCTAGGTTTGTTTGGATGTTTATCATAAAATTTACGTATACGTCTATCAGTTTTCACATCAGTATGCTTCACCCACCTGGCTTCTATGATGGATATCCCTTCCACTGTACTAAATATTGCAATTTCCCTTTATACAATCTTGCATCAAGAATACGTTTCACTTCATAATGAGTCTCTCCAGCCACCACAAATGGACTAGGTGCTTTCTTGGGAGGGGGTCTCAGAGTTGAACCACTAAAAGACTTCAATAAATCACAGTGAAATATCAGGTGGATCTTTCTCAAAAGATGAGGGAGTTTCAGTTCTACAGTAACTGGGTTTAAGATCCGCACTATGGGAAAAGATCCTAAGTATTTCGGTCTCAATTTTTTGCTAGGTAATCTAAGTCTTAAATACTTTGTAGAAAGATAAACTTTCTTCCCCACACAAAATGACTTTTGAGGTGCCCTTTTTTAATCAGCTTGATTTTTGTAAGTCTCTGAGGCTTTTTTCAAAGCTTTCTTTGCATTGTCCCAGACATCTCTCCAAGCAGACACCCATTGATCTAAAGTCTGAGAGGCAAGGGGTTCCTGGGGATATTCAGGCATTGGAATCAAATCCTTCTCTGTGACTATCTTGAATGGTGTACAACCAGTGCTGCTGTGTACAGCGTTGTTATAAACCACTTCAGCGAAAGGGAAGAGGTCAGTCCAATTAGTTTGTTGATAATTCACATAGCATCTAAGATACTGCTCCACCATTGTGTTAGCTTTTTCAGTTGCCCCATTCGTAGAGGGATGAAAAGCTGATGACAGTCCTTGCGTAAAATCAATCAATTTGAGAAAATCCCTCCAGAATCTGGCCGTAAATTGAACCCCCCTATTGGAAATTATCCATTTTGGACTCCGTGTAATCTGTAAATATGCTTGAGGAACAACTTAGCAAATTTCTGGGAAATGGGAGGCCTGAGCAGGCAATAAAGTGAGCCTGCTTTGAAAAAAGATCAATCACAGTCCATATTACTGCATTTCCTCTACTTTCCAGTAATTTGACAATAAAATCCATAGTGATCTATTCCCATGGTTGGGAAGGATTTGCAACAGGCTTTCCTTGGATTCTTTTTATGGTAGCACAGTTTGCACAGCTTTTTACATAGTTCTCCACATCTTTCTTTAAGCCTGCCCAACAAAATTGCCTCCAAATTAAGCATAGTGTTTTTAAGTAACCAAAATGACCAGCTTGTTTAACATTATGGCTGTGTTGGTGAGCTTGGAGTCTGAGTGATTCAGACAAATTTAATTTACCCCCTTTCCAAGCCAATCCATCCTTATGGGTCAGAATGGATTGATTGTCCTTGAATCATTGGTCATTTATCAATTCTTCTTTTAACTTCTCTGTCAAAGGATTGTTTGGTTAGGAGGTTTCGTGTGGTGTTGTCTCTGAGGGGTTATTTGAGAAACAACTTGAGATGGTGGCATAATAAAATCTATGACTTGCTCATGTTGGCTTTTGTATTAGGGCAATCTAGAAAGGGCATCAGCTAAGAATTTTTTTCCTCCTGGTAGATATTTTAAGGTGATATTAAAGTGATTAAAATATTGTGCCCAGCATACTTTTTGGGAGATAGCTTATGGGGGTTTTCAATGCCTCTAAATTTTTGTGATCAGTCCATACTTCAAAAGGCACCTTACTCCCCTCTAAGAAATGACGCCAAGTCAGCAAAGCCCACCTAATTACAAAGGCTTCCTTCTCCCAAACAGCCCACCTCCGCTCTTTATCAGTGAACTTTTTTGAAGTGTAAGCACAGGGCTGCAAAATTCCCTCATGATTTTTCTGTAACAGCACTGCCCCCATAGCCACATCGCTGGCATCAGCTTGAATAACAAATTGCTCCTCAGGATGAGGGTATTTTAGAACTGGCTCAGCGGCAAACAGTCTTTTTAAATTCTCAAAAGCGGTTTGGCATTTTAATGACCAGTGTAAAGGCTGACCTGGTCATGGTTTCCCTCCATCTTTTCCAGTTTTTAATAGCTCCATAAGGGATAAGGCAATCTCAGCAAATGAAGAAATGAACTGGCAACAGAAATTAGCAAATCCAAAAAAACTTTGGAGCTGTTTTCAAGTCTGTGAGGGCTGCCACTCTATCACTGTTTTCACCTTTGCAGGATCCATTTCAATGCCTTCACTGGAATTTTTTTTAAAGAAAATTTTATTGGGTTTCTAGTTTACATTTAAGTATTGGAAAAGCAATATGGCAGCTGAGTTGGTCAATAATTCCATAACATACAAGTATCTTTAGTACAGATCTCAAACTATTATGTTAAATGTTTCCCCTCTTTTCCCCTTAGTATTTACTGTCTCATCTTTAAATTAGTACAATTCTTGTTATATCAATTAAATAAAAAATAACTTCCTTGCATTTATCAATATTTTTAGTTTATACATATCCTAGTTGTTTTAACATTCAATCTTTTTAAACAATGTCCTGATTAATTTTTCCCAATTTGTCATTTCCCATTAATATTTATATTTCACGTTTGATATTTATAATTTCCAAATTTTAAATAACCCCAATTCCCTTTATCACAATTCATCACAAAATCTAATGTTCAGAATACATGTCTTATCTATTTGAGTTCTCACCATCTTACATCAACTAATTAGTAATACAATATAATATTCTTACTTTCTGGTAATTCCATATATCTTAAATTTAGTAACCAAAATTCCTCCTATTTCAATATTTAACACTTCCTATCTTTTTCTCTTAATATCTACTATCTCATATTTAAGCTAATAATTCTTATTATTACTGCTAGATAAAAATATTTATTACATTCATTGATTGATTTTTAGCTTATATATATCTTAATTACCTTTACATTTAACCTTTATAAGCAAATCAATGTTCAAATTTAACTATTAATATTTATACTTCTAAGTTATAAATAACCAAAGTTTTCTTTATTTCATCTCATAACAATGTCTAATATTTCAAACTACACATCTTATCTATTTGGGTATATTCTATTTTAATTCACCCAAGTAAGTCAAAACCCCAATTTTCTTCAGTCTTATTTTAGCTTTCTTTCTTTGCCAAATTGTCTTCCATGTCCATGCTTTAGAGTCATCAAACAAATCTTCCTGTATTGTTATATAGATTATTTGATGTAGAAAAACCCATCTGGTCGCCATTTTTTCGAGAGGACTAACAAATCGTCTCTTTATTTTTCCATCTCAATGTAGATGTCCTGAAGCAACTAGAGAAGCAACCTAGAACTGGTTAGAACAATTAACAAGTGGAACAACCTGCCTCCAGAAGCGGTGAATGCTCCAACACTGGAAGTTTTTAAGAAGAGAATGGACAGCCATTTGTCCAAAATGGTATAGAGTTACCTGCCTGAGCAGGAGGTTGGACTTGATGACCTCCAAGATCCCTTCCAACTTTATTATTATTATTATTACTATTATTATTATTATTATTATTATTATTATTATTATTATTATTATTATCTGTTTATCTTCTCTTCAATCTGTTCTTCTTCTTGATCCTCAGGTTCTTTCTGATTTATGTAGAAAGTCTTTTCCTTTTTCCATTTTGTCAGTCCCTTTTCTGGGTTTTCCATTGACTATATTTGATCAGTTGAATCTTCTGTCGTAATCTTTAATTGCTCCACCTTTTCTGTTATATTCTAGGTAGTTGATTTTTCAGATGTAATCAAAGTTTGAGTTTGTATATCTGGGCTGACATCTTGTTCTTTTTTGTAACCTCTTATTTTATCCGTAGCTGAGAATAGTTGATGAATTGCTTTTTAACATAGAATCAATAATTGATCTTCATCCATATTTTTTTAGTAATGTATTAGGTTAAAAGCTTTACAATCAGAGAATGCAAAAAAAAAAGATTTTGTCACTGAATAAGGAACACAGATGGGCTTCTCTTAAAGTTGCATCAGTCTTATCTCTTTGTCTGGACTGTTGGCCAAGTCTCTTTTAGACAATAACAAATTGTAGTATCAGGTTTAGCTCCAAGATGTCGACCCTAACCCTTAAAAGTTTTCTTTGAATCCAAAGTTTTTATAATCTTTTCAGTTTTGCTTCTTTCTTATAAGTAAAAACCCCAATCTTCAATAAGCATAGAAGATCTTTTAGTCCACAAACTTTAAAAAATAGAATTCCAATTAGGATCAAATTATTCTTTCAACATTTTAAACTCCCCTGGATAGTCAGTTGCCACTGTTTCTAGAGGGAGGAATAAAATCTCCCTTCCCTCTCCACAGGGGGGAAAGTAGTTAAGGCAGCTTATGCAGGTAAAGAAAATAGTTAGGATTTAAGAGAGGTAGATCTCACCCAATCTCATCCATGCTGCCTTAAAATTGCCTGATGGTAAGTGTGACTTCAGCTGTCTGCAGCCTAGTGACAAGCCATATTGCTATGTCCAGTCTTTTGTCCTCTGGTTTGGAGGGCTGCCCTGGATCAAGCAGAAGAGCTACCACCCTACAGGGTGACTTTCAACCGTTTCCAGGGTCCCCCAGCGAAGCGCAACTGACCACGGAGGACAGAGCTTGCCTTCCAGACATCCATATTTGCTGCCTCGGCAAACCGGAAGTCCCTTCATTGGAAATTCTATAGCCCAAATAATCTAAACATGTCTGGTGGAATTTGCATTTTGAAAGTTTCGCATAGAGCTTAGCGTTCAGCAATTTTTTCAGTACCTCTCACACTAAGCTTATGTGTTTTGTCATAGTGTCTGTATAGATTAGGATGTCATCAAGATTCACCAAAACCCCTTTGTACAAATGATCATGCAGCACCTGGTTGATTAGCTGTATGAAAACAGCCAGAGCTCTTTGTAATCCAAATGGCATAACTTTGACCTGATAACTACCCAGAGGGCTGTTGAAAGCAGTTTTCCATTCATCTCCTTCTTTTATCCTCATGCAGTAGTATGCCTCTCTTAGGTCTAATTTGGTAAAAATTCATCACTTCACCAGATATATTAGCAAGTCCTTCATTAAAGGGAGAGGATACATATTCTCCATGCTCACCGCGTTCAGACCTTTAAAATCAATGCAGAGCCTAAGAGATCCATCTTTTTTCTCCTTAAAAAGCACAGGAACAGCCACTTTGGACTTGGCGAGTTCAATAAAACCCATCACCACATTTTTATCAATGTACTGCCTCAATTCCTCCACTTCAAGGGGGGTCATGGCATACATCTTTGGCTTAGGTGACTTAGCCCTTGGTAGAATCTCAATGGCACAGTCATTGGGTCTATGGGGCAGCAGGAGGTCACATTCCATCTCACTAAATACTTCTGCCAAGTCTCTGTATTCACTGAGAATGAAAGGCACTCCTGGCAGTGAGTTTGTTGCCACTTTTAATGTCTCAGATGGTGGTTTTGCTGCTCTGCTGGCATTGTGGGAAGAGTTGGGGGGTTATGGTCCTATGGGTAACTGCAGAGTTCTCATTCCTTCCTTCCACCATATCAGGGGTTTCCATTTGTCCAACCAAGCTAAACCTAAAATCACTGCTTCAGTCATTTTTGTGGCCACCACAAATTGGATCAATTCCCAATGTTCCCCCTAGTCGCATTGGCTCCATCAGGTGAGTTATTAAGGTTCTGCACATTAAAGATCCATCTGCCTGTTCAAACTTCATGGGAGTGGATAGCTGTCTTGCCCTGATGCATAACTTGAGTACAGTAGGAAGGCTGATTAGGCATCGCGAACACCCAGAGTCTACTAACACCTGTAAATCCATTTGAACTCCTGTCTTAGGGACTATGAGTTTGGCAGAGAGGAAAAAGGGGAACAGACTGACTCATCATTGGGTCGTTCTCTCCCTCATCATCACTGTCATATGGAGCAGGTGCGATGGCAGCTTCAGCTGGGGTCTCAACCCTCTCTCTTTTTTTTAAATAAAATTTTATTAATTTTTATAATTATAAATAACAAAAGAGAAAGAAAAAAATCACATTAAAACAACTCAACTGAATAAAAACGTTTACAACTTTTTCAATCCCAAGAACAAAACATAAAAACTTAACTAAAATAGTTAAGTTAACTATAGGTATTGCTCTGCGGCACCCCCCAATCACATCCCCCTCCTCCTTTCTCCCTACCTCTACCTCTATCCACCAACCATCTCTACCCCCACTCTCTCCTCCCCCTCATACCACCTCCCTACTTCCCTCAACCTTCGCTCCTCAATCTCTTCCCCTCCAGATGTGGTACAAGGTGCCGCAGAGCAACCCATCCTTTATCAAATATCATGTTACAGTTGAGAAGATTATAGAAACCCCTCCACCCCCACCCCCGACTTCCCAAAGTGAATACAGGGTAAAAAAAAACCAACACAAGAAAACCCACTAAACTACCCCAAAATGTTATATAAATCCTATTAAAAATTTAACTACATTTTTCAATCCAACATATAGTCTCAACCCTCTCTTGAGTAGGTGAGATGACTTAAGTAGCTTGTTCCTGAGTAATCCAATTTGATTTCTCTCTGGCAGGTGGCTGGCTTCCCTTTTTCCTTTCTTGTGGAGCTGATGTGCTTTTTTGCTGAGGGAAAGGAATTGAACAAACTGCCAGCTTGGCCAGCCATATCTGAAACACTTGATCGATGGTCCCAAAAGTGCTTTTGAAGGTTCAGTCATCCCTGTTGGTGGGGTTCAACAAACAGGTGGATGCCTTCTCTGGTCTGGTCTTGGTCCAGATGCAGAAATTGTTGGCTTTTTGTAGCGGGTTAGCTCGATGTCCAAATGCACTGCCAAGAGATACCACTCCTGGAGTTGATCAGGGATCTCCCCGGTAGACACAAGCCTGGAATAGATCTGGGTCCAAGCCATTCTTAAAATGATGAACCAGGGATTGTTCAGGCCACCGCTCAATTCTGCCAGCCACTCTTCAGAATTCATGCATGTATTCTTTTGCTGGTCAACCTCTCTTCTTTACTTCATGAATATCCTTCTCAGCCTGTGGGTCCATCCTTGAATCTGGTTCTTAAACCTCAGATGAACAGATTGTAGTCCCATAGCTCAGGTGCTTGCTCATTGTACAAGCTGTTACGCCATTCTGCTGCCTCCCCTCTAGGTTCGCTGCTATTACATCAACCATGGTGGCACGGTCGGGATAGGCATTGACATTTCTGTTCATCTAAGCACAGTTAGTTCAAGAAGAAAGTTTTAACTTCTTGGGGTTGCCATCAAATGTAGATTTGAAGGCAGGAACTGCCACAGGCCGCTGTCTGTCTAAGAGAGCGGGTAGCCACCCATACTACTGCAATTGGTCTCTTTCGTACCCCGCTGCCTGATCATCCCTTGGCACTAGTCCTGGACTGGTGTGGCATTGGTAATGGCAGTCAGGACTGAGTCATCGATGGAGTGGCTCGGGGCTAACTCTGCAATCATAACAGTCTGGACTGGACTGGTACTGATAGCAAACTGGGCTAGCCCATCATGAATACCTGTGAGGGCTGTGCTCTGCACTGATACCAGTTGGGGCTTATGTACTAATGGTGCCGTTCAGGGCTAATATACCGCTTATGATGATTGGGGCTGGTATAGCTTCGATGATGATCAGGGCTCAATGGCCACCACCGACGGTCAGGGCTAACCTGATGCTGATGCCAATCTGAGCTTTGGCCCCACACTGGACTCAAAGTAGAGCTGGCAGTTTGGGCCATGGGGAGGGGACTAGGACTTCTTCTGGACTGGGGATGATTGGGGGGCATCTGTCATCCTGCTCACTGAAAGCAACTGACACTCATCCAACTCATCCCAAGGTGCCGCATGTTTAGCGCCTCTCTGATCAGGAGATCATGACTCATGGGTGGCAGTCAGCAGGAATTCAGGAGTCTTTGTAGAACTCTTCTTCGGCTGGGTTGACCCTGAACACCAAGAGTCTCCACTGGGTAGGGTTCATTCTGATGACCAGATGTGTTCCCACTGATCCTCATGTTCCTTTGGCCATGCACATGCCACCGGAGCTACTGATACCACACTTTTTATCAAGGCTATGGTCTGCACTCCATCCACTGATGTAGTTGCTGTGGTCACGGTGCTGGTGACAAGTTCCTCCTTTTTCTCCATTATGGGTCTTCCCTGTGTCATCCTCCCGAGGCTTTGGGTAGGTGACTGGAGCTCAGGACCCTGTGAATTTTAAAATGAATGTGAGTCTTGGGTTAATGTCATGGTTTCAATAGATGAAATGATTTAAAAGAACTTCAAGGCAAATATTTCTTCCTTAAAGATACATTTTATTAGGAAACAAAATATCAGCATATATATAGGTGAACCCAAGACTAAAATTCCCCTCCCCTGGTTACAAAGTTACTATTGCAATTCCCTCCCCAAATTGCTGTCATAAATCACATTCACCAATTGTTGCAAAATACGGGCTCTCCTCCCAGCTCCCCAGCCTGCCAAAATGTTATCAGCACTGACCTTGATTCTCACACATATGAATTGTTTTGCCTAATAGAGAATTACACATCCCCCATCCCTCCTCCTTCATCTAAAATCTCTAAACTAAAAGGTGGCAATGAAGATAAACTGAAAATGGCTTCAGTTCGGTTTGTCCCAGTGTTGACATATAGTATGTTTAAATGTGTTATGTATGTGTACACTTTGAGAGCAAGTAACTAAATTTCATTTTTAATGTGTGCCATTGTCCCACAGTAAATAATGACAATAAAGGTTATCTAAAGATTACAATTGGCTATTCAAAAACCCCTACCAGACATCCTTGAAGTTTACCAGAGAGATTCCCAGTCTCCCAAGCAAGTACTCAGATTGCATATGTCTTTGGTGAGGAATAAGTAACTATCCTTCCTCCACACAGAGACTGTGATTGTGCCATAAACCAGGTGCCTGGTGCCAAAATTCCTGCCAAGAGGCAGTACCAAATGTCAATTAAAGAATTAGAGACCCTGATACAGTATTTGATTTCATATGATCATCCCAATCACCATCCTTGGTTCCTACCTTTTTTGTGCCCAAGAAACAAAATTCCAACACACCAATCAAGAGTAGGGATCACCCTCTGAAAATTGTTCACAGGTACTAGACTCTTAACTCAGTAACAGTGAGAGACCATTACCCTCTGCCATTAAGTTGAGGATCTTTTGGACAGATTGCAAAGGGCACACATTTTTATGAGAACTTCTTCAACACTTACAACCTCATTAGAATCAAAGAAAGCCACAAATACTTAAGTGTCTTCAATATCAGATAAAGCATGGGTGTCAAACTCACTGTGTGTTGTGACATATCATGACTTTCTTTACATTTCCAGAGCTGGGGTGGGCGTGACCTCCATATGATGCAACCAGCCCACAGGCTGGCAGTTTGACACCCCTGAGATAAAGCATATTTGAAATACACCATGGTCCCATTTGGGATCATATTTTCCAAATTTATGAACCAAGGTTTTTCTGATCTCATTGATAAATTTGTGGTTCTCTATCTGAATGACATTTTCATCTATTCTGAGAATGAGGCTCAGCATATAGAAAATATATGTACATAAATATATGGCCTCCATATGATGCAACCAGCCCACAGGCTGGCAGTTTGACACCCCTGAGATAAAGCATATTTGAAATACACCATGGTCCCATTTGGGATCATATTTTCCAAATTTATGAACCAAGGTTTTTCTGATCTCATTGATAAATTTGTGGTTCTCTATCTGAATGACATTTTCATCTATTCTGAGAATGAGGCTCAGCATATAGAAAATATATGTACAATTCTTAGTAGACTGAGAGACAACCGTTTCTTTGCTAAGTCAGAAAAATGTGCCTTTTATCTGCAACTTTTGGAGGTACAGTATTTCCACAACGGGCATCCAGAAAGTCCAGGCACTTCTAGACTGGCAATCCCCATGCATAGCCAAAGATGTCCAATGCTTTCTGGGCTTCAATAACTTCTACAGAAAGCTTAGACCTGATTTTGCTCACAAAACCAAAGCCCTTAGCCAATGCCAAAAACACAGGTCATGTCTTTTACTACTATGGCACTGGCTCCCAACCTTTTCTATACCTTGCATCCCTAGAATGCTTCTGATATATTCTCGCACCCCTTACAAAAGTTCAAAATAACGACAATGAATTATGCATATACACTATAATTTTGAAAACCCAAGTTTTTGCATCCCCTGAAATATTGTCGTGCATCCCCCCAGGGAACCCCTATACCATGGCATGGTATCAGCATTGATTTCAGATAGAGGCATAAAGTTCCAATCCATATTTTGGAAGGCACTGTTCCAGCTTTTAAATGTTACAGTCAACCACTTTTCAATCTACCACACTGCCATGAATAGTGAGGCTGAGAAGACTAGCCAGCTCCTCCAACAGTATCTGAGGTACTATTGCACCTACAGCCAAAACAACTGGTCTGTAAGGACCTACCTCACTTTATATCTTAAGAATACAGAACTCTTGGAATATCTCTTCCAACAGGAATATTTATTAAGAGAAAATGATTGTAGGCGTGCTAGACAGGATCTGAGGAATTCTCTCCCATCCTTCAATGTTTTAAGTGTTCTCAAGCAGTCCCCCACCCCACAGTTCTTCCAGGTGACAATCCTCATCCTCTATTTTCCCAGACTCCAGGCGCTGCATTGTTCCCCCCCTTTTCCCTTACTGCCGGCAAAAGGGAGACTTCAGAGAGGAGTAGATGAAAGGCGATGGCCATATTGTTATGGTCAGTCCTCTTGGTGAGAATCAACATTCAGTTTTTTTGAAGTTTTATGAAGGAAGTGGTAGCCATAAAACCCCCTGCTCATCTCCATTCCCCTTCGTAGTGTGACAGAATCTAGAGAGAGCAGAAATTGTTTTTTCCCATAGTATATAACTAGAAATTAAATATAATTGGATTCTGACATCCTGTCCCCTTAAAAATAAGAGAGATCCACCTGTAAAGAAAACAAAACAGGTATAAAAGTTAGTCTGGCTTGTTAGGATACTCTGTATGAAACGTCTTTAATAGCTTCAGGGCTCTGACATGACGTTTATGGACCCACTCATTTTGTGAGGCAGGGAGGTATTTCCATGCTACTAGGTATTGAGTTGCCCCATGATATCTCCTAGAATTTAGGATTTCATTTATCTCGAAGTGTTGTTTGCCTTCCACCATGATTGGAGGTGGTGGGGGGGATTTTTGGCCATAAAGGTGACTGATGTTCTCTTTTCAGAAAACTGTAGTGAAAAATTGGGTGTATTTCCCTAAGATTTTTGGGTAATTCTAATTCTACTGTTACTGGGTTTATGATTCTTTTAATTGGAAAAGGCCCTATATATTTCGGTCCACGTTTTTTACATGGTTGTAGGGATTTTAGGTATTTTGTAGATAAGTACACCATTTCTCCTATAATGAATGGTGTAGGTTCAACCCTTTTTTATCGGCTTGTGCTTTGTATGCCTGCCTAGCTTCATCTAGTGCTTTTCTAACTATTGGCCAGGTGTTTTGTAATTGTTCCATCCATTCTTTTAGCGATGGGATCACCGGTTAATTTGGGGATAGTTCTGGCACGGGGTTGAAACTTTGACCAGTAGCTATTTGAAAAGGAATGTAACCTGTGCTGGAGTGGACTGCATTATTGTAGGCCACTTCTGTGAAGGGGAGTAGGTCCATCCAATCAAACTGTTGGAAATTAAGAAAACATCTTAAATATTGCTCAAGTACTGAGTTTGAATGTTCCACTTGTCCATTCCCCTGTGGGTAATGGCTAGATGTCAGTCCCTGAGTGGTCCCTAAGAGGGATAAAAATTCCTTCCAAAATGCAGATGTAAATTACACTCCCCTATCAGATATGATGCGTTGGGATGCCCCATGCAATCTGTAAATATGCTGCACAAAACGTTTTGCTAAGGCTTTTGCGGTGGGAATCTTTTGGCAAGGGATAAAGTGTACCTGTTTGGAAAACAAGTCTGTGACCATCCAGACAACAGTATTCCCATTGCTTTTTGGTAATTCCACTATAAAATCCATGGCTATTTCCCTCCAGGGGGCTGAGGGATTTGCCAATGTTGTAACAGTCCAGGCAATTTCCCTTGCAACCTCTTTGCAGTTGCACACTTTTGGCAGCTGGCTACGTAACTTTCTATGTCCTTTTTCATGGATGGCCACCAAAATTGCCATTTAATTAAGTATAATGTTTTTACAAATCCAAAATGCCTTGCTGATTTTGTGTTGTGGCAAAGCTGCATGAATGTGACTCTTTGGGTTGTTGGTATATATAACTTCTGAGGATAATTTGGCAGACATGTTGACTAAACCATTGGGTGGTGTTCACTATGGAGAATGTATTAAGTCAATAGGTCTGATGTCTCTTCCTGTCATGAAGGGAGGAGTGTTGGAATATTCATGAGCAGGAAGAGTCATGTGGTAACTCAGTCAGCCAATGTGAAGAAAGTGCTACTGAGTCTGTGCAAAAGGGTATTGAGTTAGGAGCTGGATTTTTAGTCTCAGGTTTGTCTCTGTATCTCTCTGTTAGAAGTCTTCATTGAGCTATGTTGCTGTAAAGAAGAATGTATGGTATTGTAAATATTTTGATATGAACATGTAGCATTACCTCCTCAGAGGTCGCAAAAAAAACCCCAGCCCCTCCCAGCCCCATCTCCCTTTGTCCAACCCTGCAGTAGTGTTCTCTAAGGGTGAATAAGATGTCTCTTCCAGGCGGAGTCCATGCAGAATTAGTAGATAGCAGGCTCTTGTCATCAAGGAGGGGGGCTTCCAGGAACGAAAGTAACCAGTCACAATAGTCAATGCTATGATGATATCCAACAGCCCAAGGCCGATAAAGCAGCAGAAATAAGAGATTCCTCAGCAATCATTCAGAATCAAGTGGGAGGGAGGAAAAACCCCGGATCCAGACAGTAGTAAAAACAACAACAGTCAGTGTGCTGTAGCAATAGCTCGTCCCCCAGGGCAACTCCCCCACAATGTCTTAAAACCTGTACCAGCAGCGATAGGCACAGTCCAAATAGTTTCCAGGCTTCACCGCAGCAATAGCCACCATCAGTCTCTCCTCTCTCTTCTGTTGCTTCTCCTTTAGTCAGATTTATCTTTATTATTAAAATCTGAGGCTAGGAGCCTCTGCCAACTCCTCTCCACACAATCTCTCTCCTGCCTCCATCTGAGATATCCTCCTTACAAAGGAAGCAATAAAACTACACTCTCTCTCTCCCAATCTAGCCTCTGTTTAAAATATCCTCGTTATGAAGGAAACAAATAAAACTTCCAGTCCCTTTACCTTCACCTTCACCTGACAAATTGCAACAGCCACCCCCATTTCTCCTCTCCTTCTCTTTTCTATCTTCTCCTCCACCCATGCCGGACACACCCAAAGCCAGCAGCAGCTGTCCCAATCTCTCCCTTCCCAACCAAGCTCCTGCAAACACTCTCAGACAGCTTCGCTACACACTCCCCCCACCTAACAATTTCTTTGGTCCCCCAAAGAATAGGTAACTTTCTTACTCGGCGTCTATATTATCAGGAGCGGGTGTCACTCTTTCTCTACACTGTGTCCTAGTGCATCATATGTTAACCTCTTCACTAGGCATATCACCCGCCTCGGTCTCTGCATCTTAGGTTCAACAGTATCATGGGCGCCATCTTCTGATGACCCACCCCACCCCCGGAGGTACCCAGGACTGACAACTCGGCCTCTGACACTGGTGATTGCCGATCCCGTAGAGTAGCTGGATCCACCTCCAACTATTCCCCTGGCTCTACAATATCTGGGGCAACACTCCATCCTGTTCTGGCCATTCCCCAGATGGATCTCTAACCTCAACTCTCTGAGGGGTCCCCTCCTGTTCGCAAATTCTAGGCGTGGATTCCAAACCGTCAGACCCTGGCTGTTCTAACTCCACCTCGCCACTCACAGCCTGGGACACACTCCCCATATCCCCTGATAACCATAACCAATCCATACCCCTCTCTTCAGAATCTTCTACTTCCTTCTCTAGAGACGAGGCAGGTTTCGCCCTGGTTCCCACTCCCCTTCCCACTACACAGGGCTCATCTACGGGAACTGGCTGGGTAGCTCATACTGCCTCATGCAAAGGCAATAGATGGTTCCAATGCCATGCTTTTGAAGGTCCTGTGCTCCCCTCCCGTCGTATTTGGTATACTGGCAACCCCGGCAGTTTCTCACTAACCACATACAACTGGGAGCCCCATCGATCGGCCAATTTGTGCTTCCCAGCAGAGCCCAAATTTCTTAACAGCACTCAGTCCCCAAACTGGACCCTTACTCTCAGATCATAATTCCTCTTGTTACACTGCTCCCGGACCCCTGCGGTCTCTGCAGCTTTTTCATAGGCCCCCTTTAAGCTCCTCCTCAACCTGTCCACATAATTACAGTGAGACTTAAAAGAGGTCTCGTCCATTGAGGTACCAAAAGCTAGGTCCACTGGCAGGCAAGCTTCCCTGCCATACATTAGCCGGTACAGGGAATACCCAGTAACGTCACTTCTTGTTGTAGGCGTTCACCATGGTGGAGACATGTTGGGTCCAATGCTGTTTCTGCACTTCGGTGAGGGTTCCCAACATGTCCAAGAGAGTGTGGTTAAATCTCTCAGGCTGCGAATTGCCTTGCGGGTGGTATGGGGTGGTGCAGGACTTCCGAATACCCAACAAACCCAGCAGTTGCTTAACCAGCCTACTTTCAAAATCCCTCCCCTGGTAAGAATGTATGTGCTGAGGTAGCCCGTAGTGTACGAAGAATTTCTCCACTAATACTTTGGCCACCGTAACAGCGCGCTGATCTTTCGTTGGGAAGGCCTGGGCATAACGAGTAAAGTGATAAGTCATGACCAACACATTTCCTTGTCCACTGCCATCTGGTTCTAAGGAAAGGAAATCAATGCAGACCAAGTCCAAGGGGCCATGGCTCTGTAAATGGCCCATTGGCACAGTTCTAGATGGCAAAGTTTTTCCCTGAATACAACACAGACAAGATCTACAATAATCCCCGACTTCCTTCTTCATGTTGGGCCAGTAAAACCGATCCACTACTAAATTAAAAGTCTTTTCTGGCCCCAAGTGCCCATGCTTGTCATGGAGCACTGTTAGTACTGCTCCTCTATGTTTCTCTGGGAGCAAGAGTTGCCACTTTTCTTCGAGCCCATCCGAGAAGCCCCTTCGATAGATTACTCCATCTCGAAACTGCAGGCGGTCCCACTCCTTGTGCAACACTCATACTCCTCTGGGTACATTGGTGAGTAGAACCTCCTGCTGACCACCTCTTAGAGCTCTTCTGACCAAACCACAGAGAGGATTTTCCACCTGGTCCCTCCACAGATCTTTCTTAGTCAGGGCAAACCTACTCTCCCCTCTGATCTGAATAGGATTGCAGTATAATTTGGGGACACCTGCAATGGTAACCCCCACTGATTCAGCCCCAATTGCTCCCCTAGCTCAATACTCAACCCCTCGATACAGCGCTTGGATACCATCAGGAGGCAATTGTACCCACTCCCTAGTACCTACTCCTGGACCCTTGGGCCTTCTTGACAAAGCGTCTACATCGATGTTCCCCACACCTGGATGATATTTTAAACCAAACCTAAACCCAAATAGGGCAGCCAGCCACTGATGCCCCGTGGCATCAAGTTTAGCAGTGGTGAGTAAATACGTAAGTGGATTATTGTCTGTTTTAACTTCAAACTCGGCCCCATATAAATAATCCCTCAACTTATCCATAACCGCCCACTTGAGTGCCAAAAACTCCAGTTTATGGGTGGGATAATTCTTTTCCCTGGGGGTTAAACCCCTACTGATATATGCAATGGGCCTTAGACTTTGATCATGCGCCTAATATAACACCCCCCCAAGGCCATCCCGACTGGCATCTACATTTAATTCATACGGCCAATTGGGGTCGGCATAAGCTAAAACTGGGGTGTTTGTAAGCCTTTGCTTCAGCTGATCAAAACCCTGTTCACAACGCTCGGTCCATTCTGCCTGAATAGATTCTCGGGACTTCCTTGGCCCCCTAGTGTTATGGATTTGATTTGAGTGACCCACTGTGTTATTTACCTCCTCATTTTTTAACAACTCATTAAGCGGATGAGCTATCTTAGCAAACCCCTCCACAAATCTCCGATAATATGAACAAAACCCCAAAAACAACTGCAGTTCAGCAGCACTCTGGGGCCTAGGCCAAGAAATCACGGCCTCAAGTTTAGTGGGGTCTGTTGCCACTCCCTCAGGTGAGACGACATGCCCTAGATAGGTGACAGATGGCTGATAAAATTGGCATTTTTCTAACGACAATTTCAGCCCCTCCTCCTGGAGCCTTGTCAATACCTTCTCTAAACGCTCCTCATGCTGCTCAAGTGTCTCCCCAAAGATAATGATGTTGTCTAAATAGACCAACACCTCTATCAAGTTCATGTCCCCCACTGTCCGTTCCATAAGCCTTTGAAAGGTCACTGGGGCCCCTGACAACCCCTGTGGCATTTGATTGAATTCATAAAATCTCAATGGGCAGATGAATGCAGTTTTCTCCCTATCCTCTGGGTGCATGGGGATCTGATGGTAACCACTCCTTAAATCTAACACACTGAACCACTTTGCCCCCGACAAACACTGCAGAGCATCCTCTATCTGAGGAGTTATATACTGGTCAGGAATGGTCCTCTGGTTAAGGGTACGATAATCTATACACATCCTTAGGGTCCTGTTCTTCTTTTGGACCACCACTATAGGGGAAGCATAAGGACTTCGAGACTCCCTAATGACCCCAGTCCTTTTTAACTCTGCTAGGTGCTCCCGAAGGTCATCTAGGTTGCTCAAAGGGATCCGCCGGGACCTTTCCCTAAAGGGTTTTTCCTCCCTCAGTCAGATTTCATGTTTGGCACTCCTAGCACAGCCTACATCAAAATCATCTCTCGAGAATAAATGCCTCCAGCTCCAAAGCTGATCCTTCACTCTCTCTCGCCACTCAAGAGGAAGTTGAGTATTCCTAGGATAAAACTGATCCATTGAAACCTCTCCCTCCATCTCTCCCTTACCATCCAGAGACTCAATTGGAGTAGCTGGGCTCACCTGCCCCAACAACATCTGATCCTTCAGCCGCACTGGGAGGCCTGTAATATTCCGAACTCCAACTGAGATCCGCCCCTTTTTCTGCTTCAATACCCACGTGGGGATTACCGCTGGAATCAATTCCACTCTGCCATTCTGTCCCCTTGGGCCAGACTCAAGAATGAGATACGGCCCAGGCTGCTCCCAATCTAACTTAATGGAAGCCCTCAGGCACACCACTTCCCCAGGTTGTATTACCCTCTTTCTCTTATCCAATTTCGATAACCGCCCCACTCCTTCTGCAGGGGCCTGCTGCTCCCGCACCAAACCCTGACATACTGTCTGCAGCACAGGATGGATGTTCCTCACTATCCGGTCCTTCCCTAATGGAAAGACTGGGGTAAGTAACTGCCTAAATAAATTGGTGTTAGTCCCCACTATCAATGAACCCTGGCTAACTCCCGGGGGGCGAGCACATATGATAGCCAAGGTATCCAAGGTCTCCTTATGCCCAGCAACAGAGGGCCCAAACGTCAGCTGTATAGGCAAACATCCATCATAGGGGAATTTTTCAGTGCCAATACCACAGATCTTCAAATCACCCAACTCCTGTATGGGCATATGCGTCAAATACTTATCATAAAAATCCCTATATAATAACATCACCTGTGCACCTGAATTCAAAACAGCCTTAGTATAAATACCCTTCACCTGCACCGGCACCACCGGGGAGGGGCCCACCAACTGCTGAGGAGCCATGGCTTTAGCCTCTGCCAGTTCAAGGGGACGGGGGTTTCTTATCGGAGAAGATACCCCCATTACTCTCATTTCTGCTGAGGATTCCCAAGAAAACCCTCTTTCACCGGGGCTGACTGATATCACCCAGCACCCAGCTAGCTCCTTCACCTGGGGCCCTTGACAATTTCCCGAATGCACTGGGTTACCGATCTTCTATACAGTTTTGGACATGCACGCTTATAATGCCCCACGCCCCCACAATTATAGCAGACCACTGATCTCATTGGATTATTATCCAAGGTGGGCAGGCCCAGCCTCCCATCAGTTATTCCAACCCAACCTCCATTCAGGGGTGGTCCACCCGCTGTTGACCAGGAGGCTATTATCTTGGTTAGTTCCTGTATCTGGGTTTGCATCGTAGTTATCCGGTCATCCTTCTCCCTTAGCTCTCTCACTCCTGGGCCTAAAGGGTGTCCTACCAGCAATTCAGCTGTCACCTCCTTAGCCTCCTCCACAACCTCGGTTGCCTGTACCCTCCTTATAAGCTCATGATATCCCCAGGCATTCCCTCTAGCTTCGACCTTTATTTGGCTCCAAACAGGGTCCGAAACCAAAGCACCCCAGGAGAGTTGTTCTATCCTGGCCTGTTTCCCTACACAAGACTAATACTTCCTTAGGGGTATTAGGGGCCAGGCAGGAAATCCCGGATGAGCCCCCACATGTAGTGTTACCTCCTAAGAGGCTGCAAAAAAAACCCAGGCCCTCCCAGCCCTGTCTCCCTTTGTCCAACCCTGCAGTAGTGTTCTCTAAGGGTGGATAAGATGTCTCTTCCAGGCGGAGTCCATGCAGAATTAGTAGATAGCAGGCTCTTGTCATCAGGGGGAGGGGGCTTCCAGGAACCAAAGTAACCAGTCACAATAGTCAATGCTATGATGATATCCAACAGCCCAAGGCCGATAAAGCAGCAGAAATAAGAGATTCCTCAGCAATCATTCAGAATCAAGTGGGAGGGAGGAAAAACCCTGGATCCAGACAGTAGTAGAAACAACAACAGTGTGCTGTAGCAATAGCTCGTCCCCCAGGGCAACTCCCCCACAATGTCTTAAAACCTGTACCAGTGGGGCTTCCAGTGGCTCCGCCGGCGTCGCTAGAGTCTCCTCTGTGAGGCTCCATTCCCTGGGTTTGTAAAGCTGCAAAAAACAGTGCACATCAGCTGTTTTTTTGCGGTGAAAAATCCCCTCTTCGGGCAAAGAAGAGGTGTAGAGCATCAGGAGCAGGGTTGAGCACCTCTTAAATCCCTGGAAAAAGTTTTCAGGGATCAAGAGTGATAGCTCCCTAAGCTCCTGAAGATGCTCCTGCTCAGAGACGCTTCTGTCATCAGACAGAGAAAGACGCCGCGACCACTTCTGCTTATAAAAATAGAACACAAGAGAGACTGTAAGCAGACTGAGTGAATACAGGAGTTCTTATTGGATTGCAAGTATTTTTTTATTGTTTTTCTGGCTATATATTTCTAACTTCTACAATCAACATAATGCTTTCAAAATGGCGTATAGCTTTCACTGCTTTCACTGTTAAAGGAAAGTGTTTGAAAGTGAAAGTGAATTCTCCATTTTTTTTTCTCTCTCCTTCTTCTCGTAAGTGAAGCTAGAGAGACGGCTGTAGGAATTGTATTAAAGCCAGAGTGGTTGTTTTAAATTTAAAATGGAGTGGAATTTACATTCAAATGTTAAACCTATTTTGGATCGTATTGATGAATCTCAAGAAGAAAGGCGTGCAATAGTGAAAGAGATTAAAGCAATACTGAAAGAGACTATTACAGAAATATTAACCAGATTCTTTCTTCCAAATGAAACTGATTTACAACCAACTGCTGAATATTTTATAATACAATCTAAACAAGAAGAAGAACAAGAACAAGAAGACAGTACTGAGAATAAAGAGAATAAAGGGAAATGGATCTTGCTTGATAAACAGTTCATCTATGGAGTGGAGGAAGAGGATTTGTTTCAAGAAAGGAGGGGATGGCTATTCCTTTTAGATAAGCAGCAAGAAGAGGATTTAATTGAGAAAAAAGAGACATTGATTCAGTTTAAGAAGCAACTTACTTATGGGGCTGAGGATCAGGAAAAGCAAAGACAGAGATTTGAATTGTTATCTCAACAAAAGTTTATGGCTAAGAGTAACAGAGGACTAATGCAAAGGTTAAGACGGTTTATTTGGACTCAAATGATATTGCAAGTAAAGAAGAGAGACTTATTATTTGGAAGGGAGGCTTTGTTATGGAGGTTTACCTGGTTGAAGAAAAAACCTAGAATTCGACTGAAGGAGTGAAATTTAAAATTGTATGCAAGGAATTATGGGTAATTCAAAATTATGGACTGATTTAAGGACTAAGATTATGAGTAAGATGTAAGAGAAGATGATTAATGGAAGATATAATTAAATTGATGAAGAATGTATTTGCTCTGAAATGATCTAGGTTTGACATTAGATTGATTGATTGATGGGATAGATAAGCATTATGTGATTTGATAAGGTTGAAGGAATGTAAGTTAGAAATGGAATAAATAGATTGTATTTGTTATGGAGGTTTATCTGACAGATGAGAAAGCCCAGAAGTCGATTGAAGAAGTGAAATTTAAAATTAAATGTAAGGAATTAAGGCTAATCTAAGATTATGGGCTGAATTAAAGACCAATTTTATAAGTAAGATGTAAGAGAGGATGTTTAATGGAAGATATATTAAATTGATTAAGAACATTTTTTTTAATTGAGGGGTTTATTGATATTATTTGTTTATTTTTCTAAAAAGATGAATTTTTTTTTACTTGATGTTCAATGGTTTGAAAGAGGTTGATTACTGGAAGATGTATATAAAACTTGATTGTTTGGGTGATTTTATATAACCTCTCAATGAATTGAAGTGATTTAAGGTTTGACTTAGATTGATGGTTTAGATATGTAAATGAAAATTATTATTCTTAACAAGATGATTTGTTTGTTTTGTTTAATGGATTGAAATGATTTAGAGATTGTATATAGTATATAGTTTAAAATTCTTGTTAGGATTATATAATAATTTTGTTTGATGTAGTGGGTTCTCTTTTGTTTTACCCTGTACTCACTCTGGGAAGTCGGGAGGGAGGGTTAGGGAGGGTTTATAATTTTATATACGATGTTTTCTCAACTGTAATTGGGGTTGATGTAAGAATATGTAACTACTGTCATTAAGGGGTTGCTCGGGTGGCCTCTGGGCACCACATCTGATGGAAAGAGGAAGGAGGAGTGAAGGCTGATGTAAGTGGAAGTTGATAAGAAGGGGGAAGAGTAGGACGGAGATAGAGAAGGAGGGAGGAAAGTAGAAAGAAAGTAGAAAGAAAGTTGGTAAGAGGGGGGATGAGTAAGGAGGGTGGAGTATAGAGAAGTAGAGAAGGAGGGAGGAAAGTAGGTAGTTAGTTGGTAAGTGAGGGGGGAAGGTTAGGGTCGGGGGATGTGGTGGTGGGGGTACCGAGCAGTAATGTTAATTGTTTGGTATGATTATTTTCAGTTGAGTTATTAGTATTAGATGTATTGAAAAATGTACTTATGTTTTGTTTATGGATGATTGTTTATTTTAACACTATGATTTGATTTGAGTAGTTTCTTCTTTTTGTAAAAATTAAAAAAACTAATAAAATATATTTTAAAAAAAACAACCTGTACCAGCAGCAATAAAACTACACTCTCTCTCTCCCACTCTAGCCTCTGTTTAAAATATCCTCATTACGAAGGAAACAAATAAAACTTCCAGTCCCTTTACCTTCACCTGACAAACTGCAACAGCCACCCCCGTTTCTCTCCTCTCCTTCTCTTTTCTATCTTCTCCTCCACCCACGCCGGCCACACCCAAAGCCAGCAGCAGCTGTCTCTCCCTTCCCAACCAAGCTCCTGCAAACACTCTCAGACAGCTTCGCTACAAATATAAAGAAATTTATTTGAATCAGCTAAATGCAGTGAACTGTGAGAACCTCTGATTTATTTTTTCACCAATAGAGAAATAAAAATTCTCTAACAATACTGGAAGAAGGGAAAGAGAACTTTGACCAAACTGAAGGGTCGATAAATAACCCTACTCAAATACTGAGATTCGATGACACAGAAGCTCTATTATGGAAACCAGTTTGGCACAGAAAGATCCTCAGTTCATCAAAGAGTTCTTTGTGCAACTATTCTGGTCTCATTTTGAGTTTCTTGTTTTTCTTTTTCTATAGTATTATTTTTATCTCATTTTTCAGAGTTTCCCAAGCATCCGGAACTATTTTAACTTCTAGGATTTCCATCCTATTCTCTCTCTTGTTGAAATCATTTCTCTAAAATTTAAACCCTAGCTTGGTTTTGTTCAGTTATCTATGCCTGCATCATGTTGAATTCTAGTATGATATGACCATTCTCGCCCCAAGTTCCTATAACTTCTATCCCTTGTATCATTCTATTCCTATTAATAAGAATTAAGTCCAATGTATCTGATCCTCTAGGTCTGTTCTCTACATTTTGGATGACAAAACACATTTTCCCAGAAAATTTAATTCCAGAAAACTGCCATAATATCTTCTGTAATGGGTAAATCAGTGTGGCCTGTACAATCTGTACATACTAAATGCCAACTAACTAATAAGTGGTAATAATGAAATCTAAAATAAAGTACTATGGGTCTTTAGTTTGCAAAATAAAAATAATATAAATTTCTTCATTTATGCAAGTTTCAAAATGCAGTATGACAACTTTAAAAACAGTACAAAATACTATGTTTTCAACATTATTGTGTCAGTAATAATAGGAAAGACTGTTATAGCAGTAAGAGATGAAAGAAATGCCATATTTCCCATTTATTCTTTTCAGTTTGTGTACTATGTGAATCTGACAGCACTTTGTGTCTCATCTGTCTTTTTTTCTCCCTTGTGTAGTCAATCATTTTCCTTTACTATTTGCATGAGCTTTTGACAAAACAACTGGGGAGAGAAAAACATTACTTAAAGATGGGAATATATGGCGGTAAAAAATTACAGAATGTGGAGATTCAAGGGTGAAAAATACTTTAGGTGCTGTTAGTTTTTTTATTTTTAAGGCTGAATAATATTTGTTTCTTTAAAGTTAAAATTCCAGGATAGCTTGATTTGATTATGGATGAGGAATCTGATCTGATCCTCCCTGAATCTCCAGTTGAGGGTTGGATAAAGTTAACCTTGTTATGTTTTCTGTTCAATGCGGCATTGAAGAGACAGCAGGTGAAAACTACTTTCTTTATTAAAGGTCAAAACAGAAACTAACAACCATTTGCTCCACCCCTACTTATACACTCAGCCTAAAGGCGGCAGCCAATAGGAACACAGTATTATCCTGCTTAAATGCATACTAAGTAGTCTGCAGACAGAACATCTGGCTTGTTGACCACGTGGCCTGCTAACCATTATTACACAGTTTTCAGTAACTCAATTCTCAGATTTTAACTCAATACATTATACCCCCATCCCCCTGGATCATTTCCACTTACAGAACCTTTTTTGTTTGTACAAAGACATTATAATTGTTCCAAAGACAAAAATGGCATATACTTGAGCATGGCATTACACTATTCCAGTAGTAAGAAATTACATAAGCATTCAAGTTTGCAAGAAAATACATAAGCATTCAAGTTTGCAAGAAAATATATAAGCATTCAAATTTGCAATGACAGAAATCTTATGTAGTCATTTAAGTATTTTGGTGGCCCCTTTGCCCACTCCAATCATCTCGGAGCTGCTGTTAGCTCCCAGTCTACAAGCTTGCCTGCCAGGCTTGGCAGACTGGAGCTGTGTGCTTCATTCGTCACGGGTAGAGCTGATTCTTGGAGGCTGGTCTGACCTGGTAGACCCAAGCCTGTGTCCATCTCTCTATGGCTGGTCTGCTCTGGTAGACCTGAGCCAAAGTTCCACGGTGGAGTAGAGCCCACTGGACTGACATGTGGAGCCAATTGTTGGCATTGTTCCAAGGCCAAAGTGCCGGAGTTTGGAGTGGTCTCACTGTTTGCAAACTCCCCATTTGGCAATCGAAAAGTCTCACCCTCGCTTGGGGACTCGGATGCACGATCGCAATCATGTTCCCCCTCCCCCGGCACAGAGTCATGAACTAGCTGGGTTGCTAGCCTCTGACGCAGCTGGTCAATGTGTCTGCGAAGCACACGACCATCTTCCAGGACCACTTTGTATGAGAGCAGTCCTGACACCTTGCCAATCACAGCTACCACCCACAACGGGTCACCAACTTGCAAGTGCCTAGGAGCCTTTGGCTGCTGTGCTTGTGAAGCAACCCTGTCTGGATGTAAGCGATCCAACTTTGTGATCAATCGCCGCCCCCATCTTAATTCAGCTGGGCTTCTGCCTATAGAAGTGCAGGGCATTGTGCGTTGGCAGAGTAAGAAATCTGCCAGCCTATGGTGCCAGTTGCCAGTTGCAATCCTCTTCAAGGATTCCTTGGTCGTTTTGACCATGCATTCCGCTTGGCTGTTAGAGGGCGGGTGAAAAGGAGCCAAAGTGGCATGCCTAATCATATTAGCCCTTCAAAAGGACTGGAATTCTGCAGAAGTAAATTGAGCCCCATTGTCTGAAACTATGACATCAGGGAGCCCATGCATTACAAAGATGCTGCGCAGAACCTGGATGGTCCTAGCAGTAGTCATAGTGGATACTGGAGCGACCTCTAACCACTTGGAGTGGCTGTCCACTATTGTCCACTACTATGAGGAAGAGTTGCTCCTGAAAGGGGCCTGCAAAATCAATATGAATTCTCGTCCATGGGGCTTGTGTTCTCGACCGGGGCATGTGGCATTTCTGGCCTTGACTGCTGGCAAATAATGCACCTGTGGACCTGGGCCTCGATATCTTTATCGAGCCCAGGCCACCAAAGGTAGATACGCCTGAGTGCCTTCATCCGGACTATTCCTGGATGTCCCTCATGCAGAGAATCAAGGATTCTAGCCCTCAGGGAGGTCAGGATTATGACCTGACTGCCCCACAAAATACAACCCTTATGAGCAGATAACTCATTCTTCCTTCTCCCAAAACTCTGAAAGTTAGGCCCCGAACACATTTCCGGCCATCCTATGAGCACCCAGTTTAACACATAACTCAGCGTGTTGTCTGAAATTGTCTCAGCAGCTACATCCTCTGCATTAAGGGGAGACTCTGGCAAATCCTGGATAGCCAGGATGTGATTAGCTGGAGCGGAGTCTGGCTCTAAGAGCAGTAGCGCAACCTACTAAGGCCATCTGCGTGGCCCATCTCTTTGCCCGGTTTATGAATCAGACAATAAATATAAGCAGACAGGAATATTGACCACCTCAACATTCTAAGAGAAATAATCTGGGGTGTTTGCTTGTTCGTAGTGAACAATCTCAGAAGTGGTTTGTGGTCTGTGAGGACCGTGAAATGGCCATACAGATAGTCGTGGAACTTTCTTATACCCGCCACGATGGCTAATGCCTCCCTATCAATCTGTGTGTAATTGCGTTCCACTGAACAGAGGGTCCTAGAATAATAGGCTATGGGAACTTGTATCCCATCAGCCTTAAGATGGCTTAACACAGTTCCGATCCCGTATGGGGATGTATCACATGCAATGCTAATTGGCAGCTGCTCATTAAAATGGGTTAACACCGCATTTGATGACAACAGTGATTTAACTGCTGCAAAACTTCACTCGTGGACACTCGTCCACTTCCACTGAGCCTTCTTATCCAAGAGCCAGTATAACGGCTCTGCCACTGCAGCCTTGTGGGGAAGGAAGGTGTGATAAAAATTAAGGAGTCCCAAAAAGGCCTGAAGTTCTCCTTTTGTCTTGGGACTGCGTGCCTGCTGAATTGCTTTGAGCTTTGATTCAGCAGGATGAATGCCTTCGGCATCTATACAAAACCGGAGGAACTCTGTGGAAGTAACCCCAATTTTACATTTTTCCTGCTTTAGCTTCAGCCCCGTTTCGCAGAAACGCTGCAAGATAGCCCTAAGCTTTTCAGTTAGGATTTCAGCTAGGAGGACATCATCGAAATATGGGCACACACCCGGAATGTTTCAGAGCTTGCGCTCCATTATGCTCTGAAAAATTCCCAGGGCTACATTAACCCCAAACTGTAATCGCCGCACCTTGAAAGCTCCTCTGCGGGTTACTATGGTCTGGGCCTCAGCCACGGCATCATCCACTAGCAGCTGCTGATAGGCCTGGGCCAAATCTAATTTGGTGAAAATGCGACCTCCCAGGCACCAGATAGGAATGCTGCTGGAGGGCTTTATTTAGCGTGCATTTATAGTCAGCACAAATGCGGACTTCCCTGTTGGCTTTAAGTGGCGTAACTATGGGAGTTTCCCATGGACTGTATCCACCAGCTCTAGAATGCCTTGTAGCAACAGCTTATCCAGCTCTGCATTGATTCTCTGCTTCATGGCAAAAGACATCAAATGAGGCTTTATCCTTATTGGTGCTATTTTAGGATCAAACCGGAGGGCAATTGGGGGCCCTTTGTACTCCCCTAACTCTGAGCTGAAGACATCAGCAAACTCTTTACAAACTGCCAAGAAGCTCGACGTCTGCAAACTATTTAACCTGGTCACTTGAATTCCCAATGCATCAAACCAATCGAGTCCGATGAGGCTAGTGCGGTTGCCCTCAACTACTATGACTTCCAGGGGACCCTCAAAATTCTTGAACTGCACCCCGAGTGTGGCCTCCCCTTTGACTTTTACATGGGAGTTTTGGAAATTGGTTAGAATGAGGTTCGACAGCCTAAGCTTAACTTGCTTGCCGCTTCGACTACAAATTTGCTGGAGAGTCCTTTGGGAGATTATTGATAAGGCTGACCCCATGTCCAACTCCATGTCAGAAGGAACCCCTTGCAATTTGACTTTGAGACGTAACTTTTTCTTGAGTGGGCGATGGGCGCCTGTCCTAAACACGCTCCTTCTACTAGCGTAATAGCCCACCCTGTTTTGTCCAGGCACCCCGGTACCTTTCCAAGGCAACTCTTCTGATGGGTGTTCTCTCTTGCGACCCCTACAAACAGCGGTGATGTGGCCTTGCTTGCTTCACGCCCAGCAGGTTGCAATGTGGAACCGGCATTCCACCCGTTTGTGTCAGCCTCCACACCCGACACATTGAGGAAAGGGAACTGTCTTGTCGATTGGTCGTTGAGGCCTTCTTTTGGGTGGTTGCTGTAACTGATCGACTTCGTGGTCCAATTTGGAGTCTTCGAATCTCTTGGCATTCTCTTGGTGAATGACCTCCATGCAAAGAGAGCTCTTGGAGAGCCATAGGGCCTTGATGGCTCTGCCAGCTGCTTATTCGGCCATGATCTCCCGCAACACATCTTGGATTGAGGTAGACTCTTTCACGAATATCTTCTGTTGCACTCTCGACTCCTTAACCCACAAACAAAAGGGTCCCTCAGTCTTTCTTCGAGGTCCTTGAATTCGCAAAGTCAGGCCGCTTGATGAAGAGAAGCTATGAAGTTGGCAGCGGACTCACCGGGACATTGGTCTCGCTGCTCGAATGTGTGCCGCCAGGTGATGACTGATAGCTTGGGCTCAAAATGTTCTTTGAGCATCTTCTTAAGCTCTGAGTATGCAATGGACTCTAGTGGAGCTGGTGTGACCAAGTTCTCAGCAATGTCGAAGGTTGCCTGACTGCATACACACAGCAGCGTCGTGGCCCTCAGACCGTCATCTCGAATTTGATTAACACGCAGGTGGTTTTCAACTCTCGCTACATAGGAGCTCCATTTCTCTGGATGAGCGACATCGAATTCGGAGAGTTTTCCAATCTTTGCCATGGTGAGTTTTTCGCAGGCCTTTCAATGCCTCGTGCTGTGCAGGCTTCAGTGGGACTTCCAGGGCAGATCCTTGGAAGGACTCACCTCCAGCGTTTCCATACTGGTAGGATACAGTGAGGGGGGGAATGCTGTTCCAACCAAGCGTCTGCTAGGCCTAACCCCCATAGTGACTCAGCTCTTTGTGTTGAGGCAGCACGATCCCATCCTTGTTGCCAATGTTATGTTTTCTGTTCGATGTGGCATTGAAGAGGCAGCAGGTGAAAACTACTTTCTTTATTAAAGGTCAAAACGGAAACTAACAACCATTTGCTCCACCCCTACTTATACACTCAGCCTAAAGGCGGCAGCCAATAGGAACACAGTATTATCCCGCTTAAATGCATACTATGTAGTCTGCAGACAGAAAGTCTTGCTTGTTGGCCATGTGGCCTGCTAACTGTACACAGTTTTCAGCAACTCAGTTGTCAGATTTTAACTCAATACATTACAAACCTCTTCTAATTTCTTTCCTGTAAGTGGTTAGTGTAGTGGAATAGATACAAGAGCAGAAAGAATAATTATTCTTGTTTGTTAAAATTATCTGCCTTGGCTTTCTAGTTAACTGAATAATAACTAAAGAACATCCTTTTATTAATTAATTCTTGTCTATTGGCAATGGTGGCTGAGAATAATGAAAACATTCAAAACATTTGGAATACTAGGTTGTGGAGGACTGCTTATGCCTGCAAACTGGATTGAGAAAGCTATTGGAAGTTTTGCTAACAGGAAGAGTATGATTGAAATCATCATTCATTCAACTGATTTAAATTATACATCAGGAAACACAACCTATCTTCTTAATTAAAAAAAGACAATTCTTTTTATTTCATAAAAGTTTCTTCCAAGTCAATGGATGAGATGCAAAATATTGAGTGGCTAGTAATGGTCAGATTTCTTTTTCATCTTATCTTACCATTTGTAATCTGAGAAAGAAACAGATGGAATACCTTGGCCGATAGGGCCTGCAGCATGCCTCCTATATCAGCATGGATGGGGCAGGACAATTCCAGTGGGATGAGATGTAGCTTAGACCCATGCCATGAAGGACTTTAAAGGTGATTATCAATATTTTGAATCGCACTCAGAAGCAAACGGACAGCCAGTGCAGCTCATGGAGCAGTGGTGTTACATGAACTATTCTTGGGGCCCTAAGAACTGCCTGCACTAGCTAAAACTTCAGAATGCTCTTCAAGGGTAGCCCCATGTAAAGTGTGTTGCTGTGTCCAATGGTGAGATGACTAGGGCTTAAATGACTAAGTGCAAGGATTCCTGATCTAAGAGAGGCAGTAACTGGTGCTGTTATGTATTAAACTAATTCACAAGGTCTGTTATAAAAAACGGTTAACTGATTATTCTGTTTGAATTATAGACTGTCTGTCTGTATAACTTTAAGCCTTTGTTTTAGGTGGGAATGAGTACTTTAAATTGATTGGCCGCTGCCTAGTGATGATCTGTATAAATATGAGTCAAGTATCTGCTAGAGTTGCTTCTGTGAGAACTGAATAAACAGCTGTTATTTCAACTATGTGTCTTCAATGCCTCGCTGTTCCCACTATACAACAGGTGCACAACCCATGATTTCCTTTATGGTCACCCATTTACGGTCTTTTTTTTCCCCTTAGTCTTTTTTATTAATTTTTTTTCATCAATATATGTTAATTTTTCCAATCAACAAGTTGTCTGGAGTTTGCTAAGCTAATACATGTTCAATTCCTAATCCTTCATTCTTTTCTCTAACCAAGAATAAAATAAATTCCAAATTTGATAGTCTGTATCTTCTTTGTCTTTCAGCCTCATAGTTAATCTGTCCATCTCTGCACATTCCAATATCTTCCTGATTATTTCTTCCTCTGATGGCAATTTTTCATTCTTCCAATATTGTGCAAAAATTATTCTTGCTGCTGTGGTAATATGTAGGGTTAAATATAATTTCTGCTTATTAGTCTTTTCAGACATAATGCCTAGTAAAAAAAGTTCAGGTTTAATATCCACTTATTCATCCAATATTTTTTCTAACCACATATGTATATTTTTCCAATAAGCCTTTGCCTTCCCACATGTCCACCAAATATGATAATACATGCCTTTATTATGTTTACATTTCCAACATCTATCTGACATATTTTTAAACATTTTTGCTAGTCTTGCTGGTGGAAGGTGCCATCTATAAAACATTTTATACAGATTTTCTTTATATGAAGTTGACATTGTTAATTTATAGTTTCTCTCCCATAACATTTGCCATTTTTTAAATTCTATGTTATAACCAAAAAATTTGCCCATCTTATCATTGTTTCTTTCACTTGTTCACTTTCCATATCTAGAATTAACAAAAAATTATACATTTTCTTAATTAATTTCCCATCTGAGGTTAACAAAATCTTATCAAACACAGTTTGATCCTTGTAAAATCCATACATTTTTACATCTTTTTCATATCTATTTTGTATCTGTAAATGTGCCCACCAGGATAGATTACCGTAATTCCTAAATTTTCCAATTCTTGTTTAGATTTTAATTTCCCATGAATATCTAAGATATCTTTATATGTCCATACTTTTTCAAAATCTACCAGATTCGGATGTATAAATGCCTCCATCGTTAACAACCACCCTGGAATTTTAAAATATATTTTAGCTTTAATTTTTCCCCATACTGTTAATAAGGCATTTCTTATAAAATGATTTTGAAAGTACTTATGGACTCTGTTTTTCCCATACCATAAAAAAGCATGCCACCCCAATTGTAAATCATGTCCCTCTAAATACAATAACCTTTTATTTCTGAGTGTTATCCACTCTTTCACCCATGTTAACACCGATGCTTGATAATACAATGTCCATTCTGGCGGCCCGAAACCTCCATTTTCCTTAGCATCTTGTAATGTTTTCATCTTAATTCTAGCTTTTTTCCCCGTGCCAAATAAAATTCAAAACCAATGAATTTAAATTTTGAAAAAAATTTCTCTCAAGTTTTATCGGAATCGTTTGAAATAAAAATAAAATCTTTGGCAACACATTCATTTTTACTGTAGCAATTCTTCCTAATATTGATAGTTGGAGATTTTTCCATCTTTCTAAGTCTAGTTTTATTTACTTCAATAATTTTATGTAATTGTCTTCTTTTATTCACGAACACCTAGCTGAAAGATAGATACCTAGATATTTAACTTTTTTCACTATTTGTACCTCTGTTTTCTCTAGTATTTGCCTTTTTTGTTTATCTGTGAGGTTCTTTACTATTACTTTAGTTTTATCTTTATTTATTTTTAGTCCTGCCACTTCTCCATATTCTTCTATCTTTCCCCATAGTTTAGGAATCATCTCTAAAGGTTCTTCCAAAATAAATACTAGATCATCGGCAAATGCTTGTAGTTTATATGTTTCATCTTTTACTTTCAATCCTTTAATTTCTGTGTCTTGCCTTATCCTTCTATTTAATACTTCCAAAGTAAAGATAAATAATAATGGAGACAGTGGACACCCTTGTCTCGTGCCTTTTCTTATCTCAAAGCTCTCAGTATAATCTCCATTCACTATCACTTTTGCTGTCTGGTTACTATGTATTGTTTTTATCATATTTGTAAAGTTCTTTCCAAAATCCATTATTTGTAATTGTTGAACCATAAATTGCCAAGAAACATTATCAAACGCTTTTTGGGCGTCCAAAAACACTAATGCCAATTGTTTCCCTGGGTGTAATTCATAATATTCTAATACGTCCATTATCACCCTTAAATTATTTTTGATTTGTCTCTTCGGTAAAAAGCTGTTTTGATCTGGATGTATAAACTCAACTAAGTATCTTTTCAGTCTCTCTGCCATTATTGAAGTAAACATTTTATAATCCACATTGAGTAATGAAATCGGTCTATAATTGAGATTGAAATTGAGATAGAAACAGGCACATGGGCAGATCATAACCCTTTAAAAGTGACCAAGATGGATTTTAAATCAATCTATACTAAAAGATAAAGAATTTGTAGACTTGGCCAAAAGAGAAATGGAATTCTTTTTTAAAGAAAATAAAGAAGAAGACACATTACTACAAAACGTATGGGATACAGCTAAAGCATATTTTAGAGGCATAACTATAATGTATATTGCAAAGAAAAACAAACAGAGAAGACAGCAATATTTATTATTAAAAGAAGAATTTAGAAAGTTAGAAATAGAATTACAACAAAACCCACAGGAAAAGACTTTGAAAAGAGAAATGGAAATAATAAAACATAAGCTGAATCTGTTGGACTCAGAAAAATTAGCGGAACAAATAGAGCAAAACAATTTTTTTTTCCGAAAATGCCAACAAGTCAGGAAGATGGCTAGCCTATAAGCTTAAAAAGCAGAAAGAGAAGAAAATAATACATAACTTAGTAGATGGGAAAGGTTGTTTACAATTTAAAAAGGAAGAAATAAAAAAGATAATTAAGAACTATTATATGGAATTGTATGGCAAAGAGGAGGCTGTAAAAGAGAGAATTGTTCAATATCTAGAAGAAAGTAAATTGCCAAAGATTCCAGAGATATTCAAAATTATGTTAGAAGAAAGAATAACA
Organism: Bothrops alternatus; assembly: GCA_034064705.1. NCBI lineage: Eukaryota > Metazoa > Chordata > Lepidosauria > Squamata > Viperidae > Bothrops > Bothrops alternatus. Next base: position 13,530,958 of record JARGCV010000103.1, on the reverse strand, counting down.
ATGATGGAGATATTAGAGGCTATAAAACGACAAAAGAACGGGAAAACACCAGGCCCAGACGGGCTACAGGTGGAACTTTATAAAAAGCTACAAGACATATTAAGCGAACCGCTGAAAAAGGTTTGCAATGGATTACTGTTATAGGCTAAACTTCCAAACACATGGATAGAAACAAATATTACTCTGATACCAAAAGAAGACTCAGACGTGATGTATATTAAGAATTATAGACCCATTTACGGTCTTTACAGACCACAAGCCTCTAGGTCTGTTTACTGCAAACAAGCAAACTCCTCAGATCCTGTCTCCAAGGATGCTGAGGTGGTCAATCTTTATGGCAGCCTACAATTACAGGCTAGTCCATAAGCCTGGTAAGGAAATGGGTCACGATGATGCACTCAGCAGACTGCCCCTGCCTAATTTAGAACCAGACACCACAGCTGCTGCGTGCATCCTGTCAATTCAAGATTTACCTGAATCTCCCCTTCATGCTGGGGATGTGGCTGCTGAGGCAGCCTCTGACAAAACTCTCAGTTTTGAACTGGGCACTGAGGGGGTGGCCAGGAACCAGGCCTGGAACAGAGTTTCAGAGTTTTATTAGAAGACAAGATGAGCTGTCTGCATACAAGGGATGCATTCTAATGGGGAGTAGGGTCATAGTCCCACACACATTACGTGAGAGAGTCTTAGAATCTCTGGATGAGGGGCATCTTGATATAGTAAGGATGAAGGCACTCGCGAGAAGCTACCTCTGGTGGCCAGGGTTGGATAAGGATATTGAGGCTCAAGTTAAAGGATGCCAGGTTTGCCAACAGTCCAGACCTGAAATGCCTCAAGCCCCAGGGAAACAATGCAAACTCCCTGGTCAAGGATTCACATAGACTATGCAGGACTCTTCCAAGGACAGGTTTTCCTCATTGTAGCAGACAGTCACTCAAAGTGGCTTGAAGTAACACCTGTCCCTTCTATGACTACTGCCAGGACCATCCAGGAACTGCACAGAATCTTTGCCACACACGGCTTACCCGATGTAATCATATCAGATAATGGGGCACAATTTACTGCTGCAGAATTTCAATCATTTCTAAGGTCTAATATGATTAGACATGCCACCTCTGCCCTGTTTCACCCGGCCTCTAATGGTCAAGCAGAAAGGATGGTCAGGATGACCAAAGAAGCACTTAAAAGAATAACAAAGGGTGATTGGCATCATAGGTTGGCAGATTTTTTGCTCTGCCAACACACAACTCTGTGCACATCATAGCCCAGCGGAGCTGAGATGAGGATGTCGGCTGACCATGAAGCTGGACCATCTCCATCCAGACCGAGTTGCAACAGAGACAGCGCAGCCCAAACCCCAGAGGAATTTGTCAAGGAGCACTGTGGGTGGTAGCTGTAGTTTGTAAGGTGCCAGGACCACTCTCTTACAAAGTGGTCCTGGAAGACGGGCGCGTTTTGCGCCGCCACATTGATCAGCTGCATCTGCGGCAGGCTAACCAAACCCTCACCGCTGACCAAGAGGAGAGCCGAGGGCTGCCTGACAGCTGCAGCGCGTCTGAGCCGCCGGAGTCCTGCGCGACTCAAGGAGACATGCTGGACGATTCAGTCATGATTGAGTCACTACCGACTTAAGGAACAGTGCCCCCAGATCTGAGTTTGCTGCTCCACTCAATGAAAGGTGTACAGGTCTACCCGAGCAGACCAGCTGAAAGGAGACCAGTCTACCCGGCCAGAAAAGATAAACAGGGACTGGTCTACCCAGCAAGTCAAGGCAAATAGAGACTGATCTACCAAGCTCTCAGAAAGACTCTGGTCTACCCAGTCAACCGTGGGTAGACAGGGAACCTCTGATAGAGATGCGGTGATCAGAACAATTGTGGAAGCCGCCTACTTATCTAAAGCAGTGGTTCTTAATCTTTTTGAACGAATTGCCCCCTTGAGCTAATGAGGAAGTTGTCATCACCCCCCTCCTCCAACATAACCTCTCAATCACAACATAGGAAATAATTCTTCAATTTATGCAAACAACTTTTTTTTTCTTTAAAATTGTCATCAGGACATATGATGCAAATAATTTATTTCCAGTCTTTTTCCCATATCTCAACTACGTGAAAAATTTTGGTTCAACCCATCACTTTATTCCCAAACTTCGTGATACATGTATTTCGTTATTATCTTATTTATTCAAGACACTTAAATGTAATGACCACTGAAAACAAAATTCAATTGCAAGAAAGTGAAATGCCCAAAAAGAAAAACAGTAACATTTAATGATTGAATTACAAATGAAATTTAAGATGCAAAAAGAAATATAAAAAGGGCATAAGAACAAACCGCAATGCAGGAACTAAGAATTTCAAGACGAAAACTCTGAAACTAAATTAAGATTGAGGAAAGTATATATAGTCACGCACACTGTAAAAAGTATTAAAAATACACAAAGAAAATATAATATCAAACTGGAATGCACGCTAAAAAAGTACAATACAAACACACACACAAAACAGCATGCGATGTTTCGAAAGAAGCACTCTCCCCTCCATCACTGCCCATTCTGGCCAATAGCGCGCCACTGTATGGGTAGAGCAGGGCTAAGCAACCCAAAACACTCAAAGAGCCACTTGGACCCGTTTCCCATATATATATATATCTTCAGGGTCGGTCTCTCTCTCTCTCTCTCTCTCTCTCTCTCTCTCTCTCTCTCTCTCTCTCTCTCTCTCTCTCTCTCTCTCTCTCTCTCTCTCTCTCTCTCTCTCTCTCTCTCTCTCTCCCTCTTTCTGCCCTTGGTCTGCCAGTCCTCTTCCCCACTCAGTGTGTGTGTGTGTGTGTGTGTGTGTGTGTGTGTGTGTGTGTGTGTGAGAGAGAGAGAGAGAGAGAGAGAGGGAGGGAGGGAGGGAGGGAGGGAGGGAGGGAGAGGCATTTGCAGGAGTGGCAGGGGAAGGCTAAAAAGTGTCCCCAAAACCTCTCACTCCATCGCCCCCATATTCATTCCTTCACCGCCGTGTCGCCCCTTTTTGTTCCATTGCCCCCCTGAAAAATGAAATCGCCCCCTGGGGGGCGATATCACCCAGGTTAAGAACCACTGATCTAAAGGACTATGTATATGTTATGGATATGTATTGATTTAGGGGGAAGGGGTGTTACGTATCAAGCTAATTCACAAGGTCTGTTACAAAAATGGTTAGCTGATTATTCTATTATAGACTGTCTGTCTGTATAACTTTAAGCCTTTGTTTTAGGCGGGAATGAATACTTTAAATTGATTGACCGCTGCCTAGTGGCGGTCCGTATAAATATGAGTCAAGCATCTGCTAGAGTTGCTTCTGTGAGAACTGAATAAACAACTGTTATTTCAATTCCATGTCTTCAATGCCTCGCTGTTCCCACTATGCAACAGGTGCACAACCCAAATTTGTGCGAAAGCTCTCTAAGCCAGAATGCCTCCTCCTCTTCAAGCCGAAGTCATGAATCCAGGGGAACCTACAGACCAATCAGCTTAACATCAATACCTGGAAGGGTCCTAGAAAAGTTAATCAAATAATAGATCTGCAAACAACTAGAAGCAAACAAACTTTGCATCTTAAGAAGACAGAACTCTTGGAATATTTCTTCCAACAGGCATCCTTTATTAAGAGAAAATGGTTGCAGGCGTTCTAGACAGGACCTGGGGCCCAAGCCCTATGGTTCAAGGTTTTAAGGGGTCCCCAGCAGCCCAGCCCACCCCACCATCTTTCCAGCGACAATCTCAGGCGTTACATTTCCACCCCCTTTTTCCTCACTGCCGGTAGAAGGGAGATTTCAGAGAGGAGCAGATAAAAGCTAATGGCCCCATTGTTATGATTTAGTCCTTTTGGTGAGATCCACATTCAATCCCCTTTGAAGCTGTATTGAAGGAAGTGAGGGCCATAAAGCCCCTTTGTTCACCCCCCCTTCCCCTTCATCGTATGACAGAATCCAGAGAGGGCAGAAATGGGGTTTTCCATAGTCGATAACTAGAGATGAAATATAATTGGATTCTGACATCCTCTCCCCTTAAAAATAAGATAGATCCACCTGAAAGAAAACAAAACAGGTAAACAAGTTAGTCAGGCTTGTTGGGATAATCTGTGTGAAACTTCTTTAATAGCTTCAGGGCTCTGACATGATGTTTATGGACCCACTCATTTTGTGAGGCAGGGAGGTGTTTCCATGCAACTAGGTACTGAGTCGCTCCATGATATCTCCTAGAGTCTAGGATTTCCTTTATTTCAAAGTGTTGTTCGCCCTCCATCATGATTGGAGGTGATGGTGGGGGGATTTTTGGCCGTAACAATGACTGATGCTCTCTTTTCAGCAAGCTGCAATGAAAAATTGAGTGTATTTGCCTGAGATTTTTGGGTAATTCTAATTCTACTGTTACTGGGTTTATGATTCTTTTAATTGGAAAAGGCCCTATATACTTTGATCCAAGTTTTTTACAGGGTTGTAGGGATTTTAGGTATTTTGTAGATAAGTACACCATTTCTCCTATAATGAATGGTGTAGGCTCAACCCTTTTTTATCAGCTTGTGCTTTGTATGCCTGTCTAGCTTCATCTAATGCTTTTCTAAGTATCGGCCAGGTGTTTTGTAATTGTTCCATCCATTTTTTCAGTGATGGGATCGCCGGTTCGTTTGGGGTTAATTCTGGCATGGGGTTGAAACTTTGACCGGTGGCTATTTGAAAAGGCGTGTAACCTGTGCTGGAGTGGACTGCATTATTGTAGGCAACTTCTGCAAAAGGGAGTAAGTCCGTCCAATTAGTTTGCTGAAAATCAATAAAGCATCTTAAATATTGCTCAAGTATTGAGTTCAGTTTTTCAGAAAGTCCATTTCCTTGTGGGTGATGGCTAGATGTCAGTCCCTGAGTGGTCCCTAAGAGGGATAAAAATTCCTTCCAAAATGCAGACGTGAATTGCACCCCCCTATTGGAGATGATGCGTTGGGGTGCCCCATGCAATCTGTAAACATGCTGAATGAAAAGTTTTGCTAAGGCTTTTGCGGTGGGAATCTTTTCGAAAGGGATAAAGTGCACCTGTTTGGAAAACAAGTCTGTGACCATCCGGACAACAGTGTTCCCATTGCTTTCTGGTAATTCCACTATAAAATCCATGGCTATTTCCCTACAGGGGGCGGAGGGATTTGCCACTGTCCAGGTGATTTCCCTTGCAACCTCTTTGCAGTTGCACACTTTGGGCAGCTGGCCACGTAACTTTCTATGTCCTTTTTAATGGATGGTCACCAAAATTGTCGTTTAATTAAGTGTAATGTTTTTACAAATCCAAAATGCCCTGCTGATTTTGTGCTGTGGCAAAGCTGCATGAATGTGACTCTTTGGGTTGTTGGTATATATAACTTTGCCCCCACCCAAGGCAGCCCGTCTCTCATTGTGCACACATTTTTGTTTTTCTGGAACCATTCATCTGTTTCCAAACTTTTCCGGAATTAAAATTCCGGTTTGGCTACCCAGCTGTGGTTTTAATTTAGCTTGGGCTCTGGTGGTTACTGGCACTGCCAGTTGTGATTCTACCATCATCAGTTTAGAGTCAGTGGCTCGCGTGCTGTTATATTGGGGCATGCGAGATAGTGCATCTGCCAGGAAGTTCTTTCCCCCCGGCAAATGCTTGAGCATAAATTGGAATTGGTGAAAATGCTGGGACCAGCGGGCTTGTTTGGGGTTGAGCTTCCTGGGTGTTTTCAGGGCTTCCAAATTTTTGTGGTCAGTCCACACTTGGAAGGGGATTTTGTTGCCTTCAAGGAACTGGTGCCACGTGAGTAATGACCAACGTATCCCATATGCCTCTTTCTCCCATACGGGCCAGCGCTGTTCTGTTTCCGTGAGTTTCTTGGATGTATATGCACAGGGTTGCAATACCCCTTCATCGTTTTCTTGTAATAGTACAGCCCCCACTGCTTTAGTTGGTGAGGCCAGGTGTGGTTGCTCATCTTGCTGGGAGGCTTGGGAGAGGACTTCATGCCTTGAAGTTTTCAAAGGCTCCCTGCATAAATTAGATGGCTTGCTCTATCATCTAGCCATCCTCTCTGCCCAATTCCTGCTCCTACTCCTCCAGTTCTTTCAGCTCCTTCTTCTGTTCCCTCTAGTGAATGCTGTGGCTTCCACATGTGAAAGTAACTCCAGAGGGCTTCTCTTCCCAGTCTTCCTTTCTCCTGATGCCCAGAAACCACCTGGGTCTTGGCAGGTTGCCACAGCTCTCCACATCTCTTGTTCATTCAGAAAGATCCAGACCAGGAGGGGGCTTGGATGAAGCCTCCCCCCAGCATTCGATCTTCTCTGGGTCATTCTATTGAGCCAACAATAGAGGTGATGCCCTCTCTGGATTGACCAAGATTGCAGATTCAACTTAATGTGAGACCAGCCCCAGTCTGATCCCTTAGGGAAGCAAAACTCTCGACTCCATCTGAAGTGAAAAGGGACTTTTACTAAGAGATAATGATTGCAGGAAAGTCAAGTGGAATCTAAAATTCCTGTGCATTTATACAATACTAAAAACCCCCATTTCCCCAAGTCCTTCCCCCGTAGTTTGTCCCTGCATAGCCAAACCAACACTGCTGAGATGTTATGAGAAACTCTGAGGTGTTTGGGCTGGTGAATTTCCACACTCAGGGCAAATGGCCTTGAAGATTTCAGTGCCAGAGTGAACCAGATTCCAACTGCCTTGTTCTTCCTCAACTGTCAATCCCCCCCCTCCTAGTTTCCTGCCATAAAGGTATACAGCAAATTGCCTATTTGTTTCCCCTCCTTTCCCTTTGATGACAGAATTCCAGCAAGGCACCAAGCTGAAGCTAGTGCTTCTGACAGCAATATCTATTTTTAGAGAGTACTTCAAAAACTATTTAAGTTTTATATGAGAGCATTTTATGCAGCATCAATGTTCTAGCTCCGTGGTGGTGAACCTATGGCATGCTTGCCACAGGCGGCATGCGGAGCTGTCCCTGATGGCATGCAAACTATTGCTGGCTGAGCTGCTTCCCCCCTCCTCTTCGCACATGCGCAGAGCTTCGTGCTCTCTGCGCATGCGCAGCCTGGGAATAGGTGAGAGGATACTATAAAAGGAACTTTCAGAACACGCAGCATTCACGGCAGAAAATGAGAGAGATAGCATGAGCGAACAGCAAACAGCGAAAGCGGTAAGTTTCAGCAGCGGGGGCAGAGTGGTAATGGTGCGGGAGGGCAGGGGGGCTATCTTGGCTCGTATGCCCCGCATCCCTGCGTGAGGTCCCCCTCCCCTCACAGGGCCCCACTTACTTGGGTGGTGCCCAGCTCCATCATCACCACCTCGAAGGCCGCCATCTCCTCAGCCTGCCACTGCTTCTGCAGTGCAATCTCTTTGAACTTGTTCCACTTGGCCACAACGGACGAAGAGGCGGCCACCGGGGGAGACGAGGCCGAGGCTGAAAAGCACAGCACAGCGGCCCCGGAACATCCTACTGGTGCTGCCATTTTCCATCACCTTATTCCCTGCCCCATGCCGCCTGCCCCGCGCCTTCTGCAGCACGATTGCGTTGAACTTGTGCTACTTGGCTGCAGCAGCCAAGGCCTCGGTCACTGGGGGAGACGAGGCCAAAGCTGAAGAGCCCAGTGCAATGGCCCCAGAACACCCCACCAGAGCTGCCATCTTGCAGTGCCCGGCGCTGCCATTTTGTGTCACCTCATACCTTGCCTTGTGCCGCCCACCCTGCCCCATCTCCGGTCTGCCACTACTTCTGCAGCACGATCGCGTTGAACTTGCACTGCTTGGCTACAGCCGCCAAGGCCACGGCTACCATGGCTGAAGAGCCCATTGCAGCAGCCCCGGAACACCCTACCAGTGCTGCATTTTACGTTACCTCATGCCCCACCTTGCACAGCCCGCCTGTCAAGCCCCTGTGGGCTCGACATTCACGGGGGGAGGCGAGCGGTCCCAGCCAAGCCAGCGAGCTCTGGACAGCAGCCGCCACACAGCTGATCACCGGGAACACCATGCGGTGCTGTGTGGCCCTGGCCACACCAGCAGGCTCTGAAGGAAGGCTGCCGCACAGCTGGTTGTCAGGAGCCTGGCATGGTTAGCATGGGAGGCTCCAGAGACGCTGGCGGCACAGAAGGGTGAGGCACGTAGATTGGGAGCAAATCTACAGTTACCAAGAGGGAGAAGCACCTACCAGGTCCCCCACTCAGCCCTGAAGCAACTAGGTGAAGCCTTCCAGACCCATTAAGAAATGGACAGAGGTATGACACCATGACCCGACAAGAGCGATACTTACATCATGGTAATGCTGCGAGGCAAAGGCGGCAGCAGTCATGGTTCTAAGCTCCAACTGGACATGTGGAGGTGGCTGCAATCCAATACACCTCGCTGGCAAGAAGAAGGCATGGCAGCAGCACAAGTTTCCCCTGCAGCCTCCCGCAGGAGCACTACCAGCATCAAAGGTAAGAGCGGCCTGAACACACCTGGGCCAATCTCCTCGGCTTGCTGCATTCTCCTTCTGCGACGTCTGCCACCCCGGAGATCTAGTCAGGCGCGCAGCTGCAAACTGCAAGTTTGTGGGGAAGGTGGATGGTGGAAGATTCTCACATATGGTTGGATTTCAAATTATCGTTTGTAATTTAGTTTGGAGCAAGTGTGAACTGGCTGTACTCTCTGCCGTAGAAGAGCCATTTGCTGTCCTTCCATCGTCCCAAGTTACTCCTTGAGTCTCCCACACTTTTTTGATCCTTAAATTTATTCAAAAATACCATCCTTGTTATATCCGGATTATGCCTAAGGAAAGTTTATAACTTTAGCTTTAAGTATTCTTGCTTAAACAAACATCAGTAAGAATATTCTCCTGCAAAATACTACCATATGTAGAATATATTAAACAAAATATAAGGGGAAAAAAGCCTAGAAAAAAATTGTGATAACGAACAGTTTGGATCCTGCTAGTTTTGCATTGCTATACTGTTTATCAATTGCACAATAAAATTATTTGAAACCAACATGTTATGCTATCCTAATGCACAACTGCACAAATATGAATGTAATCTCTGAGAGGCTATCACATCTGGGCTACAAAAATTTGGTTAAAGCATTCGTGTTTGTTGATATTTTGTGGTCCAAGAATTTTGAGACAAGATCTAGTCTCCCCAATTTAAAAGGAAGTAATTACAGTAATGATTCACACTTCAAATTCACATTAGCACTGGATCCATTATTTTTTTCAATTTCATTGTTACAAATATATGTTCACGCGTAGTCATCACTCTATTCTTTTTTGATGCAATTTCCAGCAGAGAAAATGAGTAAGAAAGAGGGTTGAAAAACAAAGACTCGCATCTGGTCACCCTTATTCATTTGTAGGTCTCTAATCTCATTGTAATCTATGCATTCATGTTTTCTTAACAATAATTTATCTTCTGAATCACGGATGACATTAATTTCAAATATCGCATGGTTTTTTTTCTCCCAGACTTTGCCCCAATTTCATTATTGCCAGTCACTAAGGTAGTATTTCTCAAACTTTCTGGCTGGGAATTCTGGGAGTTGAAGTCCACAGATCTTTAAATAGCCAAGGCTGAAAAATCAATGCACTAGATAATAATATACAGCTATTACTAACTTATGGATTCCTGCTTACATATGGCCACACAACAATCTAAATAAGATCAGTTCTGGTTTTTGACATTTGAACTCTTTCAGTTATAATTAAAATCCACTTTCCAGTATTTATGAATTCTCAATCCTCTTTCATGAAATGTAAATTCTTTTCTCTTTTTCTTAAATTCATAAGCGTACAAATCTTTCCTTCCTTTCTTCTTTCCTTCCTTCCTTCCTTCCTTCCTTCCTTCCTTCCTTCCTTCCTTCCTTCCTTCCTTCCTTCCTTCCTTCCTTCCTCTGTACCACTTATTTCAGTTACAGTTAAAGCTACAGTCATCCCCAATGGGCCCATCTCTGATCATATGCACTAGCTTTTTACATATAGTAACAATTTTAATGAGCTAGAGAAATTGTATGATGGATATAGAAATCTAATTAAATAAATAAATAAATAAATAAATATTAGCCATATTTATACTTATATCACATGCTGCATAACGTATGCAAGTTTCAAGTCTGGAGAGACATTTTAACTGTAGAGCAAGCATGTCAAACTGCTGGCCTGTGGGCCGGATGCATCACGCCGAAACAGCACTGACCCATTGCCGGCAATGGGGGAAAAGTCATGATTCGTTGCGTCGCACGTTTGACATGTTGCTGTAGAGTATTCAACCAACTAGGAGGTACATACTAAGAACATTTCTGAATTGAACGAAAACTGCATCTAATCCAATATCCTACAGGAGGACAAGAAGATGCCTGTAAGAAACTTATGGCAGGACACAAGTCCAATACATCCTCTCTTCCATGTTCCCAGCCCCTATTACAGTATTTTTATGATCACACTGAATATGTTTTTGTTTCTGTGACTTCTCTAATATTTATTCCTTATGTGTCATTCCACTGTCATCTTTTGTTATAACCTTCATGCCATTTTTCACCCTTTTTATTCCTTTCTGCTTTGCTTTTTGTTCCCTCTCTTTTATATATTTTCTTTCATCTTCACTGAAAGAAAATCCTTCCAGGTCCCCATTATAATCTATGGTTCAAATGAAAGCAGCCTGTTTTATTTATTATTTACTAACTTTCTGTAAATTTTGGCCCCACATTTAAAGGCAGGGTAAACATGCATTAAAATACATGCAGCAGTGGCCCAACATTAATGGCGGCCGGGGCTTGCCTCAGCTGGCTGCCCAGCCTTGTAGGCGGTGGCAATGGTGGGGGGGGGCTGGTGTCTGAAGCTGCCTCAGCAGGCCCCAACAAAGCAGCATTCACACTCACCGGCTGTCCAGCCTCGTGGCACCTTGCTAGGCGATTGGAAAAGCCCTGTTACAGTACCCAGATTGTAGCTGCTTTCTTGCAGGTATGTGAAATGGCGTGGGACCAACAGGGTTTGCAAAGTTAGGTGAGGAAGTTGGTTACAGCTTTTTAGGAAAGATAAAATAGACAACCAAGAATGCTTATTGACCATTCTTTGTCCAGATATTATATCAGTTGCATCTGCTAATATAAGCGTTCTGCTTCAGATTTCTCTGCTATTTTCAGTATCTGGTAAAACGAATGAGTACTTTTCCAACAACTTGTAAAATCTAAGACACTGCTTTTATTGTTTAATTCCCCCCTCCTAGATTGTTGATTCAGGGAATATCCATTTCTTTAGTGTTAACTAATAGTATTAGTTATTTAGAGATAGATTTGTATTAGTTGCTTCATTTTTTAAAAAACTTTTGTGTTTTTTAGACTCCAAGTCTTGTACACCCACCCAAAAATGATTACAGCAAAAAACCCAAAAACAGATAGTGGAAGATCATTCCAAGAGGCCTGGACACAGTCATTTGGAGTGATTGAATGCAGTGGGAAAGCATTATGTGTTATATGCAATGAAAGTGTTGTGTGTCACACATCAAGTGTCAGATGGCACTTTGAAACCAACCACAGAAATGTTGCCAAATTTGGTGATAATGAAAGGAAAGAGTTTATTGAGGGGAAATTGAGGAGCTATCATTCCCAGCATCTTAGTTTTTCCAACTATCTTTCCAGTACAAATCATCTGGTAGCTACCAGTTTTAAAATTTCACTGTGCATAGCAAAACATGGTAAGCCCCTCTCTGATGGGGATATTATCAAAACAGCCATGTTGTTTGGAAGTGATTCTCTTTTTTATGATTTCCCAGACAAGGATAAAATTATTCAATGCATCTCTGAGATACCATTGAGCAGAAACACTGTTAAAGATAGAGTCCAGTGCTAGTTAGCAGCTCACCACTGACTTACAAAAGGCAGCCTGTTACTCCATGTGCTTGGACGAAAGCACAGATATCAATAACCATGCAAGGCTGGCAGTAATTTTGCGTTATGCTGTTGGTGACATCATGAGAGAGGAGCTGCTGAAACTGACGTCTTTGCCTGAAAGAACACAAGGTGTAGATATCTACAATGCTGTGAAGGAAGCTTTTTTGTCACAAGACATAAGACCAGAAAATGTGGTTTCAATTACAAGTGATGGAGCACCTTCTATGGTGGGGGCAACATCTGGTTTCATACAGTTGTTTCTTCAAGAAACAAAACATAAAGTAATTCAGTTCCACTGCATCATTCACCAGGAAGCTCTTTGTTCCTGGAATAGGGCGGCATAGAAATTTAATTTAATTTAATAAATAAAAGCAACACAACATTTGACAATGTCCTCAAAGACATCACAAAAATGGTGAATTACATCATGGCTCGTGCTCTGAATTGTCGGCAGTTTCAAGTACTACTTGAGGAGGTTCAGGCACAGTATGATTGTTTGTTTATGTATAACTATGTCCCGCAGCTCAGCAGAGGACGAGTCCTGAAGAGATTTGTGGCCTGCTTGGATGAAATTTGGCTGTTTATGCATGAAAAAGGGCAAGAATATCCACAGCTCATTGATATGGCCTGGCTTACCAACCTCATGTTTTTTAAAGACTTTACACACCACTTCAGTCTGCTCAACAAACAATTACAAGGTGCAGGGAAAACAGCAGAAAGGATGTTTTGTGACATCAAAACATTTGAGAGAAAACTGCAGGTTTTTGAAAGAGACCTTGAAAGTGGACAGCTGAAATATTTTCCTAGTCTAAAAGTTCATTTAGAAAATTCTACATCATTTGCAGACAATCCTACAAGCCATCAGGAAATCTGGAATTTTCTAGCATTATAGCAGCTGCAAAGGTAAATTTTAGATTTTCACGGTTCTGTAAGATGGAGATTGTTGTGTCCTGGGCCTGCCGAGGAAACTCAGCAGGCCCAGAACTGTTGCAAAAGGTCCCGGGTAATTCCAAAAGCTGCCCAGGACCAGACAAAGCGGCGCCAGCCTTGTGCGCATGCGCAAGGCACGAAAATGCTATATTTCTATTGGTTGTCAATGTCCGGGATTTTGGTGATATAAAAGGCCTGCGTGCCTTTTCCTTTTTGCTTGTGTTGTGAGGAGTGAGAACGCTGAGAGTATTAAAGGATTGTTGGATACACAATGTGTCATCATCTTTGCGAACAAATCCAAGAATACAACAGAGACAACCCTGTGTTTTCTTACTTCTCCAGATAAAGCCAAATTTGAAGAACTTGATCTTTCCTGCTTAGAGTGGTTAGATTTAGGAAATCTAGAAATGGAGCTACTGGAATTTCAGGAAAATACTATCTGGAAAAATAAATCCTGTGACTTGCGTGAAACACTAGAGAAGATGGAAAGGATAACAAAGGACCGCACAGTTAGTGCTGAGAACAAAATCCTCAAAGTGTGGAATTCTCTGCCAGATAATTTTAAATCCATGAAAGCACTTGGGATTGCTTTCCTTACTTTGTTTCGATCATCTTACGCCTGTGAGCAGCTGTTTTCAGCTTTGAATTATATAAAATCTGACACCAGAAGCAGACTAACAGATGACCTGAGTGCTGCATGTGTTGCTCTCAAAATTACAGACTATGAACTAAAAGCATGCCACAGGGTGTAATAAGTTGGAGGTTTGTAGTTACTGTGAGTTGTTGGGAGCACGGAGAGAGGCTCAGCCAATCTCACTGTATACATATTATACTTTGATAATAAAGGTTCATTCAAATGCAAACTTTTCCTTTTCAATAAAAATTTGTTTGTATCATTGAAAGCTCCGTTGTTGTGTTTTTGGGAGGTAGAGTGAGTGGGGGATTTTAACTTTTTGCCTGGTTTTGATCTTTTAAAAAGAACACGCCCCAATACCCCCCTGCATAGGCAGAATCCTTGCGCCATCGCCGTTCTCCTGCTGTGCTCCCCCAGCCCCTCTTTCCCTTCCTTTGAAACAACCCCCCAATCCTCCCATTCCTTCCTTCTGAATTAAAACGAGAGAAAGCCAAGTTTTTTCTTTTGTGGTCTTTACATATTTAGCCTGCAGCTAGAAGGAAGTGGGGAAGAAAACTATCACGAGACAATCTTCTGTTTTAACTTTTTTTCCTTGTTGCTTTTTGGAGTTTTCATCCTGCTTTCATGAGAGGGCAGTGTTGGGGAGGGGGTGTAGCTACCCTTCACCAAGCCATCAGCTGAGCAAGATGCCTGCCTGCCCACGCTCTTCCCCCTGTCCGAGGCTTTCCTTGAGGATTGGTGGGGGCAAGCTGTTTGGTTTTTAATTCCCCTCCCATCTGCTGCGTGGTTGCAGCAGGTTTTGGTCTCTTCTGTTGTGCTTTGAAGTTACCCACAAAGCACATTTGTTTTGGGGGTAAGATTGGTAAGCTTGTTTAAATCTTCTTCCACCTCCTCCTCACCAGAGCCCCCTTTGTCTGCAACCTGCCCTAGCCCCTGCCTCACCTTGCCTTGCCCCACGGCAATGGCACCCCTGCCCTGCCTTCTCCATTGCCTCAGTTCACCCTGCAGGAGAAGCCCCTACCCACTGCCTAACCCGCCAGAGAACCCCTGAATCACCCCCAATCCTGCTCAGCCCCCACAGGCATTTCTCCCCAGGAGCAACATCCCTGGCCACACCCACCCATGCTGCCATAGCCATGCCCACTTGGCCACACCCATTCTGTGGCCATGCCCCCAGCACCCGGTGATGCATAAGTGGGTTTCAGGTTGCAGTTTGGGCACTCGGTCTCTAAACGGTTCGCCACCACTGGTCTAGCTACTAAATATTAAACTGAAGAACATGAATTAAACTGATAGAGAATTGTTCACTATGGATGTAGATTATTTCCACTTCAAGTTTGTAATAAAGCTTAAAAACTTCCTGTTTTAGTTTTAATAAAGCTAGATCTTCTCTTTTGCTAGTCTAATGTTTATATATTAATAAGATATGATAACAATAAAAAACTTCAATTTTTATACTACATCCTTCAAGATTACAAAACCATATTTACAGCTTAGAAAACAATTAGAGATCAGAATGATATCAATCTCAATGAAACATGGATTGAATTGACTGATTTTCATAATTATATAGATTTTAAATTATATCATTTGCTTCTCTATAGTTGGGATTCTTTATAGTAGGACTAATAAATGCAAGCTAAACACTGATCATATCCTATATCATGAAATCTAATTCTGTCCTCAAAAATAATTCTTGATCAAGAGGTTCTTTCGTTGATTTTGTTTTGTTTTAAGCAAAAATAAAAACAGATGATATGGAGAATCAATCTGACATTATGGCAGACATCTATGGTCACATTGTTTACCATAGATATAATTATGAAGATAGAGGAGTTTTCTTATGGCAAATATATAACATTTAAACAAAGCAGTATACTTAATAGAATATTTTAGAAAATATATGTTTATATGTTCACCTATATATATATTCTTACACATATCCAAAATATATTGGCAGGGTTTGAAGATTTGGATATAATTTTCCAACTGTAAACTATAAATGGCTAATGATTTTGAAGAATTCTCGTGACTATTTTTAATAAAAATTAAAAGCCATGTTATTTGGTATAATTTTACATATTGGTATTAGAGCTGTGCAAAGCCTTGATGCAGTATAATTGAATTAAAAGCAGATCCATTTGAAATGCTCTATCATTGAAGACTGAGAAAGCACCATAGTGATTTTATGTGTCAGATTAGAACAGCTGAGCAGTTCCACTTTGGTTGCCTGTCTAGCTCATCAGTGTTTTTCTAGGCATGTGTATCATACACGAAGATGCTATTTTCCTCAAAGCAAAGCAGCCTGATGAATTGGATAAATCTTGCCTCCATGCTTGGTGAGATGGGATGCATTGCCTCCAAATGTAAGGAACCACTTCAATCCACATCTTAAGAAAGCAGAAGTCTTGGAAATAATCTCTTCCAACAGGAACTTTTATTAAGAGAAACTGATAGTAGGCATAATAGACAGGATCTGAGGGATTTCCTTACAAATCGATGTTTTAAAGTGTCCCTAAGCAGCCCCCACCCTGCAGTTCTTCTGGGCGATTCAGATCAGCAGATTTCTAGGTGTTAAATCCAGGAAAGATAACATCAATCCAGCTCCATTGTACACGATCATTCAACAGCTCCTCACACCTTATTTTGATGACAGATAAATAAACCAGATCCCAGAGGCTGTATCATTTCACCTCCCTTTCCCTAGCTGCCTGTAAGGAGGAGACATTCAGAGGGGCATAGAATAAAAGGCTAATGGTTACATTGTGATGGTTAGCAGACCCAAGGTGAATAAACAAAAAGGTTACTTTGTAGTGAATAGAGAAAGTGAAAATAATAATAATAAACCTGCATACTCCCCCTCCCCCTTAAGAATTGGATCCAGGAGAGGGTAAGAATTGGTTTTATATCAGAGAAGATAGATAGAAAAGAAATATAACTGGATCCTGACATCCTGCCCCCATTAAGAATAAGAGAGATCCACCTGTAGAGACAACAAAACAAGTGACATGGTTCTGAAAAGAAGCAGCTTTTCAAAGAACTTTGAGGCTTATTTACCTTAAAGAATCCTTTTATTTCTGCATAGCTTCGGCACACACAAAGTTAAGCCAAAAACTAAATCCTCCCTTCCCCAATCACCCGTAACAAAGCATAACTCACTCCTTCATTCTGCAATCATCAATCACATTCTCCAATTAAAGTGAAGTGTGAAGTGCCCCTCCCGTTACAGCTGACCTTGGCAATGCTGTGCTGAGATATTGTTATGGTTAGCTAGCATATTTTCCCATCCACTAGGCTAGTATTGTCTGCTTTAACTCTAGAAGTGATATGCGGGCTAAATAAAACATGTTTGCTTCTTCATATATGGCAAGCAAGAACATCCAATGTTAGCAGTCTTAACATCAGGCCCCCCTTACAAAAAGGATAGATCCTGGAATGTAAACAAAAGCATAGGTTAAGGGTTATTTTTCAGTTTGTTTTATTTTGTGGATCTGTCCGGCTGCCTTGAGGCCGATGGATGGGTCCTCAAATCGCTCTTTCAGACTCAAGAGAAAGAGGTGGGGATTTCCCAATTCGAGGGCTTGCTCATTATATAAATTATTCGGCCATTCAGCTGCTTCTCCCTCTAGGTTGGATGCAGTAACATCGACCATGGCACCTGGGTCCGGATGGTGGTAGGCCCAGCGGTTCAAGTGAGAGTGCTGTTGGTTGAGAAAAAAAATCAGCTTTTCTGGGTCCCCATCGAAGGTCGCATTGAAAGGTGGTGCGAACACAAGCTGCTGCGGCCCTCACTGGGGCTGTTCTAGTCTCTGCTCTCATGGTGCCCCCAGTTGCTGTTGGCCCCATCCTGCCTGCTGATCCAATGGCTGCTGGGCCCTCCGCTGCTGGCCAGCGGGGCTGGTGGTGCCTCCTGCTGCTGCAGGCCTCCCAATGGTGGCTGTGCAAATAGGGGTTGTAGTCGACTTCTCTGCTGTTGGACTGCAGGGGGTGGTGATGCCCTCTGCTGTTGTAGGCCCTTCAATGGCTGCTGGACATGCTGGTCCTCCCTCAACTGCAAGCTCACCAGCTGCAGCTCTCTTGGCTTTTGCACCACCCCAGGCTGCTGCAAGGCCTCTATTAGTTGATGTAGGCTCAGAGATGGCTGATCACTCATCTGTGGGGGTTGCTCAATTTCACCTTGCTTCCTCTCTCTGTGGGGCTAGATGCTCTGGCAGGGGACCACAGGGGTTGAAAAGCTAGTTGATCTGCGAGGGAGGGGCTGGGGGCCTCTCTCAATGGGAGTTGCTCTTCGCTCCGTACTTCTAATTCTTCAAATCTCTCTGCTAGGTAGTCTAATGATCCACTGCAAGCTACAGGTGGGTATTTCCACTCAACCGAGTCTTCAGCGACAGATGGCCGGGCAGCTCTCCACTGTTGGGGGGAAGATGATATGTAAACATCCCTTCGTCATGACTCACAATCATCTGCTGGCAGGGCTGTATAGAAACCTCCAGAGCCTTTGCTCAGCTTATCCCGTCTGACGACCAAATCAGCTCTCTTGATAGTTTTGGCTTTGCTCCCAGCTGGGGAGTTTGCAAGAATTTCTTCTCCACTGGCTAGTTAGCTGCCATTCCCCTCCCTGGAGAAGCTGCCACTGCTGTCGCTCCCCTACCAGCGGAGGCTGTGGCTGGGGGGGGTGCCGGCCTCAGGCATTTCTTTCTCTTCCATGGTGAGATCTTCCCCAAATCTTTGTCAAACTATCCCCGTTAATTTAGGGATAGTGACTGGGGTAAGGGACCCCTAAATGGATTTAAAGGTTTGTGGTTTTTGGCTTGATGACATGGTTCCGAAAAGAAGCAGCTTTTCAAAGAACTTTGAGGCTTATTTACCTTAAAGAATCCTTTTATTTCTGCATAGCTTTGGCACAGACAAAGTTAAGCCAAAAACTGAACCTCCCTCCCCCAATCACCCGTAACAAAGCATAACTCACTCCTTCATTCTGCAATCATCAATCACATTCTCCAATTAAAGTGAAGTGTAAAGTGCCCCTCCATTACAGCTGACCTTGGCAATGCTGTGCTGAGATATTGTTATGGTTAGCTAGCATATTTTCCCATCCACTAGGCTAGTATTGTCTGCTTTAACTCTAGAAGTGATATGAAGGCTAAATAAAACATGTTTGCTTCTTCATATATGGCAAGCAAGAACATCCAATGTTAGCAGTCTTGACAACAGGTATAAAAGTTAGTCTGGCTTTTTAGGATACTCTGTATGAAACTTCTTTAACAGTTTTGGGGCTTTTACATGATGTTTATGGACCCACTCGTTTTATGAGGAGAGGAGGTGTTTCCATGCTACTAGATATTGAGTTGTCCCATGATAACTCCTAGAGTCTAGGATTTCCTTTATCTCGAAGTGTTGTTCTCCTTCCACCATGATTGGAGATGGGGGGGATTTTTGGCTGTAATGGTGACTGTTGTTCTCTTTTCATAAACTGCAGTGAAAGATTTGCCTGAGATTTTTGGGTAATTCAAATTCTACTGTTACTGGGTTTATGATTCGTTTAATTGGGAAAGGTCCTATATATTTTGGTCCAAGTTTTTTACAAGGTTGTAGGGATTTGGGGTATTTTGTAGACAAATATACCATTTCTCCTACAATGAATGGTGTAGGTTCAACTCTTTTTTTATCTGCTTGTGCTTTGTATGCTTGCCTAGTTTCGTCTAAGGCTTTTCTAACTATTGGCCAAGTGTTTTGTAATTGTTCTACCAACTCTTTCAGTGATGGGATTGCTGGTTCGTTTCGGATTAATTCTGGCATGGGGTTGAAACTTTGACCGTTGGCTATTTGAAAAAGAGTGTAGCCTGTATTAGAGTGGACTGCATTATTGTAGGCCACTTCTGCAAAGGGGAGTTGGTCCGTCCAATTCGATTGCTGGAAATTAATGAAGCATCTTAAGTATTACTCAAGTACTGAGTTTGCTTTTTCTGATTGGCCGTTCCCTTGAGGATGATGACTAGATGTCAGTCTCTGAGTCTGTAAAAGGGATAAAAGTTCCTTCCAAAATGCAGATGTAAATTGCACTCCCCTATCAGATATGATGCATTGGGGTGCCCCGTGCAATCTGTAAATATGATGTACGAAACGTTTTGCTAAGGCTTTTAAGGTGGGAATCTTTTGGCAAGGGATAAAGTGTACCTGTTTGGAAAACAAGTCCGTGACCGTCCAGATGACAGTATTCCCATTGCTTTCTGGTAATTCCACTATAAAATCCATGGTTATTTCCCTCCAGGGGGCTGAAGGAGTTGCCGCTGGTTGTAACAGTCCGGGTGATTTCCCTTGCAACCCCTTAGCAGTCGCGCACGTTGGGCAGCTGGCCACATAACTTTCTATGTCCTTTTTCATGGATGGCCACCAAAATTGCCTTTTAATTAAGTGTAATGTTTTTACAAATCCAAAATGCCCTGTTGATTTTGTGTCATGTCACAGCTGTATGAATATGCCCCTCTGGGTGGTTGGTATATATAATTTTCCCCCACCCAAGGCAGTCCGTCCTTGATTGTGCACACATGTCTATTTTTCTGGAACCATTCATCTGTTTCCAAAGTTTTCCGGAATTCAATTCCAGTGGCTACCCAGCTGCGGTTTTAATTTAGCTTGGGCTCTGGTAGTTGTTGGTGCTGCCAGTTGTGGTTCCGCCATAAGCAGTTTAGAATTGGGGGCTCGCGTGCTGTTATACTGGGGCATGCGAGACAGTGCATCTGCCAAGAAGTTCTCCTCCCCCCCGGATAAGTGCTTGAGCATAAAGAGGAATTGGTGAAAATGCTGGGACCAGCGGGCTTGCTTGGGGTTGAGCTTCCTGGGTGTTCTTAAGGCTTCCAGGTTTTTGTGGTCTGTCCATACCAGAAAAGGGATTTTATTCCCTTCAAGGAACTGGTGCCACATAAGGGAGGGCTTTGCCTTCTCTTTCTGCTCAAGATCCCCATGTACATTTGGTGGGCCACTGTGTGACACAGAATGCTGGACTCGATGGGCTTTGGCCTGATTCAGCATGGCTCTTCTTATGTTCTTATGTTCTTATAATCTGGGCTTCGGGAGTTTTGCCATGGGCTTGAATTCTATGGCACAATCCATGGGTCGGTGAGGGGGGAGCTCATCTGCCCTCTCCTCACTGAAAACTTCAGCCAGGTCTTGGTATTGCTCTGGTATTTTGGGTAGCCCCTTTTCTTCTCCCATTGATGCTTTCTCCATTCTTAATTTTGGTAGGATTCCTTGGGGTTTTAGGTCCATAGGGTCCCCCTTCAGGAAATTAATTTCTGCTGTCTCCTAATTTACCCAGGGGTTCCATTTCTTTAACCATTCCAGCCCTAGAATCATTGGACATTCCATGCCTGGGGTCACTACAAACATTATGTCTTCCTCATGGTTTCCCAAGGATAGGTGGACTGGTAACGTGGCTAGGGTAGCTGGCACCCCCCCTGCTATGGACCGATCTAACTGGCCAAATGAGATTGGTTGTTTCAGCCTCCTCACTGGAATGCCCAAATTCCCCACTAGTGTCGGGCTAATGGGGCAGCAGGTGCAGGCAGAATCTATTAAGGCTTTCACTTTGATAGCTTCAGGCATGGAGGGAGCTAATATAGTCACTGTCTTGAGGATGGGGGTTATGGGTCAACTTACCAGGGGTTCGCCCTCCGAGCTGTCATCTGAGGCATCCATTGGCCCTGCAGCGTAGGCTGCAGTTCCTTCCCTCTATGGTGGGTTCTTTTGGCTTGGCTGGGGACTTCCCGGATTTCCTGGCCAGTGATCTGTCTCGGTTGTGCTGGGGGGCTTTTGAGTGGCATTCTATGGCCAGTGCCCCTCTCTCCCACATTTGAAACAGCCCGTTGGCTTTTTGGCCATAGCCAGTGGTTTCACTGGCTCGCACATTGGCTCAGGCAGCGAGCGACCCCATGGTTTTCCTCGGCGGTGCTTCTTCAATAGGTGGATCTCTGCTTCCTCTGCCAGGACATACCATTTGTCAAGTTGGTGTGGGTCCTCCCGGGGCAGGCAAGCATCCTACAGGTCATAATTTAGGCCATCTTTCAAATGGCTAAGGAGGATGTCTTCCGGCCAATTCAGCTTGTGAGCAATGGTCCAGAATTCTTGTATATATTCGGCTACGAGGTGTCTGCCCTGCCTCACCGTTTTGATTCTTTCACAGGCTTTGCAATCAGCCAGGGGGTCCTCAAATCACCTTCTCAGAGAGGACATGAAACGGTTGAGGTCGTTGAGCTCTGGGGTGTTGGAATCATTCAAGTTCACCACCCAATCTGTGGCCATCCCATCCAGAACAGATTGCACGAGACGGATACGGGTTTTGTCGCTGGGAATGTGCCCCCTGTATTCTTCCATGTAGCTGAGGACTTGGGGTAGGAAAAACCCCAAGCGTGTTGGCTCCCCCTTTAATTTCACATCCAGTGGCGGGAATCTTTGAATGGAACAGTGCCTTCGCTTTCAGTGGTATTGTCTTCCATCCAGATCACTATCTGTGGGTTGAAGGGGAGGGGGCTTGCTGAAATGGTCGCTACTGGTTCAGCAGACATCCCCAGGACTACAGGTTCCAATTCCCCCTTAGTGTCTTTCCAACTGCAGCTCCAGGTGCTGGTGCAGCCGTGGGGCTCTGACTTCTCCTCCCCTAGAGAGCCGAGGGTTCTTTTCATCAGGTCAATCACTTTCTCTAGGATCCAGTTCGAGTGTTGTGCATAACTTCCTTCCTCTTTGCTAACGTGCAGGGATTGCTTTAATACCAGGACAAGGGGGCACTCCCTAAAGCTCATAGCTAAGAAAGTGAGGACAAATAAAGGGAAATATTTCTTCACCCAGAGGGTCGTTGATTTATGGAATTCACTTCCTGAAGGGGTCGTGACAGCTGTCAGCCTTGACAGCTTCAAGGCAGGGCTAGATAGATTCATGGATGTAAAGTGTATCGGTGGTTATTAAAACGGATGTCCATGTGCCGCCTCTATGTTGGTTGAGGCAGGCAGGATTCCCTTGGGTACCATTTGTTGGGGGTCAAGGGAAAGGGAGGGTTTTGCCTTCTCTTTCTGCTCAAGATCCCCATGTACAATTGGTGGGCCACTGTGTGACACAGAATGCTGGACTCGATGGGCTTTGGCCTGATTCAGCATGGCTCTTCTTATGTTCTTATGTTCTCAATCTCCTGCTTGATGACTGCCCCAGTTCAGGGTCACCTTTCTCAATCTCTTTTCCCACTTGTCTTTCTTTCCAACGCCCATTGACCACTGAGGTTTATGGTTACGCGTCTCTACCACCTCTTCTCCTGAGGAGTATGACATTTCAGATCCCGACAGCTGGCAGGTTTTCAGTTGGGGGGAAGGCTCCCTCTCCATGGGGTTTTCTCCCTTCCCTGCCTCGTCATCTGACATTGTATTTTTTGCAAAGTCCCCCGGCAAGGTTCTTCCTTCCAGGTTGACTATTACTGCAGATCCTGTCTAATGTAAAGAACCACTTCCATCCACATCTTAAGAAAGCAGAACTCTTGGAAACAATATCTTCCAACAGGAACTTTTATTAAGATAAATTGACAGCAGGCATAATAGACAGGATCTGAGGGATCCCCTTACATATCGATGTTTTTAAAGTGTCCCTCAGCAAACCCCACCCCGCAGTTCTTCTGGGCGATTCAAACCGGCAGATTTCTAGGTGTTAAATCCAGGAAAGATAACATCAATCCAGCTCCATTGTATATGATCATTCAACAGCTCCTCGCACCTTATTTTGATGACGGATGAATAAACAGATTCTGGAGGCTGTATCTTTTCACCCCCCTTTCCCTAGCTCTCCTGTAAGGAGGAGAGGTTCAGAGGGGCATAGGATAAAAGGCTAATGGTTACATTGTGATGGTTAGCAGATCTGAGGCAAATAAACAAAAGGTTACTTTGTAGTGAATAGAGGAAGTGAAAGTAGTAAAAAAAAACCTGCATACTCCCCTTCCCCCTTAAGAGTATGGCCGGATCCAGGAGAGGGTAAGAATTGGTTTTATATCGGAGTAGATAGATAGAAAGGAACTATAACTGGATCCTGACACCAATGCTATGTTGTTAGCAAGGCTCCTCTTTGACAGATATTGTAAGCTGATGAATAGTTACTGTTATCATGCTTGTTGCAGCTGAACCTTCCATTTATTTATTTATAAAATTTATTCATTTACTTTTCATTTGGTCACCCTCCAGATTTAATACCAGAAGAAATTTCATTGTATAACTCTGAGATGTGCTTATTTTTAATTATTTGGATATTAAAATTACCTTTTAATCTAATGACTTAGGCATTGTTACTTGAAATTCTATCTTTGCCCCATCACCCCATTTCATTGTTTATTTGTTTGTTTGTTTATTTTTTTTAGGTATTGCTTTGCCTAATAGAAAACTTTGGAAGCATCTTTAAATAATAAACATTTTCAAGAATATTTCAATAATAGTGGAAACACTCTAGCAATCATGAGCCCTTGAAAGTTTAAAAGTGATCAGGGGAACATTAAATTGACTCCATCAACTGCATCTAGTTGGATAATTGCTCAATTGATTATAATTCAATAATATAAAACCAATTCAGGAATCTTAATTTAGACTGCATTAGCCTTCCATTTGCAACACAAGAGGAAAATTGCCTTATTTTTTCATCAAAACAATTCTAACTTTTATGCTATTATTTTCTATTAGTATGACAATTGTGTTTTGTTGTTTTTAAATATATTGTTCCTTGATCCCATAATGACAATAAAATGGATTCTAATCTGTGGAAATGCATACATGAATAACATGTTTGTTTTAAAGTTTCCAAAGTTCTTTGTTTTTCCTCCTCTTTTTTTATATAAATTGTAAAAAGCCTGATGTTCTGAAGTGAACAAATCCAGCTGGTAAACTGTATTTCTCATTCTGCAACACTGACTGACTAGCCAGGATGCAGAAATGCAAATTAAAATAACAAATAAAATAAACCACATTAGCTCTAGCTGTACAAGATGGCCAAGGAAGTGGATATGTCCCAGCTTTGGACAATCAGGAAAGAAGCAGACTATCTTGACCAATTTTAAAACAGATTTTGGATGGATTATTGGTCTGTGTTGCTCAGTCTTTTGGATGATACTTGTTTTGGAAAATGACAGAGGAGATTTGCACTGAACCTGGCGTTATTCATGCATTATTAGTCCTTAAGGATTTGCTTCTAAAAATTACTAGAAAGGCCATTGATTCACTTTATAACAGCAGTGTTATCTAATTTGGCTCAATTGCATGATGTTTGATCCAATAAAATCTCATTGAAACTGTTATAAAATGCCATCAATATTCTCACAGGAGGTAGATTGACAAAGTACAAAGCAACATTCTTTAACTATTTGGCTCACAAGAATATTTGAAGGTGATAGACCCATTCTTGGCATAATAAATTATATAATTTTCCAATGTATACTCTTTGATGACTATGAAAAGACATAATTTTTGTATCCATAAAATCATACCGAAAATATATTAACAGACCAGAGATACTATTACTTCAGCTGCTTCACATGAAACATTTGCATACTTTGATTTATTATTGCCAGCATGATAGCTTGTTTGTGAATGTTAATTAAATGCTGAAAATAATGCTAATTTTTCCAATATTACCATTGAATGCAATTCTGATATACTAACTATAACATGTCCTTTGACTGAAACCTGGTGAATCAGAGAGTCTGCAGTCCAGCCAATAGATTCCTACCGGTCTTTGCAATAGTACAGGTAGAACTTGCTTAATGATTGGTCACTTCACAGATGTTTATTCCAATTTATTCCAGTTTATGACCAACTGCAGGAATGCTTCAATAGCCTCCTACATCTCTATCCCCCATCCTGCCTGAATAGCAAATGAGATGGATTTTGTAATTTCTTAGCTTGCTTTATATTTTACTTTGTATTTTAAACATAATTATATTTTGATTTGACTTACTTTTCTCTTTTAAAATGGTGATAAGGTTTTATAAACCATTAGACTGGAATGTAGGAAAACTTCTTATCCTATAGCTAGATGGATTGATTAGATACCTTCTAACATCTCTAAACTGCCTTAAGATCTATAAAGACAGCGTATAATGATACAGGCCTATCTGATGCATATTTTTCAATCAAATGATGAAGAACTAAGCACTGATCTATGGTGCCTCTCCCCTCTCTAAACCCAGCTTGTTCTTCGGCAATCAAGTTCTCAAGATCCAGCCACTCCTTTAATTTATCTTGAAGGTGTTTGGCATAGAGATTACTGATTATATTTAGCAGACTTATTGGTCTGTAATTGGCAGGGTCATCTCTCTTTCCCTTTTTATAAATTGGGACCACAATTGCCAAGCCTCAATCCTCTGGGACATGGCTGGTGGAGTCAAAATAGGAGAATAGCGCTGCCAGGACGGGTATCCACCACTCTATATTATTCTTTAGTAATTCGACCGAAATGAAGTCAGCTGCTGGAGTCTTCCCAATCCTGAGTTTGCCAATGAGGGATTTAATTTCAGACTGGAGGCCACTCAGGTAAATCCTTCATTATAGATCTTGTACTCTCACTGGAGGGGTCTTCATACATTCTCTGAAAATGAAGTTCCCAGGTTACAGGAGATATGTGACAGTCTAATGGGGAATAATTCTTTCAGAATGGCAAGCTATTAGATGCCAAAATAAGGAGGAGTTCTTTGCTGCCATGATGAGCTGTTCCCAGGAAGACCTTGTGTCTTGTCTCTTCTTAAATGCAATCAATTGCTTGAATTGTTTTTTGAGTGTAAGTAACTGTTTAAGAATTGCTTTATTGCCATATCCAGTCTTGTTTCTGTACTCCTTGTATGCCAAGTTAAGGCTCTCTTGGCTTCTACACAATCCTTATCAAACCTTGGTTTGGAGGCGATACAGGACCTCTTAACTGAGAAATTTTGGTCATGTGCTAATAATGGTTCTAGCTCATAAACTAAACTTTTATATAGTTCTAATAAGTCTTTAGTCGGGTTGGCTGATATAAAGGCTGCATGGATTTTTTGAAAATTATCCTCTGTTAGGGCTCTCCTTACCTTCTTTTTTTGTAATATTTTATTAATTTTCCAATTTTACATATGAATATTTAAAAAGCAATGTGGTGACTGGGTTAATGAATAGCTCAATAACAAAATCTTAGTACAAATCTCAGGCTACAACATCAAATATTTCTTCTCTTTTTCCCTTAACAATTACTGTCTCATGTTCAGGTTGGTACATTTCTAATTATATCAATTCAATAAGGACATCATTATTACATTTATCAATAAAATTTTAGCTTATACATATCTTAATTATATTCAATCTTCATAAACAGTCCATATCATTGATTTTAGTCAATTTTAAATTTCTTGTCAATATTCCAATTTAACCTTTGATATTTATAATTTTCAGACTTTGGGTAACCAAATGTCCCTTATTTCACTAGTTAACAGACTATAATATCCAAAATACACATTTTATCTATTTAAATATAATCTTGTTCTATTTCCTAAAAGTTATCTATTCCCAGCATATTAAATCATCTACTTAATAACACAATATCCCCTTTAATCAAAATCCATTATATATATTGCCTGGATTAATCAATAAATTAAACATATTCATAGTATTTAATTTTCTTTTCCCTTTTAGATCTAATTTTTAAATATTGAACTGATAAAATCCTTATTTTCTATTGATTTCCAAATATTTTAAATCTAATAACCAAATTTCCCCTTGTCTCAACATCTCCCTTTAGCCCACTAATTGGTAATATAAAATCCCCTCTAATGAGTCAAAGTCCCAATTTTTTCAATCTTATTCTAGCTTTCTTCTTTTATCAACTAGGCTTCCATATCAGCGCCTTTAAATCATCAAATAGATCTCCCTCTATTCTTATATATGTTATTTGAGTTAAAGGAGACAATTTGATTGTCAGTTTTCTGGAAGGACTAGCCCATTTGTATTTGTTAAATTGTCTCCCTGTTATTCCAGTTCCCCATGCTTGCTCTAGTATATTTGTCTTCAATTCAATCTGTTCTACTACTTTCTCAAATTCCTTCTGGTTCATAATCAATTAAGTCCTCTGTCTTAATATTTGGTTGTCCCGCTTCTTCTGTTATCTTCTGCATTGTTAGTTCTTTGATAGTAGTCAAAATTTAGCTTTGTACATCTGAGCTGGCATTTTGATCTTTTATTTTAGGTCTCATTTTGTCACAAGCTAAAAGAATGGTTTCATGTATCGCTTTCAGCATAGCAAGAATCTTTTCCTGGTCTTCATCCATCTCTTTCACTTCTTTGTGGATAGTCTTTTTAGTAAAAGTTATTTGTTAAGCAAAAGTCAGTAAAGGTTTACATTCACAGTTCAAATAAGCCAATTTTGCTGCCCAGCTGTTCTCTTGTAGTTTGTCTTCAGAGATAGTACCAAGGACAAGGAGGTCTTATCAGGGTCTGGGCTTTGAGCCAAGTCTCTTTTTGGGAAATAACAAATTTACCACATGATGTCACTGGTGCCATTTAAGGATTTTTTTTAAGTCCTGGAATTTTTTCTAATTCTTTTTCCGATTAGATTTCTTTTTTGTAGATAAAAACAAGAGTCTCCAGTAAAAACAGGAAAACTTTTGGTCCCCAAGTTTCAGAAATATATAAATCCACTTAGATTAAAGTTGTTCTTTTTAATGCTTTTATTCCCGTGGGTAGTCAGACACTGCTATTCTTAGAGGGTGGGATAGAAATTCCCTTCCCTCTCTCCTCACAGGTGAAGGAGCTTTTACAGGAAGAAGGCACTTAGGGTAAAGAGAAGAGAAGATCTCACCCAGTTTCATCCATGTTGCTTTCAAAGTGCTTGGTAGTAAATTTGACTTTGGCTATCAGCAGCTTAGTGACAAGCCATATTGCTATGGCTGGTCTTTTCCCCATCGGTTTGAAGAGCTGCCCCGAATAAAGAGGAAGGGCTGCCACCCTTCCGCAATCAGCGGAGGTCCTCTCCTTGATTGTTGCCCCTACAGGGCAACTTTCAACCCTTTCCAGGGTCCCTCAGCAGGATAAAACCAGATGCTGGAGACGAGGCTCGCCTCCATGCATCTGCCCAGGCAGGTGCTGAATTCCAGGGAGGGAAGTTATTTCTTGTGAAAGAAACAGAAAGTTCTATATCATGTTTGCTTTCAAGTTCAGTTTGTAAATCCCATTCCAATGAGTCACATACGATTACTTACTGGAGCAGACTGTCTATCTGCAGCAAAATCTTCCATTTTCTGCTGCTTCAGTGGCTTGGAAGAACTCTGTGCTGCTGAGTGAACACACTTTCTCTTTGTCCTTTTCCCCATTCTTGGTAATCCTGGCTTGTAGAGTTATTAAAATGTAGGTAAAACAATGGTAGCCTCTCCAGTATATATCCTTTATAAAAAGTCTTTGATTATTACAAAAAGTCAAACAAGTGTTAAAACAGATTTTAAAATAGGTTAAAAATAGGTTAAAATGGGATAAAAGTAGGTTAAAAGCAGTGTTAAAAGGGTTAAAAGTTTAAAATAAAAAGAAAAGAAAATAAAGTATTTATTTTTGGAGGAGCTCTTTATAGCCTTTGCTGCCTGTCCACCATCTTGGCGCCTCCTCCTTCCCAACTTGCAACAGAAATCATGGATAATAAAAAAAGTTTCTTCCAACATATTAACAAGAAAAAAGTCAAGCAAACTGTAGGTCTACTAAAGAGAGAAGATGGCAACAGGGAGAAAGCAGAACTTTCTCATACTTTGCATCAGTCTTCACACAAAAAGAAACTACAACCCAACATATGAAAAAAAAAATACTGCAAAAGACAAATTAGAAACAAAAATTAAAATAAGTAAGAAAATGGTAAGAGAACAACTATTCGAACTTGATGAGTATAAATCATCGGGGGCTGACAGATTACATCCCAGAGTTCTGAAGGAACTGGCAGATGTTATCTCAGAACCATTGAACCACATCTTTCAAAAATCCCGGAGCACCGGGAAAATACCTGAAGATTGGAAAAGGGCTGATGTGGTTCCCATCTTCAAGAAAGAGGGGAAAAAACAGACCCAGGAAACTACAGACCAATCAGTTTAATATCAATACCTGAGAAGATCCTAGAAAAGATAATCAAAAAACAGATCTGCAAACAACTAGAAGCAAACAAAGTTATAACTAGTAGCCAGCATGGGTTTGTTAAAATCAGATTATGTCAAACCATTCTTATTTCATTATTCGACAAAGTGACTAAACTAATAGACCAGCGAAATACTGTGGACATAGTAATACTTACATTTCAGTAAGGCATTTGATAAACCATAACCTACTCCTTGGTAAGCTAGAAAAAGGTGGAATAGACAACATTACCCACCAGATGGATCTGTAGCTGGCTGGCAAACTGTACTCAATGAGTAGTCCTAAATGGTATTATGGAGAGAAGTAAGCAGTGGGGTACCACAAGGTTCTATCTTAGGCCCAGTATTCTTCAATATCTTCATCAATGACTTAGATGAGGGAATTGAAGGGGAACTCATCAAATTTGCAGATGACACCAAACTGGCAGGAGTAGCCAATACCCGAGAAGACAAACTCAGGATCCAAAAAGATCTTGACGAACTTGAACAATGGGCCCTATCCAACAAAATGAGTTACTTTTTTTAAAAAACAACAGAACATAACACACATACACACACAGTGTATACTCCTCTTTTTTTAACAGCAAATTCGTAACGGTAATCTTCTATTATTTACATTTCTCCCCCCCCCTTATTCTTCTTTAGATATATTTATCCTTGTTGTCCCATTGTTTCTTGTTTACATTTTTCTTCCTTCATACTATACCTCATACTAAAAATAAGATCAATGCTTCCAGTCTCCATGCAAAATGTTTGCAAGCCAATGGGACGCTTTGAGGCAATGCGATTTTGCTATCTCAAAGCCCTCCCAACAGCATGCAAACACTTCTCACACAGAGACTGGAAGCCTTTGGGAGAGACTTTCCAAGGTTGCCTGCTGCTACAGAAGTGGCATGCAGCCTCAGTGAGTCAGAGAAGCCGAGCAGGGTGGGCTTGCTTTTGGAGCACCAGAAACAGGCAAAAAAACATGGCAGAGAGGCTGGAGAAAAGACAGATCATTGATTTTTGCAAGATAAGTGAGTCTCCATAAATCCAGTGCCTGTGGAGACCTGGCAGGGAGTGGAATAGGCAAGGCAAATGTTGCAGTGCCTCTGCGGTCATTCATAAGGACGAGCGACTGCCATGATCCTGCAACATTCATAACCTCAATTCTGTGTTGTTAGTACTGGGGGGAGGGGGATTATATGTCACAACTTTGAATGGCCGCTAAGTGAACTGTCATAACTCAAAGATTACCTGTATTTTAACTTTTGTTTCAATTCAAATTAAGGAAAATTCAGTTTAAGAGTGCATTAATTATACATGAATACCACCAGATGTCTCTCAATAGTTTTTTTTTAATTTGCATTTTTTCAATATAGAAAACCTTACAAAGTATGAAATTATTTTAAAAATAAGCATAAAGGCATATATTTGGGATACGAATAAACAAAATTGTATATAAGTTCTGAAGCAAGACAAAAATGCATACAGATTAAAAGCACTGCATACTTAAAACTGGAAAAATAAGATTTGAAATGGAGCACAGCAAGTATTTTGGCTTTTTAAAAGAATGATTACCACACTACATGCATTTATTCATGCCACAATATTTATCTCATCCAATACCCATTTTGAAAATTACAATTTCCTATATGGTAATTCTTATTATTACCATATACTACTATTCTACATTCTGATTCTTCATACATCCTGGGTGTGTGTATATAATACTTACTGTACATTTGTCAGTAAAATATATTTTAAAAGTTATCATAAGGAGACAGTTGTGCTTTGTTTTAATTATTGTTTTTGATCCAGGCTGTCTTGTTTCATTGTGTTTATTCTTTTTAGTTGCTTTAATTTAGTATTATTAAGATGTCTGGAGTCCACTGGAATGAGCAACTATTTTAAATCTAATAAATGGAAAATAAAAATAAAATTCTCAGTTTCTGGTGGGAAAATATTGACTATGACTGTTCCTTTGAAGTGTCTAGATTTATTGAAGAAGTTGTGATTATTGTAATATATATTACAATTCTATATATTGAAGATATATATCTAGTGGACCACCAATTAAGTAGCTATCTCTTGTAAACATGCACACATAACTTGGGGAGGATTATCTTGTGATATCTCAGATGATAGTGTTCAAGGAAAAGTCTTCATCATGATTCAGTCCAAGCCGGGAATAAACAACATGGTGATTGCTTTAAAAAGAAGGTTGCAGTTTATTGAAGAGGAGAGCCAGACAGGAAGATGGCTCTGGAAGAAAAGAGAGCGAGCACATGTAGGGAGTGGGTTTTTATACCTTCTTGAGCCTTTTGTTTGGAGTTGTTCTTGTGACATGAACTTTGACCTGAGTCTGAGTGTGCCTTTCTGGTATTCTGATGGTGGTGGGTTAATCCTATTATGTCCCAAAGGTCAATCCTGCTTTCCTGGGGCTGTGGCTGATGACTCTTAGATTTTTGGTGTGTTGATTCTAGGGATCTTTCATCTTAATCCCAGTTTCCTGATTCCAGTCTTTCTGACAAGATTATCACATCTGCAATTCTGCAGATTTGATTTCTGTTTGGGACAGAGAGACTTGGGGGCAGGGTTGGTTTCTGCTTTTAAAATCCTTTAGGGAAATATATTCTGCCTTTTAAATATTTCCAAAAATATTTCTTTCTCTGGGGGGGGGGCTGACTTCCTACCAACCCCCCCTTTGTGCCATAATAGTGTGGGTGACACACTTTTCCTGGCACAAAATTAAAATTGATCTATCAGGGAGACTTGGTAAACAAGCTTTAAATTGTTAATGCAAAAAAAAAGGAGGCACTAATAGAGTTCAACCATGAAGGTCTAAAGCCAGGGCAAAAGTTCTGTTAGATGGAAAAGAAATTTATAGTGTCCAATATTCTGTGCCAATTCTTTTTCCAATGTTGGATGTCACTTTGAGCTTCCAGTCAGGTTTGAAGCACATGCCTCTCAAAATTCTTCACAGCCATGGTTTGCCTCAGTACATAACCACTGGCTGATCATTTTTGAGGGTTGTTTCCTGCCCTATCTCTTAGTTCAGTGCATCCAGGTTTGTAATGTTCAATTGAGGTTAGCCAATATGCAAGCCAGGCTGTTACATTTTCTTAAATTGCACATAGGATCCTAGGACTCCCAATCTGAGTCCACCAGTGCAAGATAGTCAGGGCTTAGGTTTTGAGATCTCTTTTTTGTTACCTCCTCAGTTGGGGCATATGAATTGCAAATCACCTGAGGGGGCCTGGTTCCCTCTCCCTTGGAATTTTGCTGGAAGTTGTTCCTACAAAGTTTTAATGACACAGGGCAAGAATCAGACTGGAGCTTTACTGAAGGTAGGTGAAAGAGATAGACTCAGAGTGATTATGAATGGTGTGTAGCTACTTCTACAAAACAGGCAATACAAGCATCCTGTACAAATTTTCCCTCCCACCAGACAAAAGTCCAAGGTGTTCAGTACTTGCTGTACCAACTATTCCCAAATGCCATCACTCCATAAATACATTCAACTGCTTAATTACAACACAAATGGGGCAAGAAAGAAAACCTTACAGTGAGTTTCCACTCTCCCCCCATAGTCTTTCTAGTTTTCTTCTGAGGCTTCACATGGGGACCAATGGCTCCAGGGCTCCTTCCTTCCTCTGCAGCTTTCACAGGCATCTGAGGGAATGGTAGGACTTGGGAAAATCTGTTCCACTCAGATTGCATGGTGGCTTTTTAGTGGATGGCTGGATTCAAAACCCAATTCCATGGCTCAAATGGATGGAGGCAACATCTGGGTCAGTGTGCTCTGCTTCCAAAAATTGGGGTCATCTGTGTAGGGCTGAAAGACATGAGAGCAAGATCTCCTCCCCCTTTTCTGGGTGGACTCTCCCAGGAGAGGCAGACAAAGGCATGGGGAACAGAGGAAAAGAAAAGGAGAGGTAGAATGGGGGGGTAGCTTACAGATAGAGTTTGAAAAGGCATTAATACTGTAGTTGTTAAAGAAACAGGTAGGCAGACAAAATAAGAAAATCACAGATGAGGACAAAAGAGAGGCTGGATTCTGGTAAGAGAACATAAATTAATCCAATACTTTTCAATGCCACATCTAAACAGATGTTCCAGTTCCTGGCTGATTGCTTCAGCCCATAAATGGCCTTGTTCAGTTTATATACAGTGCCAGTCTTTTTACTTTCATACCTTGGTGCTTGAACTATGTAAATTTCTTCCTTCAACTCTGCATTGAGGAATGCTGTGGTTACATCAAAGTGTCAAATGTTATGCTAGTGCCAACCTTATAGTTTCACATTTTACCATTCTGCAAAAACCTCTGTGCCACTAATCTTGCCTTATACTGGACTTCATTGTTGGGTAACACTTTCTTTTTGTATACCCATTTACATCCTACAACTTTGTAGCCTTGTGACAAAGCCATAGAAGTGAAAACTTTATGTTCATCCATGGAGTTCATTTCTTTGTCTGTGGCCTCTTTCCACTTTTCTTGCCCCACTTTGGGTAGTGCCAATACTTCCTGATAGTTTCTTGGCTCATACCACACATTACACACTTTTACTTTCCCAACTGAATATCTATCAGGTGGAATCTCTTTATTCCATTGCTCTGACCTGCATGGGATTATCTCTTGACTGTCAATCCTATCCTGCTTTACATCAGAGTCACCATCTTCTTCTTACTCATTTCCTTGCTCTTTTTCAGCTTCTCCTTCCTGAACACTGACACCATCATTAAGTAAGTCACCGTCACTGAGTGAGTCACCATCATTAAGTGGATCATCACCAGAATTGGCATCAATTCTGCCCTGCAAAGCTGACAGATCTGGAAATTACTATCCTTCTGCTTCCATCACTAAAGCGATAGCTCTTTGAGCCAGACTCATAGCCCATAAACCTGAGCTTTCTAGCCTTTTGTTGCCCTTTTCTCCTGATTGCCTTTGGAATACGCATCCATGCATTGCTTCCAAACACCCCTAAATGTACCAGAGATGGCTTTCTCCCATATAGCACAGCATATGGAGTATCATTTATAGAAGAACTCCACAGCCTATTGACCAAATAATTAGCAGTCAACATGGCTTCACCCCAATTCGACCTGCTCAGACCAGAATCCTCCAGCAGTGAATCTTTCATGGTCTGCAAGACTCCATTCCATCTTTCAGCCACACCATTCTCAGCTGCTGTGTACAGATGTGTGTCTCTTTCTTATTCCTAGCTGCCCCAACCACTGTTGAAAGTTTGTTGACATGAATTCTGAACCCGTCAGTTTGCAGCTGGCATATCTGTTGCCCATATCTTCTTTCTGTGAAGCTCACCCATTGCTTGAACTTCTGCAGCACCTCTGTTTTGCTTTTTAGCAAATAGCAAAACCCAAACCTGCTGTAGTCATCTACAATGACCAGCACATATCTTGCTCCTCCCAAGCTGCTTGCGTTGGAACAACCAAATCTGCATGTACCAGCTCTAGAACCCTTGTTGTCTGCCTTGTGCTCTTCTTGTTCACTGGGAACTCCTTGGATTTTGATGACTTACATACTGTAAGTATACCTTACACCCTTTTAAGGTTAATCCCTCTGCAAACTATGGCATTCTATGCAACACTCTGAAGCTGGCATGACCAAGCTTTCTGTGCAAGAGATGAATGCATGAATTATGTTGTGTGATATTATCAAATGTTTGGGCATAATTAACCTTTTGTGCCTGCAACACATAAACATTATCTTGTTTTATGCCCTGTACACATACACTCCCTTTTTTATGAGACATTTCCCATCTACAAATGTGGTCTTGTTTGTCAACACATGAGACACTTAGTAAATTATGCTCCATTTCAGGTACACATAATACATTATTAAACCTTTCCTCCAGACATGAAATCAGCACACTGCCTTTCCCTATGATTTTTGTCTTCTGGCCATTTGCTAAGGCCACTGCATCTCCTCCAGTTGAATTCAATCTGGAAAACAACTTAGAATTATTAACAATTGTTTGACTAGCCCCACTGTCTATTAACCATTTGTCTCTGCTATTACAGTTAACTTTTGCAACAGCAGCCTCTCCATTTGCTATTGTTTTTCCTTGTAAACAATCTTTCTTGAAATGAGTTTCAGCCCCAAAGATAAAACATTTCTTTTTCTCCTGTTCTTTCCTCTTGATAATTCTCTGCTGAGATGTAATCCAATCTCTGCAGACAGTTAGTCTGCTGCTTTGCTCTCTCTGCTCCTTGGACCCCACCTCAGGAATTTCTCCTCATGGCTTCTTATTCCTCACTCTTCTAATTCAACAAATTATTTCTGCATGTGGAGCAAATGCTTTGTAAACCTTGGTAGCATTGGTCAATGTCTTCTTCACATTCACTCAACCCCCCTAGGAGGATGTCACTCATTGGTCCAGAGTCTGGGAAGTAGGAGGCTCCTGTGGATACTCAGGCATGGGCACCAAATCTCGACCCAATACTATTTTAAATGGGGTGAGTCCAATCCTACTGTGCACCGTATTGTTGTAGTATGCCTCTGCAAAAGGCAGGAGGTCAGCCCAATTACATAGCATCTGAGGTATTGTTCCACCATTGTGTTAGCTTTCTCTGTAGCTCCGTTAGCGTTTGGATGAAAAGCAGATGAAAGCCCCTGGGAGGACCCAATTAGTTCAATGAACTCCCTCCAGAATTTAGCAGTAAACTGGACCCCTCTATCAGAAATAATCTGCTTTGGGGCACCATAGAGCCGCTCCGAGTCCTCGGAGAGGAGCGGCATACAAATCCGAATAAAATAAATAAATAAATATGTGTTTCAAAAACAATTTGGTTAGCTTCTGGGCAGAGGGAAGTCCTGAGCAAGTGATGAAATGTGTTTGTTTGGAAAATAGATCAATCACAGTCCATATTACAGTGTTTCACTTGCTCTCAGGTAATTCCACTAAACAATTCATAGCTATCTTCTCCCAAGGCTGAGAGGGTTTGGTGACTTGTTGTGATAATCCTGGGGGTTTCCCAGGACACCCCTTCATGGCAGCACAAGTGGCACAACTCTTAACATAACTCTCAATGTCTTTCTTTTAAAAAAAACAAATTTTATTGGTTTTCAAATTTTACATTGAGTATTCAGAAAGCAGTGTGGTGACTGGATAATCAGTGGTTCAATAACAAAATCTTTAGTACATATTTCAGGTTACATCATCAGAAATTCCTTCTCTATTTCCCTTAACATTTGTTATATCACATTTAGGCTAATAGATTTTTAATTATAACAAAGTTAATTAAATCCTTTATCAATATTTATTTGCTTATACATATACATATCCTGTTTTTAAGTTTTACCTAATTTTTAAGTTTTTATTACAATATTGCAGTTTAACCTTTATATCCATGGTGTTTAAATTTTGGGTAATCCAAATTTCCTTTATTTCACTACATAAAAGTTATCATATCTAGAATATACATATTACTTACTTGAATATATTCTTATCTTATTTCATAAACATTTTCTATTTCTCATCCTTGCTGATAGAGTGTCCTTTATTGTCTCAAGTCCATCATCTATATTATTTGGGCTAAACAATGGTTCTAAGCTAATTCCTAATCGTTAATTTTCATTTCCCTTATAACTCTAAATTCTAAATAATATGCCATTTAATCCCTTATTTTTTTCATTTAACAAGAATATTTAAGTCCAATAATCATATTTCCCTTTATCTAAAAATCTCCCTTTAGCCCATTAGTTGAGACTTTAGGATCCTCTATCATAAATCAAGAAATCCCATTTTTAATGAAAAAATTATTTTATTAAAACAATCAGCATTGAACATAAAATCATAGTATGCATCAATCATCATAGCACCTGATATACATCACTAAATATTAATCTTTATAATCGTCTGGTTTGGTAAACATTTTTCCCTCCGCACATCAAGCCTCAACTAAACGCCTGTTACAATTTATTTGCTTGGTGTTTCTCTTTTCTATAGTCTATCCACAGTTCCTAGTCTATCATATATTATTCATCTCAGTATTAGTACAATCTTTTATGATCCCTAACCAATAATCCTGAGGTAGAAATTCAGTATCCTGAGGTAGAAATTCAGTACGCTTTCCCAGTATTAAAGCAATCAACATTAAATCTGGGTTCATATTAATAAGCTGTCTTCATAAGACCTGAAAATACATCTCTTGTATATGGTCTATCTACATTCATACAATCAGCATTGAACATAAAGTCATAGTATGCATCAATCATCATAGCACCTGATATACATCACTAAGTATTAATCTTTAAGAAATCCCATTTTTTTTTAAATCTAACTCTGGCTTTTTGTGCCAATCAGGCTTCCATATCAATGCCTTTAAATCATCAGATAGATCTCCCTTCATTCTTGCACATATTGCTTGAACCAAGGGAGACCATCTAGTTATCAATTTTCCAGAAAGGCTGGTCCATTCATAGTCATTAGGCTGTTGTCCTGGTGGCTCCTTCAGTACAATTTGGTTATCTTGTTCCTCAGGTTTCCTCTGGTTTAGGTAGAGAGTCACATCCGGCTTTAAAGTTGTTATTTGGTTATCTAGGTTTTCAGTATGCTGTGTTTGTGGGTCTTTAACAGCCTCCATGTTGGTGTTCCTTTGTTCCACTTCTGTTCCTTTTTGGGTTATAAGCTCTTTAGTTGCAGTCAGGGTTTGTCTGTCAAGGTTTTCAGTAAATTGTTATTTGTTGATCTTTAAGTTCCTCTGTCTTGGTGTTAGTTTCTTCCGCCTCTGTTGGTTTTGGGATTGTAGGTTCTTTCATTGAATTCAGAGTTTCATTTTGTAAGTTTAAGCTGGCGCCTTTATCTTTCAGTCTGGATTTAATTATCTCAGTGGCTTCAAGGATTTTTTCAAGTATAAGTTTATAGTTAAGTTGTTGCTGGTCTTCCTCCATTTCTAACACAGTTTTAGATAGTCTTTTAGTGAAGGCTATTTCTTGGATGAAAGTCAGTGAATGTTCACCTCCATAATTCCTAAAAACCAATTTTATTGTCCAGCTGTTCTCCCAGCTTTTTATCTCTTTTAGATAGTACCAAGGACAAATCTGGGCTGTAAGCAGGTCTCTTTAACAAGAGTATTTACTTGCTATACCAAGTTTCACCACAAGATGTCCCTGACAGGATTTAAAATCTTTTCCAAGACCAGGGATAGGTTTTTATCCAGAGAAGAGTTCTTTTTCATAGATAAGATAAGGTCCCAGTGAAAGTAGGAATTTTTGAGTCCCCAGATATCAAGGTGGTATAAATCCAGTTACTTAGTTGTATTTTTTCAGAGCTTTGTTTTCTCTAGGTAGTCAGAGGCTGCCATTTTGGAGGGTGGGAAGAAAACGTTCCCTTCCCTCTCTACTCGCAGAAAGAAGCAGTTTTGAAGAGCTTTTCACAAGAAAAAAAGATACTTGGGATAGAAAGAATGCAGATCTCACCCAGTTCCTCCATGGTGCTTTCAAGTGCTTAGCTGTAAATTTGGCCTTGGCTGAAAACAGCTTAATGATGGGCCATGTAAGTGGCCGATCTTTTCTCTATTGGTCCGAAGAGCTGCTCCGAATCAAACAAAAGGGCTGCTGCCCTTCTGCAATCAATTGGGAGGTCCTCTTCCCCACTCATCGCCCCTCCAAGGCAACTTTCAACCCCTTTCAGGATCCTCCAGCGAGAGAAAACCGGACGGTGGAGGGAGCAATCTCCCCCACATCTGCCAGCACCACAATCTGGAACCGGAAGCCTTCAATGTCTTTCTTCATTCCTCACCACCAAAATTGTCTCTGCACCAGATGCAATGTCTTTAAAAATCCAAAGTGCCTCACTTGCTTAGCATCATGACTCCATCCCAATGCTTGGAGTCTGAGACCATCAGGGAGGTATAACTTAGAATCCTTCCAAGCCAGTCCCTCTCTTAGGGTTAAAATAGATCTGTTATCTTTAAACCAGGCATAAGTCTCTAATTTCTCCCTGAATTCCATTAGTGAGTGATCATCAAGACCAGCAGGGCGTCTCTGTATCTGTGATCTAGTTATTATTTGAGCAGCAGATTGTGGTAGAGGAATAACAGAGTTAATTGCTTCATCTCGGTGGCTCTTGAACTGGGGCATCCCAGATAAGGCGTCAGCCAAAAAGTTCTTACCCCCAGGAAAATATTTTAAAGTGAAATTAAAATGGTTGAAGTACTGAGCCCAGTGAACTTGCTGAAGAGATAATGTGCAGGGGGCTTTCAAAGCCTCCAAATTTTTGTGATCAGTCGATACTTCAAAAGGTATTTCCTTCCAAGAAATGACGCAATGTCAGCAATGCCCAATGAACTACAAAAGCCTCTTTCTCCCAAACTGTCCACCTCTTCTTGGTGTGAGTTAATTTTCAGGAAGTGTAAGCACAGGGTTGTAAATTCTTTCTATGGTTTTTTTGTAAGAGAATGGCACCCATGGCCATGTCACTTGCATTAGCTCGAATGATGAATTGCTGCTCAGGATCAGCATGTTTAAGGACTGGTTCAACTGTAAAGAGTCTTTTTAGCTGTCAGAACCAATATTTATTAAGGGGCTCTTTCTAATTCTATTCTTTCTATTCCTCTGGGTTCTGCCATGCTCCTGGAAGAGAGGGGAGAAGACAATGCAGGCTGCCTCCTTGTTTTCTCTATCACTACAATGTAACTCTTTTACTGTCTCTGCATACACACTCTTTGAACTGCTTTTCCCTTAATGTCAGCTTGAAAGGGGGAAGGATTGCACCTCTGGGCAACTGGCTTATCTCCTGTTTTGGAAGGGAAGGTGCAAAGACTCAACAAACACAGCTACAAGCCTGAGACAGACTGGCACTATCAGCTCTTTCCCACAACAGACTTAACACCTGGGGATTGGCCCATTTGAACTGACTGGGGTGGGGTTTGCTTGGGACTCTTTTAACCTATTGATCTGAGTGGGAAACCCTCAGATCCTGTCTATTATGCCTGCTATCAGCTTCTCCTAATCAAAGTTCCTTTTGGAAGAAACTGCTTCCATGAGTTCTGCTTTCTTAGGATGAGGTTTTGAAGTGGGCCCTGACATTAGACAGGATCTACAGAAATATTCAGCCCAGAAGGAAGGCTGTTACATGGGGACTTGGCAAAGCATGTCAGACAATGGAATAGAGAGAGAGGAACCTGCAATGGAGGGAAGCCTCCCGCCGAGCAGATCCCTGCAAATACTCCAGGTCCATATCCTAGAGCTTCTCGGAAAAGGAAGTGGTCATGGAACACTGCCACAAGCCCAGGTGGTCGATGGATATCAGGAAGGAGGAGGATTGGGAGAAGAAGGCCAGAAAGATGACACTCAGATAGGGCAGTCATCAACCAGGCTGGAAGGTAGAGATGGAGAGGTCCCTCCATTTTAGTGAAGACAAGGAAGACTGACCCATGCACTCCAGCCAATTGTTGGAGCAGACAATTGGCATGATGAAAATAGCTTTGGACTCCATGAGGGAAGAGAAAGATGAAGCATACCAAGGCACCATTCACCTGGGATCCACCAAGAGGGCTAATGAAAGGGAAGCTGAACCTTTCCAGACCCCTCTGAAGGAAACGCCGAGACCGCAGCTGTCACCGATGCTGCAGCCACCCCTCACCGAGCAGCCACTGCAGACAGAGAGGGGAGAAGACACAAGCGGAAGAAAAGACACCAATCCACCCAGAAGTTCCCACTCTTGGATGTGAAATATGGCAGAGCCACAGCGCCTGGGATTCTTCCTGACCCAGGTACTAAATTACATAGAGGAATACGTCCGCGACATCCCAAGTGACCGGGCCAGGATCTGCATTGTACAAGCAGCCCTGGAAAGCATTGCAGCAGACTGGGTCATAGACCTCCATGATGCAGATGCACCGGAGCTGCTAAATTTTAATTAATTGATGGCTTCCCTCAGATGTCACTTCAAAGACCAAGGAAAGCCCATGAGCGAATAAAGACGGTGAAACAGGGCAGACGACCAGTGGCAGAATATACCCAGGAGTTCTGAGCCCTGGCCAGAAAGCTGAATTAGCCAGAGGTCATTCTCCTCAGCCATTTCAAAATGACAGTTGCAAGAATGGTATGTCCTAGCTAAAGAAGCAGAATTGGCCAGAGGTCATTCTCCTCAGCCATTTCAAAGACTGCCTCTACGACACCTGCCTCCCTTGGGGAGACCCTCATTGGTTGCAAGAATGGTACATCCTAGCTGAAGAAGCAGAGATCGACCTGGCCAAGAGACAATGCCAAGGAGGGAGATAGTGGGGGAAGTTGCCATCAGAGTCCCTCCAAAACATCCATCCACCAATAAGAGGACCTCAGGATGCTTCAAATGTGGGGGAAAAGGGCACCATGCTACTGAATGCCACAGAAAACCTGATCGGGCTCCAGCTGGAAAACCTGGGAAGACCCCAGCGAAGCCGAAGGAGACTGCCATGAAAGGGACGGATGTCATCGAGTTCCCTGCCTCAGCTCCATGAGGAAAGAGAACTCTGATCAACATGGGAGGAACGTCCGACTCATCTGATGACAACTCCAAGGACAAGCCCCTGGTAAGTGGACCCACTGTGTCCTTCATCCAGACAATAAAACTGTTAGCCACTGATATTCCCAGAGCAGTAGAAGTCAGGGCATTAATTGACTCTGGTTGCACCCGCTGTCTCATAAGCCCAATGTTAGGGGGGAACTTAGGAATTCCGGTGAGGAAGCTGAAGAAACCAATTAGAGTCCATAGCAGGGGGGATGCCTGCCACCTTATCAATGCTACCAGTTCAGCTCACCTTAGTAGAGACTGTAACATTTGTGGTAAACCCTGGCATGGAATGCCCCATAATTCTGGGCATGGGGTGGCTGACCAAGTGGAACTTGTGGGTGGACTGGAGAATGGCAGAACTCAGATTCCCGAAAGGGGAATCAACCAAGGCACCATCCCAGCCCCGAAATGGGGAAACTCCATCTGAGAAAGTTGCGGGGGGGGATAGGAACTACCTGAAATATCGGAGCAGTATAGACACCTGGCTGAAGTGTTCAGTGAGGAAAGATCCAATGAACTGCAGCCTCACTGGCCCACAGACTGTGCAAATAGAAATACGACATGTCAGATTGGTTAGAGCAGTCCTAAACAAACTGTGGGCAGCTCACCTTTATGCCAAACTGTCCTAGTGCAAATTCCATAAAGATAAAATTGACTATCTGGAGTATCGCATATCACCAGATGGCATAGAAATGGACCCCGAGAAAGTCCAAGCCATATTAGAATGGGCTCCACCCTCCACCAAGAAGCAATTACAGAGTTTCCTTGGTTTCACCAACTTCTATTGGCAGTTCATTCCCTCCTTTGCCGAAATAGCGTTGCCAATTATGAACCTACTAAAAATCAAAGGGGAAGGAAAGCCCAAGCCATGCCAACCGTTAAAATGGACAGTGGAATGCCAAGCCGCATTTGAGAGACTTAAAAAAACTTTTTTCCATAGAGCCAGTGCTAAGGTACCCCAACACTGACAAACCTTTTGTGATGTAGCTATAGGTGATGTAGTTTTGCAAGAAAACAATGAGGGGGCACTACAGCTCTGTGCATATACATCAAGGAAACTCACGGAGATGGAACAGAGGTGGGCTTCCATGAGTTCTGCTTTCTTAGGATGAGATCTTGTAGTGGACCCTGACAATAGCTTTTTGAACACTGCCTGGCATTCTAATGACCATTGCAATGGCTGACAAGGATGGGGTTTTCCCTCTCCTTTTTCTATTTTGAGTAAATTGGTGATTGGCATGGCTATCTTCACAAAAGAGAGAATAAATTGATGGTAAAAGTTGGCAACCCCCCAAAAACTTTGAAGCTGTTTGTGAGTGGTGGGGGTTGCCATTCTAGTACTGCTTTTACTTTGGCAGGGTCCATCTCTACCCCTTCATTTGAAATCTGATACCCTAGATCAGGGCTTTTCAACCTTTTTACCAATTGTACCACTTTTAGGATATGGCAATATTCAAGTACCACCTAGCAAGGTGTCAAAAACTTGATGACCAAAAAAAACCCCTACCTGTTCAAATTTGCAATTGCACTGAAATGACTTATGACCATTTTTCACACTTATGACTATTGCAGCATGCCCAGGGTCATGTGATTTATATTGGGTGCTTGGCAACTGATTCATATTTATAATGGTCACAGTGTCCCAGGGTCATGTGATCCCCTTCTGCAACCTTTTGACAAGCAAAGTCAATGGCAGAGCTGCTGGTGGCCAAGTGCTAAGGCGGGACTTCTTTTCCTCCCTCCCTTCCCTGCCTCCCTTTTTCTCATTCCCATCTCCTTCTGAAGGAAGAATTTGACACACACCCCCGCCCCATATTTTCCCTTTTCCATATATTGATCAAACAAGGAAAGGCCTCCAAAGACAGAAAAGACAAGCTGCCGAATGAACTAGCTTAAAAAGGCACATTCCCCTTTAA
Organism: Bothrops alternatus; assembly: GCA_034064705.1. Taxonomy (NCBI): domain Eukaryota; kingdom Metazoa; phylum Chordata; class Lepidosauria; order Squamata; family Viperidae; genus Bothrops; species Bothrops alternatus. The sequence goes on along the minus strand of JARGCV010000103.1, from coordinate 13,486,947 downwards.
GAATTAGCTACTGGCTAGAAAGGAAAGTAAGGAGCGCAGTCGGCACTTAAGGAAGAAAAAAAATGTAAGTATGGCTCTATTCATAAGTAAAGGAATGCTACAGGCAAAATCCATTCAGGAGAAAAATACTTCAAAATCCCTTGCAGCAAAACTTACAGCTAACAGCAGAGCAATAGAAGCTAATACAAGACATCAGCCAAATAGAAATTGCCAAACACTCCTTAAGAACACAAAGCCCACATTGCACAAATCCCAGAACTTCAAAGTCACAAAAGCACATAAGAATCCTTCCACTCTCCATCTCCCTCCCTTGTGCCTCACCTCCAGCCATTGCTGCCTTTTTTCATTCCTCTTGGAGGGCAACCCCTCCCCCGCTGCATTTCTTGCCTGTTTGCTGCTGCCAGCACAGGTGGCTGCCACAGCAGTTGTAATCGGCTCATGGCCAGCCTGTTTGATCCTCCTCCTCCTCCTCCACCACCACCACCACCACCACCACCACCACCACCACCACCACCACCTCCTCCTCCTCCTCTTCTTCTTCTTCTTCTTCTTCCTTCTTCTTCTTCTTCTTCTTCTTCTTCTTCTTCTTCTTCTTCTTCTTCTTCTTCTTCTCCTTCTCCTTCTCCTTCTCCTTCTCCTTCTCCTTCTCCTTCTCCTTCTTCTTCTTCTTCTTCTTCTTCTTCTTCTTCTTCTTCTTCTTCTTCTTCTTCTTCTTCTTCTTCTTCTTCTTCTTCTGTGAAGCTGACTCCACCTCCTTCCAAGACTGCTGCTTTTTTTTCCTCTCCCTCTCCTGCACAAACTGACTCCTTTTATAGCCTCTCCTGTCTCCGCCCCCTCCTCCTTTCTCATGGGGGAGGGTGAGCCAGAAGTGAGCTTGGGGCCTTTGCAGGTCCAGAGGACTCTCTCATTGGAAGTCCTTGCCTGTACTGGCTCTTTCCCTCCCCCACTACACTTGGCTAGGCAGGGCTGCATACCACCTGCCACTCATTAATGTACCACAAGTGGTACGCATACCACCGGTTGAAAAGCCCTGCCCTAGATCAGTGCTTTTTTTGTAAAATAAAAAAGGTGCCGGAACTCATGCACAGCTCCAACTCCAGTCAAAAGCCCTTTACGGAGTGAGGGAGCTTCTGAGGCACAGATCAGGTGAGCAACGTTAGCTGACTGACACCATTGTCATGGCCCTGATGGCCAACACGGGGTGAGGACAGGTGGCGTGGTGGGGGGAGCCCCGTGGACCAAGGCAGAGAAGAGGGTATGCTTTCAGGGCCATGGAAGTGTTTCCGAGTTGACCTTCGATGCCCCCAATTTCCACGGGAAGGTTCCTCTCTCTGAGCCAGAGCTTTAATCACACTGGCAGCTTAGAAGGAGCTGGTTCTTCCCTTCAAAAAAAAAGGTGCCATTTTTTATGGACCCATTCATTCTGGGATTCTGGGAGGTCCTTCCAAGACACGAGATACTAAGAGGCTCCATCGTGTTTACAGGAGTTTAGAATTTCTTTGATTTCAAAATGTTGCCCAATCTCTACAATAATGGGTTGTGGTGTTGGGGCTGTCATTGGCTGTAAAGGCGAAGTTATCTCAGATTTTCATAAGCTGCAGTGAAATACAGGGTGGATCTGTCTTAATGCTTTGGGAAGTTCTAATTCTACTGTAACTGGGTTTATGATATGTTTAATGAGGAAGGGATCTACATATTTTGGTCCTAACTTTTTGAATGGTTGCAATGATTGTAAGAACCTAGTAAACAGGTATACCCTGTCCCCAATGTAGACAGGTTTCTCTTTTTATCTGCTTGAGTCTTGTAGACTTCTCTGGCCTCATCTAGAACTTTTCTAACAACCAGCCAGGTATTTTGCAGCTGAGTCATCCATTTCTTAAGGGAAGGGATGATGGGTTCATTGGCTGGCAGTTCTGGCATTGAGTTAAAAACTTGTCCTGTGGCCATTTGGAAAGTGGTGTATCCTGTGCTAGAGTGTACGGCATTGTTACATGCCACTTCAGCAAATGATAAGCGGTCAGTCCAATTGTCCTGTTGGTAGTTCATCTTAAGTATTGTTCCAGAACCAAGTTCATTCATTCTGTCTCCCCATTTGTTTGAGGATGATGACTAGAACTCCAGCCCTGTTCTGTGTCCAGGAGGTCCAAAAACACCTTCCAGAACTTTGAGGTGAATTGGACCTCTCTATCTGAAATTATACAGTGAGGAGTCCCATGCAATCGGTAAATATGTTGGAGAAACAGCTTTGCTAGGGTCTTGGCATTTGGGATTTTCTGGCATGGGATAATAATAATAATAATAATAATAATAATAATAATAATAATAATAATAAGAAGAAGAAGAAGAAGAAGAAGAAGAAGAAGAAGAAGAAGAAGAAGAAGAAGAAGAAGAAGAAGAAGAAGAAGAAGAAGAAGAAGAAGAAGAAGAAGAAGAAGAAGAAGAAGAAGAAGAAGAAGAAGTAGTCGTCCAACTTCCTGCTCAGCTGTCCAGTCTCTTCTTAAAAACTTCCAGTACTGGAGCATTCACAGCTTCTGGAGGCAGGTTGTTTCACTGATTCATTGTTCTATCTGTCGGGAAATTTCTCCTTAGTTCCAGGTTGTTTCTCTCTTTGGTTAGTTTCTATCCATTGCTTCTTGTCTTGCCTTCAGGTGCTTTGAAATATAGTTTGACCTCCTCATCTTTGTAGGATTCTATCCCTCTGTTAATGCAGCCTAGCTTTTTTGGCAGCTGCAGCATACTGCTGGCTCATATTTAAGTGATTGTCCACTAAGACACTGAAATCTCTTTCACAGTTACTATTGAGCAAGGTACCACCTATACCAGTGGTGGCGAACCTATGGCACAGGTGCCAGAGGCGCCACTCAGAGCCCTCTCTGTGGGCATGCACACCGTCACCCCAGCCCCACCACTCCCCATGGCCCCGTCATCAGCAGCCCCCCCAGAGGAAGGTCGCCCTGGGTGCAGCCTGTGCAGAGCAGAGCAGCCAAGGACGTGGCAGCCGGGCAGCGGGGACAAGACTTGGCCCTCGCGCCCCATTGCATACAGATGATGCTATGGGGTGCAGACAGAAGGCATGGCCACCATGATGCTGCTGGGCCGCCTGGGTGATCTGCTGTGATGGGTCGTGGAGGTGGTGGGTGACCCTGCGGGCAGGAGAGGTGGAGGCAGGGCAGGGGCAAGGTGGTTTTGGGGCACTCGGTCTCTAAAAGGTTCGCCATCACTGACCTATACTATACCTATGCATTTGGTTTTTCTTGCCTAAATGTAGAACCTTACTTTTTTCACCATTGAATTTCATTTTGTTAGATACCACCCAATGTTCAAATCTGTGAAGACCCTTCCATATCTTAAGCCTATCTTCTGGAGTGTTGGCTATTTCTGCCAGCTTGATGTTGCCTGCAAATTTGATGAGTTCCCAATCTATCCTCCCATCCAAATCATTGATGAAGATGTTGAAGACCACTGGGCCCAGAACAGAGCTGGCCAGTCAGCCAGCTACAAATCCATCTGGTGGTGATGCTGTCTAACCCACATTTTTCTATCTTATCAAGTAGTAGGTTGTGGTCTATTTTATCAAATGCCTTACTGAAGTCCAAGTAAATTATATCCACAGCATTCCTCTGATCCACTAATTTTGTCACCTGGTCAAAGAATGCAATAAGATTTGTTTGGCATGATCTGTTTTTGACAAATCCATGTTAGCTTTTGGTAATGACTTTGTCTCTAGATATTTGCTGATTCATTGCTCAATTATCTTTTCCAGAATCTTCCCAGGTATTGAGGTCAGGCTGAAGGTATGTAGTTTCCTAGATCCATTCCCCCACCCCTTTTTTTTGAAGATGGGAACTACATCAGCTCTTTTCCAGTCTTCTGGTAGTTCCCCAGTGCTCCAGGATCTTTGAAAGATATAGTTCAGTGATTTGGAGATCACATCTGCCAGTTCCTTGAGAACCTTGGAGTGTAATCCATTTGGTCCTGGTTATTTGAACTCGTCTAAGCTGGACAGATACTCACTCATCATTTTCTTGCTTATCTTAACTTGTGTTTCTAATCTTTTTTATGGTACTGTTTTTGATAGGTTGGACTATTTTTTTTCCCTTTGTGTAAAGACAGATGCAAAAAATGAGTTAAGTACTTCTGCTTTCTCCCTGTTGCTTGTCACCTTCTTACAACTTTCTCCCACTAATGGACCAATCATTTCCTTAACATTTTTCTTGATTTTTACATGTTGAAAGAAGCTTTTTTTTGTTATTTTTGACTTTTTTCACAAGCCTTCATTCATTTTGAGCCTTAGATTTCCTCACTTCATCTTTGCAGGTTCGGGCTATTTGCTGATATTCTGCCTTAGTTATGTGCCCCTCTTTCCTTTACTTTACTTTATTTAAATTTCTATGCTGCCCTTCTCCTGGGACCCAGGGCGGCTTACAACAATAATACAATAAAAATTAAATTACAATAACAATCAACCATCCTATCCAAAACACATTCATTCAATCCAAAACACATTCATACAGCATACAATCACAATCGGTACACAGTCACTGATGGAGGCACCTTCCTAGGCCCAAAGGCAGAGTATAGTTCATACACCCCAAGCCTGTCGGCATAAATGAGTCTTCAACAATTTCCAGAAAACTAGGAGGGAGGAAGCAGTGCGAACCTCTGTGGGAAGCTGGTTCCAGAGGGCTGGGTCAGCAACGAAGAAGGCCCTTGCCCTAGGCCCCGCCAGATGGCATTACCTAATAGACGGGACTCATAGGAGGCCAACCCTATGTGCCATAACCGGTCGCTGGGATTCATGAGGCAGAAGACGGTCCCGCAAGTAACCTGGCCCATTGCCATAAAGGGCTTTATAGGTCATAACCAACACTTTGAATTGTGTTTGGAGACCAATTGGTAGCCAGTGCAGCTCACAGAGAGCTGGAGTGATATGAGCATCTCTTGGGAGACCCAAGACGGCTCGCGCGGCCGCATTCTGGACTACCTGCAGTCTCCGGACATTCTTCAAAGGTTGCCCCATGTAGAGAGCATTACAGTAGTCGAATCTCGAGGTGACAAGGGCATGGGTGACTGTGAGGAGTTACTCCCAGTCCAAATAGGGCCGCAACTGGCGCACCAGGCGAACCTGGGCGAATGCCCCCCTCGCCACAGCCGAAAAATGATGTTCTAGACTTAGCTGTGGATTGAGGAGGACATCCAAGCTTCATGTAGATGTTAAAAAGCAGAGGTGAGAGAACAGACCCCTGGGGGACTCCACATTGAAGAGACCTCGGAGCCGATCTCTGACCTCTTGCGAACACCAACTGCGACCGGCCAGAGAGGTAGGAGGTGAACCACCGTAGAACGGTGCCCCGCACTCCAAGCCCCTCCAACCGGCGCAGAAGGATACCATGGTCAATGGTATCGAATGCCGCTGAGAGGTCAAGAAGCACCAGGATAGTGGAGTAGCCTCCAACCCGGGCCCGCCAGAGATCATCGGTCAGCGCGACCAAAGCAGTTTCCGTGCTGTAACTGGACCTGAACCCAGACTGCTGAGGGCCCACATAATCAGCTTCATTCAAGGACCGTTGGAGTTGGAGCGCCACCACCTTCTCGACAACCTTCCCTACAAAGGGAAAGTTGGAGACTGGCCGATAATTATTTAAGACTGTTGGGTCCAGGGAAGGCTTCTTGAGGAGGGGGCGCACAAGTGCCTCCTTTAAGGGAGCTGGGAAGGACCCCTCCCTCAATGAAGCATTAGCAACAGCCTGGACCCAGCTCCGTGTCACTTCCCTGCTAGCCGAAACCAGCCAGGAGGGGCACGGGTCCAATAAACAGGTGGCAGAACTCACAGCTCCAATGGCGTTGTCCACATCATCAGGAGTTACCAGATCAAACTCATCCCATTCAACAGGACTAAGACGGGCCTCTGTCATCTCGACTGACTCATTGTCAGCCAACACTGCATTCCAGTTGGAGTCCAAGTCAGCCCGGATCTGAGCGACCTTGTCTGCGAAATAGATGTTAAATTCTTCAGCATTGCCCTGCAAAGGTTCCTCCCTCCTCCCCGTATCAAGGAGAGAACGAGTCACCTTAAACAGGGCAGCCGGACGGGATTCCGCAGACACGATCAATGCGGAAAGATACTGAGATCTTGCCGTAGTGATCGCTTTCAAATAGGTCTTAATATAAGCTCTCAATTTGGTTCGATCAGATTCGGATCTGCTTTCCCTCCATTGCTTCTCTAAACATCTCTTCTGGCGCTTCATCCCCCTGAGTTCCTCGGTAAACCAAGGTGATCTCCTGGGTCTGCTACTACAGAGAGGTCGCAACGGTGCAATCCGGTCTAGAGCCCCCATAATGGCCATATTCCAGGCCATCACTAGGGACTCCGCCGAACTGTGTACGGGCGAATCCGGCAATTCTCCAAGCGCCCTTTGAAAGCCCATAGGGTCCATCAGGTGTCTGGGGCGGAACCATTTAATCGGTTCCACCTCCCTGCGGGAGAGGAGAGGTGTCATAAACTCAAGCTGCAGCAGAAAATGATCTGTCCATGACATAGGCAACACTTCTAAGCCCTTTAACTTCAGATCATACCTCAACTGCTCCGAGAGGAAGACCAGGTCAGGTGTGTGTCCCCCTTCGTTGGTTGGGCCCTCGATTACTTGTGTCAGGTCCATGGTTGCCATGGAGGCCATGAACTCCCGCGCCAACCCAGAGGACTCACCGAGTGATGGCACATTGAAGTCCCCCAAGACTATAAGTCTGGGGAACTCGACCGCCAACCCGGCTACCTCCTCGAGTAGTGTGGGCAGGGCTGTTGAAACGCAGCTGGGAGGCAGGTACGTAAGCAACAAGCCCACCTGTACACCTAGGTCCAACCTCATAAGGAGGGACTCACAACCTGATATCTCAGTAGCAGCGAGTCTGCGCAGCCCGAGTGACTCCTTAGCTATAATTGCCACTCCTCCCCCCCTTCCCTGGGATCGCGGCTGATGCCATACCTGAAACCCAGCTGGGCACATTTCAGAGAGGGGAACTCCTCCCTCTGGGGTCAGCCAGGTCTCAGTCACACATGCCAGGTCGGCCTCCTCATCCAGAATTAGGTCCCGGATAAGGAGAGCTTTATTTACCACCGTCCTGGCATTGAGCAGCAGCAGCCTGAGTCCAGGGTCCGGACTTCGCTCATTACCAGTACCTCAGGAGAGGTTCAAGGGGCCGGAACAAGAGATCGCTTTCAGGCAGCGAGGCCTTGTTCCCCGAGAGCGGCCTACCCCAGGCCTCCTGTCATATCTGCCTCTTCCCCATAAGACCGGTATAGACTGGCCCTCTGATCCCTCAGAGCAAGGGTCCTCCACTTCTCTAGCTTCCATAGGTGCAGACAGGCCAGCCCTTCCATTTGTCACAGGTCCACAATCCTTCCAATCCACACAACCATCCATCCATTCAACCCAATTCACTCCACAATCAATCCTTCTTACATCATCCATAACATCAATAAAATTAAAAATTAAAACAGTATTAAAACATTTAAATTAATTAAAATTTAAATAGATAAAAATTAAAAATTTAAAACAAACATATAGGCAAACATATAGATGATATTCTCTTTCCGAGATTAAGCCAGATTGTGCTGGCTTAAAGGTTAAACATCTGCCTAACATGCAGACAGCCCAGGTTCGAATCTCGGAAGGGTAAGTTCTGACTGAAGAGAGTTAAAGAACTCGAAATAGCTATATCAGATCTCCCTTAATCTTTGTTAGCAATTTAATAAAAAACATCTATATATATTTGTGCCTGCAGATGGCTCTGGGTTGAGCTGAAACAGGTAAAAGAAAGAAAGATTTCTTTCTCCCATATTTGGGTTTACAGGGTGCAATCTAAAAAAGAAACACTTGATACACATCTTCCCTCCCTGACTGCTAACAAAGCGAGAGAGAGCCTGTGGCTTAAAGGTTAAACATCTGCCTAACATGCAGACAGCCCAGGTTCGAATCTCGGAAGGGTAAGTTCTGACTGAAGAGAGTTAAACAACTCGAAATAGCTATATCAGATCTCCCTTAATCTTTGTTAGCAATTTAATAAAAACATATATGTGTGTGTGTGTGTGTGTGTGTGTGTATGTATGTGTGTATATATATATGTCAAGTGTTTATTTTTTTTAGATTGCACCCTGTAAACCTAAATATGGGAGGAAGGAATCATTCTTTCCTTTTGCTTGTTTCAGCTCAACCCAGAGCCATCCTGCAAGCACAAATATATATATGTTGTTTAAAATTGTTGACAAAGAAATAAGGGATTTCTGATATAGCCATTTCGAGTTTCTTAACTCTCTTCAGTCAGACTCACCCTTCTGGGATTCGAACCTGGGCAGTCTGCATGCTAAGCAGATGCTTTAACCTATTGAGCCACAAGTTCTCTCCCTCTTTGTCAGTAGTCAGGGAGTAAGGATATGTGTCAAGTGTTTATTTTTTTTTTAGATTGCACCCTGTAAACCCAAATATGGGAGGAAGGAATCATTCTTTCCTTTTGCTTGTTTCAGCTCAACCCAGAGCCATCTTGCAAGCACAAATATATATATGTTGTTTAAAATTGTTGACAAAGAAATAAGGGAATTTCTGATATAGCTATTTCGAGTTTCTTAACTCTCTTCAGTCAGACTCACCCTTCTGGGATTCGAACCTGGGCAGTCTGCATGCTAAGCAGATGCTTTAACCTATTGAGCCACAAGTTCTCTCCCTCTTTGTCAGTAGTCAGGGAGTAAGGATATGTGTCAAGTGTTTATTTTTTTTTTTGATTGCACCCTGTAAACCCAAATATGGGAGGAAGGAATCATTCTTTCCTTTTGCTTGTTTCAGCTCAACCCAGAGCCATCTTGCAAGCACAAATATATATATGTTGTTTAAAATTGTTGACAAAGAAATAAGGGAATTTCTGATATAGCTATTTCGAGTTTCTTAACTCTCTTCAGTCAGACTCACCCTTCTGGGATTCGAACCTGGGCAGTCTGCATGCTAAGCAGATGCTTTAACCTATTGAGCCACAAGTTCTCTCCCTCTTTGTCAGTAGTCAGGGAGTAAGGATATGTGTCAAGTGTTTATTTTTTTTTTTAGATTGCACCCTGTAAACCCAAATATGGGAAGAAGGAATCATTCTTTCCTTTTGCTTGTTTCAGCTCAACCCAGAGCCATCTTGCAAGCACAAATATATATATGTTGTTTAAAATTGTTGACAAAGAAATAAGGGAATTTCTGATATAGCTATTTCGAGTTTCTTAACTCTCTTCAGTCAGACTCACCCTTCTGGGATTCGAACCTGGGCAGTCTGCATGCTAAGCAGATGCTTTAACCTATTGAGCCACAAGTTCTCTCCCTCTTTGTCAGTAGTCAGGGAGTAAGGATATGTGTCAAGTGTTTATTTATTTTTTTAGATTGCACCCTGTAAACCCAAATATGGGAGGAAGGAATCATTCTTTCCTTTTGCTTGTTTCAGCTCAACCCAGAGCCATCTTGCAAGCACAAATATATATATGTTGTTTAAAATTGTTGACAAAGAAATAAGGGAATTTCTGATATAGCTATTTCGAGTTTCTTAACTCTCTTCAGTCAGACTCACCCTTCTGGGATTCGAACCTGGGCAGTCTGCATGCTAAGCAGATGCTTTAACCTATTGAGCCACAAGTTCTCTCCCTCTTTGTCAGTAGTCAGGGAGTAAGGATATGTGTCAAGTGTTTATTTTTTTAGATTGCACCCTGTAAACCCAAATATGGGAGGAAGGAATCATTCTTTCCTTTTGCTTGTTTCAGCTCAACCCAGAGCCATCTTGCAAGCACAAATATATATATGTTGTTTAAAATTGTTGACAAAGAAATAAGGGAATTTCTGATATAGCTATTTCGAGTTTCTTAACTCTCTTCAGTCAGACTCACCCTTCTGGGATTCGAACCTGGGCAGTCTGCATGCTAAGCAGATGCTTTAACCTATTGAGCCACAAGTTCTCTCCCTCTTTGTCAGTAGTCAGGGAGTAAGGATATGTGTCAAGTGTTTATTTTTTTTAGATTGCACCCTGTAAACCCAAATATGGGAGGAAGGAATCATTCTTTCCTTTTGCTTGTTTCAGCTCAACCCAGAGCCATCTTGCAAGCACAAATATATATATGTTGTTTAAAATTGTTGACAAAGAAATAAGGGAATTTCTGATATAGCTATTTCGAGTTTCTTAACTCTCTTCAGTCAGACTCACCCTTCTGGGATTCGAACCTGGGCAGTCTGCATGCTAAGCAGATGTTTAACCTATTGAGCCACAAGTTCTCTCCCTCTTTGTCAGTAGTCAGGGAGTAAGGATATGTGTCAAGTGTTTATTTTTTTAGATTGCACCCTGTAAACCCAAATATGGGAGGAAGGAATCATTCTTTCCTTTTGCTTGTTTCAGCTCAACCCAGAGCCATCTTGCAAGCACAAATATATATATGTTGTTTAAAATTGTTGACAAAGAAATAAGGGAATTTCTGATATAGCTATTTCGAGTTTCTTAACTCTCTTCAGTCAGACTCACCCTTCTGGGATTCGAACCTGGGCAGTCTGCATGCTAAGCAGATGCTTTAACCTATTGAGCCACAAGTTCTCTCCCTCTTTGTCAGTAGTCAGGGAGTAAGGATATGTGTCAAGTGTTTATTTTTTTTTTTAGATTGCACCCTGTAAACCCAAATATGGGAGGAAGGAATCATTCTTTCCTTTTGCTTGTTTCAGCTCAACCCAGAGCCATCTTGCAAGCACAAATATATATATGTTGTTTAAAATTGTTGACAAAGAAATAAGGGAATTTCTGATATAGCTATTTCGAGTTTCTTAACTCTCTTCAGTCAGACTCACCCTTCTGGGATTCGAACCTGGGCAGTCTGCATGCTAAGCAGATGCTTTAACCTATTGAGCCACAAGTTCTCTCCCTCTTTGTCAGTAGTCAGGGAGTAAGGATATGTGTCAAGTGTTTATTTTTTTTTTTAGATTGCACCCTGTAAACCCAAATATGGGAGGAAGGAATCATTCTTTCCTTTTGCTTGTTTCAGCTCAACCCAGAGCCATCTTGCAAGCACAAATATATATATGTTGTTTAAAATTGTTGACAAAGAAATAAGGGAATTTCTGATATAGCTATTTCGAGTTTCTTAACTCTCTTCAGTCAGACTCACCCTTCTGGGATTCGAACCTGGGCAGTCTGCATGCTAAGCAGATGCTTTAACCTATTGAGCCACAAGTTCTCTCCCTCTTTGTCAGTAGTCAGGGAGTAAGGATATGTGTCAAGTGTTTATTTATTTTTTAGATTGCACCCTGTAAACCCAAATATGGGAGGAAGGAATCATTCTTTCCTTTTGCTTGTTTCAGCTCAACCCAGAGCCATCTTGCAAGCACAAATATATATATGTTGTTTAAAATTGTTGACAAAGAAATAAGGGAATTTCTGATATAGCTATTTCGAGTTTCTTAACTCTCTTCAGTCAGACTCACCCTTCTGGGATTCGAACCTGGGCAGTCTGCATGCTAAGCAGATGCTTTAACCTATTGAGCCACAAGTTCTCTCCCTCTTTGTCAGTAGTCAGGGAGTAAGGATATGTGTCAAGTGTTTATTTTTTTAGATTGCACCCTGTAAACCCAAATATGGGAGGAAGGAATCATTCTTTCCTTTTGCTTGTTTCAGCTCAACCCAGAGCCATCTTGCAAGCACAAATATATATATGTTGTTTAAAATTGTTGACAAAGAAATAAGGGAATTTCTGATATAGCTATTTCGAGTTTCTTAACTCTCTTCAGTCAGACTCACCCTTCTGGGATTCGAACCTGGGCAGTCTGCATGCTAAGCAGATGCTTTAACCTATTGAGCCACAAGTTCTCTCCCTCTTTGTCAGTAGTCAGGGAGTAAGGATATGTGTCAAGTGTTTATTTTTTTAGATTGCACCCTGTAAACCCAAATATGGGAGGAAGGAATCATTCTTTCCTTTTGCTTGTTTCAGCTCAACCCAGAGCCATCTTGCAAGCACAAATATATATATGTTGTTTAAAATTGTTGACAAAGAAATAAGGGAATTTCTGATATAGCTATTTCGAGTTTCTTAACTCTCTTCAGTCAGACTCACCCTTCTGGGATTCGAACCTGGGCAGTCTGCATGCTAAGCAGATGCTTTAACCTATTGAGCCACAAGTTCTCTCCCTCTTTGTCAGTAGTCAGGGAGTAAGGATATGTGTCAAGTGTTTATTTTTTTAGATTGCACCCTGTAAACCCAAATATGGGAGGAAGGAATCATTCTTTCCTTTTGCTTGTTTCAGCTCAACCCAGAGCCATCTTGCAAGCACAAATATATATATGTTGTTTAAAATTGTTGACAAAGAAATAAGGGAATTTCTGATATAGCTATTTCGAGTTTCTTAACTCTCTTCAGTCAGACTCACCCTTCTGGGATTCGAACCTGGGCAGTCTGCATGCTAAGCAGATGCTTTAACCTATTGAGCCACAAGTTCTCTCCCTCTTTGTCAGTAGTCAGGGAGTAAGGATATGTGTCAAGTGTTTATTTTTTTAGATTGCACCCTGTAAACCCAAATATGGGAGGAAGGAATCATTCTTTCCTTTTGCTTGTTTCAGCTCAACCCAGAGCCATCTTGCAAGCACAAATATATATATGTTGTTTAAAATTGTTGACAAAGACATAAGGGAATTTCTGATATAGCTATTTCGAGTTTCTTAACTCTCTTCAGTCAGACTCACCCTTCTGGGATTCGAACCTGGGCAGTCTGCATGCTAAGCAGATGCTTTAACCTATTGAGCCACAAGTTCTCTCCCTCTTTGTCAGTAGTCAGGGAGTAAGGATATGTGTCAAGTGTTTATTTTTTTAGATTGCACCCTGTAAACCCAAATATGGGAGGAAGGAATCATTCTTTCCTTTTGCTTGTTTCAGCTCAACCCAGAGCCATCTTGCAAGCACAAATATATATATATGTTGTTTAAAATTGTTGACAAAGACATAAGGGAATTTCTGATATAGCTATTTCGAGTTTCTTAACTCTCTTCAGTCAGACTCACCCTTCTGGGATTCGAACCTGGGCAGTCTGCATGCTAAGCAGATGCTTTAACCTATTGAGCCACAAGTTCTCTCCCTCTTTGTCAGTAGTCAGGGAGTAAGGATATGTGTCAAGTGTTTATTTTTTTAGATTGCACCCTGTAAACCCAAATATGGGAGGAAGGAATCATTCTTTCCTTTTGCTTGTTTCAGCTCAACCCAGAGCCATCTTGCAAGCACAAATATATATATGTTGTTTAAAATTGTTGACAAAGAAATAAGGGAATTTCTGATATAGCTATTTCGAGTTTCTTAACTCTCTTCAGTCAGACTCACCCTTCTGGGATTCGAACCTGGGCAGTCTGCATACTAAGCAGATGCTTTAACCTATTGAGCCACAAGTTCTCTCCCTCTTTGTCAGTAGTCAGGGAGTAAGGATATGTGTCCAGTGTTTATTTTTTTTTAGATTGCACCCTGTAAACCCAAATATGGGAGGAAGGAATCATTCTTTCCTTTTGCTTGTTTCAGCTCAACCCAGAGCCATCTTGCAAGCACAAATATATATATGTTGTTTAAAATTGTTGACAAAGAAATAAGGGAATTTCTGATATAGCTATTTCGAGTTTCTTAACTCTCTTCAGTCAGACTCACCCTTCTGGGATTCGAACCTGGGCAGTCTGCATGCTAAGCAGATGCTTTAACCTATTGAGCCACAAGTTCTCTCCCTCTTTGTCAGTAGTCAGGGAGTAAGGATATGTGTCAAGTGTTTATTTTTTTTTAGATTGCACCCTGTAAACCCAAATATGGGAGGAAGGAATCATTCTTTCCTTTTGCTTGTTTCAGCTCAACCCAGAGCCATCTTGCAAGCACAAATATATATATGTTGTTTAAAATTGTTGACAAAGAAATAAGGGAATTTCTGATATAGCTATTTCGAGTTTCTTAACTCTCTTCAGTCAGACTCACCCTTCTGGGATTCGAACCTGGGCAGTCTGCATGCTAAGCAGATGCTTTAACCTATTGAGCCACAAGTTCTCTCCCTCTTTGTCAGTAGTCAGGGAGTAAGGATATGTGTCAAGTGTTTATTTTTTTAGATTGCACCCTGTAAACCCAAATATGGGAGGAAGGAATCATTCTTTCCTTTTGCTTGTTTCAGCTCAACCCAGAGCCATCTTGCAAGCACAAATATATATATGTTGTTTAAAATTGTTGACAAAGAAATAAGGGAATTTCTGATATAGCTATTTCGAGTTTCTTAACTCTCTTCAGTCAGACTCACCCTTCTGGGATTCGAACCTGGGCAGTCTGCATGCTAAGCAGATGCTTTAACCTATTGAGCCACAAGTTCTCTCCCTCTTTGTCAGTAGTCAGGGAGTAAGGATATGTGTCAAGTGTTTATTTTTTTTAGATTGCACCCTGTAAACCCAAATATGGGAGGAAGGAATCATTCTTTCCTTTTGCTTGTTTCAGCTCAACCCAGAGCCATCTTGCAAGCACAAATATATATATATGTTGTTTAAAATTGTTGACAAAGAAATAAGGGAATTTCTGATATAGCTATTTCGAGTTTCTTAACTCTCTTCAGTCAGACTCACCCTTCTGGGATTCGAACCTGGGCAGTCTGCATGCTAAGCAGATGCTTTAACCTATTGAGCCACAAGTTCTCTCCCTCTTTGTCAGTAGTCAGGGAGTAAGGATATGTGTCAAGTGTTTATTTTTTTAGATTGCACCCTGTAAACCCAAATATGGGAGGAAGGAATCATTCTTTCCTTTTGCTTGTTTCAGCTCAACCCAGAGCCATCTTGCAAGCACAAATATATATATGTTGTTTAAAATTGTTGACAAAGAAATAAGGGAATTTCTGATATAGCTATTTCGAGTTTCTTAACTCTCTTCAGTCAGACTCACCCTTCTGGGATTCGAACCTGGGCAGTCTGCATACTAAGCAGATGCTTTAACCTATTGAGCCACAAGTTCTCTCCCTCTTTGTCAGTAGTCAGGGAGTAAGGATATGTGTCCAGTGTTTATTTTTTTTTTAGATTGCACCCTGTAAACCCAAATATGGGAGGAAGGAATCATTCTTTCCTTTTGCTTGTTTCAGCTCAACCCAGAGCCATCTTGCAAGCACAAATATATATATGTTGTTTAAAATTGTTGACAAAGAAATAAGGGAATTTCTGATATAGCTATTTCGAGTTTCTTAACTCTCTTCAGTCAGACTCACCCTTCTGGGATTCGAACCTGGGCAGTCTGCATGCTAAGCAGATGCTTTAACCTATTGAGCCACAAGTTCTCTCCCTCTTTGTCAGTAGTCAGGGAGTAAGGATATGTGTCAAGTGTTTATTTTTTTTTTAGATTGCACCCTGTAAACCCAAATATGGGAGGAAGGAATCATTCTTTCCTTTTGCTTGTTTCAGCTCAACCCAGAGCCATCTTGCAAGCACAAATATATATATGTTGTTTAAAATTGTTGACAAAGAAATAAGGGAATTTCTGATATAGCTATTTCGAGTTTCTTAACTCTCTTCAGTCAGACTCACCCTTCTGGGATTCGAACCTGGGCAGTCTGCATGCTAAGCAGATGCTTTAACCTATTGAGCCACAAGTTCTCTCCCTCTTTGTCAGTAGTCAGGGAGTAAGGATATGTGTCAAGTGTTTATTTTTTTTAGATTGCACCCTGTAAACCCAAATATGGGAGGAAGGAATCATTCTTTCCTTTTGCTTGTTTCAGCTCAACCCAGAGCCATCTTGCAAGCACAAATATATATATGTTGTTTAAAATTGTTGACAAAGAAATAAGGGAATTTCTGATATAGCTATTTCGAGTTTCTTAACTCTCTTCAGTCAGACTCACCCTTCTGGGATTCGAACCTGGGCAGTCTGCATGCTAAGCAGATGCTTTAACCTATTGAGCCACAAGTTCTCTCCCTCTTTGTCAGTAGTCAGGGAGTAAGGATATGTGTCAAGTGTTTATTTTTTTTTAGATTGCACCCTGTAAACCCAAATATGGGAGGAAGGAATCATTCTTTCCTTTTGCTTGTTTCAGCTCAACCCAGAGCCATCTTGCAAGCACAAATATATATATGTTGTTTAAAATTGTTGACAAAGAAATAAGGGAATTTCTGATATAGCTATTTCGAGTTTCTTAACTCTCTTCAGTCAGACTCACCCTTCTGGGATTCGAACCTGGGCAGTCTGCATGCTAAGCAGATGCTTTAACCTATTGAGCCACAAGTTCTCTCCCTCTTTGTCAGTAGTCAGGGAGTAAGGATATGTGTCAAGTGTTTATTTTTTTTAGATTGCACCCTGTAAACCCAAATATGGGAGGAAGGAATCATTCTTTCCTTTTGCTTGTTTCAGCTCAACCCAGAGCCATCTTGCAAGCACAAATATATATATGTTGTTTAAAATTGTTGACAAAGAAATAAGGGAATTTCTGATATAGCTATTTCGAGTTTCTTAACTCTCTTCAGTCAGACTCACCCTTCTGGGATTCGAACCTGGGCAGTCTGCATGCTAAGCAGATGCTTTAACCTATTGAGCCACAAGTTCTCTCCCTCTTTGTCAGTAGTCAGGGAGTAAGGATATGTGTCAAGTGTTTATTTTTTTAGATTGCACCCTGTAAACCCAAATATGGGAGGAAGGAATCATTCTTTCCTTTTGCTTGTTTCAGCTCAACCCAGAGCCATCTTGCAAGCACAAATATATATATGTTGTTTAAAATTGTTGACAAAGAAATAAGGGAATTTCTGATATAGCTATTTCGAGTTTCTTAACTCTCTTCAGTCAGACTCACCCTTCTGGGATTCGAACCTGGGCAGTCTGCATGCTAAGCAGATGCTTTAACCTATTGAGCCACAAGTTCTCTCCCTCTTTGTCAGTAGTCAGGGAGTAAGGATATGTGTCCAGTGTTTATTTTTTTTTAGATTGCACCCTGTAAACCCAAATATGGGAGGAAGGAATCATTCTTTCCTTTTGCTTGTTTCAGCTCAACCCAGAGCCATCTTGCAAGCACAAATATATATATGTTGTTTAAAATTGTTGACAAAGAAATAAGGGAATTTCTGATATAGCTATTTCGAGTTTCTTAACTCTCTTCAGTCAGACTCACCCTTCTGGGATTCGAACCTGGGCAGTCTGCATGCTAAGCAGATGCTTTAACCTATTGAGCCACAAGTTCTCTCCCTCTTTGTCAGTAGTCAGGGAGTAAGGATATGTGTCAAGTGTTTATTTTTTTTTTAGATTGCACCCTGTAAACCCAAATATGGGAGGAAGGAATCATTCTTTCCTTTTGCTTGTTTCAGCTCAACCCAGAGCCATCTTGCAAGCACAAATATATATATGTTGTTTAAAATTGTTGACAAAGAAATAAGGGAATTTCTGATATAGCTATTTCGAGTTTCTTAACTCTCTTCAGTCAGACTCACCCTTCTGGGATTCGAACCTGGGCAGTCTGCATGCTAAGCAGATGCTTTAACCTATTGAGCCACAAGTTCTCTCCCTCTTTGTCAGTAGTCAGGGAGTAAGGATATGTGTCAAGTGTTTATTTTTTTAGATTGCACCCTGTAAACCCAAATATGGGAGGAAGGAATCATTCTTTCCTTTTGCTTGTTTCAGCTCAACCCAGAGCCATCTTGCAAGCACAAATATATATATGTTGTTTAAAATTGTTGACAAAGAAATAAGGGAATTTCTGATATAGCTATTTCGAGTTTCTTAACTCTCTTCAGTCAGACTCACCCTTCTGGGATTCGAACCTGGGCAGTCTGCATGCTAAGCAGATGCTTTAACCTATTGAGCCACAAGTTCTCTCCCTCTTTGTCAGTAGTCAGGGAGTAAGGATATGTGTCAAGTGTTTATTTTTTTACATTGCACCCTGTAAACCCAAATATGGGAGGAAGGAATCATTCTTTCCTTTTGCTTGTTTCAGCTCAACCCAGAGCCATCTTGCAAGCACAAATATATATATGTTGTTTAAAATTGTTGACAAAGAAATAAGGGAATTTCTGATATAGCTATTTCGAGTTTCTTAACTCTCTTCAGATACACTCACCTTTCTGGGATTCGAACCTGGGCAGTCTGCATGCTAAGCAGATGCTTTAACCTATTGAGCCACAAGTTCTCTCCCTCTTTGTCAGTAGTCAGGGAGTAAGGATATGTGTCAAGTGTTTATTTTTTTTAGATTGCACCCTGTAAACCCAAATATGGGAGGAAGGAATCATTCTTTCCTTTTGCTTGTTTCAGCTCAACCCAGAGCCATCTTGCAAGCACAAATATATATATGTTGTTTAAAATTGTTGACAAAGAAATAAGGGAATTTCTGATATAGCTATTTCGAGTTTCTTAACTCTCTTCAGTCAGACTCACCCTTCTGGGATTCGAACCTGGGCAGTCTGCATGCTAAGCAGATGCTTTAACCTATTGAGCCACAAGTTCTCTCCCTCTTTGTCAGTAGTCAGGGAGTAAGGATATGTGTCAAGTGTTTATTTTTTTTTTGATTGCACCCTGTAAACCCAAATATGGGAGGAAGGAATCATTCTTTCCTTTTGCTTGTTTCAGCTCAACCCAGAGCCATCTTGCAAGCACAAATATATATATGTTGTTTAAAATTGTTGACAAAGAAATAAGGGAATTTCTGATATAGCTATTTCGAGTTTCTTAACTCTCTTCAGTCAGACTCACCCTTCTGGGATTCGAACCTGGGCAGTCTGCATGCTAAGCAGATGCTTTAACCTATTGAGCCACAAGTTCTCTCCCTCTTTGTCAGTAGTCAGGGAGTAAGGATATGTGTCAAGTGTTTATTTTTTTATTTTTTTTAGATTGCACCCTGTAAACCCAAATATGGGAGGAAGGAATCATTCTTTCCTTTTGCTTGTTTCAGCTCAACCCAGAGCCATCTTGCAAGCACAAATATATATATGTTGTTTAAAATTGTTGACAAAGAAATAAGGGAATTTCTGATATAGCTATTTCGAGTTTCTTAACTCTCTTCAGTCAGACTCACCCTTCTGGGATTCGAACCTGGGCAGTCTGCATGCTAAGCAGATGCTTTAACCTATTGAGCCACAAGTTCTCTCCCTCTTTGTCAGTAGTCAGGGAATAAGGATATGTGTCAA
Source organism: Bothrops alternatus (assembly GCA_034064705.1). Lineage (NCBI taxonomy): Eukaryota > Metazoa > Chordata > Lepidosauria > Squamata > Viperidae > Bothrops > Bothrops alternatus. The sequence goes on along the minus strand of JARGCV010000103.1, from coordinate 13,467,804 downwards.
GTGTTTATTTTTTTTTTAGATTGCACCCTGTAAACCCAAATATGGGAGGAAGGAATCATTCTTTCCTTTTGCTTGTTTCAGCTCAACCCAGAGCCATCTTGCAAGCACAAATATATATATGTTGTTTAAAATTGTTGACAAAGAAATAAGGGAATTTCTGATATAGCTATTTCGAGTTTCTTAACTCTCTTCAGTCAGACTCACCCTTCTGGGATTCGAACCTGGGCAGTCTGCATGCTAAGCAGATGCTTTAACCTATTGAGCCACAAGTTCTCTCCCTCTTTGTCAGTAGTCAGGGAGTAAGGATATGTGTCAAGTGTTTATTTTTTTAGATTGCACCCTGTAAACCCAAATATGGGAGGAAGGAATCATTCTTTCCTTTTGCTTGTTTCAGCTCAACCCAGAGCCATCTTGCAAGCACAAATATATATATGTTGTTTAAAATTGTTGACAAAGAAATAAGGGAATTTCTGATATAGCTATTTCGAGTTTCTTAACTCTCTTCAGTCAGACTCACCCTTCTGGGATTCGAACCTGGGCAGTCTGCATGCTAAGCAGATGCTTTAACCTATTGAGCCACAAGTTCTCTCCCTCTTTGTCAGTAGTCAGGGAGTAAGGATATGTGTCAAGTGTTTATTTTTTTAGATTGCACCCTGTAAACCCAAATATGGGAGGAAGGAATCATTCTTTCCTTTTGCTTGTTTCAGCTCAACCCAGAGCCATCTTGCAAGCACAAATATATATATATGTTGTTTAAAATTGTTGACAAAGAAATAAGGGAATTTCTGATATAGCTATTTCGAGTTTCTTAACTCTCTTCAGTCAGACTCACCCTTCTGGGATTCGAACCTGGGCAGTCTGCATGCTAAGCAGATGCTTTAACCTATTGAGCCACAAGTTCTCTCCCTCTTTGTCAGTAGTCAGGGAGTAAGGATATGTGTCAAGTGTTTATTTTTTTAGATTGCACCCTGTAAACCCAAATATGGGAGGAAGGAATCATTCTTTCCTTTTGCTTGTTTCAGCTCAACCCAGAGCCATCTTGCAAGCACAAATATATATATGTTGTTTAAAATTGTTGACAAAGAAATAAGGGAATTTCTGATATAGCTATTTCTAGTTTCTTAACTCTCTTCAGTCAGACTCACCCTTCTGGGATTCGAACCTGGGCAGTCTGCATGCTAAGCAGATGCTTTAACCTATTGAGCCACAAGTTCTCTCCCTCTTTGTCAGTAGTCAGGGAGTAAGGATATGTGTCAAGTGTTTATTTTTTTTTAGATTGCACCCTGTAAACCCAAATATGGGAGGAAGGAATCATTCTTTCCTTTTGCTTGTTTCAGCTCAACCCAGAGCCATCTTGCAAGCACAAATATATATATGTTGTTTAAAATTGTTGACAAAGAAATAAGGGAATTTCTGATATAGCTATTTCGAGTTTCTTAACTCTCTTCAGTCAGACTCACCCTTCTGGGATTCGAACCTGGGCAGTCTGCATGCTAAGCAGATGCTTTAACCTATTGAGCCACAAGTTCTCTCCCTCTTTGTCAGTAGTCAGGGAGTAAGGATATGTGTCAAGTGTTTATTTTTTTAGATTGCACCCTGTAAACCCAAATATGGGAGGAAGGAATCATTCTTTCCTTTTGCTTGTTTCAGCTCAACCCAGAGCCATCTTGCAAGCACAAATATATATATGTTGTTTAAAATTGTTGACAAAGAAATAAGGGAATTTCTGATATAGCTATTTCGAGTTTCTTAACTCTCTTCAGTCAGACTCACCCTTCTGGGATTCGAACCTGGGCAGTCTGCATGCTAAGCAGATGCTTTAACCTATTGAGCCACAAGTTCTCTCCCTCTTTGTCAGTAGTCAGGGAGTAAGGATATGTGTCAAGTGTTTATTTTTTTAGATTGCACCCTGTAAACCCAAATATGGGAGGAAGGAATCATTCTTTCCTTTTGCTTGTTTCAGCTCAACCCAGAGCCATCTTGCAAGCACAAATATATATATGTTGTTTAAAATTGTTGACAAAGAAATAAGGGAATTTCTGATATAGCTATTTCGAGTTTCTTAACTCTCTTCAGTCAGACTCACCCTTCTGGGATTCGAACCTGGGCAGTCTGCATGCTAAGCAGATGCTTTAACCTATTGAGCCACAAGTTCTCTCCCTCTTTGTCAGTAGTCAGGGAGTAAGGATATGTGTCAAGTGTTTATTTTTTTTTAGATTGCACCCTGTAAACCCAAATATGGGAGGAAGGAATCATTCTTTCCTTTTGCTTGTTTCAGCTCAACCCAGAGCCATCTTGCAAGCACAAATATATATATGTTGTTTAAAATTGTTGACAAAGAAATAAGGGAATTTCTGATATAGCTATTTCGAGTTTCTTAACTCTCTTCAGTCAGACTCACCCTTCTGGGATTCGAACCTGGGCAGTCTGCATGCTAAGCAGATGCTTTAACCTATTGAGCCGCAAGTTCTCTCCCTCTTTGTCAGTAGTCAGGGAGTAAGGATATGTGTCAAGTGTTTATTTTTTTTAGATTGCACCCTGTAAACCCAAATATGGGAGGAAGGAATCATTCTTTCCTTTTGCTTGTTTCAGCTCAACCCAGAGCCATCTTGCAAGCACAAATATATATATGTTGTTTAAAATTGTTGACAAAGAAATAAGGGAATTTCTGATATAGCTATTTCGAGTTTCTTAACTCTCTTCAGTCAGACTCACCCTTCTGGGATTCGAACCTGGGCAGTCTGCATGCTAAGCAGATGCTTTAACCTATTGAGCCACAAGTTCTCTCCCTCTTTGTCAGTAGTCAGGGAGTAAGGATATGTGTCAAGTGTTTATTTTTTTTAGATTGCACCCTGTAAACCCAAATATGGGAGGAAGGAATCATTCTTTCCTTTTGCTTGTTTCAGCTCAACCCAGAGCCATCTTGCAAGCACAAATATATATATGTTGTTTAAAATTGTTGACAAAGAAATAAGGGAATTTCTGATATAGCTATTTCGAGTTTCTTAACTCTCTTCAGTCAGACTCACCCTTCTGGGATTCGAACCTGGGCAGTCTGCATGCTAAGCAGATGCTTTAACCTATTGAGCCACAAGTTCTCTCCCTCTTTGTCCCACTTGACACATATCCTTACTCCCTGACTACTGACAAAGAGGGAGAGAACTTGTGGCTCAATAGGTTAAAGCATCTGCTTAGCATGCAGACTTCCCAGGTTCGAATCCCAGAAGGGTGAGTCTGACTGAAGAGAGTTAAGAAACTCGAAATAGCTATATCAGAAATTCCCTTATTTCTTTGTCAACAATTTTAAACAACATATATATATTTGTGCTTGCAAGATGGCTCTGGGTTGAGCTGAAACAAGCAAAAGGAAAGAATGATTCCTTCCTCCCATATTTAGGTTTACAGGGTGCAATCTAAAAAAATAAACACTTGACACATATCCTTACTCCCTGACTACTGACAAAGAGGGAGAGAACTTGTGGCTCAATAGGTTAAAGCATCTGCTTAGCATGCAGACTGCCCAGGTTCGAATCCCAGAAGGGTGAGTCTGACTGAAGAGAGTTAAGAAACTCGAAATAGCTATATCAGAAATTCCCTTATTTCTTTGTCAACAATTTTAAACAACATATATATATTTGTGCTTGCAAGATGGCTCTGGGTTGAGCTGAAACAAGCAAAAGGAAAGAATGATTCCTTCCTCCCATATTTGGGTTTACAGGGTGCAATCTAAAAAAATAAACACTTGACACATATCCTTACTCCCTGACTACTGACAAAGAGGGAGAGAACTTGTGGCTCAATAGGTTAAAGCATCTGCTTAGCATGCAGACTGCCCAGGTTCGAATCCCAGAAGGGTGAGTCTGACTGAAGAGAGTTAAGAAACTCGAAATAGCTATATCAGAAATTCCCTTATTTCTTTGTCAACAATTTTAAACAACATATATATATTTGTGCTTGCAAGATGGCTCTGGGTTGAGCTGAAACAAGCAAAAGGAAAGAATGATTCCTTCCTCCCATATTTGGGTTTACAGGGTGCAATCTAAAAAAATAAACACTTGACACATATCCTTACTCCCTGACTACTGACAAAGAGGGAGAGAACTTGTGGCTCAATAGGTTAAAGCATCTGCTTAGCATGCAGACTGCCCAGGTTCGAATCCCAGAAGGGTGAGTCTGACTGAAGAGAGTTAAGAAACTCGAAATAGCTATATCAGAAATTCCCTTATTTCTTTGTCAACAATTTTAAACAACATATATATATTTGTGCTTGCAAGATGGCTCTGGGTTGAGCTGAAACAAGCAAAAGGAAAGAATGATTCCTTCCTCCCATATTTGGGTTTACAGGGTGCAATCTAAAAAAAATAAACACTTGACACATATCCTTACTCCCTGACTACTGACAAAGAGGGAGAGAACTTGTGGCTCAATAGGTTAAAGCATCTGCTTAGCATGCAGACTGCCCAGGTTCGAATCCCAGAAGGGTGAGTCTGACTGAAGAGAGTTAAGAAACTCGAAATAGCTATATCAGAAATTCCCTTATTTCTTTGTCAACAATTTTAAACAACATATATATATTTGTGCTTGCAAGATGGCTCTGGGTTGAGCTGAAACAAGCAAAAGGAAAGAATGATTCCTTCCTCCCATATTTGGGTTTACAGGGTGCAATCTAAAAAAAATAAACACTTGACACATATCCTTACTCCCTGACTACTGACAAAGAGGGAGAGAACTTGTGGCTCAATAGGTTAAAGCATCTGCTTAGCATGCAGACTGCCCAGGTTCGAATCCCAGAAGGGTGAGTCTGACTGAAGAGAGTTAAGAAACTCGAAATAGCTATATCAGAAATTCCCTTATTTCTTTGTCAACAATTTTAAACAACATATATATATTTGTGCTTGCAAGATGGCTCTGGGTTGAGCTGAAACAAGCAAAAGGAAAGAATGATTCCTTCCTCCCATATTTGGGTTTACAGGGTGCAATCTAAAAAAAATAAATAAACACTTGACACATATCCTTACTCCCTGACTACTGACAAAGAGGGAGAGAACTTGTGGCTCAATAGGTTAAAGCATCTGCTTAGCATGCAGACTTCCCAGGTTCGAATCCCAGAAGGGTGAGTCTGACTGAAGAGAGTTAAGAAACTCGAAATAGCTATATCAGAAATTCCCTTATTTCTTTGTCAACAATTTTAAACAACATATATATATTTGTGCTTGCAAGATGGCTCTGGGTTGAGCTGAAACAAGCAAAAGGAAAGAATGATTCCTTCCTCCCATATTTGGGTTTACAGGGTGCAATCTAAAAAAATAAACACTTGACACATATCCTTACTCCCTGACTACTGACAAAGAGGGAGAGAACTTGTGGCTCAATAGGTTAAAGCATCTGCTTAGCATGCAGACTGCCCAGGTTCGAATCCCAGAAGGGTGAGTCTGACTGAAGAGAGTTAAGAAACTCGAAATAGCTATATCAGAAATTCCCTTATTTCTTTGTCAACAATTTTAAACAACATATATATATTTGTGCTTGCAAGATGGCTCTGGGTTGAGCTGAAACAAGCAAAAGGAAAGAATGATTCCTTCCTCCCATATTTGGGTTTACAGGGTGCAATCTAAAAAAATAAACACTTGACACATATCCTTACTCCCTGACTACTGACAAAGAGGGAGAGAACTTGTGGCTCAATAGGTTAAAGCATCTGCTTAGCATGCAGACTGCCCAGGTTCGAATCCCAGAAGGGTGAGTCTGACTGAAGAGAGTTAAGAAACTCGAAATAGCTATATCAGAAATTCCCTTATTTCTTTGTCAACAATTTTAAACAACATATATATATTTGTGCTTGCAAGATGGCTCTGGGTTGAGCTGAAACAAGCAAAAGGAAAGAATGATTCCTTCCTCCCATATTTGGGTTTACAGGGTGCAATCTAAAAAAAAAATAAACACTTGACACATATCCTTACTCCCTGACTACTGACAAAGAGGGAGAGAACTTGTGGCTCAATAGGTTAAAGCATCTACTTAGCATGCAGACTGCCCAGGTTCGAATCCCAGAAGGGTGAGTCTGACTGAAGAGAGTTAAGAAACTCGAAATAGCTATATCAGAAATTCCCTTATTTCTTTGTCAACAATTTTAAACAACATATATATATTTGTGCTTGCAAGATGGCTCTGGGTTGAGCTGAAACAAGCAAAAGGAAAGAATGATTCCTTCCTCCCATATTTGGGTTTACAGGGTGCAATCTAAAAAATAAACACTTGACACATATCCTTACTCCCTGACTACTGACAAAGAGGGAGAGAACTTGTGGCTCAATAGGTTAAAGCATCTGCTTAGCATGCAGACTGCCCAGGTTCGAATCCCAGAAGGGTGAGTCTGACTGAAGAGAGTTAAGAAACTCGAAATAGCTATATCAGAAATTCCCTTATTTCTTTGTCAACAATTTTAAACAACATATATATATTTGTGCTTGCAAGATGGCTCTGGGTTGAGCTGAAACAAGCAAAAGGAAAGAATGATTCCTTCCTCCCATATTTGGGTTTACAGGGTGCAATCTAAAAAAATAAACACTTGACACATATCCTTACTCCCTGACTACTGACAAAGAGGGAGAGAACTTGTGGCTCAATAGGTTAAAGCATCTGCTTAGCATGCAGACTGCCCAGGTTCGAATCCCAGAAGGGTGAGTCTGACTGAAGAGAGTTAAGAAACTCGAAATAGCTATATCAGAAATTCCCTTATTTCTTTGTCAACAATTTTAAACAACATATATATATTTGTGCTTGCAAGATGGCTCTGGGTTGAGCTGAAACAAGCAAAAGGAAAGAATGATTCCTTCCTCCCATATTTGGGTTTACAGGGTGCAATCTAAAAAAAAAATAAACACTTGACACATATCCTTACTCCCTGACTACTGACAAAGAGGGAGAGAACTTGTGGCTCAATAGGTTAAAGCATCTGCTTAGCATGCAGACTGCCCAGGTTCGAATCCCAGAAGGGTGAGTCTGACTGAAGAGAGTTAAGAAACTCGAAATAGCTATATCAGAAATTCCCTTATTTCTTTGTCAACAATTTTAAACAACATATATATATTTGTGCTTGCAAGATGGCTCTGGGTTGAGCTGAAACAAGCAAAAGGAAAGAATGATTCCTTCCTCCCATATTTGGGTTTACAGGGTGCAATCTAAAAAAAAAAAAATAAACACTTGACACATATCCTTACTCCCTGACTACTGACAAAGAGGGAGAGAACTTGTGGCTCAATAGGTTAAAGCATCTGCTTAGCATGCAGACTTCCCAGGTTCGAATCCCAGAAGGGTGAGTCTGACTGAAGAGAGTTAAGAAACTCGAAATAGCTATATCAGAAATTCCCTTATTTCTTTGTCAACAATTTTAAACAACATATATATATTTGTGCTTGCAAGATGGCTCTGGGTTGAGCTGAAACAAGCAAAAGGAAAGAATGATTCCTTCCTCCCATATTTGGGTTTACAGGGTGCAATCTAAAAAAATAAACACTTGACACATATCCTTACTCCCTGACTACTGACAAAGAGGGAGAGAACTTGTGGCTCAATAGGTTAAAGCATCTGCTTAGCATGCAGACTGCCCAGGTTCGAATCCCAGAAGGGTGAGTCTGACTGAAGAGAGTTAAGAAACTCGAAATAGCTATATCAGAAATTCCCTTATTTCTTTGTCAACAATTTTAAACAACATATATATATTTGTGCTTGCAAGATGGCTCTGGGTTGAGCTGAAACAAGCAAAAGGAAAGAATGATTCCTTCCTCCCATATTTGGGTTTACAGGGTGCAATCTAAAAAAATAAACACTTGACACATATCCTTACTCCCTGACTACTGACAAAGAGGGAGAGAACTTGTGGCTCAATAGGTTAAAGCATCTGCTTAGCATGCAGACTGCCCAGGTTCGAATCCCAGAAGGGTGAGTCTGACTGAAGAGAGTTAAGAAACTCGAAATAGCTATATCAGAAATTCCCTTATTTCTTTGTCAACAATTTTAAACAACATATATATATTTGTGCTTGCAAGATGGCTCTGGGTTGAGCTGAAACAAGCAAAAGGAAAGAATGATTCCTTCCTCCCATATTTGGGTTTACAGGGTGCAATCTAAAAAAATAAACACTTGACACATATCCTTACTCCCTGACTACTGACAAAGAGGGAGAGAACTTGTGGCTCAATAGGTTAAAGCATCTGCTTAGCATGCAGACTGCCCAGGTTCGAATCCCAGAAGGGTGAGTCTGACTGAAGAGAGTTAAGAAACTCGAAATAGCTATATCAGAAATTCCCTTATTTCTTTGTCAACAATTTTAAACAACATATATATATTTGTGCTTGCAAGATGGCTCTGGGTTGAGCTGAAACAAGCAAAAGGAAAGAATGATTCCTTCCTCCCATATTTGGGTTTACAGGGTGCAATCTAAAAAAAATAAACACTTGACACATATCCTTACTCCCTGACTACTGACAAAGAGGGAGAGAACTTGTGGCTCAATAGGTTAAAGCATCTGCTTAGCATGCAGACTGCCCAGGTTCGAATCCCAGAAGGGTGAGTCTGACTGAAGAGAGTTAAGAAACTCGAAATAGCTATATCAGAAATTCCCTTATTTCTTTGTCAACAATTTTAAACAACATATATATATTTGTGCTTGCAAGATGGCTCTGGGTTGAGCTGAAACAAGCAAAAGGAAAGAATGATTCCTTCCTCCCATATTTGGGTTTACAGGGTGCAATCTAAAAAAAATAAACACTTGACACATATCCTTACTCCCTGACTACTGACAAAGAGGGAGAGAACTTGTGGCTCAATAGGTTAAAGCATCTGCTTAGCATGCAGACTGCCCAGGTTCGAATCCCAGAAGGGTGAGTCTGACTGAAGAGAGTTAAGAAACTCGAAATAGCTATATCAGAAATTCCCTTATTTCTTTGTCAACAATTTTAAACAACATATATATATTTGTCCTTGCAAGATGGCTCTGGGTTGAGCTGAAACAAGCAAAAGGAAAGAATGATTCCTTCCTCCCATATTTGGGTTTACAGGGTGCAATCTAAAAAAAAATAAACACTTGACACATATCCTTACTCCCTGACTACTGACAAAGAGGGAGAGAACTTGTGGCTCAATAGGTTAAAGCATCTGCTTAGCATGCAGACTGCCCAGGTTCGAATCCCAGAAGGGTGAGTCTGACTGAAGAGAGTTAAGAAACTCGAAATAGCTATATCAGAAATTCCCTTATTTCTTTGTCAACAATTTTAAACAACATATATATATTTGTGCTTGCAAGATGGCTCTGGGTTGAGCTGAAACAAGCAAAAGGAAAGAATGATTCCTTCCTCCCATATTTGGGTTTACAGGGTGCAATCTAAAAAAAAAAAAATAAACACTTGACACATATCCTTACTCCCTGACTACTGACAAAGAGGGAGAGAACTTGTGGCTCAATAGGTTAAAGCATCTGCTTAGCATGCAGACTTCCCAGGTTCGAATCCCAGAAGGGTGAGTCTGACTGAAGAGAGTTAAGAAACTCGAAATAGCTATATCAGAAATTCCCTTATTTCTTTGTCAACAATTTTAAACAACATATATATATTTGTGCTTGCAAGATGGCTCTGGGTTGAGCTGAAACAAGCAAAAGGAAAGAATGATTCCTTCCTCCCATATTTGGGTTTACAGGGTGCAATCTAAAAAAATAAACACTTGACACATATCCTTACTCCCTGACTACTGACAAAGAGGGAGAGAACTTGTGGCTCAATAGGTTAAAGCATCTGCTTAGCATGCAGACTGCCCAGGTTCGAATCCCAGAAGGGTGAGTCTGACTGAAGAGAGTTAAGAAACTCGAAATAGCTATATCAGAAATTCCCTTATTTCTTTGTCAACAATTTTAAACAACATATATATATTTGTGCTTGCAAGATGGCTCTGGGTTGAGCTGAAACAAGCAAAAGGAAAGAATGATTCCTTCCTCCCATATTTGGGTTTACAGGGTGCAATCTAAAAAAATAAACACTTGACACATATCCTTACTCCCTGACTACTGACAAAGAGGGAGAGAACTTGTGGCTCAATAGGTTAAAGCATCTGCTTAGCATGCAGACTGCCCAGGTTCGAATCCCAGAAGGGTGAGTCTGACTGAAGAGAGTTAAGAAACTCGAAATAGCTATATCAGAAATTCCCTTATTTCTTTGTCAACAATTTTAAACAACATATATATATTTGTGCTTGCAAGATGGCTCTGGGTTGAGCTGAAACAAGCAAAAGGAAAGAATGATTCCTTCCTCCCATATTTGGGTTTACAGGGTGCAATCTAAAAAAAATAAACACTTGACACATATCCTTACTCCCTGACTACTGACAAAGAGGGAGAGAACTTGTGGCTCAATAGGTTAAAGCATCTGCTTAGCATGCAGACTGCCCAGGTTCGAATCCCAGAAGGGTGAGTCTGACTGAAGAGAGTTAAGAAACTCGAAATAGCTATATCAGAAATTCCCTTATTTCTTTGTCAACAATTTTAAACAACATATATATATTTGTGCTTGCAAGATGGCTCTGGGTTGAGCTGAAACAAGCAAAAGGAAAGAATGATTCCTTCCTCCCATATTTGGGTTTACAGGGTGCAATCTAAAAAAAATAAACACTTGACACATATCCTTACTCCCTGACTACTGACAAAGAGGGAGAGAACTTGTGGCTCAATAGGTTAAAGCATCTGCTTAGCATGCAGACTGCCCAGGTTCGAATCCCAGAAGGGTGAGTCTGACTGAAGAGAGTTAAGAAACTCGAAATAGCTATATCAGAAATTCCCTTATTTCTTTGTCAACAATTTTAAACAACATATATATATTTGTCCTTGCAAGATGGCTCTGGGTTGAGCTGAAACAAGCAAAAGGAAAGAATGATTCCTTCCTCCCATATTTGGGTTTACAGGGTGCAATCTAAAAAAAAATAAACACTTGACACATATCCTTACTCCCTGACTACTGACAAAGAGGGAGAGAACTTGTGGCTCAATAGGTTAAAGCATCTGCTTAGCATGCAGACTGCCCAGGTTCGAATCCCAGAAGGGTGAGTCTGACTGAAGAGAGTTAAGAAACTCGAAATAGCTATATCAGAAATTCCCTTATTTCTTTGTCAACAATTTTAAACAACATATATATATTTGTGCTTGCAAGATGGCTCTGGGTTGAGCTGAAACAAGCAAAAGGAAAGAATGATTCCTTCCTCCCATATTTGGGTTTACAGGGTGCAATCAAAAAAAAAAAATAAACACTTGACACATATCCTTACTCCCTGACTACTGACAAAGAGGGAGAGAACTTGTGGCTCAATAGGTTAAAGCATCTGCTTAGCATGCAGACTTCCCAGGTTCGAATCCCAGAAGGGTGAGTCTGACTGAAGAGAGTTAAGAAACTCGAAATAGCTATATCAGAAATTCCCTTATTTCTTTGTCAACAATTTTAAACAACATATATATATTTGTGCTTGCAAGATGGCTCTGGGTTGAGCTGAAACAAGCAAAAGGAAAGAATGATTCCTTCCTCCCATATTTGGGTTTACAGGGTGCAATCTAAAAAAATAAACACTTGACACATATCCTTACTCCCTGACTACTGACAAAGAGGGAGAGAACTTGTGGCTCAATAGGTTAAAGCATCTGCTTAGCATGCAGACTGCCCAGGTTCGAATCCCAGAAGGGTGAGTCTGACTGAAGAGAGTTAAGAAACTCGAAATAGCTATATCAGAAATTCCCTTATTTCTTTGTCAACAATTTTAAACAACATATATATATTTGTGCTTGCAAGATGGCTCTGGGTTGAGCTGAAACAAGCAAAAGGAAAGAATGATTCCTTCCTCCCATATTTGGGTTTACAGGGTGCAATCTAAAAAAATAAACACTTGACACATATCCTTACTCCCTGACTACTGACAAAGAGGGAGAGAACTTGTGGCTCAATAGGTTAAAGCATCTGCTTAGCATGCAGACTGCCCAGGTTCGAATCCCAGAAGGGTGAGTCTGACTGAAGAGAGTTAAGAAACTCGAAATAGCTATATCAGAAATTCCCTTATTTCTTTGTCAACAATTTTAAACAACATATATATATTTGTGCTTGCAAGATGGCTCTGGGTTGAGCTGAAACAAGCAAAAGGAAAGAATGATTCCTTCCTCCCATATTTGGGTTTACAGGGTGCAATCTAAAAAAAAAATAAACACTTGACACATATCCTTACTCCCTGACTACTGACAAAGAGGGAGAGAACTTGTGGCTCAATAGGTTAAAGCATCTGCTTAGCATGCAGACTGCCCAGGTTCGAATCCCAGAAGGGTGAGTCTGACTGAAGAGAGTTAAGAAACTCGAAATAGCTATATCAGAAATTCCCTTATTTCTTTGTCAACAATTTTAAACAACATATATATATTTGTGCTTGCAAGATGGCTCTGGGTTGAGCTGAAACAAGCAAAAGGAAAGAATGATTCCTTCCTCCCATATTTGGGTTTACAGGGTGCAATCTAAAAAAAAAAAAAAATAAACACTTGACACATATCCTTACTCCCTGACTACTGACAAAGAGGGAGAGAACTTGTGGCTCAATAGGTTAAAGCATCTGCTTAGCATGCAGACTTCCCAGGTTCGAATCCCAGAAGGGTGAGTCTGACTGAAGAGAGTTAAGAAACTCGAAATAGCTATATCAGAAATTCCCTTATTTCTTTGTCAACAATTTTAAACAACATATATATATTTGTGCTTGCAAGATGGCTCTGGGTTGAGCTGAAACAAGCAAAAGGAAAGAATGATTCCTTCCTCCCATATTTGGGTTTACAGGGTGCAATCTAAAAAAAAAAAAATAAACACTTGACACATATCCTTACTCCCTGACTACTGACAAAGAGGGAGAGAACTTGTGGCTCAATAGGTTAAAGCATCTGCTTAGCATGCAGACTTCCCAGGTTCGAATCCCAGAAGGGTGAGTCTGACTGAAGAGAGTTAAGAAACTCGAAATAGCTATATCAGAAATTCCCTTATTTCTTTGTCAACAATTTTAAACAACATATATATATTTGTGCTTGCAAGATGGCTCTGGGTTGAGCTGAAACAAGCAAAAGGAAAGAATGATTCCTTCCTCCCATATTTGGGTTTACAGGGTGCAATCTAAAAAAATAAACACTTGACACATATCCTTACTCCCTGACTACTGACAAAGAGGGAGAGAACTTGTGGCTCAATAGGTTAAAGCATCTGCTTAGCATGCAGACTGCCCAGGTTCGAACCCCAGAAGGGTGAGTCTGACTGAAGAGAGTTAAGAAACTCGAAATAGCTATATCAGAAATTCCCTTATTTCTTTGTCAACAATTTTAAACAACATATATATATTTGTGCTTGCAAGATGGCTCTGGGTTGAGCTGAAACAAGCAAAAGGAAAGAATGATTCCTTCCTCCCATATTTGGGTTTACAGGGTGCAATCTAAAAAAAAAATAAACACTTGACACATATCCTTACTCCCTGACTACTGACAAAGAGGGAGAGAACTTGTGGCTCAATAGGTTAAAGCATCTGCTTAGCATGCAGACTGCCCAGGTTCGAATCCCAGAAGGGTGAGTCTGACTGAAGAGAGTTAAGAAACTCGAAATAGCTATATCAGAAATTCCCTTATTTCTTTGTCAACAATTTTAAACAACATATATATATTTGTGCTTGCAAGATGGCTCTGGGTTGAGCTGAAACAAGCAAAAGGAAAGAATGATTCCTTCCTCCCATATTTGGGTTTACAGGGTGCAATCTAAAAAAAAAAAAATAAACACTTGACACATATCCTTACTCCCTGACTACTGACAAAGAGGGAGAGAACTTGTGGCTCAATAGGTTAAAGCATCTGCTTAGCATGCAGACTTCCCAGGTTCGAATCCCAGAAGGGTGAGTCTGACTGAAGAGAGTTAAGAAACTCGAAATAGCTATATCAGAAATTCCCTTATTTCTTTGTCAACAATTTTAAACAACATATATATATTTGTGCTTGCAAGATGGCTCTGGGTTGAGCTGAAACAAGCAAAAGGAAAGAATGATTCCTTCCTCCCATATTTGGGTTTACAGGGTGCAATCTAAAAAAATAAACACTTGACACATATCCTTACTCCCTGACTACTGACAAAGAGGGAGAGAACTTGTGGCTCAATAGGTTAAAGCATCTGCTTAGCATGCAGACTGCCCAGGTTCGAATCCCAGAAGGGTGAGTCTGACTGAAGAGAGTTAAGAAACTCGAAATAGCTATATCAGAAATTCCCTTATTTCTTTGTCAACAATTTTAAACAACATATATATATTTGTGCTTGCAAGATGGCTCTGGGTTGAGCTGAAACAAGCAAAAGGAAAGAATGATTCCTTCCTCCCATATTTGGGTTTACAGGGTGCAATCTAAAAAAATAAACACTTGACACATATCCTTACTCCCTGACTACTGACAAAGAGGGAGAGAACTTGTGGCTCAATAGGTTAAAGCATCTGCTTAGCATGCAGACTGCCCAGGTTCGAATCCCAGAAGGGTGAGTCTGACTGAAGAGAGTTAAGAAACTCGAAATAGCTATATCAGAAATTCCCTTATTTCTTTGTCAACAATTTTAAACAACATATATATATTTGTGCTTGCAAGATGGCTCTGGGTTGAGCTGAAACAAGCAAAAGGAAAGAATGATTCCTTCCTCCCATATTTGGGTTTACAGGGTGCAATCTAAAAAAATAAACACTTGACACATATCCTTACTCCCTGACTACTGACAAAGAGGGAGAGAACTTGTGGCTCAATAGGTTAAAGCATCTGCTTAGCATGCAGACTGCCCAGGTTCGAATCCCAGAAGGGTGAGTCTGACTGAAGAGAGTTAAGAAACTCGAAATAGCTATATCAGAAATTCCCTTATTTCTTTGTCAACAATTTTAAACAACATATATATATTTGTGCTTGCAAGATGGCTCTGGGTTGAGCTGAAACAAGCAAAAGGAAAGAATGATTCCTTCCTCCCATATTTGGGTTTACAGGGTGCAATCTAAAAAAAATAAACACTTGACACATATCCTTACTCCCTGACTACTGACAAAGAGGGAGAGAACTTGTGGCTCAATAGGTTAAAGCATCTGCTTAGCATGCAGACTGCCCAGGTTCGAATCCCAGAAGGGTGAGTCTGACTGAAGAGAGTTAAGAAACTCGAAATAGCTATATCAGAAATTCCCTTATTTCTTTGTCAACAATTTTAAACAACATATATATATTTGTGCTTGCAAGATGGCTCTGGGTTGAGCTGAAACAAGCAAAAGGAAAGAATGATTCCTTCCTCCCATATTTGGGTTTACAGGGTGCAATCTAAAAAAAATAAACACTTGACACATATCCTTACTCCCTGACTACTGACAAAGAGGGAGAGAACTTGTGGCTCAATAGGTTAAAGCATCTGCTTAGCATGCAGACTGCCCAGGTTCGAATCCCAGAAGGGTGAGTCTGACTGAAGAGAGTTAAGAAACTCGAAATAGCTATATCAGAAATTCCCTTATTTCTTTGTCAACAATTTTAAACAACATATATATATTTGTCCTTGCAAGATGGCTCTGGGTTGAGCTGAAACAAGCAAAAGGAAAGAATGATTCCTTCCTCCCATATTTGGGTTTACAGGGTGCAATCTAAAAAAAAATAAACACTTGACACATATCCTTACTCCCTGACTACTGACAAAGAGGGAGAGAACTTGTGGCTCAATAGGTTAAAGCATCTGCTTAGCATGCAGACTGCCCAGGTTCGAATCCCAGAAGGGTGAGTCTGACTGAAGAGAGTTAAGAAACTCGAAATAGCTATATCAGAAATTCCCTTATTTCTTTGTCAACAATTTTAAACAACATATATATATTTGTGCTTGCAAGATGGCTCTGGGTTGAGCTGAAACAAGCAAAAGGAAAGAATGATTCCTTCCTCCCATATTTGGGTTTACAGGGTGCAATCTAAAAAAATAAACACTTGACATATATATATATATATATATATATATATATATATATATATATATATATATATATATATATATATATATATATATATATATATATATATATATATATATATATATATATATATATATATATATATATATATATATATATATATATATATATATATATATATATATATATATATATATATATATATATATATATATATATATATAGTGTTTCTTTTTAAATTGCACCCTGTCAACCCAAATATGGGAGAAAGAAATCTTCTTTCTTTTACCTGTTTCAGCTCAACCCAGAGCCATCCACAAGAACTAGTATATATATGTTTTTAATTTTAAATTGCTAACAAAGAATAAAGGGAGAACTGGGATAGCTATTTCGAGTTTCTTAACTCTCATCAGCTAGAACTTACCCTTCTGAGATTCGAACCTGGGCTGTATGCATGTTAGGCAGTTGTATTAACCTCTAGGCCACAGGCTCTTTCTCACTTTGTCAGCAGGATCAGGGAGGGAAGAGATTTATATTAAGTGTTTCTTTTTAAATTGCACCCTGTCAACCCAAATATGGGAGAAAGATTTATCCAATGGCTCCCTAGGACACACCATCTACCAGAAGAAAACACACACAAACCGCTATCTGTACGCACTCTCACACCACCACCCAGCACAGATCAACTCCGTAGCCAAGACACTCATCTCCAGAACCAAATGCCTAGCTGATGAACAACACCTAAAAACCGAACTACACACTCTCACTAATGTACTAACATCCAACGGATTCCCAAGAAATAAGATTTCCAACTTAATCCAAAAAGAAACTCCCACTAAAATCCATGACAGAGAACAAGAAAATGGCAAAGCCCTCCTCCCATACATAAAAGGCACCACAGACAAAATCAGCAAAATCCTGCACAAATATAATGTCAAGACAGCATTCTGCACAAACAGAAAAATATCCACCATCCTAAGAAACCCTAAAGACAAAATTGAGTTATAAAATCAAGGAGTATATGAAATCCCATGTGCTGCTTGCCCCACTACATACATTGGACAAACCAACAGAAGAATAAGTGCACGCATTGAAGAACACAAAAACTCAGTCAAAAGAGAGGAACCAACTTCTTCCCTGGTCCAACACCTTAAAGCCACAGGACATGAAATTGATTTCAAAAAGACCAGAACTATTGCCAAAACTGAACACTTTAATAACAGAATAATCAGAGAAGCCATCGAGATAGAAAAACGCCCCCACAGCATGAACAAACGAGATGATACCTCCCGCCTACCAGCCATTTGGAAACCCACCCTTATTGACAAACGAATTCCTAACACAAAGATTGACACCAGAACCACACAGGATGCCACCTCCACACATCCACGGAAAAAGCAAACCCAAACCCACACCGATGATGAGGCAAGACCACAGACCAGGAGCCAGACCAGAGCTGCATCATTGGCCACTTTGAACCCCTCCAGCACTACAAAGCCCCTACCCAACCAGAACACTCCCCCAGCCAATCAGAACACAGCCAACCCCCCAGCCAATCAGAGCACAGCCAAGCCCCTAACCAATCAGAACATATCCAAGCTCCCAGCCAATCAGTTCAAACCCCCACTGGCAGTTAAAAGGAAAAAAACAGCTTAGACCACACATTGCTCCTAGAAGCAGAAGCCAAAAGCACCAGCCTGAAGATGATGAATGAGACTTCATCGAAATGTTGCCCAGACACTTCAAATTCTACGTGGGAGAAAACCCGAAGAACCAAAGACCTACATATATATACATATATATATATATATACATACATATATATATACATACATACATACATACATACATACATACATACATACATACATATATATATATATATACACACACACACACACATATATATATATATATACATATATATATACATATACATATACATATACATATACATATACATATACATATACATATACATATACATATACATATACATATACATATACATATACATATACATATACATATACATATACATATACATATACATATACATATACATATACATATACATATACATATACATATACATATACATATACATATACATATACATATACATATACATATACATATACATATACATATTGTTGTGAGTGTCTCTGGCCAGGCTGGTTACTTCTCAGATGATGACACAGCACCGGCAGGCCCTTCTGGGTGTTTTCCCCTCCCGGCAGCTGAGCCAGATAACGAGGAGCTTGGTATGCATGCTGAGTCAGAGGAGGATGACTCAGATGTGGAACAGGAAGCTAATTGGATTGATCCACGATACAGACGGTCTGATAGGCGAAGGGGTCAGTTGGGTGGAAGACGGACGTGACGTGTGGGAGGCTATATTAGCAGGGAAACGGAAGCCTCAGCCTTAGTCACGAGCAACGTTTACCCAAGGAGTGGCCTGGGGGAGTTCGCAGTGAGTTGTAACTGAGTCTCCTAGTGTGTCTGTTTAAATTGTTGAATAAAGCAGTTTGCCTTGAACTGCCTTCCTGTGAACTGTGCTAATTGACCAAGTCTTAACGACCTCATTAAGTGTATTCCTGGGAGCTGAGAGGGGCTAGACAGAACAGATTGCTCGTGACTCAGCACAACAAAGATAACAGAAAGGACGAACATTAGTCCGAGCTTTCAGTGACATCATGGAACAATTACTTGCTGATAACCCGGCTCTGTCTCAATTAGTGCAAACTCTCCAGCAACAAATTGGACAATTGCAACAGCAACTTCAAGCTGCAGGAGCCCAAGCTCCAGCCACCCCTCCCAGACAAAGCAGATGTTACTTAGCCTTGCCTGATAAGTTCACTGGAGAATGTAGTAAATTTCCAGCTTTTTTGAATCAATGTAAAATATTCATTGCCTCCACCCCAGCAGACTTTCAGCTGGATGAAACGAAGGTAGCGTTCATTTTAAGTCTACTCTCTGGCCCCGCTGCTGAGTGGTCGTCTCCTTTGATAGATGGACAAGATCCTGTCTTGCGTAATTATGCAGGATTCTGCCAGCTGATGGAAAGAGAGTTTGCTGACCCCCTTCGTCGGCAAAATGCCACCCGGCGGATACGAGAGCTACGTCAAGGATCGTGCTGCGTAGCGGACTATATATCAGAGTTTCGCCGCCTAGCTCAAGAAATTAAGTGGAATGATGAAGCTCTCATAGAAATCTTTCTAGATGGTCTGTCTGCCCAAATCCTGAATGGGTTGAAAGTGACTGTAATACCCACAACCCTGGCTGCATTATACCAACATTGTTTGGCTCTTGAATCGCAAACGCAAGCCATGGATGCCCGCCTGGCCAAACAGATGGTTCCAGTCACCGGCAATGCCAAGCCAGTTCCTGCACCACGCAGAGGATTACAGACCCTACCTATCACCCCACCCATCCCGGCACCCAGACGTCTTCTCCAATCGTTGCCGGCTTACACCGAGAGGCGTCCTGTACCCATGGCCAGTGAGGAACCCATGGATCTCGGTGCAGCTAGATCTCGCTTGACCGCGGCTGAGAAGGCAAGACGGAGAGCTGAGGGATTGTGCCTGTACTGTGGAGAGATGGGTCACTTCGTTATGGCCTGCCCCCAGAAACGACGTGGCACGGGAGGTCCTACTCCTGTTCCAGCTCGACCTCCCACTCAGCAGTTTCAAGCCACCTTGCCGGGAAACGGCCAGAGCCCGGCCTAATGGAAACATTGGGTCGGGCAGGCGTCAAACCCAGTCCCCGTTCCGCAGACGAAGACCCCGGTCCTCCGAGACATCTGATCCTAGCAACCAATATATGTCTGGGAAACCATGCCCAGGGCATTCCGGCACACGCCTTGTTGGATTCTGGAGCCACCACTAATTTCATAGATGAAGCTTTCGCTCGTCAACATGCCATACCTTTGTGCTCCGTGAAGCCGCCTATGTCGGTTGAGACAATCGATGGTCGTGAGTTGTTGTCTGGACCAATCAAGTTTATGACCCAGCCCATACGCCTGGTCATAGGACAACATGAAGAAGCCATCCAATTCTATATTGCCAAGGGACTTCATGTCCCCTTAGTTCTCGGCTTAGCCTGGTTGAGAACCCATGATCCTTGTGTGGTGTGGTCCCAGAACTTTGTTTCCTTTCCCAGTTTGCAATGCGTTGACCACGTACGCCACGTTTGTGCAGCCCAACTACCATCTCACCCTGACATCACCTTGCCGGCCGACCTAGCGGACTTTGCGGATATATTCAGTGAGAAAGAGGCAGACCAATTGCCTCCGCATAGACCATATGACTGTGCCATTGATTTGCTGCCAAATGCCAAACTTCCAGGGGGACGCCTTTACTCCATGTCTGAACCCGAGTTGGCCGCATTAAAAGACTTTGTGGACAAAAACCTGGCCAGGGGTTTCATTCGTCCCTCTTCCTCGCCTTTGTCAGCTCCTGTGTTATTCGTGAAGAAGAAAACCGGAGATTTAAGCCTATGCTGTGACTATCGGAAGCTCAATGCCATCACGGTGCGCAATCGGTACCCTCTGCCTTTGATTCCTGATCTCATGGACCGTCTCCGATCAGCGACCATCTTCACCAAGATAGATCTACGGGGTGCTTACAATCTGGTTCGCATCCGAGAGGGGGACGAGTGGAAGACCGCGTTTGGGACCAGGTACGGTCATTTTGAATATACAGTCATGCCCTTTGGACTCACCAATGCTCCGGCCGTCTTTCAACATTTCATGAATGACATCTTCCGGGATTTATTGGATCAATTTGTGGTGGTTTACCTCGATGACATCCTGATTTACTCCCCGTCACGAGCAACTCATCTTCAGCATCTCCGGCGAGTTTTGCAACGCTTACGAAAGCATCACCTTTATGCCAAGTTAGAGAAATGTCAATTCTATCAAACC
Organism: Bothrops alternatus; assembly: GCA_034064705.1. NCBI lineage: Eukaryota > Metazoa > Chordata > Lepidosauria > Squamata > Viperidae > Bothrops > Bothrops alternatus. The sequence goes on along the minus strand of JARGCV010000103.1, from coordinate 13,446,881 downwards.
ACCATTGAGTTTCTGGGACATGTGATTTCTCCACAAGGCATCGCCATGGATCCTGGCAAGGTTGAAGCCTTGCAAACCTGGCAACCCCCATGCAAAGCAAAAGATGTCCAAAGACTTTTGGGATTTGCGAACTATTACAGGATATTTATTCCGAGATTTTCTGCTTTGACTGCGCCCCTTACTCGACTGTTACGGAAAGGCATTAAGTTCCAGTGGGGCGATGCCGAGCAACAGGCGTTTCAGACCCTCAAAAAGGCTTTTGTTCAGGAACCCATTCTCAAGTATCCAGATCCTTGTCGTCCCTTTGTAGTGGAGGCCGATGCCTCAGATGTGGCAGTAGGGGCTGTGCTACTTCAAACACGCCAAGATGACGGCCCCCTGTTCCCGTGTGCTTATTACTCCAGGAAATTGAGTCCCTCCGAACGCCATTATACCATTTGGGAAAAGGAACTATTGGCCATCAAGACTGTTTTTGAGACCTGGAGACACCACCTGGAAGGAGCTCGCTACCAAATTGAAGTTCGGACTGACCATAAAAACTTGGAATTTTTGCAATCTGCCAGGAAATTGAATCAACGTCAGATCCGTTGGTCTTTGTTCTTCGCTCGATTCAACTTCAAAGTCACCTACATTCCAAAAGGGTACAACAAAAGAGCAGATGCCTTGTCCCGTAAACCTGAGTATTTACAGATCAAGGACCCCTTGCCTCCTCGAACCATTCTGCCTGTCGAATCGATAGCAGCCGTGCATGATCCGGTAGATCTACGACGACAGATTCGGGAAGCGCAACAACTAGATGACTTTGCGATATGAAAGAGACAAGAGGTGGGTCCCGACTCACCTTGGACCTTGTCCGAGGGACTATTACGCTGCCGCAACCTGTTATATGTTCCAGCAACCTGTTATATGTTCAGTCCTATGTGAATTCCTGTGTACGGTGCCGTCAGGCAAAACATGCCACAGGAGCCCCTCCGGGATTGTTACAGCCTTTGCCCACGCCGGAGAGACCCTGGGGAGCTATTTCCATGGACTTCTTGACTTGTCTACCTGTTTCTGCCGGCTACACCGTTGTCTTTGTCGTGGTGGACATGCTGACCAAAATGGCACATTTCATTCCTTGCCGAAGAATACCGACAGCCAAGGTCACTGCTCAGCTGTTCATTCAACATATCTTTCGGCTACACGGTTTGCCTGACAAAATAGTGTCCGACCGAGGAACCCAGTTCACCTCGGAGTTCTGGAGAGAACTCATGTCCGCGCTTCAAGTCCAAGTTAATCTAGCCTCCACGCATCACCCAGAGACTGATGGGGGTACAGAGAAAATGATTGGCATCCTGGAGCAGTATTTGCGTTGTTTCATCAACGACCAACAGAACGATTGGTCCAAATATCTCTCCGTGGCCGAATTCGCTTTCAACAACTCTCAGCACACTTCCACTCAGACCACTCCATTTTTTGCCAACTACGGCTATCATCCCAGATTTTTTCCGCTCACGCTCCTTGATTCTCCCGTTCCAGTTGCCGAGGACTATTTAACCGAACTCCAGTCAGTCCACGAGATGGTGAAGCAGCACTTGACTAAGGCCAAGGAAGACTACAAAAGGGTTGCAGACCGCTCGCGTCGCGACACGCCGCCGTTAGCTGTTGGAGATCGGGTTTGGCTCTCCACCAAGTACTTGTTTCCAGGGAGAATTCACCGCAAGCTTGATCAACGTTTCATGGGTCCTTTTCCTGTGGAGACGGTCATCAATCCGGTGACCTATCGTTTGACTTTGCCTAGGTCTCTTCGTGTACATCCCGTGTTTCATCGCTCCTTGCTTGTTCCTGTCAACCCTGATTCTCCGTTTCGACCTCCTGATCCGGGCCCGACAGCTCGCCGTGCTCACGTTCCTGTTTCCCGGTTGGAGGTGTCCGGCATCCGAGATTCCCGATGGCTCGATGACCGCTTCCAATATTTAGTTGATTGGACCGGGGGTGGGCCAGCCGCTGGCACGTGGGTAGATGCTCAGGATATTGAGGCTCCTGAGTTAATGTGGGATTTCCATACCGCGTTTCCCTCCAAACCACATCCCATACGACGGACCCCGAAGGAGGGGCCTGCGGGGGGGATAGTGTTGTGAGTGTCTCTGGCCAGGCTGGTTACTTCTCAGATGATGACACAGCACCGGCAGGCCCTTCTGGGTGTTTTCCCCTCCCGGCAGCTGAGCCAGATAACGAGGAGCTTGGTATGCATGCTGAGTCAGAGGAGGATGACTCAGATGTGGAACAGGAAGCTAATTGGATTGATCCACGATACAGACGGTCTGATAGGCGAAGGGGTCAGTTGGGTGGAAGACGGACATGACATGTGGGAGGCTATATTAGCAGGGAAACGGAAGCCTCAGCCTTAGTCACGAGCAACGTTTACCCAAGGAGTGGCCTGGGGGAGTTCGCAGTGAGTTGTAACTGAGTCTCCTAGTGTGTCTGTTTAAATTGTTGAATAAAGCAGTTTGCCTTGAACTGCCTTCCTGTGAACTGTGCTAATTGACCAAGTCTTAACGACCTCGTTAAGTGTATTCCTGGGAGCTGAGAGGGGCTAGACAGAACACATATACATATACATATACATATACATATACATATACATATACATATACATATACATATACATATACATATACATATACATATACATATACATATACATATACATATACATATACATATACATATACATATACATATACATATACATATACATATACATATACATATACATATACATATACATATACATATATAATCATCTTCAGGCTGATATATATATATCATCATCTTCAGGCTGGTGCTTTTGGCTTCTGCTTCTAGGAGCAATGTGTGGTCATAACTGTTTCTTCCTTTTAACTGCCAGTGGGGGTTTGAACTGATTGGCTGGGAGCTTGGCTATGTTCTGATTGGGTGGAGGTGTGTTCTGATTGGTTAGGGGCTTGGCTGTGCTCTGATTGGCTGGGGGGTTGGCTGTGCTCTGATTGGATGGGGGAGTGTTCTGTTTGGGTGGGGACTTTGTTGTGCTGGAGGGGTTCAAAGTGGCCAATGATGCAGCTGTGGTCTGGCTCCTGGTCTGTGGTCGTGCCTTATCATCAGTGTGGGTTTGGGTTTGCTTTTTGCGTGGATGTGTGGTGGTGGCATCCTATGTGGTTCTGGTGTCATTCTTTGTGTTAAGGATTCGTTTGTCAATAAGGGCGGGTTTCCAAATGGCTGGTAGGTGGGAGGTATCATCTCGTTTGTTCATGCTGTGAGGGCGTTTTTCTATCTCGATGGCTTCTCTGATTATTCTGTTATTAAAGTGTTCAGTTTTGGCAATAGTTCTGGTCTTTTTGAAATCAATTTCATGTCCTGTGGCTTTAAGGTGTTGGACCAGGGAAGAAGTTGGTTCCTCTCTTTTGACTGAGTTTTTGTGTTCTTCAATGCGTGCACTTATTCTTCTGTTGGTTTGTCCAATGTATGTAGTGGGGCAAGCAGCACATGGGATTTCATATACTCCTTGATTTTCTAACTCAATTTTGTCTTTGGGGTTTCTTAGGATGGTGGATATTTTTCTGTTTGTGCAGAATGCTGTTTTGATGTTATGTTTGTGCAGGATCTTGCTGATTCTGTCTGTGGTGCCTTTTATGTATGGGAGGAGGGCTTTGCCGTTTTCTTCTTCTCTGTCTTGGATTTTAGTGGGAGTTTCTTTTTGGATTAAGTTGGAAATCTTATTTCTTTGGAATCCGTTGGATGTTAGTACCAACTTCCCTTCCTGGATGTCTTAGTCTACAAGAAATCCAATGGCTCCCTAGGACACACGATCTACCAGAAGAAAACACACACAAACCGCTATCTGCACAAACACTCACACCACCACCCAGCACAGATCAACTCCGTAGCCAAGACACTCATCTCCAGAACCAAATGCCTAGCTGACGAACAACACCTATAAACCGAACTACACACTCTCACTAATGTACTAACATCCAACGGATTCCAAAGAAATAAGATTCAATGCACGCATTGAAGAACACAAAAACTCAGTCAAAAAAGAGGAACCAACTTCTTCCCTGGTCCAACACCTTAAAGCCACAGGACATGAAATTGATTTCAAAAAGACCAGAACTATCGCCAAAACTGAACACTTTAATAACAGAATAATCAGAGAAGCCATGGAGATTGAAAAACGCCCACACAGCATGAACAAACGAGATGATACCTCCCGCCTACCAGCCATTTGGAAACCCACCCTCATTGACAAACGAGTCCATAACACAAAGAATGACACCAGACCTACACTCACGAAAACCACACAGGATGTCTCCACCACACATCCACGCAAAAAGCAAACCCAAACCCACGATGATGAGGCACGACCACAAACCAGAAGCCAGACCACAGCTGCATCATTAACCACTTTAAACCCCTCCAATCCATACATGAAGCAAACTGACACCCACCATGAAGATGAGGCACGACCACGAACGCGAAGCCAAACAGCTATGCAGCTCACCATCTCTAATCCCCCTGCAACTCAGACTAACCTGAGCACAACAAAGCCCCCACCCAAACAGAACGCTCCCCCATCCAATCAGAGCACAGCCAACCCCCTAACCAATCAAAACACACCTCCACCCAATCAGAACACAGCCGAGCTCCAGCCAATCAGTTCAAACCCCCACTGGCAGTTAAAAGGAAGAAACAGCTACAGTCTCACATTGTTCCTAGAGGCACGAAGCCGAAAGCACCAGCCTGACATCGAAACGTCGCCAAGACACTTCAAATTCTACGTACATACATACGCAAATACACAAACACATACACACACACACACACACACACACACACACCTATAATAAAGGTAAAAAGGGATATATGCAGTGTTATCTTCATTTTAGATATCAAAAGGGTTTTGCGGCTCCCAGTGTTTTGTTTTCGGTGTAAACGGGTCCAGGTGGCTCTTTGAGTGTTTTGGGTTGCCTACCCCTGCCCTATAGCATTCTGGACAAATAATTATTCAATTTCTTCTTGAAATCCTCCAGCAAAGGAGCACAACTTGTGGAGGCAAGCCATTCCACTGATTAATTATTTTTACTGTCAGGAAAGTTCTCCTTAATTCTAGGTTGAATCTCTCTTTAGTAATCTTCCACCCATTATCCTGCCCTCATTTGTTTTGGAGAATAGGCCAATCCTCTCTTCTCCATACAGCCCTCAAGTATTGGAAGATTGCTCTCATGTTACCCCTAGTCCTTCTCTTCACTGGATTAGACATATCTAGTTCCCACAATTGTACAGTTTAGCTTTCAGACCCCTAGTCATTTTCTCTACACTCTTTCTAGAACCTCAATATCTTTTTTGCCTTTTACTTTATTTATTGTATGATTCTATAGATCACTCTGTGAAAAGAAATCTTAGAGAGATGACTGTTTTGTTTTATTGATTATATTGTAGGAGGACAGCACCCATCCCAGAGAAAGAAACATTTTGGGAAATATTAAACAGGCAGATTCCCAAAGAAATAATAGAGAAATTCTTTTAAAAAGCAGAAACTTTCCTCTCTCCCCAGCCAGAAACTCAACAGAAACCAGGTCTGTAGAAATGCAGATTTCATAATCTGTTCAGAAAGTTTGGAGCCAGGATGCTAGAAGCTGATGAGATTAAAAAAACAAAAACCCCTAAAATCTACATCCCCCCACCCAAACTCTAAGAACAGGAAACATGACCTTTAGGACATAATAGGATTTTAACCCACCAATACCAAAAAGGATACACTCAAAAGAACCTCAGGTCAAAGTTCAGGCCACAAGAACAGGAACTCCAAACACAAAAGCCCAAGAAGGTATAAAAACCCACCACTCCCAGCTACATGTGGTCAGCTGCTCCAGAGGCTCTTCAATAAACTACAACCTTCTTTCTAAAGCAGTCTCCATTTTGTTTATTCCTGGCTTGGACTCGACCCTGATGAAGATTTTTCATTCAACAATACTATGGCTTTGGAGTGTATAGGCCATAATAAATTATGGATACCTATTTAAAAAGACATATGTGATCAAGTTCAAGAAGAGTCCCAAGAACAGCATGGAAGCCAAGTCTTGTGCAGAACAATTAAAAGATCATGTTATATTTAGAGGAGATATGATAGTAGATTTCAAATATCTAAAGGGTCATCACAGAAAATTGGGTAGACTTATTTTCTATTTTTGTAGACTGCAGAACCAGTATCATTGGGTTGAAACTACAAGGAAAAAACTTCAGTCTAGATATCAGTTGTAATTCCCTAATTTCTTAATTGTTTAGGGGTCAAAAAACAGTAGAACATTTCTTCTTCCCTGAAGGTCTTCAAAGACTAATCATATGCCAGAAATTCTCTACTGGGCAGTCAGGGTTGAAGATCTTTTTCCATCCTTTGGATTCTATGATCATCAACTGGCATATTAATCCCCCAATGTCATCCTTTCTTCTGATTACCCTGATTGGAGCATGTTCTTCCATCTCCAAGGTCTAATAAGAAGATTTCCCCTGAATGTTAAAAATAAAAATTTGAAACAGGAAATTAAATAGCTTTCAGCCAATTCCCAGGATTAAGTTTCAATTTGACAAGAAGTCCCTTTTTGGTATCTGCTTCCAATCAATTCTACCCACCACTAGCAATTCTACCCACCACTTCAGAGACTTCTAGTACCTAATAATTTTAATATTAAGGAGTATGGGGGTTACATTCCCAGGCCTCCGGATATAGACTACTGCTGACTATAGAGAAGCTGTTCCTACTGCTTCAACCCTAGGCTACATATTGTTTTTCATCCATGTTTCAAAGGCATTTAGAATGTCTATTTGAATTCACAGATTGAGAACTATCAACAGCTATATTTTTGTGCATTGCCCATGTGTGAATTTAATAGCATCATTTTCATCATTGTAAAATGATCTGATCTACAAGGAGCTATTATCAATAGAAGTAAAATGTGTTATCAATATAAAACAATGGCAAAAGTTGCATTAAGTTGTATTACTGTTACTGATGGTAAGGCACAAGACTCTTGCCAAAAGATAATTTCTCAAAAGTATCTCCCTTTTCTCAAACTACAGTTCCCAAGATAGAGGGGGGAGGAGAGAAGGGAGACTTTAATATTTAATAAAGTATCAAATAAATGTAACTGAGTAGAAAGTAATTTGAAGGTGCTTGAAAGTTAATTACTTATAACATATATGATTGATAAATAATTAAACTGTTTCAAAACAATAGCCTGTATCCATTCCCTTACATTTTTCAGAGAGTAAAGCCACTTGATAGTGATGAATAATTGAAGCAGATTTACCACCAACAAACTTTGGTAAGTGTAACTGAGTGTCAGTCAGATCACCAAGGATTAATCTGGAATGTCAGCACCTAGTGGAATTTTTTGTGCAGAAACATTTGCTCAAATAAAACAATCCTGTGCTCAATTTACCCAATATAGATTTTAGTCAGAAATGCTAGATAACAAGAATTAGAATCTTGATAGTGTACTCAGAAGGGCAGAAGAAGGGTACCAAAGGCCACTGGATACATAGGGATATCAGAGTAGCAACAAACCAAGTCAAAACTGTGATGTATGTACTTCTTGATATATGATGTATATGTCTTGATATATGAAAGGAATTTAAGGGGAAAATAACACTTTTTTATTTTGAAATCATCACTTCACTGGTCCCAGTATTAAACGTGAAAAGTTATGGATAGTTCAATCAGCTGACTCAGTCATAAATAAAAATGAGTGCAAGTTCAAAGGATTTATTCTAACCACATAATAGTCCCTTTCTGCCTAAAACAGATATATTTGAAACACAAGGCATGACTGAATAAATTTGCTCATACATGCCTAGATTAAAATAGAAATTCTGTCTGTAGTAGTTATAGAAAATACAAGTTTATCTATCACAAAAAAGAAAATGTGTTTCTTCTATCATATGTTTTATTTCTTCTATTATATGTTTTCTATCTTCCATACCAGTAACTGTGAGAGGGATCTTGCACTTAAATATGAGCCAACAGTGTGCGGCAGCAGCCAAAAAAGCCAATGCAATCCTAGGCTGTATTAATAGAGGGATAGAATCAAGATCATGTGAAGTACTAGTACCGCTTTGCAAAGGACCACATTTGGAATTCTGGATCCAGTTCTGGTCACCACAATGTAAAAAAGATGTTGAGACTTTGAAAAGAGTGTGGAATAGAATAGAATAGAATAGAATAGAATAGAATAGAATAGAATAGAATAGAATAGAATAGAATAGAATAGAATAGAATAGAATAGAATAGAATAGAATAGAACTGGAAGGGACTTTGGAGTCCTTCTAGTCCAGCCCCCTGCTCAAGCAGGAGAACCTATACCAGGGATCTGCAATCTTAAACACTCAAAGAGCCACTTGGACCCATTTCCCAGAGAAAAGAAAACACTGGGAGCCACAAACTTGTGTGTGCATGCACACATACACACACAAGGGGTGGGGGGCTTGATTGAAGAGTTTAATTAAAAAGAAATAGAGGCTGCTGTGCATGAGTTCTCTCTCTCTCTCTCTCTCTCTCTCTCTCTCTCTCTCTCTCTCTCTCTCTCTCTCTCTCTCTCTCCTCTCTTTCTTTCTCTTTCTTCTCCCCCTCTTTCCTCTCTCCCTCCCTTTCCCTTTCTCTCTTTCCTCTCCTTCTCTCTTTCTCTCTCCCTTCCATTTTTCTCTCTCCCCCTCTCCCCCCTTTCCTCTCCCTCTTTCTCTTTCCTCTCTTTCTCTCTCTCCCTCTTTCCTCTCCCTCTCTCCTTCCCTCTTTTTTCTCTCTCTCCTTCTCTCTCCTTCTCTCTCTCCCTCTCTCCCTTTCTCTCTCTCTTTCCTCTCCCTCTCTTTCTCTTTCTCTCCCCCCTCTCTCTGTTTCTCCGATCTTCTGCTTACCTGGCAAGCTGGCTTCATGCTATTTTGCAACAAGCTGACACACATTCCTATTGGGCTGGCTCTCTCCTGCCCTTCCTGCTTCCTGCAGAGATGCAGCAAGGCAGGAGCCACACCCAATAAGCTTGTCAGATCGTAGGAGAACTGAGTGAGGCCACTCTCTTTTTTACAGACACACACACATATACACACAGAGAGAGGAAGGGAGGGAGAGAGAGAGAGAAAGAGAGAAGGGAAGCACAAGTGCCTCTCTCTGTCTCTGTCTCTGTCTCTTTCTCTGTAAATGGCAGAGGAGGCTGGGAGCTGCAGGAGAAGGGTCAAAGAGCCACAGGTTGATGACCCGTGACCTATGCCATATCAGGCAAGTGACTGTCTAGCCTCTTTTAAAAAATTTTCCAGTGATGGAGTGCCCATGATTTCTGGGGGCAAGCTATTCCACTGGTTGATTGTCCTCGCTGTCAGGAAGTTTCTCCTTATTTCCAGGTTGCTTCTCTCTTTGATCAGTTTCCAACCATTGTTTCTTGTCCTGCCCTCTGGTACTTTGGTGAATAATGTGATCCCCTCTTCTTTGTGGCACCCCCTCAAATACTGGAATACTGCTATTATGTCTCCCCTATTTCTTCTTTTCTTTAGACTAGCCAAACCCAAGTCCTGCAGCTGTTCTTTGTAAGTTTTAGTCTCCAGGCCTTTGATCATCTTAGTTGCTCTTCTCCAATTTTTTTCCCAAACTCTCAACATCTGTCTTGTGATATGGTGGCCAAAACTGGCTGCAGAAAATAACAACAAGAAAGATGGTGGTGGGGCTGGAGGCTAAAACATATGAAGAATGATTACAAGAACTAGGTATGTCTAGTCTAGGGGACTTTCTTATATTTATCAATAATTTTTAGTTTATACATATCCTAGTTGTTTTAACATTCAATCTTTTTAGACAATCAATGTCCTGGTTAGTTTTTCCCAATTTTTAGTTTTCCATTAATATTTAAATTTAACGTTTAATATTTATGATTTCCAAGTTTTAAATAACCCCAATTCCCTTTATCACAATTCATCACAAGATCTAATGTTCAGGATATACATCTTATCTATTTGAATTCTCACCATCTTACATCAACTAATTAATAATACAATATAATATTCTTATTTTCTGGTAATTTTCAAATATCTTAAATATAGTAACCAAAATGTCTCTTATTTCAACACTTAATACTTCTCTTTTTCTCTTAATATCTATCTCATATTTAATGATTTTTATGATTACCACTGAATAAGAAAATATTTATTACATTCATCAATAAATTGTTAGCTTATATATATCTTAATTACTTTTACATTTAACTTTTATAAGCAAATCAATGTTCAGATTTAATTGTTAATATTTATATTTCCAAGTTTTAAATGACCAAGTTTTCTTTATCTCAACTCATAACAATATCTAATATTCAAAGTACATATCTTATCTATTTGAGTATATTCTATTTTAATTCTCGCTAATAAGTCAAAACCCCAATTTTCTTCAGTCTTGTTCTAGCTTTCTTTCTTTGCCAAATTGTCTTCCATGTCCGTGTTTTTGAGTCATCAAATAAATCTCCCTGTGTTGTTATGTATATTGTTTGATGTAGAAAAAAACCATCCAGTCACCATTTTTTTGAGAGAACTAAGAAATCATCTCTCTATTTTTCCATCTTGATGTAGTTGTCCTGAACTGGTTATCTTCTCTTCAGTCTGTTCTTCTTCTTGATCCTCAGGTTTCTTCTGATTTATGTAGAAAGTCTTTTCCCTTTTCCATATTATCAGTCTCTTTTCTGGATTTTTCCGTTGACTTATTTGTTAGTTGAATACTCTATCATAGTATTTAATTGTTGAATCCTCTGTCATAGTATTTAATTGTTCCATTTTTTCTGTTATGTTCTGTATAGTTGATTTTTTAGTTGTAATCAAAGTTCAAGTTCATATATCTGAGCTGACATCTTGTTCTTTTCTGTAATCTTTTATTTCATCAGTAGCTGTAAGAATAGTTTGATTAATTGTTTTCAACATAAAGAGAATCTGTTCCTGATCTTCATCCATATTATCTTAGTAGTGTATTAGGTTAAAAGCTTTACAATCAGAGAATGCAAAAAAAATTTGTCACTGAGTATGAAACACAGCTGGGCTTCTCACAGCTGATTTCTCAAGGTTACATAAGTCTTATCTATTGTCTGGGCTGCTGGCCAAGTCTCTTTTCACCAATAACAATTTGTAATAGATTTAGCCACAAGATGTCACCCCTACCATTTAAAGTTTTCTTTTAAATCCAAAGTTTTTATAATCTTTTCAGTTTTGCTTCTTTTTTTATAAGTAAAAACCCAGATCTTCAATAAGAATAGAGAATCTTTTAATCCACAAACTTTGAAAAATAAAATTCCAATTAGGATCAAGTTATTCTTGCAATGTTTTAAACTCCCCTGGATAGTTAGTCACCACTGTTTCTAGAGGGAAGAGTAAAATCTCCCTTCCCCCTCCACAGGGGGGAAAATACTTTAAGTAGCTTATGCAGGTAAAAAAGATAGTTAGGATTTAAGAGAGGTAGATCTCATCCAGTTTCATCTGCGCCACTTTATAGTTGCCTGGTGGTAAGTGTGACTTTGGCTGTGTGCAGCCTAGTGACAAGCCATATTGCTATGGCCAGTCTTTCATCCGCCAGTTTGGAGGGCTACCCTGGATCGAGTGGAAGGGCTACTGACCTCCTGCGATCAAGCAGGGATCCCCTCCTTGCTGGTCGCCCCTACAGGGTGACTTTCGACCCTTTCCAAGGTCCCCCAGCAAAGCGAAACTGGATGCAGAAGATGGAGCTCGCCTTCCAGATGTCCATGGCAGCCACATCAGCAAACCGGAAGTCTAATATATTACTAAAACCCTCATTGTCATTAACTTTAATTGGGCAAAAGGGTGCATCATAGGGCAATAATTTTTAAACCAAGGTACCTCGAATGAACTAACTTAAAGAATCTGTCCAAAATCCAGGACTCACGATTCTCAAAGGAATGAAATTTCAGAAAGTTGGGGCTGCTTGAGTACTGCTGGGCTGCTACTGCAGTCATATGGTATTTATTTTCAATGTTCCATGACAGTTTCTCAGCCAGTCTCACAATCCCTCCCCCCCCACACACACACAGAAACCATTTACTTGCCTGCTGGAAAGGAAAGAAAAGAGGAAGGAAGGAAGGTGAAAGGACAGAAGGAGGAAGGAAGATTTCTGATGGTCCCTTCTAGCTTCCCACAAGAAAATTCAATAGGAAAACTGGCAAGAATGAAGTCAGTCCTGGTGCTTTTTTGCTCACCTATGGTCATTTTGTTTTCCTGTTTAGATAATGAAATATCTTTGAAATAATAAACCAAGTAATATAATAAAAGAAGAATAAAATAAGAATATGGAAGTAAACAGTTCTTAACCATATTATAATACAAGAGTGAAGCCAAATAAAAGTCCAATAGTTATTCATGGTGATAGAGATTAGCCCTAAGTAGGGGAGATAACTAGCACATGGAAGATAAATTCAAGATCCAGAAGGACTTGATAGACTTGTGCATTGGGCCCTATCTAGTAGGAAGCAGTTCAACGGTGAGAAAACTATGGTCCTGCACTTAGGCAGAAAACCCAATGCATAAGCATAGAATAGTTAGTACCTAGCTCAACAGAATTACCTGTGAGAGGGAAGCTGAGACCCTAGAACAGTGATGGCGAACCTTTTAGAGACCAAGTGCCCAAAACCCACCCCTGCCCTGCTCCCCCGCCCCCACTCCTGCTTGGCCCCTGCCCCATGCCCACTCCATCCCTTGTCCCGCCTGCCCACAGGGCCACCTACCACCTCCATGGCCTGCCGCAGATCACCCAGGCAGCCCAGCAGCATCATGGTGGCCACACCCTCTGCATGGGCCTCACAGCATCATTGCGCGAGGGCAGAGTCTTGTCCCCGCTGCCTGGCTCCATGTCCTTGGCTGCACTGCTCCACGTGGGCCGTACCTGGGGGCAACTCTCCTCTGGGGAGCTACTGGTGAGGAGGGGGCTGCAGGGGGAGTCAGGGCTGGGGCGATGGTGCATGTGCCCACAGAGAGGGCTCTGAGTACCACCTCTGGCGCATGTGCCATAGGTTCGCCACCATACCCTAGAAAGAAAAAGAATAACAAAGATGGTAAGGGGTCTGGAAGCTAGGCCATGTGAAAGGTTAAGGAAACTGGATAAATCTAGCCTAATGAACAAAAGAATTAGGAGTGACATGATAGCTGTCTTGCAGTACTTGAGGGGCTGTCACAAAGAAGGGGGAGGGCCAACTTATTCTTCAAAGCATCTGAGAGAAGAACAAGAAACATTGTTGGAAATTCATTAGCACTAAGGAGAAATTTCCTGACAGTGAGAACAATTAATCAATGGAACAGCTTGTCTTCTAGAGTAGTGGATGTTCCATCATTGGAGATTTTTAAGATAGACTGGACAACCATTTGTCTGAAATGTTATAAGCAGATCTCCTGCCTTGAGTACGGGGCTGGACAACAAAACTTCCAAGGTCCCTTCCAACACTATCATCCACACTGGGAGTTCAACAAGGCAGACTCATCTGTGTGACTAAGTTTCTATGAAGCTGCCAATAGTACCAGTATCTATTAACACATGCAGGCAATGAGAACTGCATCATATAATAATATATATTATTAAATTAATGTATCAAAGACCAACTATTGAGAGGACAAATTGTGTTAATTATACACATAGGAGATCCTTGGTAGAATATTTACTAAAACTAGGAAAAATTAAGAATGTTAAGATGTGCAAATATTGGTAGAAAGATAATTTATAGTACGTGTTGCATTACAAGAAATGAATAATGTCAGTATAAATACCTACTTTCTTACATAAAATTGAAAATTGGGTGACTCAGAAAAAAGTATAAGTTGGATAAAATGGGATAAAGGAGATGAGGTAGAATAAAAATGATAAATATGATAAATGTAATAAATGAACACAGACTGAATACAAAAAATGACCTTGAGATAGTATATTGAGGTGATATCAGTGGTGAGAAGGATTGATTCATTTACTTCTTTAGCAGTTTCGGGGCTCTGACATGATGTTTATGGACCCACTTGTTTTGTGAGGAGGGAAGGTATTTCCATGCTACTAGGTATAGAGTTGTCCCATGATACTTCCTAGAGTCTAGGATTTCCTTTATCTTGAAGTGTTGTTCTCCTTCAACCATGATTGGAGGGGGGGAGGTTTGGCCGTAAGGGTGACTGTTCTTCTGCTTTCAGCACCCTTAAATAGGTGCTGTCTTAGTACCTCTTTGATTAATTGCATAAATACTGCGGGGGCCCCTTGTAGTCCAAACGGCAAAACTTTGAATTGGTAGCACCTCATTGGGCAATTAAATGCAGTTTTCCATTCATCCCCTTCCATAATTCTAATGCAGTAATACACTTTCCTTAGATCTAGGTTAGTGAAAAGTTTTCCTTTCGAGAGGTGGGATAACGTGTCCTTTATGAGGGGTAGGGGGTATAGGTTGCTTTCACTGATTGCATTCAAGGTGCGGTAATCTACGCACAAGCGTAAAGTGCCATCCTTCTCTCTAAAGAGGACCAGTGCAGCTACTTTAGACTTGGAATGTTCAATAAATCCCCTTTCTAGGTTTTTATTTATGAATCTTTCCATTTCCACCTTCTCCCTAGGGCTCATACAGTATAGTCTGGGCTTTGGGAGTTTTGCCATGGGCTTGAATTCTATGGGTCAATGAGGGAGAAGCTCATCCACCCTCTCCTCACTGAAAACTTCAGCAAGGTCTCTGTATTCCTCTGATATTTTGGGTAGTCCCTTCTCCCATTGATGCTTTCTCCATTCTTAATTTTGGTAGGACTCCTTGGGGGTTTACATCCATAGGGATGAATTCTGCCTTCCTTCAATTTACCCAGGAGTTCCATCTCTTTAACCATTCCAGCCCTAAGATCACTGGGCATTCCATGCTTGGGGTCACTACAAACATTATGTTTTCCTCATGGTTTCCCAGAGATAGGAGGACTGGTAAGATGGCTAGGGTAGCTGACACCTGCTATGGACCCATCTAACTGGCCAAATGAGATTGGTTGTTTCAGCCTCCTCACTGGGATGCCCAAGTTCCCCACTAGCATCGGGCTAATGAGGCAGCGGGTGCAGCCAGAGTCTATTAAGGCTTTCACTTTGACATCTTTGGGCATGGAGGGAGCTAATATTGTCACTGTCTTGAGGAGGGGTGTGATGGGTCCACTTACCAGGGGTTCACCCTCCGAGCTGTCGTCCGAGGTGTCTGCCGGCCCTGTGGTGTAGGCTGGAGTTCTCTCCCCATGTTGGGCAGAGGTTGGGGACTCCACAGCCTCTATCGCCCTCATGGTGGGTTCTTTTGGCTTGGCTGGGGACTGGGGACTTCCCAGATTTCCTGGCCAGTGATCGGTCTGGGTTGTGCTGAGGAGCTTTTGAGTGGCATTCTATGGCCCGATGCCCCTCTCTCCTGCATTTGAAACAGCCCGTTGACTTCTTGGCCTTAGCTGGAGGTTTCACTGGCTCATGCGTCAGCTCAGGCAGCGAGCGGCCCCATGGTTTTCCTTGGTGGTGCCTCTTCAGTAGGTCGATCCCTGCTTCCTCTGCCAGGATATACCATTCATCAAGTTGGTATGGATCCCCCCGGGGCAGGTAAGCATCATACAAGTTGTAATTTAGGCTGTCTTTGAAATGGCTAAGGAGGATGTCTTCCGGCCAGTTCAGCTTGCTGGCAATGTCCGGAATGCTTGTGTATATTCAGCTACCAGGCATCTGCCCTGCTTCACTGTTTTGATTCTTTCGCGGGCTTTGCGATCAGCCAGGGCATCCTCAAATCGCCTTCTCAGACAGGACATGAAACGGTTGAAGTCATTGAGCTCTGGGGCATTGGAATCATACACGTTCACCACCCAATCCGCGGCCGGTCTGTCCAGAGTGGATTGCACGATACAGACACGGGCTTTGTCACTAGAGATGTCCCACTCGTATTCTTCAATGTAAGTGGGGACTTGGGTTAGGAAAAACCCCAAGCGTGGCGGCTCCCTCTTGAATTTTGCGTCCAGTGGTGGGAATCTTTGAATGGAATGGTGCCTTCGCTGTCAGCGGTATTGTCTTCCATCCTGATTGCCATCTGCGGATCAGCGGGGAGTTGGGGCTGCTGAATTGGTAGCTGCTGGTTCAGTGGATGTCCCTGGGACTACAGGTTCTGATTCCCCCTCAGTGTCTCTCCAACTGTAGCTCCAGGTACTGGTGTGGCTGCGGGGCTCAGATTTCTCCTTCCCTAGAGAGCTGAGGGTTCTTTTCATCATGTCAATAGCTTTCTCTAGGATCCAGTTGGAGTGTTGTTCCTTCCTCTTCGCTAACATGCCAGGATTTCTCCATCTCCTACTTCCATTCTGGTTGGTAGCTGCCCTGTCTCAGGGTCACCTTTCTCAATCTCTTTTCCCACTCACCTTTCTTTCCAATGCCCATTGCCCACCAAGGTTTGTGGTTGTGTGTCTCCACCACCTCTTCTTCTGAGGAGCATGATATTTCAGATCCTGACAGCTGGCAGGATCTCAATCGGGGGGAAGGCTCCCTTTCTGTGGGGTTTTTTTCCTTGCCTGCCTCGTCGTCCGACATTGTAATTTTTGCAAAGTCCCCCAGTAATGTTCTTCCTTCCAGGTTGACTATTACTGCAGATCCTGTCTAATGTAAGGACCCACTTCAACCCACATCTTAAGAAAGCAGAACTCTTGGAAACAATTTCTTCCAACAGGAACTTTTATTAAGAGTCGTTGATAGCAGGCATAATAGACAGGATCTGAGGGATTCCCTTACAGATCAATATTTTAAAGTGTCCCTAAGCAAACCCCACCCCACAGTTCATCCGGGTGGTTCAGAACGGCAAATCCCCAGGAGTTAAATCCATCGATAGGAAAGGAAAGATAACATCAGTCCAGCTCCATTTGTGCATGATCATTCCATAGCTCTTCACACTTCATTTTGATGACAGAGAAATAAACCAGGTCCCGGAGGTTTGTATCTCTTCCCTCCCTTTTCCTAGCTGCTTGGGAGGGAGGAGAAGTTCAGAGGGGTACATAGTATAGGAGGCAATTTGTTACATTGTAATGGTTAGCAGACATGAAGGTGAATAAACAAGGTTACTTTGTAGTGAATAGAACAAGGGTCGGCAACCTAAAACAGTGAAAGAACCACTTGGACCCGTTTCCCTCACAAAAAAATACCTGGGAGCTGCAAAATGTGCGCATGCACGTGCACACGCGCACACACGTAATGGGGCTTGATTCTGAATTGAGTGGACTGACCAAAAAGCGAGGTAAAAATATGGCAAATGAATGACACTTCCCTCTCCAACAATCACAGAGCGGTACTTCATCCCCTCTTGACAATCTTGACTAAGACGTGAGGGGCAGCATAAATGATTTCAATTAAATCATTTTCACGGGTATTGCCAGCGCAAAACACAGATAAAGGCCCGCCCAGGGAAAACTTACTGCAGGATGAGGCCAAGCAGGGTTTCGCCACTTCACTTTGGAAACAGCACAAGATGAAAGCTCCGCTGTGATTTCTGTTTCCCCGTAATCATTGAGATAATACCTCGCCTCTTCTCTCCCATGGAATCGCCCCCGCTCACTTCACCCAATCAACAGTCCCTGCGCAACCCCTCCCACAAAAGAGCTGGTTAACAGCTGGGCATGAGGGATCTTCCCATCCATAGAATGCTTAGGGGGCTTCGTTAATGGTTTTAAATGTTTTAAATTTAACCGACTTTTAGGGGAATTCTCAGCTTCTTAAGGATCTGATCCTGGGCGGCAGTTATATGTGGGTTAAATGGGCACAACTGACTTGAAGCCCCAGCATCGGCTTGTAATGTTGCCAATGACAGAATCCCTCATTTGCTCAGTGGCTTCAGTAAGGGTTGAGGGGCAACGTTATACATACCATCCGGGGGAAGTCTCACTGATTTCATGGAGTCTGATTTCTTGGTGTGAATATTTAAAACTCCTCAATGCCTGTGATTTGAATTCTGCCTCAACAGAGTCTTGCAAACTCAGCTCCTGCCAGGGAAGCAGCACCTTTTGGGATGGGCTATGAGCAATTGCATGCTTCGGGGAAGGAGCTTCCTTGGCAGGAGCCGAGTTTGCAAGCCTCATTGGCAAGCCGGGAAAACTGAAGGTCCGGATGGTTCCCTCCTGATGCGGAGCTGCACTGCCTGGTCCTGGGCTGATGGGGGAGAGGGTGGGGGGGTATCCAGGGCTAAAAGGACTAAAAAGTCCTCCAGGACAGGCTCGAGGGCGGCCCTCTTTCCCCGGCTGCAGGAGAAGGGGAGGCGCAGGCTCTCCACCTGGGTGGGCAGGCGAGAAAACCCCCGAAAGTAGGAGGGAATCCTCTGGACCTTCGATTTTCCAGGCTTGTCAACGAGGCTTGCAAACTCGGCTCCTGCCAGGAAAGCTCCTTCCCCAAAGCATGCAATTGCTCAGAGCCCGTCCCAAAAGGTGCTGCTTCCCTGGCAGGAGCCGAGTTTGCAAGCCTCGTTGGCAAGCCGAGAAAACCAAAGGTCCGGAGGGTTCCCTCCTGCTTTCGGGGTTTTTCTCACCCGGGTGAAGAGCCTGTGCCTCCCCTTCTCCTGCGACCGGGGAAAGGGGCCCGGCCCCAAGCCTGTCCTGGAGGACTTTTTAGTCCCTGGATACCCCCCACCCCCTCCCCCATCAGCCCAGGACCAGGCACTGCAGCTCTGCATCAGGAGGGAATCCTCCAGACCTTCAGTTTTCCTGGCTTCCAATGAGGCTTGCAAACTCAGCTCCTGCTAGGGAAGCAGCACCTTTTGGGATGGGCTCTGAGCAATTGCATGCTTCGGGGAAGGAGCACGGAGGCCTGCAAGCAGGCAGGCAGGCAGACAAACGCTGGGTAGCACGAACTAAGCGGTGATCAAAACCCCGAAACCTTTTGCATTTGTTTGCAAAGAAGCAGTGAAAGCCGGTCCAGCTGGTCATCGGGGTGTGGAACTGGGCTGCGGATGCCAGGCCTTGCTCACCGGCAACGCTGGAGCCTCCCACACCAACCAGTAGGTCTTCCGTGCCGCTCCGCTCAGACTGCCGGCTTCTTGCTTTCTCCCCCCCCCCGTCTATGTCGAGCCCATGGCGAACAGCGTCCCACAAACCAAAGAAGTTGAACCAATCATTTCAAACTTCTTTTGTGAGAAGTTTGAATTGATTGGTTCAACTTTTTAGTCCTATTTTTTGGGGAGGCACTGCACTTGGCTGGGAGCCACAGGAGATGGCTGAAAGAGCCGCATGTGGCTCCGGAGCCGCGGGTTGCCGACCCGTGGAATAGAGGATGTGAAAGTAATAAACCTGCATGTATATCCCCCCTCTTCCTTGGGAGTACAGCAGAATCCAGGGAAGGGTTAGAATTGGTTTTAGATCAGAGAAGATAGATAGACAGGAAATATAACTGGATTCTGACACTGAGAAGATGAGAAGAAAGTTTTGAGTGGACAGCATTGCTGAAGATCTTTTTGTAACAATAAAAAAGATTGTTGGACCTTTTTTCAGCTTTCTTTCTTTTCCTCTTACCTCCTGCTTTTAATTTATTTTGTTACTATTCTTACTCTTTTTATGTCATTTGCATACAGTTAGTCATTCTGAAATGGAATAATGTTATGGTTATGTATTCATGTTACAGCATCCTATTGCTTATCCAGAGTAAATGAGAAAGTTCTTCCATAAAAAGTTATAGTAAAGAATTAAAACAATCTTGAATTAGAAGAATTAGAATTAGAATTATAGAGTTGGAAGGGACCTTGTAGGTCATCTAGTCCAATCTCCCACCCAAACAGGAGACCCTACACTATTTCTGACAGATGGCAGCCCAGTCTCTTCTTGAAAGCTTCTAGTGAGGAAACTCCTACAACATCTGAAGACAGACTGTTCTATTGATTTATTGTTCTCACTATCAGAAAATTTGCCCTTATTTCTAGGTTGAATCTCTCCTTAATCAGTTTCTTTTAATTATTCCTTGTCTGGCCTTCAGGTGCTTTGGAAAATAAGTTGATCCCCTCCTCTCTGTTGCAGCCCCTCAAATATTGGAAGACTGCTATCATGTCTCCCCTGGTCCTTCTCTTCACTAGACTAGCCATGCCCAGTTCCTGTAGCCATTCTTCATATGTTTTAGCATCCAGTCCCCTAATCATCTTTGTTGCTCTTCTCTGCAGAGAGAGACTCATTCTAGAGTCTCAACATCCTTTTTATAGTATGGAGACCAAAATTGGTTGCAGTGTTCTAGGTGTGGTCTTACTAAGGCTTTATAGAGTGGTATTAGTACCTCATGTGATCTTGATTGAATCCCTTTGTTAATGCAATTTAGGATTGCATTGACTTTTTTGACTGCTGCTGCACACTATTAGCTCATATTTAATTGATTGTCCACTAACATTCCAAGATCCCTCTCACAGTTACTGCTATTAAGCCTATATGTGTACTTTTGGTTTTTCTTGCCGAAGTGTAAGACTTTACTTTTATCTACATTGAATTTCATTTTGTTAGATAAGGCTCATTATTTAAGTATGTCAAGATCCATCTGGATCTTGAGTCTATCATCTTGAGCAGGGGTAGGCAACCTTTTTATGATTCATGGACTTCAACTCCCTGCTGACTCAGGAATTCTAGGAGTTGAGGTCTATGAGTCATAAAAGAGCCGGGGTTGCCTACCCCTGATCTAGAGTGTTGGCTATTCCTTATCATCTGCAAATTTGATAAGTTCTCCTTCTATTTCCTCATCTAAGTCGTTTATGAAGATGTTGAAGAGTACTGGGTGTAGGACAGAACCTTGTGGTGGCCCACTGCTTCCTTCCTTCCATGTAGATGTAGTACCATTAAGGACTACTTGTTGAGTACAGTCTGTCAGCTAGTTAAAAATCTATCTGATGGTGATGCTGTCTATCCCACTCTTTTTAGCTTTCCAAGAAGTAGGTTGTGGTCTACTTTGTCGAATGCCTTGCTGAAGTCTAAGTATACTATGTCCACAGCATTTTGCTGGTCTACTAATTTAGTTACTTGGTCAAGGAATAAGATTGATTTGGAATGATCTGTTTTTAACAAAACCTTGCTGACTTCTAGTTATAACTTTATTTGTTTATAGATGTTCGCAGATCTATTTTTTGATTATCTTTTCTAGGATCTTCCCAGGTATTGATGTTAAACTGATTGGTCTGTAATTTCCTGGGTCCATTTCCCCCCCCCTTTTTTTGAAGATGGGAACCACAATATCTATTGGGAGGCGAAAAAAAATTCTACACAAATGTATTTAAAATGAAAAAGAAAAGAATTATACCAGCCGCTCAATAAGGGTGGCAAGATGTTACAATGTAACAGAAAAAGCCAAAACTACTTGACTCCTATTTTAACTCAAAAGGTATGTATTCTGAATTGAAATATGGGAACAATAGAAACAGGAAATACTTCTTTATTTAGAATAAGTCTAAATCTTGGGAGGCAGATAGATTACATTTTCAGATACAGAATAATATTACTGATGATCTAGCCAAACATCTTTTAGAAAGTAGCAAATGATTGGTAGAAGAGACAGGTTTTATTTAAAAAGTGCTGTTAGTAGTACAGATATCTGTGAAAATTCTAGGGCAATGCATAAAATGCTTTTTTTATTGCTTCCTTTCATGGAGAGGATATTATTCCTTCCTTCCCATGAAGCCTATGGATACTGGCCAAAATATAGAAATAATATTACATTTTTCTTGTACTATTCTAAAGTAGTATTTTACTTTGGCTATCTCTAGACATGTCATGAGATGTAAGTAAGCTTGAATATGCTGTTTATCTGACCAAAATGTTATGCTGCATCTCCTTTTTTTTTGTAGTTTTAGAATTTGCTAACAATAGGATAAGTATGGGTTGATGTAGTGTTTTAAATATTTTAGTTATTTAGAAATTTTAGTACATGAATGGAGAAGGAATGATCAATTTTATAATAGCTGAAGTTCAGAAAATCATAGAGAACACGTAAAGCAATTGATGTGAATAAGATCAATAGATGAGATACAACTAGAACCACTATGGACTGGCAAAGGACTTCTCAGAAAGTTAAGAAAAAGAGTAAAGAATTGGCAAACTTCTCATAACAAAAAGGCAACAAGGTCAAGATGATTGTTATAAAGTACCAATAAGGAATAATAACATCCAAAACAATAAAGATGTTATGCAGAAGCTACTAAATCAGCGGTTCTCAACCTGTGGGTCGTGACCCCTTTGGGGGTCGAACAACCCCTTCACAGGGGTTGCCTAAGACCATCGGAAAACACATATTTCCGATGGTCTTAGGAACCGAGACACCGCTCCTCTATCCGAGGGCTTTTCAACCGGGATACTGATCGAACATTCCAATGCCCACATGCTGGGAAACTGATCCGAGCACAGCAGCAGAAGCCGCAAACTGTAGCAGAGTTGGCTACAATGAAGCCAGCTGCTTCAACCAGGCGCCGGTGGCCTCCTCGGGATGCCCTGCCCATTGGTGACATTCCCGCACCATGTTCCGTGATGCCAGGGAATCCCCGCCCCGCCGGAGCCGGCCACAATGGGGTGCCGGCCAACTGCTCTAACCAGGCACCGACGGGCCGGCCTAGGTTGCACTGGAGTCCCGCATACTGCCCGGTAGGCTGCTGTCAGCTGTTCTTCCTGCATGGTGTTTCTGGTGGCCAGCTGCATTTTGGCAGCCAGCTGTGTGGGCCCCTTCCCTCGTAGGAATGTCGCACCCACAGGGCTCGGCAGCCACAATGGTGCCGCACACTCAGTAGCCACCTCTCAAGCACCACCCCCTGCCCGGCACTCATTGGCCATTAGACGCTGCCTGTCGGGCACAGCGCAGTCTCATTGGGCCGTGGAGGCGGTCGAGGTGATCGCCAGCTCCTAGGCTCAGGCCGGCCACCTGTCAGAATCTACATCCTGCGATTGGTTGGCTCCCTCATTGTGTCCCTCCCCCACAGAAAGGGCATGGCTCTTATGCAGGCTTGCCCCCTCATGGGGCTCCTGATTGGCCCTGCGCCCGGGCACCCCACCCCCTGAGAAGTGCGGCCAGGAAGTCCCTTTCCCAGGGAACCGCACGATCCCAGAGCTACCGTAGGCCCCGCTGGCCGAGAAGGCACACCGGAGTCCCGACTCCCGGGAAGGCGATCAGCTCACTCATCTCCCATCGCCCACTCTGCCTGGCTTGAGCCTGGCTGGAGCAGCATTGGTACTTCCAAAGGTGGCTGCTTCAAGGTCACATGGGCAGCCCTCGGCCACTCCCCTCTCCTCCAAATCGATCCCTGATTGGAGAGAGAGAGAGGGAGGGAGGAAGAGAGGGAGAGAAAGAGAGAGGGAGAGAGAAAGAGAGAGGGAGAGAAAGAGAGGGAGAAAGAAAGAGGGAGAACGAGAGAGGGAGAAAGAGAGAGGGAGAGAGGGAGAGAAAGAAAGGGAGGGAGAGAGAAAGAAAGAAAGGGAGAGGGAGAGAGAAAGAGAGGGAGAGAGAAATAGAGAGGAAAAGGGAGAGAGAGAGAGAGAGAGAAAGAGAGAGGGAGAGAGAGAGAAAGAGAAAGAGAGGGAGAAAGATAGGAAGAAAAAAGAGGGAGAAAGAGAAAGAGGGAGAGAGAGGGAGAGAAAGAGAGGGAGAAAGAGAGAGGGAGAAAGAGAAAGAGGAAGAGAGAGAGGGAGAGAAAGAAAGGGAGGGAGAGAGAAAGAGTGGGAGAGAGAAAGAGAGGGAGAGAGAGAAAGAGGGAGAGAGGGAGAGAGAAAGAGAGAAATAGAGAGGGAAAGGGAGAGAGGGAGAGAAAGAGAGAGAGAGAAAGAGAGAGGGAGAGAGAAAGAAAGAGGGAGAGAAAGAGAGGGAGGAAGGGAGAGAGAGAGGGAGAGAGAGAAAGAGAGGGAGAGAGAGGGAGAGAGAAATAGGGAGAGAGGGAGAGAAAGAGAGAGGGAGATAGAAAGAGAGAGAGAGAGAGATTAAATTAGTAACATGGTTCTTAAGCAAAATTACAGTTATGAAGTAGCAATGAAAATAAGTTTATGGTTGGGGGTCACCACAACATAAGGAACTGTATTAAAGGGTCACGGCATTAGGAAGTTTGAGAACCATTGTACTAAATCAAATATCAGGGTCCTGAATGCATGCTAACAAACTAATAGTGAACAAATTCACAATCAGAAAACAGGAATTTTGACTAACTAGTCATTAAAAGTCATATACCAGAAAAATATACCCATAACGTTGGCCCCCATAAATCAAACAGGTGGTACAAAAGCACTTTCCTATTTTATCCTTTAATGGAACAGAAACTTTTCACCTCCATTAAAAATGGGTGGTAGTAGAAAAGAAAAAGTTTACTAAATCAGCCACTTTGATTGGCACCTGACTGGGAAAAGATAGGCATGCCAGAAGTTATAAAAGGTTAAAGTTAAAAATATGCACTTAGATGTTATATTAGTTATCATATTTTATTTACTGAATCTAACTTAGCCAAAGTAAGAATATCTATAAAAGCACAATAAACTATAATGAAGATTTGCATATTACTGAGAAATGTACCTATATGCATACAAATTGACTAGTTGGGGTGTTTTGTGCAGAGGGGTTTATAGTTCCTATTCTTCATTCTCATGGATGATTTATAAACCTTTCTTCTCTTTAAGTCTTTAAGTTAAAGAAGCCATTTAGCTCTACATGTTGACAAAAGTAATTAAAAGAATAATCAACTTCAGCCAAACACACACATACTTACACCAACCAAAAAGAAAGTCTCTCTAACAATGATTCTTATATACTTTCCTGGCAGGGATATTTTTTTTTGTTAATCTAATACCTGTTAATCTTCTATCTAATTAGGGTTATGATCCACCAGAGACTGTTTTAGACTTCATTTGTCTGGGTTGTATTTTATGGCTCAGTAGTCAGCCAGCCATTGTATTTCTTATGTGATTGTAGCTTAGGTTGTTCAGGCATTACTGGCACATCAGAGCCCTTAGAGAGAACATGCCACTACAATTTGTGAGTCACCCATTTTTGCTCTACCTCAGCCTTGTCATGTATGTGCCTGTCAGGATTCATATCCATCTTCATTACTCCAGAGGCAAAAAGTCATATTTTGTTTCTGTTCACTTGTCTGATTTCTTGCCGATCTTATTCCTATCTACAGAAACAAATGCTATCTTCTTCGATTTTAAAGTAGAAACATAAAATGCTGGCCTTGTCCAATTTACATTAATGAAACTTTTGATCCATAATGTAATCCGCACATAACTGATTTAATTTTCTATGTATTATTATTATTTAAAATACAGGTATACAAAATAAACTAAATATCAGTCTTAAGTCCTAAGCATATAACTGTATGCATTTACACTATATATGTACAAACTGAAAACCAGTTTGGTGTAGTGGTTAAAGGCACAAGGCTGGAAACCAGGAGACCTCAAGTTCCAGTAATGCCTCCTGACAATCCCGTGTTCAAAAATCTTGCCAAGAAAACTGCAGTTACTTTTCCAGGTAGTCACCAGGAATCAAAAATGTCTTGAAGGCATGTATACACATTTATACTTTTTGTCCCGTTCAGAAGCTTTTGAAACTGTGGAGGCACTTATGGTAGAAATATAAGTTTATTGTTATGAACTCTCAGTTAAATTATTTAATATTCTATATGTTTAATAGCAAAAATTAAATCAAATCCATTTCAAAACCATATAAGACTCTTTCACATAAAGCCAAATTTTGGTAAAACCAGTTCTTTGTACTACAATTCTTTCCATTAATGAATTACTGTATTTTGTAAGGTAAGCATATAAACACTGCTTCATCTGTACTTCATTGGCATACAGCAAACAGCTCTATGAAATCACAAAAAGCAATTCCAGTTCTATCAAAAAGATAGCTAGGCTCCAGAAACTATGTGGCAAACCAGCAGAGAAAAGAAGTCCTGGAGAGGATCAATTCTCACAGACAGGCCAGCTGCAACCCTCTCAAATTAATGTTATAACATTTGTTGTTGCTGAACTCCAATACTAAGCCACAAGTAGGACCATACTGGGTAGATTGAGGGGAAATATACCACAGCAAATATGATTGGGTGGAGATTCCCAATTCATCTTAAGGCAATAATAAAAAAAGAATAAAAAATACTGTTTTATTGAAATAAAAAATTCTGGACCAATGAGCAAACTCTGAGCCTTAGCAATAATACAGCAAGAGTTAATAAAACAGGAAAGACAACAGGGTCCTTCTGAAGAATCCAGATATCTTCCCAGGGTTTCCTCAAGTCCATTTTTCAAGACAAAAATGGCCAGTCCATAATTAGAGATGACTCCCAGCACCTTAGTTTGCATTCGCAGAAGATTAGCAGCCTATTTTCCCCCATTTTAATCCTTAGACCCTCCACTCTTCCCCCCACAAAAGGTCACCAAATTTGGGCTATTTGTAAACATTCTGTCTTACTCATAAGTTCCTCTTTCCATTTTTTGAACTTATCCATTTTGTCTTTCAGTTTATCAGAGAGCTCTTTTTGTACCATGCTGGGTTTTTTGGATTTCTTGTTTGGATTTCTTGTTTTCTTTTTCAGTGGTATTGTGCTGGATTGGATTTTTATAACTGTATTTTTCAAAAGTTCCCAAGCTTCTTGAGTTGCTTCCCCTATAAGTGGAGCCAGCTGTTAGAGCGAGCAGCGGTGCAAATGGTTTCTCCGGCATCACCAATCACTTGTCCCAGGTTCATGGGGCTCATTCAAGCAGAGAGAAGCCTCGCAGGGGCGGCGGAAGGTGTGGGCGACCTGCTGTTCTGTCGTTCGTGGCGACTGACATCAGGAAGTGGGTGAAACCCAGAACTGAGCAGATCGGGAAGAAGGCGACCAGTAATGGCCGCCGAATGATCTGACAGCTGGACGGAGCTAGCAGGTAATAGCGGAACGACGGTGTATTAGACTTGACTTGATTGATTTTCCTGAAGCTTTCATGAGTAGACTCGGAAGACGCACTTAAAGGGATAGCTGAAAGCGAAAGCCTGGCAAAAAGAGTGCCGGAGTAGCAGTGAGGAGGCGGCGAGTGAAAGGGACAAGAAGAGAGGCCGGAAAGGGCCCAGCTACGAGGAAGCCAGGAAGCAAGAATTAGAGACTCTGTTATCTTAAAGGGACAACAATTGATTTTTTCTTAATTGACGCCAAGGACCTGTTTGAGATTCTTGACTTTTGGCCTTGATTTTGACTTTGGAGCAGATCGGCTGACGAAAAGGTGGTTTCTTTGGGAAAGAACAGTGATCGATTGACAGGAGGAACTGGACTGGGACAATGACTTGCAACTTCGAAAGGTGCTTGCTGAGAGAAAGGAAATTTAAGAGAGACTGAAGGGCGTATTGGACTATAAAACTGCAATCTTATAAGTCAGAACAAAAAAGATAGAAGGAAACATTGGGGAAGCTTAAAATTAACATTTGATACTGAGGTATTAGAATTTGAAATATACCGATAGACTTATATTTATAGATTACGATAGCGATTTTTGTTGTTTTAGTATTGAGGAATATCTGAGGGGGAATAAGGTGGGAAATTATTGATGTTATTGATGTATATATAAATATTAATTGAAATTAAGAATAGCTTAAAGAGATACAAATTGGAAGGAAGAAAAGAGGGAAGTGAAAGATGGACATTTTGGAGGAATAGTAAACTGTGGGAAAGTTTACAAAAAATGGCAAGCAATCCAAATTTATCTAAGTGATGGGGGAAAGAAAAATGCAATACAAGGTTCTAGCCCTATGAGTCAGAAATCGTTAGATGATATGCTTCAAAGGGAGCATTCCAATTCATTTAAAGACTGAAGGTAATGATGCAGGCAATGCAGGAAGCTATGTTGAAGAACCATGAGGAAATTAAAAAGGAGTTAGAAGTGGTAAGAAGTGATACAGGACAAATAAAAGAGAAAATTCAGGCAATGGATGGAAGATTTGAAGCCTTCTAATAGCAAATTGCAAAAAATGAACAGAAGCTGCTGGAAGTAGAACAAAGAATGGATAATGGGGAAAAGAAGGTCAAAGAGATGAATAAAAACTTAACCTTGGCCAACAAAAAATTAGTGACAGCAGTGATGTTACTGGAAGTGGAGAAGGCAGCTCAATACCTCAGATTTCAAAATGTTATAGAAGAGAGAGGGGAAGACCTTTAAGATAAAATGGCAGACCTATTGGTAGGAGCTCTTGGGATAGACAAAGAAGAGATAATTGCTGTAATGGATGAGACATACATGAGACTACAAATCAAAAAAATATATAAATATGTGTTAGAATATAAATTATATGAGGAACAAGTTAAAAAAACGATGGTTACCTGGGCAATAGATTTGGGACATGCTATAAACCTGGACCAATGGCAGCAAATTTGGGAACGTAACAACAAAATTACATTGGCAACAACTTATAAGGAAAATCTTTATAAGTTGCTTTATAGATGGCATTTACCGCCGGCCAAGCTTGCAAAAATGTATAGTTACTCACCATTCTGCTGGAAGTGTAAAAGGGAAAAGGGGTACTTTTTCATGTTTGGTGGACTTGTAAAAAGGTACAGGTCTATCCTTCATGAAGTCATCTTTTAGTGTATTTTGGTTTGTAGAATAGTCAGATATAGTCAGAAAGTCATTTTTAGGATTTAAGGAGGAATTTCTGGTTCTTAGTTCTGTAGTAATTTCTTTCATTGTAGCAAATTCCTCTTTAATCTCCCTTAATTCCTCTTCTGATAGGTTTTGGTCTGTAGAATAAACAGATGTGATCTGAAAGTCAGTTTGACAGTTTGGGGTAGAGTTGAATCTTTGTTCTGTAATGATCCCTTTCCTTATAGCACATATTTCTTCAGTAACCTCGTAAATCTTTTCCAATATAAGCTTGCAATTTAAGTGAGAGTGAAGTTTCTCCATTTTAAAAGTGGATAAAGAAAACCCTTTCTTTATTTTTTTTATTTAATGAAAGCTGTAATTAAACAGTGTCCACCCCCTCAGTTCCCACAGCTGCATCAGGTTATCTTTTCCAGGAATAGTTTGAAGGTAAGCTCCTTCTCTCCAAAGACTACTCCACAGTTGCAATATTAATTTTTCACCACTAGATATCCTCAGTAAATAAAAAAAACTTTTCCAGACACCATTTTTCCCCCTTTTTTCTATCTTTTAAAGGAAAGAGTGTAGGAAGAAATAATTTTCCAATATTAACTACTAATACAATTCGAAAAAGTGTTTTTTCTGTATCCCAAAATAAATAAAAATAAAATGTAGTCTTTAAAGATTCTTTGTTCTCAGCGCCTTTCTTCCCACACAAACAGAAGCTGCTTTTTCCAAACAGAGAAACAGTCGGAGAAGGGGTCAAGAGCTGTGAGTGGGGGTCGAGAGCCTCTGAAAATTCCCTGGAAAAGAGTTCGGGAAGAAAGAAAGAGGACTCCCCTCGGGCGCTCACGATAGCTCACGATAGCTCCAGCCAGGAGCTGTGTCTCTGTCGGCTGACAGACTTACAAGCTAAGACCAACCTCTGCGTGAGGAAAACTTTGCTAAAGAGGCAAGGAGACAGAGGGACTGAACGCAAGAGCCTAAAAAAGCAAGTATTTCTTATATTATACAGCTGATTAACTACATTCACAATAAACAAAAAGTATCCAAGATGGCGAAGACTTTTACTTTGAAACGAAAGTAACCGGACGAGAGAGAAAGTGAGACGGTATTGCGAGAGTGAACACTAGAGGGCGGTCTAGACGCATACCTTAAAAAACCTTACAAAATATACACAAGAAAAAGAATAAAAGGGCTGCAAGAGGATAAAATAATAATAATAAAAAAGAGACTATAAAAGGAAGCATCTTGGTAATATAAGAGTAAGAATTAATCTTCTGCAAAAAAAAAAAAGCCTGGCTAACAGGGGACTGAACTCAGGATGGCCACTAAGCAGTCCAAAATAATACCCTCAAAGGTGGCAACACCCTCCCCAGGCCAGTTCCTTAAAACACCAGGGAACAACCTACCTGGCCCCCCATCTTCCTCCATGCCTAGGGAAGCCCCCTGCCTACCCAGGCCTCTCCAGAAAGGCATATGATGAAAGAATTAAAAGAGATAATGTCAACAATAGAGAGAAAGCTGGAGGCAGTTGAAAAGAGGATGGAGGAAGTTGATAAGAAGATAGTGGGAATGAGTACACAGATGGAGAGACAAGGCAAAGAACTAGAACAGAAGTTGAAGGAACAAAGCAGAGAATTGGAGAGGAAGATGGAAGCACAAAGCAAAGCTGTTACTGAAGACCTAGACCAAATCAAGGAAACAATAAAAACAAACAATAAGAAAATGAGAGAAGATATTGAGAAAAATTTTAAGAAGGTCTGGGAGGGGGTTGAAAAAAGGATGGAAGAGGTGGAGAGCCGAATTGAGGGCCAGATGGCTGAGATGAAATGCGAGGTGCAAGACCAATCAACTATGATGCAATATTGGCAGATGATGACAGCCATCACGGTCAGGGGACTGGGTGAATCAACAAATGAAAAGCAAGAAGATTTGAAAAGAATTTTTGTAAAAGCCTTGGTACAATTTTTGGGAGAGAAGGCTGAGAATATCTCTTGGCAAATCGACAGAATCCACAGAGTCAACTCATGGATCGCAAAAAACAAAAATCTACCAAGAGATGTGGTTATCCATTTTGTAACAAAGGGATTCCGAGACCGTATTTCTACAACATCCTATAACAAGAAATTGTATGTAGAGGGGCAAGAGGTGGTGGTATTGAAAGAGATCTCCCCAAAGATGTTAAGAGAAAGAAAAGACTACAAGTTCTTGGTCACTGAACTGAAAACACGTGCTATAGAATATCGATGGGAAGCCCCAACTGGAATGTCATTACTCTATAAAGACAAAAGATACCATCTGAACTCAATCCAGAATGCAAAAGAATTTCTTAAAAAGGAACTGAAGGCGGGGAGATCCCTGCCCACAACACTAGATAATGCAGATTGGCCACGTGAAAGAGGAATGGACTTAGAACAATGATCAAACTCCCCAGAAGCACAGACCACTACAGCAGCAGGAGAAGAAAAAGGAGCTTCTCGGGACGCGACTGCACAGAGGATGGATGTCAATAAAATCATGGAAGCAGGTCAGATTAAAGAGCTAAGGCAGACGAGAGCTACTACTAAACGCATAGAACAGCAAGAGAAGACCCCACAAAGCAATATGAACACCAACCTGGATACCATGGGAGCGAGACCAAAGAAGAAAGCAGGGGAAAAAGCGGAAATGGTCTGGCAGGAGTGTCCCGAAGCCGATCATGACAAGTAAATATTTGACTTGGAACGTTAACGGGTTAAACTCCCCACAGAAAAGGAAGAAAATATTTCATTATCTGAATCAAAGTAAAAATGATATAATCTACTTACAAGAAACACACATCAGAACGTCGGACCAGAAATATTTAACCAACAACAAGCTAGGCACACAATTTGTTGCAGCGGCAGCAGTAAAGAAGAATGGCATAGTCATCTATGTGAAGAAGCATATAAGAGCTAAATTAATAGAGTCAGACTCTCAAGGTAGATATCTAGCAATCGAAATAGTAAAAGATGATAAGAAAATTCTTTTGATGGGCATATATGCACTAAATCAACAACAAGGAAAATTCTACAAATTGGTACATAAAAAGTGAATACAACTCAACTACAGATCATGTATTATAATGGGAGACTGGAATGGTGTCATAGAGGTCGGCCTGGATAAAAAGAAGACAGCACCAAACCCGCAAAAACACTCCAAGTTGCCTAAATCCTTCTTTGACATAAAGGAGGACTTCAACCTGATAGACATTTGGAGGGAAGGACATGGCAAAGAGCAAGAATTTACCTTTTTCTCAGACAGACACCAATCATTCTCAAGAATTGACTTTATATTAACAACCAGCGACTTGCTTGTTAGCCTAAAGAAGGTGAAAATCTTACCCAAAGTACTAACAGACCATAACCCGGTGTGGATGGAATTAAGACATGGACAGAAACCTAGGAGATCCTGGAGAATTAATGAAAACCTGTTCAAATACGACATAAATGTTATGAAGGAATTCTTTAGCATAAATATGAATAAGGAGACACCCATAGAAATGATATGGGACGCCAGCAAGGCATACATGCGTGGGATTCTCATGGACATGAACAAAAGGCACCGTTGCAAACAAGAACAAAAAAGAAAGGAGTTAGAAGAGGAGATAAGTAAGAAAGAGCAACTATTAATAAAAAGACCGGAGGACAAAGTCACCAAAGAGGGAATCAAGATTTTAAAGAAACAATTTGACTTGTTGATGGCGGATCAAGTGGCAAGGAATATACAGTATGCAAAGCATAGGACATTCCGTTATTCCAATAAACCTGGGCGGTGGCTGGCTTATATATTAAGGAAGAAGCAAAAATCCCGCATAATTGAAAAGATAGAGTATAAAGGAAAGGAAGAGTTTCAACAGGAAATGATCAAGAAAGCTTTTACAGAATTCTACTCCAAGTTATATGCTGAAGAGAAAACACAAGACAAAGAGATAGATAAGTTTCTGCAAAATGAAAAGTTATTGATAATCACCGATGAACAAAGAGATAGTCTGAATGCATTGATCACACAAGAAGAAATACTTTCAGTGATTAAACAATTGAAAAAGGGAAAATCGCCCAGAACTGATGGGTTAACAGCGACCTATTACAAGTATCTTCGAGAGGAAATGATAGAACGCCTTAGAGAACTATTTGTCAACATACAAGAAGGTGGTCAAGTTCCACCGTTGTGGAAAACAGCCCACATCTCTCTAATCCCTAAAGAGGGAAAAGACAACGCTCAACCAGAAAACTACAGACCTATCTTGCTATTGAACACGGATTACAAAATCTTTGCAAAAATCTTGGCTAACAGATTAATGACAGTGTTACAAAAAATAATTCACCCGGACCAAACTGGATTCATACAAGGACGTCAGATGAAAACTAATGTAAGACAACTTCTTAATATAATAGAGTATTTGGAAAGGCATAACCAGGTACCCGCTACTCTCATGTTTGTAGATGCAGAAAAAGCCTTTGATAGACTGAATTGGCCGTTTCTGATAAAACTGATTGGGGGGATGAAAATGGGAGAACAGTTTATTAATTCCATATTGGCAATTTACCAGAAACAAACAGGCCAGATCATTGTGAATGGGGACTTAACAGACTCATTTAACATAGAGAAAGGTACTAGACAGGGATGTCCGCTATCCCCCTTGCTGTTTGTTTTAACGCTGGAGGTTCTACTGAACAAGATAAGAGCGGCAGACGACATAAAAGGCATACGGATTAGACAACAGGACTACAGACTATGTGCCTTCGCGGATGACCTGCTGGTGACACTCGCCCAACCAGCACAATCAGTCAGGAGACTGATGGAGATAATTAAGGACTATGGTAGAGTATCAGGCTTCAAAGTAAATATATCTAAGATGAAGATGCTAGTTAAAAATTTAGATAACAGCTCAAAACAGGACATAGAAAGAATAATGGGCTGTGAAATAGTCAAGAAAGTTAAATACTTAGGAGTGGAGACTGAAGCTACAAATGGGAAATTATATAAAAATAATTACGAGGTGTTGTGGAACAAGATACAAACAGATCTGGTCAGGTGAAAAACATTACAACTGTCCCTGCTGGGCAGGATAGCAGCAGTAAAAATGAATGTACTGCCAAAATTTTTATTTCTCTTTCAAATGGTACCTATACTCAAAAAGGAAGTGGAACTAGACGAATGGCAGAAAGGCATTAACAGGTTTATTTGGGATGGCAAGAAACCAAGGGTTAAATTAAAAATCATCCAGGATACAAGGAAAAGAGGTGGTTTAAAAATGCCCAATTTGAAGTTATATTACTACGCTGCGACGCTAGTGGCACTGAGTGACTGGATTAATATAACGAATGACAGAGTACTGAATGTTGAAGGACACGGTTTACTATATGGGTGGCACGCATACCTAGTGTATGACAAGAAGGTGGACAAGAGCTTCAAGGAGCACCCACTGAGAATCCTGCTGTTGTGGGTCTGGAAGAAATATCAGTACCTACTACACGAAAAGATTCCCATCTGGACGATCCCCGGACACGCAATAGGGGACATAGACATACTACAAGGTCAGGAAGGGGTGCCCTATAGTAAACTTGTAATGGAAGAAGGAAATGTGTTTTCGTTAAAGCCATCAAATACGCTAGCAGATGAAGGAATAGTGTGTACCTGGCTTTCATATTTGCAACTGCAGTCTAGATGGCAAAAAGACCTGAACAAGGGTTTATCCCTAACAGATGAGAATTTAATTGAACAGGTTAGAGAGCAGGGGCCCATGCATATCAAACGAGTGTACAGTGTACTGATAGAAATTGACTCTGAAACTGTACTAGTCAAGGATTGTATGGTAAAGTGGGAACAAGATTTTGGGCAACCTATCACGATGGAAACGTGGGAGGGAATCTGGGTGAGAAACGTAAAATTTACGCAAGCGCAACATTTAAGGGAAAACTTTTATAAAATATTCTATAGGTGGCATCTAGATCCGAAAAAATTATCATATATCTATCCAGACATCCAACCTAAATGTTGGAGGTGTGGTAGTATAGAGGCTACATATTTTCATGTATGGTGGACATGTAGAAAAATTAAAGCCTTCTGGAGAAAAATATGGTGGACACTCCAAACCATTTTGAAAAAGCGTATTGAATTTCTACCTCAGTTGTTTTTGTTAGGGATCATAAAAGACTGTACTACCACAGAGACAAACTTAATTCTGAACTTGATCACAGCAGCGAGACTGTTGGTGGGACAATACTGGAAGAAGCCAGAAATACCACCTATTGAAGAATGGATTTGAAAGTAATAAATTTGGCAGAAATGGCTAAAATATTGGCATATTTGAAGGATCGCTCAAATGAACAATATATGATAGACTGGAAACATTGGATAGACAACATAAAAGAGAAACACCAATCAAAGAAAATGTATCTGGCTTATAGTTAAATTTGGACATACGGAGTGAAGAATGTTTACAAATTTAAATCGATTGTATTAAGTTGGATAGCAGTTAACTTGAATTTCCCCCTGGTTTACATGTACAAATATATATCTATCGATTAATGGAAGATATATATTAAATAGACTAAGAAGGTACTTGTTGAAGGGATGGGTATATAGACATGAAAATTGTTATTTTAATAAGATGACTTGTTTGTTTGATGCCCAATGGATTGATCTGAAAAGAAGTGAAATTTAAATTTTTTTAAATGTAGTTGGCTTATAGTTAAACTTGGATATATGGAGTGAAGAAGGTCTACAAATTTAAAATGATTGTATTAAGTTGAATGGCTTTAACTTGAATTTTTTCTTTGTTTACATGTACAAACGGATATCTAATAATAAAAAATTGGAAAAAAATATAGTAAGTAAAATAATGCTCTAAATTACAAATCTTTCCAGGGACGCCCAATATCCAAAAGGTTCAAAATATAATAAGTACTATTCTGTAGTTTTGTTTGAAGTATTTCCCCCCAAACAGACACCGCTTTCTTAGAACAGGGAAGTCATCCAAAAAGCAAGCTCTTTGCAGGAAAAATAGTTCAAGGAAATAGTTAGGATGGAGAGAGGGAGGAAAAGTCTCATCATGGTCGTTCTTTATGCTTAGATGATTTTCTGACTTCAGCTGGCACAGCGAAGGGATCGGCAATTTTACTGGCTGATCTTCTTCTTCATCGGCCCTGCAGAGTTAGCTCAGACTGTAGGGGGAGCCGCTGCTCCACTGCAGCTGAGCAAAAGCCTCCTCGATGGTGGTCACCCTTTCAGAGCAATTTAAGACCCGCAAAAGGATCTACCGGTAAAGAGAAAACAGCCAATGAAGAGCGACAGCTCTTGGTACGGCTGAGCCTGCCGTGATCCAGATGCAAATAGCCAATTAAGCATGAAAAGTCCAAATGTGAAACTGACCTCAAATTCAAAAAGTATACATATACTTAAAGTTGGGGAATCCGAAAAAACCGTGTTTTCTGGATCCGACCTCTCCCTCAAATGTTACGGCAGGGCATATCTCACATTTCTTGACAAATAGCCAATGAAAAGTCCAAATGTGAAACTAACTCAAATTTGAAAAGTATACACATACTCAGGTTCCCCATAGGTTGGGGAACCCCCCAAAAAATGTGTTCTGCCGATCCGACCTCTGCCTCAAAAGTTAGGCCTGGGCGTACCTAGCATTTGTTGGCAAATAGCCAATTAAGCATGAAAAGTCCAAATGTGAAACTGACCTCAAATTCGAAAAGTATACACATACTCAGGTTCCCACAGGTTGGGGAACCTGGAAAAACGTGTGTTTATCGGATCCAACCTCTCCCTCAAATTTTAGGGCAGGGCGTATCTCGCATTTGTTGACATAGCCAATTAAGCATGAAAAGTCCAAATGTGAAACTGACATCAAATTCGAAATGTGTACATATATTCAGGTTCCCCTCAATTCCTTTCCCTCAACACTTACGCATGGAATATCTCACATTTGTTGGCAAATACCCAATTAAGCATGAAAAGTCCAAAAGTGAAACTGACTTCAAATACGAAATGTGTACATATATTCAGCTCCCCACATGTTGGGGAACCCGAAAAAACGTGTGTTTTCCGGATCCGAACTCTCCCTCAAAAGTTAGGCCAGGGCCTATCTTTCATTTCTTGACAAATAGCCAATTAAGCATGAAAAGTCCACATGTGAAACTGACCTCAAATTCGAAAAGTATACACATACTCAGGTTCCCACAGGCTGGGGAACCCACAAAAAATGTGTTTATCGGATCCAACCTCTCCCTCAAATTTTAGGGCAGGGCGTATCTCGCTTTTGTTGGCAAATAGGCAATTAAGAATGAAAAGTCCAAATGTGAAACTGACCTCAAATTCGAAAAGTATACAGATACTCAGGTTCCCCATAGGTTGGAGAACCCAAAAAACCGTGTTCTACCGATCCGACCTCTGCCTCAAAAGTTACGCCTGGGCCTATCTCGCATTTGTTGGCAAATAGCCAATTAAGCATGAAAAGTCCAAATGTGAAACTGACCTCAAATTCGAAAAGTATACATATTGTCAGGTTCCCCACAGGTTGGGGAAATTGAAAAAATGTGTTTTCTACCAATCTGACCTTTTCATCAACACTTACGCATGGAATATCTCACATTTGTTGGCAAATAGCCAATTAAGCATGAAAAGTCCAAATGTGAAACTGACTTCAAATACGAAATGTGTACATATATTCAGGTTCCCCACATGTTGGGGAACCCGAAAAAACATGTGTTTTCCGGATCCGACCTCTCCCACAAAACATAGGCATGTGAAACTGACCTCAAATTCGAAAAGTATACATATAGTCAGGTTGCCAACAGATTGGGGAATTTGAAAAAACCGTGTTTTCCATATCCGACCTCTCCCTCAAAAGTTAGGCTAGGGCCTATCTCACTTTTGTTGGCAAATAGCCAATTAAGAATGAAAAGTCCAAGTGTGAAAGTTACCTCAAATTTGAAAAGGATACATATACTCAGGTTCCCCACAGTTTGGAGAACCCAAAAAAAACATGTGTTCTACCGATCCGACCTCTGCCTCAAAAGTTAGGTTTTGGCCTACCTTGGATTTCTTGCCAAATAGCCAATTAAGCATCAAAAGTCCAAATGTGAAACTGTCCTCAAATTCCAAACATGTACATATATTGAGGTTCCCCACTTGTTGGGGAAACCAAAAAAACATGTGTTTTCCAGATTCGACCTCTCCCTCAAAAGTTAGGCCAGGGCCTATCTCACGTTTCTTGACAAATAGCCAATTAAGCATGAAAAATCTAAACGTGAAACTGACCTCAAATTCGAAAACTATACATATACTCAGGTTCCCCACAGCTTGGGGAACCCCCAAAAAAATATGTTCTACCTATCCGACCTCTGCCTCAAAAGTTAGGCCTGGGCCTATCTCGCATTTGTTGGCAAATAGCCAAATAAGCATCAAAAGTCAAAAAGTGAAACTGTCCTCTGTTGTAATGCACCCTAGCAAGCCATGAGGCTTGGAACAAAGGGACAAAGACTGCCATGTGGCTTGGAACAAAGGAACATAGGCCATGTGGCTTGACCATGCAATGGAGGAGGGGCTAATAGGTGGATGGACGTTGTACCAAGATTTGAATCCATTGGCCACAGGGGTGGCTTTGCCAGTGTAGCCTTGTCATTGGTTGCAGGAATAACATTGTCATTGGCTGTTTGTAACCATGTGATGCATTGTGTAACCGCCCACTGTAACAGGTAATAAAAGGGGAAGGCAGCCTTTTAACTTGCTAAAAAATCTTAAGTCTGTTGTTCCTACTCCTAATAATTGGAAAATGAGAAAATATTTCCTGGCTTTCCATTGATTCAAAACTGTCTTAATAATGCCTTGCTCACTTCCCCTCTGCAGAGAGCCATTCCCCCATCCCCCTTTTTTTCTCTTCCCCCCCTCTTCTTTTGAAATTGCAGGTTTATTATCGTGGAGACCTTGTTTGTTGCAATGCAGGCCAGTTTAAAACCAGTAAAACCAGCTAGTCTTCTTTCCCGGTTTCCAAGGAATAAAGGATTGCTGTAGGCGGAGACTCAATCTACATATGACTGCATTTTGTTTCTGTTTCTCAATCTGCATTTGAGTCTGTGTTCCCTCCTCTTTGAATCTGTGTTCCCTCCTCTTTGAATCTGTGTTCCCTCCTCTCTCTCACCCCACCCCCCCGTTGTTTTGCTTAATAAACCATGGCCCCATGGCCCCCTCCTTTTCTTATTTCTCTTTGCCTATTTTAAATTTATGTTTGCTAGTCTTGTTAATGATTTTTATTTTTGTGCATTTCTCATTTCTCTTTGCCTATTTTGAATATGTTTCATAGTCTTGTTAATGATTTTATTTTGTGACAATCTTTGCTGTTCTGTATTTTATGTCTCACCATGCTAATGTATCCAATTGTTGTATCTACATGCCAGCACAGAAGCAAACGTGTGTGCCTTCATAGTGTTCCTATGAATGAAATCTCTCTCTTTTCATTTTGAATCCTTCCTTACAGATCTCTCTTGCTTTGTGTTACCCTGCTCCAGTATGCATTAATCACACAGCTTCATCAGTTAGTAATAACAAGACCTTTCTAGGTATTTGGCAATCTTGTAATAAAACAACTATCCCTTGGCAGCTAGATAATGAGACAAACAATGACAACAGGAAAGCATGTGCTGATTGTGTTCTCTTGTTTGATTTTGGTGAAATCTTTGAAACTTTGTATAACTTTTCTAAAGACAATGTAGTTCTTATGTGGAAAAAATGCATATCAGTCAATACCCCAGAATTGGTCTGGTACATATACATTTCTGACAACACACACAACATTACTGCCACAGTTGCTCACATGGAAAGTATGATACAAAACAATCCCTTATCACAAGAAACTGATGCCTTGTTTGATTGACAGTTTATTTTCCTGGCTACCTAATGCTGGGTGGCTCAAGAAATTGGTTTTTAGTATCATAATGTTTCTAGTATTCTGTGTAACAATCTGTTGCTGTGTATAATGTATTCATTCCCTGTTGAACCTGTGTAAGCCTCCCTCTTCTAACCATCTCCTGGAT
Organism: Bothrops alternatus; assembly: GCA_034064705.1. NCBI lineage: Eukaryota > Metazoa > Chordata > Lepidosauria > Squamata > Viperidae > Bothrops > Bothrops alternatus. The sequence continues at coordinate 13,407,237 of JARGCV010000103.1, read as the reverse complement.
AAGAGCCAAGAACCAACTGCAGCCTCTGATGACTGGACAAAGATGTTTCTATGATGGCCTATGCCCTAGGATCGTGTCAGAGCTGGATGGTGCGTAGGTGGAACAAAGGACAGTTGCTCAAAAAAAATAAAAACACAGGATATGTTGTAATGCACCCTACCAAGCCATGAGGCTTGGAACAAAGGGACAAAGACTGCCATGTGGCTTGGAACAAAGGAACATAGGCCATGTGGCTTGACCATGCAATGGAGGAGGGGCTAATAGGTGGATAGACGTTGTACCAAGATTTGAATCCATTGGCCACAGGGGTGGCTTTGCCAGTGTAGCCTTGTCATTGGCTGCAGGAATAACATTGTCATTGGCTGTTTGTAACCATGTGATGCATTGTGTAACCGCCCACTGTAACAGGTAATAAAAGGGGAAGGCAGCCTTTTGTCTGTTGTCTCACACCCCAGAGAGAAACCTGACTGGAGTCATGCTTCCTTCTCTAATATTCGGCCCACGTGTGTGACCCACCAGAGAATTGAAGTGGCCTAAGGAGGGCAAAGCTTCAGTCCTCAAATTCAAAACATGTACATATATTCAGGTTCCCCACTTGTTGGGGAACCCGAAAAAACATGTCTTTTCCGGATCCAACCTCTCCCTCAAAAGTTACGTCTCGGCTTAGATTGCTTTGTTCGGAAATAGCGAATTAAGCATGAAAAGTGAAAATTTGAAACTGACATCAAATTCGAAAACTATACATATATTCAGGTTCCCCACAAGTTGGGGAACCCGAAAAAACATGTTTTTTCTGTATCCGACCTCTCCCTCAAAATTTAGGCCTCGGCCTAGATTTCATTTGTTGGAAAATAGCCAATTAAGCATTAAAAGTGAAACTGTTAAACTGACCTCAAATTCGAAATCTATACATATATTCAGGTTCCCCACAAGTTGGGGAACCCGAAAACATGTCTTTTCTGGATCCGACCTCTCCCTCATAAGTTAGGCCTCATCCTAGATTTCATTTGTTGGAAAATAGCCAATTAAGCATGAAAAGTGAAAATGTGAAACTGACCTCAAATTCGAAAAGTATAAATATATTCAGGTTCCCCACAAGTTTGGGAACCTGAAAAAACATGTCTTTTCCGGATCCAACCTCTCCCTGAAAACTTACGCCTTGGCTTAGATTGCATTTGTTGGGAAATAGCCAATTAAGCATGAAAAGTGAAAATGTTAAACTGACCTCAAATTCGAAATGTATACATATATTCAGGTTCCCCACAATTTTGTGAACCTGAAAAAACATGTCTTTTCTGGATCCAACCTCTCCCTGAAAAGTTACGCCTCGGCTTAGATTGCATCTGTTGGGAAATAGCAAATTAAGCATGAAAACTGAAAATGTGAAAGTCACCTCAAATTCTACTGACCTCAAATTCGAAAAGTATACATATATTCAGGTTCCCCACAAGTTGGGGAACCTGAAAAAACATGTCTTTACCGGATCCGACCTCTCCCTCAAACGTTAGGCCTCATCCTAGATTTGATTTGTTGGGAAATAGCGAATTAAGCATGAAAACTGAAAATGTGAAAGTGACCTCAAATTCTACTGACCTCAAATTCGAAAAGTATACATATATTAAGGTTCCTCACAGGTTGGGGAACCTGAAAAAACATGTTTTTTCTTTATCCGACCTCTCCCTCATAAGTTAGGCCTCGGCCTAGATTTCATTTGTTGGATAATAGCCAATTAAGCATGAAAAGTGAAAATGTTAAACTGACCTCAAATTCGAAATGTATACATATATTCAGGTTCCCCACAAGTTGGGGAACCTGAAAAAACATGTCTTTTCTGGATCCAACCTCTCCCACATAAGTTAGGCCTCGTCCTAGATTTCATTTCTTGGAAAATAGCCAATTAAGAATGAAAAGTGAAAATGTGAAACTGACATGAAATTCTAAAACTATACATATATTCAGGTTCCCCACAGGTTGGGGAACCCGAAAAAACATGTTTTTTCTGTATCCGACCTCTCCCTCAAAAGTTAGGCCTCGGCCTAGATTGCATTTGTTGGAAAATAGCCAATTAAGCATGAAAAGTGAAAATGTTAAACTGACCTCAAATTCGAAATGTATACATATATTCAGGTTCCCCACAAGTTGGGGAACCTGAAAAAACATGTCTTTTCTGGATCCAACCTCTCCCACATAAGTTAGGCCTCGTCCTAGATTTCATTTCTTGGAAAATAGCCAATTAAGAATGAAAAGTGAAAATGTGAAACTGACATGAAATTCTAAAACTATACATATATTCAGGTTCCCCACAGGTTGGGGAACCCGAAAAAACATGTTTTTTCTGTATCCGACCTCTCCCTCAAAAGTTAGGCCTCGGCCTAGATTGCATTTGTTGGAAAATAGCCAATTAAGCATGAAAAGTGAAAATGTTAAACTGACCTCAAATTCGAAATGTATACATATATTCAGCTTCCCCATAAGTTGGGGAACCCGAAAAAACATGTCTTTTCCGGATCCAACCTCTCCCTGAAAAGTTATGCCTCAGCTTAGATTGCATTTGTTGGAAAATAGCCAATTAAGCATGAAAAGTGAAAATGTGAAAGTGACCTCAAATTCTACTGACCTCAAATTTGAAAAGTATACATATATTCAGGTTCCCCACAAGTTGGGGAACCCGAAAAAACATGTCTTTTCTGGATCCAACCTCTCCCACATAAGTTAGGCCTCGTCCTAGATTTCATTTCTTGGAAAATAGCTAATTAAGAATGAAAAGTGAAAATGTGAAACTGACATGAAATTCTAAAACTATACATATATTCAGGTTCCCCACAGGTTGGGGAACCCGAAAAAACATGTTTTTTCTGTATCCGACCTCTCCCTCAAAAGTTAGGCCTCGGCCTAGATTGCATTTGTTGGAAAATAGCCAATTAAGCATGAAAAGTGAAAATGTTAAACTGACCTCAAATTCGAAATGTATACATATATTCACCTTCCCCATAAGTTGGGGAACCCGAAAAAACATGTCTTTTCCGGATCCAACCTCTCCCTGAAAAGTTATGCCTCAGCTTAGATAGCATTTGTTGGAAAATAGGCAATTAAGCATGAAAAGTGAAAATGTGAAAGTGACCTCAAATTCTACTGACCTCAAATTTGAAAAGTATACATATATTCAGGTTCCCCACAAGTTGGGGAACCCGAAAAAACATGTGTTTTCTGCATCCGACCTCTCCCTTATAAGTTAGGCCTCGTCCTAGATTTCATTTGTTGGAAAATAGCCAATTAAGCATGAAAAGTGAAAATGTGAAACTGACCTCAAATTCGAAATATATACATTTCAATTCATTACACAAAGTCCAAATTCCATCCAATTAATTATCATAACTTATCAAATCATATTACTATACACAAAAATCTCTTAATTAGTTAAGTTTCACTCCAAATTTAACTTTCAAGGACTTCCGGTGGCTCCGCTGGCGTCGCCGCAGCCTCCTTCAGAGGCTCCGTTCTGATGGGTTTTGTAAAGCCGCAAAACAGCGAACATCAGCAGTTTTTTCCGGTGAAAAATCCCCCCTTTCAGGCAAAGAAGGGCTGAAGAGCATTGGGCATAGGTTGAGCTCCTCTAAAAAACCCCTGAAAAAGTTTTCAGGGGGAAAGAGTGAGAGCTCCCCAGGCGCTCGAAGATGCTCCTGCCCAGGGACGCTTCTGTCTGCAGACAGAAAAAGACGCCACGACCATTCCTGCTCAAGATAAATTTTCAAGAGAGACCTTCATGCAGGCGGAGTGAATACAGGAGTTTTATATTGCAAGTAATTTTCTATATTCTATATTTTACTTCTGACCACAACCACTTTTACAATCAACATAATGTATCCAAGATGGCGATCGCTCTCACTGTAAAGGGAAAGTGACTGGAAAGTGAAAGTGATTTTTTTTAATTTTTTTTTAGAGTAAAGTCAGAGCGATCGCTTAGATTTAAACTTTAAAATCCTACAAATTACAATTAAATTTAGATTTGAAAGAAGAAAAGAAGAGGAAAAATTTTGGCAATATATATGTAAAGACTCTTTTTTATTCAAAGTAACTTTTTAAAAGTGACTGAATATAGAATGGCTGCCAGACAAACAAAAATAGCTTCTGCGAAGGTGGCAGTATCTTCTCCGGCTCAGCCCTCTAAATTACAAGCAAGTAGTTTTTCTGCTCCCCCAGCTTCTTTAACATCTACAGAGTCTCAAGCCCCCATCTACTCAATCCCCTCCCGAAATGTTTACCATTTATGCAGGCTGCATTATCAACAATGACTGACAATATAGAGAAAAGTATGGAAAAATTGGAGAAAAAGATTGAGGAACAAGTTAAAGGTGTAACTGATGAACTGGAGATAATTAAAGAAACAATTCAGGCTCACAATATAGTGATAAGAGAAGATATTGTGGAAGCTTTTGAGGGGGGTTGGGAGTATACTTTGAGAGTTGAAGAGAAGATGGAAGGGGTCGAGCAACAAATTGAGGAAAAACTTGATGAAATTAAAAGTGATATACAAGATCAAGCAGTCATGGTAGAATATAATCAAATGATGTCGGCTATTAGAATTAGAGGGCTGAACGAGGTAGCAAATGAGAATCAGGAGGATCTGAGAAGAATTTTTGAAGAAGCTTTGGCACAATGTTTAGAAGATGGAGTACAAAATGTCTCTTGGCAGATTGATAGGATTTACAGAGTTAATTCATGGATTGCAAGACAAAGAAATTTACCTAGGGACATTGTGATTTGTTTTGTTACAAGGAGATTCAGAAATCACGTTCTTACAATATCTTACAATAAGAAATTAAGCATTGCTGGTCAGGAGGTTGTGGTTTTGAAGGAGATTCCTCCGAAGATGTTAAGAGCAAGAAAAGATTATGCATTTTTGGTGGCTGAATTGAAAAAACATGGTTTACAATTCAGGTGGGAGGCTCCAGCTGGACTGTCATTATTTTATCAGGGTAATAGATACCGTTTGAATTCTGTTGGGAAAGGAAAAGATTTTTTTGAGAATGTGTTGAAGGCTGGTAAACCCCCATCTCCAACACCAAAAAGTGCAGATTCACCAAAAGAAAGAGATATGGAGTTAAAACAACAAGTACAGTCTTCAGAGTCACAACCCCTTGCAGCATCAGGAGTTGATAAAGGAGCTTTGATGGAGCTGCCCGCGCGGAGCATTGATATTTTTCAGCCTTTGTATGTAGAGAAGCCTAAAGATCAAAGGCAAACAAGAGCAACTACTAAACGCATGGAACAATAAGCAAAGGAACAACAACAACGTACAATTCAAGCTGTATCTACACGTCTGGAAGCCATGGGAGCTCGACCAAAGAAGAAAATGGATGAAAAAGTTGATTTGGTCTTGCAAAGGCTTTCTCAAGTTGGTCATGTCAAATAAATATTTGACATGGAATGTCAATGGTTTAAATTCTCCACAGAAAAGGAAGAAGATATTTCTTTATCTGACTCAATGTAAAAATGATGTAATTTGTTTACAAGAAACACATATTAGAATTACTGATCAGAAATATTTGATAAATAATAAATTAGGTTCACATTTTGTTGCAGCGGCCGCTGAGAAGAAGAATGGAATTGTTATCTATGTTAAAAATCATATAAGAGCTAAATTAATAGAATCAGACACACAAGGTAGATACTTAGCTATTGAAATCTTAATAGATGGGGAAAAAAGTTCTTTTGATGGGTATATATGCACCAAATCAACAACAAGGAAAATTTTACAAGTTAATACATAAAAAGTTAATACAATTTGATTATAGGTCCTGTATTTTAATGGGAGACTGGAATGGTGTTATAGATATTGCTTTAGACAAGAAGAAGATATCACCAATTCCTCAAACACGTTCTAAGTTGCCTAAATCTTTTTTTTCATATTAAGGATGATTTTGACTTGATAGACATATGGAGAGAAAGACATGGTAAAGAGCAAGAATTTACTTTTTTTCTGATAGACATCAGTCATTTTCTAGAATTGACTTTATATTAACTTCAAGTGATATTCTTTGTAGTTTAAAGAAGGTGAAAATCCTACCCAAAGTTTTAACAGATCATAATCCGGTCTGGATGGAACTAACGGAAGGACAGAGACCCAAAAGATATTGGAGACTTAATGAAAACTTGTTTAAATATGATACAAATGTGAATGAATGTAAAAATGTTATGAAGGAATTTTTTATGTTAAATTTGCATAAGGATACAACAATAGAAATGGCATGGGATGCTAGCAAAGCGTACATGCGTGGGATTTTAATTGATATGAATAAAAGGTACAGACATAAACAAGAGGAAAAAAGGAAGGAGTTAGAAGAGGAAATTAGAAAGAAAGAGCAACTATTAATGAAGAGACCAGATGATAAAAATATTAAAGAGGGGATTAAGATTTTACGGAAACAATTTGAGTTGTTGATGGCAGACCAAGTTGCTAGGAATATACAATATGCAAAACATAATACATTTTTTAATTCTAATAAACCTGGCAGATGGTTGGCTTATACATTAAGGAAAAAAAAATCCCGCATAATTGAAAAACTAGAATATAAAGGGAAGGAAGTGTTTCAACAAGAAATTATTAAGAAAGTTTTTTTAGAATTTTACTCCAAGTTGTTCGCTGAAGAGAAGATACAAGAGAATGAGATAGATATTTTTTTGCAAAATGAAAATGTATTGATAATTACCAATGAACAAAGAGATAGATTAAATGCATTGATTACATCAGAAGAAATAATTTCAGTGATTGAACAATTGAAAATGGGAAAATCTCCTGGGACTGATGGGCTAATGGCAATTTATTATAAGCATCTTCAAATGGAAATGGTGGAACCTCTTAGAGAGCTATTTGTTAATATACAAGAGGGTGGTCAGGTTCCACCTTCATGGAAAACAGCCTATGTTTCTTTAATTCCCAAAGAGGGAAGAGATAATGTTCAACCAGAAAATTTTAGACCTATTTCATTGTTGAATACGGATTATAAGATTTTTGCAAAAATTATGGCTAATAAATTAATGACAGTTCTACAACAAATAATTCATTCAGACCAAACTGGTTTTTTACAAGGGAGACAGATGAAAACTAATGTTAGACAACTCATTAATATAATAGAATACTTGGATAAGCATATCCAGGTGCCCGCAGTTCTTATGTTTTTGAATGCGGAAAAAGCCTTTGATAGACTGAATTGGTCATTTTTGAAAAAATTAATTGTCAGGATGGGAATGGGGGATCAGTTTATTAATTCTATATTGGCAATTTATCAGAAACAAACAGGTCAGATCATTGTGAATGGGGATCTAACAGATTCATTTAATATAGAGAAAGGCACTAGACAGGGATGTCCTTTATCCCCTTTGTTGTTTGTTCTAACTTTAGAGGTTTTATTGAATAGGATAAGAGCTGCAGATGATTTAAAAGGTATACAGATTAGACAACATGACTACAGATTATGTGCTTTTGCTGATGATTTGCTTGTGACACTGACTCAACCAACACAGTCAGCTAAAAGTTTGATGGAGATAATTAAAAATTATGGTAGGGTATCAGGTTTTAAATTAAATATATCTAAGACAAAGATGTTAGTTAAAAATTTAGATATTAATTCAAAACAGGAATTGGAAAGAATAACGGGATGTGAGATAGTTAAGAAAGTTAAATATTTAGGAATTGACATTGAAGTCTCTAATGGGAAGTTATATAAAAATAATTATGAAGTTTTGTGGAATAAGATACAAATAGAATTGGAGAAATGGAAAAAATTACAATTATCTATGCTGGGTAGGATAGCGGCAGTTAAAATGAATGTATTGCCAAAATTTTTATTTCTTTTTCAAATGTTACCTATACTAAAAAAGGATGCGAATCTGGAGGAGTGGCAGAAGGGTATTAATAGATTTATTTGGAATTGCAAGAAACCGAGAGTCAAATTAAAAATCATTCAGGATACAAGGGAAAGAGGTGGTTTGAAAATGCCCAATTTTAAGTTATATTACCATGCTGCTGTTTTAGTAGCGATAAGTGACTGGGTTAATCTAACTAATGATAGAATATTGAATATTGAACGGTATGGTTTATTATATGGTTGGCATGCATATTTAGTTTATGATAAAAAGGTGGATAGGAGTTTCAAATAGCACCTATTGAGAACTGCTCTGTTGCGTGTTTGGAAAAAGTATCAGTATATATTAAATGAAAAGATTCCTGTTTGGACGGTCCCCAGACACACAATAGAGAATATAAATAGAGTACAAGTTCAAGATGTGGTGCCCTATGAGAAACTCCTAATTAAAGAAGGGAATTCGCTATTATTAAAGTCCTTGAACATGTTAACTGAGGAAGGAATAGTCCATACTTGGTTTTCATATTTACAATTGCAGACTAGATGGAAAAAAGACTTGAAGATGGGTTTATCTCAAACAGATGAAAATTTAATTAAACAAGTTAGAGATCAAAGGTCTATGCATATTAAAAGACTATATAACGTATTGATAGAAATTGATTCTGAAACTGAATTAGTTAAGGACCGTATGCTAAAGTGGGGACAAAATTTTGGACAACCAATCATGATGGAAACTTGGGAGAGGATCTGGGTGAAAAATGTAAGATTTACACAAGCGCAACATTTAAGGGAAAATTTTTATAAAATGTTTTATAGATGGCATTTGGATCCGAAAAAATTATCATATATGTACCCTAATTTACAATCTAAGTGCTGGAGATGTGAATGTATGGATGCTACTTATTTTCATGTATGGTGGACTTGTAGAAAAATCAAGGCCTTTTGGATAAAAATATGGTGGATACTTCAAAACATTTTGAAAAAACGTATTGAATTTTCACCACAGCTGTTTTTGTTAGGCATTATAAAAGACTGCACCACCATAGAGACTAACTTAATTTTGAACTTGATTACAGCAGCAAGACTGTTGGTGGGACAATATTGGAAGAAGCCAGAATTACGATCTATCGAAGAATGGACTTTGAAAGTTATAAATTTGGCAGAAATGGCTAAAATATCCGCATATTTGAAGGATCATTCAAATGAAAAATATATGTTGGACTGGAAAAAATGGATAGAGTATATACAAGGGAAAGATCAATCTAAGAAATTGTACTTAGTATATAGTTAATTTTTTATATGTTGGACTGAAAAATTATAGTTAAATTTTTATTAGGATTTATGTAATAATTTTGTTTAGTTTAGTGGGTTTTCTTGTGTTTTATCCTGTATTCACTTTGGGAAGTCGGGGGTGGGGTGGGTTGGGGGGGTGTTATAATGTACTCAACTGTAATATTGGTATTATATAAGAATGATATACTTTTTGATAAAAGAGGGTTGCTCGGGCAGTACCTCAGAACCACATCTGGAGGGGGTGGAGATTGAGGAGTGAAGGATTGGAGGGAAGTAGGGAGGTTGTAGGAGGAGGGTGGAGAGAGAGGGAGAGAGAGAGGGTGGGGGGATAGAAGTAGGAGGTAGGGAGGAAGGAAGAGGGGGATGTGGTGGAGGGGGTGCTGCCGAGCAATACCCATAGTTATTTTAATTAAGTTTTTATACTTTGTTTTCTGTTGGAAAAAGTTGTAAACGATTGTATTAAGTTGAGTTGTATTTAATTTGATTTTTTTGTTTATATTTATAATTATAAAACTAATAAAACTTTTTAAAAAAACAAATTTAACTTTCATATTTCCATATCAGATGTTTCGATAAAACAATGAAGTCATCAAATTGAATTAAACACACATATATATAATTGCTGATTTCATACTTTTAAGTCTGAATCATTATCCTTAAAACCATCTGTATCCAGCATTGCCTAAATTTCTATTACTACTAAATCTGTTTTAAGAGTTTATCCATATCTATCTATCTATCTATCTACCTACCTACCTACCTATGTATATATTTTCCCCTTAATACTATTCATGAAACCCATTTTTATTGGTTATAATGATCTTTGACTTAATTCATTTCAATTCATTACACCAAAATCCATCCAATTAATTATCATACCTTATCAAATCATATTACTATACACAAAAATCTCTTAGTTAATTAAGCTTCACTCCAAATTTAACATTCATGTTTCCATATCAAACAAGTTTCCATAAGACAATGAAAAATCATCAATCTGAATTAAACACACATTATCATTATTCTTAAAACACTCCCAAAAACCAGTATTGCCTTTTAATCCATTAAAGAATTTTAAATCAATTTTCATACTTCTAAGCCTAAATCATTATCCTTAAAACAATCCATAAAACCAGCATTGCCTTTAATCCATTAAACAATTTTAAATTTCTTTTTCAGTCTAATTCTGGGTTTTTTTCTATACCAGACAGGCTTCCATAGCAACGCTTCCTTTTCAGCTAGTGGATCCATTTTTGTTAGTTGTAGCATTCTTTGAGAAAATATAAATCTTTCCCTCTGCAATAGAAACCTTTCTGTCTTCTTGCAGCGTCGTTGCTTTATGGTTTGAAACCTTCGTCTTTGCTTCTTCTGATTCTCTAAGTTGCAGAAGAAAGGGTTGTCAAGCGGAATACGTTCCTCTTCTATCTCTGTAGATTCCTCTTCTGGTATATTTTTATATATACCATAGTCAGATGTAGCCTGGGCATCAGATTGAACAGATATGGTAGACTCTCTAAATCTTGATTCTAAGGTAAAGTTTTTTATTGTGGCACATATGTCAACAGTGGCCTCATAAATCTTTTCCAGTATGAGTGCATAATTCAATTGTAGCTGAGTCTCCATTTTAGATGATAATGCTTAAAAGAAAGTCTCTTTTGTGAAGGCTATATTTAAACAACATCCACTTCCACAGCTTCCACGGCTTATCTTTCCAAAAGTATATTGAAGTTCAGTATTCCATCTTTAAGAAAATAGTCTGAACTTGCAGTCTCAAATTTTTGCCACTAGATGAGTTAAAGTTAAAGAAACAATGAATTAAAGTTAAAGAAACAATCAGTTCCTTTCTTTTCTGTCTTTTAAAATATAATATATAGGAAGAAAAAAATACAATTCTTACCAAGAGAGAAGAAAAAGAAAAAAAACCTTTTCCAACTTTTTTCCTTTTTTGTATCCAAAAAAGATAAATATAGAAATAAAGTATAGTCTATTTCAATATTTTAAAAACGCCTTCTTTCCCCCCAAAAAACCAGAAGCCGCCTTTCCAAGCCAGGGAAATAATTCCAAAGGCTCTTCCAGGTATTAAAATAAGTAAAAAATAGAAAGGAAAGTTGCAGAGTTCTCACCCGGGCTCACCATGGGGGCATTCACAGCTTAGATGTTATCTGACTTACGGTCTGAAGCGGCTGGGTGATCGGCCATTTTACTGGCTAATCTTCTCTGTCAGCCCTTGGAGATTCGTCCAGAAAGCTGGAGGAGCCGCCGTTCCTCCGCCATCGGATCGCAGCCTCCTGGTTAGAATTTGCACCCTCCAGGGCGACTTTGGACCCGTATAAGGGTCCACCGACGGAGGGAAATCTAGTCGGCGAGGAGAGAAGTCTCACCGCACGACTAGCGACGCCGCGAAACGGAACTGGAAGTGGTCAAGCCCTTTCAACTATCTTGTTAAATTATAATATGGAGCCTCTGAGAGTCCCCTGTTCTTTTAGTATTGCAGATAAATATTGAAAACCTTGAGGCTTTTAAAAGAAGCATCTTCACAGTTATTAAACTAAGGAAAGATATCAGTATAGTAAAGTTATTAACAAATGCCTTAAGTCCATAGGTAACCAGTTTCTTCTTTCCAACTGTTTCCCTCAAAGTTCAAATGCAATTGTGGGACAGAACTAATTCTACAATAGTTCAAATTTAATCATTAGAAGCAGCTGTACATGGGAAACCTAGCAGTCCTTAACTTATGTAAACCAAAATATCCTTCAGGATTAGACGTAGCAAAAAACTACCAGCTGTGATAATAGAAACAATCTATATCTTATCAAACAATTACAATTAGAAATGGATTTCTGATTTGACTCAAAGACCAATACTAGGTTCTGCACCAAGTCAGAAGCCGTCAAGCTATGCATGATCATAGAATTGCAGGGCTGGAAGAAAGCTTGAAGGTTTTCTAGTCCAACCCCCTAACTTTTAAAACCAATTTTATTTTAAAAATATGTTTTCATAGGTTCCATCTGTTTATCAGCTGTGTCTCAAAGCCCATGCCTTATAAGATAGGTTAAACTTACAAGATATTAAGTTTCTGATTTTTAAGCTACATAAAAATATGTAGGCTGCTCTCCTGTGGTGGGTTTTTTTGGAGAGGGGAAAAACGAAGTGATGTATAAGTGAATTCAAAGACATTCTAATTTCAAAGCATTTCTTTCAAAACCCTTATAGAAAATATTTTCTGTCAGCTCAAGACAATGCAGGTACCAGTGTCAAGACAGCGATATACATCTTCAACAACAGTTCAACCGTGAGCTAACAATATTCTATCGGTGCGATGATGCGCGCACTGTGTGTAAGTAAAGATTTCCTGTGTCCAGTCTGTCAAAGATTTCAAAAATAGAATTTACGGGCACTCCAAATGACAGAAAAATATGTTGTAACGTTTCAAAATTAAAATGTGCTCATCTCCGTTTCTTAGCCGAGGGAGCCAGTGCAGTCCAAAGATACACACACAAAATATCTATTTTGATTCTGAAACATTTCAACGCATTTTTACTGTCATTGGAGTGCCCGTAAATTCTATTTTTGAAATATTCGAATATTCATTACTTTCAAAGAAAGGCAAGATCAAACGATCAAACACTTAAAAGCTCCCATGCCGATACAGCACAAGGAAGTAGTTGGATATGCACACCTTCTCACGTCTCCTACGTGTCTCATCCCTCCTCCCCGTGGCTTCTTTTGGTGCATGATCGCGCCGAGTTAAAGGCCGCTTGGTAAGGGGGGGACGGCTGCAGGGGGCTGATAGTGGGCGGGCATTGGCAGCAGTCACGTGGCGGCGTCATCTGAGCCGGGTGGCGGGTTCGGAAGGTATGGCGTGGCGGTTGGGGCGGGCGAATTCCTTTAGGGCGATCGCTGAAACAGAGAAGTGTGGGCCCTGCAGTCCTTGGTCAGGCGAGGAAAGGAGGTACTTGGGAAATGCGATCCGATGCTTTTTTTCTCCCTTCCCCCTCGGCATCCCTGGGATGCTTAACAAGTTCAAATTTTCTGAAATTTGTTTAACAACAATATTTATGATTAATGTATATTATAGAAAACAGATCGGCCTCTTGGGAACAGAGAACTTGGGAACCTTCGAGAATGGTCGATTTAGGATTAGCGCCACACACATCCCAGGGATGCCGAGGAGGAAGGGAGAAAAAAGCATCGGATCGCATTTCCCAAGTAGCTCCTTTCCTCGCCCGACCAAGGACTGCAGGGCCCACAGTTCTCTGTTTCAGTGATCGCCCTGTAGGAATTCGTCGTCCCAGCCGCGAATGGGAGTTTTTAAGTGTTTGATCGTTTGATCTTGCCTTTCTTCGAAAGTAATGAATATTCGAAGATTTCAAAAATAGAATTTACGGGCACTCCAATGACAGTAAAAACGCGTTGTAATGTTTTGAGACACAGCTGATAAACAGGTGGAACCTATGAAAACATATTTTTAAAATAAAATTGGTTTTAAAAGTTAGGGGGTTGGACTAGAAAACCTTCAAGCTTTCTTCCAGCCCTGCAATTCTATGATCATGCATAGCTTGACGGCTTCTGACTTGGTGCAGAACCTAGTATTGGTCTTTGAGTCAAATCAGAAATCCATTTCTAATTGTATTGTTTGATAAGATATAGATTGTTTCTATTATCACAGTTGGTAGTTTCTTGCTACCTCTAATCCTGAAGGATATTTTGGCTTACATAATTTAAGGACTGCTACCGGTAGGTTTCCCATGTATAGCTGCTTCTAATGATTAAATTTGAACTATTGTAGAATTAGTTCTGTCCCACAATTGCATTTGAACTTTGAGGGAAACAGTTGGAAAGAAGAAACTGGTTATCTATGGACTTAAGGCACTTGTTAATAACTTTACTATACTGATATCTTTCCTTAGTTTAATAACTGTGAAGATGCTTCTTTTAAAAGCCTCAAGGTTTTCAATATTTATCTGCAATACTAAAACAACGGGACTCTCAGAGGCTCCATATTATAATTTAACAAGATAGTTGGAAGGGCTTGACCAGAATGAAGTTCTCAGGTGACTAGTGCTAGTTGAAGCTACAGAAGGGATAGATTTAAGGAGATAAAGCCTGCACATAGTTTGAGTGGTTAGGAAGAATGAAAAGGGCCTGTCTCAGAACAGTTATGATCTTGCATGTCGGTTGCTATGGTAGAGTAAGAGTGTGTCTTTGGGGCTACTGTAAATCAAAATACACTTTTTCCCCTTTGGCCTCTGGTATTCTGTTCCTTCCACTGTATGTTCTCATGAACGTGGAGTCAGACCTGTCCCAATCCAATCCCTTAGGAAAGAAAAGCCTTTGATTCCATTTGGTTAAAGCAAAGGTTTCTTTTACTAAAAGTGACGGTTGCAGTTTACTCAAGCGAACTCTGAAATCCATGCTCACTGGATACAAAAATAAGGTGTAGGTTGTCTCCAGCCCATCTCTCCTCTCTCCTCCTTCCCCATGGCCAGCCCATTTCCAGCCAACTTGAGCTTGCCAAGATGTTTTGAGAACTCTGAGATATTTGGGGGTAATCTGTGGGGGGGGGACAGGGTCTATTGTTTTTACAAAAACTGCAGAAGACATGCTAGCTTGTGAAGAAATACATGGTATATATTTTAATTTCATGAGCCTAGCTGAAGCTTGAGAATTGTATTTAGAAAGGTCTCTGTTATGCTGAAAACCAGTCTTAACCAGAATTTATTAATATGACAGTAACTCTAGAGACAACCCCTAGGAACTAACAGCCAAAAAGGTAATTTGTAAATAAGGGCAGGGGGCAATCAAATTAGAGGGGTGGAAGATGTAATCAGGGGTGGAGATAATATATTCACTTTCGGAGATTTGGATAGGTTATGACAGCATGATTACAGCATGATTACTAAGCCAATGAAGAAGAGGTGGGAGGTAAATGTGTAATGTCAATGGAGAATATAAAGAATGTATTGAAGATTTAAGGTATATCCATTGTGTGCTTACAAAGTACAAGGAACACCCTCTTTGCAAAGTAGTACAAATAAATTACCATTGTTTTCTCTTAGTTTTGGCTGGTGAGGTTTTATTTCAACTACAAATCCCACATCCGCATACTTCTCACCGTGCCTGCCTGTGGGGTGCTGGTACAAACTGGATCCAATAGCCAATTAAGCATGAAAAGTGAAAATGTGAATGACTTCAAATTCGAAATGTATACATATATTCAGGTTCCCCACAAGTTGGAGAACCCAAAAAAACATGTCTTTTCCGGATCCAACCTCTCCCTGAAAAGTTAGGCCTCGGCCTAGATTGCATTTGTTGGCAAATAGCCAATTAAGCATTAAAACTGAAAATGTGAAACTCACCTGAATTTCGAAATGTATACAAATATTCAGGTTCCCCACAAGTTGGGGAACCCGAAAAAACATGTCTTTTCCGGATCCAACCTCTCCCTGAAAAGTTTCGCCTCAGCTTAGATTGCATTTGTTGGAAAATAGCCTATTAAGCATGAAAACCCAAAATGTGAAACTGACCTCAAATTCTACTGGCCTCAAATTTGAAAAGTATACAAATATTCAGCTTCCCCATAAGTTGGGGAACCCAAAAAAACATGTCTTTTCCGGATCCAACCTCTCCCTGAAAAGTTACGCCTCGGCTTAATTGCATTTGTTAGAAAATTGCCAATTAAGCATGAAAAGTGAAAATGTGAAAGTGACCTCAAATTTGAAATGTATACATATATTCAGGTTCCCCACAATTTGGGGAACCCGAAAAAACATGTCTTTTCTGGATCCAACCTCTCCCTGAAAAGTTACGCCTCGGCTTAATTGCATTTGTTGGAAAATTGCCAATTAAGCATGAAAAGTGAAAATGTGAAAGTGACCTCAAATTTGAAATGTATACATATATTCAGGTTCCCCACAATTTGGGGAACCCGAAAAAACATGTCTTTTCCGGATCCAACCTCTCCCTGAAAACTTAGGCCTCGGATTAGATTGCATTTGTTCGAAAATAGCCAACTAAGCATGAAAAGTCAAAATGTGAAACTGACTTCAAATTCAAAATGTATACATATATTCCGGTTCCCCACAGGTTGGGGAACCCAAAAAACAATGTCTTTTCCGGATCCAACCTCTCCCTGAAAAGTTACACCTCGGCTTAGATTGCATTTGTTGGAAAATTGGCAATTAAGCATGAAAAGTGAAAATTTGAAACTAACCTCAAATTCGAAATGTATACATATATTCAGTTTCCCCACAGGTTGGGGAACCCGAAAAACCCTCTCTTTTCCGGATCTGACCTCTCCCTCATAAGTTAGGCCTCGGCCTAGATTCCATTTGCTGCAAAATAGCGAATTAAGCATGAAAAGTCAAAATGTGAAACTGACCTGAATTTCAAAAAGTATACATATATTCAGGTTCCCCACAGGTTGGGGAACCCGAAAAACCATGTTTTTTCCGAATCCGACCTCTCCCTCAAAGGTTAGGCCTCGGCCTAGATTGTATTTGTTGGCATATAGCCAATTAAGCATGAATAGTGAAAATGTGAAACTGACCTCAAATTCGAAATGTATACATATATTCAGGTTCCCCACAAGTTGGGGATCCCGAAAAAACATGTCTTTCCCGGATCCAACCTCTCCCTTATAAGTTAGGCCTCGGCCTAGATTCCATTCGCTGCAAAATAGCGAATAAAGCATGAAAAGTGAAGATGTGAAACTGACCTGAATTTCGAAATGTATACATATATTCAGGTTCCCCACAGGTTGGGGAACCCGAAAAACCATGTTTTTTCCGAATCCGACCTCTCCCTCAAAGGTTAGGCCTCGGCCTAGATTGTATTTGTTGGCATATAGCCAATTAAGCATGAATAGTGAAAATGTGAAACTGACCTCAAATTCGAAATGTATACATATATTCAGGTTCCCCACAAGTTGGGGATCCCGAAAAAACATGTCTTTCCCGGATCAAACCTCTCCCTGAAAAGTTACGCCTCGGCTTAGATTGCATTTGTTGGGAAATAGTGAATTAAGCATGAAAAGTGAAAATGTGAAACTGACCTCAAATTATACTGACCTCAAATTCAAAAAGTATACATATATTCAGGTTCCGCACTGTTGTATCTGGCCCTTCTCAGCTTAGTAAAATCCACATAAATATTTCTTTAAGAGTTTTATTTAACACATTTCAAAAGATTCACTTCAAAGCAAGCTGCTGGCAGTTTGTTGGCCGGAACGGCCAAGTCTGATATATGTACATTTAGTTTAAACATTCTCCCACCTTCCAATTAACTCACTCTTTATCTCTCACATTGTCCAAGACTTCATTAATCTTCCGTAGATTTCAAGAACACCAGAAAACTGAATTCAAACAAACTCGGTGATGCATCAGACTGCCTCTTGATATTAACGTTGCTCGTGACAAAGAATTAGTCCCTTCTTCCTCTTCTAATATAGTTTTCAATACGTCACTTCCTTTTTCCAGTTAACTGACACCTCCGCCTATCAAACCTTCGGAATCTCGGATCAAGCCATCTATCTTCCTGTTCCAAATCTGACTCATCATTTGAGAGTCTGACTCAGACTGCATACAAATCTCCTCATTGTCTAGCTCGGCTGCCGGGAGGGGAAAATACCCAGAGGGGCCTGGTTGTGCTTCGTCATCCTCTGATATGTCCCCAGCCGGTCTAGAGACACTCACAACACTATCCCCCCCCTGCAGGCCCCTCCCCCTGGGTCCGTCATAGGGGATGTGGTTTGGAGGGAAACGCAGTATGAAAATCCCACATTAACTCAGGAGCCTCAATATCATGAGCATCTACCCAACAGCCAGCGGCTGGCCCACCCCCGGTCCAATCAACCAAATATTGGAAGCAGTCGTTGAGCCATCGGGAATCTCGGATGCCGGACACCTCCAACCGGGAAACAGGAACGTGAGCACGGCGAGCTGTCGGGCCCGGATCAGGAGGTCGAAGCGGAGAATCAGGGTTGACAGGAACAAGCAAGGAGCGATGAAACACAGGATGTACACGAAGAGACCTAAGCAAAGTCAAACGATAGGTCACCGGATTGATGACCGTCTCCACAGGAAAAGGACCCAGGAAACGTTGATCAAGCTTGCGGTGAATTCTCCCTGGAAACAAGTACTTGGTGGAGAGCCAAACCCGATCTCCAACAGCTAACGGCGGCGTGTCGCGACGAGAGCGGTCTGCAACCCTCTTGTAGTCTTCCTTGGCCTTAGTCAAGTGCTGCTTAACCATCTCTTGGACTGACTGGAGTTCGGTTAAATAGTCCTCTGCAACTGGAACTGGAGAATCGAGGAGCGTGAGCGGGAAAAATCTGGGATGATAGCCATAGTTGGCAAAAAATGGAGTGGTCTGAGTGGAAGTGTGCTGAGAGTTGTTGAAAGTGAATTCGGCCACGGAGAGATATTTGGACCAATCATTCTGTTGGTCGTTGATGAAACGACGCAAATACTGCTCCAGGATGCCAATCACTTTCTCTGTACCCCCATCAGTCTCTGGGTGATGCGTGGAGGCTAGATTAACTTGGACTTGAAGCGCAGACATGAGTTCTCTCCAGAACTCCGAGGTGAACTGGGTTCCTCGGTCGGACACTATTTTGTCAGGCAAACCGTGTAGCCGGAAGATATGTTGAATGAACAGCTGAGCAGTGACCTTGGCTGTCGGTATTCTTCGGCAAGGAATGAAATGTGCCATCTTGGTCAACATGTCCACCACTACAAAGACAACGGTGTAGCCGGCAGAAACAGGTAGACAAGTCAAGAAGTCCATGGAAATAGCCCCCCAGGGTCTCTCCGGCGTGGGCAAAGGCTGTAATAATCCCGGAGGGGCTCCTGTGGCATGTTTTGCCTGACGGCACCGTACACAGGAATTCACATAAGACTGAACATCATGGCGAAGTCTGGGCCACCAAAAAGTCCGAGACACTAAGTGGAGAGTCTTAAAGAAACCAAAATGACCTGCTGCAGGGTTATCATGGCATTGATTCAGGATGAGACCACGGAGTGGGCCTGCTGGAACATATAACAGGTTGCGGAAGCGTAATAGACCCTCGGACAAGGTCCAAGGTGAGTCGGGACCCACCTCTTGCCTCTTCTGTGCCGCAAAGTCATCTAGTTGTTGCGCTTCCCGAATCTGTCGTCGTAGATCTACCGGATCGTGCACGGCTGCGATCGATTCGATAGGCAGAACGGTTCGAAGCGGCAAGGGGTCCTTGATCTGTAGATATTCAGGTTTACGGGACAAGGCATCTGCTCTTTTGTTGTACCCTTTCGGAATGTAGGTGACTTTGAAGTTGAATCGAGCGAAGAACAAAGACCAACGGATCTGACGTTGATTCAATTTCCTGGCAGATTGCAGAAATTCCAAGTTTTTATGGTCAGTCCGAACTTCAACTTGATAGCGGGCTCCTTCCAGGTGGTGTCTCCAGGTCTCAAAAGCAGTTTTGATGGCCAATAGTTCCTTTTCCCAAATGGTATAATGGCGTTCGGAGGGACTCAGTTTCCTGGAGTAATAAGCTCACGGGAACAGGGGGCCGCCATCTTGGCGTGTTTGAAGAAGCACGGCCCCTACCGCAACATCTGAGGCGTCGGCCTCCACTACAAAGGGACGACAAGGATCTGGATACTTGAGAATGGGTTCCTGAACAAAAGCCTTTTTGAGGGTCTGAAACGCCTGTTGCTCAGCATCGCCCCACTGGAACTTAATGCCTTTCCGTAACAGTCGAGTAAGGGGCGCAGTCAAGGCAGAAAATCTCGGAATGAATATCCTGTAATAGTTCGCAAATCCCAAAAGTCTTTGGACATCTTTTGCTTTACATGGTGGTTGCCAGGTTTGCAAGGCCTCAACCTTGCCAGGATCGATGGCGATGCCTTGTGGAGAAATCACATGTCCCAGAAACTCAATGGTGGTTTGATAGAATTGACATTTCTCTAACTTGGCGTAAAGGTGATGCTCTCTCAAGCGTTGCAGAACTTGACGGAGATGCTGGAGATGAGTTGCTCGTGACGGGGAGTAAATCAGGATGTCATCGAGGTAAACCACCACAAATTGATCTAATAAATCCCAGAAGATGTCATTCATGAAATGTTGAAAGACGGCCGGAGCATTGGTGAGTCCAAAGGGCATGACGGTATATTCAAAATGACCATACCTGGTCCCAAACGCGGTTTTCCACTCGTCCCCCTCTCGGATGCGAACCAGGTTGTAAGCACCCCGTAGATCTATTTTGGTGAAGATGGTCGCTGATCGGAGATGGTCCATGAGATCAGGAATCAAAGGCAGAGGGTACCGGTTGCGCACCGTGATGGCATTGAGCTTGCGATAGTCACAGCATAGGCGTAAATCTCCGGTTTTCTTCTTCACGAATAACACAGGAGCTGACAAAGGCGAGGAAGAGGGACGAATGAAACCCCTGGCCAGGTTTTTGTCCACAAAGTCTTTTAATGCGGCCAACTCGGGTTCTGACATGGAGTAAAGGCGTCCCCCTGGAAGTTTGGCATTTGGCAGCAAATCAATGGCACAGTCATATGGTCTATGCGGAGGCAAGTGGTCTGCCTCTTTCTCACTGAATATATCTGCAAAGTCCGCTAGGTCGGCCGGCAAGGTGATGTCAGGGTGGGATGGTAGCTGGGCTGTGCAAACTTGGCGTACGTGGTCTACGCATTGCAAACTGGGAAATGAAACAAAGTTCTGGGACCACACCACACAAGGATCATGGGTTCTCAACCAGGCTAGGCCGAGAACTACGGGGAAATGAAGTCCCTTGGTAATATATAATTGGATGGCTTCTTCATGTTGTCCTATGACCAGGCGTATGGGCTGGGTCATGAACTTGATCGGTCCAGACAACAACTCACGACCATCGATTGTCTCAACCAACATAGGCGGCTTCACGGAGCACAAAGGTATGGCATGCTGACGAGCGAAAGCTTCATCCATGAAATTAGTGGTGGCTCCAGAATCCAACAAGGCGTGTGCCGGAATGCCCTGGGCATGATTTCCCAGAAGTATATTGGTTGCTAGGATCAGATGTCTCGGAGGACCGAAGTCTTCGTCTGCGGAACTGGGACTGGGTTTGGCGCCTGCCCGACCCAATGTTTCCATTAGGCCGGGCTCTGGCCGTTTCCCGGCAAGGTGGCTTGAAACTGCTGAATGGGAGGCCGAGCTGGAACAGGAGTAGGACCTGCCGTACCACGTCGTTTCTGGGGGCAGGCCATGACGAAGTGACCCATCTCTCCACAGTACAGGCACAATCCCTCAGCTCTCCGTCTTGCCTTCTCAGCCTCGGTCCAGCGAGATCTGGCTGCACCAAGATCCATGGGCTCATCTCTGGCCATGGGTACAGGACGCCTCTCAGTGTAAGCCGGCAATGGTTGGAAAATACGTCTGGGTGCCGGGATGGGTGGAGTGATAGGTAGGGTCTGTAATCCTCTGCGTGGTGCAGGAACTGGCTTGGCACTTCCGGTGACTAGAACCATCTGTTTGACCAGGCGGGCATCCGTGGCTTGCGTTTGCGCCTCAATAGCCAAACAATGTTGGTATAATGCATCCAGGGTCGCGGGTATTACAGTATGTCTCAATCCATTCAAGATCTGGGAAGACAGGCCATCTTGAAAGATTTCCATGAGAGCTTCTTCATTCCAATTAATTTCTTGAGCTAGGCGGCAAAAATCTGATATATATTCCGCTACGCAGCATGATCCTTGACGTAGCTCTCGTATCCGCCTGGTGGCATTTTGTCTACGAAGGGGGTCAGCAAATTCTCTTTCCATCAGCTGGCAGAATCCTGCATAATTGCGCAGAACAGGATCTGGTCCGTCTATCAGAGTAGATGACCAATCAGCAGCTAGACCAGAGAGTAAACTTAAAATGAAAGCCACTTTAGTTTCATCAAGCTGGAAATCTGCTGGAGTGGAAGCAATGAATGTTTTGCATTGGTTTAAAAAAGCTGGAAATTTACTACGCTCTCCAGTAAACTTATCAGGCAATGCTAAATAACATCTGCTTTGTCTGGGTGGAGGGGCTGGAGCTGGGGCTGGGGCTCCGGCAGCTTGCTGAATCTGCTGTTGCAAATGTCCAATTTGTTGCTGGAGAGTTTGAATTAGTTGATACAGAGCAGGATTATCAGCGAGAAGCTCCTCCATGACGTCACTGAACTGGCGCAGTACTGAAAGCTCGGACTAATTTTCGTCTAATTCTTGGTCACGAGCAATCTGTTGTATCTGGCCCTTCTCAGCTTAGTAAAATCCACATAAATATTTCTTTAAGAGTTTTATTTAACACATTTCAAAAGATTCACTTCAAAGCAAGCTGCTGGCAGTTTGTTGGCCGGAACGGCCAAGTCTGATATATGTACATTTAGTTTAAATATTCTCCCACCTTCCAATTAACTCACTCTTTATCTCTCACATTGTCCAAGACTTCATTAATCTTCGTAGATTTCAAGAACACCAGAAAACTGAGTTCAAACGAACTCGGTGATGCATCAGACTGCCTCTTGATATTAATGTTGCTCGTGACAAAGAATTAGTCCCTTCTTCCTCTTCTAATATAGTTTTCAATACGTCACTTCCTTTTTCCAGTTAACTGACACCTCCGCCTATCAAACCTTCGGAATCTCGGATCAAGCCATCTATCTTCCTGTTCCAAATCTGACTCATCACTTTGAGAGTCTGACTCAGACTGCATACAAATCTCCTCATTGTCTAGCTCGGCTGCCGGGAGGGGAAAATACCCAGAGGGGCCTGGTTGTGCTTCGTCATCCTCTGATATGTCCCCAGCCGGTCTAGAGACACTCACAACACGTACAGGTTGGGGAACCCGAAAAACAATGTATTTTCCAGATCCAACCTCTCCCTGAAAAGTTAGGCCTCGGCCTAGATTGCATTTGTTGGAAAATAGCCAATTAAGCATGAAAAGTGAAAATGTGAAACTGACCTGAATGTCGAAATGTATACATATATTCATGTTCCCCACAGGTTGGGGAACCCGAAAAACCATGTTTTTTCCGGATCCGACCTCTCCCTCATAAGTTAGGCCTCGGCCTAGATTCCATTTGCTGCAAAATAGCGAATTAAGCATGAAAAGTGAAAATGTGAAACTGAACTCAAATTCAAAATGTATACATATATTCAGATTCCCCACACGTTGGGGAACCCGAAAACCCATGTTTTTTCCGAATCCGACCTCTCCCTCAAAGGTTAGGCCTCGGCCTAGATTGTATTTGTTGGCATATAGCCAATTAAGCATGAATAGTGAAAATGTGAAACTGACCTCAAATTCGAAATGTATACATATATTTAGGTTCCCCACAAGTTGGGGAACCCGAAAAAAACATGTTTTTCCGGATCCATCCTCTCCCTGAAAAGTTAGGCTTCGGCCCAGATTGCATTTGTTGGAAAATAGCCAATTAGGCATGAAAAGTCAAAATGTGAAACTGACTTCAAATTCAAAATGTATACATACATTCCGGTTCCCCACAGGTTGGGGAACCCAAAAAACCATGTCTTTTCCGGATCCAACCTCTCCCTGAAAAGTTACACCTCGGCTTAGATTGCATTTGTTGGAAAATTGGCAATTAAGCATGAAAAGTGAAAATTTGAAACTAACCGCAAATTCGAAATGTATACATATATTCAGGTTCCCCACAAGTTGGGGAACCCGAAAAAACATGTATTTTCCGGATGCAACCTCTCTCTGAAAACTTACGCCTCGGATTAGATTGCATTTGTTCGAAAATAGCCAATTAAGCATGAAAAGTCAAAATGTGAAACTGACTTCAAATTCAAAATGTATACATACATTACGGTTCCCCACAGGTTGGGGAACACAAAAAACAATGGCTTTTCCGGATCCAACCTCTCCCTGAAAAGTTAGGCCTCGGCCTAGATTGCATTTGTTGGAAAATAGCCAATTAAGCATGAAAAGTGAAAATGTGAAACTGACCTGAATTATGCAATGTATACATATATTCAGGTTCCCCAAATGTTGGGGAACCCAAAAAACAATGTATTTTCCAGATCCAACCTCTCCCTGAAAAGTTAGGCCTCGGCCTAGATTGCATTTGTTGGAAAATAGCCAATTAAGCATGAAAAGTGAAAATGTGAAACTGACCTGAATGTCGAAATGTATACATATATTCATGTTCCCCACAGGTTGGGGAACCCGAAAAACCATGTTTTTTCCGGATCCGACCTCTCCCTCATAAGTTAGGCCTCGGCCTAGATTCCATTTGCTGCAAAATAGCGAATTAAGCATGAAAAGTGAAAATGTGAAACTGAACTCAAATTCAAAATGTATACATATATTCAGATTCCCCACACGTTGGGGAACCCGAAAACCCATGTTTTTTCCGAATCCGACCTCTCCCTCAAAGGTTAGGCCTCGGCCTAGATTGTATTTGTTGGCATATAGCCAATTAAGCATGAATAGTGAAAATGTGAAACTGACCTCAAATTCGAAATGTATACATATATTTAGGTTCCCCACAAGTTGGGGAACCCAAAAAAAAACATGTTTTTTCAGGATCCATCCTCTCCCTGAAAAGTTAGGCTTCGGCCCAGATTGCATTTGTTGGAAAATAGCCAATTAGGCATGAAAAATGAAAATGTGAAACTGACCTCAAATGCGAAAAGTATACATATATTCAGGTTCCCCACAGGTTGGGGAACCTGAAAAACCATGTTTTTTCCGGATCCGACCTCTCCCTCATAAGTTAGGCCTCGGCCTAGATTCCATTTGCTGCAAAATAGCCAATTAGGCATGAAAGGTGAAAATGTGAAACTGACCTCAAATTCGAAATGTATACATATATTCAGGTTCCCCACAGATTGGGAAACCCAAAAAACAATGTCTTTTCCAGATCCAACCTCTCCCTGAAAAGTTAGGCCTCGGCTTAATTGCATTTGTTGCAAAATTGCCAAAAGCATGAAAAGTGAAAATGTGAAACTGACCTGAATTTCTCAATGTATACATATATTCAGGTTCCCCACAGGTTGGGGAACCCGAAAAACCATGTTTTTTCTGGATCCATCCTCTCCCTGAAAAGTTACGCCTCGGCTTAGATTGCATTTGTTGGGAAATAGTGAATAAAGCATGAAAAGTGAAAATGTGAAACTGACCTCAAATTCTACTGACCTGAAATTCGAAAAGTATACATATATTCAGGTTCCCCACAGGTTGGGGAAACTGAAAAAACATGTCTTTACCGGATCCAACCTCTCCCTCATAAGTTAGGCCTCGGCCTAGATTCCATTTTTTGCCAAATAACCAATTAAGCATGAAAAGCCAAAATGTGAAACTGACCTCAAATTCGAAATGTATACATATATTGAGGTTCCCCACAGGTTGGAGAACTCGAAAAACGATGTTTTTTCCGGATCCGACCTCTCCCTCTTAAGTTAGGCCTCGGCCTAGATTCCATTTGCTGCAAAATAGCCAACTAGGCATGAAAATTGAAAATGTGAAACTGACCTCAAATTCAAAATGTATACATAGATTCAGCTTCCCCACAAGTTGGGGAACCCGAAAAAACATGTCTTTACCGGATCCAACCTCTCCCTGAAAAGTTACACCTCGGCTTAGATTGCATTTGTTGGGAAATAGTGAATAAAGCATGAAAAGTAAAAATGTGAAACTGACCTGAATGACCTCAATGACCTCTACTGACCTCAAATTCGAAAAGTATACATATATTCAGGTTCCCCACAGGTTGGGGAACCCGAAAAACCATGTTTTTTCCGGATCCGACCTCTCCCTGAAAAGTTACCCCTTGGCTTAGATTCCATTTGCTGCAAAATAGCGAATTAAGCATGAAAAGTGAAAATATGAAACTGACCTCAAATTCGAAATGTATACATATTCAGCTTGCCCACAAGTTGGGGAACCCGAAAAAACATGTCTTTCCGGATCCGACCTCTCCCTGAAAAGTTACCCCTTGGCTTAGATTGCATTTGTTGGAAAATTGCCAATTAAGCATGAAAAGTGAAAATGTGAAACTGACCTGAATTTTGCAATGTATACATATATTCAGGTTCCCCACAGGTTGGGGAACCCTAAAAACCATATTTTTCCGGATCCGACCTCTCCCTCTTAAGTTAGGCCTCGGCCTAGATTCCATTTGCTGCAAAATAGCCAACTAGGCATGAAAAGTGAAAATGTGAAACTGACCTCAAATTCGAAATGTATACGTAGATTCAGCTTGCCCACAAGTTGGGGAACCCGAAAAAACATGTCTTTCCGGATCCAACCTCTCCCTGAAAAGTTACGCCTCGGCTTAGATTGCATTTGTTGGGAAATAGTGAATAAAGCATGAAAAGTGAAAATGTGAAACTGACCTCAAATTCGAAATGTATACATATATTCAGTTTCCCCACATGTTGGGGAACCCGAAAAAACATGTTTTTTCCGGATCCATCCTCTCCCTGAAAAGTTACGCCTCGGCTTAGATTGCATTTTTTTGCCAAATAGCCAATGAAGCATGAAAAGCCAAAATGTGAAACTGACCTGAATTTCGAAATGTATACATATATTCAGGTTCCCCACCGGTTGGAGAACTCGAAAAAGCATGTTTTTTCCGGATCCGACCTCTCCCTGAAAAGTTACCCCTTGGCTTAGATTGCATTTGTTGGAAAATTGCCAATTAAGCATGAAAAGTGAAAATGTGAAACTGACCTGAATTTTGCAATGTATACATATATTCAGGTTCCCCACAGGTTGGGGAACCCGAAAAACCATATTTTTCCAGATCCGACCTCTCCCTCTTAAGTTAGGCCTCGGCCTAGATTCCATTTGCTGCAAAATAGCCAACTAGGCATGAAAAGTGAAAATGTGAAACTGACCTCAAATTCGAAATGTATACATAGATTCAGCTTGCCCACAAGTTGGGGAACCCGAAAAAACATGTCTTTCCGGATCCAACCTCTCCCTGAAAAGTTACGCCTCGGCTTAGATTGCATTTGTTGGGAAATAGTGAATAAAGCATGAAAAGTGAAAATGTGAAACTGACCTGAATTACCTGAATGACCTCTACTGACCTCAAATTCGAAAAGTATACATATATTCAGGTTCCCCACAGGTTGGGGAACCCGAAAAACCATGTTTTTCCCGGATCCGACCTCTCCCTCATAAGTTAGGCCTCGGCCTAGATTGCATTTGTTGCAAAATAGCCAAAGGCATGAAAAGTGAAAATGTGAAACTGACCTTAATTTCGAAATGTATACATATATTCAGGTTCCCCACAGGTTGGGGAACCCAAAAAACAATGTCTTTTCCAGATCCAACCTCCCCCTGAAAAGTTATGCCCGACTTAGATTGCATTTGTTGGAAAAATGCCAATTAAGCATGAAAAGTGAAAATGTGAAACTGACCATAATTTCGCAATGTATACATATATTCAGGTTCCTCACAGGTTGGGGAACCCGAAAAACCATGTTTTTTCCGGATCCGACCTGTCCCTCATAAGTTAGGCCTCGGCCTAGATTCCATTTCCTGCAAAATAGCCAATTCGGCATGAAAAGTGAAAATGTGAAACTGACCTCAAATTCTACTGACCTCAAATGCGAAAAGTATACATATATTCAGGTTCCCCACAGGTTGGGGAAACTGAAAAAACATGTCTTTACCGGATCCAACCTCTCCCTCATAGGTTAGCCCTCGGCCCACATTGCATTTCTTGGAAAATAGCTAATTAAGCATGAAAAGTGAAAATGTGAAACTGACCTCAAATTCGAAATGTATACATATATTCAGGTTCCCCACAGGTTGGGGAACTGGAAAAACCATGTTTTTTCCGGATCCGGCCTCTCCCTGAAAAGTTACCCCTTGGCTTAGATTCCATTTGCTGCAAAATAGCGAATTAAGCATGAAAAGTGAAAATGTGAAACTGACCTCAAATTCTACTGACCTCAAATTCGAAAAGTATACATATATTCAGGTTTCCCACAGGTTGGGGAAACTGAAAAAACATGTCTTTACCGGATCCAACCTCTCCCTCATACGTTAGGCCTCGGCCTACATTGCATTCCTTGGAAAATAGCTAATTAAGCATGAAAAGTGAAAATGTGAAACTGACCTCAAATTCGAAATGTATATATTCAAATTCCCCACAGGTTGGGGAACCAGAAAACCATGTTTTTTCTGTATCCGACCTCTCCCTGAAAAGTTACACCTCGGCCTAGATTGCATTTATTGGCATAGCCAATAAAGCATGAAAAGTGAAAATGTGAAACTGACCATAATTTCGCAATGTATACATATATTCAGGTTCCCCACAGGTTGGGGAACCCGAAAAACCATGTTTTTTTCCGGATCCGACCTGTCCCTCATAAGTTAGGCCTCGGCCTAGATTCCATTTGCTGCAAAATAGCCAACTAGGCATGAAAAGTGAAAATGTGAAACTGACCTCAAATTCGAAATGTATACATAGATTCAGCTTCCCCACAAGTTGGGGAACCCGAAAAAACATGTCTTTACCGGATCCAACCTTTCCCTGAAAAGTTACACCTCGGCTTAGATTGCATTTGTTGGGAAATAGTGAATAAAGCATGAAAAGTGAAAATGTGAAACTGACCTGAATGACCTCTAGTGACCTCAAATTCGAAAAGTATACATATATTCAGGTTCCCCACAGGTTGGGGAACCCGAAAAACCATGTTTTTTCCGGATCCGACCTCTCCCTCATAAGTTAGGCCTCGGCCTAGATTCCATTTGCTGCAAAATAGCCAATTAGGCATGAAAAGTCAAAATATGAAACTGACTTCAAATTCAAAATGTATACATATATTCAGGTTCCCCAGATGTTGGGGAACCCAAAAAACAATGTCTTTTCCAGATCCAACCTCTCCCTGAAAAGTTACACCTCGGCTTAATTGCATTTCTTGCAAAATTGCCAAAAACATGAAAAGTGAAAATGTGAAACTGACCTGAATTTTGCAATGTATACATATATTCAGGTTCCCCACAGGTTGGGGAACCCGAAAAACTATGTTTTTTCCGGATCCATCCTCTCCCTGAAAAGTTACGCCTCGGCTTAGATTGCATTTGTTGGATAATAGTGAATAAAGCATGAAAAGTGAAAATGTGAAACTGACCTCAAATTCTACTGACCTCAAATGCGAAAAGTATACATATATTCAGGTTCCCCACAGGTTGGGGAAACTGAAAAAACATGTCTTTACCGGATCCAACCTCTCCCTCATAGGTTACCCCTCGGCCTACATTGCATTTCTTGGAAAATAGCTAATTAAGCATAAAAAGTGAAAATGTGAAACTGACCTGAATTTCGCAATTTATACATATATTCAGGTTCCCCACAGGTTGGGGAACCAGAAAAACCATGTTTTTTCCGGATCCGACCTCTCCCTGAAAAGTTACCCCTTGGCTTCGATTCCATTTGCTGCAAAATAGCGAATTAAGCATGAAAAGTGAAAATGTGAAACTGACCTCAAATTCGAAATGTATACATATATTCAGTTTCCCCACATGTTGGGGAACCCGAAAAAACATGTTTTTTCCGGATCCATCCTCTCCCTGAAAAGTTACGCCTCGGCTTAGATTGCATTTTTTTGCCAAATAGCCAATGAAGCATGAAAAGCCAAAATGTGAAACTGACCTGAATTTCGAAATGTATACATATATTCAGGTTCCCCACAGGTTGGGGAACCCGAAAAACCATATTTTTCCAGATCCGACCTCTCCCTCTTAAGTTAGGCCTCGGCCTAGATTCCATTTGCTGCAAAATAGCCAACTAGGCATGAAAAGTGAAAATGTGAAACAGACCTCAAATTCGAAATGTATACATA
Source organism: Bothrops alternatus (assembly GCA_034064705.1). NCBI lineage: Eukaryota > Metazoa > Chordata > Lepidosauria > Squamata > Viperidae > Bothrops > Bothrops alternatus. Next base: position 13,377,263 of record JARGCV010000103.1, on the reverse strand, counting down.
AATTTAGCTTGCCCACAAGTTGGGGAACCCGAAAAAACATGTCTTTCCGGATCCAACCTCTCCCTGAAAAGTTACGCCTCGGCTTAGATTGCATTTGTTGGGAAATAGTGAATAAAGCATGAAAAGTGAAAATGTGAAACTGACCTCAAATTCGAAATGTATACATATATTCAGTTTCCCCACATGTTGGGGAACCCGAAAAAACATGTTTTTTCCGGATCCATCCTCTCCCTGAAAAGTTACACCTCGGCTTAGATTGCATTTTTTTGCCAAATAGCCAATGAAGCATGAAAAGCCAAAATGTGAAACTGACCTCAATTTCGAAATGTATACATATATTCAGGTTCCCCACCGGTTGGAGAACTCGAAAAAGCATGTTTTTTCCGGATCCGACCTCTCCCTGAAAAGTTACCCCTTGGCTTAGATTGCATTTGTTGGAAAATTGCCAATTAAGCATGAAAAGTGAAAATGTGAAACTGACCTCAAATTCGAAATGTATACATAGATTCAGCTTGCCCACAAGTTGGGGAACCCGAAAAAACATGTCTTTCCGGATCCAACCTCTCCCTGAAAAGGTACGCCTCGGCTTAGATTGCATTTGTTGGGAAATAGTGAATAAGGCATGAAAAGTGAAAATGTGAAAATGACCTGAATGACCTGAATGACCTCTACTGACCTCACATTCGAAAAGTATACATATATTCAGGTTCCCCACAGGTTGGGGAAACTGAAAAAACATATCTTTACCGGATCCAACCTCTCCCTCATAAGTTAGGCCTCGGCCTAGATTCCATTTTTTGCCAAATAGCCAATTAAACATTAAAAGTCAAAATGTGAAACTGACTTCAAATTCAAAATGTATACATATATTCAGGTTCCCCACAGGTTGGGGAACCCAAAAAACAATGTCTTTTCCGGATCCGACCTCTCCCTGAAAAGTTACCACTTGGCTTAGATTGCATTTGTTGGGAAATTGCCAATTAAGCATGAAAAGTGAAAATGTGAAACTGACCTGAATTTTGCAATGTATTCATATATTCAGGTTCCCCACAGGTTGGGGAACCCGAAAAACCATGTTTTTTCCGGATCCGACCTCTCCCTCATAAGTTAGGCCTCGGCCTAGATTGCATTTGTTGCAAAATAGCCAAAGGCATGAAAAGTGAAAATGTGAAACTGACCTTAATTTCGAAATGTATACATATATTCAGGTTCCCCACAGGTTGAGGAACCCAAAAAACAATGTCTTTTCCAGATCCAACCTCTCCCTGAAAAGTTATGCCCGGCTTAGATTGCATTTGTTGGAAAATTGCCAATTAAGCATGAAAAGTGAAAATGTGAAACTGACCATAATTTCGCAATGTATACATATATTCAGGTTCCCCACAGGTTGGGGAACCCGAAAAACCATGTTTTTTCCGGATCCGACCTGTCCCTAATAAGTTAGGCCTCGGACTAGATTCCATTTGCTGCAAAATAGCCAACTAGGCATGAAAAGTGAAAATGTGAAACTGACCTCAAATTCGGAATGTATACATAGATTCAGCTTCCCCACAAGTTGGGGAACCCGAAAAAACATGTCTTTACCAGATCCAACCTCTCCCTGAAAAGTTACACCTCGGCTTAGATTGCATTTGTTGGGAAATAGTGAATAAAGCATGAAAAGTGAAAATGTGAAACTGACCTGAATGACCTCAATGACCTCTACTGACCTCAAATTCGAAAAGTATACATATATTCAGGTTCCCCACAGGTTGGGGAACCCGAAAAACCATGTTTTTTCCGGATCCGACCTCTCCCTCATAAGTTAGGCCTCGGCTTAATTGCATTTGTTGCAAAATTGCCAAAAGCATGAAAAGTGAAAATGTGAAACTGACCTCAAATTCGAAATGTATACATAGATTCAGCTTGCCCACAAGTTGGGGAACCCGAAAAAACATGTCTTTCCTGATCCAACCTCTCCCTGAAAAGTTACGCCTCGGCTTAGATTGCATTTGTTGGGAAATAGTGAATAAAGCATGAAAAGTGAAAATGTGAAACTGACCTGAATTTCGAAATGTATACATATATTCAGGTTCCCCACCGGTTGGAGAACTCGAAAAAGCATGTTTTTTCCGGATCCGACCTCTCCCTGAAAAGTTAGCCCTTGGCTTAGATTGCATTTGTTGGAAAATTGCCAATTAAGCATGAAAAGTGAAAATGTGAAACTGACCTGAATTTTGCAATGTATACATATATTCAGGTTCCCCACAGGTTGGGGAACCCGAAAAACCATATTTTTCCGGATCCGACCTCTCCCTCTGAAGTTAGGCCTCGGCCTAGATTCCATTTGCTGCAAAATAGCCAACTAGGCATGAAAAGTGAAAATGTGAAACTGACCTCAAATTCGAAATGTATACATAGATTCAGCTTGCCCACAAGTTGGGGAACCCGAAAAAACATGTCTTTCCGGATCCAACATCTCCCTGAAAAGTTACGCCTCGGCTTAGATTGCATTTGTTGGGAAATAGTGAATAAAGCATGAAAAGTGAAAATGTGAAACTGACCTGAATGACCTGAATGACCTCTACTGACCTCAAATTCGAAAAGTATACATATATTCAGGTTCCCCACAGGTTACATTTTTAATTGCATTTAATTGCATTAATTGCATTTTTTGCCAAATAGCCAATTAAGCATTAAAAGTCAAAATGTGAAACTGACTTCAAATTCAAAATGTATACATATATTCAGGTTCCCCACAGGTTGGGGAACCCAAAAAACAATGTCTTTTCCGGATCCGACCTCTCCCTGAAAAGTTACCACTTGGCTTAGATTGCATTTGTTGGGAAATTGCCAATTAAGCATGAAAAGTGAAAATGTGAAACTGACCTGAATTTTGCAATGTATTCATATATTCAGGTTCCCCACAGGTTGGGGAACCTGAAAAACCATGTTTTTTCCGGATCCGACCTGTCCCTAATAAGTTAGGCCTCGGCTTAGATTGCATTTTTTTGCCAAATAGCCAATGAAGCATGAAAAGCCAAAATGTGAAACTGACCTGAATTTCGAAATGTATACATATATTCAGGTTCCCCACCGGTTGGAGAACTCGAAAAAGCATGTTTTTTCCGGATCCGACCTCTCCCTGAAAAGTTACCCCTTGGCTTAGATTGCATTTGTTGGAAAATTTCCAATTAAGCATGAAAAGTGAAAATGTGAAACTGCCCTGAATTTTGCAATGTATTCATATATTTAGGTTCCCCACAGGTTGGGGAACCTGAAAAACCATGTTTTTTCCGGATCCGACCTCTCCCTCATAAGTTAGGCCTCGGCCTAGATTGCATTTGTTGCAAAATAGCCAAAGGCATGAAAAGTGAAAATGTGAAACTGACCTTAATTTCGAAATGTATACATATATTCAGGTTCCCCACAGGTTGAGGAACCCAAAAAACAATGTCTTTTCCAGATCCAACCTCTCCCTGAAAAGTTATGCCCGGCTTAGATTGCATTTGTTGGAAAATTGCCAATTAAGCATGAAAAGTGAAAATGTGAAACTGACCATAATTTCGCAATGTATACATATATTCAGGTTCCCCACAGGTTGGGGAACCCGAAAAACCATGTTTTTTCCGGATCCAACCTGTCCCTCATAAGTTAGGCCTCGGCCTAGATTCCATTTGCTGCAAAATAGCCAACTAGGCATGAAAAGTGAAAATGTGAAACTGACCTCAAATTCGGAATGTATACATAGATTCAGCTTCCCCACAAGTTGGGGAACCCGAAAAAACATGTCTTTACCGGATCCAACCTCTCCCTGAAAAGTTACACCTCGGCTTAGATTGCATTTGTTGGGAAATAGTGAATAAAGCATGAAAAGTGAAAATGTGAAACTGACCTCAAATTCTACTGACCTCAAATGCGAAAAGTATACATATATTCAGGTTCCCCACAGGTTGGGGAACCCGAAAAACCATATTTTTCCAGATCCGACCTCTCCCTCTTAAGTTAGGCCTCGGCCTAGATTCCATTTGCTGCAAAATAGCCAACTAGGCATGAAAAGTGAAAATGTGAAACTGACCTCAAATTCGAAATGTATACATAGATTCAGCTTGCCCACAAGTTGGGGAACCCGAAAAAACATGTCTTTCCGGATCCAACCTCTCCCTGAAAAGTTACGCCTCGGCTTAGATTGCATTTGTTGGGAAATAGTGAATAAAGCATGAAAAGTGAAAATGTGAAACTGACCTGAATTACCTGAATGACCTCTACTGACCTCAAATTCGAAAAGTATACATATATTCAGGTTCCCCACAGGTTGGGGAACCCGAAAAACCATGTTTTTCCCGGATCCGACCTCTCCCTCATAAGTTAGGCCTCCGCCTAGATTGCATTTGTTGCAAAATAGCCAAAGGCATGAAAAGTGAAAATGTGAAACTGACCTTAATTTCGAAATGTATACATATATTCAGGTTCCCCACAGGTTGGGGAACCCAAAAAACAATGTCTTTTCCAGATCCAACCTCCCCCTGAAAAGTTATGCCCGACTTAGATTGCATTTGTTGGAAAAATGCCAATTAAGCATGAAAAGTGAAAATGTGAAACTGACCATAATTTCGCAATGTATACATATATTCAGGTTCCTCACAGGTTGGGGAACCCGAAAAACCATGTTTTTTCCGGATCCGACCTGTCCCTCATAAGTTAGGCCTCGGCCTAGATTCCATTTCCTGCAAAATAGCCAATTCGGCATGAAAAGTGAAAATGTGAAACTGACCTCAAATTCTACTGACCTCAAATGCGAAAATTATACATATATTCAGGTTCCCCACAGGTTGGGGAAACTGAAAAAACATGTCTTTACCGGATCCAACCTCTCCCTCATAGGTTAGCCCTCGGCCCACATTGCATTTCTTGGAAAATAGCTAATTAAGCATGAAAAGTGAAAATGTGAAACTGACCTCAAATTCGAAATGTATACATATATTCAGGTTCCCCACAGGTTGGGGAACTGGAAAAACCATGTTTTTTCCGGATCCGGTCTCTCCCTGAAAAGTTACCCCTTGGCTTAGATTCCATTTGCTGCAAAATAGCGAATTAAGCATGAAAAGTGAAAATGTGAAACTGACCTCAAATTGTACTGACCTCAAATTCGAAAAGTATACATATATTCAGGTTTCCCACAGGTTGGGGAAACTGAAAAAACATGTCTTTACCGGATCCAACCTCTCCCTCATACGTTAGGCCTCGGCCTACATTGCATTCCTTGGAAAATAGCTAATTAAGCATGAAAAGTGAAAATGTGAAACTGACCTCAAATTCGAAATGTATATATTCAAATTCCCCACAGGTTGGGGAACCAGAAAACCATGTTTTTTCTGTATCCGACCTCTCCCTGAAAAGTTACACCTCGGCCTAGATTGCATTTATTGGCATAGCCAATAAAGCATGAAAAGTGAAAATGTGAAACTGACCATAATTTCGCAATGTATACATATATTCAGGTTCCCCACAGGTTGGGGAACCCGAAAAACCATGTTTTTTTCCGGATCCGACCTGTCCCTCATAAGTTAGGCCTCGGCCTAGATTCCATTTGCTGCAAAATAGCCAACTAGGCATGAAAAGTGAAAATGTGAAACTGACCTCAAATTCGAAATGTATACATAGATTCAGCTTCCCCACAAGTTGGGGAACCCGAAAAAACATGTCTTTACCGGATCCAACCTTTCCCTGAAAAGTTACACCTCGGCTTAGATTGCATTTGTTGGGAAATAGTGAATAAAGCATGAAAAGTGAAAATGTGAAACTGACCTGAATGACCTCTAGTGACCTCAAATTCGAAAAGTATACATATATTCAGGTTCCCCACAGGTTGGGGAACCCGAAAAACCATGTTTTTTCCGGATCCGACCTCTCCCTCATAAGTTAGGCCTCGGCCTAGATTCCATTTGCTGCAAAATAGCCAATTAGGCATGAAAAGTCAAAATATGAAACTGACTTCAAATTCAAAATGTATACATATATTCAGGTTCCCCAGATGTTGGGGAACCCAAAAAACAATGTCTTTTCCAGATCCAACCTCTCCCTGAAAAGTTACGCCTCGGCTTAATTGCATTTCTTGCAAAATTGCCAAAAACATGAAAAGTGAAAATGTGAAACTGACCTGAATTTTGCAATGTATACATATATTCAGGTTCCCCACAGGTTGGGGAACCCGAAAAACTATGTTTTTTCCGGATCCATCCTCTCCCTGAAAAGTTACGCCTCGGCTTAGATTGCATTTGTTGGATAATAGTGAATAAAGCATGAAAAGTGAAAATGTGAAACTGACCTCAAATTCTACTGACCTCAAATGCGAAAAGTATACATATATTCAGGTTCCCCACAGGTTGGGGAAACTGAAAAAACATGTCTTTACCGGATCCAACCTCTCCCTCATAGGTTAGCCCTCGGCCTACATTGCATTTCTTGGAAAATAGCTAATTAAGCATAAAAAGTGAAAATGTGAAACTGACCTGAATTTCGCAATTTATACATATATTCAGGTTCCCCACAGGTTGGGGAACCAGAAAAACCATGTTTTTTCCGGATCCGACCTCTCCCTGAAAAGTTACCCCTTGGCTTCGATTCCATTTGCTGCAAAATAGCGAATTAAGCATGAAAAGTGAAAATGTGAAACTGACCTCAAATTCGAAATGTATACATATATTCAGTTTCCCCACATGTTGGGGAACCCGAAAAAACATGTTTTTTCCGGATCCATCCTCTCCCTGAAAAGTTACGCCTCGGCTTAGATTGCATTTTTTTGCCAAATAGCCAATGAAGCATGAAAAGCCAAAATGTGAAACTGACCTGAATTTCGAAATGTATACATATATTCAGGTTCCCCACAGGTTGGGGAACCCGAAAAACCATATTTTTCCAGATCCGACCTCTCCCTCTTAAGTTAGGCCTCGGCCTAGATTCCATTTGCTGCAAAATAGCCAACTAGGCATGAAAAGTGAAAATGTGAAACAGACCTCAAATTCGAAATGTATACATAAATTTAGCTTGCCCACAAGTTGGGGAACCCGAAAAAACATGTCTTTCCGGATCCAACCTCTCCCTGAAAAGTTACGCCTCGGCTTAGATTGCATTTGTTGGGAAATAGTGAATAAAGCATGAAAAGTGAAAATGTGAAACTGACCTCAAATTCGAAATGTATACATATATTCAGTTTCCCCACATGTTGGGGAACCCGAAAAAACATGTTTTTTCCGGATCCATCCTCTCCCTGAAAAGTTACGCCTCGGCTTAGATTGCATTTTTTTGCCAAATAGCCAATGAAGCATGAAAAGCCAAAATGTGAAACTGACCTCAATTTCGAAATGTATACATATATTCAGGTTCCCCACAGGTTGGGGAACCCAAAAAACAATGTCTTTTCCGGATCCGACCTCTCCCTGAAAAGTTACCACTTGGCTTAGATTGCATTTGTTGGGAAATTGCCAATTAAGCATGAAAAGTGAAAATGTGAAACTGACCTGAATTTTGCAATGTATTCATATATTCAGGTTCCCCACAGGTTGGGGAACCCGAAAAACCATGTTTTTTCCGGATCCGACCTCTCCCTCATAAGTTAGGCCTCGGCCTAGATTGCATTTGTTGCAAAATAGCCAAAGGCATGAAAAGTGAAAATGTGAAACTGACCTTAATTTCGAAATGTATACATATATTCAGGTTCCCCACAGGTTGAGGAACCCAAAAAACAATGTCTTTTCCAGATCCAACCTCTCCCTGAAAAGTTATGCCCGGCTTAGATTGCATTTGTTGGAAAATTGCCAATTAAGCATGAAAAGTGAAAATGTGAAACTGACCATAATTTCGCAATGTATACATATATTCAGGTTCCCCACAGGTTGGGGAACCCGAAAAACCATGTTTTTTCCGGATCCGACCTGTCCCTAATAAGTTAGGCCTCGGACTAGATTCCATTTGCTGCAAAATAGCCAACTAGGCATGAAAAGTGAAAATGTGAAACTGACCTCAAATTCGGAATGTATACATAGATTCAGCTTCCCCACAAGTTGGGGAACCCGAAAAAACATGTCTTTACCGGATCCAACCTCTCCCTGAAAAGTTACACCTCGGCTTAGATTGCATTTGTTGGGAAATAGTGAATAAAGCATGAAAAGTGAAAATGTGAAACTGACCTGAATGACCTCAATGACCTCTACTGACCTCAAATTCGAAAAGTATACATATATTCAGGTTCCCCACAGGTTGGGGAACCCGAAAAACCATGTTTTTTCCGGATCCGACCTCTCCCTCATAAGTTAGGCCTCGGCTTAATTGCATTTGTTGCAAAATTGCCAAAAGCATGAAAAGTGAAAATGTGAAACTGACCTCAAATTCGAAATGTATACATAGATTCAGCTTGCCCACAAGTTGGGGAACCCGAAAAAACATGTCTTTCCTGATCCAACCTCTCCCTGAAAAGTTACGCCTCGGCTTAGATTGCATTTGTTGGGAAATAGTGAATAAAGCATGAAAAGTGAAAATGTGAAACTGACCTGAATTTCGAAATGTATACATATATTCAGGTTCCCCACCGGTTGGAGAACTCGAAAAAGCATGTTTTTTCCGGATCCGACCTCTCCCTGAAAAGTTAGCCCTTGGCTTAGATTGCATTTGTTGGAAAATTGCCAATTAAGCATGAAAAGTGAAAATGTGAAACTGACCTGAATTTTGCAATGTATACATATATTCAGGTTCCCCACAGGTTGGGGAACCCGAAAAACCATATTTTTCCGGATCCGACCTCTCCCTCTGAAGTTAGGCCTCGGCCTAGATTCCATTTGCTGCAAAATAGCCAACTAGGCATGAAAAGTGAAAATGTGAAACTGACCTCAAATTCGAAATGTATACATAGATTCAGCTTGCCCACAAGTTGGGGAACCCGAAAAAACATGTCTTTCCGGATCCAACATCTCCCTGAAAAGTTACGCCTCGGCTTAGATTGCATTTGTTGGGAAATAGTGAATAAAGCATGAAAAGTGAAAATGTGAAACTGACCTGAATGACCTGAATGACCTCTACTGACCTCAAATTCGAAAAGTATACATATATTCAGGTTCCCCACAGGTTACATTTTTAATTGCATTTAATTGCATTAATTGCATTTTTTGCCAAATAGCCAATTAAGCATTAAAAGTCAAAATGTGAAACTGACTTCAAATTCAAAATGTATACATATATTCAGGTTCCCCACAGGTTGGGGAACCCAAAAAACAATGTCTTTTCCGGATCCGACCTCTCCCTGAAAAGTTACCACTTGGCTTAGATTGCATTTGTTGGGAAATTGCCAATTAAGCATGAAAAGTGAAAATGTGAAACTGACCTGAATTTTGCAATGTATTCATATATTCAGGTTCCCCACAGGTTGGGGAACCTGAAAAACCATGTTTTTTCCGGATCCGACCTGTCCCTAATAAGTTAGGCCTCGGCTTAGATTGCATTTTTTTGCCAAATAGCCAATGAAGCATGAAAAGCCAAAATGTGAAACTGACCTGAATTTCGAAATGTATACATATATTCAGGTTCCCCACCGGTTGGAGAACTCGAAAAAGCATGTTTTTTCCGGATCCGACCTCTCCCTGAAAAGTTACCCCTTGGCTTAGATTGCATTTGTTGGAAAATTTCCAATTAAGCATGAAAAGTGAAAATGTGAAACTGCCCTGAATTTTGCAATGTATTCATATATTTAGGTTCCCCACAGGTTGGGGAACCTGAAAAACCATGTTTTTTCCGGATCCGACCTCTCCCTCATAAGTTAGGCCTCGGCCTAGATTGCATTTGTTGCAAAATAGCCAAAGGCATGAAAAGTGAAAATGTGAAACTGACCTTAATTTCGAAATGTATACATATATTCAGGTTCCCCACAGGTTGAGGAACCCAAAAAACAATGTCTTTTCCAGATCCAACCTCTCCCTGAAAAGTTATGCCCGGCTTAGATTGCATTTGTTGGAAAATTGCCAATTAAGCATGAAAAGTGAAAATGTGAAACTGACCATAATTTCGCAATGTATACATATATTCAGGTTCCCCACAGGTTGGGGAACCCGAAAAACCATGTTTTTTCCGGATCCAACCTGTCCCTCATAAGTTAGGCGTCGGCCTAGATTCCATTTGCTGCAAAATAGCCAACTAGGCATGAAAAGTGAAAATGTGAAACTGACCTCAAATTCGGAATGTATACATAGATTCAGCTTCCCCACAAGTTGGGGAACCCGAAAAAACATGTCTTTACCGGATCCAACCTCTCCCTGAAAAGTTACACCTCGGCTTAGATTGCATTTGTTGGGAAATAGTGAATAAAGCATGAAAAGTGAAAATGTGAAACTGACCTCAAATTCTACTGACCTCAAATGCGAAAAGTATACATATATTCAGGTTCCCCACAGGTTGGGGAAACTGAAAAAACATGTCTTTACCGGATCCAACCTCTCCCTCATAGGTTAGCCCTCGGCCTACATTGCATTTCTTGGAAAATAGCTAATTAAGCATAAAAAGTGAAAATGTGAAACTGACCTGAATTTCGCAATTTATACATATATTCAGGTTCCCCACAGGTTGGGGAACCAGAAAAACCATGTTTTTTCCGGATCCGACCTCTCCCTGAAAAGTTACCCCTTGGCTTCGATTCCATTTGCTGCAAAATAGCGAATTAAGCATGAAAAGTGAAAATGTGAAACTGACCTCAAATTCGAAATGTATACATATATTCAGTTTCCCCACATGTTGGGGAACCCGAAAAAACATGTTTTTTCCGGATCCATCCTCTCCCTGAAAAGTTACGCCTCGGCTTAGATTGCATTTTTTTGCCAAATAGCCAATGAAGCATGAAAAGCCAAAATGTGAAACTGACCTGAATTTCGAAATGTATACATATATTCAGGTTCCCCACAGGTTGGGGAACCCGAAAAACCATATTTTTCCAGATCCGACCTCTCCCTCTTAAGTTAGGCCTCGGCCTAGATTCCATTTGCTGCAAAATAGCCAACTAGGCATGAAAAGTGAAAATGTGAAACAGACCTCAAATTCGAAATGTATACATAAATTTAGCTTGCCCACAAGTTGGGGAACCCGAAAAAACATGTCTTTCCGGATCCAACCTCTCCCTGAAAAGTTACGCCTCGGCTTAGATTGCATTTGTTGGGAAATAGTGAATAAAGCATGAAAAGTGAAAATGTGAAACTGACCTCAAATTCGAAATGTATACATATATTCAGTTTCCCCACATGTTGGGGAACCCGAAAAAACATGTTTTTTCCGGATCCATCCTCTCCCTGAAAAGTTACGCCTCGGCTTAGATTGCATTTTTTTGCCAAATAGCCAATGAAGCATGAAAAGCCAAAATGTGAAACTGACCTCAATTTCGAAATGTATACATATATTCAGGTTCCCCACCGGTTGGAGAACTCGAAAAAGCATGTTTTTTCCGGATCCGACCTCTCCCTGAAAAGTTACCCCTTGGCTTAGATTGCATTTGTTGGAAAATTGCCAATTAAGCATGAAAAGTGAAAATGTGAAACTGACCTCAAATTCGAAATGTATACATAGATTCAGCTTGCCCACAAGTTGGGGAACCCGAAAAAACATGTCTTTCCGGATCCAACCTCTCCCTGAAAAGGTACGCCTCGGCTTAGATTGCATTTGTTGGGAAATAGTGAATAAGGCATGAAAAGTGAAAATGTGAAACTGACCTGAATGACCTGAATGACCTCTACTGACCTCACATTCGAAAAGTATACATATATTCAGGTTCCCCACAGGTTGGGGAAACTGAAAAAACATATCTTTACCGGATCCAACCTCTCCCTCATAAGTTAGGCCTCGGCCTAGATTCCATTTTTTGCCAAATAGCCAATTAAACATTAAAAGTCAAAATGTGAAACTGACTTCAAATTCAAAATGTATACATATATTCAGGTTCCCCACAGGTTGGGGAACCCAAAAAACAATGTCTTTTCCGGATCCGACCTCTCCCTGAAAAGTTACCACTTGGCTTAGATTGCATTTGTTGGGAAATTGCCAATTAAGCATGAAAAGTGAAAATGTGAAACTGACCTGAATTTTGCAATGTATTCATATATTCAGGTTCCCCACAGGTTGGGGAACCCGAAAAACCATGTTTTTTCCGGATCCGACCTCTCCCTCATAAGTTAGGCCTCGGCCTAGATTGCATTTGTTGCAAAATAGCCAAAGGCATGAAAAGTGAAAATGTGAAACTGACCTTAATTTCGAAATGTATACATATATTCAGGTTCCCCACAGGTTGAGGAACCCAAAAAACAATGTCTTTTCCAGATCCAACCTCTCCCTGAAAAGTTATGCCCGGCTTAGATTGCATTTGTTGGAAAATTGCCAATTAAGCATGAAAAGTGAAAATGTGAAACTGACCATAATTTCGCAATGTATACATATATTCAGGTTCCCCACAGGTTGGGGAACCCGAAAAACCATGTTTTTTCCGGATCGGACCTGTCCCTAATAAGTTAGGCCTCGGACTAGATTCCATTTGCTGCAAAATAGCCAACTAGGCATGAAAAGTGAAAATGTGAAACTGACCTCAAATTCGGAATGTATACATAGATTCAGCTTCCCCACAAGTTGGGGAACCCGAAAAAACATGTCTTTACCGGATCCAACCTCTCCCTGAAAAGTTACACCTCGGCTTAGATTGCATTTGTTGGGAAATAGTGAATAAAGCATGAAAAGTGAAAATGTGAAACTGACCTGAATGACCTCAATGACCTCTACTGACCTCAAATTCGAAAAGTATACATATATTCAGGTTCCCCACAGGTTGGGGAACCCGAAAAACCATGTTTTTTCCGGATCCGACCTCTCCCTCATAAGTTAGGCCTCGGCTTAATTGCATTTGTTGCAAAATTGCCAAAAGCATGAAAAGTGAAAATGTGAAACTGACCTCAAATTCGAAATGTATACATAGATTCAGCTTGCCCACAAGTTGGGGAACCCGAAAAAACATGTCTTTCCTGATCCAACCTCTCCCTGAAAAGTTACGTCTCGGCTTAGATTGCATTTGTTGGGAAATAGTGAATAAAGCATGAAAAGTGAAAATGTGAAACTGACCTGAATTTCGAAATGTATACATATATTCAGGTTCCCCACTGGTTGGAGAACTCGAAAAAGCATGTTTTTTCCGGATCCGACCTCTCCCTGAAAAGTTAGCCCTTGGCTTAGATTGCATTTGTTGGAAAATTGCCAATTAAGCATGAAAAGTGAAAATGTGAAACTGACCTGAATTTTGCAATGTATACATATATTCAGGTTCCCCACAGGTTGGGGAACCCGAAAAACCATATTTTTCCGGATCCGACCTCTCCCTCTGAAGTTAGGCCTCGGCCTAGATTCCATTTGCTGCAAAATAGCCAACTAGGCATGAAAAGTGAAAATGTGAAACTGACCTCAAATTCGAAATGTATACATAGATTCAGCTTGCCCACAAGTTGGGGAACCCGAAAAAACATGTCTTTCCGGATCCAACATCTCCCTGAAAAGTTACGCCTCGGCTTAGATTGCATTTGTTGGGAAATAGTGAATAAAGCATGAAAAGTGAAAATGTGAAACTGACCTGAATGACCTGAATGACCTCTACTGACCTCAAATTCGAAAAGTATACATATATTCAGGTTCCCCACAGGTTACATTTTTAATTGCATTTAATTGCATTAATTGCATTTTTTGCCAAATAGCCAATTAAGCATTAAAAGTCAAAATGTGAAACTGACTTCAAATTCAAAATGTATACATATATTCAGGTTCCCCACAGGTTAGGGAACCCAAAAAACAATGTCTTTTCCGGATCCGACCTCTCCCTGAAAAGTTACCACTTGGCTTAGATTGCATTTGTTGGGAAATTGCCAATTAAGCATGAAAAGTGAAAATGTGAAACTGACCTGAATTTTGCAATGTATTCATATATTCAGGTTCCCCACAGGTTGGGGAACCTGAAAAACCATGTTTTTTCCGGATCCGACCTGTCCCTAATAAGTTAGGCCTCGGCTTAGATTGCATTTTTTTGCCAAATAGCCAATGAAGCATGAAAAGCCAAAATGTGAAACTGACCTGAATTTCGAAATGTATACATATATTCAGGTTCCCCACCGGTTGGAGAACTCGAAAAAGCATGTTTTTTCCGGATCCGACCTCTCCCTGAAAAGTTACCCCTTGGCTTAGATTGCATTTGTTGGAAAATTTCCAATTAAGCATGAAAAGTGAAAATGTGAAACTGCCCTGAATTTTGCAATGTATACATATATTCAGGTTCCCCACAGGTTGGGGAACCCGAAAAACCATATTTTTCCAGATCCGACCTCTCCCTCTTAAGTTAGGCCTCGGCCTAGATTCCATTTGCTGCAAAATAGCCAACTAGGCATGAAAAGTGAAAATGTGAAACTGACCTCAAATTCGAAATGTATACATAGATTCAGCTTGCCCACAAGTTGGGGAACCCGAAAAAACATGTCTTTCCGGATCCAACCTCTCCCTGAAAAGTTACGCCTCGGCTTAGATTGCATTTGTTGGGAAATAGTGAATAAAGCATGAAAAGTGAAAATGTGAAACTGACCTGAATTACCTGAATGACCTCTACTGACCTCAAATTCGAAAAGTATACATATATTCAGGTTCCCCACAGGTTGGGGAACCCGAAAAACCATGTTTTTCCCGGATCCGACCTCTCCCTCATAAGTTAGGCCTCGGCCTAGATTCCATTTGCTGCAAAATAGCCAATTAGGCATGAAAAGTCAAAATGTGAAACTGACTTCAAATTCAAAACGTGAAAATGTGAAACTGACCTGAATTTTGCAATGTATTCATATATTCAGGTTCCCCACAGGTTGGGGAACCTGAAAAACCATGTTTTTCCCGGATCCGACCTCTCCCTCATAAGTTAGGCCTCGGCCTAGATTGCATTTGTTGCAAAATAGCCAAAGGCATGAAAAGTGAAAATGTGAAACTGACCTTAATTTCGAAATGTATACATATATTCAGGTTCCCCACAGGTTGGGGAACCCAAAAAACAATGTCTTTTCCAGATCCAACCTCCCCCTGAAAAGTTATGCCCGGCTTAGATTGCATTTGTTGGAAAATTGCCAATTAAGCATGAAAAGTGAAAATGTGAAACTGACCATAATTTCGCAATGTATACATATATTCAGGTTCCCCACAGGTTGGGGAACCCGAAAAACCATGTTTTTTCCGGATCCGACCTGTCCCTCATAAGTTAGGCCTCGGCCTAGATTCCATTTCCTGCAAAATAGCCAATTCGGCATGAAAAGTGAAAATGTGAAACTGACCTCAAATTCTACTGACCTCAAATGTGAAAAGTATACATATATTCAGGTTCCACACAGGTTGGGGAAACTGAAAAAACATGTCTTTACCGGATCCAACCTCTCCCTCATAGGTTAGCCCTCGGCCTACATTGCATTTCTTGGAAAATAGCTAATTAAGCATGAAAAGTGAAAATGTGAAACTGACCTCAAATTCGAAATGTATACATATATTCAGGTTCCCCACAGGTTGGGGAACTGGAAAAACCATGTTTTTTCCGGATCCGGCCTCTCCCTGAAAAGTTACCCCTTGGCTTAGATTCCATTTGCTGCAAAATAGCGAATTAAGCATGAAAAGTGAAAATGTGAAACTGACCTCAAATTCGAAATGTATATATTCAAATTCCCCACAGGTTGGGGAACCAGAAAAACCATGTTTTTTCTGTATCCGACCTCTCCCTGAAAAGTTACACCTCGGCCTAGATTGCATTTATTGGCATAGCCAATAAAGCATGAAAAGTGAAAATGTGAAACTGACCATAATTTCGCAATGTATACATATATTCAGGTTCCCCACAAGTTGGGGAACCCGAAAAACCATGTTTTTTCCGGATCCGACCTGTCCCTCATAAGTTAGGCCTCGGCCTAGATTCCATTTGCTGCAAAATAGCCAACTAGGCATGAAAAGTGAAAATGTGAAACTGACCTCAAATTCGAAATGTATACATAGATTCAGCTTCCCCACAAGTTGGGGAACCCGAAAAAACATGTCTTTACCGGATCCAACCTTTCCCTGAAAAGTTACACCTCGGCTTAGATTGCATTTGTTGGGAAATAGTGAATAAAGCATGAAAAGTGAAAATGTGAAACTGACCTGAATGACTTGAATGACCTCTAGTGACCTCAAATTCGAAAAGTATACATATATTCAGGTTCCTCACAGGTTGGGGAACCCGAAAAACCATGTTTTTTCCGGATCCGACCTGTCCCTCATAAGTTAGGCCTCGGCCTAGATTCCATTTCCTGCAAAATAGCCAATTCGGCATGAAAAGTGAAAATGTGAAACTGACCTCAAATTCTACTGACCTCAAATGTGAAAAGTATACATATATTCAGGTTCCACACAGGTTGGGGAAACTGAAAAAACATGTCTTTACCGGATCCAACCTCTCCCTCATAGGTTAGCCCTCGGCCTACATTGCATTTCTTGGAAAATAGCTAATTAAGCATGAAAAGTGAAAATGTGAAACTGACCTCAAATTCGAAATGTATACATATATTCAGGTTCCCCACAGGTTGGGGAACTGGAAAAACCATGTTTTTTCCGGATCCGGCCTCTCCCTGAAAAGTTACCCCTTGGCTTAGATTCCATTTGCTGCAAAATAGCGAATTAAGCATGAAAAGTGAAAATGTGAAACTGACCTCAAATTCGAAATGTATATATTCAAATTCCCCACAGGTTGGGGAACCAGAAAAACCATGTTTTTTCTGTATCCGACCTCTCCCTGAAAAGTTACACCTCGGCCTAGATTGCATTTATTGGCATAGCCAATAAAGCATGAAAAGTGAAAATGTGAAACTGACCATAATTTCGCAATGTATACATATATTCAGGTTCCCCACAAGTTGGGGAACCCGAAAAACCATGTTTTTTCCGGATCCGACCTGTCCCTCATAAGTTAGGCCTCGGCCTAGATTCCATTTGCTGCAAAATAGCCAACTAGGCATGAAAAGTGAAAATGTGAAACTGACCTCAAATTCGAAATGTATACATAGATTCAGCTTCCCCACAAGTTGGGGAACCCGAAAAAACATGTCTTTACCGGATCCAACCTTTCCCTGAAAAGTTACACCTCGGCTTAGATTGCATTTGTTGGGAAATAGTGAATAAAGCATGAAAAGTGAAAATGTGAAACTGACCTGAATGACTTGAATGACCTCTAGTGACCTCAAATTCGAAAAGTATACATATATTCAGGTTCCTCACAGGTTGGGGAACCCGAAAAACCATGTTTTTTCCGGATCCGACCTCTCCCTCATAAGTTAGGCCTCGGCCTAGATTCCATTTGCTGCAAAATAGCCAATTAGGCATGAAAAGTCAAAATGTGAAACTGACTTCAAATTCAAAACGTGAAAATGTGAAACTGACCTGAATTTTGCAATGTATTCATATATTCAGGTTCCCCACAGGTTGGGGAACCTGAAAAACCATGTTTTTCCCGGATCCGACCTCTCCCTCATAAGTTAGGCCTCGGCCTAGATTGCATTTGTTGCAAAATAGCCAAAGGCATGAAAAGTGAAAATGTGAAACTGACCTTAATTTCGAAATGTATACATATATTCAGGTTCCCCACAGGTTGGGGAACCCAAAAAACAATGTCTTTTCCAGATCCAACCTCCCCCTGAAAAGTTATGCCCGGCTTAGATTGCATTTGTTGGAAAATTGCCAATTAAGCATGAAAAGTGAAAATGTGAAACTGACCATAATTTCGCAATGTATACGTATATTCAGGTTCCCCACAGGTTGGGGAACCCGAAAAACCATGTTTTTTCCGGATCCGACCTGTCCCTCATAAGTTAGGCCTCGGCCTAGATTCCATTTCCTGCAAAATAGCCAATTCGGCATGAAAAGTGAAAATGTGAAACTGACCTCAAATTCTACTGACCTCAAATGCGAAAAGTATACATATATTCAGGTTCCCCACAGGTTGGGGAAACTGAAAAAACATGTCTTTACCGGATCCAACCTCTCCCTCATAGGTTAGCCCTCGGCCTACATTGCATTTCTTGGAAAATAGCTAATTAAGCATGAAAAGTGAAAATGTGAAACTGACCTCAAATTCGAAATGTATACATATATTCAGGTTCCCCACAGGTTGGGGAACTGGAAAAACCATGTTTTTTCCGGATCCGGCCTCTCCCTGAAAAGTTACCCCTTGGCTTAGATTCCATTTGCTGCAAAATAGCGAATTAAGCATGAAAAGTGAAAATGTGAAACTGACCTCAAATTCGAAATGTATACATATATTCAGTTTCCCCACATGTTGGGGAACCCGAAAAAATATGTTTTTTCCGGATCCATCCTCTCCCTGAAAAGTTACGCCTCGGCTTAGATTGCATTTTTTTGCCAAATAGCCAATTAAGCATGAAAAGCCAAAATGTGAAACTGACCTGAATTTTGAAATGTATACATATATTCAGGTTCCCCACAGGTTGGGGAACCCGAAAAACCATATTTTTCCGGATCCGACCTCTCCCTCTTAAGTTAGGCCTCGGCCTAGATTCCATTTGCTGCAAAATAGCCAACTAGGCATGAAAAGTGAAAATGTGAAACTGACCTCAAATTCGAAATGTATACATAGATTCAGCTTGCCCACAAGTTGGGGAACCCGAAAAAACATGTCTTTCCGGATCCAACCTCTCCCTGAAAAGTTACGCCTCGGCTTAGATTGCATTTGTTGGGAAATAGTGAATAAGGCATGAAAAGTGAAAATGTGAAACTGACCTGAATGACCTCTACTGACCTCAAATTCGAAAAGTATACATATATTCAGGTTCCCCACAGGTTGGGGAAACTGAAAAAACATATCTTTACCGGATCCAACCTCTCCCTCATAAGTTAGGCCTCGGCCTAGATTCCATTTTTTGCCAAATAGCCAATTAAACATTAAAAGTCAAAATGTGAAACTGACTTCAAATTCAAAATGTATACATATATTCAGGTTCCCCACAGGTTGGGGAACCCAAAAAACAATGTCTTTTCCGGATCCGACCTCTCCCTGAAAAGTTACCACTTGGCTTAGATTGCATTTGTTGGGAAATTGCCAATTAAGCATGAAAAGTGAAAATGTGAAACTGACCTGAATTTTGCAATGTATTCATATATTCAGGTTCCCCACAGGTTGGGGAACCTGAAAAACCATGTTTTTTCCGGATCCGACCTCTCCCTCATAAGTTAGGCCTCGGCCTAGATTGCATTTGTTGCAAAATAGCCAAAGGCATGAAAAGTGAAAATGTGAAACTGACCTTAATTTCGAAATGTATACATATATTCAGGTTCCCCACAGGTTGAGGAACCCAAAAAACAATGTCTTTTCCAGATCCAACCTCTCCCTGAAAAGTTATGCCCGGCTTAGATTGCATTTGTTGGAAAATTGCCAATTAAGCATGAAAAGTGAAAATGTGAAACTGACCATAATTTCGCAATGTATACATATATTCAGGTTCCCCACAGGTTGGGGAACCCGAAAAACCATGTTTTTTCCGGATCCAACCTGTCCCTCATAAGTTAGGCGTCGGCCTAGATTCCATTTGCTGCAAAATAGCCAACTAGGCATGAAAAGTGAAAATGTGAAACTGACCTCAAATTCGGAATGTATACATAGATTCAGCTTCCCCACAAGTTGGGGAACCCGAAAAAACATGTCTTTACCGGATCCAACCTCTCCCTGAAAAGTTACACCTCGGCTTAGATTGCATTTGTTGGGAAATAGTGAATAAAGCATGAAAAGTGAAAATGTGAAACTGACCTGAATGACCTCAATGACCTCTACTGACCTCAAATTCGAAAAGTATACATATATTCAGGTTCCCCACAGGTTGGGCAACCCGAAAAACCATGTTTTTTCCGGATCCGACCTCTCCCTCATAAGTTAGGCCTCGGCTTAATTGCATTTGTTGCAAAATTGCCAAAAGCATGAAAAGTGAAAATGTGAAACTGACCTCAAATTCGAAATGTATACATAGATTCAGCTTGCCCACAAGTTGGGGAACCCGAAAAAACATGTCTTTCCGGATCCAACCTCTCCCAGAAAAGTTACGCCTCGGCTTAGATTGCATTTGTTGGGAAATAGTGAATAAAGCATGAAAAGTGAAAATGTGAAACTGACCTCAAATTCGAAATGTATACATATATTCAGTTTCCCCACATGTTGGGGAACCCGAAAAAACGTGTTTTTTCCGGATCCATCCTCTCCCTGAAAAGTTACGCCTCGGCTTAGATTGCATTTTTTTGCCAAATACCCAATGAAGCATGAAAAGCCAAAATGTGAAACTGACCTGAATTTCGAAATGTATACATATATTCAGTTTCCCCACCAGTTGGAGAACTCTTAAAAGCATGTTTTTTCCGGATCCGACCTCTCCCTGAAAAGTTAGCCCTTGGCTTAGATTGCATTTGTTGGAAAATTGCCAATTAAGCATGAAAAGTGAAAATGTGAAACTGACCTGAATTTTGCAATGTATACATATATTCAGGTTCCCCACAGGTTGGGGAACCGGAAAAACCATATTTTTCCGGATCCGACCTCTCCCTCTTAAGTTAGGCCTCGGCCTAGATTCCATTTGCTGCAAAATAGCCAACTAGGCATGAAAAATGAAAATGTGAAACTGACCTCAAATTCGAAATGTATACATAGATTCAGCTTGCCCACAAGTTGGGGAACCCGAAAAAACATGTCTTTCCGGATCCAACCTCTCCCTGAAAAGTTACGCCTCGGCTTAGATTGCATTTGTTGGGAAATAGTGAATAAAGCATGAAAAGTGAAAATGTGAAACTGACCTGAATGACCTGAATGACCTCTACTGACCTCAAATTCGAAAAGTATACATATATTCAGGTTCCCCACAGGTTGGGGAAACTGAAAAAACATATCTTTACCGGATCCAACCTCTCCCTCATAAGTTAGGCCTCGGCCTAGATTCCATTTTTTGCCAAATAGCCAATTAAGCATTAAAAGTCAAAATGTGAAACTGACTTCAAATTCGAAATGTATGCATAGATTCAGCTTGCCCACAAGTTGGGGAACCCGAAAAAACATGTCTTTCCGGATCCAACCTCTCCCTGAAAAGTTACGCCTCGGCTTAGATTGCATTTGTTGGGAAATAGTGAATAAAGCATGAAAAGTGAAAATGTGAAACTGACCTGAATGACCTCTACTGACCTCAAATTCGAAAAGTATACATATATTCAGGTTCCCCACAGGTTGGGGAACCCAAAAAACAATGTCTTTTCAGGATCCGACCTCTCCCTGAAAAGTTACCACTTGACTTAGATTGCATTTGTTGGGAAATTGTCAATTAAGCATGAAAAGTGAAAATGTGAAACTGACCTGAATTTTGCAATGTATTCATATATTCAGGTTCCCCACAGGTTGGGGAACCTGAAAAACCATGTTTTTTCCGGATCCGACCTCTCCCTCATAAGTTAGGCCTCGGCATAGATTGCATTTGTTGCAAAATAGCCAAAGGCATGAAAAGTGAAAATGTGAAACTGACCTTAATTTCGAAATGTATACATATATTCAGGTTCCCCACAGGTTGGGGAACCCAAAAAAACAATGTCTTTTCCAGATCCAACCTCTCCCTGAAAAGTTATGCCCGGCTTAGATTGCATTTGTTGGAAAATTGCCAATTAAGCATGAAAAGTGAAAATGTGAAACTGACCATAATTTTGTAATGTATACATATATTCAGGTTCCCCACAGGTTGGGGAACCCGAAAAACCATGTTTTTTCCGGATCCGACCTGTCCCTCATAAGTTAGGCCTCGGCCTAGATTCCGTTTGCTGCAAAATAGCCAATTAGGCATGAAAAATTGCCAATTAGGCATCAAAAATAGCCAATTAGGCATGAAAAATGAAAATGTGAAACTGACCTCAAATTCGAAATGTTGGGGAAGCCGGAAAAACATGTCTTTACCGTATCCAACTTCTCCCTGAAAAGTTACGCCTCAGCTTAGATTGCATTTGTTGGGAAATAGTGAATAAAGCATGAAAAGGGAAAATGTGAAACTGACCTCAAATTCTACTGACCTCAAATTTGAAAAGTATACATGTATTCAGGTTCCCCACAGGTTGGGGAAACCGAAAAAACATGTCTTTACCGGATCCAAACTCTCCCTCATAAGTTAGGCCTTGGCCTAGATTCCATTTTTTGCCAAATAGCCAATTAAGCATGAAAAGTCAAAATGTGAAACTGACTTCAAATTCAAAATGTATACATATATTCAGGTTCCCCACAGGTTGGGGAACACAAAAAACAGTGTCTTTTCCGGATCCGACCTCTCCCTGAAAAGTTACCCCTTGGCTTAAATTGCATTTGTTGGGAAATTGCCAATTAAGCATGAAAACTGAAAATGTGAAACTGACGTGAATT
The DNA here is from genome assembly GCA_034064705.1 of Bothrops alternatus. Lineage (NCBI taxonomy): Eukaryota > Metazoa > Chordata > Lepidosauria > Squamata > Viperidae > Bothrops > Bothrops alternatus. Next base: position 13,354,792 of record JARGCV010000103.1, on the reverse strand, counting down.
TCGCAATGCATACATATATTCAGGTTGCGAAGACGGAGAAAGGACGCCTAGAAACAGAACGGAAGACGGAGGAAAGATACAAAGACATGAAGAGGATGCTGGCGGACCAAGGTGGAGACCTGGAGAAAAAGTGGGAAGAACAGCGCAAAGCGACGGCCACTGATTTGGAACAGATGAAGGAGGCATTGCAAACACATTACAAAAACCTCCAAGAAACAAGGGAGAATACGGAAAAGATGAGGAAGGAAGTGGAAAACCGCGTAGAGGGACAGATTGCAGAGGTGAAAAGAGAGGTTCAAGACCAGTCCACCATGATACAATTCTGGCAAATGGCATTTGCCATCAGGATCAGAGGGTGGAACGAGACAACATACGAACCCCAGGGAAGACTGCGCAGGACCTTTGTAGAGGCCCTGGCAACATTCCTGGGCACGAGCGCCAATGAGATTGAGTGGCATGTCGAAAAAATCCACAGAGTGGGCGCCTGGAGGGAAGTGAACAAGCACCAACCAAGGGATGTGGTCATCCACTTCACAACACAGAGGTTCCGGAACCACATCTCTGCCACTTCCTATAACAAGGCATTCTACATAGAGGAGCAGGAGGTGAAGGTTCTGAAAGAGATCCCCCAGGTGATGCTGAGAGACAGAAAGGACTACAAATTCCTGACCACAGAACTGAGATCGCGTGCACTGCGATTCCGGTGGGAAACCCCAACAGGAGTGTCACTTTCCTATAAAAACAGGAGACATTACTTGACCTCGGTCCAGAAAGCCAAAGACTTCCTCGAAAAGGAACTGAAGTTGGGAGGCCCTCAACCCACCGCGAGAGAAGAGGCGGATAGACCACTGGAAAGCGGGAGAGATCGAGGCCAACGAGCAAGCCGCGCAGAGGCACAGACCGGGGCAGGAGCAGAGGAAAGGAATGGACGATCTCGAGAGGCGAGGGCGCAGAGAGCAGAGAGCAACAACAACAAGGAGGCAGAGGACAGGCTACCAGGCTCCACTACCAAACACACAGACAAACAAGGCAAGACCTCACAAACCAATATGAGCTACAATCCGGATATAGTGGGAACGAGACCAAAGGAAATAACAGAAATGGTCTCGCAAGAGTATCCTGCAACAGATGATGGCAACTAATTATTTGACTTGGAATGTGAACGGACTGAACTCCCCCCAGAAAAGGAGAAAAATTCTCCACTACCTGAACCAAGGTAAAAGCGATATAATCTGCCTACAAGAAACACACATCAGAGCAGCAGACCAGAAATATCTGATCAACTACAAACTAGGCACGCACTTTGTGGCAGCGGCGCCAAGAAAAAAGAATGGGATTGTTATATACGTAAAGAAACATATAATGGCTAAGCTAATAGAGTCCGACCCCCAAGGTAGATACCTGGCAATTGAAATAACACAAGAGGACAAGAAGATTCTAGCAATGGGCATATATGCACCAAATCAGCAACAAGGCAAATTCTACAAAAAGCTACACAAGAAAATAACACAACTTAACTACAGATCCTACATCATCATGGGCGACTGGAACGGAGTCATAGAGACTGCTCTAGACAAAAAAAGAACTGCACCAAACCCGCAAAAACACTCCAAGTTGCCTAAATCCTTCTTCGACATGAAGGAGGACCTCGAACTGACAGATGTATGGAGGAAAAGGCACGGCAAAGAACAAGAATTCACCTTCTTCTCTGGCAGACATCAATCCTTCTCCAGAATTGACTTTATATTAACTTCTAGCGACTTGCTAACTTGTCTAAACGCGGTGAAAATCCTACCCAAGACACTGACAGACCACAACCCTGTGAGGATGGAATTAAGACACGGCCCGAAACAGAGGAGGTCCTGGAGAATCAATGAAAACCTGTTTAGACACGAAGACAAGGTGGCGGAATGCAAAAAAGCTATGAAGGAATTCTTCAACACACATATGAACAACGGAACACCGATAGAACAGATCTGGGAAGGCAGCAAGGTGTACATGCGAGGGATCCTCATATCCATGAATAGCTGGCACCGTCGCCAACAAGAACAAAAAAGAAAAGAGTTAGAAAATGAGATAAGCAAAATGGAGCGGCTACTAATAAAAAGACCAGAGGACAAAGTCACCAAAGAAGGACTCAAGATCTTAAGAAAGCAATTTGACATGTTGATGGCTGACCAAGTTGCAAGGAATATACAATATGCAAAACATAAGACATTCTGCAAGGCCAACAAACCGGGCCGCTGGCTAGCCTACACTATAAGAAAGAAACAGAAATCCCGCATAATTGAAAAGATAGAATACAAAGGCAAGGAAGAATTCCGACAAAAAACCATCAAGAAAGCCTTCACGGAGTTCTACTCGAAACTATATACCGAGGATAAGATACAAGACAAAGAGATAGATGAGTTCCTACAAAACGAAAAGATACAGGCGATTACCGACACACAAAGAGAAGCCCTGAATGCCTTAATCACAAAAGAGGAAATACACTCAGCGATCACACAACTGAAAGCAGGAAAATCGCCCGGGACGGATGGGATAACAGCGACCTACTACAAACACCTCCAAGAGGAGATGCTAGAACCCCTCAGTAAACTATTTGCCAACATTCAAGAAGGAGGCCAGGTCCCACCATCCTGGAAAACAGCCTACATCTCATTAATCCAAAAGGAGGGGAAAGACAACACACAGCCCGCAAACTACAGGCCCATCTCACTACTAAACACAGACTACAAAATCTTCACAAAAATTTTGGCCAATAGACTAATGACTGTACTACCGCTCTTATGTTTGTGGATGCAGAAAAAGCTTTTGACAGACTGCACTGGCCGTTCCTGAAGAACTTGGTCCGGAAGATGAAAATGGGAGTACAGTTTCTCAACTCCATAACGGCAATTTACCAGAAACAAACAGGTCAGATCATTGTCAATGGAGACTTAACGGACTCATTTAATATAGAGAGAGGCACGAGACAGGGCTGCCCGCTGTCCCCCCTGCTATTTGTCCTAACACTGGAAATTTTACTGAACAGAATAAGAGCGGCAGAGGATGTACAGGGCATACAGATTAAACAGCAAGAATACAAACTATGTGCCTTTGCGGATGACCTGCTGGTGACAATGTCGCAACCAGCACAATCAGCAAGGAAATTGATGGAGATAATGGAGGACTATGGTAGGGTGTCAGGCTTCAAAGTAAATATATCAAAAACAAAGATGCTAGTCAAAAACCTCGACAACAAAGCAAAACGGAACCTGGAAAGAATAACGGGTTGTGAAATAGTCAAGAAAGTCAAATACTTAGGAGTGGAGATAGAATCAACAAATGCGAAATTATACAAGAATAACTACGAGGTCCTGTGGAATAAGATACAAGCAGACCTGGAAAGGTGGAAATCACTACGTCTGTCCCTGCTCGGCAGGATAGCGACAGTAAAGATGAATGTATTACCCAGATTTTTATTTCTCTTCCAAATGCTACCCATACTCAAGAAGGAAGCGGACTTAGACAATTGGCAGAAAGGCATCAACAGATTTATTTGGGACGACAAGAGACCGAGGGTGAAACTAAAAATCATCCAAGACGCAAGGGAGAGAGGGGGACTCAAAATGCCTAATCTAAAGCTATATTACTATGCAGCAACGTTGGTGGCGGTTAGTGACTGGATCAACATGACAAATGATAGAATTCTGAATGTTGAGGGGCATGGTCTACTATTCGGCTGGCACGCATACCTAGTATACGACAAAAAGGCAATTAGGAACTTCAAGGAGAACCCATTACGAATCCCATTGCTATGGGTCTGGAAGAAATATAAGCACCTCCTACACGACAAGATTCCCGTCTGGACGATCCCTGGACACGCAACAGGGGACATGAACACATCCCAAGGGCAAGAAGTGGTGCCCTACAGTGAACTTATACTGGGAGAAGAAAACGGGTTCCTCTTGAAATCTCAAGCAACGCTAGCAAACAGAGGAATAGGAAGTAACTGGCTATCATATATACAACTACAATCAAGGTGGCGTAAAGACAAGAAGAAGGGCTTCTCCCAGACCGACGAGAATCTAATTAAACAGATTAGAGAACAGGGGATTATGCACATCAAACGAGTGTACAGCATTCTGATAGAAATGGACTCTGAAACCGAGCTAGTCAAGAACTGTATGATAAAGTGGGCACAAGACTTCAGACACCCTATCACCATGGACACGTGGGAGAAAATCTGGGTGAGGAATGTAGAATTCACGAAATCGCAACACTTAAGGGAAAACTTCTACAAGATGTTCTATAGATGGCACCTAGACCCGAAAAAAATATCACTCATCTACCCGGGCTCCCAGCCCAAATGCTGGAGGTGTGGGGACGGGGAGGCTACTTACTTTCACATATGGTGGACATGCAGAAAAATCAAAGCATTCTGGAGGAAGATATGGTGGACACTCCAAACTATTTTCAAAAAGCGTATAGAATTTCTACCTCAGGCTTTTCTGTTAGGGATCACAAAGGATATCACTACCTCAGAGACAAATTTATTTTTGAACTTAATTACAGCAGCAAGATTGTTGGTGGGACAGTACTGGAAGAATCCGGAAATACCGCCTATTGAAGAATGGACTGTGAAAGTAACAAATTTGGCGGAAATGGCAAAAATATCAGCATACTTGAAAAACCGCTCCAATGAACAATTTGTGACTGACTGGAAACAGTGGATAGACTATATCCAAGAGAGACACCAATCAAACAGAATGCAGCTGGCGTTCAGCTAAGGATCGATGGGAGGAGGGATGAAGGGCTAACAAATCAGATGTTTACAAAAACTAACACCCAACGTTGAATGTATATGTTCTATAACTAATGCCTCTTAACATAACCTTATGACTAACGTTGTTTGCTTTAATATTGTTAAAGTAGACTGAATCTCTACCTCAGGATATGAAACTTTTACCTCAGGATCTCGGGTTGGGGACCATAAAAGATTGCACTAGTAATGGGATGAAGTCAATTCAGAAGCGCAAACGAACAATATGTGATAGACTAGATACAGTAGATAGACCATACATAGGAGAAACACCAATCAAACAAAATGTATTCGGAGTATACTTGAAGATGTAAGGGAGGAGGGAAGAACGTTTACTAAAACAGATGGTTACAAAGATTAATACCTAATGTTGTATGCTATGTTCTAGGATGATTGCTTAGCAATAGGATCTTATGTTTAATGTTGATCACATTAATATTGAAACGGATAAGGGAAACACCAATCAAAATAAAATGTAACAGGAGTATAGTTGAGGCTAGACACGAGGAGTGGGGAAAAAGGCTTACTAACTCAGACGTTTTCAAAGACTAATACTTAGCATTGTATACCAGGGATCATGATGATTGTTGCATAACATGTTTTTATGTTCAATGCTAATTGTTTCAATAAAAGAAAATAAAAAAAAAAAGAAAAGAAAGAAACAGAAATCCCGCATAATTGAAAAGATAGAATACAAAGGCAAGGAAGAATTCCGACAAAAAACCATCAAGAAAGCCTTCACGGAGTTCTACTCGAAACTATATGCCGAGGATAAGATACAAGACAAAGAGATAGATGAGTTCCTACAAAACGAAAAGATACAGGCGATTACCGACACAAAAAGAGAAGCCCTGAATGCCTTAATCACAAAAGAGGAAATACACTCAGCGATCACACAACTGAAAGCAGGAAAATCGCCCGGGACGGATGGGATAACAGCGACCTACTACAAACACCTCCAAGAGGAGATGCTAGAACCCCTCAGTAAACTATTTGCCAACATTCAAGAAGGAGGCCAGGTCCCACCATCCTGGAAAACAGCCTACATCTCATTAATCCCAAAGGAGGGGAAAGACAACACACAGCCCGCAAACTACAGGCCCATCTCACTACTAAACACAGACTACAAAATCTTCACAAAAATTTTGGCCAATAGACTAATGACTGTACTACAAAAAACAATACACCCGGACCAAAGGGGATTTATACAAGGACGCCAGATGAAAACCAACGTGAGACAGCTGCTGAACATAATAGAATACCTGCAAAAGCACAACCAGATACCCGCCGCTCTTATGTTTGTGGATGCAGAAAAAGCTTTCGACAGACTGCACTGGCCGTTCCTGACGAACTTGGTCCGGAAGATGAAAATGGGAGTACAGTTTCTCAACTCCATAACGGCAATTTACCAGAAACAAACAGGTCAGATCATTGTCAATGGAGACTTAACGGACTCATTTAATATAGAGAGAGGCACGAGACAGGGCTGCCCGCTGTCCCCCCTGCTATTTGTCCTAACACTGGAAATTTTACTGAACAGAATAAGAGCGGCAGAGGATGTACAGGGCATACAGATTAAACAGCAAGAATACAAACTATGTGCCTTTGCGGATGACCTGCTGGTGACAATGTCGCAACCAGCACAATCAGCAAGGAAATTGATGGAGATAATGGAGGACTATGGTAGGGTGTCAGGCTTCAAAGTAAATATATCAAAAACAAAGATGCTAGTCAAAAACCTAGACAACAAAGCAAAACGGAACCTGGAAAGAATAACGGGTTGTGAAATAGTCAAGAAAGTCAAATACTTAGGAGTGGAGATAGAATCAACAAATGCGAAATTATACAAGAATAATTACGAGGTCCTGTGGAATAAGATACAAGCAGACCTGGAAAGGTGGAAATCACTACGTCTGTCCCTGCTCGGCAGGATAGCGACAGTAAAGATGAATGTATTACCCAGATTTCTATTTCTCTTCCAAATGCTACCCATACTCAAGAAGGATGCGGACTTAGACAATTGGCAGAAAGGCATCAACAGATTTATTTGGGACGACAAGAGACCGAGGGTGAAACTAAAAATCATCCAAGACGCAAGGGAGAGAGGGGGACTCAAAATGCCTAATCTAAAGCTATATTACTATGCAGCAACGTTGGTGGCGGTTAGTGACTGGATCAACATGACAAATGATAGAGTTCTGAATGTTGAGGGGCATGGTCTACGATTCGGCTGGCACGCATACCTAGTATACGACAAAAAGGCAGATAGGAACTTCAAGGAGAACCCACTACGAATCCCATTGCTATGGGTCTGGAAGAAATATAAGCACCTCCTACACGACAAGATTCCCACCTGGACGATCCCTGGACACGCAACAGGGGATATGAACACATCCCAAGGGCACGAAGTGGTGCCCTACAGTGAACTTGTACTGGGAGAAGAAAACGGGTTCCTCTTGAAATCTCAAGCAACGCTAGCAAACAGAGGAATAGGAAGTAACTGGCTATCATATATACAACTACAATCAAGGTGGCGTAAAGACAAGAAGAAGGGCTTCTCCCAGACCGACGAGAATCTAATTAAACAGATTAGAGAACAGGGGATTAGGCACATCAAACGAGTGTACAGCATTCTGATAGAAATGGACTCTCAAACCGAACTAGTCAAGAACTGTATGGTAAGGTGGGCACAAGATTTTGGACACTCTATCACCATGGACACGTGGGAGAAAATCTGGGTGAGGAACGTAGAATTCACGAAATCGCAACAACTAAGGGAAAACTTCTACAAGATGTTCTATAGATGGCACCTAGACCCGAAAAAAATATCACTCATTTACCCAGGCTCCCAGCCCAAATGCTGGAGGTGTGGGGATGGGGAGGCTACCTACTTTCACATATGGTGGACATGCAGAAAAATCAAAGCATTCTGGAGGAAGATATGGTGGACGCTTCAAACCATTTTTAAAAAGCGTATAGAATTTCTACCTCAAGTTTTTTTGTTAGGGATTACAAAGGACATCACTACCTCAGAGACAAACTTATTTCTGAACTTGATTACAGCAGCGAGATTGTTGGTGGGACAATATTGGAAGAACCCAGAAATACCGCCTACGGAAGAATGGACTGTGAAAGTAACAAACCTGGCGGAGATGGCGAAAATATCAGCATACTTGAAGGGTCGTTCCAATGAACAATTTCTGACGGACTGGAAACAGTGGATAGACTATATCCAAGAGAGACATCAATCAAACAGAATGCAGCTGGCGTTTAGCTGAGGCTCGATGGGAGGAGGGAAGAAGGGTTAACAAATCAAGTGTTTACATAGACTAACACCCAATGTTGAATGTATATGTTCTATAACTAATGCCTCTTAACATAATCTTAGGACTAATGTTGTTTGCTTTAATACTGTTAAAGCGGACGGAATCTCTACCTCAGGATATGAAATTTTTACCTCAGGATCTCTGGTTAGGGACCATAAAAGATTGCACTAGTAAGGGGATGAAGTCAACTCAGAAGCGCAAACGAACAATATGCAACAGACTAGATACAGCAGATAGACCATATATAAGAGAAACACCAACCAAACAAAAGGTACTCGGAGTATACTTGAAGAGGGAAGGGAGGAGGGAAAAACGTTTACTAAAACAGATGTTTACAAAGATTAATACCTAATGTTGTATACTAAGTTCTAGGATGATTGTTTAGCAATAGGATCCTTGGTTTAATGTTGATCACATTAATATGGAACCAGATAAGAGAAACATCAATCAAACAAAGTGTAACAGGAGTATAGTTGAGGCTAGACGCGAGGGGTGGGAAAAAGGCTTACTAATTCAGACGTTTTCAATGACTAATACTTAGTATTGTATATCAGGTGCCATGATGATTGCTGCACAATATGTTTTTATGTTCAATGTTGATTGTTTTAATAAAAGAATTTTATATATTAAAAAAAACATATATTCAGGTTCCCCACAGGTTGGGGAACCCAAAAAACCATGTCTTTTCCACATCCAACCTCTCCCTGAAAAGTTAGGCCTCGGCTTAATTGCATTTGTTGGAAAATTGCCAATTAAGCATGAAAAGTGAAAATGTGAAACTGACCTGAATTTCGCAATCTATACATATATTCAGGTTCCCCACAGGTTGGGGAACTCGAAAAACCATGTTTTTTCCGGATCCGACCTCTCCCTGATAAGTTAGGCCTCGGCCTAGATTCCATTTCCTGCAAAATAGCCAATTAGGCATGAAAAATGAAAATGTGAAACTGACCTCAAATTCGAAATGTATACATAGATTCAGCTTCCCCAGAAGTTGGGGAACCCGGAAAAACATGTCTTTACCGGATCCAACCTCTCCCTGAAAACTTACGCCTCAGCTTAGATTGCATTTGTTGAGAAATAGTGAATAAAGCATGAAAAGTGAAAATGTGAAACTGACCTCAAATTCGAAATGTATACATATATTCAGGTTCCCCACAAATTGGGGAACCCAAAAAACAATGTCTTTTCCAGATCCAACCTCTCCCTGAAAAGTTACGCCTCAGCTTAGATTGCATTTGTTGGGAAATAGTGAATAAAGCATGAAAACTGACCTCAAATTCTACTGACCTCAAATTCGAAAAGTATACATATATTCAGGTTCCCCACAGGTTGGGGAACCCAAAAAACAATGTCTTTTCCGGATCCGACCTCTCCCTGAAAAGTTACCCCTTGGCTTAGATTGCCTTTGTTGGGAAATTGCCAATTAAGCATGAAAAGTGAAAATGTGAAACTGACCTGAATTTTGCAATGTATTCATATATTCAGGTTCCCCACAGGTTGGGGAACCTGAAAAAGCATGTTTTTTCCGGATCCGACCTCTCCCTCATAAGTTAGGCCTCGGCCTAGATTCCATTTGCTACAAAATAGCCAATTAGGCATGAAAGGTGAAAATGTGAAACTGACCTCAAATCTGAAATGTATACATATATTCAGGTTCCCCACAGGTTGGGGAACCCGAAAAACCATGTTTTTTCCGGATCCGACCTCTCCCTCATAAGTTAGCCTCGGCCTAGATTCCATTTCCTGCAAAATAGCCAATTAGGCATGAAAAGTCAAAATGTGAAACTGACTGCAAATTCAAAATGTATACATATATTCAGGTTCCCCACAGATTGGGGAACCCGAAAAAACATGTTTTTACCGAATCCAACCTCTCCCTGAAAAGTTACGCCTCGGCTTAGATTGCATTTGTTGGGAAATAGTGAATAAAGCATGAAAAGTGAAAATGTGAAACTGACCTCAAATTCTACTGACCTCAAATTCGAAAAGTATACATATTTTCAGGTTCCCCACAGGTTGGGGAAACCGAAAAAAACATGTCTTTACCGGATCCAAACTCTCCCTCATAAGTTAGGCCTCCGCCTAGATTCCATTTGCTGCAAAATAGCCAATTAGGCATGAAAAGTCAAAATGTGAAACTGACTTCAAATTCAAAATGTATACATATATTCAGGTTCCCCACAGATTGGGGAACCCAAAAAACAATGTCTTTTCCAGATCCAACCTCTCCCTGAAAAGTTATGCGCAGCTTAGATTGCATTTGTTGGAAAATTGCCAATTAAGCATAAAAAGTGAAAATGTGAAACTGACCTGAATTTCGCAATGTATACATATATTCAGGTTCCCCACAGGTTGGGGAACCCAAAAAACCATGTTTTTTCCGGATCCCACCTCTCCCTCATAAGTTAGGCCTCGGCCTAGATTCCATTTGCTGCAATATAGCCAATTAGACATGAAAAATTGGCAATTAGGCATGAAAAATAGCCAATTAGGCATGAAAAATGAAAATGTGAAACTGACCTCAAATTCGAAATGTTGGGGAACCCGGAAAAATATGTCTTTACCGGATACAACCTCTCCCTGAAAAGTTACGCCTCGGCTTAGATTGCATTTGTTGGGAAATAGTGAATAAAGCATGAAAAGTGAAAATGTGAAACTGACCTCAAATTCTACTGACCTCAAATTCGAAAAGTATACATATTTTCAGGTTCCCCACAGGTTGGGGAAACCGAAAAAAACATGTCTTTACCGGATCCAAACTCTCCCTCATAAGTTAGGCCTCGGCCTAGATTCCATTTGCTGCAAAATAGCCAATTAGGCATGAAAAGTCAAAATGTGAAAGTGACTTCAAATTCAAAATGTATACATATATTCAGGTTCCCCACAGGTTGGGGAAACCAAAAAACAATGTCTTTTCCGGATCCGACCTCTCCCTGAAAAGTTACCCCTTGGCTTAGTTTGCATTTGTTGGGAAATTGCCAATTAAGCATGAAAAGTGAAAATGTCAAAGTGACCTTAATTTCGAAATGTATACATATATTCAGGGTCCCCACAGGCTGGAGAACTCGAAAAATCATGTTTTTTCCGGATCCGACCTCTCCCTGAAAAGTTACACCTTGGCTTAGATTGCATTTGTTGGAAAATTGCCAATTAAGCATGAAAAGTGAAAATGTGAAACTGACCTGAATTATGCAATGTATACATATATTCAGGTTCCCCACAGGTTGGGGAACCGGAAAAACCATGTTTTTTCCGGATCCGACCTTTCCCTCATAAGTTAGGCGTCGGCCTAGATTCCATTTGCTGCAAAATAGCCAATTAGGCATGAAAAGTCAAAATGTGAAACTGACTTCAAATTCAAAATGTATACATATATTCAGGTTGCCCACAGGTTGGGGAACCCGAAAAACCATGTTTTTTCCGGATCCGACCTCTCCCTCATAAGTTAGGCCTCGGCCTAGATTCCATTTGCTGCAAAATAGCCAATTAGGCATGAAAAGTCAAAATGTGAAACTGACTTCAAATTCGAAATGTATACATAGATTCAGCTTCCCCACAAGTTGGGGAACCCGAAAAAACATGTCATTACCGGATCCAACCTCTCCCTGAAAAGTTACGCCTCGGCTTAGATTGCATTTGTTGGGAAATAGTGAATAAAGCATGAAAAGTGAAAATGTGAAACTGACCTCAAATTCTACGGACCTCAAATTCGAAAAGTATACATATTTTCAGGTTCCCCACAGGTTGGGGAAACCGAAAAAACATGTCTTTACCGGATCCAAACTCTCCCTCATAAGTTAGGCCTCAGCCTAGATTCCATTTGCTGCAAAATAGCCAATTAGGCATGAAAAGTCAAAATGTGAAACTGACTTCAAATTCAAAATGTATACAGGTTGGGGAACCCAAAAAACAATGTCTTTTCCGGATCCGACCTCTCCCTGAAAAGTTACCCCTTGGCTTAGATTGCATTTGTTGGGAAATTGCCAATTAAGCATGAAAACTGAAAATGTGAAACTGACCTGAATTTCGCAATGTATACATATATTCAGGTTCCCCACAGGTTGGGGAACCCAAAAAACCATGTTTTTTCCGGATCCCACCTCTCCCTCATAAGTTAGGCCTCGGCCTAGATTCCATTTGATGCAATATAGCCAATTAGGCATGAAAAATGGGCAATTAGGCATGAAAAATAGCCAATTAGGCATGAAAAATGAAAATGTGAAACTGACCTCAACTTCGAAATGTTTGGGAACCCGGAAAAACATGTCTTTACCGGATACAACCTCTCCCTGACAAGTTACGCCTCAGCTTAGATTGCATTTGTTGGGAAATAGTGAATAAAGCATGAAAAGGGAAAATGTGAAACTGACCTCAAATTCTACTGACCTCAAATTCGAAAAGTATACATATATTCAGGTTCCCCACAGGTTGGGGAAACCATAAAAACATATCTTTACCGGATCCAACCTCTCCCTCATAAGTTAGGCCTCGGCCTAGATTCCATTTTTTTGCCAAATAGCCAATTAAGCATTAAAAGTCAAAATGTGAAAAAAAAAAAAAAAAAAGTCAAAATGTGAAACTGACTTCAAATTCAAAATGTATACATATATTCAGGTTCCCCACACTTTGGGGAACCCAAAAAACAATGTCTTTTCCGGATCCGACCTCTCCCTGAAAAGTTACCCCTTGGCTTAGATTGCATTTGTTGGGAAATTGCCAATTAAGCATGAAAAGTGAAAATGTGAAACTGACCTGAATTTCGCAATGTATACATATATTCAGGTTCCCCACAGGTTGGGGAACCCAAAAAACCATGTTTTTTCCGGATCCCACCTCTCCCTCATAAGTTAGGCCTCGGCCTAGATTCCATTTGCTGCAATATAGCCAATTAGGCATGAAAAATGGGCAATTAGGCATGAAAAATAGCCAATTAGGCATGAAAAATGAAAATGTGAAACTGACCTCAAATTCGAAATGTTGGGGAACCCGGAAAAACATGTCTTTACCGGATACAACCTCTCCCTGAAAAGTTACGCCTCAGCTTAGATTGCATTTGTTGGGAAATAGTGAATAAAGCATGAAAAGGGAAAATGTGAAACTGACCTCAAATTCTACTGACCTCAAATTCGAAAAGTATACATATATTCAGGTTCCCCACAGGTTGGGGAAACCATAAAAACATATCTTTACCGGATCCAACCTCTCCCTCATAAGTTAGGCCTCGGCCTAGATTCCATTTTTTGCCAAATAGCCAATTAAGCATTAAAAGTCAAAATGTGAAACTGACTTCAAATTCAAAATGTATACATATATTCAGGTTCCCCACAGGTTGGGGAACCCAAAAAACAATGTCTTTTCCGGATCCGACCTCTCCCTGAAAAGTTACCCCTTGGCTTAGATTGCATTTGTTGGGAAACTGCCAATTAAGCATGAAAAGTGAAAATGTGAAACTGACCTGAATTTTGCAATGTATTCATATATTCAGGTTCCCCACAGGTTGGGGAACCTGAAAAACCATGTTTTTCCCGGATCCGACCTCTCCCTCATAAGTTAGGCCTCGGCCTAGATTCCATTTGCTGCAAAATAGCCAATTAGGCATGAAAGGTGAAAATGTGAAACTGACCTCAAATCCGAAATGTATACATAGATTCAGCTTCCCCACAAGTTGGGGAACCCGAAAAAACATGTCTTTACCGGATCCAACCTCTCCCTGAAATGTTACGCCTCGGCTTAGATTGCATTTGTTGGGAAATAGTGAATAAAGCATGAAAAGTGAAAATGTGAAACTGACCTCAAATTCTAGTGACCTCAAATTCGAAATGTATACATAGATTCAGCTTCCCCACAAGTTGGGGAACCCGAAAAAACATGTCTTTACCGGATCCAACCTCTCCCTGAAAAGTTACGCCTCGGCTTAGATTGCATTTGTTGGGAAATAGTGAATAAAGCATGAAAAGTGAAAATGTGAAACTGACCTCAAATTCTACTGACCTCAAATTCGAAAAGTATACATATTTTCAGGTTATTATTATTATTATTTATTATTATTATTTATTAAATTTCTATGCCGCCCTATTCCGGGAACTCAGGGCGGCTTACAGCATAAATAGAAATCCAATAAAAACTAAACTGTACATATATAAAAATATAAAAAAGAAGAACCCCTAAATTAAGAACCATTCATTCAGCAAACGTACACACAGACATACACTGGCTAGGGGCAAGATGTCAACCGCCCCAGGCCTGCCGGCAGAGATGGGTCTTTAGTAGTTTACGAAAGGCGGAGAGGGTAGGGGCGATACGGATCTCCGGGGGGAGTTGATTCCAGAGGGCCGGGGCCGCAACAGAAAAGGCCCTTCCCCTAGGCCCCGCCAGGCGACACTGTCTGGCCGACGGGACCTGGAGAAGGCCGACTCTGTGGGCCCTAACCGGTCGCTGGGTTTCGTGAGGCAGCAGGCGGTCCCGTAAGTAACCTGGTCCGATGCCATGTAGGGCTTTATAGGTCATAACCAACACTTTGAATTGTGTTCGGAGACCAATAGGCAGCCAATGCAGCTCACGGAGTGATGCTGAGATGTGGGCATTTCTGGGCAGGCCCAACACTGCTCGCGCGGCTGCATTCTGCATTACCTGAAGTCTCCGAACGTTTTTCAAAGGTAGCCCCATGTAGAGAGCATTGCAGTAGTCGAGCCTCGAGGTGATAAGGGCATGAGTGACTGTGAGCAGAGACTCCCGGTCCAAATAGGGCCGCAACTGGTGCACCAGGCGAACCTGGGCAAATGTCCTCCTCGCCACAGCCGACAAATGATGTTCCAAGTTTAGCTGTGGGTCGAGGAGGACGCCCAAGTTGCGGACCTTCTCCGAGGGGGTCAAAAGCTCCCCCCCAGGCTGATGGACGGATAGATTGAATTATCTTTGGGAGGCAGAACCCATAGCCACTCCGTCTTGTCGGGGTTGAGTTTGAGCCTGTTGGCACCCATCCAAACCCTAACAGCCTCCAGACATCGGCACATCACTTCCGCTGCTTCACTGAAATGACACGGGGTGGAGATGTAAAGCTGGGTATCATCAGCATACTGATGATATCTCACCCCGTGTTGTCGGATGATCTCACCCAGTGGTTTCATGTAGATATTAAACAGCAGAGGGGAGAGGACCGACCCCTGAGGGACCCCACAAGGGAGGAACCTAGGGGTCGACCTCTGACCCCCCGCCAACACCGACTGTGACCGACCAGTGAGGTAGGAGGTGAACCACTGCAAAACAGTGCCCCCAACCCCCAACCCCCCCAGTCGGTGCAGAAGGATACCATGGTCAATGGTATCGAAAGCTGCTGAGAGGTCAAGTAGCACCAGGATAGTGGAAAATCCCCTATCCCGGGCCCGCCAGAGATCATCCGTCAGCGCGACCAAAGCAGTTTCCGTGGAGTAGCCGAGCCTGAATCCTGACTGTTGAGGGCCCAGATAATCGGCCTCATCCAAGGACCGCTGGAGCTGGAGTGACACCACCTTCTCAACAACCTTCCCTATAAAGGGAAGATTGGAGACAGGACGGTAGTTGTTTAATACAGCTGGGTCCAGGGAAGGCTTCTTGAGGAGGGGGCGCACAATTGCCTCCTTGCAGGGAGCCGGAAAGGACCCCTCCCTCAAAGAAGCGTTAACAATCTCCTGAACCCAGCCCCGCGTCACCTCCCTGCTTGCCGAAACCAGCCAGGAGGGGCACGGGTCCAATAAACAGGTGGCGGAGCTCACAGCTCCAATGGCCTTGTCGACTTCATCGGGTGCCACCGGGTCAAACTCTGTCCACACAACAGGATCAAGACGAGTCCCTGTCATCTCGACTGAATCATTATCAGCCGACACTGCATTCCAATTGGAGTCAAGGTCCATCCGAATCTGGGCGATTTTATCCGCAAAAAACTTATTAAAGTCCTCAGCACTACCCTGCAAGGGTACATCAACCCCCCCCTGATTAAGGAGGGAGTGAGTTACCCTAAACAGGGCGGCTGGGCGGGATTCCGCAGATGCAATCAAGGCGGAATGATACGCGCATCTTGCCGCCTTGAGCGCCACCTGATAAGTCTTGATATAAGATCTTAAAAGTGTTCGGTCAGATACGGATTTACTTTTCCTCCATCGCTTCTCTAGACGTCTCTTCTGGCGCTTCATCCCCCTGAGTTCCTCAGTGAACCAAGGAGATCTCCTGGGTCTGCTACCACAGAGAGGTCGCAGCGGCGTGATCCGGTCAAGAGCCCCCTTCGCAGCCATATTCCAGGTCGTAACCAGGGACTCTGCCGAACCGAGAATGAGAGAATCCGGTATTTCCCCAAGCGTCCTCTGAAAACTCTCTGGGTCCATCAGACGTCTGGGGCGGAACCACCTAATCGGTTCCGCCTCCCTGCAGGGGAGGATTGGAGCCTTGAAAACAAGCCGTAACAGAAAATGGTCTGACCATGACATAGGCAAGATATCTAAGCCCCTTAAATTCAGATCATTACTCAACTGTTCTGAGAGGAATACCATGTCGGGAGTGTGTCCCCTCTCGTGAGTCGGTCCCTGAACTACTTGAGTCAGGTTCATGGTTGCCATGGTGGCCATGAACTCCTGCGCCAACCCAGAGGATCCGCCGAGCGATGGAAGGTTTAAGTCCCCCAAGACAATAAGCCTGGGAAACTCAACCGCCAGCCCAGCAACCCCCTCAAGTAGCGCAGGCAGGGCTGTTGACACGCAGCTGGGAGGCAGGTACGTGAGCAACAAGCCCACCTGAACCCCTAGGTCCAACTTCACAAGGAGCAACTCACAACCCGCAATCTCAGAAACAGCGAGCCTGCATAGGCTAAAAGTCTTCTTGGCTATAATAGCCACTCCTCCCCCCCTTCCCTGGGGTCGTGGCTGGTGCCATACCTGAAACCCGGCTGGACACATCTCAGAGAGAGGAACTCCTCCCTCCGTGCCCAGCCAGGTCTCGGTAACACATGCGAGGTCGGCCTCCTCATCCAGGAGAAGATCATGGATGAGGGGAGCTTTATTTACAACCGACCTGGCATTGAGCAGCAACAACCTGAGCCCAGGGTCCGGATTTCGCCCATTACCAGTACTTCGGGTTGAACTCACAGGGTCGGAGCAAGGGATCGCTTTTAGACAGCGAGCTCTTGTTCCCCGAGAATGGCCTACCCTATGGCTCCCCCCATATCTGCCTCTCCCCAGCAAGACCGGTATACTTTGGCCCTCTATCACCCCAGAGCCAGCGTCTCCCCTCCCCTCCGCCTCTGCCATGCCAGGCAGGCTAGCCAGTTCATCACATTCATTCCACTCAGCCACAACTTCATCCATAAGACCAATTTATCCCTCCCACTCTTTAAACTAAACACATTAAAAACAATAAACTAACCATCCATTCAACCCGATTCTTTCCACTAACATCAGTCCCCCCCATCATTCATAGCATCTAACAATTAATTAAAATAGTATTAAACAATTTAAATATTTAAAATTTAAAATTTATACAAACAATAGCTAACAAACAATTGCTCTGGATGGATACCCAGTCAGGATCAAGAGCTTTCTAAAACCATTATACTAACCAAAATAATTATACTAACAATAACAATGATTGTGGAACCCAACGTCCCAAAGATAGAGATAAGGCCTATTCAGGTTCCCCACAGGTTGGGGAAACCGAAAAAAACATGTCTTTACCGGATCCAAACTCTCCCTCATAAGTTAGGCCTCGGCCTAGATTCCATTTGCTGCAAAATAGCCAATTAGGCATGAAAAGTCAAAATGTGAAAGTGACTTCAAATTCAAAATGTATACATATATTCAGGTTCCCCACAGATTGGGGAACCCAAAAAACAATGTCTTTTCTGGATCCGACCTCTCCCTGAAAAGTTACGCCTCGGCTTATATTGCATTTTTTGCCAAATAGCCAATTAAGCATGAAAAGCCAAAATATGAAACTGACCTGAATTTCAAAATGTATACATATATTCAGGTTCCCCACAGGCTGGAGAACTTGAAAAACCATGTTTTTTCCGGATCCGACCTCTCCCTGAAAAGTTACACCTTGGCTTAGATTGCATTTGTTGGAAAATTGCCAATTAAGCATGAAAAGTGAAAATGTGAAACTGACCTGAATTATGCAATGTATACATATATTCAGGTTCCCCACAGGTTGGGGAACCCGAAAAACCATGTTTTTTCCGGATCAGACCTCTCCCTCATAAGTTAGGCCTCGGCCTAGATTCCATTTGCTGCAAAATAGCCAATTAGGCATGAAAAATGAAAATGTGAAACTGACCTCAAATTCGAAATGTATACATAGATTCAGCTTCCCCACAAGTTGGGGAACCCGGAAAAACATGTCTTTACCGGATCCAACCTCTCCCTGAAAAGTTACGCCTCAGCTTAGATTGCATTTGTTGGGAAATAGTGAATAAAGCATTAAAAGGGAAAATGTAAAACTGACCTCAAATTCTACTGACCTCAAATTCGAAATGTATACATATATTCAGGTTCCCCACCGGCTGGAGAACTCGAAAAACCATGTTTTTTCCAGATCCGACCTCTCCCTGAAAAGTTACACCTTGGCTTAGATTGCATTTGTTGGAAAATTGCCAATTAAGCATGAAAAGTGAAAATGTGAAACTGACCTGAATTATGCAATGTATACGTATATTCAGGGTCCCCACAGGTTGGGGAACCCGAAAAACCATGTTTTTTTCGGATCCGACCTCTCCCTCATAAGTTAGGCCTCGGCCTAGATTCCATTTGCTTCAAAATAGCCAATTAGGCATGAAAAGTCAAAATGTGAAACTGACCACAAATTCGAAATGTATACATATATTTTTTTTTCTTTTTTTTTATTATAAAAATTCTTTTATTAAAACCATTAACATTGAACATAAAAACATATTATGCAGCAATCAGCCTGACACCTGGTATACAATACTAAGTATTAGTCTTTGAAAACGTCTGAGTTAGTAAGCCTTTTTCCCCACTCCTCGTGTCTAGCCTCAACTATACTCCTGTTACATTTTATTTTGATTGGTGTTTCCCCTATCCGTTTCAATATTAATGTGATCAACATTAAACATAAGATCCTATTGCTAAGCAATCATCCTAGAACATAGCATACAACATTAGGTATTAATCTTTGTAAATATCTGTTTTAGTAAACGTTCTTCCCTCCTCCCTTCCCTCTTCAAGTATACTCCGAGTACCTTTTGTTTGGTTGGTGTTTCTCTTATATATGGTCTATCTACTGCATCTAGTCTATTGCATATTGTTCGTTTGCGCTTCTGAATTGACTTCATCCCATTACTAGTGCAATCTTTTATGGTCCCCAACCCGAGATCCTGAGGTAAAAGTTTCATATCCTGAGGTAGAGATTCAGTCTACTTTAACAATATTAAAGCAAACAACGTTAGTCATAAGGTTATGTTAAGAGGCATTAGTTATAGAACATATACATTCAACGTTGGGTGTTAGTTTTTGTAAACATCTGATTTGTTAGCCCTTCATCCCTCCTCCCATCGATCCTTAGCTGAACGCCAGCTGTATTCTGTTTGATTGGTGTCTCTCTTGGATATAGTCTATCCACTGTTTCCAGTCAGTCACAAATTGTTCATTGGAGCGGTTTTTCAAGTATGCTGATATTTTTGCCATTTCCGCCAAATTTGTTACTTTCACAGTCCATTCTTCAATAGGCGGTATTTCCGGATTCTTCCAGTACTGTCCCACCAACAATCTTGCTGCTGTAATTAAGTTCAAAAATAAATTTGTCTCTGAGGTAGTGATATCCTTTGTGATCCCTAACAGAAAAGCCTGAGGTAGAAATTCTATACGCTTTTTGAAAATAGTTTGGAGTGTCCACCATATCTTCCTCCAGAATGCTTTGATTTTTCTGCATGTCCACCATATGTGAAAGTAAGTAGCCTCCCCGTCCCCACACCTCCAGCATTTGGGCTGGGAGCCCGGGTAGATGAGTGATATTTTTTTCGGGTCTAGGTGCCATCTATAGAACATCTTGTAGAAGTTTTCCCTTAAGTGTTGCGATTTCGTGAATTCTACATTCCTCACCCAGATTTTCTCCCACGTGTCCATGGTGATAGGGTGTCTGAAGTCTTGTGCCCACTTTATCATACAGTTCTTGACTAGCTCGGTTTCAGAGTCCATTTCTATCAGAATGCTGTACACTCGTTTGATGTGCATAATCCCCTGTTCTCTAATCTGTTTAATTAGATTCTCGTCGGTCTGGGAGAAGCCCTTCTTCTTGTCTTTACGCCACCTTGATTGTAGTTGTATATATGATAGCCAGTTACTTCCTATTCCTCTGTTTGCTAGCGTTGCTTGAGATTTCAAGAGGAACCCGTTTTCTTCTCCCAGTATAAGTTCACTGTAGGGCACCACTTCTTGCCCTTGGGATGTGTTCATGTCCCCTGTTGCGTGTCCAGGGATCGTCCAGACGGGAATCTTGTCGTGTAGGAGGTGCTTATATTTCTTCCAGACCCATAGCAATGGGATTCGTAATGGGTTCTCCTTGAAGTTCCTAATTGCCTTTTTGTCGTATACTAGGTATGCGTGCCAGCCGAATAGTAGACCATGCCCCTCAACATTCAGAATTCTATCATTTGTCATGTTGATCCAGTCACTAACCGCCACCAACGTTGCTGCATAGTAATATAGCTTTAGATTAGGCATTTTGAGTCCCCCTCTCTCCCTTGCGTCTTGGATGATTTTTAGTTTCACCCTCGGTCTCTTGTCGTCCCAAATAAATCTGTTGATGCCTTTCTGCCAATTGTCTAAGTCCGCTTCCTTCTTGAGTATGGGTAGCATTTGGAAGAGAAATAAAAATCTGGGTAATACATTCATCTTTACTGTCGCTATCCTGCCGAGCAGGGACAGACGTAGTGATTTCCACCTTTCCAGGTCTGCTTGTATCTTATTCCACAGGACCTCGTAGTTATTCTTGTATAATTTCGCATTTGTTGATTCTATCTCCACTCCTAAGTATTTGACTTTCTTGACTATTTCACAACCCGTTATTCTTTCCAGGTTCCGTTTTGCTTTGTTGTCGAGGTTTTTGACTAGCATCTTTGTTTTTGATATATTTACTTTGAAGCCTGACACCCTACCATAGTCCTCCATTATCTCCATCAATTTCCTTGCTGATTGTGCTGGTTGCGACATTGTCACCAGCAGGTCATCCGCAAAGGCACATAGTTTGTATTCTTGCTGTTTAATCTGTATGCCCTGTACATCCTCTGCCGCTCTTATTCTGTTCAGTAAAATTTCCAGTGTTAGGACAAATAGCAGGGGGGACAGCGGGCAGCCCTGTCTCGTGCCTCTCTCTATATTAAATGAGTCCGTTAAGTCTCCATTGACAATGATCTGACCTGTTTGTTTCTGGTAAATTGCCGTTATGGAGTTGAGAAACTGTACTCCCATTTTCATCTTCCGGACCAAGTTCTTCAGGAACGGCCAGTGCAGTCTGTCAAAAGCTTTTTCTGCATCCACAAACATAAGAGCGGTAGTACAGTCATTAGTCTATTGGCCAAAATTTTTGTGAAGATTTTGTAGTCTGTGTTTAGTAGTGAGATGGGCCTGTAGTTTGCGGGCTGTGTGTTGTCTTTCCCCTCCTTTTGGATTAATGAGATGTAGGCTGTTTTCCAGGATGGTGGGACCTGGCCTCCTTCTTGAATGTTGGCAAATAGTTTACTGAGGGGTTCTAGCATCTCCTCTTGGAGGTGTTTGTAGTAGGTCGCTGTTATCCCATCCGTCCCGGGCGATTTTCCTGCTTTCAGTTGTGTGATCGCTGAGTGTATTTCCTCTTTTGTGATTAAGGCATTCAGGGCTTCTCTTTGTGTGTCGGTAATCGCCTGTATCTTTTCGTTTTGTAGGAACTCATCTATCTCTTTGTCTTGTATCTTATCCTCGGTATATAGTTTCGAGTAGAACTCCGTGAAGGCTTTCTTGATGGTTTTTTGTCGGAATTCTTCCTTGCCTTTGTATTCTATCTTTTCAATTATGCGGGATTTCTGTTTCTTTCTTATAGTGTAGGCTAGCCAGCGGCCCGGTTTGTTGGCCTTGCAGAATGTCTTATGTTTTGCATATTGTATATTCCTTGCAACTTGGTCAGCCATCAACATGTCAAATTGCTTTCTTAAGATCTTGAGTCCTTCTTTGGTGACTTTGTCCTCTGGTCTTTTTATTAGTAGCCGCTCCATTTTGCTTATCTCATTTTCTAACTCTTTTCTTTTTTGTTCTTGTTGGCGACGGTGCCAGCTATTCATGGATATGAGGATCCCTCGCATGTACACCTTGCTGCCTTCCCAGATCTGTTCTATCGGTGTTCCGTTGTTCATATGTGTGTTGAAGAATTCCTTCATAGCTTTTTTGCATTCCGCCACCTTGTCTTCGTGTCTAAACAGGTTTTCATTGATTCTCCAGGACCTCCTCTGTTTCGGGCCGTGTCTTAATTCCATCCTCACAGGGTTGTGGTCTGTCAGTGTCTTGGGTAGGATTTTCACCGCGTTTAGACAAGTTAGCAAGTCGCTAGAAGTTAATATAAAGTCAATTCTGGAGAAGGATTGATGTCTGCCAGAGAAGAAGGTGAATTCTTGTTCTTTGCCGTGCCTTTTCCTCCATACATCTGTCAGTTCGAGGTCCTCCTTCATGTCGAAGAAGGATTTAGGCAACTTGGAGTGTTTTTGCGGGTTTGGTGCAGTTCTTTTTTTGTCTAGAGCAGTCTCTATGACTCCGTTCCAGTCGCCCATGATGATGTAGGATCTGTAGTTAAGTTGTGTTATTTTCTTGTGTAGCTTTTTGTAGAATTTGCCTTGTTGCTGATTTGGTGCATATATGCCCATTGCTAGAATCTTCTTGTCCTCTTGTGTTATTTCAATTGCCAGGTATCTACCTTGGGGGTCGGACTCTATTAGCTTAGCCATTATATGTTTCTTTACGTATATAACAATCCCATTCTTTTTTCTTGGCGCCGCTGCCACAAAGTGCGTGCCTAGTTTGTAGTTGATCAGATATTTCTGGTCTGCTGCTCTGATGTGTGTTTCTTGTAGGCAGATTATATCGCTTTTACCTTGGTTCAGGTAGTGGAGAATTTTTCTCCTTTTCTGGGGGGAGTTCAGTCCGTTCACATTCCAAGTCAAATAATTAGTTGCCATCATCTGTTGCAGGATACTCTTGCGAGACCATTTCTGTTATTTCCTTTGGTCTCGTTCCCACTATATCCGGATTGTAGCTCATATTGGTTTGTGAGGTCTTGCCTTGTTTGTCTGTGTGTTTGGTAGTGGAGCCTGGTAGCCTGTCCTCTGCCTCCTTGTTGTTGTTGCTCTCTGCTCTCTGCGCCCTCGCCTCTCGAGATCGTCCATTCCTTTCCTCTGCTCCTGCCCCGGTCTGTGCCTCTGCGCGGCTTGCTCGTTGGCCTCGATCTCTCCCGCTTTCCAGTGGTCTATCCGCCTCTTCTCTCGCGGTGGGTTGAGGGCCTCCCAACTTCAGTTCCTTTTCGAGGAAGTCTTTGGCTTTCTGGACCGAGGTCAAGTAATGTCTCCTGTTTTTATAGGAAAGTGACACTCCTGTTGGGGTTTCCCACCGGAATCGCAGTGCACGCGATCTCAGTTCTGTGGTCAGGAATTTGTAGTCCTTTCTGTCTCTCAGCATCACCTGGGGGATCTCTTTCAGAACCTTCACCTCCTGCTCCTCTATGTAGAATGCCTTGTTATAGGAAGTGGCAGAGATGTGGTTCCGGAACTTCTGTGTTGTGAAGTGGATGACCACATCCCTTGGTTGGTGCTTGTTCACTTCCCTCCAGGCGCCCACTCTGTGGATTTTTTCGACATGCCACTCAATCTCATTGGCGCTCGTGCCCAGGAATGTTGCCAGGGCCTCTACAAAGGTCCTGCACAGTCTTCCCTGGGGTTCGTATGTTGTCTCGTTCCACCCTCTGATCCTGATGGCAAATGCCATTTGCCAGTATTGTATCATGGTGGACTGGTCTTGAACCTCTCTTTTCACCTCTGCAATCTGTCCCTCTATGCAGTTTTCCACTTCTTTCATCATCTTTTCCATATTCTCCCTTGTTTCTTGGAGGTTTTTGTAATGTGTTTGCATTGCCTCCTTCATTTGTTCCAAGTCAGTGGCCGTCGCTTTGCATTGTTCTTCCCACTTTCTCTCCAGGTCTCTACCTTGGTCCGCCAGCATCCTTTTCATGTCTTTGTCTCTTTCCTCCATCTTCTGTTCTGCTTCTATGCGCCCTTTCTCCGTCCTCGCACCCATTTCTGCCAATTTTCTATCCATACCATCCATCCTTACCACCATCGTCGCTATCGTCTCATTTAGTGTCTCAATCGTCTCTTTTAGTTCTTGGATCATGCATGCTGTTGTGGAGTCCTGGGTTGGCGTATGGGTCTGGGGGCCTGCAGTTGGATGGGGTTGTGTGTGGTTGGGTGGGGAGTTCCCTGGCAGATTGGGGGGGTGGGCCGGGGAGGGTGCAGCTCCCTTCGGGTC
Source organism: Bothrops alternatus (assembly GCA_034064705.1). Lineage (NCBI taxonomy): Eukaryota > Metazoa > Chordata > Lepidosauria > Squamata > Viperidae > Bothrops > Bothrops alternatus. The sequence goes on along the minus strand of JARGCV010000103.1, from coordinate 13,330,136 downwards.
TGTCAGTTTGGACTGTTTTGTCTTTCTGGCAGTCATTTTGAGCTTCTCCTCCTGATGGCCTGCCTTCCCTTAAAACCTCCCCTTAATGCCAAGCGTTGTGGGGGAATTGGTCCTGTGCAAGATTATCAAGCTGCTAGGATAGGTTGGATCAGATTCTTTCCCCCACCCCAGTTTATATTTCGAGAGCAGAAAAAAAAATTTTTTTTCCTTTTATTATAGTCCACTAGGGGGTGCTATCCGCTTTCAAGTAAGCTTCGCTATGCTGGCAGGGATGAAGCAAGATGAGAGGAGCTAGGGCCTGCGCAGATGGCCCTTTTCTCCAGGTGTAGTACAACTGGACTTTTCGGGGTCTGGGGGGGTCTTCTGGGGGTCTTGTGAGGGTCCTCCCCCTGCTGCTAGCCTCTCCCTGCTATTATCGTCCCTCAATGCTCTAAACGGGCCCCCTCTGGTCTTACCGCCGCTGTCAGCCGTCAGCCGTCCTCTTCCTGCTCCCGTCGGCTCTCTGCCTTCGCTCCCGCCGGCTTCTATCAGTTACGGGGCCTTCCTCTCGGCCTCCTCAGGTCCGCCGGCCAATCTGCCGGCTGCTGTCGGCTTCCTCCGCTCCTTCCTGTGTCCGTGAGGGACTCTCGGCGGCAATTTCCGCCTCGCTTCACCGGACTGCGTTGCGTTGCGGGTCTTCTTCGGGTGCGCCTATCTCCCCGGCGCACCCCTCTCACCGGCTTCTTTCGTCCTGGGAGCCTTTGGGGCCTCTCTTGGCCTCTGCCGGTCTGCCGTCCAGCTGGCTGGCTGCCACCAGCTTCTTCTTCGGCTTTGTTCGGTGCCTGTGGGGGACCCTTGACGGCGCTTTTTGTTTCGCCGGGCTCTTGCTTATTTCTTAATTATTTTTCTATTCTGATAATTTATTTCTTTTGAATCAAGTTCTCCAATCTGTTTAAAAATTCTCCAACTTCTCCTGGAGATCTAAGAAGAAACCCTTGTCTGAGGACCACGCTAGATGAGTGGACTTCAGCTCCCAGAATTTTCGAGGATGACCATGCTGACTGGGAAATTAAGGTCACACATCTGCTCGCCTTGCCTCGGCCCCGCAGCAGACAAGGCAATACTGAGCCATGCCCAGGCGACGCTCGCCAGAGGATGTGTATACATATATTGAGGTTCCCCTCAAGTTGGGGAACCCGAAAAAACATGTCTTTTCCGGATCCGACTTCTCCCTGAAAAGTTACCCCTTGGCTTAGATTGCATTTGTTGGGAAATAGTGAATAAAGGGAAAATGTGAAACTGACCTCAAATTCTACTGACCTCAAATTCGAAAAGTATACATATATTCAGGTTCCCCACAGGTTGGGGAAACCGAAAAAAACATATCTTTACCGGATCCAACCTCTCCCTCATAAGTTAGGCCTCGGCCTAGATTCCATTTTTTGCCAAATAGCCAATTAAGCATGAAAAGTGAAAATGTGAAACTGACCTGAATTTCGCAATGTATACATATATTCAGGTTCCCCACAGGTTGGGGAACCTGAAAAACCATATTTTTTCCGGATCCGACCTCTCCCTCATAAGTTAGGCCTCGGCCTAGATTGCATTTGTTGCAAAATAGCCAAAGTCATGAAAAGTGAAAATGTGTAACTGACCTGAATTTCGAAATGTATACATATATTCAGGTTCCCCACAGGTTGGGGAACCCAAAAAACAATGTCTTTTCCAGATCCAACCTCTCCCTGAAAAGTTATGCCCGGCTTAGATTGCATTTGTTGGAAAATTGCCAATTAAGCATGAAAAGTGAAAATGTGAAACTGACCATAATTTCGCAATGTATACATATATTCAGGTTCCCAACAAGTTGGGGAACCCGAAAAACCATGTTTTTTCCGGATCCGACCTCTCCCTCATAAGTTAGGCCTCGGCCTAGATTCCATTTCCTGCAAAATAGCCAATTAGGCATGAAAAAATGAAAATGTGAAACTGACCTCAAATTCGAAATGTATACATAGATTCAGCTTCCCCACTAGTTGGGGAACCTGGAAAAACATGTCTTTACCAGATCCAACCTCTCCCTGAAAAGTTACGCCTCAGCTTAGATTGCATTTGTTCGGAAATAGTGAATAAAGCATGAAAAGTGAAAATGTGAAACTGACCTCAAATTCTACTGACCTCAAATTCGAAAAGTATACATATATTCAGATTCCCCACAGGTTGGGGAAACCGAAAAAAACATGTCTTTACCGGATCCAACCTCTCCCTCATAAGTTAGGCCTTGGCCTAGATTCCATTTTTTGCCAAATAGCCAATTAAGCATGAAAAGTCAAAATGTGAAACTGACTTCAAATTCAAAATGTATACATATATTCAGGTTCCCCACAGGTTGGGGAACCCAAAAAACAATGTCTTTTCCGGATCCGACCTCTCCCTGAAAAGTTACCCCTTGGCTTAGATTGCATTTGTTGGGAAATAGCCAAATAGGCATGAAAAGTGAAAATGTGAAACTGACCTGAATTTTGAAATGTATACATATATTCAGGTTCCCCACAGGTTGGGGAACCCAAAAAACAATGTCTTTTCCATATCCAACCTCTCCCTGAAAAGTTATGCCCGGCTTAGATTGCATTTGTTGGAAAATTGCCAATTAAGCATGAAAAGTGAAAATGTGAAACTGACCATAATTTCGCAATGTATACATATATTCACGTTCCCCACAGGTTCGGGAACCCAAAAAACCATGTTTTTTCCGGATCCGACCTCTCCCTTATAAGTTAGGCCTCGGCCTAGATTCCATTTGCTGCAATATAGCCAATTAGGCATGAAAAATGAAAATGTGAAACTGACCTCAAATTCAAAATGTTGGGGAACCCGGAAAAACATGTCTTTACCGGATACAACCTCTCCCTGAAAAGTTACGCCTCAACTTAGATTGCATTTGTTGGGAAATAGTGAATAAAGCATTAAAAGTGAAAATGTAAAACTGACCTCAAATTCTACTGACCTCAAATTCGAAATGTATACATATATTCAGGTTCCCCACCGGCTGGAGAACTCGAAAAACCATGTTTTTTCCAGATCCGACCTCTCCCTGAAAAGTTACACCTTGGCTTAGATTGCATTTGTTGGAAAATTGCCAATTAAGCATGAAAAGTGAAAATGTGAAACTGACCTGAATTATGCAATGTATACGTATATTCAGGGTCCCCACAGGTTGGGGAACCCGAAAAACCATGTTTTTTTCGGATCCGACCTCTCCCTCATAAGTTAGGCCTCGGCCTAGATTCCATTTGCTGCAAAATAGCCAATTAGGCATGAAAAGTGAAAATGTGAAACTGACCACAAATTCGAAATGTATACATATATTGAGGTTCCCCTCAAGTTGGGGAACCCGAAAAAACATGTCTTTTCCGGATCCGACTTCTCCCTGAAAAGTTACCCCTTGGCTTAGATTGCATTTGTTGGGAAATAGTGAATAAAGGGAAAATGTGAAACTGACCTCAAATTCTACTGACCTCAAATTCGAAAAGTATACATATATTCAGGTTCCCCACAGGTTGGGGAAACCGAAAAAAACATATCTTTACCGGATCCAACCTCTCCCTCATAAGTTAGGCCTCGGCCTAGATTGCATTTCTTGCAAAATAGCCAATTAGGCATGAAAAGTCAAAATGTGAAACTGACTTCAAATTCAAAATGTATACATATATTCAGGTTCCCCACAGATTGGGAAACCCAAAAAACATGTCTTTACCGGATCCAACCTCTCCCTCATAAGTTAGGCCTCGGCCTAGATTGCATTTGTTGCAAAATAGCCAAAGTCATGAAAAGTGAAAATGTGAAACTGACCTGAATTTCGAAATGTATACATATATTCAGGTTCCCCACAGGTTGGGAAACCCAAAAAACAATGTCTTTTCCAGATCCAACCTCTCCCTGAAAAGTTATGCCCGGCTTAGATTGCATTTGTTGGAAAATTGCCAATTAAGCATGAAAAGTGAAAATGTGAAACTGACCATAATTTCGCAATGTATACATATATTCAGGTTCCCAACAAGTTGGGGAACCCGAAAAACCATGTTTTTTCCGGATCCGACCTCTCCCTCATAAGTTAGGCCTCGGCCTAGATTCCATTTCCTGCAAAATAGCCAATTAGGCATGAAAAAATGAAAATGTGAAACTGACCTCAAATTCGAAATGTATACATAGATTCAGCTTCCCCACTAGTTGGGGAACCCAGAAAAACATGTCTTTACCAGATCCAACCTCTCCCTGAAAAGTTACGCCTAAGCTTAGATTGCATTTGTTCGGAAATAGTGAATAAAGCATGAAAAGTGAAAATGTGAAACTGACCTCAAATTCTACTGACCTCAAATTCGAAATGTATACATATATTCAGGTTCCCCACCGGCTGGAGAACTCGAAAAACCATGTTTTTTCCAGATCCGACCTCTCCCTGAAAAGTTACACCTTGGCTTAGATTGCATTTGTTGGAAAATTGCCAATTAAGCATGAAAAGTGAAAATGTGAAACTGACCTGAATTATGCAATGTATACGTATATTCAGGGTCCCCACAGGTTGGGGAACCCGAAAAACCATGTTTTTTTCGGATCCGACCTCTCCCTCATAAGTTAGGCCTCGGCCTAGATTCCATTTGCTGCAAAATAGCCAATTAGGCATGAAAAGTGAAAATGTGAAACTGACCACAAATTCGAAATGTATACATATATTGAGGTTCCCCTCAAGTTGGGGAACCCGAAAAAACATGTCTTTTCCGGATCCGACTTCTCCCTGAAAAGTTACCCCTTGGCTTAGATTGCATTTGTTGGGAAATAGTGAATAAAGGGAAAATGTGAAACTGACCTCAAATTCTACTGACCTCAAATTCGAAAAGTATACATATATTCAGGTTCCCCACAGGTTGGGGAAACCGAAAAAAACATATCTTTACCGGATCCAACCTCTCCCTCATAAGTTAGGCCTCGGCCTAGATTGCATTTCTTGCAAAATAGCCAATTAGGCATGAAAAGTCAAAATGTGAAACTGACTTCAAATTCAAAATGTATACATATATTCAGGTTCCCCACAGATTGGGAAACCCAAAAAACATGTCTTTACCGGATCCAACCTCTCCCTCATAAGTTAGGCCTCGGCCTAGATTGCATTTGTTGCAAAATAACCAAAGTCATGAAAAGTGAAAATGTGAAACTGACCTGAATTTCGAAATGTATACATATATTCAGGTTCCCCACAGGTTGGGAAACCCAAAAAACAATGTCTTTTCCAGATCCAACCTCTCCCTGAAAAGTTATGCCCGGCTTAGATTGCATTTGTTGGAAAATTGCCAATTAAGCATGAAAAGTGAAAATGTGAAACTGACCATAATTTCGCAATGTATACATATATTCAGGTTCCCAACAAGTTGGGGAACCCGAAAAACCATGTTTTTTCCGGATCCGACCTCTCCCTCATAAGTTAGGCCTCGGCCTAGATTCCATTTCCTGCAAAATAGCCAATTAGGCATGAAAAAATGAAAATGTGAAACTGACCTCAAATTCGAAATGTATACATAGATTCAGCTTCCCCACTAGTTGGGGAACCTGGAAAAACATGTCTTTACCAGATCCAACCTCTCCCTGAAAAGTTACGCCTCAGCTTAGATTGCATTTGTTCGGAAATAGTGAATAAAGCATGAAAAGTGAAAATGTGAAACTGACCTCAAATTCTACTGACCTCAAATTCGAAAAGTATACATATATTCAGATTCCCCACAGGTTGGGGAAACCGAAAAAAACATGTCTTTACCGGATCCAACCTCTCCCTCATAAGTTAGGCCTTGGCCTAGATTCCATTTTTTGCCAAATAGCCAATTAAGCATGAAAAGTCAAAATGTGAAACTGACTTCAAATTCAAAATGTATACATATATTCAGGTTCCCCACAGGTTGGGGAACCCAAAAAACAATGTCTTTTCCAGATCCAACCTCTCCCTGAAAAGTTATGCCCGGCTTAGATTGCATTTGTTGGAAAATTGCCAATTAAGCATGAAAAGTGAAAATGTGAAACTGACCATAATTTCGCAATGTATACATATATTCACGTTCCCCACAGGTTCGGGAACCCAAAAAACCATGTTTTTTCCGGATCCGACCTCTCCCTTATAAGTTAGGCCTCGGCCTAGATTCCATTTGCTGCAATATAGCCAATTAGGCATGAAAAATGAAAATGTGAAACTGACCTCAAATTCAAAATGTTGGGGAACCCGGAAAAACATGTCTTTACCGGATACAACCTCTCCCTGAAAAGTTACGCCTCAGCTTAGATTGCATTTGTTGGGAAATAGTGAATAAAGCATTAAAAGGGAAAATGTAAAACTGACCTCAAATTCTACTGACCTCAAATTCGAAATGTATACATATATTCAGGTTCCCCACAGGTTGGGGAACCCAAAAAACAATGTCTTTTCCGGATCCGACCTCTCCCTGAAAAGTTACCCCTTGGCTTTGATTGCATTTGTTGGGAAATAGCCAAATAGGCATGAAAAGTGAAAATGTGAAACTGACCTGAATTTTGAAATGTATACATATATTCAGGTTCCCCACAGGTTGGGGAACCCAAAAAACAATGTCTTTTCCAGATCCAACCTCTCCCTGAAAAGTTATGCCCGGCTTAGATTGCATTTGTTGGAAAATTGCCAATTAAGCATGAAAAGTGAAAATGTGAAACTGACCATAATTTCGCAATGTATACATATATTCAGGTTCCCCACAGGTTGGGGATCATGAAAAACCATGTTTTTTCCAGATCCGACCTCTCCCTCATAAGTTAGGCCTCGGCCTAGATTCCATTTGCTGCAAAATAGCCAATTAGGCATGAAAAGTCAAAATGTGAAACTGACCACAAATTCGAAATGTATACATATGTTGAGGTTCCCCTCAAGTTGGGGAACCCGAAAAAACATGTCTTTTCCCATCCGACTTCTCCCTGAAAAGTTACCCCTTGGCTTAGATTGCATTTGTTGGGAAATTGCCAATTAGGCATGAAAAGTCAAAATGTGAAATTGACCACAATTTCGCAATGTATACATATATTCATGTTCCCCACAGGTTGGGGAAACCGAAAAAACATGTCTTTACCGGATCCAACCTCTCCCTCATAAGTTAGGCCTCGGCCTAGATTCCATGTTTAGCCAAATAGCCAATTAAGCATGAAAAGTCAAAATCTGAAACTGACTTCATATTCAAAATGTATACATATATTCAGGTTCCCCACAGGTTGGGGAACCCAAAAAACAATGTCTTTTCCGGATCCGACCTCTCCCTGAAAAGTTACACCTTGGCTTAGATTGCATTTGTTGGGAAATAGCCAAATAGGCATGAAAAGTGAAAATGTGAAACTGACCTGAATTTTGAAATGTATTCATATATTCAGGTTCCCCACAGGTTGGGGAACCTGAAAAACCATATTTTTTCCGGATCCGACCTCTCCCTCATAAGTTAGGCCTCGGCCTAGATTGCATTTGTTGCAAAATAGCCAAAGTCATGAAAAGTGAAAATGTGGAACTGACCTGAATTTCGAAATGTATACATATATTCAGGTTCCCCACAGGTTGGGGAACCCAAAAAACAATGTCTTTTCCAGATCCAACCTCTCCCTGAAAAGTTATGCCCGGCTTAGATTGCATTTGTTGGAAAATTGCCAATTAAGCATGAAAAGTGAAAATGTGAAACTGACCATAATTTCGCAATGTATACATATATTCAGGTTCCCCACAGGTTGGGGATCATGAAAAACCATGTTTTTTCCAGATCCGACCTCTCCCTCATAAGTTAGGCCTCGGCCTAGATTCCATTTGCTGCAAAATAGCCAATTAGGCATGAAAAAATGAAAATGTGAAACTGACCTCAAATTCAAAATGTATACATAGATTCAGCTTCCCCACTAGTTGGGGAACCCAGAAAAACATGTCTTTACCGGATCCAACCTCTCCCTGAAAAGTTACGCCTCAGCTTAGATTGCATTTGTTCGGAAATAGTGAATAAAGCATGAAAAGTGAAAATGTGAAACTGACCTCAAATTCGAAAAGTATACATATATTCAGATTCCCCACAGGTTGGGGAAACCGAAAAAAACATGTCTTTACCGGATCCAACCTCTCCCTCATAAGTTAGGCCTCGGCCTAGATTCCATGTTTTGCCAAATAGCCAATTAAGCATGAAAAGTCAACATCTGAAACTGACGTCAAATTCAAAATGTATACATATATTCAGGTTCCCCACAGGTTGGGGAACCCAAAAAACAATGTCTTTTCCGGATCCGACCTCTCCCTGAAAAGTTACCCCTTGGCTTAGATTGCATTTGTTGGGAAATAGCCAAATAGGCATGAAAAGTGAAAATGTGAAACTGACCTGAATTTTGAAATGTATTCATATATTCAGGTTCCCCACAGGTTGGGGAACCTGAAAAACCATGTTTTTTCTGGATCCGACCTCTCCCTGAAAAGTTACACCTTGGCTTAGATTGCATTTGTTGGAAAATTGCCAATTAAGCATGAAAAGTGAAAATGTGAAACTGACCTGAATTATGCAATGTATACATATATTCAGGTTCCCCACAGGTTGGGGAACCCGAAAAACCATGTTTTTTCCGGATCCGACCTCTCCCTCATAAGTTAGGCCTCGGCCTAGATTCCATTTGCTGCAAAATAGCCAATTAGGCATGAAAAGTCAAAATGTGAAACTGACTTCAAATTCAAAATGTATACATATATTCAGGTTCCCGAAATGTTGGGGAACCCACAAAACAATGTCTTTTCCAGATCCAACCTCTCGCTGAAAAGTTAGGCCTCGGCCTAGATTGCAGTTGTTGGAAAATAGCCAATTAAGCATGAAAAGTGAAAATGTGAAACTGACCTGAATTTCGAAATGTATACATATATTGAGGTTCCCCACAGGTTGGGGAACCCGAAAAACCATGTTTTTTCCGAATCGGACCTCTCTCTCAAAAGTTAGGCCTCGGCCTAGATTGCATTTGTTGGCATATACTCAATTAAGCTTGAAAAGTCAAAATTTGAAACTGACCACAAATTCGAAATGTATACATATTTTTTTCCCATTTCATTCCGCTCTTTTTTATTATTATTATAAAATTCTTTTATTAAAACAATCAACATTGAACATAAAAACATATTATGCAGCAATCATCATGGCACCTGATATACAATACTAAGTATTCGTCATTGAAAACGTCTGAATTAGTAAGCCTTTTTCCCACTCCTCGCGTCTAGCCTCAACTATACTCCTGTTACACTTTGTTTGATTGGTATTTCTCTTATCTGGTTCCATATTAATGTGATCAACATTAAACCAATGATCCTATTGCTAAACAATCATCCTAGAACATAGCATACAACATTAGGTATTAATCTTTGTAAACATCTGTTTTAGTAAACGTTCTTCCCTCCTCCCTTCCCTCTTCAAGTATACTCCGAGTACCTTTTGTTTGGTTGGTGTTTCTCTTATATATGGTCTATCTACTGCATCTAGTCTATTGCATATTGTTCGTTTGCGCTTCTGAATTGACTTCATCCCATTACTAGTGCAATCTTTTATAATCCCTAACCAGAGATCCTGAGGTAAAAGTTTCATATCCTGAGGTAGAGATTCAGTCCGCTTTAACAGTATTAAAGCAAACAACATTAGTCATAAGGTTATGTTAAGAGGCATTGGTTATAGAACATATACATTCAACATTGGGTGTTAGTTTTTGTAAACTTTTGATTTGTTACCCCTTCTTCCCTCCTCCCATCGAGCCTTAGCTAAACGCCAGCTGCATTCTGTTTGATTGGTGTCTCTCTTGGATATAGTCTATCCACTGTTTCCAGTCCGTCAAAAATTGTTCATTGGAGCGATTTTTCAAGTATGCTGATATTTTCGCCATTTCCGCCAAATTTGTTACTTTCACAATCCATTCTTCCATATGCAGTATTTCCGGATTCTTCCAGTACTGTCCCACCAACAATCTTGCTGCTGTAATTAAGTTCAAAAATAAATTTGTCTCTGAGGTACTGATATCCTTTGTGATCCCTAACAGAAAAGCCTGAGGTAGAAATTCTATACGCTTGTTGAAAATAGTTTGGAGTGTCCACCATATCTTCCTCCAGAATGCTTTGATTTTTCTGCATGTCCACCATATATGAAAGTAGGTAGCCTCCCCGTCCCCATACCTCCAGCATTTGGGCTGGGAGTCCGGGTAGATGAGTGATATTTTTTTCGGGTCTAGGTGCCATCTATAGAACATCTTGTAGAAGTTTTCCCTTAGGTGTTGCGATTTCGTGAATTCTACATTCCTCACCCAGATTTTCTCCCACGTGTCCATGGTGATAGGGTGTCCGAAGTCTTGTGCCCACTTTATCATACAGTTCTGGACTAGCTCGGTTTCAGAGTCCATTTCTATCAGAATGCTGTACACTCGTTTGATGTGCATAATCCCCTGTTCTCTAATCTGTTTAATTAGATTCTCGTCAGTCTGGGAGAAGCCCTTCTTCTTGTCTTTACGCCACCTTGATTGTAGTTGTATATATGATAGCCAGTTACTTCCTATTCCTCTATTTGCTAGCGTTGCTTGAGATTTCAAGAGGAACCCGTTTTCTTCTCCCAGTACAAGTTCACTGTAGGGCACCACTTCTTGCCCTTGGGATATGTTCATATCCCCTGTTGCGTGTCCAGGGATCCTCCAGATGGGAATCTTGTCGTGTAGGAGGTGCTTATATTTCTTCCAGACCCATAACAGTGGGATTCGTAGTGGGTTTTCCTTGAAGTTCCTATCTGCCTTTTTGTCGTATACTAGGTATGCGTGCCAGCCGAATCGTAGACCATGCCCCTCAACATTCAGAATTCTATCATTTGTCATGTTGATCTAGTCACTAACCGCCACTAACGTTGCTGCATAGTAATATAGCTTTAGATTAGGCATTTTGAGTCCCCCTCTCTCCCTTGCGTCTTGGATGATTTTTAGTTTCACCCTCGGTCTCTTGTCGTCCCAAATAAATCTGTTGATGCCCTTCTGCCAATTGTCTAAGTCCGCATCCTTCTTGAGTATGGGTAGCATTTGGAAGAGAAATAGAAATCTGGGTAATACATTCATCTTTACTGTCGCTATCCTGCCGAGCAGGGACAGACGTAGTGATTTCCACCTTTCCAGGTCTGCTTGTATCTTATTCCACAGGACCTCGTAGTTATTCTTGTATAATTTCGCATTTGTTGATTCTATCTCCACTCCTAAGTATTTGACTTTCTTGACTATTTCACAACCCGTTATTCTTTCCAAGTTCCGTCTTGCTTTGTTGTCTAGGTTTTTGACTAACATCTTTGTTTTTGGTATATTTACTTTGAAGCCTGACACCCTACCATAGTCCTCCATTATCTCCATCAATTTCCTTGCTGACTGTGCTGGTTGCGACATTGTCACCAGCAGGTCATCCGCAAAGGCACATAGTTTGTAGTCTTGCTGTTTAATCTGTATGCCCTGTACATCCTCTGCCGCTCTTATTCTGTTCAGTAAAATTTCCAGTGTTAGGACAAATAGCAGGGGGGACAGCGGGCAGCCCTGTCTCGTGCCTCTCTCTATATTAAATGAGTCCGTTAAGTCTCCATTGACAATGATCTGACCTGTTTGTTTCTGGTAAATTGCCGTTATGGAGTTAAGAAACTGTACTCCCATTTTCATCTTCCGGACCAAGTTCGTCAGGAACGGCCAGTGCAGTCTGTCGAAAGCTTTTTCTGCGTCCACAAACATAAGAGCGGCGGGTATCTGGTTGTGCTTTTGCAGGTATTCTATTATGTTCAGCAGCTGTCTCACGTTGGTTTTCATCTGGCGTCCTTGTATAAATCCCCTTTGGTCCGGGTGTATTATTTTTTGTAGTACAGTCATTAGTCTATTGGCCAAAATTTTTGTGAAGATTTTGTAGTCTGTGTTTAGTAGTGAGATGGGCCTGTAGTTTGCGGGCTGTGTGTTGTCTTTCCCCTCCTTTGGGATTAATGAGATGTAGGCTGTTTTCCAGGATGGTGGGACCTGGCCTCCTTCTTGAATGTTGGCAAATAGTTTTCTGAGGGGTTCTAGCATCTCCTCTTGGAGGTGTTTGTAGTAGGTCGCTGTTATCCCATCCGTCCCGGGCGATTTTCCTGCTTTCAGTTGTGTGATCGCTGAGTGTATTTCCTCTTTTGTGATTAAGGCATTCAGGGCTTCTCTTTGTGTGTCGGTAATCGCCTGTATCTTTTCGTTTTGTAGGAACTCATCTATCTCTTTGTCTTGTATCTTATCCTCGGCATATAGTTTCGAGTAGAACTCCGTGAAGGCTTTCTTGATGGTTTTTTGTCGGAATTCTTCCTTGCCTTTGTATTCTATCTTTTCAATTATGCGGGATTTCTGTTTCTTTCTTATAGTGTAGGCTAGCCAGCGGCCCGGTTTGTTGGCCTTGCAGAATGTCTTATGTTTTGCATATTGTATATTCCTTGCAACTTGGTCAGCCATCAACATGTCAAATTGCTTTCTTAAGATCTTGAGTCCTTCTTTGGTGACTTTGTCCTCTGGCCTTTTTATTAGTAGCCGCTCCCTTTTACTTATCTCATTTTCTAACTCTTTTCTTTTTTGTTCTTGTTTGCGACGGTGCCTGCTATTCATGGCTATGAGGATCCCGCGCATGTACACCTTGCTGGCTTCCCACATCATTTCTATCGGTGTTTCGTTGTCCATATTTGTGTCGAAGAATTCCTTCATAGCTTTTTTGCATTCCGCCACCTTGTCTTCGTGTCTAAACAAGCTTTCATTGATTCTCCAGGACCTCCTCTGTTTCGGGCCATGTCTTAATTCCATCCTCACAGGGTTGTGATCTGTCAGTGTCTTGGGTAGGATTTTCACCGCGTTTAGACAAGTTAGCAAGTCACTAGAAGTTAATATAAAGTCAATTCTGGAGAAGGATTGATGTCTGCCAGAGAAGAAGGTGAATTCTTGTTCTTTGCCGTGCCTTTTCCTCCATACGTCTGTCAGTTCGAGGTCCTCCTTCATGTCGAAGAAGGATTTAGGCAACTTGGAGTGTTTTTGCGGGTTCGGTGCAGTTCTTTTTTTGTCTAGAGCAGTCTCTATGACCCCATTCCAGTCGCCCATGATGATGTAAGATCTATAGTTAAATTGTGTTATTTTCTTGTGTAGCTTTTTGTAGAATTTGCCTTGTTGCTGATTTGGTGCATATACGCCCATTACTAGAATCTTCTTGTCTTCTTGTGTTATTTCAATTGCCAGGTATCTACCTTGGGGGTCGGACTCTATTAGCTTAGCCATTACATGCTTCTTTACGTATATAACAATCCCATTCTTTTTTCTTGGCGCCGCTGCCACAAAGTGTGTGCCTAGTTTGTAGTTGGTCAGATATTTCTGGTCTGCTGCTCTGATGTGTGTTTCTTGTAGGCAGATTATATCGCATTTACCTTGGTTCAGGTAGTGGAGAATTTTTCTTCTTTTCCGGGGGGAGTTCAGTCCGTTCACATTCCAAGTCAAATAATTAGTTGCCATCATCTGTTGCAGGATACTCTTGCGAGACCATTTCTGTTATTTCTCCTGTTGTCTTCTTTGGTCCCGTTCCCACGATATCCGGATTGTTGCTCATATTGGTTTGTGAGGTCTTGCCTTGCTGGTCTGCGTGTTTGGTAGTGAAGCCTGGTAGCCTGTTCTCTGTAGACTGTCCTGCCTCCTTGTTTTTGTTGCTCTCTGCTCTCTGCGCCCTTGGGGAACCAGAAAAAACATGTCTTTACCGGATCCAACCTCTCCCTGAAAAGTTACGCCTCGGCTTAGATTGCATTTGTTGGGAAATAGTGAATAAAGCATGAAAAGTGAAAATGTGAAACTGACCTCAAATTCTACTGACCTCAAATTCGAAAAGTATACATATATTCAGGTTCCTCACAGGTTGGGGAAACTGAAAAAACATGTCTTTACCGGATGCAACCTCTCCCTCATAAGTTAGGCCTCGGCCTAGATTCCATTTGCTGCAAAATAGCCAATTAGGCATGAAAAGTCAAAATGTGAGACTGACTTCAAATTCAAAATGTATACATATATTCAGGTTCCCCACAGGTTGGGGAACCCAAAAAACAATGTCTTTTCCAGATCCAACCTCTCCCTGAAAAGTTAGGCCTCGGCCTAGATTGCATTTGCTGGAAAATAGCCAATTATTCATGAAAAGTGAAAATGTGAAACTGACCTGAATTTCGCAATGTATACATATATTCAGGTTCCCCAAAGGTTGGGGAAACCGAAAAAACATGTTTTTTCCAGATAAGACCGCTCCCTCGTAAGTTAGGCTTCGGCCTAGATTCCATTTGCTGCAAAATAGCCAATTAGGCATGAAAAGTGAAAATGTGAAACTGACCTCAAATTCGGAATGTATACATAGATTCAGCTTCCCCACAAGTTGGGGAACCCGAAAAAACATGTCTTTACCGGATCCAACCTCTCCCTGAAAAGTTACGCCTCGGCTTAGATTGCATTTGTTGGGAAATAGTGAATAAAGCATGAAAAGTGAAAATGTGAAACTGACCTCAAATTCTACTGACCTCAAATTCGAAAAGTATACATATATTCAGGTTCCTCACAGGTTGGGGAAACTGAAAAAACATGTCTTTACCAGATGCAACCTCTCCCTCATAAGTTAGGCCTCGGCCTAGATTCCATTTGCTGCAATATAGCCAATTAGGCATGAAAAGTCAAAATGTGAAACTGACTTCAAATTCAAAATGTATACATATATTCAGGTTCCCCACAGGTTGGGGAACCCAAAAAACAATGTCTTTTCAGATCCAACCTCTCTCTGAAAAGTTAGGCCTCGGCCTAGATTGCATTTGTTGGAAAATAGCCAATTATGCATGAAAAGTGAAAATGTGAAACTGACCTTAATTTCGAAATGTATACATATATTCAGGTTCCCCACAGGTTGGGGGACCCAAAAAACAATGTCTTTTCCGGATCCAACCTCTCCCTCATAAGTTATGCCCGGCTTAGATTCCATTTGCTGCAAAATAGCCAATTAGGCATGAAAAGTGAAAATGTGAAACTCACCTCAAATTCGAAATCTATACATAGATTCAGCTTCCCCACAAATTGGGGAACCCGAAAAAACATATCTTTACCGGATCCAACCTCTCCCTGAAAAGTTACGCCTCGGCTTAGATTGCATTTGTTGGGAAATAGTGAATAAAGCATGAAAAGTGAAAATGTGAAACTGACCTCAAATTCTACTGACCTCAAATTCGAAAAGTATACATATATTCGGGTTCCTCACAGGTTGGGGAAACTGAAAAAACATGTCTTTACCGGATGCAACCTCTCCCTCATAAGTTAGGCCTCGGCCTAGATTCCATTTGCTGCAAAATAGCCAATTAGGCATGAAAAGTGAAAATGTGAAACTGACTTCAAATTCAAAATGTATACATATATTCAGGTTCCCCACAGGTTGGGGAACCCAAAAAACAATGTCTTTTCAGATCCAACCTCTCCCTCATAAGTTATGCCCGGCTTAGATTGCATTTGTTGGGAAATTGCCAATTAAGCATGAAAAGTGAAAATGTGAAACTCACCTCAAATTCGAAATCTATACATAGATTCAGCTTCCCCACAAGTTGGGAAACCCGAAAAAACATGTCTTTACCGGATCCAACCTCTCCCTGAAAAATTACGCCTCGGCTTAGATTGCATTTGTTGGGAAATAGTGAATAAAGTATGAAAAGTGAAAATGTGAAACTGACCTCAAATTCTACTGACCTCAAATTCGAAAAGTATACATATATTCAGGTTCCTCACAGGTTGGGGAAACTGAAAAAACATGTCTTTACCGGATGCAACCTCTCCCTCATAAGTTAGGCCTCGGCCTAGATTCCATTTGCTGCAAAATAGCCAATTAGGCATAAAAGGTGAAAATGTGAAACTGACCTCAAATTCGAAATGTATACATATATTCAGGTTCCCCACAGGTTGGGGAACCCAAAAAACAATGTCTTTTCCAGATCCAACCTCTCCCTGAAAAGTTAGGCCTCGGCTTAATTGCATTAGTTGGAAAATTGCCAATTAAGCATGAAAAGTGAAAATGTGAAACTGACCTGAATTTCCCAATGTATACATATATTCAGGTTCCCCACAGGTTGGGGAACTCGAAAAACCATGTTTTTTCCGGATCCGATCTCTCCCTGAAAAGTTACCCCTTGGCTTAGATTGCATTTGTTGGAAAATTGCCAATAAAGCATGAAAAGTGAAAATGTGAAACTGACCTGAATTTCGCAATGTATACATATATTCAGGTTCCCCACAGGTTAGGGAACCCGAAAAACCATGCTTTTTCCTGATCCGACCTCTCCCTCATAAGTTAGGCCTCGGCCTAGATTCCATTTGCTGCAAAATAGCCAATTAGGCATGAAAGGTGAAAATGTGAAACTGACCTCAAATTCGAAATGTATACATATATTCAGGTTCCCCACAGGTTGGGGAACCCAAAAAACAATGTCTTTTCCAGATCCAACCTCTCCCTGAAAAGTTAGGCCTCGGCTTAATTGCATTAGTTGGAAAATTGCCAATTAAGCATGAAAAGTGAAAATGTGAAACTGACCTGAATTCCGCAATGTATACATATATTCAGGTTCCCCACAGGTTGGGGAAACCGAAAAAACATGTTTTTTCCGGATAAGACCTCTCCCTCATAAGTTAGGCCTCGGCCTAGATTCCATTTGCTGCAAAATAGCCAATTAGGGATGAAAAGTGAAAATGTGAAACTGACCTCAAATTCGAAATGTATACATAGATTCAGCTTCCCCACAAGTTGGGGAACCCGAAAAAACATGTCTTTACCGGATCCAACCTCTCCCTGAAAAGTTACGCCTCGGCTTAGATTGCATTTGTTGGGAAATAGTGAATAAAGCATGAAAAGTGAAAATGTGAAACTGACCTCAAATTCTACTGACCTCAAATTCGAAAAGTATACATATATTCAGGTTCCTCACAGGTTGGGGAAACTGAAAAAACATGTCTTTACCGGATGCAACCTCTCCCTCATAAGTTAGGCCTCGGCCTAGATTCTATTTGCTGCAAAATAGCCAATTAGGCATGAAAGTCAAAATGTGAAACTGACTTCAAATTCAAAATGTATACATATATTCAGGTTCCTCACAGGTTGGGGAACCCAAAAAACAATGTCTTTTCCAGATCCAACCTCTCTCTGAAAAGTTACCCCTTGGCTTAGATTGCATTTGTTGGGAAATTGCCAATTAAGCATGAAAAGTGAAAATGTGAAACTGACCTGAATTTCGCAATGCATACATATATTCAGGCTCCCCACAGGTTAGGGAACCCGAAAAACCATGTTTTTTCTGGATCCGACCTCTCCCTCATAAGTTAGGCCTCGGCCTAGATTCCATTTGCTGCAAAATAGCCAATTAGGCATGAAAGGTGAAAATGTGAAACTGACCTCAAATTCGAAATGTATACATATATTCAGGTTCCCCACAGGTTGGGGAACCCAAAAAACAATGTCTTTTCAGATCCAACCTCTCTCTGAAACGTTAGGCCTCGGCCTAGATTGCATTTGTTGGAAAATAGCCAATTATGCATGAAAAGTGAAAATGTGAAACTGACCTTAATTTCGAAATGTATACATATATTCAGGTTCCCCACAGGTTGGGGGACCCAAAAAACAATGTCTTTTCCGGATCCAACCTCTCCCTCATAAGTTATGCCCGGCTTAGATTCCATTTGCTGCAAAATAGCCAATTAGGCATGAAAAGTGAAAATGTGAAACTCACCTCAAATTCGAAATCTATACATAGATTCAGCTTCCCCACAAATTGGGGAACCCGAAAAAACATATCTTTACCGGATCCAACCTCTCCCTGAAAAGTTACGCCTCGGCTTAGATTGCATTTGTTGGGAAATAGTGAATAAAGCATGAAAAGTGAAAATGTGAAACTGACCTCAAATTCTACTGACCTCAAATTCGAAAAGTATACATATATTCGGGTTCCTCACAGGTTGGGGAAACTGAAAAAACATGTCTTTACCGGATGCAACCTCTCCCTCATAAGTTAGGCCTCGGCCTAGATTCCATTTGCTGCAAAATAGCCAATTAGGCATGAAAAGTGAAAATGTGAAACTGACTTCAAATTCAAAATGTATACATATATTCAGGTTCCCCACAGGTTGGGGAACCCAAAAAACAATGTCTTTTCAGATCCAACCTCTCCCTGAAAAGTTAGGCCTCGGCTTAATTGCATTAGTTGGAAAATTGCCAATTAAGCATGAAAAGTGAAAATGTGAAACTGACCTGAATTTCCCAATGTATACATATATTCAGGTTCCCCACAGGTTGGGGAACTCGAAAAACCATGTTTTTTCCGGATCCGATCTCTCCCTGAAAAGTTACCCCTTGGCTTAGATTGCATTTGTTGGAAAATTGCCAATAAAGCATGAAAAGTGAAAATGTGAAACTGACCTGAATTTCGCAATGTATACATATATTCAGGTTCCCCACAGGTTAGGGAACCCGAAAAACCATGCTTTTTCCTGATCCGACCTCTCCCTCATAAGTTAGGCCTCGGCCTAGATTCCATTTGCTGCAAAATAGCCAATTAGGCATGAAAGGTGAAAATGTGAAACTGACCTCAAATTCGAAATGTATACATATATTCAGGTTCCCCACAGGTTGGGGAACCCAAAAAACAATGTCTTTTCCAGATCCAACCTCTCCCTGAAAAGTTAGGCCTCGGCTTAATTGCATTAGTTGGAAAATTGCCAATTAAGCATGAAAAGTGAAAATGTGAAACTGACCTGAATTCCGCAATGTATACATATATTCAGGTTCCCCACAGGTTGGGGAAACCGAAAAAACATGTTTTTTCCGGATAAGACCTCTCCCTCATAAGTTAGGCCTCGGCCTAGATTCCATTTGCTGCAAAATAGCCAATTAGGGATGAAAAGTGAAAATGTGAAACTGACCTCAAATTCGAAATGTATACATAGATTCAGCTTCCCCACAAGTTGGGGAACCCGAAAAAACATGTCTTTACCGGATCCAACCTCTCCCTGAAAAGTTACGCCTCGGCTTAGATTGCATTTGTTGGGAAATAGTGAATAAAGCATGAAAAGTGAAAATGTGAAACTGACCTCAAATTCTACTGACCTCAAATTCGAAAAGTATACATATATTCAGGTTCCTCACAGGTTGGGGAAACTGAAAAAACATGTCTTTACCGGATGCAACCTCTCCCTCATAAGTTAGGCCTCGGCCTAGATTCTATTTGCTGCAAAATAGCCAATTAGGCATGAAAGTCAAAATGTGAAACTGACTTCAAATTCAAAATGTATACATATATTCAGGTTCCTCACAGGTTGGGGAACCCAAACAACAATGTCTTTTCCAGATCCAACCTCTCTCTGAAAAGTTACCCCTTGGCTTAGATTGCATTTGTTGGGAAATTGCCAATTAAGCATGAAAAGTGAAAATGTGAAACTGACCTGAATTTCGCAATGCATACATATATTCAGGCTCCCCACAGGTTAGGGAACCCGAAAAACCATGTTTTTTCTGGATCCGACCTCTCCCTCATAAGTTAGGCCTCGGCCTAGATTCCATTTGCTGCAAAATAGCCAATTAGGCATGAAAGGTGAAAATGTGAAACTGACCTCAAATTCGAAATGTATACATATATTCAGGTTCCCCACAGGTTGGGGAACCCAAAAAACAATGTCTTTTCCATATCCAACCTCTCCCTGAAAAGTTAGGCCTCGGCTTAATTGCATTAGTTGGAAAATTGCCAATTAAGCATGAAAAGTGAAAATGTGAAACTGACTTCAAATTCGAAATGTATACATATATTCAGGTTCCCCACAGGTTGGGGAACCCAAAAAACAATGTCTTTTCCAGATCCAACCTCTCCCTGAAAAGTTAGGCCTCGGCTTAATTGCATTAGTTGGAAAATTGCCAATTAAGCATGAAAAGTGAAAATGTGAAACTGACCTGAATTTCACAATGTATACATATATTCAGGTTCCCCACAGGTTGGGGAACCCGAAAAACCATGTTTTTTCCGGATCAGACCTTTCCCTCATAAGTTAGGCCTCGGCCTAGATTCCATTTGCTGCAAAATAGCCAATTAGGCATGAAAATTGAAAATATGAAACTGACCTCAAATTCGAAATGTATATATAGATTCAGCTTCCCCACAAGTTGGGGAACCCAAAAAACAATGTCTTTTCCAGATCCAACCTCTCTCTGAAAAGTTACCCCTTGGCTTAGATTGCATTTGTTGGGAAATTGCCAATTAAGCATGAAAAGTGAAAATGTGAAACTGACCTGAATTTCGCAATGTATACATATATTCAGGTTCCCCACAGGTTGGGGAACCCGAAAAACCATGCTTTTTCCGGATCAGACCTTTCCCTCATAAGTTAGACCTCGGCCTAGATTCCATTTGCTGCAAAATAGCCAATTAGGGATGAAAAGTGAAAATGTGAAACTGACCTCAAATTCGAAATGTATACATAGATTCAGCTTCCCCACAAGTTGGGGAACCCGAAAAAACATGTCTTTACCGGATCCAACCTCTCCCTGAAAAGTTACGCCTCGGCTTAGATTGCATTTCTTGGGAAATAGTGAATAAAGCATGAAAAGTGAAAATGTGAAACTGACCTCAAATTCTACAGACCTCAAATTCGAAAAGTATACATATATTCAGGTTCCTCACAGGTTGGGGAAACTGAAAAAACATGTCTTTACCGAATGCAACCTCTCCCTCATAAGTTAGGCCTCGGCCTAGATTCCATTTGCTGCAAAATAGCCAATTAGGCATGAAAAGTCAAAATGTGAAACTGACTTCAAATTCAAAATGTATACATATATTCAGGTTCCCCACAGGTTGGGGAACCCAAAAAACAAGGTCTTTTCCAGATCCAACCTCTCTCTGAAAAGTTACCCCTTGGCTTAGATTGCATTTGTTGGGAAATTGCCAATTAAGCATGAAAAGTGAAAATGTGAAACTGACCTGAATTTCGCAATGTATACATATATTCAGGTTCCCCACAGGTTGGGGAACCCAAAAAACAATGTCTTTTCCAGATCCAACCTCTCCCTGAAAAGTTAGGCCTCGGCTTAGTTGCATTAGTTGGAAAATTGCCAATTAAGCATGAAAAGTGAAAATGTGAAACTGACCTGAATTTCGCAATGTATACATATATTCAGGTTCCCCACAGGTTGGGGAACTCGAAAAACCATGTTTTTTCCAGATCCGATCTCTCCCTGAAAAGTTACACCTTGGCTTAGATTGCATTTGTTGGAAAATTGCCAATTAAGCATGAAAAGTGAAAATGTGAAACTGACCTGAATTTTGCAATGTATACATATATTCAGGTTCCCCACAGGTTGGGGAACCCGAAAAACCATGTTTTTTCCGGATCAGACCTTTCCCTCATAAGTTAGGCCTCGGCCTAGATTCCATTTGCTGCAAAATAGCCAATTAGGCATGAAAATTGAAAATATGAAACTGACCTCAAATTCGAAATGTATATATAGATTCAGCTTCCCCACAAGTTGGGGAACCCGAAAAAGCATGTCTTTACCGGATCCAACCTCTCCCTGAAAAGTTACGCTTCGGCTTAGATTGCATTTGTTGGGAAATAGTGAATAAAGCATGAAAAGTGAAAATGTGAAACTGACCTCAAATTCTACTGACCTCAAATTCGAAAAGTATACATATATTCAGGTTCCTCACAGGTTGGGAAAACTGAAAAAACATGTCTTTACCGAATGCAACCTCTCCCTCATAAGTTAGGCCTCGGCCTATATTCCATTTGCTGCAAAATAGCCAATTAGGCATGAAAAGTCAAAATGTGAAACTGACTTCAAATTCAAAATGTATACATATATTCAGGTTCCCCACAGGTTGGGGAACTCGAAAAACCATGTTTTTTCCGGATCCGATCTCTCCCTGAAAAGTTACCCCTTGGCTTAGATTGCATTAGTTGGAAAATTGCCAATTAAGCATGAAAAGTGAAAATGTGAAACTGACTTCAAATTCAAAATGTATACATATATTCAGGTTCCTCACAGGTTGGGGAACCCAAAAAACAATGTCTTTTCCAGATCCAACCTCTCTCTGAAAAGTTACCCCTTGGCTTAGATTGCATTTGTTGGGAAATTGCCAATTAAGCATGAAAAGTGAAAATGTGAAACTGACCTGAATTTCGCAATGCATACATATATTCAGGTTCCCCACAGGTTAGGGAACCCGAAAAACCATGTTTTTTCTGGATCCGACCTCTCCCTCGTAAGTTAGGCTTCGGCCTAGATTCCATTTGCTGCAAAATAGCCAATTAGGCATGAAAAGTGAAAATGTGAAACTGACCTCAAATTCGAAATGTATACATAGATTCAGCTTCCCCACAAGTTGGGGAACCCGAAAAAACATGTCTTTACTGGATCCAACCTCTCCCTGAAAAGTTACGCCTCGGCTTAGATTGCATTTGTTGGGAAATAGTGAATAAAGCATGAAAAGTGACAATGTGAAACTGACCTCAAATTCTACTGACCTCAAATTCGAAAAGTATACATATATTCAGGTTCCTCACAGGTTGGGGAAACTGAAAAAACATGTCTTTACCAGATGCAACCTCTCCCTCATAAGTTAGGCCTCGGCCTAGATTCCATTTGCTGCAATATAACCAATTAGGCATGAAAAGTCAAAATGTGAAACTGACTTCAAATTCAAAATGTATACATATATTCAGGTTCCCCACAGGTTGGGGAACCCAAAAAACAATGTCTTTTCAGATCCAACCTCTCTCTGAAAAGTTAGGCCTCGGCCTAGATTGCATTTGTTGGAAAATAGCCAATTATGCATGAAAAGTGAAAATGTGAAACTGACCTTAATTTCGAAATGTATACATATATTCAGGTTCCCCACAGGTTGGGGGACCCAAAAAACAATGTCTTTTCCGGATCCAACCTCTCCCTCATAAGTTATGCCCGGCTTAGATTCCATTTGCTGCAAAATAGCCAATTAGGCATGAAAAGTGAAAATGTGAAACTCACCTCAAATTCGAAATCTATACATAGATTCAGCTTCCCCACAAATTGGGGAACCCGAAAAAACATATCTTTACCGGATCCAACCTCTCCCTGAAAAGTTACGCCTCGGCTTAGATTGCATTTGTTGGGAAATAGTGAATAAAGCATGAAAAGTGAAAATGTGAAACTGACCTCAAATTCTACTGACCTCAAATTCGAAAAGTATACATATATTCGGGTTCCTCACAGGTTGGGGAAACTGAAAAAACATGTCTTTACCGGATGCAACCTCTCCCTCATAAGTTAGGCCTCGGCCTAGATTCCATTTGCTGCAAAATAGCCAATTAGGCATGAAAAGTGAAAATGTGAAACTGACTTCAAATTCAAAATGTATACATATATTCAGGTTCCCCACAGGTTGGGGAACCCAAAAAACAATGTCTTTTCAGATCCAACCTCTCCCTCATAAGTTATGCCCGGCTTAGATTGCATTTGTTGGGAAATTGCCAATTAAGCATGAAAAGTGAAAATGTGAAACTCACCTCAAATTCGAAATCTATACATAGATTCAGCTTCCCCACAAGTTGGGAAACCCGAAATAACATGTCTTTACCGGATCCAACCTCTCCCTGAAAAATTACGCCTCGGCTTAGATTGCATTTGTTGGGAAATAGTGAATAAAGCATGAAAAGTGAAAATGTGAAACTGACCTCAAATTCTACTGACCTCAAATTCGAAAAGTATACATATATTCAGGTTCCTCACAGGTTGGGGAAACTGAAAAAACATGTCTTTACCGGATGCAACCTCTCCCTCATAAGTTAGGCCTCGGCCTAGATTCCATTTGCTGCAAAATAGCCAATTAGGCATAAAAGGTGAAAATGTGAAACTGACCTCAAATTCGAAATGTATACATATATTCAGGTTCCCCACAGGTTGGGGAACCCAAAAAACAATGTCTTTTCCAGATCCAACCTCTCCCTGAAAAGTTAGGCCTCGGCTTAATTGCATTAGTTGGAAAATTGCCAATTAAGCATGAAAAGTGAAAATGTGAAACTGACCTGAATTTCCCAATGTATACATATATTCAGGTTCCCCACAGGTTGGGGAACTCGAAAAACCATGTTTTTTCCGGATCCGATCTCTCCCTGAAAAGTTACCCCTTGGCTTAGATTGCATTTGTTGGAAAATTGCCAATAAAGCATGAAAAGTGAAAATGTGAAACTGACCTGAATTTCGCAATGTATACATATATTCAGGTTCCCCACAGGTTGGGGAACCCAAAAAACAATGTCTTTTCCAGATCCAACCTCTCCCTGAAAAGTTACGCCTCGGCTTAGATTGCATTTGTTGGGAAATAGTGAATAAAGCATGAAAAGTGAAAATGTGAAACTGACCTCAAATTCTACTGACCTCAAATTCGAAAAGTATACATATATTCAGGTTCCTCACAGGTTGGGGAAACTGAAAAAACATGTCTTTACCGGATGCAACCTCTCCCTCATAAGTTAGGCCTCGGCCTAGATTCCATTTGCTGCAAAATAGCCAATTAGGCATGAAAGGTGAAAATGTGAAACTGACCTCAAATTCGAAATGTATACATATATTCAGGTTCCCCACAGGTTGGGGAACCCAAAAAACAATGTCTTTGCCAGATCCAACCTCTCCCTGAAAAGTTAGGCCTCGGCTTACTTGCATTAGTTGGAAAATTGCCAATTAAGCATGAAAAGTGAAAATGTGAAACTGACCTGAATTTCGCAATGTATACATATATTCAGGTTCCCCACAGGTTGGGGAACTCGAAAAACCATGTTTTTTCCGGATCCGATCTCTCCCTGAAAAGTTACACCTTGGCTTAGATTGCATTTGTTGGAAAATTGCCAATTAAGCATGAAAAGTGAAAATGTGAAACTGACCTGAATTTCGCAATGTATACATATATTCAGGTTCCCCACAGGTTGGGGAACCCGAAAAACCATGTTTTTTCCGGATCAGACCTTTCCCTCATAAGTTAGGCCTCGGCCTAGATTCCATTTGCTGCAAAATAGCCAATTAGGCATGAAAATTGAAAATGTGAAACTGACCTCAAATTCGAAATGTATATATAGATTCAGCTTCCCCACAAGTTGGGGAACCCGAAAAAGCATGTCTTTACCGGATCCAACCTCTCCCTGAAAAGTTACGCTTCGGCTTAGATTGCATTTGTTGGGAAATAGTGAATAAAGCATGAAAAGTGAAAATGTGAAACTGACCTCAAATTCTACTGACCTCAAATTCGAAAAGTATACATATATTCAGGTTCCTCACAGGTTGGGGAAACTGAAAAAACATGTCTTTACCAGATGCAACCTCTCCCTCATAAGTTAGGCCTCGGCCTAGATTCCATTTGCTGCAATATAGCCAATTAGGCATGAAAAGTCAAAATGTGAAACTGACTTCAAATTCAAAATGTATACATATATTCAGGTTCCCCACAGGTTGGGGAACCCAAAAAACAATGTCTTTTCAGATCCAACCTCTCTCTGAAAAGTTAGGCCTCGGCCTAGATTGCATTTGTTGGAAAATAGCCAATTATGCATGAAAAGTGAAAATGTGAAACTGACCTTAATTTCGAAATGTATACATATATTCAGGTTCCCCACAGGTTGGGGGACCCAAAAAACAATGTCTTTTCCGGATCCAACCTCTCCCTCATAAGTTATGCCCGGCTTAGATTCCATTTGCTGCAAAATAGCCAATTAGGCATGAAAAGTGAAAATGTGAAACTCACCTCAAATTCGAAATCTATACATAGATTCAGCTTCCCCACAAGTTGGGAAACCCGAAAAAACATGTCTTTACCGGATCCAACCTCTCCCTGAAAAATTACGCCTCGGCTTAGATTGCATTTGTTGGGAAATAGTGAATAAAGCATGAAAAGTGAAAATGTGAAACTGACCTCAAATTCTACTGACCTCAAATTCGAAAAGTATACATATATTCAGGTTCCTCACAGGTTGGGGAAACTGAAAAAACATGTCTTTACCGGATGCAACCTCTCCCTCATAAGTTAGGCCTCGGCCTAGATTCCATTTGCTGCAAAATAGCCAATTAGGCATGAAAAGTCAAAATGTGAAACTGACTTCAAATTCAAAATGTATACATATATTCAGGTTCCTCACAGGTTGGGGAACCCAAAAAACAATGTCTTTTCCAGATCCAACCTCTCTCTGAAAAGTTACCCCTTGGCTTAGATTGCATTTGTTGGGAAATTGCCAATTAAGCATGAAAAGTGAAAATGTGAAACTGACCTGAATTTCGCAATGCATACATATATTCAGGCTCCCCACAGGTTAGGGAACCCGAAAAACCATGTTTTTTCTGGATCTGACCTCTCCCTCATAAGTTAGGCCTCGGCCTAGATTCCATTTGCTGCAAAATAGCCAATTAGGCATGAAAGGTGAAAATGTGAAACTGACCTCAAATTCGAAATGTATACATATATTCAGGTTCCCCACAGGTTGGGGAACCCAAAAAACAATGTCTTTTCCATATCCAACCTCTCCCTGAAAAGTTAGGCCTCGGCTTAATTGCATTAGTTGGAAAATTGCCAATTAAGCATGAAAAGTGAAAATGTGAAACTGACCTGAATTTCGCAATGTATACATATATTCAGGTTCCCCACAGGTTGGGGAACCCGAAAAACCATGTTTTTTCCGGATCAGACCTTTCCCTCATAAATTAGACCTCGGCCTAGATTCCATTTGCTGCAAAATAGCCAATTAGGGATGAAAAGTGAAAATGTGAAACTGACCTCAAATTCGAAATGTATACATAGATTCAGCTTCCCCACAAGTTGGGGAACCCGAAAAAACATGTCTTTACCGGATCCAACCTCTCCCTGAAAAGTTACGCCTCGGCTTAGATTGCATTTCTTGGGACATAGTGAATAAAGCATGAAAAGTGAAAATGTGAAACTGACCTCAAATTCTACAGACCTCAAATTCGAAAAGTATACATATATTCAGGTTCCTCACAGGTTGGGGAAACTGAAAAAACATGTCTTTACCGAATGCAACCTCTCCCTCATAAGTTAGGCCTCGGCCTAGATTCCATTTGCTGCAAAATAGCCAATTAGGCATGAAAAGTCAAAATGTGAAACTGACTTCAAATTCAAAATGTATACATATATTCAGGTTCCCCACAGGTTGGGGAACCCAAAAAACAAGGTCTTTTCCAGATTCAACCTCTCTCTGAAAAGTTACCCCTTGGCTTAGATTGCATTTGTTGGGAAATTGCCAATTAAGCATGAAAAGTGAAAATGTGAAACTGACCTGAATTTCGCAATGTATACATATATTCAGGTTCCCCACAGGTTGGGGAACCCAAAAAACAATGTCTTTTCAGATCCAACCTCTCCCTCATAAGTTATGCCCGGCTTAGATTGCATTTGTTGGGAAATTGCCAATTAAGCATGAAAAGTGAAAATGTGAAACTCACCTCAAATTCGAAATCTATACATAGATTCAGCTTCCCCACAAGTTGGGAAACCCGAAAAAACATGTCTTTACCGGATCCAACCTCTCCCTGAAAAATTACGCCTCGGCTTAGATTGCATTTGTTGGGAAATAGTGAATAAAGCATGAAAAGTGAAAATGTGAAACTGACCTCAAATTCTACTGACCTCAAATTCGAAAAGTATACATATATTCAGGTTCCTCACAGGTTGGGGAAACTGAAAAAACATGTCTTTACCGGATGCAACCTCTCCCTCATAAGTTAGGCCTCGGCCTAGATTCCATTTGCTGCAAAATAGCCAATTAGGCATAAAAGGTGAAAATGTGAAACTGACCTCAAATTCGAAATGTATACATATATTCAGGTTCCCCACAGGTTGGGGAACCCAAAAAACAATGTCTTTTCCAGATCCAACCTCTCCCTGAAAAGTTAGGCCTCGGCTTTATTGCATTAGTTGGAAAATTGCCAATTAAGCATGAAAAGTGAAAATGTGAAACTGACCTGAATTTCCCAATGTATACATATATTCAGGTTCCCCACAGGTTGGGGAACTCGAAAAACCATGTTTTTTCCGGATCCGATCTCTCCCTGAAAAGTTACCCCTTGGCTTAGATTGCATTTGTTGGAAAATTGCCAATAAAGCATGAAAAGTGAAAATGTGAAACTGACCTGAATTTCGCAATGTATACATATATTCAGGTTCCCCACAGGTTAGGGAACCCGAAAAACCATGCTTTTTCCTGATCCGACCTCTCCCTCATAAGTTAGGCCTCGGCCTAGATTCCATTTGCTGCAAAATAGCCAATTAGGCATGAAAGGTGAAAATGTGAAACTGACCTCAAATTCGAAATGTATACATATATTCAGGTTCCCCACGGGTTGGGGAACCCAAAAAACAATGTCTTTTCCAGATCCAACCTCTCCCTGAAAAGTTAGGCCTCGGCTTAATTGCATTAGTTGGAAAATTGCCAATTAAGCATGAAAAGTGAAAATGTGAAACTGACCTG
Source organism: Bothrops alternatus (assembly GCA_034064705.1). Taxonomy (NCBI): domain Eukaryota; kingdom Metazoa; phylum Chordata; class Lepidosauria; order Squamata; family Viperidae; genus Bothrops; species Bothrops alternatus. The sequence continues at coordinate 13,301,558 of JARGCV010000103.1, read as the reverse complement.
AATTCCGCAATGTATACATATATTCAGGTTCCCCACAGGTTGGGGAAACCGAAAAAACATGTTTTTTCCGGATAAGACTTCTCCCTCATAAGTTAGGCCTCGGCCTAGATTCCATTTGCTGCAAAATAGCCAATTAGGGATGAAAAGTGAAAATGTGAAACTGACCTCAAATTCGAAAAGTATACATATATTCAGGTTCCTCACAGGTTGGGGAAACTGAAAAAACATGTCTTTACCGAATGCAACCTCTCCCTCATAAGTTAGGCCTCGGCCTAGATTCCATTTGCTGCAAAATAGCCAATTAGGCATGAAAAGTCAAAATGTGAAACTGACTTCAAATTCAAAATGTATACATATATTCAGGTTCCCCACAGGTTGGGGAACCCAAAAAAACAAGGTCTTTTCCAGATCCAACCTCTCTCTGAAAAGTTACCCCTTGGCTTAGATTGCATTTGTTGGGAAATTGCCAATTAAGCATGAAAAGTGAAAATGTGAAACTGACCTGAATTTCGCAATGTATACATATATTCAGGTTCCCCACAGGTTAGGGAACCTGAAAAACCATGCTTTTTCTGGATCCGACCTCTCCCTCATAAGTTAGGCCTCGGCCTAGATTCCATTTGCTGCAAAATAGCCAATTAGGCATGAAAGGTGAAAATGTGAAACTGACCTCAAATTCGAAATGTATACATATATTCAGGTTCCCCACAGGTTGGGGAACCCAAAAAACAATGTCTTTTCCAGATCCAACCTCTCCCTGAAAAGTTAGGCCTCGGCTTAGTTGCATTAGTTGGAAAATTGCCAATTAAGCATGAAAAGTGAAAATGTGAAACTGACCTGAATTTCGCAATGTATACATATATTCAGGTTCCCCACAGGTTGGGGAACTCGAAAAACCATGTTTTTTCCGGATCCGATCTCTCCCGGAAAAGTTACACCTTGGCTTAGATTGCATTTGTTGGAAAATTGCCAATTAAGCATGAAAAGTGAAAATGTGAAACTGACCTGAATTTCGCAATGTATACATATATTCACATACCCCACAGGTTGGGGAACCCGAAAAACCATGTTTTTTCCGGATCAGACCTTTCCCTCATAAGTTAGGCCTCGGCCTAGATTCCATTTGCTGCAAAATAGCCAATTAGGCATGAAAAGTGAAAATGTGAAACTGACCTCAAATTCGAAATGTATATATAGATTCAGCTTCCCCACAAGTTGGGGAACCTGAAAAAGCATGTCTTTACCGGATCCAACCTCTCCCTGAAAAGTTACGCTTCGGCTTAGATTGCATTTGTTGGGAAATAGTGAATAAAGCATGAAAAGTGAAAATGTGAAACTGACCTCAAATTCTACTGACCTCAAATTCGAAAAGTATACATATATTCAGGTTCCTCACAGGTTGGGAAAATTGAAAAAACATGTCTTTACCGAATGGAACCTCTCCCTCATAAGTTAGGCCTCGGCCTAGATTCCATTTGCTGCAAAATAGCCAATTAGGCATGAAAAGTCAAAATGTGAAACTGACTTCAAATTCAAAATGTATACATATATTCAGGTTCCCCACAGGTTGGGGAACTCGAAAAACCATGTTTTTTCCGGATCCGATCTCTCCCTGAAAAGTTACCCCTTGGCTTAGATTGCATTAGTTGGAAAATTGCCAATTAAGCATGAAAAGTGAAAATGTGAAACTGACTTCAAATTCAAAATGTATACATATATTCAGGTTCCTCACAGGTTGGGGAACCCAAAAAACAATGTCTTTTCCAGATCCAACATCTCTCTGAAAAGTTACCCCTTGGCTTAGATTGCATTTGTTGGGAAATTGCCAATTAAGCATGAAAAGTGAAAATGTGAAACTGACCTGAATTTCGCAATGCATACATATATTCAGGTTCCCCAGAGGTTGGGGAACCCGAAAAACCATGTTTTTTCTGGATCCGACCTCTCCCTCATAAGTTAGGCTTCGGCCTAGATTCCATTTGCTGCAAAATAGCCAATTAGGCATGAAAAGTGAAAATGTGAAACTGACCTCAAATTCGAAATGTATATATAGATTCAGCTTCCCCACAAGTTGGGGAACCCGAAAAAGCATGTCTTTACCGGATCCAACCTCTCCCTGAAAAGTTACGCTTCGGCTTAGATTGCATTTGTTGGGAAATAGTGAATAAAGCATGAAAAGTGAAAATGTGAAACTGACCTCAAATTCTACTGACCTCAAATTCGAAAAGTATACATATATTCAGGTTCCTCACAGGTTGGGAAAACTGAAAAAACATGTCTTTACCGAATGCAACCTCTCCCTCATAAGTTAGGCCTCGGCCTAGATTCCATTTGCTGCAAAATAGCCAATTAGGCATGAAAAGTCAAAATGTGAAACTGACTTCAAATTCAAAATGTATACATATATTCAGGTTCCCCACAGGTTGGGGAACTCGAAAAACCATGTTTTTTCCGGATCCGATCTCTCCCTGAAAAGTTACCCCTTGGCTTAGATTGCATTAGTTGGAAAATTGCCAATTAAGCATGAAAAGTGAAAATGTGAAACTGACTTCAAATTCAAAATGTATACATATATTCAGGTTCCTCACAGGTTGGGGAACCCAAAAAACAATGTCTTTGCCAGATCCAACCTCTCCCTGAAAAGTTAGGCCTCGGCTTACTTGCATTAGTTGGAAAATTGCCAATTAAGCATGAAAAGTGAAAATGTGAAACTGACCTGAATTTCGCAATGTATACATATATTCAGGTTCCCCACAGGTTGGGGAACTCGAAAAACCATGTTTTTTCCGGATCCGATCTCTCCCTGAAAAGTTACACCTTGGCTTAGATTGCATTTGTTGGAAAATTGCCAATTAAGCATGAAAAGTGAAAATGTGAAACTGACCTGAATTTCGCAATGTATACATATATTCAGGTTCCCCACAGGTTGGGGAACCCGAAAAACCATGTTTTTTCCGGATCAGACCTTTCCCTCATAAGTTAGGCCTCGGCCTAGATTCCATTTGCTGCAAAATAGCCAATTAGGCATGAAAATTGAAAATGTGAAACTGACCTCAAATTCGAAATGTATATATAGATTCAGCTTCCCCACAAGTTGGGGAACCCGAAAAAGCATGTCTTTACCGGATCCAACCTCTCCCTGAAAAGTTACGCTTCGGCTTAGATTGCATTTGTTGGGAAATAGTGAATAAAGCATGAAAAGTGAAAATGTGAAACTGACCTCAAATTCTACTGACCTCAAATTCGAAAAGTATACATATATTCAGGTTCCTCACAGGTTGGGGAAACTGAAAAAACATGTCTTTACCAGATGCAACCTCTCCCTCATAAGTTAGGCCTCGGCCTAGATTCCATTTGCTGCAATATAGCCAATTAGGCATGAAAAGTCAAAATGTGAAACTGACTTCAAATTCAAAATGTATACATATATTCAGGTTCCCCACAGGTTGGGGAACCCAAAAAACAATGTCTTTTCAGATCCAACCTCTCTCTGAAAAGTTAGGCCTCGGCCTAGATTGCATTTGTTGGAAAATAGCCAATTATGCATGAAAAGTGAAAATGTGAAACTGACCTTAATTTCGAAATGTATACATATATTCAGGTTCCCCACAGGTTGGGGGACCCAAAAAACAATGTCTTTTCCGGATCCAACCTCTCCCTCATAAGTTATGCCCGGCTTAGATTCCATTTGCTGCAAAATAGCCAATTAGGCATGAAAAGTGAAAATGTGAAACTCACCTCAAATTCGAAATCTATACATAGATTCAGCTTCCCCACAAGTTGGGAAACCCGAAAAAACATGTCTTTACCGGATCCAACCTCTCCCTGAAAAATTACGCCTCGGCTTAGATTGCATTTGTTGGGAAATAGTGAATAAAGCATGAAAAGTGAAAATGTGAAACTGACCTCAAATTCTACTGACCTCAAATTCGAAAAGTATACATATATTCAGGTTCCTCACAGGTTGGGGAAACTGAAAAAACATGTCTTTACCGGATGCAACCTCTCCCTCATAAGTTAGGCCTCGGCCTAGATTCCATTTGCTGCAAAATAGCCAATTAGGCATGAAAAGTCAAAATGTGAAACTGACTTCAAATTCAAAATGTATACATATATTCAGGTTCCTCACAGGTTGGGGAACCCAAAAAACAATGTCTTTTCCAGATCCAACCTCTCTCTGAAAAGTTACCCCTTGGCTTAGATTGCATTTGTTGGGAAATTGCCAATTAAGCATGAAAAGTGAAAATGTGAAACTGACCTGAATTTCGCAATGCATACATATATTCAGGCTCCCCACAGGTTAGGGAACCCGAAAAACCATGTTTTTTCTGGATCCGACCTCTCCCTCATAAGTTAGGCCTCGGCCTAGATTCCATTTGCTGCAAAATAGCCAATTAGGCATGAAAGGTGAAAATGTGAAACTGACCTCAAATTCGAAATGTATACATATATTCAGGTTCCCCACAGGTTGGGGAACCCAAAAAACAATGTCTTTTCCATATCCAACCTCTCCCTGAAAAGTTAGGCCTCGGCTTAATTGCATTAGTTGGAAAATTGCCAATTAAGCATGAAAAGTGAAAATGTGAAACTGACCTGAATTTCGCAATGTATACATATATTCAGGTTCCCCACAGGTTGGGGAACCCGAAAAACCATGTTTTTTCCGGATCAGACCTTTCCCTCATAAATTAGACCTCGGCCTAGATTCCATTTGCTGCAAAATAGCCAATTAGGGATGAAAAGTGAAAATGTGAAACTGACCTCAAATTCGAAATGTATACATAGATTCAGCTTCCCCACAAGTTGGGGAACCCGAAAAAACATGTCTTTACCGGATCCAACCTCTCCCTGAAAAGTTACGCCTCGGCTTAGATTGCATTTCTTGGGACATAGTGAATAAAGCATGAAAAGTGAAAATGTGAAACTGACCTCAAATTCTACAGACCTCAAATTCGAAAAGTATACATATATTCAGGTTCCTCACAGGTTGGGGAAACTGAAAAAACATGTCTTTACCGAATGCAACCTCTCCCTCATAAGTTAGGCCTCGGCCTAGATTCCATTTGCTGCAAAATAGCCAATTAGGCATGAAAAGTCAAAATGTGAAACTGACTTCAAATTCAAAATGTATACATATATTCAGGTTCCCCACAGGTTGGGGAACCCAAAAAACAAGGTCTTTTCCAGATTCAACCTCTCTCTGAAAAGTTACCCCTTGGCTTAGATTGCATTTGTTGGGAAATTGCCAATTAAGCATGAAAAGTGAAAATGTGAAACTGACCTGAATTTCGCAATGTATACATATATTCAGGTTCCCCACAGGTTGGGGAACCCAAAAAACAATGTCTTTTCAGATCCAACCTCTCCCTCATAAGTTATGCCCGGCTTAGATTGCATTTGTTGGGAAATTGCCAATTAAGCATGAAAAGTGAAAATGTGAAACTCACCTCAAATTCGAAATCTATACATAGATTCAGCTTCCCCACAAGTTGGGAAACCCGAAAAAACATGTCTTTACCGGATCCAACCTCTCCCTGAAAAATTACGCCTCGGCTTAGATTGCATTTGTTGGGAAATAGTGAATAAAGCATGAAAAGTGAAAATGTGAAACTGACCTCAAATTCTACTGACCTCAAATTCGAAAAGTATACATATATTCAGGTTCCTCACAGGTTGGGGAAACTGAAAAAACATGTCTTTACCGGATGCAACCTCTCCCTCATAAGTTAGGCCTCGGCCTAGATTCCATTTGCTGCAAAATAGCCAATTAGGCATAAAAGGTGAAAATGTGAAACTGACCTCAAATTCGAAATGTATACATATATTCAGGTTCCCCACAGGTTGGGGAACCCAAAAAACAATGTCTTTTCCAGATCCAACCTCTCCCTGAAAAGTTAGGCCTCGGCTTTATTGCATTAGTTGGAAAATTGCCAATTAAGCATGAAAAGTGAAAATGTGAAACTGACCTGAATTTCCCAATGTATACATATATTCAGGTTCCCCACAGGTTGGGGAACTCGAAAAACCATGTTTTTTCCGGATCCGATCTCTCCCTGAAAAGTTACCCCTTGGCTTAGATTGCATTTGTTGGAAAATTGCCAATAAAGCATGAAAAGTGAAAATGTGAAACTGACCTGAATTTCGCAATGTATACATATATTCAGGTTCCCCACAGGTTAGGGAACCCGAAAAACCATGCTTTTTCCTGATCCGACCTCTCCCTCATAAGTTAGGCCTCGGCCTAGATTCCATTTGCTGCAAAATAGCCAATTAGGCATGAAAGGTGAAAATGTGAAACTGACCTCAAATTCGAAATGTATACATATATTCAGGTTCCCCACGGGTTGGGGAACCCAAAAAACAATGTCTTTTCCAGATCCAACCTCTCCCTGAAAAGTTAGGCCTCGGCTTAATTGCATTAGTTGGAAAATTGCCAATTAAGCATGAAAAGTGAAAATGTGAAACTGACCTGAATTCCGCAATGTATACATATATTCAGGTTCCCCACAGGTTGGGGAAACCGAAAAAACATGTTTTTTCCGGATAAGACTTCTCCCTCATAAGTTAGGCCTCGGCCTAGATTCCATTTGCTGCAAAATAGCCAATTAGGGATGAAAAGTGAAAATGTGAAACTGACCTCAAATTCGAAAAGTATACATATATTCAGGTTCCTCACAGGTTGGGAAAACTGAAAAAACATGTCTTTACCGAATGCAACCTCTCCCTCATAAGTTAGGCCTCGGCCTAGATTCCATTTGCTGCAAAATAGCCAATTAGGCATGAAAAGTCAAAATGTGAAACTGACTTCAAATTCAAAATGTATACATATATTCAGGTTCCCCACAGGTTGGGGAACCCAAAAAAACAAGGTCTTTTCCAGATCCAACCTCTCTCTGAAAAGTTACCCCTTGGCTTAGATTGCATTTGTTGGGAAATTGCCAATTAAGCATGAAAAGTGAAAATGTGAAACTGACCTGAATTTCGCAATGTATACATATATTCAGGTTCCCCACAGGTTAGGGAACCTGAAAAACCATGCTTTTTCTGGATCCGACCTCTCCCTCATAAGTTAGGCCTCGGCCTAGATTCCATTTGCTGCAAAATAGCCAATTAGGCATGAAAGGTGAAAATGTGAAACTGACCTCAAATTCGAAATGTATACATATATTCAGGTTCCCCACAGGTTGGGGAACCCAAAAAACAATGTCTTTTCCAGATCCAACCTCTCCCTGAAAAGTTAGGCCTCGGCTTACTTGCATTAGTTGGAAAATTGCCAATTAAGCATGAAAAGTGAAAATGTGAAACTGACCTGAATTTCGCAATGTATACATATATTCAGGTTCCCCACAGGTTGGGGAACTCGAAAAACCATGTTTTTTCCGGATCCGATCTCTCCCGGAAAAGTTACACCTTGGCTTAGATTGCATTTGTTGGAAAATTGCCAATTAAGCATGAAAAGTGAAAATGTGAAACTGACCTGAATTTCGCAATGTATACATATATTCACATACCCCACAGGTTGGGGAACCCGAAAAACCATGTTTTTTCCGGATCAGACCTTTCCCTCATAAGTTAGGCCTCGGCCTAGATTCCATTTGCTGCAAAATAGCCAATTAGGCATGAAAAGTGAAAATGTGAAACTGACCTCAAATTCGAAATGTATATATAGATTCAGCTTCCCCACAAGTTGGGGAACCTGAAAAAGCATGTCTTTACCGGATCCAACCTCTCCCTGAAAAGTTACGCTTCGGCTTAGATTGCATTTGTTGGGAAATAGTGAATAAAGCATGAAAAGTGAAAATGTGAAACTGACCTCAAATTCTACTGACCTCAAATTCGAAAAGTATACATATATTCAGGTTCCTCACAGGTTGGGAAAACTGAAAAAACATGTCTTTACCGAATGGAACCTCTCCCTCATAAGTTAGGCCTCGGCCTAGATTCCATTTGCTGCAAAATAGCCAATTAGGCATGAAAAGTCAAAATGTGAAACTGACTTCAAATTCAAAATGTATACATATATTCAGGTTCCCCACAGGTTGGGGAACTCGAAAAACCATGTTTTTTCCGGATCCGATCTCTCCCTGAAAAGTTACCCCTTGGCTTAGATTGCATTAGTTGGAAAATTGCCAATTAAGCATGAAAAGTGAAAATGTGAAACTGACTTCAAATTCAAAATGTATACATATATTCAGGTTCCTCACAGGTTGGGGAACCCAAAAAACAATGTCTTTTCCAGATCCAACATCTCTCTGAAAAGTTACCCCTTGGCTTAGATTGCATTTGTTGGGAAATTGCCAATTAAGCATGAAAAGTGAAAATGTGAAACTGACCTGAATTTCGCAATGCATACATATATTCAGGTTCCCCAGAGGTTGGGGAACCCGAAAAACCATGTTTTTTCTGGATCCGACCTCTCCCTCATAAGTTAGGCCTCGGCCTAGATTCCATTTGCTGCAAAATAGCCAATTAGGCATGAAAAGTGAAAATGTGAAACTGACCTCAAATTCGAAATGTATATATAGATTCAGCTTCCCCACAAGTTGGGGAACCCGAAAAAGCATGTCTTTACCGGATCCAACCTCTCCCTGAAAAGTTACGCTTCGGCTTAGATTGCATTTGTTGGGAAATAGTGAATAAAGCATGAAAAGTGAAAATGTGAAACTGACCTCAAATTCTACTGACCTCAAATTCGAAAAGTATACATATATTCAGGTTCCTCACAGGTTGGGAAAACTGAAAAAACATGTCTTTACCGAATGCAACCTCTCCCTCATAAGTTAGGCCTCGGCCTAGATTCCATTTGCTGCAAAATAGCCAATTAGGCATGAAAAGTCAAAATGTGAAACTGACTTCAAATTCAAAATGTATACATATATTCAGGTTCCCCACAGGTTGGGGAACTCGAAAAACCATGTTTTTTCCGGATCCGATCTCTCCCTGAAAAGTTACCCCTTGGCTTAGATTGCATTAGTTGGAAAATTGCCAATTAAGCATGAAAAGTGAAAATGTGAAACTGACTTCAAATTCAAAATGTATACATATATTCAGGTTCCTCACAGGTTGGGGAACCCAAAAAACAATGTCTTTTCCAGATCCAACCTCTCTCTGAAAAGTTACCCCTTGGCTTAGATTGCATTTGTTGGGAAATTGCCAATTAAGCATGAAAAGTGAAAATGTGAAACTGACCTGAATTTCGCAATGCATACATATATTCAGGTTCCCCACAGGTTGGGGAACCCGAAAAACCATGTTTTTTCCGGATCAGACCTTTCCCTCATAAGTTAGGCCTCGGCCTAGATTCCATTTGCTGCAAAATAGCCAATTAGGCATGAAAAGTGAAAATGTGAAACTGACCTCAAATTCGAAATGTATACATAGATTCAGCTTCCCCACAAGTTGGGGAACCCGAAAAAGCATGTCTTTACCGGATCCAACCTCTCCCTGAAAAGTTACGCCTCGGCTTAGATTGCATTTGTTGGGAAATAGTGAATAAAGCATGAAAAGTGAAAATGTGAAACTGACCTAAATTCTACTGACCTCAAATTCGAAAAGTATACATATATTCAGGTTCCTCACAGGTTGGGGAAACTGAAAAAACATGTCTTTACCGAATGCAACCTCTCCCTCATAAGTTAGGCCTCGGCCTAGATTCCATTTGCTGCAAAATAGCCAATTAGGCATGAAAAGTCAAAATGTGAAACTGACTTCAAATTCAAAATGTATACATATATTCAGGTTCCCCACAGGTTGGGGAACCCAAAAAACAAGGTCTTTTCCAGATCCAACCTCTCTCTGAAAAGTTACCCCTTGGCTTAGATTGCATTTGTTGGGAAATTGCCAATTAAGCATGAAAAGTGAAAATGTGAAACTGACCTGAATTTCGCAATGTATACATATATTCAGGTTCCCCACAGGTTAGGGAACCCAAAAAACCATGCTTTTTCTGGATCCGACCTCTCCCTCATAAGTTAGGCCTCGGCCTAGATTCCATTTGCTGCAAAATAGCCAATTAGGCATGAAAGGTGAAAATGTGAAACTGACCTCAAATTCGAAATGTATACATATATTCAGGTTCCCCACAGGTTGGAGAACCCAAAAAACAATGTCTTTTCCAGATCCAACCTCTCCCTGAAAAGTTAGGCCTCGGCTTAATTGCATTAGTTGGAAAATTGCCAATTAAGCATGAAAAGTGAAAATGTGAAACTGACCTGAATTTCGCAATGTATACATATATTCAGGTTCCCCACAGGTTAGGGAACCCGAAAAACCATGCTTTTTCCTGATCCGACCTCTCCCTCATAAGTTAGGCCTCGGCCTAGATTCCATTTGCTGCAAAATAGCCAATTAGGCATGAAAAGTCAAAATGTGAAACTGACTTCAAATTCAAAATGTATACATATATTCAGGTTCCCCACAGGTTGGGGAACCCGAAAAACCATGTTTTTTCCGGATCAGACCTTTCCCTCATAAGTTAGACCTCGGCCTAGATTCCATTTGCTGCAAAATAGCCAATTAGGCATGAAAGGTGAAAATGTGAAACTGACCTCAAATTCGAAATGTATACATATATTCAGGTTCCCCACGGGTTGGGGAACCCAAAAAACAATGTCTTTTCCAGATCCAACCTCTCCCTGAAAAGTTAGGCCTCGGCTTAATTGCATTAGTTGGAAAATTGCCAATTAAGCATGAAAAGTGAAAATGTGAAACTGACCTGAATTCCGCAATGTATACATATATTCAGGTTCCCCACAGGTTGGGGAAACCGAAAAAACATGTTTTTTCCGGATAAGACTTCTCCCTCATAAGTTAGGCCTCGGCCTAGATTCCATTTGCTGCAAAATAGCCAATTAGGGATGAAAAGTGAAAATGTGAAACTGACCTCAAATTCGAAAAGTATACATATATTCAGGTTCCTCACAGGTTGGGGAAACTGAAAAAACATGTCTTTACCGAATGCAACCTCTCCCTCATAAGTTAGGCCTCGGCCTAGATTCCATTTGCTGCAAAATAGCCAATTAGGCATGAAAAGTCAAAATGTGAAACTGACTTCAAATTCAAAATGTATACATATATTCAGGTTCCCCACAGGTTGGGGAACCCAAAAAAACAAGGTCTTTTCCAGATCCAACCTCTCTCTGAAAAGTTACCCCTTGGCTTAGATTGCATTTGTTGGGAAATTGCCAATTAAGCATGAAAAGTGAAAATGTGAAACTGACCTGAATTTCGCAATGTATACATATATTCAGGTTCCCCACAGGTTAGGGAACCTGAAAAACCATGCTTTTTCTGGATCCGACCTCTCCCTCATAAGTTAGGCCTCGGCCTAGATTCCATTTGCTGCAAAATAGCCAATTAGGCATGAAAGGTGAAAATGTGAAACTGACCTCAAATTCGAAATGTATACATATATTCAGGTTCCCCACAGGTTGGGGAACCCAAAAAACAATGTCTTTTCCAGATCCAACCTCTCCCTGAAAAGTTAGGCCTCGGCTTAGTTGCATTAGTTGGAAAATTGCCAATTAAGCATGAAAAGTGAAAATGTGAAACTGACCTGAATTTCGCAATGTATACATATATTCAGGTTCCCCACAGGTTGGGGAACTCGAAAAACCATGTTTTTTCCGGATCCGATCTCTCCCGGAAAAGTTACACCTTGGCTTAGATTGCATTTGTTGGAAAATTGCCAATTAAGCATGAAAAGTGAAAATGTGAAACTGACCTGAATTTCGCAATGTATACATATATTCACATACCCCACAGGTTGGGGAACCCGAAAAACCATGTTTTTTCCGGATCAGACCTTTCCCTCATAAGTTAGGCCTCGGCCTAGATTCCATTTGCTGCAAAATAGCCAATTAGGCATGAAAAGTGAAAATGTGAAACTGACCTCAAATTCGAAATGTATATATAGATTCAGCTTCCCCACAAGTTGGGGAACCTGAAAAAGCATGTCTTTACCGGATCCAACCTCTCCCTGAAAAGTTACGCTTCGGCTTAGATTGCATTTGTTGGGAAATAGTGAATAAAGCATGAAAAGTGAAAATGTGAAACTGACCTCAAATTCTACTGACCTCAAATTCGAAAAGTATACATATATTCAGGTTCCTCACAGGTTGGGAAAACTGAAAAAACATGTCTTTACCGAATGGAACCTCTCCCTCATAAGTTAGGCCTCGGCCTAGATTCCATTTGCTGCAAAATAGCCAATTAGGCATGAAAAGTCAAAATGTGAAACTGACTTCAAATTCAAAATGTATACATATATTCAGGTTCCCCACAGGTTGGGGAACTCGAAAAACCATGTTTTTTCCGGATCCGATCTCTCCCTGAAAAGTTACCCCTTGGCTTAGATTGCATTAGTTGGAAAATTGCCAATTAAGCATGAAAAGTGAAAATGTGAAACTGACTTCAAATTCAAAATGTATACATATATTCAGGTTCCTCACAGGTTGGGGAACCCAAAAAACAATGTCTTTTCCAGATCCAACATCTCTCTGAAAAGTTACCCCTTGGCTTAGATTGCATTTGTTGGGAAATTGCCAATTAAGCATGAAAAGTGAAAATGTGAAACTGACCTGAATTTCGCAATGCATACATATATTCAGGTTCCCCAGAGGTTGGGGAACCCGAAAAACCATGTTTTTTCTGGATCCGACCTCTCCCTCATAAGTTAGGCCTCGGCCTAGATTCCATTTGCTGCAAAATAGCCAATTAGGCATGAAAAGTGAAAATGTGAAACTGACCTCAAATTCGAAATGTATATATAGATTCAGCTTCCCCACAAGTTGGGGAACCCGAAAAAGCATGTCTTTACCGGATCCAACCTCTCCCTGAAAAGTTACGCTTCGGCTTAGATTGCATTTGTTGGGAAATAGTGAATAAAGCATGAAAAGTGAAAATGTGAAACTGACCTCAAATTCTACTGACCTCAAATTCGAAAAGTATACATATATTCAGGTTCCTCACAGGTTGGGAAAACTGAAAAAACATGTCTTTACCGAATGCAACCTCTCCCTCATAAGTTAGGCCTCGGCCTAGATTCCATTTGCTGCAAAATAGCCAATTAGGCATGAAAAGTCAAAATGTGAAACTGACTTCAAATTCAAAATGTATACATATATTCAGGTTCCCCACAGGTTGGGGAACTCGAAAAACCATGTTTTTTCCGGATCCGATCTCTCCCTGAAAAGTTACCCCTTGGCTTAGATTGCATTAGTTGGAAAATTGCCAATTAAGCATGAAAAGTGAAAATGTGAAACTGACTTCAAATTCAAAATGTATACATATATTCAGGTTCCTCACAGGTTGGGGAACCCAAAAAACAATGTCTTTTCCAGATCCAACCTCTCTCTGAAAAGTTACCCCTTGGCTTAGATTGCATTTGTTGGGAAATTGCCAATTAAGCATGAAAAGTGAAAATGTGAAACTGACCTGAATTTCGCAATGCATACATATATTCAGGTTCCCCACAGGTTGGGGAACCCGAAAAACCATGTTTTTTCCGGATCAGACCTTTCCCTCATAAGTTAGGCCTCGGCCTAGATTCCATTTGCTGCAAAATAGCCAATTAGGCATGAAAAGTGAAAATGTGAAACTGACCTCAAATTCGAAATGTATACATAGATTCAGCTTCCCCACAAGTTGGGGAACCCGAAAAAGCATGTCTTTACCGGATCCAACCTCTCCCTGAAAAGTTACGCCTCGGCTTAGATTGCATTTGTTGGGAAATAGTGAATAAAGCATGAAAAGTGAAAATGTGAAACTGACCTAAATTCTACTGACCTCAAATTCGAAAAGTATACATATATTCAGGTTCCTCACAGGTTGGGGAAACTGAAAAAACATGTCTTTACCGAATGCAACCTCTCCCTCATAAGTTAGGCCTCGGCCTAGATTCCATTTGCTGCAAAATAGCCAATTAGGCATGAAAAGTCAAAATGTGAAACTGACTTCAAATTCAAAATGTATACATATATTCAGGTTCCCCACAGGTTGGGGAACCCAAAAAACAAGGTCTTTTCCAGATCCAACCTCTCTCTGAAAAGTTACCCCTTGGCTTAGATTGCATTTGTTGGGAAATTGCCAATTAAGCATGAAAAGTGAAAATGTGAAACTGACCTGAATTTCGCAATGTATACATATATTCAGGTTCCCCACAGGTTAGGGAACCCAAAAAACCATGCTTTTTCTGGATCCGACCTCTCCCTCATAAGTTAGGCCTCGGCCTAGATTCCATTTGCTGCAAAATAGCCAATTAGGCATGAAAGGTGAAAATGTGAAACTGACCTCAAATTCGAAATGTATACATATATTCAGGTTCCCCACAGGTTGGAGAACCCAAAAAACAATGTCTTTTCCAGATCCAACCTCTCCCTGAAAAGTTAGGCCTCGGCTTAATTGCATTAGTTGGAAAATTGCCAATTAAGCATGAAAAGTGAAAATGTGAAACTGACCTGAATTTCGCAATGTATACATATATTCAGGTTCCCCACAGGTTAGGGAACCCGAAAAACCATGCTTTTTCCTGATCCGACCTCTCCCTCATAAGTTAGGCCTCGGCCTAGATTCCATTTGCTGCAAAATAGCCAATTAGGCATGAAAAGTCAAAATGTGAAACTGACTTCAAATTCAAAATGTATACATATATTCAGGTTCCCCACAGGTTGGGGAACCCGAAAAACCATGTTTTTTCCGGATCAGACCTTTCCCTCATAAGTTAGACCTCGGCCTAGATTCCATTTGCTGCAAAATAGCCAATTAGGGATGAAAAGTGAAAATGTGAAACTGACCTCAAATTCGAAATGTATACATAGATTCAGCTTCCCCACAAGTTGGGGAACCCGAAAAAACATGTCTTTACCGGATCCAACCTCTCCCTGAAAAGTTACGCCTCGGCTTAGATTGCATTTCTTGGGAAATAGTGAATAAAGCATGAAAAGTGAAAATGTGAAACTGACCTCAAATTCTACAGACCTCAAATTCGAAAAGTATACATATATTCAGGTTCCTCACAGGTTGGGGAAACTGAAAAAACATGTCTTTACCGAATGCAACCTCTCCCTCATAAGTTAGGCCTCGGCCTAGATTCCATTTGCTGCAAAATAGCCAATTAGGCATGAAAAGTCAAAATGTGAAACTGACTTCAAATTCAAAATGTATACATATATTCAGGTTCCCCACAGGTTGGGGAACCCAAAAAACAAGGTCTTTTCCAGATCCAACCTCTCTCTGAAAAGTTACCCCTTGGCTTAGATTGCATTTGTTGGGAAATTGCCAATTAAGCATGAAAAGTGAAAATGTGAAACTGACCTGAATTTCGCAATGTATACATATATTCAGGTTCCCCACAGGTTAGGGAACCTGAAAAACCATGCTTTTTCTGGATCCGACCTCTCCCTCATAAGTTAGGCCTCGGCCTAGATTCCATTTGCTGCAAAATAGCCAATTAGGCATGAAAGGTGAAAATGTGAAACTGACCTCAAATTCGAAATGTATACATATATTCAGGTTCCCCACAGGTTGGGGAACCCAAAAAACAATGTCTTTTCCAGATCCAACCTCTCCCTGAAAAGTTAGGCCTCGGCTTAGTTGCATTAGTTGGAAAATTGCCAATTAAGCATGAAAAGTGAAAATGTGAAACTGACCTGAATTTCGCAATGTATACATATATTCAGGTTCCCCACAGGTTAGGGAACCCAAAAAACCATGCTTTTTCTGGATCCGACCTCTCCCTGATAAGTTAGGCCTCGGCCTAGATTCCATTTGCTGCAAAATAGCCAATTAGGCATGAAAGGTGAAAATGTGAAACTGACCTCAAATTCGAAATGTATACATATATTCAGGTTCCCCACAGGTTGGAGAACCCAAAAAACAATGTCTTTTCCAGATCCAACCTCTCCCTGAAAAGTTAGGCCTCGGCTTAATTGCATTAGTTGGAAAATTGCCAATTAAGCATGAAAAGTGAAAATGTGAAACTGACCTGAATTTCGCAATGTATACATATATTCAGGTTCCCCACAGGTTAGGGAACCCGAAAAACCATGCTTTTTCCTGATCCGACCTCTCCCTCATAAGTTAGGCCTCGGCCTAGATTCCATTTGCTGCAAAATAGCCAATTAGGCATGAAAAGTCAAAATGTGAAACTGACTTCAAATTCAAAATGTATACATATATTCAGGTTCCCCACAGGTTGGGGAACCCGAAAAACCATGTTTTTTCCGGATCAGACCTTTCCCTCATAAGTTAGACCTCGGCCTAGATTCCATTTGCTGCAAAATAGCCAATTAGGGATGAAAAGTGAAAATGTGAAACTGACCTCAAATTCGAAATGTATACATAGATTCAGCTTCCCCACAAGTTGGGGAACCCGAAAAAACATGTCTTTACCGGATCCAACCTCTCCCTGAAAAGTTACGCCTCGGCTTAGATTGCATTTCTTGGGAAATAGTGAATAAAGCATGAAAAGTGAAAATGTGAAACTGACCTCAAATTCTACAGACCTCAAATTCGAAAAGTATACATATATTCAGGTTCCTCACAGGTTGGGGAAACTGAAAAAACATGTCTTTACCGAATGCAACCTCTCCCTCATAAGTTAGGCCTCGGCCTAGATTCCATTTGCTGCAAAATAGCCAATTAGGCATGAAAAGTCAAAATGTGAAACTGACTTCAAATTCAAAATGTATACATATATTCAGGTTCCCCACAGGTTGGGGAACCCAAAAAACAAGGTCTTTTCCAGATCCAACCTCTCTCTGAAAAGTTACCCCTTGGCTTAGATTGCATTTGTTGTGAAATTGCCAATTAAGCATGAAAAGTGAAAATGTGAAACTGACCTGAATTTCGCAATGTATACATATATTCAGGTTCCCCACAGGTTAGGGAACCTGAAAAACCATGCTTTTTCTGGATCCGACCTCTCCCTCATAAGTTAGGCCTCGGCCTAGATTCCATTTGCTGCAAAATAGCCAATTAGGCATGAAAGGTGAAAATGTGAAACTGACCTCAAATTCGAAATGTATACATATATTCAGGTTCCCCACAGGTTGGGGAACCCAAAAAACAATGTCTTTTCCAGATCCAACCTCTCCCTGAAAAGTTAGGCCTCGGCTTAGTTGCATTAGTTGGAAAATTGCCAATTAAGCATGAAAAGTGAAAATGTGAAACTGACCTGAATTTCGCAATGTATACATATATTCAGGTTCCCCACAGGTTGGGGAACTCGAAAAACCATGTTTTTTCCGGATCCGATCTCTCCCTGAAAAGTTACCCCTTGGCTTAGATTGCATTAGTTGGAAAATTGCCAATTAAGCATGAAAAGTGAAAATGTGAAACTGACTTCAAATTCAAAATGTATACATATATTCAGGTTCCTCACAGGTTGGGGAACCCGAAAAACCATGTTTTTTCCGGATCAGACCTTTCCCTCATAAGTTAGGCCTCGGCCTAGATTCCATTTGCTGCAAAATAGCCAATTAGGCATGAAAAGTGAAAATGTGAAACTGACCTCAAATTCGAAATGTATACATAGATTCAACTTCCCCACAAGTTGGGGAACCCGAAAAAGCATGTCTTTACTGGATCCAACCTCTCCCTGAAAAGTTACGCCTCGGCTTAGATTGCATTTGTTGGGAAATAGTGAATAAAGCATGAAAAGTGAAAATGTGAAACTGACCTAAATTCTACTGACCTCAAATTCGAAAAGTATACATATATTCAGGTTCCTCACAGGTTGGGGAAACTGAAAAAACATGTCTTTACCGAATGCAACCTCTCCCTCATAAGTTAGGCCTCGGCCTAGATTCCATTTGCTGCAAAATAGCCAATTAGGCATGAAAAGTCAAAATGTGAAACTGACTTCAAATTCAAAATGTATACATATATTCAGGTTCCCCACAGGTTGGGGAACCCAAAAAACAAGGTCTTTTCCAGATCCAACCTCTCTCTGAAAAGTTACCCCTTGGCTTAGATTGCATTTGTTGGGAAATTGCCAATTAAGCATGAAAAGTGAAAATGTGAAACCTGAATTTCGCAATGTATACATATATTCAGGTTCCCCACAGGTTAGGGAACCCAAAAAACCATGCTTTTTCTGGATCCGACCTCTCCCTCATAAGTTAGGCCTCGGCCTAGATTCCATTTGCTGCAAAATAGCCAATTAGGCATGAAAGGTGAAAATGTGAAACTGACCTCAAATTTGAAATGTATACATATATTCAGGTTCCCCACAGGTTGGAGAACCCAAAAAACAATGTCTTTTCCAGATCCAACCTCTCCCTGAAAAGTTAGGCCTCGGCTTAATTGCATTAGTTGGAAAATTGCCAATTAAGCATGAAAAGTGAAAATGTGAAACTGACCTGAATTTCGCAATGTATACATATATTCAGGTTCCCCACAGGATGGGGAACTCGAAAAACCATGTTTTTTCCGGATCCGATCTCTCCCTGAAAAGTTACCCCTTGGCTTAGATTGCATTTGTTGGAAAATTGCCAATTAGGCATGAAAAGTCAAAATGTGAAACTGACTTCAAATTCAAAATGTATACATATATTCAGGTTCCCCACAGGTTGGGGAACTCGAAAAACCATGTTTTTTCCGGATCCGATCTCTCCCTGAAAAGTTACCCCTTGGCTTAGATTGCATTAGTTGGAAAATTGCCAATTAAGCATGAAAAGTGAAAATGTGAAACTGACTTCAAATTCAAAATGTATACATATATTCAGGTTCCTCACAGGTTGGGGAACCCAAAAAACAATGTCTTTTCCAGATCCAACCTCTCTCTTAAAAGTTACCCCTTGGCTTAGATTGCATTTGTTGGGAAATTGCCAATTAAGCATGAAAAGTGAAAATGTGAAACTGACCTGAATTTCGCAATGCATACATATATTCAGGTTCCCCACAGGTTAGGGAACCCGAAAAACCATGTTTTTTCTGGATCCGACCTCTCCCTCATAAGTTAGGCCTCGGCCTAGATTCCATTTGCTGCAAAATAGCCAATTAGGCATGAAAGGTGAAAATGTGAAACTGACCTCAAATTCGAAATGTATACATATATTCAGGTTCCCCACAGGTTGGGGAACCCAAAAAACAATGTCTTTTCCATATCCAACCTCTCCCTGAAAAGTTAGGCCTCGGCTTAATTGCATTAGTTGGAAAATTGCCAATTAAGCATGAAAAGTGAAAATGTGAAACTGACCTGAATTTCGCAATGTATACATATATTCAGGTTCCCCACAGGTTGGGGAACCCGAAAAACCATGTTTTTTCCGGATCAGACCTTTCCCTCATAAGTTAGGCCTCGGCCTAGATTCCATTTGCTGCAAAATAGCCAATTAGGCATGAAAAGTGAAAATGTGAAACTGACCTCAAATTCGAAATGTATACATAGATTCAGCTTCCCCACAAGTTGGGGAACCCGAAAAAGCATGTCTTTACCGGATCCAACCTCTCCCTGAAAAGTTACGCCTCGGCTTAGATTGCATTTGTTGGGAAATAGTGAATAAAGCATGAAAAGTGAAAATGTGAAACTGACCTAAATTCTACTGACCTCAAATTCGAAAAGTATACATATATTCAGGTTCCTCACAGGTTGGGGAAACTGAAAAAACATGTCTTTACCGAATGCAACCTCTCCCTCATAAGTTAGGCCTCGGCCTAGATTCCATTTGCTGCAAAATAGCCAATTAGGCATGAAAAGTCAAAATGTGAAACTGACTTCAAATTCAAAATGTATACATATATTCAGGTTCCCCACAGGTTGGGGAACCCAAAAAACAAGGTCTTTTCCAGATCCAACCTCTCTCTGAAAAGTTACCCCTTGGCTTAGATTGCATTTGTTGGGAAATTGCCAATTAAGCATGAAAAGTGAAAATGTGAAACTGACCTGAATTTCGCAATGCATACATATATTCAGGTTCCCCACAGGTTAGGGAACCCGAAAAACCAGGTTTTTTCTGGATCCGACCTCTCCCTCATAAGTTAGGCCTCGGCCTAGATTCCATTTGCTGCAAAATAGCCAATTAGGCATGAAAGGTGAAAATGTGAAACTGACCTCAAATTCGAAATGTATAAATATATTCAGGTTCCCCACAGGTTGGGGAACCCAAAAAAACAATGTCTTTTCCATATCCAACCTCTCCCTGAAAAGTTAGGCCTCGGCTTAATTGCATTAGTATACATATATTCAGGTTCGAAATGTATAAATATATTCAGGTTCCCCACAGGTTGGGGAACCCAAAAAACAATGTCTTTTCCATATCCAACCTCTCTCTGAAAAGAGAGAGGCTTAGATTGCATTTGTTGGGAAATTGCCAATTAAGCATGAAAAGTGAAAATGTGAAACTAACCTGAATTTCGCAATGTATATTCGCAATGTATATTCAGGTTCCCCACAGGTTGGGGAACCCAAAAAACAATGTCTTTTCCATATCCAACCTCTCTCTGAAAAGAGAGAGGCTTAGATTGCATTTGTTGGGAAATTGCCAATTAAGCATGAAATTGCCAATTAAGCATGAAAAGTGAAAATGTGAAACTGACCTGAATTTCGCAATGTATACATATATTCAGGTTCCCCACAGGTTGGGGAACCCAAAAAACAATGTCTTTTCCAGATCCAACCTCTCTCTGAAAAGAGAGAGGCTTAGATTGCATTTGTTGGGAAATTGCCAATTAAGCATGAAAAGTGAAAATGTGAAACTGACCTGAATTTCGCAATGTATATATATATTCAGGTTCCCCACAGGTTGGGGAACCCAAAAAACAATGTCTTTTCCAGATCCAACCTCTCCCTTAAAAGTTAGGCCTCGGCTTAATTGCATTAGTTGGAAAATTGCCAATTAAGCATGAAAAGTGAAAATGTGAAACTGACCTGAATTTCGCAATGTATACATATATTCAGGTTCCCCACAGGATGGGGAACTCGAAAAACCATGTTTTTTCCGGATCCGATCTCTCCCTGAAAAGTTACCCCTTGGCTTAGATTGCATTTGTTGGAAAATTGCCAATTAAGCATGAAAAGTGAAAATGTTCCCACAGGTTAGGGAACCCGAAAAACCATGCTTTTTCCTGATCCGACCTTTCCCTCATAAGTTAGGCCTCGGCCTAGATTCCATTTGCTGCAAAATAGCCAATTAGGCATGAAAAGTCAAAATGTGAAACTGACTTCAAATTCAAAATGTATACATATATTCAGGTTCCCCATAGGTTGGGGAACCCAAAAAACAATGTCTTTTCCAGATCCAACCTCTCTCTGAAAAGTTACCCCTTGGCTTAGATAGCATGAAAAGTTAGGCCTCGGCTTAATTGCATTAGTTGGAAAATTGCCAATTAAGCATGAAAAGTGAAAATGTGAAACTGACCTGAATTTCGCAATGTATACATATATTCAGGTTCCCCACAGGTTGGGGAACCCGAAAAACCATGTTTTTTCTGGATCAGACCTTTCCCTCATAAGTTAGGCCTCGGCCTAGATTCCATTTGCTGCAAAATAGCCAATTAGGCATGAAAAGTCAAAATGTGAAACTGACTTCAAATTCAAAATGTATACATATATTCAGGTTCCCCACAGGTTGGGGAACCCAAAAAACAATGTCTTTTCAGATCCAACCTCTCCCTGAAAAGTTAGGCCTCGGCCTAGATTGCATTTGTTGGGAAATTGCCAATTAAGCATGAAAAGTGAAAATGTGAAACTGACCTGAATTTCGCAATGTATACATATATTCAGGTTCCCCACAGGTTAGGGAACCTGAAAAACCATGTTTTTTCTGGATCCGACCTCTCCCTCATAAATTAGGCCTCGGCCTAGATTCCATTTGCTGCAAAATAGCCAATTAGGCATGAAAGGTGAAAATGTGAAACTGACCTCAAATTCGAAATGTATACATATATTCAGGTTCCCCACAGGTTCGGGAACCCAAAAAACAATGTCTTTTCCAGATCCAACCTCTCCCTGAAAAGTTAGGCCTCGGCTTAATTGCATTAGTTGGAAAATTGCCAATTAAGCATGAAAAGTGAAAATGTGAAACTGACCTGAATTTCGCAATGTATACATATATTCAGGTTCCCCACAGGATGGGGAACTCGAAAAACCATGTTTTTTCCGGATCCGATCTCTCCCTGAAAAGTTACCCCTTGGCTTAGATTGCATTTGTTGGAAAATTGCCAATTAAGCATGAAAAGTGAAAATGTGAAACTGACCTGAATTTCGCAATGTATACATATATTCAGGTTCCCCACAGGTTAGGGAACCCGAAAAACCATGCTTTTTCCTGATCCGACCTCTCCCTCATAAGTTAGGCCTCGGCCTAGATTCCATTTGCTGCAAAATAGCCAATTAGGCATGAAAAGTCAAAATGTGAAACTGACTTCAAATTCAAAATGTATACATATATTCAGGTTGCCCATAGGTTGGGGAACCCAAAAAACAATGTCTTTTCCGGATCCAACCTCTCTCTGAAAAGTTACCCCTTGGCTTAGATTGCATTTGTTGGGAAATTGCCAATTAAGCATGAAAAGTGAAAATGTGAAACTGACCTGAATTTCGCAATGTATACATATATTCAGGTTCCCCACAGGTTGGGGAACTCAAAAAACAATGTCTTTTCCAGATCTGACCTCTCCCTGAAAAGTTAGGCCTCGGCTTAATTGCATTAGTTGGAAAATTGCCAATTAAGCATGAAAAGTGAAAATGTGAAACTGACCTGAATTTCGCAATGTATACATATATTCAGGTTCCCCACAGGTTGGGGAACCCGAAAAACCATGTTTTTTCCGGATCAGACCTTTCCCTCATAAGTTAGGCCTCGGCCTAGATTCCATTTGCTGCAAAATAGCCAATTAGGCATGAAAAGTGAAAAAGTGAAACTGACCTCAAATTCGAAATGTATACATAGATTCAGCTTCCCCACAAGTTGGGGAACCCGAAAAAGCATGTCTTTTCCGGATCCAACCTCTCTCTGAAAAGTTACCCCTTGGCTTAGATTGCATTTGTTGGGAAATTGCCAATTAAGCATGAAAGGTGAAAATGTGAAACTGACCTCAAATTTGAAATGTATACATATATTCAGGTTCCCCACAGGTTGGAGAACCCAAAAAACAATGTCTTTTCCAGATCCAACCTCTCCCTGAAAAGTTAGGCCTCGGCTTAATTGCATTAGTTGGAAAATTGCCAATTAAGCATGAAAAGTGAAAATGTGAAACTGACCTGAATTTCGCAATGTATACATATATTCAGGTTCCCCACAGGATGGGGAACTCGAAAAACCATGTTTTTTCCGGATCCGATCTCTCCCTGAAAAGTTACCCCTTGGCTTAGATTGCATTTGTTGGAAAATTGCCAATTAGGCATGAAAAGTCAAAATGTGAAACTGACTTCAAATTCAAAATGTATACATATATTCAGGTTCCCCACAGGTTGGGGAACTCGAAAAACCATGTTTTTTCCGGATCCGATCTCTCCCTGAAAAGTTACCCCTTGGCTTAGATTGCATTTGTTGGAAAATTGCCAATTAGGCATGAAAAGTGAAAATGTGAAACTGACTTCAAATTCAAAATGTATACATATATTCAGGTTCCTCACAGGTTGGGGAACCCAAAAAACAATGTCTTTTCCAGATCCAACCTCTCTCTTAAAAGTTACCCCTTGGCTTAGATTGCATTTGTTGGGAAATTGCCAATTAAGCATGAAAAGTGAAAATGTGAAACTGACCTGAATTTCGCAATGCATACATATATTCAGGTTCCCCACAGGTTAGGGAACCCGAAAAACCATGTTTTTTCTGGATCCGACCTCTCCCTCATAAGTTAGGCCTCGGCCTAGATTCCATTTGCTGCAAAATAGCCAATTAGGCATGAAAGGTGAAAATGTGAAACTGACCTCAAATTCGAAATGTATACATATATTCAGGTTCCCCACAGGTTGGGGAACCCAAAAAACAATGTCTTTTCCATATCCAACCTCTCCCTGAAAAGTTAGGCCTCGGCTTAATTGCATTAGTTGGAAAATTGCCAATTAAGCATGAAAAGTGAAAATGTGAAACTGACCTGAATTTCGCAATGTATACATATATTCAGGTTCCCCACAGGTTGGGGAACCCGAAAAACCATGTTTTTTCCGGATCAGACCTTTCCCTCATAAGTTAGGCCTCGGCCTAGATTCCATTTGCTGCAAAATAGCCAATTAGGCATGAAAAGTGAAAATGTGAAACTGACCTCAAATTCGAAATGTATACATAGATTCAGCTTCCCCACAAGTTGGGGAACCCGAAAAAGCATGTCTTTACCGGATCCAACCTCTCCCTGAAAAGTTACGCCTCGGCTTAGATTGCATTTGTTGGGAAATAGTGAATAAAGCATGAAAAGTGAAAATGTGAAACTGACCTAAATTCTACTGACCTCAAATTCGAAAAGTATACATATATTCAGGTTCCTCACAGGTTGGGGAAACTGAAAAAACATGTCTTTACCGAATGCAACCTCTCCCTCATAAGTTAGGCCTCGGCCTAGATTCCATTTGCTGCAAAATAGCCAATTAGGCATGAAAAGTCAAAATGTGAAACTGACTTCAAATTCAAAATGTATACATATATTCAGGTTCCCCACAGGTTGGGGAACCCAAAAAACAAGGTCTTTTCCAGATCCAACCTCTCTCTGAAAAGTTACCCCTTGGCTTAGATTGCATTTGTTGGGAAATTGCCAATTAAGCATGAAAAGTGAAAATGTGAAACTGACCTGAATTTCGCAATGCATACATATATTCAGGTTCCCCACAGGTTAGGGAACCCGAAAAACCAGGTTTTTTCTGGATCCGACCTCTCCCTCATAAGTTAGGCCTCGGCCTAGATTCCATTTGCTGCAAAATAGCCAATTAGGCATGAAAGGTGAAAATGTGAAACTGACCTCAAATTCGAAATGTATAAATATATTCAGGTTCCCCACAGGTTGGGGAACCCAAAAAAACAATGTCTTTTCCATATCCAACCTCTCCCTGAAAAGTTAGGCCTCGGCTTAATTGCATTAGTATACATATATTCAGGTTCGAAATGTATAAATATATTCAGGTTCCCCACAGGTTGGGGAACCCAAAAAACAATGTCTTTTCCATATCCAACCTCTCTCTGAAAAGAGAGAGGCTTAGATTGCATTTGTTGGGAAATTGCCAATTAAGCATGAAAAGTGAAAATGTGAAACTAACCTGAATTTCGCAATGTATATTCGCAATGTATATTCAGGTTCCCCACAGGTTGGGGAACCCAAAAAACAATGTCTTTTCCATATCCAACCTCTCTCTGAAAAGAGAGAGGCTTAGATTGCATTTGTTGGGAAATTGCCAATTAAGCATGAAATTGCCAATTAAGCATGAAAAGTGAAAATGTGAAACTGACCTGAATTTCGCAATGTATACATATATTCAGGTTCCCCACAGGTTGGGGAACCCAAAAAACAATGTCTTTTCCAGATCCAACCTCTCTCTGAAAAGAGAGAGGCTTAGATTGCATTTGTTGGGAAATTGCCAATTAAGCATGAAAAGTGAAAATGTGAAACTGACCTGAATTTCGCAATGTATATATATATTCAGGTTCCCCACAGGTTGGGGAACCCAAAAAACAATGTCTTTTCCAGATCCAACCTCTCCCTTAAAAGTTAGGCCTCGGCTTAATTGCATTAGTTGGAAAATTGCCAATTAAGCATGAAAAGTGAAAATGTGAAACTGACCTGAATTTCGCAATGTATACATATATTCAGGTTCCCCACAGGATGGGGAACTCGAAAAACCATGTTTTTTCCGGATCCGATCTCTCCCTGAAAAGTTACCCCTTGGCTTAGATTGCATTTGTTGGAAAATTGCCAATTAAGCATGAAAAGTGAAAATGTGAAACTGACCTGAATTTCGCAATGCATACATATATTCAGGTTCCCCACAGGTTGGGGAACCCGAAAAACCATGTTTTTTCCGGATCAGATCTTTCCCTCATAAGTTAGGCCTCGGCCTAGATTCCATTTGCTGCAAAATAGCCAATTAGGCATGAAAAGTGAAAATGTGAAACTGACCTCAAATTCGAAATGTATACATAGATTCAGCTTCCCCACAAGTTGGGGAACCCGAAAAAACATGTCTTTACCGGATCCAACCTCTCCCTGAAAAGTTACGCCTCGGCTTAGATTGCATTTGTTGGGAAATAGTGAATAAAGCATGAAAAGTGAAAATGTGAAACTGACCTCAAATTCTACTGACCTCAAATTCGAAAAGTATACATATATTCAGGTTCCTCACAGGTTGGGGAAACTGAAAAAACATGTCTTTACCGGATGCAACCTCTCCATCATAAGTTAGGCCTCGGCCTAGATTCCATTTGCTGCAAAATAGCCAATTAGGCATGAAAAGTCAAAATGGGAAACTGACTTCAAATTCAAAATGTATACATATATTCAGGTTCCCCACAGGTTGGGGAACCCAAAAAACAATGTCTTTTCCAGATCCAACCTCTCTCTGAAAAGTTACACCTTGGCTTAGATTGCATTTGTTGGGAAATTGCCAATTAAGCATGAAAGGTGAAAATGTGAAACTGACCTGAATTTCACAATGTATACATATATTCAGGTTCCCCACAGGTTGGGGAACCCAAAAAACAATGTCTTTTCCAGATCCAACCTCTCTCTGAAAAGTTACCCCTTGGCTTAGATTGCATTTGCTGCAAAATAGCCAATTAGGCATGAAAAGTCAAAATGTGAAACTGACTTCAAATTCAAAATATATACATATATTCAGGTTCCCCACAGGTTGGGGAACCCAAAAAACAATGTCTTTTCCAGATCCAACCTCTCTCTGAAAAGTTACCCCTTGGCTTAGATTGCATTTGTTGGGAAATTGCCAATTAAGCATGAAAAGTGAAAATGTGAAACTGACCTGAATTTCGCAATGTATACATATATTCAGGTTCCCCACAGGTTGGGGAACCCAAAAAACAATGTCTTTTCCAGATCCAACCTCTCTCTGAAAAGTTACCCCTTGGCTTAGATTGCATTTGTTGGGAAATTGCCAATTAAGCATGAAAAGTGAAAATGTGAAACTGACCTGAATTTCGCAATGTATACATATATTCAGGTTCCCCACAGGTTAGGGAACCCGAAAAACCATGTTTTTTTCCGGATCAGACCTTTCCCTCATAAGTTAGGCCTCGGCCTAGATTCCATTTGCTGCAAAATAGCCAATTAGGCATGAAAAGTGAAAATGTGAAACTGACCTCAAATTCGAAATGTATACATAGATTCAGCTTCCCCACAAGTTGGGGAACCCGAAAAAACATGTCTTTACCGGATCCAACCTCTCCCTGAAAAGTTACCCCTTGGCTTAGATTGCATTTGTTGGAAAATTGCCAATTAAGCATGAAAAGTGAAAATGTGAAACTGACCTGAATTTCGCAATGTATACATATATTCAGGTTCCCCACAGGTTGGGGAACCCAAAAAACAATGTCTTTTCCAGATCCAACCTCTCTCTGAAAAGTTACCCCTTGGCTTAGATTGCATTTGTTGGGAAATTGCCAATTAAGCATGAAAAGTGAAAATGTGAAACTGACCTGAATTTCGCAATGTATACATATATTCAGGTTCCCCACAGGTTGGGGAACTCAAAAAACAATGTCTTTTCCAGATCCAACCTCTCCCTGAAAAGTTAGGCCTCGACTTAATTGCATTAGTTGGAAAATTGCCAATTAAGCATGAAAAGTGAAAATGTGAAACTGACCTGAATTTCGCAATGTATACATATTATTCAGGTTCCCCACAGGTTGGGGAACCCGAAAAACCATGCTTTTTCCTGATCCGACCTCTCCCTCATAAGTTAGGCCTCGGCCTAGATTCCATTTGCTGCAAAATAGCCAATTAGGCATGAAAAGTCAAAATGTGAAACTGACTTCAAATTCAAAATGTATACATATATTCAGGTTGCCCATAGGTTGGGGAACCCAAAAAACAATGTCTTTTCCGGATCCAACCTCTCTCTGAAAAGTTACCCCTTAGCTTAGATTGCATTTGTTGAGAAATTGCCAATTAAACATGAAAAGTGAAAATGTGAAACTGACCTGAATTTCGCAATGTATACATATATTCAGGTTCCCCACAGGTTGGGGAACTCAAAAAACAATGTCTTTTCCAGATCCAACCTCTCCCTGAAAAGTTAGGCCTCGACTTAATTGCATTAGTTGGAAAATTGCCAATTAAGCATGAAAAGTGAAAATGTGAAACTGACCTGAATTTCGCAATGTATACATATATTCAGGTTCCCCACAGGTTGGGGAACCCGCAAAACCATGTTTTTTCCGGATCAGACCTTTCCCTCATAAGTTAGGCCTCGGCCTAGATTCCATTTGCTGCAAAATAGCCAATTAGGCATGAAAAGTGAAAATGTGAAACTGACCTCAAATTCGAAATGTATACATAGATTCAGCTTCCCCACAAGTTGGGGAACCCGAAAAAACATGTCTTTACCGGATCCAACCTCTCCCTGAAAAGTTATGCCTCGGCTTAGATTGCATTTGTTGGGAAATAGTGAATAAAGCATGAAAAGTGAAAATGTGAAACTGACCTCAAATTCTACTGACCTCAAATTCGAAAAGTATACATGTATTCAGGATCCTCACAGGTTGGGGAAACTGAAAAAACATGTCTTTACCGGATGCAACCTCTCCATCATAAGTTAGGCCTTGGCCTAGATTCCATTTGCTGCAAAATAGCCAATTAGGCATGAAAAGTCAAAATGTGAAACTGACTTCAAATTCAAAATATATACATATATTCAGGTTCCCCACAGGTTGGGGAACCCAAAAAACAATGTCTTTTCCAGATCCAACCTCTCTCTGAAAAGTTACCCCTTGGCTTAGATTGCATTTGTTGGGAAATTGCCAATTAAGCATGAAAAGTGAAAATGTGAAACTGACCTGAATTTCGCAATGTATACATATATTCAGGTTCCCCACAGGTTGGGGAACCCAAAAAACAATGTCTTTTCCAGATCCAACCTCTCTCTGAAAAGTTACCCCTTGGCTTAGATTGCATTTGTTGGAAAATTGCCAATTAAGCATGAAAAGTGAAAATGTGAAACTGACCTGAATTTCACAATGCATACATATATTCAGGTTCCCCACAGGTTGGGGAACCCGAAAAACCATGTTTTTTCCAGATCAGACCTTTCCCTCATAAGTTAGGCCTCGGCCTAGATTCCATTTGCTGCAAAATAGCCAATTAGACATGAAAAGTGAAAATGTGAAACTGACCTCAAATTCGAAATGTATACATAGATTCAGCTTCCCCACAGGTTGGGGAACCCAAAAAACAATGTCTTTTCCAGATCCAACCTCTCTCTGAAAAGTTACCCCTTGGCTTAGATTGCATTTGTTGGGAAATAGTGAATAAAGCATGAAAAGTGAAAATGTGAAACTGACCTGAATTTCGCAATGTATACATATATTCAGGTTCCCCACAGGTTGGGGAACCCAAACAACAATGTCTTTTCCAGATCCAACCTCTCTCTGAAAAGTTACCCCTTGGCTTAGATTGCATTTGTTCGGAAATTGCCAATTAAGCATGAAAAGTGAAAATGTGAAACTGACCTGAATTTCGCAATGTATACATATATTCAGGTTCCCCACAGGTTAGGGAACCCGAAAAACCATGTTTTTTCCGGATCAGACCTTTCCCTCATAAGTTAGGCCTCGGCCTAGATTCCATTTGCTGCAAAATAGCCAATTAGGCATGAAAAGTGAAAATGTGAAACTGACCTCAAATTCGAAATGTATACATAGATTCAGCTTCCCCACAAGTTGGGGGACCCGAAAAAACATGTCTTTACCGGATCCAACCTCTCCCTGAAAAGTTACCCCTTGGCTTAGATTGCATTTGTTGGAAAATTGCCAATTAAGCATGAAAAGTGAAAATGAGAAACTGACCTGAATTTCGCAATGTATACATATATTCAGGTTCCCCACAGGTTGGGGAACTCGAAAAACCATGTTTTTTCCGGATCCGATCTCTCCCTGAAAAGTTACCCCTTGGCTTAGATTGCATTTGTTGGAAAATTGCCAATAAAGCATGAAAAGTGAAAATGTGAAACTGACCTGAATTTCGCAATGCATACATATATTCAGGTTCCCCACAGGTTGGGGAACCCGAAAAACCATGTTTTTTCCAGATCAGACCTTTCCCTCATAAGTTAGGCCTCGGCCTAGATTCCATTTGCTGCAAAATAGCCAATTAGACATGAAAAGTGAAAATGTGAAACTGACCTCAAATTCGAAATGTATACATAGATTCAGCTTCCCCACAGGTTGGGGAACCCAAAAAACAATGTCTTTTCCAGATCCAACCTCTCCCTGAAAAGTTACCCCTTGGCTTAGATTGCATTTGTTGGAAAATTGCCAATTAAGCATGAAAAGTGAAAATGTGAAACTGACCTGAATTTCGCAATGTATACATATATTCAGGTTCCCCACAGGTTGGGGAACTCAAAAAACAATGTCTTTTCCAGATCCAACCTCTCCCTGAAAAGTTAGGCCTCGGCTTAATTGCATTAGTTGGAAAATTGCCAATTAAGCATGAAAAGTGAAAATGTGAAACTGACCTGAATTTCGCAATGTATACATATATTCAGGTTCCCCACAGGTTGGGGAACCCGAAAAACCATGCTTTTTCCTGATCCGACCTCTCCCTCATAAGTTAGGCCTCGGCCTAGATTCCATTTGCTGCAAAATAGCCAATTAGGCATGAAAAGTCAAAATGTGAAACTGACCTCAAATTCGAAATGTATACATAGATTCAGCTTCCCGACAAGTTGGGGAACCCAAAAAACAATGTCTTTTCCAGATCCAACATCTCTCTGAAAAGTTACCCCTTGGCTTAGATTGCATTTGTTGGGAAATTGCCAATTAAGCATGAAAAGTGAAAATGTGAAACTGACCTGAATTTCGCAATGTATACATATATTCAGGTTCCCCACAGGTTGGGGAACCCAAAAAACAATGTCTTTTCCAGATCCAACCTCTCTCTGAAAAGTTACCCCTTGGCTTAGATTGCATTTGTTGGGAAATTGCCAATTAAGCATGAAAAGTGAAAATGTGAAACTGACCTGAATTTCGCAATGTATACATATATTCAAGTTCCCCACAGGTTAGGGAACCCGAAAAACCATGTTTTTTCCGGATCAGACCTTTCCCTCATAAGTTAGGCCTCGGCCTAGATTCCATTTGCTGCAAAATAGCCAATTAGGCATGAAAAGTGAAAATGTGAAACTGACCTCAAATTCGAAATGTATACATAGATTCAGCTTCCCCACAAGTTGGGGAACTCGAAAAACCATGTTTTTTCCGGATCCGATCTCTCCCTGAAAAGTTACCCCTTGGCTTAGATTGCATTTGTTGGAAAATTGCCAATAAAGCATGAAAAGTGAAAATGTGAAACTGACCTGAATTTCGCAATGCATACATATATTCAGGTTCCCCACAGGTTGGGGAACCCGAAAAACCATGTTTTTTTCCAGATCAGACCTTTCCCTCATAAGTTAGGCCTCGGCCTAGATTCCATTTGCTGCAAAATAGCCAATTAGACATGAAAAGTGAAAATGTGAAACTGACCTCAAATTCGAAATGTATACATAGATTCAGCTTCCCCACAGGTTGGGGAACCCAAAAAACAATGTCTTTTCCAGATCCAACCTCTCCCTGAAAAGTTACCCCTTGGCTTAGATTGCATTTGTTGGAAAATTGCCAATTAAGCATGAAAAGTGAAAATGTGAAACTGACCTGAATTTCGCAATGTATACATATATTCAGGTTCCCCACAGGTTCGGGAACTCAAAAAACAATGTCTTTTCCAGATCCAACCTCTCCCTGAAAAGTTAGGCCTCGGCTTAATTGCATTAGTTGGAAAATTGCCAATTAAGCATGAAAAGTGAAAATGTGAAACTGACCTGAATTTCGCAATGTATACATATATTCAGGTTCCCCACAGGTTGGGGAACCCGGAAAACCATGCTTTTTCCTGATCCGACCTCTCCCTCATAAGTTAGGCCTCGGCCTAGATTCCATTTGCTGCAAAATAGCCAATTAGGCATGAAAAGTCAAAATGTGAAACTGACCTCAAATTCGAAATGTATACATAGATTCAGCTTCCTGACAAGTTGGGGAACCCAAAAAACAATGTCTTTTCCAGATCCAACATCTCTCTGAAAAGTTACCCCTTGGCTTAGATTGCATTTGTTGGAAAATTGCCAATTAAGCATGAAAAGTGAAAATGTGAAACTGACCTGAATTTCGCAATGTATACATATATTCAGGTTCCCCACAGGTTGGGGAACTCGAAAAACCATGTTTTTTCCGGATCCGATCTCTCCCTGAAAAGTTACCCCTTGGCTTAGATTGCATTTGTTGGAAAATTGCCAATAAAGCATGAAAAGTGAAAATGTGAAACTGACCTGAATTTCGCAATGCATACATATATTCAGGTTCCCCACAGGTTGGGGAACCCGAAAAACCATGTTTTTTCCAGATCAGACCTTTCCCTCATAAGTTAGGCCTCGGCCTAGATTCCATTTGCTGCAAAATAGCCAATTAGACATGAAAAGTGAAAATGTGAAACTGACCTCAAATTCGAAATGTATACATAGATTCAGCTTCCCCACAGGTTGGGGAACCCAAAAAACAATGTCTTTTCCAGATCCAACCTCTCCCTGAAAAGTTACCCCTTGGCTTAGATTGCATTTGTTGGAAAATTGCCAATTAAGCATGAAAAGTGAAAATGTGAAACTGACCTGAATTTCGCAATGTATACATATATTCAGGTTCCCCACAGGTTGGGGAACTCAAAAAACAATGTC
The DNA here is from genome assembly GCA_034064705.1 of Bothrops alternatus. Lineage (NCBI taxonomy): Eukaryota > Metazoa > Chordata > Lepidosauria > Squamata > Viperidae > Bothrops > Bothrops alternatus. The sequence continues at coordinate 13,268,692 of JARGCV010000103.1, read as the reverse complement.
TTTTCCAGATCCAACCTCTCCCTGAAAAGTTAGGCCTCGGCTTAATTGCATTAGTTGGAAAATTGCCAATTAAGCATGAAAAGTGAAAATGTGAAACTGACCTGAATTTCGCAATGTATACATATATTCAGGTTCCCCACAGGTTGGGGAACCCGGAAAACCATGCTTTTTCCTGATCCGACCTCTCCCTCATAAGTTAGGCCTCGGCCTAGATTCCATTTGCTGCAAAATAGCCAATTAGGCATGAAAAGTCAAAATGTGAAACTGACCTCAAATTCGAAATGTATACATAGATTCAGCTTCCCGACAAGTTGGGGAACCCAAAAAACAATGTCTTTTCCAGATCCAACATCTCTCTGAAAAGTTACCCCTTGGCTTAGATTGCATTTGTTGGGAAATTGCCAATTAAGCATGAAAAGTGAAAATGTGAAACTGACCTGAATTTCGCAATGTATACATATATTCAGGTTCCCCACAGGTTGGGGAACCCAAAAAACAATGTCTTTTCCAGATCCAACCTCTCTCTGAAAAGTTACCCATTGGCTTAGATTGCATTTGTTGGGAAATTGCCAATTAAGCATGAAAAGTGAAAATGTGAAACTGACCTGAATTTCGCAATGTATACATATATTCAAGTTCCCCACAGGTTAGGGAACCCGAAAAACCATGTTTTTTCCGGATCAGACCTTTCCCTCATAAGTTAGGCCTCGGCCTAGATTCCATTTGCTGCAAAATAGCCAATTAGGCATGAAAAGTGAAAATGTGAAACTGACCTCAAATTCGAAATGTATACATAGATTCAGCTTCCCCACAAGTTGGGGAACCCGAAAAAACATGTCTTTACCGGATCCAACCTCTCCCTGAAAAGTTACCCCTTGGCTTAGATTGCATTAGTTGGAAAATTGCCAATTAAGCATGAAAAGTGAAAATGTGAAACTGACCTGAATTTCGCAATGTATACATATATTCAGGTTCCCCACAGGTTGGGGAACTCGAAAAACCATGTTTTTTCCGGATCCGATCTCTCCCTGAAAAGTTACCCCTTGGCTTAGATTGCATTTGTTGGGAAATTGCCAATTAAGCATGAAAAGTGAAAATGTGAAACTGACCTGAATTTCGCAATGTATACATATATTCAGGTTCCCCACAGGTTGGGGAACTCAAAAAACAATGTCTTTTCCATATCCAACCTCTCCCTGAAAAGTTAGGCCTCGGCTTAATTGCATTAGTTGGAAAATTGCCAATTAAGCATGAAAAGTGAAAATGTGAAACTGACCTGAATTTCGCAATGTATACATATATTCAGGTTCCCCACAGGTTGGGGAACCCGAAAAACCATGCTTTTTCCTGATCCGACCTCTCCCTCATAAGTTAGGCCTCGGCCTAGATTCCATTTGCTGCAAAATAGCCAATTAGGCATGAAAAGTGAAAATGTGAAACTAACCTCAAATTCGAAATGTATACATAGATTCAGCTTCCCCACAGGTTGGGGAACCCAAAAAACAATGTCTTTTCCAGATCCAACCTCTCTCTGAAAAGTTACCCCTTGGCTTAGATTGCATTTGTTGGGAAATTGCCAATTAAGCATGAAAAGTGAAAATGTGAAACTGACCTGAATTTCGCAATGTATACATATATTCACGTTCCCCACAGGTTGGGGAACCCAAAAAACAATGTCTTTTCCAGATCCAACCTCTCTCTGAAAAGTTACCCCTTGGCTTAGATTGCATTTGTTGGGAAATTGCCAATTAAGCATGAAAAGTGAAAATGTGAAACTGACCTGAATTTCGCAATGTGTACATATATTCAGGTTCCCCACAGGTTGGGGAACCCGAAAAACCATGTTTTTTCCGGATCAGACCTTGCCCTCATAAGTTAGGCCTCGGCCTAGATTCCATTTGCTGCAAAATAGCCAATTAGGCATGAAAAGTGAAAATGTGAAACTGACCTCAAATTCGAAATGTATACATAGATTCAGCTTCCCCACAAGTTGGGGAACCCGAAAAACCATGTTTTTTCCGGATCAGACCTTGCCCTCATAAGTTAGGCCTCGGCCTAGATTCCATTTGCTGCAAAATAGCCAATTAGGCATGAAAAGTGAAAATGTGAAACTGACCTCAAATTCGAAATGTATACATAGATTCAGCTTCCCCACAAGTTGGGGAACCCGAAAAAACATGTCTTTACCGGATCCAACCTCTCCCTGAAAAGTTACCCCTTGGCTTAGATTGCATTTGTTGGAAAATTGCCAATTAAGCATGAAAAGTGAAAATGTGAAACTGACCTGAATTTCGCAATGTATACATATATTCAGGTTCCCCACAGGTTGGGGAACTCGAAAAACCATGTTTTTTCCGGATCCGATCTCTCCCTGAAAAGTTACCCCTTGGCTTAGATTGCATTTGTTGGAAAATTGCCAATTAAGCATGAAAAGTGAAAATGTGAAACTGACCTGAATTTCACAATGCATACATATATTCAGGTTCCCCACAGGTTGGGGAACCCGAAAAACCATGTTTTTTCCAGATCAGACCTTTCCCTCATAAGTTAGGCCTCGGCCTAGATTCCATTTGCTGCAAAATAGCCAATTAGACATGAAAAGTGAAAATGTGAAACTGACCTCAAATTCGAAATGTATACATAGATTCAGCTTCCCGACAAGTTGGGGAACCCAAAAAACAATGTCTTTTCCAGATCCAACATCTCTCTGAAAAGTTACCCCTTGGCTTAGATTGCATTTGTTGGGAAATTGCCAATTAAGCATGAAAAGTGAAAATGTGAAACTGACCTGAATTTCGCAATGTATACATATATTCAGGTTCCCCACAGGTTGGGGAACTCGAAAAACCATGTTTTTTCCGGATCCGATCTCTCCCTGAAAAGTTACCCCTTGGCTTAGATTGCATTTGTTGGAAAATTGCCAATAAAGCATGAAAAGTGAAAATGTGAAACTGACCTGAATTTCGCAATGCATACATATATTCAGGTTCCCCACAGGTTGGGGAACCCGAAAAACCATGTTTTTTCCAGATCAGACCTTTCCCTCATAAGTTAGGCCTCGGCCTAGATTCCATTTGCTGCAAAATAGCCAATTAGACATGAAAAGTGAAAATGTGAAACTGACCTCAAATTCGAAATGTATACATAGATTCAGCTTCCCGACAAGTTGGGGAACCCAAAAAACAATGTCTTTTCCAGATCCAACATCTCTCTGAAAAGTTACCCCTTGGCTTAGATTGCATTTGTTGGGAAATTGCCAATTAAGCATGAAAAGTGAAAATGTGAAACTGACCTGAATTTCGCAATGTATACATATATTCAGGTTCCCCACAGGTTGGGGAACTCGAAAAACCATGTTTTTTCCGGATCCGATCTCTCCCTGAAAAGTTACCCCTTGGCTTAGATTGCATTTGTTGGAAAATTGCCAATAAAGCATGAAAAGTGAAAATGTGAAACTGACCTGAATTTCACAATGCATACATATATTCAGGTTCCCCACAGGTTGGGGAACCCGAAAAACCATGTTTTTTCCAGATCAGACCTTTCCCTCATAAGTTAGGCCTCGGCCTAGATTCCATTTGCTGCAAAATAGCCAATTAGACATGAAAAGTGAAAATGTGAAACTGACCTCAAATTCGAAATGTATACATAGATTCAGCTTCCCGACAAGTTGGGGAACCCAAAAAACAATGTCTTTTCCAGATCCAACATCTCTCTGAAAAGTTACCCCTTGGCTTAGATTGCATTTGTTGGGAAATTGCCAATTAAGCATGAAAAGTGAAAATGTGAAACTGACCTGAATTTCGCAATGTATACATATATTCAGGTTCCCCACAGGTTGGGGAACCCGAAAAACCATGTTTTTTCCGGATCAGACCTTTCCCTCATAAGTTAGGCCTCGGCCTAGATTCCATTTGCTGCAAAATAGCCAATTAGGCATGAAAAGTGAAAATGTGAAACTAACCTCAAATTCGAAATGTATACATAGATTCAGCTTCCCCACAGGTTGGGGAACCCAAAAAACAATGTCTTTTCCAGATCCAACATCTCTCTGAAAAGTTACCCCTTGGCTTAGATTGCATTTGTTGGGAAATTGCCAATTAACCATGAAAAGTGAAAATGTGAAACTGACCTGAATTTCGCAATGTATACATATATTCAGGTTCCCCACAGGTTGGGGAACCCAAAAAACAATGTCTTTTCCAGATCCAACCTCTCTCTGAAAAGTTACCCCTTGGCTTAGATTGCATTTGTTGGGAAATTGCCAATTAACCATGAAAAGTGAAAATGTGAAACTGACCTGAATTTCGCAATGTATACATATATTCAGGTTCCCCACAGGTTAGGGAACCCGAAAAACCATGTTTTTTTCCGGATCAGACCTTTCCCTCATAAGTTAGGCCTCGGCCTAGATTCCATTTGCTGCAAAATAGCCAATTAGGCATGAAAAGTGAAAATGTGAAACTGACCTCAAATTCGAAATGTATACATAGATTCAGCTTCCCCACAAGTTGGGGAACCCGAAAAAACATGTCTTTACCGGATCCAACCTCTCCCTGAAAAGTTACCCCTTGGCTTAGATTGCATTTGTTGGAAAATTGCCAATTAAGCATGAAAAGTGAAAATGTGAAACTGACCTGAATTTCGCAATGTATACATATATTCAGGTTCCCCACAGGTTGGGGAACTCAAAAAACCATGTTTTTTCTGGATCCGATCTCTCCCTGAAAAGTTACCCCTTGGCTTAGATTGCATTTGTTGGAAAATTGCCAATAAAGCATGAAAAGTGAAAATGTGAAACTGACCTGAATTTCGCAATGCATACATATATTCAGGTTCCCCACAGGTTGGGGAACCCGAAAAACCATGTTTTTTCCGGATCAGACCTTTCCCTCATAAGTTAGGCCTCGGCCTAGATTCCATTTGCTGCAAAATAGCCAATTAGGCATGAAAAGTGAAAATGTGAAACTAACCTCAAATTCGAAATGTATACATAGATTCAGCTTCCCCACAAGTTGGGGAACCCGAAAAAATATGTCTTTACCGGATCCAACCTCTCCCTGAAAAGTTACGCCTCGGCTTAGATTGCATTTGTTGGGAAATAGTGAATAAAGCATGAAAAGTGAAAATGTGAAACTGACCTCAAATTCTACTGACCTCAAATTCGAAAAGTATACATATATTCAGGTTCCTCACAGGTTGGGGAAACTGAAAAAACATGTCTTTACCGGATGCAACCTCTCCCTCATACGTTAGGCCTCGGCCTAGATTCCATTTGCTGCAAAATAGCCAATTAGGCATGAAAAGTCAAAATGTGAAACTGACTTCAAATTCAACATGTATACATATATTCAGGTTCCCCACAGGTTGGCGAACCCAAAAAACAATGTCTTTTCCAGATCCAACCTCTCTCTGAAAAGTTACCCCTTGGCTTAGATTGCATTTGTTGGGAAATTGCCAATTAACCATGAAAAGTGAAAATGTGAAACTGACCTGAATTTCGCAATGTATACATATATTCAGGTTCCCCACAGGTTAGGGAACCCGAAAAACCATGTTTTTTTCCGGATCAGACCTTTCCCTCATAAGTTAGGCCTCGGCCTAGATTCCATTTGCTGCAAAATAGCCAATTAGGCATGAAAAGTGAAAATGTGAAACTGACCTCAAATTCGAAATGTATACATAGATTCAGCTTCCCCACAAGTTGGGGAACCCGAAAAAACATGTCTTTACCGGATCCAACCTCTCCCTGAAAAGTTACCCCTTGGCTTAGATTGCATTTGTTGGAAAATTGCCAATTAAGCATGAAAAGTGAAAATGTGAAACTGACCTGAATTTCGCAATGTATACATATATTCAGGTTCCCCACAGGTTGGGGAACTCAAAAAACCATGTTTTTTCCGGATCCGATCTCTCCCTGAAAAGTTACCCCTTGGCTTAGATTGCATTTGTTGGAAAATTGCCAATAAAGCATGAAAAGTGAAAATGTGAAACTGACCTGAATTTCGCAATGCATACATATATTCAGGTTCCCCACAGGTTGGGGAACCCGAAAAACCATGTTTTTTCCGGATCAGACCTTTCCCTCATAAGTTAGGCCTCGGCCTAGATTCCATTTGCTGCAAAATAGCCAATTAGGCATGAAAAGTGAAAATGTGAAACTAACCTCAAATTCGAAATGTATACATAGATTCAGCTTCCCCACAAGTTGGGGAACCCGAAAAAATATGTCTTTACCGGATCCAACCTCTCCCTGAAAAGTTACGCCTCGGCTTAGATTGCATTTGTTTGGAAATAGTGAATAAAGCATGAAAAGTGAAAATGTGAAACTGACCTCAAATTCTACTGACCTCAAATTCGAAAAGTATACATATATTCAGGTTCCTCACAGGTTGGGGAAACTGAAAAAACATGTCTTTACCGGATGCAACCTCTCCCTCATACGTTAGGCCTCGGCCTAGATTCCATTTGCTGCAAAATAGCCAATTAGGCATGAAAAGTCAAAATGTGAAACTGACTTCAAATTCAACATGTATACATATATTCAGGTTCCCCACAGGTTGGCGAACCCAAAAAAACAATGTCTTTTCCAGATCCAACCTCTCTCTGAAAAGTTACCCCTTGGCTTGGATTGCATTTGTTGGGAAATTGCCAATTAAGCATGAAAAGTGAAAATGTGAAACTGACCTGAATTTTGCAATGTATACATATATTCAGGTTCCCCACAGGTTAGGGAACCCGAAAAACCATGTTTTTTCCAGATCAGACCTTTCCCTCATAAGTTAGGCCTCGGCCTAGATTCCATTTGCTGCAAAATAGCCAATTAGACATGAAAAGTGAAAATGTGAAACTGACCTCAAATTCGAAATGTATACATAGATTCAGCTTCCCGACAAGTTGGGGAACCCAAAAAACAATGTCTTTTCCAGATCCAACATCTCTCTGAAAAGTTACCCCTTGGCTTAGATTGCATTTGTTGGGAAATTGCCAATTAAGCATGAAAAGTGAAAATGTGAAACTGACCTGAATTTCGCAATGTATACATATATTCAGGTTCCCCACAGGTTGGGGAACCCGAAAAACCATGTTTTTTCCGGATCAGACCTTTCCCTCATAAGTTAGGCCTCGGCCTAGATTCCATTTGCTGCAAAATAGCCAATTAGGCATGAAAAGTGAAAATGTGAAACTAACCTCAAATTCGAAATGTATACATAGATTCAGCTTCCCCACAGGTTGGGGAACCCAAAAAACAATGTCTTTTCCAGATCCAACCTCTCTCTGAAAAGTTACCCCTTGGCTTAGATTGCATTTGTTGGGAAATTGCCAATTAAGCATGAAAAGTGAAAATGTGAAACTGACCTGAATTTCGCAATGTATACATATATTCACGTTCCCCACAGGTTGGGGAACCCAAAAAACAATGTCTTTTCCAGATCCAACCTCTCTCTGAAAAGTTACCCCTTGGCTTAGATTGCATTTGTTGGGAAATTGCCAATTAAGCATGAAAAGTGAAAATGTGAAACTGACCTGAATTTCGCAATGTGTACATATATTCAGGTTCCCCACAGGTTGGGGAACTCGAAAAACCATGTTTTTTCCGGATCAGACCTTTCCCTCATAAGTTAGGCCTCGGCCTAGATTCCATTTGCTGCAAAATAGCCAATTAGGCATGAAAAGTGAAAATGTGAAACTGACCTCAAATTCGAAATGTATACATAGATTCAGCTTCCCCACAAGTTGGGGAACCCGAAAAAACATGTCTTTACCGGATCCAACCTCTCCCTGAAAAGTTACCCCTTGGCTTAGATTGCATTTGTTGGAAAATTGCCAATTAAGCATGAAAAGTGAAAATGTGAAACTGACCTGAATTTCGCAATGTATACATATATTCAGGTTCCCCACAGGTTGGGGAACTCGAAAAACCATGTTTTTTCCGGATCCGATCTCTCCCTGAAAAGTTACCCCTTGGCTTAGATTGCATTTGTTGGAAAATTGCCAATTAAGCATGAAAAGTGAAAATGTGAAACTGACCTGAATTTCACAATGCATACATATATTCAGGTTCCCCACAGGTTGGGGAACCCGAAAAACCATGTTTTTTCCAGATCAGACCTTTCCCTCATAAGTTAGGCCTCGGCCTAGATTCCATTTGCTGCAAAATAGCCAATTAGACATGAAAAGTGAAAATGTGAAACTGACCTCAAATTCGAAATGTATACATAGATTCAGCTTCCCGACAAGTTGGGGAACCCAAAAAACAATGTCTTTTCCAGATCCAACATCTCTCTGAAAAGTTACCCCTTGGCTTAGATTGCATTTGTTGGGAAATTGCCAATTAACCATGAAAAGTGAAAATGTGAAACTGACCTGAATTTCGCAATGTATACATATATTCAGGTTCCCCACAGGTTGGGGAACCCAAAAAACAATGTCTTTTCCAGATCCAACCTCTCTCTGAAAAGTTACCCCTTGGCTTAGATTGCATTTGTTGGGAAATTGCCAATTAACCATGAAAAGTGAAAATGTGAAACTGACCTGAATTTCGCAATGTATACATATATTCAGGTTCCCCACAGGTTAGGGAACCCGAAAAACCATGTTTTTTCCGGATCAGACCTTTCCCTCATAAGTTAGGCCTCGGCCTAGACTCCATTTGCTGCAAAATAGCCAATTAGGCATGAAAAGTGAAAATGTGAAACTGACCTCAAATTCGAAATGTATACATAGATTCAGCTTCCCCACAAGTTGGGGAACCCGAAAAAACATGTCTTTACCGGATCCAACCTCTCCCTGAAAAGTTACCCCTTGGCTTAGATTGCATTTGTTGGAAAATTGCCAATTAAGCATGAAAAGTGAAAATGTGAAACTGACCTGAATTTCGCAATGTATACATATATTCAGGTTCCCCACAGGTTGGGGAACTCGAAAAACCATGTTTTTTCCGGATCCGATCTCTCCCTGAAAAGTTACCCCTTGGCTTAGATTGCATTTGTTGGAAAATTGCCAATTAAGCATGAAAAGTGAAAATGTGAAACTGACCTGAATTTCACAATGCATACATATATTCAGGTTCCCCACAGGTTGGGGAACCCGAAAAACCATGTTTTTTCCAGATCAGACCTTTCCCTCATAAGTTAGGCCTCGGCCTAGATTCCATTTGCTGCAAAATAGCCAATTAGACATGAAAAGTGAAAATGTGAAACTGACCTCAAATTCGAAATGTATACATAGATTCAGCTTCCCGACAAGTTGGGGAACCCAAAAAACAATGTCTTTTCCAGATCCAACATCTCTCTGAAAAGTTACCCCTTGGCTTAGATTGCATTTGTTGGGAAATTGCCAATTAACCATGAAAAGTGAAAATGTGAAACTGACCTGAATTTCGCAATGTATACATATATTCAGGTTCCCCACAGGTTGGGGAACCCAAAAAACAATGTCTTTTCCAGATCCAACCTCTCTCTGAAAAGTTACCCCTTGGCTTAGATTGCATTTGTTGGGAAATTGCCAATTAACCATGAAAAGTGAAAATGTGAAACTGACCTGAATTTCGCAATGTATACATATATTCAGGTTCCCCACAGGTTAGGGAACCCGAAAAACCATGTTTTTTCCGGATCAGACCTTTCCCTCATAAGTTAGGCCTCGGCCTAGACTCCATTTGCTGCAAAATAGCCAATTAGGCATGAAAAGTGAAAATGTGAAACTGACCTCAAATTCGAAATGTATACATAGATTCAGCTTCCCCACAAGTTGGGGAACCCGAAAAAACATGTCTTTACCGGATCCAACCTCTCCCTGAAAAGTTACCCCTTGGCTTAGATTGCATTTGTTGGAAAATTGCCAATTAAGCATGAAAAGTGAAAATGTGAAACTGACCTGAATTTCGCAATGTATACATATATTCAGGTTCCCCACAGGTTGGGGAACTCGAAAAACCATGTTTTTTCCGGATCCGATCTCTCCCTGAAAAGTTACCCCTTGGCTTAGATTGCATTTGTTGGAAAATTGCCAATAAAGCATGAAAAGTGAAAATGTGAAACTGACCTGAATTTCGCAATGCATACATATATTCAGGTTCCCCACAGGTTGGGGAACCCGAAAAACCATGTTTTTTCCGGATCAGACCTTTCCCTCATAAGTTAGGCCTCGGCCTAGATTCCATTTGCTGCAAAATAGCCAATTAGGCATGAAAAGTGAAAATGTGAAACTAACCTCAAATTCGAAATGTATACATAGATTCAGCTTCCCCACAAGTTGGGGAACCCGAAAAAATATGTCTTTACCGGATCCAACCTCTCCCTGAAAAGTTACGCCTCGGCTTAGATTGCATTTGTTGGGAAATAGTGAATAAAGCATGAAAAGTGAAAATGTGAAACTGACCTCAAATTCTACTGACCTCAAATTCGAAAAGTATACATATATTCAGGTTCCTCACAGGTTGGGGAAACTGAAAAAACATGTCTTTACCGGATGCAACCTCTCCCTCATACGTTAGGCCTCGGCCTAGATTCCATTTGCTGCAAAATAGCCAATTAGGCATGAAAAGTCAAAATGTGAAACTGACTTCAAATTCAACATGTATACATATATTCAGGTTCCCCACAGGTTGGCGAACCCAAAAAACAATGTCTTTTCCAGATCCAACCTCTCTCTGAAAAGTTACCCCTTGGCTTGGATTGCATTTGTTGGGAAATTGCCAATTAAGCATGAAAAGTGAAAATGTGAAACTGACCTGAATTTTGCAATGTATACATATATTCAGGTTCCCCACAGGTTAGGGAACCCGAAAAACCATGTTTTTTCTGGATCAGACCTTTCCCTCATAAGTTAGGCCTCGGCCTAGATTCCATTTGCTGCAAAATAGCCAATTAGGCATGAAAAGTGAAAATGTGAAACTGACCTCAAATTCGAAATGTATACATAGATTCAGCTTCCCCACAAGTTGGGGAACCCGAAAAAACTTGTCTTTACCGGATCCAACCTCTCCCTGAAAAGTTACGCCTCGGCTTAGATTGCATTTGTTGGGAAATAGTGAATAAAGCATGAAAAGTGAAAATGTGAAACTGACCTCAAATTCTACTGACCTCAAATTCGAAAAGTATACATATATTCAGGTTCCTCACAGGTTGGGGAAACTGAAAAAACATGTCTTTACCGGATGCAACCTCTCCCTCATACGTTAGGCCTCGGCCTAGATTCCATTTGCTGCAAAATAGCCAATTAGGCATGAAAAGTCAAAATGTGAAACTGACCTGAATTTCGCAATGTATACATATATTCAGGTTCCCCACAGGTTAGGGAACCCGAAAAACCATGTTTTTTCCGGATCAGACCTTTCCCTCATAAGTTAGGCCTCGGCCTAGATTCCATTTGCTGCAAAATAGCCAATTAGGCATGAAAAGTGAAAATGTGAAACTGACCTCAAATTCGAAATGTATACATAGATTCAGCTTCCCCACAAGTTGGGAAACCCAAAAAAACATGTCTTTACCGGATCCAACCTCTCCCTGAAAAGTTACCCCTTGGCTTAGATTGCATTTGTTGGAAAATTGCCAATTAAGCATGAAAAGTGAAAATGTGAAACTGACCTGAATTTCGCAATGTATACATATATTCAGGTTCCCCACAGGTTGGGGAACTCGAAAAACCATGTTTTTTCCGGATCCGATCTCTCCCTGAAAAGTTACCCCTTGGCTTAGATTGCATTTGTTGGAAAATTGCCAATAAAGCATGAAAAGTGAAAATGTGAAACTGACCTGAATTTCGCAATGCATACATATATTCAGGTTCCCCACAGGTTGGGGAACCCGAAAAACCATGTTTTTTCCGGATCAGACCTTTCCCTCATAAGTTAGGCCTCGGCCTAGATTCCATTTGCTGCAAAATAGCCAATTAGACATGAAAAGTGAAAATGTGAAACTGACCTCAAATTCGAAATGTATACATAGATTCAGCTTCCCGACAAGTTGGGGAACCCAAAAAACAATGTCTTTTCCAGATCCAACATCTCTCTGAAAAGTTACCCCTTGGCTTAGATTGCATTTGTTGGGAAATTGCCAATTAACCATGAAAAGTGAAAATGTGAAACTGACCTGAATTTCGCAATGTATACATATATTCAGGTTCCCCACAGGTTAGGGAACCCGAAAAACCATGTTTTTTCCGGATCAGACCTTTCCCTCATAAGTTAGGCCTCGGCCTAGACTCCATTTGCTGCAAAATAGCCAATTAGGCATGAAAAGTGAAAATGTGAAACTGACCTCAAATTCGAAATGTATACATAGATTCAGCTTCCCCACAAGTTGGGGAACCCGAAAAAACATGTCTTTACCGGATCCAACCTCTCCCTGAAAAGTTACCCCTTGGCTTAGATTGCATTTGTTGGAAAATTGCCAATTAAGCATGAAAAGTGAAAATGTGAAACTGACCTGAATTTCGCAATGTATACATATATTCAGGTTCCCCACAGGTTGGGGAACTCGAAAAACCATGTTTTTTCCGGATCCGATCTCTCCCTGAAAAGTTACCCCTTGGCTTAGATTGCATTTGTTGGAAAATTGCCAATAAAGCATGAAAAGTGAAAATGTGAAACTGACCTGAATTTCGCAATGCATACATATATTCAGGTTCCCCACAGGTTGGGGAACCCGAAAAACCATGTTTTTTCCGGATCAGACCTTTCCCTCATAAGTTAGGCCTCGGCCTAGATTCCATTTGCTGCAAAATAGCCAATTAGGCATGAAAAGTGAAAATGTGAAACTAACCTCAAATTCGAAATGTATACATAGATTCAGCTTCCCCACAAGTTGGGGAACCCGAAAAAATATGTCTTTACCGGATCCAACCTCTCCCTGAAAAGTTACGCCTCGGCTTAGATTGCATTTGTTGGGAAATAGTGAATAAAGCATGAAAAGTGAAAATGTGAAACTGACCTCAAATTCTACTGACCTCAAATTCGAAAAGTATACATATATTCAGGTTCCTCACAGGTTGGGGAAACTGAAAAAACATGTCTTTACCGGATGCAACCTCTCCCTCATACGTTAGGCCTCGGCCTAGATTCCATTTGCTGCAAAATAGCCAATTAGGCATGAAAAGTCAAAATGTGAAACTGACTTCAAATTCAACATGTATACATATATTCAGGTTCCCCACAGGTTGGCGAACCCAAAAAACAATGTCTTTTCCAGATCCAACCTCTCTCTGAAAAGTTACCCCTTGGCTTGGATTGCATTTGTTGGGAAATTGCCAATTAAGCATGAAAAGTGAAAATGTGAAACTGACCTGAATTTTGCAATGTATACATATATTCAGGTTCCCCACAGGTTAGGGAACCCGAAAAACCATGTTTTTTCTGGATCAGACCTTTCCCTCATAAGTTAGGCCTCGGCCTAGATTCCATTTGCTGCAAAATAGCCAATTAGGCATGAAAAGTGAAAATGTGAAACTGACCTCAAATTCGAAATGTATACATAGATTCAGCTTCCCCACAAGTTGGGGAACCCGAAAAAACTTGTCTTTACCGGATCCAACCTCTCCCTGAAAAGTTACGCCTCGGCTTAGATTGCATTTGTTGGGAAATAGTGAATAAAGCATGAAAAGTGAAAATGTGAAACTGACCTCAAATTCTACTGACCTCAAATTCGAAAAGTATACATATATTCAGGTTCCTCACAGGTTGGGGAAACTGAAAAAACATGTCTTTACCGGATGCAACCTCTCCCTCATACGTTAGGCCTCGGCCTAGATTCCATTTGCTGCAAAATAGCCAATTAGGCATGAAAAGTCAAAATGTGAAACTGACCTGAATTTCGCAATGTATACATATATTCAGGTTCCCCACAGGTTAGGGAACCCGAAAAACCATGTTTTTTCCGGATCAGACCTTTCCCTCATAAGTTAGGCCTCGGCCTAGATTCCATTTGCTGCAAAATAGCCAATTAGGCATGAAAAGTGAAAATGTGAAACTGACCTCAAATTCGAAATGTATACATAGATTCAGCTTCCCCACAAGTTGGGAAACCCAAAAAAACATGTCTTTACCGGATCCAACCTCTCCCTGAAAAGTTACCCCTTGGCTTAGATTGCATTTGTTGGAAAATTGCCAATTAAGCATGAAAAGTGAAAATGTGAAACTGACCTGAATTTCGCAATGTATACATATATTCAGGTTCCCCACAGGTTGGGGAACTCGAAAAACCATGTTTTTTCCGGATCCGATCTCTCCCTGAAAAGTTACCCCTTGGCTTAGATTGCATTTGTTGGAAAATTGCCAATAAAGCATGAAAAGTGAAAATGTGAAACTGACCTGAATTTCGCAATGCATACATATATTCAGGTTCCCCACAGGTTGGGGAACCCGAAAAACCATGTTTTTTCCGGATCAGACCTTTCCCTCATAAGTTAGGCCTCGGCCTAGATTCCATTTGCTGCAAAATAGCCAATTAGGCATGAAAAGTGAAAATGTGAAACTAACCTCAAATTCGAAATGTATACATAGATTCAGCTTCCCCACAAGTTGGGGAACCCGAAAAAATATGTCTTTACCGGATCCAACCTCTCCCTGAAAAGTTACGCCTCGGCTTAGATTGCATTTGTTGGGAAATAGTGAATAAAGCAGGAAAAGTGAAAATGTGAAACTGACCTCAAATTCTACTGACCTCAAATTCGAAAAGTATACATAGGTTGGGGAACCCAAAAAACAATGTCTTTTCCAGATCCAACCTCTCCCTGAAAAGTTAGGCCTCGGCTTAGATTGCATTTGTTGGAAAATTGCCAATTAAGCATGAAAAGTGAAAATGTGAAACTGACCTGAATTTCGCAATGTATACATATATTCAGGTTCCCCACAGGTTGGGGAACCCGAAAAACCATGTTTTTTCCAGATCAGACCTTTCCCTCATAAGTTAGGCCTCGGCCTAGATTCCATTTGCTGCAAAATAGCCAATTAGACATGAAAAGTGAAAATGTGAAACTGACCTCAAATTCGAAATGTATACATAGATTCAGCTTCCCCACAAGTTGGGGAACCCAAAAAACAATGTCTTTTCCAGATCCAACATCTCTCTGAAAAGTTACCCCTTGGCTTAGATTGCATTTGTTGGGAAATTGCCAATTAAGCATGAAAAGTGAAAATGTGAAACTGACCTGAATTTCGCAATGTATACATATATTCAGGTTCCCCACAGGTTAGGGAACCCGAAAAACCATGTTTTTTCCGGATCAGACCTTTCCCTCATAAGTTAGGCCTCGGCCTAGATTCCATTTGCTGCAAAATAGCCAATTAGGCATGAAAAGTGAAAATGTGAAACTGACCTCAAATTCGAAATGTATACATAGATTCAGCTTCCCGACAAGTTGGGGAACCCAAAAAACAATGTCTTTTCCAGATCCAACATCTCTCTGAAAAGTTACCCCTTGGCTTAGATTGCATTTGTTGGGAAATTGCCAATTAAGCATGAAAAGTGAAAATGTGAAACTGACCTGAATTTCGCAATGTATACATATATTCAGGTTCCCCACAGGTTGGGGAACCCGAAAAACCATGTTTTTTCCGGATCAGACCTTTCCCTCATAAGTTAGGCCTCGGCCTAGATTCCATTTGCTGCAAAATAGCCAATTAGGCATGAAAAGTGAAAATGTGAAACTAACCTCAAATTCGAAATGTATACATAGATTCAGCTTCCCCACAGGTTGGGGAACCCAAAAAACAATGTCTTTTCCAGATCCAACCTCTCTCTGAAAAGTTACCCCTTGGCTTAGATTGCATTTGTTGGGAAATTGCCAATTAAGCATGAAAAGTGAAAATGTGAAACTGACCTGAATTTCGCAATGTATACATATATTCACGTTCCCCACAGGTTGGGGAACCCAAAAAACAATGTCTTTTCCAGATCCAACCTCTCTCTGAAAAGTTACCCCTTGGCTTAGATTGCATTTGTTGGGAAATTGCCAATTAAGCATGAAAAGTGAAAATGTGAAACTGACCTGAATTTCGCAATGTGTACATATATTCAGGTTCCCCACAGGTTGGGGAACCCGAAAAACCATGTTTTTTCCGGATCAGACCTTTCCCTCATAAGTTAGGCCTCGGCCTAGATTCCATTTGCTGCAAAATAGCCAATTAGGCATGAAAAGTGAAAATGTGAAACTGACCTCAAATTCGAAATGTATACATAGATTCAGCTTCCCCACAAGTTGGGGAACCCGAAAAAACATGTCTTTACCGGATCCAACCTCTCCCTGAAAAGTTACCCCTTGGCTTAGATTGCATTTGTTGGAAAATTGCCAATTAAGCATGAAAAGTGAAAATGTGAAACTGACCTGAATTTCGCAATGTATACATATATTCAGGTTCCCCACAGGTTGGGGAACTCGAAAAACCATGTTTTTTCCGGATCCGATCTCTCCCTGAAAAGTTACCCCTTGGCTTAGATTGCATTTGTTGGAAAATTGCCAATTAAGCATGAAAAGTGAAAATGTGAAACTGACCTGAATTTCACAATGCATACATATATTCAGGTTCCCCACAGGTTGGGGAACCCGAAAAACCATGTTTTTTCCAGATCAGACCTTTCCCTCATAAGTTAGGCCTCGGCCTAGATTCCATTTGCTGCAAAATAGCCAATTAGACATGAAAAGTGAAAATGTGAAACTGACCTCAAATTCGAAATGTATACATAGATTCAGCTTCCCGACAAGTTGGGGAACCCAAAAAACAATGTCTTTTCCAGATCCAACATCTCTCTGAAAAGTTACCCCTTGGCTTAGATTGCATTTGTTGGGAAATTGCCAATTAACCATGAAAAGTGAAAATGTGAAACTGACCTGAATTTCGCAATGTATACATATATTCAGGTTCCCCACAGGTTGGGGAACCCAAAAAACAATGTCTTTTCCAGATCCAACCTCTCTCTGAAAAGTTACCCCTTGGCTTAGATTGCATTTGTTGGGAAATTGCCAATTAACCATGAAAAGTGAAAATGTGAAACTGACCTGAATTTCGCAATGTATACATATATTCAGGTTCCCCACAGGTTAGGGAACCCGAAAAACCATGTTTTTTCCGGATCAGACCTTTCCCTCATAAGTTAGGCCTCGGCCTAGATTCCATTTGCTGCAAAATAGCCAATTAGGCATGAAAAGTGAAAATGTGAAACTGACCTCAAATTCGAAATGTATACATAGATTCAGCTTCCCCACAAGTTGGGGAACCCGAAAAAACATGTCTTTACCGGATCCAACCTCTCCCTGAAAAGTTACCCCTTGGCTTAGATTGCATTTGTTGGAAAATTGCCAATTAAGCATGAAAAGTGAAAATGTGAAACTGACCTGAATTTCGCAATGTATACATATATTCAGGTTCCCCACAGGTTGGGGAACCCGAAAAACCATGTTTTTTCCGGATCAGACCTTTCCCTCATAAGTTAGGCCTCGGCCTAGATTCCATTTGCTGCAAAATAGCCAATTAGGCATGAAAAGTGAAAATGTGAAACTAACCTCAAATTCGAAATGTATACATAGATTCAGCTTCCCCACAAGTTGGGGAACCCGAAAAAATATGTCTTTACCGGATCCAACCTCTCCCTGAAAAGTTACGCCTCGGCTTAGATTGCATTTGTTGGGAAATAGTGAATAAAGCATGAAAAGTGAAAATGTGAAACTGACCTCAAATTCTACTGACCTCAAATTCGAAAAGTATACATATATTCAGGTTCCTCATAGGTTGGGGAAACTGAAAAAACATGTCTTTACCGGATGCAACCTCTCCCTCATACGTTAGGCCTCGGCCTAGATTCCATTTGCTGCAAAATAGCCAATTAGGCATGAAAAGTGAAAATGTGAAACTAACCTCAAATTCGAAATGTATACATAGATTCAGCTTCCCCACAGGTTGGGGAACCCAAAAACAATGTCTTTTCCAGATCCAACCTCTCTCTGAAAAGTTACCCCTTGGCTTAGATTGCATTTGTTGGGAAATTGCCAATTAACCATGAAAAGTGAAAATGTGAAACTGACCTGAATTTCGCAATGTATACATATATTCAGGTTCCCCACAGGTTGGGGAACCCAAAAAACAATGTCTTTTCCAGATCCAACCTCTCTCTGAAAAGTTACCCCTTGGCTTAGATTGCATTTGTTGGGAAATTGCCAATTAACCATGAAAAGTGAAAATGTGAAACTGACCTGAATTTCGCAATGTATACATATATTCAGGTTCCCCACAGGTTAGGGAACCCGAAAAACCATGTTTTTTCCGGATCAGACCTTTCCCTCATAAGTTAGGCCTCGGCCTAGATTCCATTTGCTGCAAAATAGCCAATTAGGCATGAAAAGTGAAAATGTGAAACTGACCTCAAATTCGAAATGTATACATAGATTCAGCTTCCCCACAAGTTGGGGAACCCGAAAAAACATGTCTTTACCGGATCCAACCTCTCCCTGAAAAGTTACCCCTTGGCTTAGATTGCATTTGTTGGAAAATTGCCAATTAAGCATGAAAAGTGAAAATGTGAAACTGACCTGAATTTCGCAATGTATACATATATTCAGGTTCCCCACAGGTTGGGGAACCCGAAAAACCATGTTTTTTCCGGATCAGACCTTTCCCTCATAAGTTAGGCCTCGGCCTAGATTCCATTTGCTGCAAAATAGCCAATTAGGCATGAAAAGTGAAAATGTGAAACTAACCTCAAATTCGAAATGTATACATATATTCAGGTTCCCCACAGGTTGGGGAACCCAAAAAACAATGTCTTTTCCAGATCCAACCTCTCCCTGAAAAGTTAGGCCTCGGCTTACTTGCATTAGTTGGAAAATTGCCAATTAAGCATGAAAAGTGAAAATGTGAAACTGACCTGAATTTCGCAATGTATACATATATTCAGGTTCCCCACAGGTTGGGGAACTCGAAAAACCATGTTTTTTCCGGATCCGATCTCTCCCGGAAAAGTTACACCTTGGCTTAGATTGCATTTGTTGGAAAATTGCCAATTAAGCATGAAAAGTGAAAATGTGAAACTGACCTGAATTTCGCAATGTATACATATATTCACATACCCCACAGGTTGGGGAACCCGAAAAACCATGTTTTTTCCGGATCAGACCTTTCCCTCATAAGTTAGGCCTCGGCCTAGATTCCATTTGCTGCAAAATAGCCAATTAGGCATGAAAAGTGAAAATGTGAAACTGACCTCAAATTCGAAATGTATATATAGATTCAGCTTCCCCACAAGTTGGGGAACCTGAAAAAGCATGTCTTTACCGGATCCAACCTCTCCCTGAAAAGTTACGCTTCGGCTTAGATTGCATTTGTTGGGAAATAGTGAATAAAGCATGAAAAGTGAAAATGTGAAACTGACCTCAAATTCTACTGACCTCAAATTCGAAAAGTATACATATATTCAGGTTCCTCACAGGTTGGGAAAACTGAAAAAACATGTCTTTACCGAATGGAACCTCTCCCTCATAAGTTAGGCCTCGGCCTAGATTCCATTTGCTGCAAAATAGCCAATTAGGCATGAAAAGTCAAAATGTGAAACTGACTTCAAATTCAAAATGTATACATATATTCAGGTTCCCCACAGGTTGGGGAACTCGAAAAACCATGTTTTTTCCGGATCCGATCTCTCCCTGAAAAGTTACCCCTTGGCTTAGATTGCATTAGTTGGAAAATTGCCAATTAAGCATGAAAAGTGAAAATGTGAAACTGACTTCAAATTCAAAATGTATACATATATTCAGGTTCCTCACAGGTTGGGGAACCCAAAAAACAATGTCTTTTCCAGATCCAACATCTCTCTGAAAAGTTACCCCTTGGCTTAGATTGCATTTGTTGGGAAATTGCCAATTAAGCATGAAAAGTGAAAATGTGAAACTGACCTGAATTTCGCAATGCATACATATATTCAGGTTCCCCAGAGGTTGGGGAACCCGAAAAACCATGTTTTTTCTGGATCCGACCTCTCCCTCATAAGTTAGGCCTCGGCCTAGATTCCATTTGCTGCAAAATAGCCAATTAGGCATGAAAAGTGAAAATGTGAAACTGACCTCAAATTCGAAATGTATATATAGATTCAGCTTCCCCACAAGTTGGGGAACCCGAAAAAGCATGTCTTTACCGGATCCAACCTCTCCCTGAAAAGTTACGCTTCGGCTTAGATTGCATTTGTTGGGAAATAGTGAATAAAGCATGAAAAGTGAAAATGTGAAACTGACCTCAAATTCTACTGACCTCAAATTCGAAAAGTATACATATATTCAGGTTCCTCACAGGTTGGGAAAACTGAAAAAACATGTCTTTACCGAATGCAACCTCTCCCTCATAAGTTAGGCCTCGGCCTAGATTCCATTTGCTGCAAAATAGCCAATTAGGCATGAAAAGTCAAAATGTGAAACTGACTTCAAATTCAAAATGTATACATATATTCAGGTTCCCCACAGGTTGGGGAACTCGAAAAACCATGTTTTTTCCGGATCCGATCTCTCCCTGAAAAGTTACCCCTTGGCTTAGATTGCATTAGTTGGAAAATTGCCAATTAAGCATGAAAAGTGAAAATGTGAAACTGACTTCAAATTCAAAATGTATACATATATTCAGGTTCCTCACAGGTTGGGGAACCCAAAAAACAATGTCTTTTCCAGATCCAACCTCTCTCTGAAAAGTTACCCCTTGGCTTAGATTGCATTTGTTGGGAAATTGCCAATTAAGCATGAAAAGTGAAAATGTGAAACTGACCTGAATTTCGCAATGCATACATATATTCAGGTTCCCCACAGGTTGGGGAACCCGAAAAACCATGTTTTTTCCGGATCAGACCTTTCCCTCATAAGTTAGGCCTCGGCCTAGATTCCATTTGCTGCAAAATAGCCAATTAGGCATGAAAAGTGAAAATGTGAAACTGACCTCAAATTCGAAATGTATACATAGATTCAGCTTCCCCACAAGTTGGGGAACCCGAAAAAGCATGTCTTTACCGGATCCAACCTCTCCCTGAAAAGTTACGCCTCGGCTTAGATTGCATTTGTTGGGAAATAGTGAATAAAGCATGAAAAGTGAAAATGTGAAACTGACCTAAATTCTACTGACCTCAAATTCGAAAAGTATACATATATTCAGGTTCCTCACAGGTTGGGGAAACTGAAAAAACATGTCTTTACCGAATGCAACCTCTCCCTCATAAGTTAGGCCTCGGCCTAGATTCCATTTGCTGCAAAATAGCCAATTAGGCATGAAAAGTCAAAATGTGAAACTGACTTCAAATTCAAAATGTATACATATATTCAGGTTCCCCACAGGTTGGGGAACCCAAAAAACAAGGTCTTTTCCAGATCCAACCTCTCTCTGAAAAGTTACCCCTTGGCTTAGATTGCATTTGTTGGGAAATTGCCAATTAAGCATGAAAAGTGAAAATGTGAAACTGACCTGAATTTCGCAATGTATACATATATTCAGGTTCCCCACAGGTTAGGGAACCCAAAAAACCATGCTTTTTCTGGATCCGACCTCTCCCTCATAAGTTAGGCCTCGGCCTAGATTCCATTTGCTGCAAAATAGCCAATTAGGCATGAAAGGTGAAAATGTGAAACTGACCTCAAATTCGAAATGTATACATATATTCAGGTTCCCCACAGGTTGGAGAACCCAAAAAACAATGTCTTTTCCAGATCCAACCTCTCCCTGAAAAGTTAGGCCTCGGCTTAATTGCATTAGTTGGAAAATTGCCAATTAAGCATGAAAAGTGAAAATGTGAAACTGACCTGAATTTCGCAATGTATACATATATTCAGGTTCCCCACAGGTTAGGGAACCCGAAAAACCATGCTTTTTCCTGATCCGACCTCTCCCTCATAAGTTAGGCCTCGGCCTAGATTCCATTTGCTGCAAAATAGCCAATTAGGCATGAAAAGTCAAAATGTGAAACTGACTTCAAATTCAAAATGTATACATATATTCAGGTTCCCCACAGGTTGGGGAACCCGAAAAACCATGTTTTTTCCGGATCAGACCTTTCCCTCATAAGTTAGACCTCGGCCTAGATTCCATTTGCTGCAAAATAGCCAATTAGGCATGAAAGGTGAAAATGTGAAACTGACCTCAAATTCGAAATGTATACATATATTCAGGTTCCCCACGGGTTGGGGAACCCAAAAAACAATGTCTTTTCCAGATCCAACCTCTCCCTGAAAAGTTAGGCCTCGGCTTAATTGCATTAGTTGGAAAATTGCCAATTAAGCATGAAAAGTGAAAATGTGAAACTGACCTGAATTCCGCAATGTATACATATATTCAGGTTCCCCACAGGTTGGGGAAACCGAAAAAACATGTTTTTTCCGGATAAGACTTCTCCCTCATAAGTTAGGCCTCGGCCTAGATTCCATTTGCTGCAAAATAGCCAATTAGGGATGAAAAGTGAAAATGTGAAACTGACCTCAAATTCGAAAAGTATACATATATTCAGGTTCCTCACAGGTTGGGGAAACTGAAAAAACATGTCTTTACCGAATGCAACCTCTCCCTCATAAGTTAGGCCTCGGCCTAGATTCCATTTGCTGCAAAATAGCCAATTAGGCATGAAAAGTCAAAATGTGAAACTGACTTCAAATTCAAAATGTATACATATATTCAGGTTCCCCACAGGTTGGGGAACCCAAAAAAACAAGGTCTTTTCCAGATCCAACCTCTCTCTGAAAAGTTACCCCTTGGCTTAGATTGCATTTGTTGGGAAATTGCCAATTAAGCATGAAAAGTGAAAATGTGAAACTGACCTGAATTTCGCAATGTATACATATATTCAGGTTCCCCACAGGTTAGGGAACCTGAAAAACCATGCTTTTTCTGGATCCGACCTCTCCCTCATAAGTTAGGCCTCGGCCTAGATTCCATTTGCTGCAAAATAGCCAATTAGGCATGAAAGGTGAAAATGTGAAACTGACCTCAAATTCGAAATGTATACATATATTCAGGTTCCCCACAGGTTGGGGAACCCAAAAAACAATGTCTTTTCCAGATCCAACCTCTCCCTGAAAAGTTAGGCCTCGGCTTAGTTGCATTAGTTGGAAAATTGCCAATTAAGCATGAAAAGTGAAAATGTGAAACTGACCTGAATTTCGCAATGTATACATATATTCAGGTTCCCCACAGGTTGGGGAACTCGAAAAACCATGTTTTTTCCGGATCCGATCTCTCCCGGAAAAGTTACACCTTGGCTTAGATTGCATTTGTTGGAAAATTGCCAATTAAGCATGAAAAGTGAAAATGTGAAACTGACCTGAATTTCGCAATGTATACATATATTCACATACCCCACAGGTTGGGGAACCCGAAAAACCATGTTTTTTCCGGATCAGACCTTTCCCTCATAAGTTAGGCCTCGGCCTAGATTCCATTTGCTGCAAAATAGCCAATTAGGCATGAAAAGTGAAAATGTGAAACTGACCTCAAATTCGAAATGTATATATAGATTCAGCTTCCCCACAAGTTGGGGAACCTGAAAAAGCATGTCTTTACCGGATCCAACCTCTCCCTGAAAAGTTACGCTTCGGCTTAGATTGCATTTGTTGGGAAATAGTGAATAAAGCATGAAAAGTGAAAATGTGAAACTGACCTCAAATTCTACTGACCTCAAATTCGAAAAGTATACATATATTCAGGTTCCTCACAGGTTGGGAAAACTGAAAAAACATGTCTTTACCGAATGGAACCTCTCCCTCATAAGTTAGGCCTCGGCCTAGATTCCATTTGCTGCAAAATAGCCAATTAGGCATGAAAAGTCAAAATGTGAAACTGACTTCAAATTCAAAATGTATACATATATTCAGGTTCCCCACAGGTTGGGGAACTCGAAAAACCATGTTTTTTCCGGATCCGATCTCTCCCTGAAAAGTTACCCCTTGGCTTAGATTGCATTAGTTGGAAAATTGCCAATTAAGCATGAAAAGTGAAAATGTGAAACTGACTTCAAATTCAAAATGTATACATATATTCAGGTTCCTCACAGGTTGGGGAACCCAAAAAACAATGTCTTTTCCAGATCCAACATCTCTCTGAAAAGTTACCCCTTGGCTTAGATTGCATTTGTTGGGAAATTGCCAATTAAGCATGAAAAGTGAAAATGTGAAACTGACCTGAATTTCGCAATGCATACATATATTCAGGTTCCCCAGAGGTTGGGGAACCCGAAAAACCATGTTTTTTCTGGATCCGACCTCTCCCTCATAAGTTAGGCCTCGGCCTAGATTCCATTTGCTGCAAAATAGCCAATTAGGCATGAAAAGTGAAAATGTGAAACTGACCTCAAATTCGAAATGTATATATAGATTCAGCTTCCCCACAAGTTGGGGAACCCGAAAAAGCATGTCTTTACCGGATCCAACCTCTCCCTGAAAAGTTACGCTTCGGCTTAGATTGCATTTGTTGGGAAATAGTGAATAAAGCATGAAAAGTGAAAATGTGAAACTGACCTCAAATTCTACTGACCTCAAATTCGAAAAGTATACATATATTCAGGTTCCTCACAGGTTGGGAAAACTGAAAAAACATGTCTTTACCGAATGCAACCTCTCCCTCATAAGTTAGGCCTCGGCCTAGATTCCATTTGCTGCAAAATAGCCAATTAGGCATGAAAAGTCAAAATGTGAAACTGACTTCAAATTCAAAATGTATACATATATTCAGGTTCCCCACAGGTTGGGGAACTCGAAAAACCATGTTTTTTCCGGATCCGATCTCTCCCTGAAAAGTTACCCCTTGGCTTAGATTGCATTAGTTGGAAAATTGCCAATTAAGCATGAAAAGTGAAAATGTGAAACTGACTTCAAATTCAAAATGTATACATATATTCAGGTTCCTCACAGGTTGGGGAACCCAAAAAACAATGTCTTTTCCAGATCCAACCTCTCTCTGAAAAGTTACCCCTTGGCTTAGATTGCATTTGTTGGGAAATTGCCAATTAAGCATGAAAAGTGAAAATGTGAAACTGACCTGAATTTCGCAATGCATACATATATTCAGGTTCCCCACAGGTTGGGGAACCCGAAAAACCATGTTTTTTCCGGATCAGACCTTTCCCTCATAAGTTAGGCCTCGGCCTAGATTCCATTTGCTGCAAAATAGCCAATTAGGCATGAAAAGTGAAAATGTGAAACTGACCTCAAATTCGAAATGTATACATAGATTCAGCTTCCCCACAAGTTGGGGAACCCGAAAAAGCATGTCTTTACCGGATCCAACCTCTCCCTGAAAAGTTACGCCTCGGCTTAGATTGCATTTGTTGGGAAATAGTGAATAAAGCATGAAAAGTGAAAATGTGAAACTGACCTAAATTCTACTGACCTCAAATTCGAAAAGTATACATATATTCAGGTTCCTCACAGGTTGGGGAAACTGAAAAAACATGTCTTTACCGAATGCAACCTCTCCCTCATAAGTTAGGCCTCGGCCTAGATTCCATTTGCTGCAAAATAGCCAATTAGGCATGAAAAGTCAAAATGTGAAACTGACTTCAAATTCAAAATGTATACATATATTCAGGTTCCCCACAGGTTGGGGAACCCAAAAAACAAGGTCTTTTCCAGATCCAACCTCTCTCTGAAAAGTTACCCCTTGGCTTAGATTGCATTTGTTGGGAAATTGCCAATTAAGCATGAAAAGTGAAAATGTGAAACTGACCTGAATTTCGCAATGTATACATATATTCAGGTTCCCCACAGGTTAGGGAACCCAAAAAACCATGCTTTTTCTGGATCCGACCTCTCCCTCATAAGTTAGGCCTCGGCCTAGATTCCATTTGCTGCAAAATAGCCAATTAGGCATGAAAGGTGAAAATGTGAAACTGACCTCAAATTCGAAATGTATACATATATTCAGGTTCCCCACAGGTTGGAGAACCCAAAAAACAATGTCTTTTCCAGATCCAACCTCTCCCTGAAAAGTTAGGCCTCGGCTTAATTGCATTAGTTGGAAAATTGCCAATTAAGCATGAAAAGTGAAAATGTGAAACTGACCTGAATTTCGCAATGTATACATATATTCAGGTTCCCCACAGGTTAGGGAACCCGAAAAACCATGCTTTTTCCTGATCCGACCTCTCCCTCATAAGTTAGGCCTCGGCCTAGATTCCATTTGCTGCAAAATAGCCAATTAGGCATGAAAAGTCAAAATGTGAAACTGACTTCAAATTCAAAATGTATACATATATTCAGGTTCCCCACAGGTTGGGGAACCCGAAAAACCATGTTTTTTCCGGATCAGACCTTTCCCTCATAAGTTAGACCTCGGCCTAGATTCCATTTGCTGCAAAATAGCCAATTAGGGATGAAAAGTGAAAATGTGAAACTGACCTCAAATTCGAAATGTATACATAGATTCAGCTTCCCCACAAGTTGGGGAACCCGAAAAAACATGTCTTTACCGGATCCAACCTCTCCCTGAAAAGTTACGCCTCGGCTTAGATTGCATTTCTTGGGAAATAGTGAATAAAGCATGAAAAGTGAAAATGTGAAACTGACCTCAAATTCTACAGACCTCAAATTCGAAAAGTATACATATATTCAGGTTCCTCACAGGTTGGGGAAACTGAAAAAACATGTCTTTACCGAATGCAACCTCTCCCTCATAAGTTAGGCCTCGGCCTAGATTCCATTTGCTGCAAAATAGCCAATTAGGCATGAAAAGTCAAAATGTGAAACTGACTTCAAATTCAAAATGTATACATATATTCAGGTTCCCCACAGGTTGGGGAACCCAAAAAACAAGGTCTTTTCCAGATCCAACCTCTCTCTGAAAAGTTACCCCTTGGCTTAGATTGCATTTGTTGTGAAATTGCCAATTAAGCATGAAAAGTGAAAATGTGAAACTGACCTGAATTTCGCAATGTATACATATATTCAGGTTCCCCACAGGTTAGGGAACCTGAAAAACCATGCTTTTTCTGGATCCGACCTCTCCCTCATAAGTTAGGCCTCGGCCTAGATTCCATTTGCTGCAAAATAGCCAATTAGGCATGAAAGGTGAAAATGTGAAACTGACCTCAAATTCGAAATGTATACATATATTCAGGTTCCCCACAGGTTGGGGAACCCAAAAAACAATGTCTTTTCCAGATCCAACCTCTCCCTGAAAAGTTAGGCCTCGGCTTAGTTGCATTAGTTGGAAAATTGCCAATTAAGCATGAAAAGTGAAAATGTGAAACTGACCTGAATTTCGCAATGTATACATATATTCAGGTTCCCCACAGGTTAGGGAACCCAAAAAACCATGCTTTTTCTGGATCCGACCTCTCCCTGATAAGTTAGGCCTCGGCCTAGATTCCATTTGCTGCAAAATAGCCAATTAGGCATGAAAGGTGAAAATGTGAAACTGACCTC
Organism: Bothrops alternatus; assembly: GCA_034064705.1. NCBI lineage: Eukaryota > Metazoa > Chordata > Lepidosauria > Squamata > Viperidae > Bothrops > Bothrops alternatus. Next base: position 13,241,323 of record JARGCV010000103.1, on the reverse strand, counting down.
AAATTCGAAATGTATACATATATTCAGGTTCCCCACAGGTTGGAGAACCCAAAAAACAATGTCTTTTCCAGATCCAACCTCTCCCTGAAAAGTTAGGCCTCGGCTTAATTGCATTAGTTGGAAAATTGCCAATTAAGCATGAAAAGTGAAAATGTGAAACTGACCTGAATTTCGCAATGTATACATATATTCAGGTTCCCCACAGGTTAGGGAACCCGAAAAACCATGCTTTTTCCTGATCCGACCTCTCCCTCATAAGTTAGGCCTCGGCCTAGATTCCATTTGCTGCAAAATAGCCAATTAGGCATGAAAAGTCAAAATGTGAAACTGACTTCAAATTCAAAATGTATACATATATTCAGGTTCCCCACAGGTTGGGGAACCCGAAAAACCATGTTTTTTCCGGATCAGACCTTTCCCTCATAAGTTAGACCTCGGCCTAGATTCCATTTGCTGCAAAATAGCCAATTAGGGATGAAAAGTGAAAATGTGAAACTGACCTCAAATTCGAAATGTATACATAGATTCAGCTTCCCCACAAGTTGGGGAACCCGAAAAAACATGTCTTTACCGGATCCAACCTCTCCCTGAAAAGTTACGCCTCGGCTTAGATTGCATTTCTTGGGAAATAGTGAATAAAGCATGAAAAGTGAAAATGTGAAACTGACCTCAAATTCTACAGACCTCAAATTCGAAAAGTATACATATATTCAGGTTCCTCACAGGTTGGGGAAACTGAAAAAACATGTCTTTACCGAATGCAACCTCTCCCTCATAAGTTAGGCCTCGGCCTAGATTCCATTTGCTGCAAAATAGCCAATTAGGCATGAAAAGTCAAAATGTGAAACTGACTTCAAATTCAAAATGTATACATATATTCAGGTTCCCCACAGGTTGGGGAACCCAAAAAACAAGGTCTTTTCCAGATCCAACCTCTCTCTGAAAAGTTACCCCTTGGCTTAGATTGCATTTGTTGTGAAATTGCCAATTAAGCATGAAAAGTGAAAATGTGAAACTGACCTGAATTTCGCAATGTATACATATATTCAGGTTCCCCACAGGTTAGGGAACCTGAAAAACCATGCTTTTTCTGGATCCGACCTCTCCCTCATAAGTTAGGCCTCGGCCTAGATTCCATTTGCTGCAAAATAGCCAATTAGGCATGAAAGGTGAAAATGTGAAACTGACCTCAAATTCGAAATGTATACATATATTCAGGTTCCCCACAGGTTGGGGAACCCAAAAAACAATGTCTTTTCCAGATCCAACCTCTCCCTGAAAAGTTAGGCCTCGGCTTAGTTGCATTAGTTGGAAAATTGCCAATTAAGCATGAAAAGTGAAAATGTGAAACTGACCTGAATTTCGCAATGTATACATATATTCAGGTTCCCCACAGGTTGGGGAACTCGAAAAACCATGTTTTTTCCGGATCCGATCTCTCCCTGAAAAGTTACCCCTTGGCTTAGATTGCATTAGTTGGAAAATTGCCAATTAAGCATGAAAAGTGAAAATGTGAAACTGACTTCAAATTCAAAATGTATACATATATTCAGGTTCCTCACAGGTTGGGGAACCCGAAAAACCATGTTTTTTCCGGATCAGACCTTTCCCTCATAAGTTAGGCCTCGGCCTAGATTCCATTTGCTGCAAAATAGCCAATTAGGCATGAAAAGTGAAAATGTGAAACTGACCTCAAATTCGAAATGTATACATAGATTCAACTTCCCCACAAGTTGGGGAACCCGAAAAAGCATGTCTTTACTGGATCCAACCTCTCCCTGAAAAGTTACGCCTCGGCTTAGATTGCATTTGTTGGGAAATAGTGAATAAAGCATGAAAAGTGAAAATGTGAAACTGACCTAAATTCTACTGACCTCAAATTCGAAAAGTATACATATATTCAGGTTCCTCACAGGTTGGGGAAACTGAAAAAACATGTCTTTACCGAATGCAACCTCTCCCTCATAAGTTAGGCCTCGGCCTAGATTCCATTTGCTGCAAAATAGCCAATTAGGCATGAAAAGTCAAAATGTGAAACTGACTTCAAATTCAAAATGTATACATATATTCAGGTTCCCCACAGGTTGGGGAACCCAAAAAACAAGGTCTTTTCCAGATCCAACCTCTCTCTGAAAAGTTACCCCTTGGCTTAGATTGCATTTGTTGGGAAATTGCCAATTAAGCATGAAAAGTGAAAATGTGAAACCTGAATTTCGCAATGTATACATATATTCAGGTTCCCCACAGGTTAGGGAACCCAAAAAACCATGCTTTTTCTGGATCCGACCTCTCCCTCATAAGTTAGGCCTCGGCCTAGATTCCATTTGCTGCAAAATAGCCAATTAGGCATGAAAGGTGAAAATGTGAAACTGACCTCAAATTTGAAATGTATACATATATTCAGGTTCCCCACAGGTTGGAGAACCCAAAAAACAATGTCTTTTCCAGATCCAACCTCTCCCTGAAAAGTTAGGCCTCGGCTTAATTGCATTAGTTGGAAAATTGCCAATTAAGCATGAAAAGTGAAAATGTGAAACTGACCTGAATTTCGCAATGTATACATATATTCAGGTTCCCCACAGGATGGGGAACTCGAAAAACCATGTTTTTTCCGGATCCGATCTCTCCCTGAAAAGTTACCCCTTGGCTTAGATTGCATTTGTTGGAAAATTGCCAATTAGGCATGAAAAGTCAAAATGTGAAACTGACTTCAAATTCAAAATGTATACATATATTCAGGTTCCCCACAGGTTGGGGAACTCGAAAAACCATGTTTTTTCCGGATCCGATCTCTCCCTGAAAAGTTACCCCTTGGCTTAGATTGCATTAGTTGGAAAATTGCCAATTAAGCATGAAAAGTGAAAATGTGAAACTGACTTCAAATTCAAAATGTATACATATATTCAGGTTCCTCACAGGTTGGGGAACCCAAAAAACAATGTCTTTTCCAGATCCAACCTCTCTCTTAAAAGTTACCCCTTGGCTTAGATTGCATTTGTTGGGAAATTGCCAATTAAGCATGAAAAGTGAAAATGTGAAACTGACCTGAATTTCGCAATGCATACATATATTCAGGTTCCCCACAGGTTAGGGAACCCGAAAAACCATGTTTTTTCTGGATCCGACCTCTCCCTCATAAGTTAGGCCTCGGCCTAGATTCCATTTGCTGCAAAATAGCCAATTAGGCATGAAAGGTGAAAATGTGAAACTGACCTCAAATTCGAAATGTATACATATATTCAGGTTCCCCACAGGTTGGGGAACCCAAAAAACAATGTCTTTTCCATATCCAACCTCTCCCTGAAAAGTTAGGCCTCGGCTTAATTGCATTAGTTGGAAAATTGCCAATTAAGCATGAAAAGTGAAAATGTGAAACTGACCTGAATTTCGCAATGTATACATATATTCAGGTTCCCCACAGGTTGGGGAACCCGAAAAACCATGTTTTTTCCGGATCAGACCTTTCCCTCATAAGTTAGGCCTCGGCCTAGATTCCATTTGCTGCAAAATAGCCAATTAGGCATGAAAAGTGAAAATGTGAAACTGACCTCAAATTCGAAATGTATACATAGATTCAGCTTCCCCACAAGTTGGGGAACCCGAAAAAGCATGTCTTTACCGGATCCAACCTCTCCCTGAAAAGTTACGCCTCGGCTTAGATTGCATTTGTTGGGAAATAGTGAATAAAGCATGAAAAGTGAAAATGTGAAACTGACCTAAATTCTACTGACCTCAAATTCGAAAAGTATACATATATTCAGGTTCCTCACAGGTTGGGGAAACTGAAAAAACATGTCTTTACCGAATGCAACCTCTCCCTCATAAGTTAGGCCTCGGCCTAGATTCCATTTGCTGCAAAATAGCCAATTAGGCATGAAAAGTCAAAATGTGAAACTGACTTCAAATTCAAAATGTATACATATATTCAGGTTCCCCACAGGTTGGGGAACCCAAAAAACAAGGTCTTTTCCAGATCCAACCTCTCTCTGAAAAGTTACCCCTTGGCTTAGATTGCATTTGTTGGGAAATTGCCAATTAAGCATGAAAAGTGAAAATGTGAAACTGACCTGAATTTCGCAATGCATACATATATTCAGGTTCCCCACAGGTTAGGGAACCCGAAAAACCAGGTTTTTTCTGGATCCGACCTCTCCCTCATAAGTTAGGCCTCGGCCTAGATTCCATTTGCTGCAAAATAGCCAATTAGGCATGAAAGGTGAAAATGTGAAACTGACCTCAAATTCGAAATGTATAAATATATTCAGGTTCCCCACAGGTTGGGGAACCCAAAAAAACAATGTCTTTTCCATATCCAACCTCTCCCTGAAAAGTTAGGCCTCGGCTTAATTGCATTAGTATACATATATTCAGGTTCGAAATGTATAAATATATTCAGGTTCCCCACAGGTTGGGGAACCCAAAAAACAATGTCTTTTCCATATCCAACCTCTCTCTGAAAAGAGAGAGGCTTAGATTGCATTTGTTGGGAAATTGCCAATTAAGCATGAAAAGTGAAAATGTGAAACTAACCTGAATTTCGCAATGTATATTCGCAATGTATATTCAGGTTCCCCACAGGTTGGGGAACCCAAAAAACAATGTCTTTTCCATATCCAACCTCTCTCTGAAAAGAGAGAGGCTTAGATTGCATTTGTTGGGAAATTGCCAATTAAGCATGAAATTGCCAATTAAGCATGAAAAGTGAAAATGTGAAACTGACCTGAATTTCGCAATGTATACATATATTCAGGTTCCCCACAGGTTGGGGAACCCAAAAAACAATGTCTTTTCCAGATCCAACCTCTCTCTGAAAAGAGAGAGGCTTAGATTGCATTTGTTGGGAAATTGCCAATTAAGCATGAAAAGTGAAAATGTGAAACTGACCTGAATTTCGCAATGTATATATATATTCAGGTTCCCCACAGGTTGGGGAACCCAAAAAACAATGTCTTTTCCAGATCCAACCTCTCCCTTAAAAGTTAGGCCTCGGCTTAATTGCATTAGTTGGAAAATTGCCAATTAAGCATGAAAAGTGAAAATGTGAAACTGACCTGAATTTCGCAATGTATACATATATTCAGGTTCCCCACAGGATGGGGAACTCGAAAAACCATGTTTTTTCCGGATCCGATCTCTCCCTGAAAAGTTACCCCTTGGCTTAGATTGCATTTGTTGGAAAATTGCCAATTAAGCATGAAAAGTGAAAATGTTCCCACAGGTTAGGGAACCCGAAAAACCATGCTTTTTCCTGATCCGACCTTTCCCTCATAAGTTAGGCCTCGGCCTAGATTCCATTTGCTGCAAAATAGCCAATTAGGCATGAAAAGTCAAAATGTGAAACTGACTTCAAATTCAAAATGTATACATATATTCAGGTTCCCCATAGGTTGGGGAACCCAAAAAACAATGTCTTTTCCAGATCCAACCTCTCTCTGAAAAGTTACCCCTTGGCTTAGATAGCATGAAAAGTTAGGCCTCGGCTTAATTGCATTAGTTGGAAAATTGCCAATTAAGCATGAAAAGTGAAAATGTGAAACTGACCTGAATTTCGCAATGTATACATATATTCAGGTTCCCCACAGGTTGGGGAACCCGAAAAACCATGTTTTTTCTGGATCAGACCTTTCCCTCATAAGTTAGGCCTCGGCCTAGATTCCATTTGCTGCAAAATAGCCAATTAGGCATGAAAAGTCAAAATGTGAAACTGACTTCAAATTCAAAATGTATACATATATTCAGGTTCCCCACAGGTTGGGGAACCCAAAAAACAATGTCTTTTCAGATCCAACCTCTCCCTGAAAAGTTAGGCCTCGGCCTAGATTGCATTTGTTGGGAAATTGCCAATTAAGCATGAAAAGTGAAAATGTGAAACTGACCTGAATTTCGCAATGTATACATATATTCAGGTTCCCCACAGGTTAGGGAACCTGAAAAACCATGTTTTTTCTGGATCCGACCTCTCCCTCATAAATTAGGCCTCGGCCTAGATTCCATTTGCTGCAAAATAGCCAATTAGGCATGAAAGGTGAAAATGTGAAACTGACCTCAAATTCGAAATGTATACATATATTCAGGTTCCCCACAGGTTCGGGAACCCAAAAAACAATGTCTTTTCCAGATCCAACCTCTCCCTGAAAAGTTAGGCCTCGGCTTAATTGCATTAGTTGGAAAATTGCCAATTAAGCATGAAAAGTGAAAATGTGAAACTGACCTGAATTTCGCAATGTATACATATATTCAGGTTCCCCACAGGATGGGGAACTCGAAAAACCATGTTTTTTCCGGATCCGATCTCTCCCTGAAAAGTTACCCCTTGGCTTAGATTGCATTTGTTGGAAAATTGCCAATTAAGCATGAAAAGTGAAAATGTGAAACTGACCTGAATTTCGCAATGTATACATATATTCAGGTTCCCCACAGGTTAGGGAACCCGAAAAACCATGCTTTTTCCTGATCCGACCTCTCCCTCATAAGTTAGGCCTCGGCCTAGATTCCATTTGCTGCAAAATAGCCAATTAGGCATGAAAAGTCAAAATGTGAAACTGACTTCAAATTCAAAATGTATACATATATTCAGGTTGCCCATAGGTTGGGGAACCCAAAAAACAATGTCTTTTCCGGATCCAACCTCTCTCTGAAAAGTTACCCCTTGGCTTAGATTGCATTTGTTGGGAAATTGCCAATTAAGCATGAAAAGTGAAAATGTGAAACTGACCTGAATTTCGCAATGTATACATATATTCAGGTTCCCCACAGGTTGGGGAACTCAAAAAACAATGTCTTTTCCAGATCTGACCTCTCCCTGAAAAGTTAGGCCTCGGCTTAATTGCATTAGTTGGAAAATTGCCAATTAAGCATGAAAAGTGAAAATGTGAAACTGACCTGAATTTCGCAATGTATACATATATTCAGGTTCCCCACAGGTTGGGGAACCCGAAAAACCATGTTTTTTCCGGATCAGACCTTTCCCTCATAAGTTAGGCCTCGGCCTAGATTCCATTTGCTGCAAAATAGCCAATTAGGCATGAAAAGTGAAAAAGTGAAACTGACCTCAAATTCGAAATGTATACATAGATTCAGCTTCCCCACAAGTTGGGGAACCCGAAAAAGCATGTCTTTTCCGGATCCAACCTCTCTCTGAAAAGTTACCCCTTGGCTTAGATTGCATTTGTTGGGAAATTGCCAATTAAGCATGAAAGGTGAAAATGTGAAACTGACCTCAAATTTGAAATGTATACATATATTCAGGTTCCCCACAGGTTGGAGAACCCAAAAAACAATGTCTTTTCCAGATCCAACCTCTCCCTGAAAAGTTAGGCCTCGGCTTAATTGCATTAGTTGGAAAATTGCCAATTAAGCATGAAAAGTGAAAATGTGAAACTGACCTGAATTTCGCAATGTATACATATATTCAGGTTCCCCACAGGATGGGGAACTCGAAAAACCATGTTTTTTCCGGATCCGATCTCTCCCTGAAAAGTTACCCCTTGGCTTAGATTGCATTTGTTGGAAAATTGCCAATTAGGCATGAAAAGTCAAAATGTGAAACTGACTTCAAATTCAAAATGTATACATATATTCAGGTTCCCCACAGGTTGGGGAACTCGAAAAACCATGTTTTTTCCGGATCCGATCTCTCCCTGAAAAGTTACCCCTTGGCTTAGATTGCATTAGTTGGAAAATTGCCAATTAAGCATGAAAAGTGAAAATGTGAAACTGACTTCAAATTCAAAATGTATACATATATTCAGGTTCCTCACAGGTTGGGGAACCCAAAAAACAATGTCTTTTCCAGATCCAACCTCTCTCTTAAAAGTTACCCCTTGGCTTAGATTGCATTTGTTGGGAAATTGCCAATTAAGCATGAAAAGTGAAAATGTGAAACTGACCTGAATTTCGCAATGCATACATATATTCAGGTTCCCCACAGGTTAGGGAACCCGAAAAACCATGTTTTTTCTGGATCCGACCTCTCCCTCATAAGTTAGGCCTCGGCCTAGATTCCATTTGCTGCAAAATAGCCAATTAGGCATGAAAGGTGAAAATGTGAAACTGACCTCAAATTCGAAATGTATACATATATTCAGGTTCCCCACAGGTTGGGGAACCCAAAAAACAATGTCTTTTCCATATCCAACCTCTCCCTGAAAAGTTAGGCCTCGGCTTAATTGCATTAGTTGGAAAATTGCCAATTAAGCATGAAAAGTGAAAATGTGAAACTGACCTGAATTTCGCAATGTATACATATATTCAGGTTCCCCACAGGTTGGGGAACCCGAAAAACCATGTTTTTTCCGGATCAGACCTTTCCCTCATAAGTTAGGCCTCGGCCTAGATTCCATTTGCTGCAAAATAGCCAATTAGGCATGAAAAGTGAAAATGTGAAACTGACCTCAAATTCGAAATGTATACATAGATTCAGCTTCCCCACAAGTTGGGGAACCCGAAAAAGCATGTCTTTACCGGATCCAACCTCTCCCTGAAAAGTTACGCCTCGGCTTAGATTGCATTTGTTGGGAAATAGTGAATAAAGCATGAAAAGTGAAAATGTGAAACTGACCTAAATTCTACTGACCTCAAATTCGAAAAGTATACATATATTCAGGTTCCTCACAGGTTGGGGAAACTGAAAAAACATGTCTTTACCGAATGCAACCTCTCCCTCATAAGTTAGGCCTCGGCCTAGATTCCATTTGCTGCAAAATAGCCAATTAGGCATGAAAAGTCAAAATGTGAAACTGACTTCAAATTCAAAATGTATACATATATTCAGGTTCCCCACAGGTTGGGGAACCCAAAAAACAAGGTCTTTTCCAGATCCAACCTCTCTCTGAAAAGTTACCCCTTGGCTTAGATTGCATTTGTTGGGAAATTGCCAATTAAGCATGAAAAGTGAAAATGTGAAACTGACCTGAATTTCGCAATGCATACATATATTCAGGTTCCCCACAGGTTAGGGAACCCGAAAAACCAGGTTTTTTCTGGATCCGACCTCTCCCTCATAAGTTAGGCCTCGGCCTAGATTCCATTTGCTGCAAAATAGCCAATTAGGCATGAAAGGTGAAAATGTGAAACTGACCTCAAATTCGAAATGTATAAATATATTCAGGTTCCCCACAGGTTGGGGAACCCAAAAAAACAATGTCTTTTCCATATCCAACCTCTCCCTGAAAAGTTAGGCCTCGGCTTAATTGCATTAGTATACATATATTCAGGTTCGAAATGTATAAATATATTCAGGTTCCCCACAGGTTGGGGAACCCAAAAAACAATGTCTTTTCCATATCCAACCTCTCTCTGAAAAGAGAGAGGCTTAGATTGCATTTGTTGGGAAATTGCCAATTAAGCATGAAAAGTGAAAATGTGAAACTAACCTGAATTTCGCAATGTATATTCGCAATGTATATTCAGGTTCCCCACAGGTTGGGGAACCCAAAAAACAATGTCTTTTCCATATCCAACCTCTCTCTGAAAAGAGAGAGGCTTAGATTGCATTTGTTGGGAAATTGCCAATTAAGCATGAAATTGCCAATTAAGCATGAAAAGTGAAAATGTGAAACTGACCTGAATTTCGCAATGTATACATATATTCAGGTTCCCCACAGGTTGGGGAACCCAAAAAACAATGTCTTTTCCAGATCCAACCTCTCTCTGAAAAGAGAGAGGCTTAGATTGCATTTGTTGGGAAATTGCCAATTAAGCATGAAAAGTGAAAATGTGAAACTGACCTGAATTTCGCAATGTATATATATATTCAGGTTCCCCACAGGTTGGGGAACCCAAAAAACAATGTCTTTTCCAGATCCAACCTCTCCCTTAAAAGTTAGGCCTCGGCTTAATTGCATTAGTTGGAAAATTGCCAATTAAGCATGAAAAGTGAAAATGTGAAACTGACCTGAATTTCGCAATGTATACATATATTCAGGTTCCCCACAGGATGGGGAACTCGAAAAACCATGTTTTTTCCGGATCCGATCTCTCCCTGAAAAGTTACCCCTTGGCTTAGATTGCATTTGTTGGAAAATTGCCAATTAAGCATGAAAAGTGAAAATGTGAAACTGACCTGAATTTCGCAATGCATACATATATTCAGGTTCCCCACAGGTTGGGGAACCCGAAAAACCATGTTTTTTCCGGATCAGATCTTTCCCTCATAAGTTAGGCCTCGGCCTAGATTCCATTTGCTGCAAAATAGCCAATTAGGCATGAAAAGTGAAAATGTGAAACTGACCTCAAATTCGAAATGTATACATAGATTCAGCTTCCCCACAAGTTGGGGAACCCGAAAAAACATGTCTTTACCGGATCCAACCTCTCCCTGAAAAGTTACGCCTCGGCTTAGATTGCATTTGTTGGGAAATAGTGAATAAAGCATGAAAAGTGAAAATGTGAAACTGACCTCAAATTCTACTGACCTCAAATTCGAAAAGTATACATATATTCAGGTTCCTCACAGGTTGGGGAAACTGAAAAAACATGTCTTTACCGGATGCAACCTCTCCATCATAAGTTAGGCCTCGGCCTAGATTCCATTTGCTGCAAAATAGCCAATTAGGCATGAAAAGTCAAAATGGGAAACTGACTTCAAATTCAAAATGTATACATATATTCAGGTTCCCCACAGGTTGGGGAACCCAAAAAACAATGTCTTTTCCAGATCCAACCTCTCTCTGAAAAGTTACACCTTGGCTTAGATTGCATTTGTTGGGAAATTGCCAATTAAGCATGAAAGGTGAAAATGTGAAACTGACCTGAATTTCACAATGTATACATATATTCAGGTTCCCCACAGGTTGGGGAACCCAAAAAACAATGTCTTTTCCAGATCCAACCTCTCTCTGAAAAGTTACCCCTTGGCTTAGATTGCATTTGCTGCAAAATAGCCAATTAGGCATGAAAAGTCAAAATGTGAAACTGACTTCAAATTCAAAATATATACATATATTCAGGTTCCCCACAGGTTGGGGAACCCAAAAAACAATGTCTTTTCCAGATCCAACCTCTCTCTGAAAAGTTACCCCTTGGCTTAGATTGCATTTGTTGGGAAATTGCCAATTAAGCATGAAAAGTGAAAATGTGAAACTGACCTGAATTTCGCAATGTATACATATATTCAGGTTCCCCACAGGTTGGGGAACCCAAAAAACAATGTCTTTTCCAGATCCAACCTCTCTCTGAAAAGTTACCCCTTGGCTTAGATTGCATTTGTTGGGAAATTGCCAATTAAGCATGAAAAGTGAAAATGTGAAACTGACCTGAATTTCGCAATGTATACATATATTCAGGTTCCCCACAGGTTAGGGAACCCGAAAAACCATGTTTTTTTCCGGATCAGACCTTTCCCTCATAAGTTAGGCCTCGGCCTAGATTCCATTTGCTGCAAAATAGCCAATTAGGCATGAAAAGTGAAAATGTGAAACTGACCTCAAATTCGAAATGTATACATAGATTCAGCTTCCCCACAAGTTGGGGAACCCGAAAAAACATGTCTTTACCGGATCCAACCTCTCCCTGAAAAGTTACCCCTTGGCTTAGATTGCATTTGTTGGAAAATTGCCAATTAAGCATGAAAAGTGAAAATGTGAAACTGACCTGAATTTCGCAATGTATACATATATTCAGGTTCCCCACAGGTTGGGGAACTCAAAAAACAATGTCTTTTCCAGATCCAACCTCTCCCTGAAAAGTTAGGCCTCGACTTAATTGCATTAGTTGGAAAATTGCCAATTAAGCATGAAAAGTGAAAATGTGAAACTGACCTGAATTTCGCAATGTATACATATTATTCAGGTTCCCCACAGGTTGGGGAACCCGAAAAACCATGCTTTTTCCTGATCCGACCTCTCCCTCATAAGTTAGGCCTCGGCCTAGATTCCATTTGCTGCAAAATAGCCAATTAGGCATGAAAAGTCAAAATGTGAAACTGACTTCAAATTCAAAATGTATACATATATTCAGGTTGCCCATAGGTTGGGGAACCCAAAAAACAATGTCTTTTCCGGATCCAACCTCTCTCTGAAAAGTTACCCCTTGGCTTAGATTGCATTTGTTGGGAAATTGCCAATTAAGCATGAAAAGTGAAAATGTGAAACTGACCTGAATTTCGCAATGTATACATATATTCAGGTTCCCCACAGGTTGGGGAACTCAAAAAACAATGTCTTTTCCAGATCTGACCTCTCCCTGAAAAGTTAGGCCTCGGCTTAATTGCATTAGTTGGAAAATTGCCAATTAAGCATGAAAAGTGAAAATGTGAAACTGACCTGAATTTCGCAATGTATACATATATTCAGGTTCCCCACAGGTTGGGGAACCCGAAAAACCATGTTTTTTCCGGATCAGACCTTTCCCTCATAAGTTAGGCCTCGGCCTAGATTCCATTTGCTGCAAAATAGCCAATTAGGCATGAAAAGTGAAAAAGTGAAACTGACCTCAAATTCGAAATGTATACATAGATTCAGCTTCCCCACAAGTTGGGGAACCCGAAAAAGCATGTCTTTTCCGGATCCAACCTCTCTCTGAAAAGTTACCCCTTGGCTTAGATTGCATTTGTTGGGAAATTGCCAATTAAGCATGAAAGGTGAAAATGTGAAACTGACCTCAAATTTGAAATGTATACATATATTCAGGTTCCCCACAGGTTGGAGAACCCAAAAAACAATGTCTTTTCCAGATCCAACCTCTCCCTGAAAAGTTAGGCCTCGGCTTAATTGCATTAGTTGGAAAATTGCCAATTAAGCATGAAAAGTGAAAATGTGAAACTGACCTGAATTTCGCAATGTATACATATATTCAGGTTCCCCACAGGATGGGGAACTCGAAAAACCATGTTTTTTCCGGATCCGATCTCTCCCTGAAAAGTTACCCCTTGGCTTAGATTGCATTTGTTGGAAAATTGCCAATTAGGCATGAAAAGTCAAAATGTGAAACTGACTTCAAATTCAAAATGTATACATATATTCAGGTTCCCCACAGGTTGGGGAACTCGAAAAACCATGTTTTTTCCGGATCCGATCTCTCCCTGAAAAGTTACCCCTTGGCTTAGATTGCATTAGTTGGAAAATTGCCAATTAAGCATGAAAAGTGAAAATGTGAAACTGACTTCAAATTCAAAATGTATACATATATTCAGGTTCCTCACAGGTTGGGGAACCCAAAAAACAATGTCTTTTCCAGATCCAACCTCTCTCTTAAAAGTTACCCCTTGGCTTAGATTGCATTTGTTGGGAAATTGCCAATTAAGCATGAAAAGTGAAAATGTGAAACTGACCTGAATTTCGCAATGCATACATATATTCAGGTTCCCCACAGGTTAGGGAACCCGAAAAACCATGTTTTTTCTGGATCCGACCTCTCCCTCATAAGTTAGGCCTCGGCCTAGATTCCATTTGCTGCAAAATAGCCAATTAGGCATGAAAGGTGAAAATGTGAAACTGACCTCAAATTCGAAATGTATACATATATTCAGGTTCCCCACAGGTTGGGGAACCCAAAAAACAATGTCTTTTCCATATCCAACCTCTCCCTGAAAAGTTAGGCCTCGGCTTAATTGCATTAGTTGGAAAATTGCCAATTAAGCATGAAAAGTGAAAATGTGAAACTGACCTGAATTTCGCAATGTATACATATATTCAGGTTCCCCACAGGTTGGGGAACCCGAAAAACCATGTTTTTTCCGGATCAGACCTTTCCCTCATAAGTTAGGCCTCGGCCTAGATTCCATTTGCTGCAAAATAGCCAATTAGGCATGAAAAGTGAAAATGTGAAACTGACCTCAAATTCGAAATGTATACATAGATTCAGCTTCCCCACAAGTTGGGGAACCCGAAAAAGCATGTCTTTACCGGATCCAACCTCTCCCTGAAAAGTTACGCCTCGGCTTAGATTGCATTTGTTGGGAAATAGTGAATAAAGCATGAAAAGTGAAAATGTGAAACTGACCTAAATTCTACTGACCTCAAATTCGAAAAGTATACATATATTCAGGTTCCTCACAGGTTGGGGAAACTGAAAAAACATGTCTTTACCGAATGCAACCTCTCCCTCATAAGTTAGGCCTCGGCCTAGATTCCATTTGCTGCAAAATAGCCAATTAGGCATGAAAAGTCAAAATGTGAAACTGACTTCAAATTCAAAATGTATACATATATTCAGGTTCCCCACAGGTTGGGGAACCCAAAAAACAAGGTCTTTTCCAGATCCAACCTCTCTCTGAAAAGTTACCCCTTGGCTTAGATTGCATTTGTTGGGAAATTGCCAATTAAGCATGAAAAGTGAAAATGTGAAACTGACCTGAATTTCGCAATGCATACATATATTCAGGTTCCCCACAGGTTAGGGAACCCGAAAAACCAGGTTTTTTCTGGATCCGACCTCTCCCTCATAAGTTAGGCCTCGGCCTAGATTCCATTTGCTGCAAAATAGCCAATTAGGCATGAAAGGTGAAAATGTGAAACTGACCTCAAATTCGAAATGTATAAATATATTCAGGTTCCCCACAGGTTGGGGAACCCAAAAAAACAATGTCTTTTCCATATCCAACCTCTCCCTGAAAAGTTAGGCCTCGGCTTAATTGCATTAGTATACATATATTCAGGTTCGAAATGTATAAATATATTCAGGTTCCCCACAGGTTGGGGAACCCAAAAAACAATGTCTTTTCCATATCCAACCTCTCTCTGAAAAGAGAGAGGCTTAGATTGCATTTGTTGGGAAATTGCCAATTAAGCATGAAAAGTGAAAATGTGAAACTAACCTGAATTTCGCAATGTATATTCGCAATGTATATTCAGGTTCCCCACAGGTTGGGGAACCCAAAAAACAATGTCTTTTCCATATCCAACCTCTCTCTGAAAAGAGAGAGGCTTAGATTGCATTTGTTGGGAAATTGCCAATTAAGCATGAAATTGCCAATTAAGCATGAAAAGTGAAAATGTGAAACTGACCTGAATTTCGCAATGTATACATATATTCAGGTTCCCCACAGGTTGGGGAACCCAAAAAACAATGTCTTTTCCAGATCCAACCTCTCTCTGAAAAGAGAGAGGCTTAGATTGCATTTGTTGGGAAATTGCCAATTAAGCATGAAAAGTGAAAATGTGAAACTGACCTGAATTTCGCAATGTATATATATATTCAGGTTCCCCACAGGTTGGGGAACCCAAAAAACAATGTCTTTTCCAGATCCAACCTCTCCCTTAAAAGTTAGGCCTCGGCTTAATTGCATTAGTTGGAAAATTGCCAATTAAGCATGAAAAGTGAAAATGTGAAACTGACCTGAATTTCGCAATGTATACATATATTCAGGTTCCCCACAGGATGGGGAACTCGAAAAACCATGTTTTTTCCGGATCCGATCTCTCCCTGAAAAGTTACCCCTTGGCTTAGATTGCATTTGTTGGAAAATTGCCAATTAAGCATGAAAAGTGAAAATGTGAAACTGACCTGAATTTCGCAATGCATACATATATTCAGGTTCCCCACAGGTTGGGGAACCCGAAAAACCATGTTTTTTCCGGATCAGATCTTTCCCTCATAAGTTAGGCCTCGGCCTAGATTCCATTTGCTGCAAAATAGCCAATTAGGCATGAAAAGTGAAAATGTGAAACTGACCTCAAATTCGAAATGTATACATAGATTCAGCTTCCCCACAAGTTGGGGAACCCGAAAAAACATGTCTTTACCGGATCCAACCTCTCCCTGAAAAGTTACGCCTCGGCTTAGATTGCATTTGTTGGGAAATAGTGAATAAAGCATGAAAAGTGAAAATGTGAAACTGACCTCAAATTCTACTGACCTCAAATTCGAAAAGTATACATATATTCAGGTTCCTCACAGGTTGGGGAAACTGAAAAAACATGTCTTTACCGGATGCAACCTCTCCATCATAAGTTAGGCCTCGGCCTAGATTCCATTTGCTGCAAAATAGCCAATTAGGCATGAAAAGTCAAAATGGGAAACTGACTTCAAATTCAAAATGTATACATATATTCAGGTTCCCCACAGGTTGGGGAACCCAAAAAACAATGTCTTTTCCAGATCCAACCTCTCTCTGAAAAGTTACACCTTGGCTTAGATTGCATTTGTTGGGAAATTGCCAATTAAGCATGAAAGGTGAAAATGTGAAACTGACCTGAATTTCACAATGTATACATATATTCAGGTTCCCCACAGGTTGGGGAACCCAAAAAACAATGTCTTTTCCAGATCCAACCTCTCTCTGAAAAGTTACCCCTTGGCTTAGATTGCATTTGCTGCAAAATAGCCAATTAGGCATGAAAAGTCAAAATGTGAAACTGACTTCAAATTCAAAATATATACATATATTCAGGTTCCCCACAGGTTGGGGAACCCAAAAAACAATGTCTTTTCCAGATCCAACCTCTCTCTGAAAAGTTACCCCTTGGCTTAGATTGCATTTGTTGGGAAATTGCCAATTAAGCATGAAAAGTGAAAATGTGAAACTGACCTGAATTTCGCAATGTATACATATATTCAGGTTCCCCACAGGTTGGGGAACCCAAAAAACAATGTCTTTTCCAGATCCAACCTCTCTCTGAAAAGTTACCCCTTGGCTTAGATTGCATTTGTTGGGAAATTGCCAATTAAGCATGAAAAGTGAAAATGTGAAACTGACCTGAATTTCGCAATGTATACATATATTCAGGTTCCCCACAGGTTAGGGAACCCGAAAAACCATGTTTTTTTCCGGATCAGACCTTTCCCTCATAAGTTAGGCCTCGGCCTAGATTCCATTTGCTGCAAAATAGCCAATTAGGCATGAAAAGTGAAAATGTGAAACTGACCTCAAATTCGAAATGTATACATAGATTCAGCTTCCCCACAAGTTGGGGAACCCGAAAAAACATGTCTTTACCGGATCCAACCTCTCCCTGAAAAGTTACCCCTTGGCTTAGATTGCATTTGTTGGAAAATTGCCAATTAAGCATGAAAAGTGAAAATGTGAAACTGACCTGAATTTCGCAATGTATACATATATTCAGGTTCCCCACAGGTTGGGGAACCCAAAAAACAATGTCTTTTCCAGATCCAACCTCTCTCTGAAAAGTTACCCCTTGGCTTAGATTGCATTTGTTGGGAAATTGCCAATTAAGCATGAAAAGTGAAAATGTGAAACTGACCTGAATTTCGCAATGTATACATATATTCAGGTTCCCCACAGGTTGGGGAACTCAAAAAACAATGTCTTTTCCAGATCCAACCTCTCCCTGAAAAGTTAGGCCTCGACTTAATTGCATTAGTTGGAAAATTGCCAATTAAGCATGAAAAGTGAAAATGTGAAACTGACCTGAATTTCGCAATGTATACATATTATTCAGGTTCCCCACAGGTTGGGGAACCCGAAAAACCATGCTTTTTCCTGATCCGACCTCTCCCTCATAAGTTAGGCCTCGGCCTAGATTCCATTTGCTGCAAAATAGCCAATTAGGCATGAAAAGTCAAAATGTGAAACTGACTTCAAATTCAAAATGTATACATATATTCAGGTTGCCCATAGGTTGGGGAACCCAAAAAACAATGTCTTTTCCGGATCCAACCTCTCTCTGAAAAGTTACCCCTTAGCTTAGATTGCATTTGTTGAGAAATTGCCAATTAAACATGAAAAGTGAAAATGTGAAACTGACCTGAATTTCGCAATGTATACATATATTCAGGTTCCCCACAGGTTGGGGAACTCAAAAAACAATGTCTTTTCCAGATCCAACCTCTCCCTGAAAAGTTAGGCCTCGACTTAATTGCATTAGTTGGAAAATTGCCAATTAAGCATGAAAAGTGAAAATGTGAAACTGACCTGAATTTCGCAATGTATACATATATTCAGGTTCCCCACAGGTTGGGGAACCCGCAAAACCATGTTTTTTCCGGATCAGACCTTTCCCTCATAAGTTAGGCCTCGGCCTAGATTCCATTTGCTGCAAAATAGCCAATTAGGCATGAAAAGTGAAAATGTGAAACTGACCTCAAATTCGAAATGTATACATAGATTCAGCTTCCCCACAAGTTGGGGAACCCGAAAAAACATGTCTTTACCGGATCCAACCTCTCCCTGAAAAGTTATGCCTCGGCTTAGATTGCATTTGTTGGGAAATAGTGAATAAAGCATGAAAAGTGAAAATGTGAAACTGACCTCAAATTCTACTGACCTCAAATTCGAAAAGTATACATGTATTCAGGATCCTCACAGGTTGGGGAAACTGAAAAAACATGTCTTTACCGGATGCAACCTCTCCATCATAAGTTAGGCCTTGGCCTAGATTCCATTTGCTGCAAAATAGCCAATTAGGCATGAAAAGTCAAAATGTGAAACTGACTTCAAATTCAAAATATATACATATATTCAGGTTCCCCACAGGTTGGGGAACCCAAAAAACAATGTCTTTTCCAGATCCAACCTCTCTCTGAAAAGTTACCCCTTGGCTTAGATTGCATTTGTTGGGAAATTGCCAATTAAGCATGAAAAGTGAAAATGTGAAACTGACCTGAATTTCGCAATGTATACATATATTCAGGTTCCCCACAGGTTGGGGAACCCAAAAAACAATGTCTTTTCCAGATCCAACCTCTCTCTGAAAAGTTACCCCTTGGCTTAGATTGCATTTGTTGGAAAATTGCCAATTAAGCATGAAAAGTGAAAATGTGAAACTGACCTGAATTTCACAATGCATACATATATTCAGGTTCCCCACAGGTTGGGGAACCCGAAAAACCATGTTTTTTCCAGATCAGACCTTTCCCTCATAAGTTAGGCCTCGGCCTAGATTCCATTTGCTGCAAAATAGCCAATTAGACATGAAAAGTGAAAATGTGAAACTGACCTCAAATTCGAAATGTATACATAGATTCAGCTTCCCCACAGGTTGGGGAACCCAAAAAACAATGTCTTTTCCAGATCCAACCTCTCTCTGAAAAGTTACCCCTTGGCTTAGATTGCATTTGTTGGGAAATAGTGAATAAAGCATGAAAAGTGAAAATGTGAAACTGACCTGAATTTCGCAATGTATACATATATTCAGGTTCCCCACAGGTTGGGGAACCCAAACAACAATGTCTTTTCCAGATCCAACCTCTCTCTGAAAAGTTACCCCTTGGCTTAGATTGCATTTGTTCGGAAATTGCCAATTAAGCATGAAAAGTGAAAATGTGAAACTGACCTGAATTTCGCAATGTATACATATATTCAGGTTCCCCACAGGTTAGGGAACCCGAAAAACCATGTTTTTTCCGGATCAGACCTTTCCCTCATAAGTTAGGCCTCGGCCTAGATTCCATTTGCTGCAAAATAGCCAATTAGGCATGAAAAGTGAAAATGTGAAACTGACCTCAAATTCGAAATGTATACATAGATTCAGCTTCCCCACAAGTTGGGGGACCCGAAAAAACATGTCTTTACCGGATCCAACCTCTCCCTGAAAAGTTACCCCTTGGCTTAGATTGCATTTGTTGGAAAATTGCCAATTAAGCATGAAAAGTGAAAATGAGAAACTGACCTGAATTTCGCAATGTATACATATATTCAGGTTCCCCACAGGTTGGGGAACTCGAAAAACCATGTTTTTTCCGGATCCGATCTCTCCCTGAAAAGTTACCCCTTGGCTTAGATTGCATTTGTTGGAAAATTGCCAATAAAGCATGAAAAGTGAAAATGTGAAACTGACCTGAATTTCGCAATGCATACATATATTCAGGTTCCCCACAGGTTGGGGAACCCGAAAAACCATGTTTTTTCCAGATCAGACCTTTCCCTCATAAGTTAGGCCTCGGCCTAGATTCCATTTGCTGCAAAATAGCCAATTAGACATGAAAAGTGAAAATGTGAAACTGACCTCAAATTCGAAATGTATACATAGATTCAGCTTCCCCACAGGTTGGGGAACCCAAAAAACAATGTCTTTTCCAGATCCAACCTCTCCCTGAAAAGTTACCCCTTGGCTTAGATTGCATTTGTTGGAAAATTGCCAATTAAGCATGAAAAGTGAAAATGTGAAACTGACCTGAATTTCGCAATGTATACATATATTCAGGTTCCCCACAGGTTGGGGAACTCAAAAAACAATGTCTTTTCCAGATCCAACCTCTCCCTGAAAAGTTAGGCCTCGGCTTAATTGCATTAGTTGGAAAATTGCCAATTAAGCATGAAAAGTGAAAATGTGAAACTGACCTGAATTTCGCAATGTATACATATATTCAGGTTCCCCACAGGTTGGGGAACCCGAAAAACCATGCTTTTTCCTGATCCGACCTCTCCCTCATAAGTTAGGCCTCGGCCTAGATTCCATTTGCTGCAAAATAGCCAATTAGGCATGAAAAGTCAAAATGTGAAACTGACCTCAAATTCGAAATGTATACATAGATTCAGCTTCCCGACAAGTTGGGGAACCCAAAAAACAATGTCTTTTCCAGATCCAACATCTCTCTGAAAAGTTACCCCTTGGCTTAGATTGCATTTGTTGGGAAATTGCCAATTAAGCATGAAAAGTGAAAATGTGAAACTGACCTGAATTTCGCAATGTATACATATATTCAGGTTCCCCACAGGTTGGGGAACCCAAAAAACAATGTCTTTTCCAGATCCAACCTCTCTCTGAAAAGTTACCCCTTGGCTTAGATTGCATTTGTTGGGAAATTGCCAATTAAGCATGAAAAGTGAAAATGTGAAACTGACCTGAATTTCGCAATGTATACATATATTCAAGTTCCCCACAGGTTAGGGAACCCGAAAAACCATGTTTTTTCCGGATCAGACCTTTCCCTCATAAGTTAGGCCTCGGCCTAGATTCCATTTGCTGCAAAATAGCCAATTAGGCATGAAAAGTGAAAATGTGAAACTGACCTCAAATTCGAAATGTATACATAGATTCAGCTTCCCCACAAGTTGGGGAACTCGAAAAACCATGTTTTTTCCGGATCCGATCTCTCCCTGAAAAGTTACCCCTTGGCTTAGATTGCATTTGTTGGAAAATTGCCAATAAAGCATGAAAAGTGAAAATGTGAAACTGACCTGAATTTCGCAATGCATACATATATTCAGGTTCCCCACAGGTTGGGGAACCCGAAAAACCATGTTTTTTTCCAGATCAGACCTTTCCCTCATAAGTTAGGCCTCGGCCTAGATTCCATTTGCTGCAAAATAGCCAATTAGACATGAAAAGTGAAAATGTGAAACTGACCTCAAATTCGAAATGTATACATAGATTCAGCTTCCCCACAGGTTGGGGAACCCAAAAAACAATGTCTTTTCCAGATCCAACCTCTCCCTGAAAAGTTACCCCTTGGCTTAGATTGCATTTGTTGGAAAATTGCCAATTAAGCATGAAAAGTGAAAATGTGAAACTGACCTGAATTTCGCAATGTATACATATATTCAGGTTCCCCACAGGTTCGGGAACTCAAAAAACAATGTCTTTTCCAGATCCAACCTCTCCCTGAAAAGTTAGGCCTCGGCTTAATTGCATTAGTTGGAAAATTGCCAATTAAGCATGAAAAGTGAAAATGTGAAACTGACCTGAATTTCGCAATGTATACATATATTCAGGTTCCCCACAGGTTGGGGAACCCGGAAAACCATGCTTTTTCCTGATCCGACCTCTCCCTCATAAGTTAGGCCTCGGCCTAGATTCCATTTGCTGCAAAATAGCCAATTAGGCATGAAAAGTCAAAATGTGAAACTGACCTCAAATTCGAAATGTATACATAGATTCAGCTTCCTGACAAGTTGGGGAACCCAAAAAACAATGTCTTTTCCAGATCCAACATCTCTCTGAAAAGTTACCCCTTGGCTTAGATTGCATTTGTTGGAAAATTGCCAATTAAGCATGAAAAGTGAAAATGTGAAACTGACCTGAATTTCGCAATGTATACATATATTCAGGTTCCCCACAGGTTGGGGAACTCGAAAAACCATGTTTTTTCCGGATCCGATCTCTCCCTGAAAAGTTACCCCTTGGCTTAGATTGCATTTGTTGGAAAATTGCCAATAAAGCATGAAAAGTGAAAATGTGAAACTGACCTGAATTTCGCAATGCATACATATATTCAGGTTCCCCACAGGTTGGGGAACCCGAAAAACCATGTTTTTTCCAGATCAGACCTTTCCCTCATAAGTTAGGCCTCGGCCTAGATTCCATTTGCTGCAAAATAGCCAATTAGACATGAAAAGTGAAAATGTGAAACTGACCTCAAATTCGAAATGTATACATAGATTCAGCTTCCCCACAGGTTGGGGAACCCAAAAAACAATGTCTTTTCCAGATCCAACCTCTCCCTGAAAAGTTACCCCTTGGCTTAGATTGCATTTGTTGGAAAATTGCCAATTAAGCATGAAAAGTGAAAATGTGAAACTGACCTGAATTTCGCAATGTATACATATATTCAGGTTCCCCACAGGTTGGGGAACTCAAAAAACAATGTCTTTTCCAGATCCAACCTCTCCCTGAAAAGTTAGGCCTCGGCTTAATTGCATTAGTTGGAAAATTGCCAATTAAGCATGAAAAGTGAAAATGTGAAACTGACCTGAATTTCGCAATGTATACATATATTCAGGTTCCCCACAGGTTGGGGAACCCGGAAAACCATGCTTTTTCCTGATCCGACCTCTCCCTCATAAGTTAGGCCTCGGCCTAGATTCCATTTGCTGCAAAATAGCCAATTAGGCATGAAAAGTCAAAATGTGAAACTGACCTCAAATTCGAAATGTATACATAGATTCAGCTTCCCGACAAGTTGGGGAACCCAAAAAACAATGTCTTTTCCAGATCCAACATCTCTCTGAAAAGTTACCCCTTGGCTTAGATTGCATTTGTTGGGAAATTGCCAATTAAGCATGAAAAGTGAAAATGTGAAACTGACCTGAATTTCGCAATGTATACATATATTCAGGTTCCCCACAGGTTGGGGAACCCAAAAAACAATGTCTTTTCCAGATCCAACCTCTCTCTGAAAAGTTACCCATTGGCTTAGATTGCATTTGTTGGGAAATTGCCAATTAAGCATGAAAAGTGAAAATGTGAAACTGACCTGAATTTCGCAATGTATACATATATTCAAGTTCCCCACAGGTTAGGGAACCCGAAAAACCATGTTTTTTCCGGATCAGACCTTTCCCTCATAAGTTAGGCCTCGGCCTAGATTCCATTTGCTGCAAAATAGCCAATTAGGCATGAAAAGTGAAAATGTGAAACTGACCTCAAATTCGAAATGTATACATAGATTCAGCTTCCCCACAAGTTGGGGAACCCGAAAAAACATGTCTTTACCGGATCCAACCTCTCCCTGAAAAGTTACCCCTTGGCTTAGATTGCATTAGTTGGAAAATTGCCAATTAAGCATGAAAAGTGAAAATGTGAAACTGACCTGAATTTCGCAATGTATACATATATTCAGGTTCCCCACAGGTTGGGGAACTCGAAAAACCATGTTTTTTCCGGATCCGATCTCTCCCTGAAAAGTTACCCCTTGGCTTAGATTGCATTTGTTGGGAAATTGCCAATTAAGCATGAAAAGTGAAAATGTGAAACTGACCTGAATTTCGCAATGTATACATATATTCAGGTTCCCCACAGGTTGGGGAACTCAAAAAACAATGTCTTTTCCATATCCAACCTCTCCCTGAAAAGTTAGGCCTCGGCTTAATTGCATTAGTTGGAAAATTGCCAATTAAGCATGAAAAGTGAAAATGTGAAACTGACCTGAATTTCGCAATGTATACATATATTCAGGTTCCCCACAGGTTGGGGAACCCGAAAAACCATGCTTTTTCCTGATCCGACCTCTCCCTCATAAGTTAGGCCTCGGCCTAGATTCCATTTGCTGCAAAATAGCCAATTAGGCATGAAAAGTGAAAATGTGAAACTAACCTCAAATTCGAAATGTATACATAGATTCAGCTTCCCCACAGGTTGGGGAACCCAAAAAACAATGTCTTTTCCAGATCCAACCTCTCTCTGAAAAGTTACCCCTTGGCTTAGATTGCATTTGTTGGGAAATTGCCAATTAAGCATGAAAAGTGAAAATGTGAAACTGACCTGAATTTCGCAATGTATACATATATTCACGTTCCCCACAGGTTGGGGAACCCAAAAAACAATGTCTTTTCCAGATCCAACCTCTCTCTGAAAAGTTACCCCTTGGCTTAGATTGCATTTGTTGGGAAATTGCCAATTAAGCATGAAAAGTGAAAATGTGAAACTGACCTGAATTTCGCAATGTGTACATATATTCAGGTTCCCCACAGGTTGGGGAACCCGAAAAACCATGTTTTTTCCGGATCAGACCTTGCCCTCATAAGTTAGGCCTCGGCCTAGATTCCATTTGCTGCAAAATAGCCAATTAGGCATGAAAAGTGAAAATGTGAAACTGACCTCAAATTCGAAATGTATACATAGATTCAGCTTCCCCACAAGTTGGGGAACCCGAAAAACCATGTTTTTTCCGGATCAGACCTTGCCCTCATAAGTTAGGCCTCGGCCTAGATTCCATTTGCTGCAAAATAGCCAATTAGGCATGAAAAGTGAAAATGTGAAACTGACCTCAAATTCGAAATGTATACATAGATTCAGCTTCCCCACAAGTTGGGGAACCCGAAAAAACATGTCTTTACCGGATCCAACCTCTCCCTGAAAAGTTACCCCTTGGCTTAGATTGCATTTGTTGGAAAATTGCCAATTAAGCATGAAAAGTGAAAATGTGAAACTGACCTGAATTTCGCAATGTATACATATATTCAGGTTCCCCACAGGTTGGGGAACTCGAAAAACCATGTTTTTTCCGGATCCGATCTCTCCCTGAAAAGTTACCCCTTGGCTTAGATTGCATTTGTTGGAAAATTGCCAATTAAGCATGAAAAGTGAAAATGTGAAACTGACCTGAATTTCACAATGCATACATATATTCAGGTTCCCCACAGGTTGGGGAACCCGAAAAACCATGTTTTTTCCAGATCAGACCTTTCCCTCATAAGTTAGGCCTCGGCCTAGATTCCATTTGCTGCAAAATAGCCAATTAGACATGAAAAGTGAAAATGTGAAACTGACCTCAAATTCGAAATGTATACATAGATTCAGCTTCCCGACAAGTTGGGGAACCCAAAAAACAATGTCTTTTCCAGATCCAACATCTCTCTGAAAAGTTACCCCTTGGCTTAGATTGCATTTGTTGGGAAATTGCCAATTAAGCATGAAAAGTGAAAATGTGAAACTGACCTGAATTTCGCAATGTATACATATATTCAGGTTCCCCACAGGTTGGGGAACTCGAAAAACCATGTTTTTTCCGGATCCGATCTCTCCCTGAAAAGTTACCCCTTGGCTTAGATTGCATTTGTTGGAAAATTGCCAATAAAGCATGAAAAGTGAAAATGTGAAACTGACCTGAATTTCGCAATGCATACATATATTCAGGTTCCCCACAGGTTGGGGAACCCGAAAAACCATGTTTTTTCCAGATCAGACCTTTCCCTCATAAGTTAGGCCTCGGCCTAGATTCCATTTGCTGCAAAATAGCCAATTAGACATGAAAAGTGAAAATGTGAAACTGACCTCAAATTCGAAATGTATACATAGATTCAGCTTCCCGACAAGTTGGGGAACCCAAAAAACAATGTCTTTTCCAGATCCAACATCTCTCTGAAAAGTTACCCCTTGGCTTAGATTGCATTTGTTGGGAAATTGCCAATTAAGCATGAAAAGTGAAAATGTGAAACTGACCTGAATTTCGCAATGTATACATATATTCAGGTTCCCCACAGGTTGGGGAACTCGAAAAACCATGTTTTTTCCGGATCCGATCTCTCCCTGAAAAGTTACCCCTTGGCTTAGATTGCATTTGTTGGAAAATTGCCAATAAAGCATGAAAAGTGAAAATGTGAAACTGACCTGAATTTCACAATGCATACATATATTCAGGTTCCCCACAGGTTGGGGAACCCGAAAAACCATGTTTTTTCCAGATCAGACCTTTCCCTCATAAGTTAGGCCTCGGCCTAGATTCCATTTGCTGCAAAATAGCCAATTAGACATGAAAAGTGAAAATGTGAAACTGACCTCAAATTCGAAATGTATACATAGATTCAGCTTCCCGACAAGTTGGGGAACCCAAAAAACAATGTCTTTTCCAGATCCAACATCTCTCTGAAAAGTTACCCCTTGGCTTAGATTGCATTTGTTGGGAAATTGCCAATTAAGCATGAAAAGTGAAAATGTGAAACTGACCTGAATTTCGCAATGTATACATATATTCAGGTTCCCCACAGGTTGGGGAACCCGAAAAACCATGTTTTTTCCGGATCAGACCTTTCCCTCATAAGTTAGGCCTCGGCCTAGATTCCATTTGCTGCAAAATAGCCAATTAGGCATGAAAAGTGAAAATGTGAAACTAACCTCAAATTCGAAATGTATACATAGATTCAGCTTCCCCACAGGTTGGGGAACCCAAAAAACAATGTCTTTTCCAGATCCAACATCTCTCTGAAAAGTTACCCCTTGGCTTAGATTGCATTTGTTGGGAAATTGCCAATTAACCATGAAAAGTGAAAATGTGAAACTGACCTGAATTTCGCAATGTATACATATATTCAGGTTCCCCACAGGTTGGGGAACCCAAAAAACAATGTCTTTTCCAGATCCAACCTCTCTCTGAAAAGTTACCCCTTGGCTTAGATTGCATTTGTTGGGAAATTGCCAATTAACCATGAAAAGTGAAAATGTGAAACTGACCTGAATTTCGCAATGTATACATATATTCAGGTTCCCCACAGGTTAGGGAACCCGAAAAACCATGTTTTTTTCCGGATCAGACCTTTCCCTCATAAGTTAGGCCTCGGCCTAGATTCCATTTGCTGCAAAATAGCCAATTAGGCATGAAAAGTGAAAATGTGAAACTGACCTCAAATTCGAAATGTATACATAGATTCAGCTTCCCCACAAGTTGGGGAACCCGAAAAAACATGTCTTTACCGGATCCAACCTCTCCCTGAAAAGTTACCCCTTGGCTTAGATTGCATTTGTTGGAAAATTGCCAATTAAGCATGAAAAGTGAAAATGTGAAACTGACCTGAATTTCGCAATGTATACATATATTCAGGTTCCCCACAGGTTGGGGAACTCAAAAAACCATGTTTTTTCTGGATCCGATCTCTCCCTGAAAAGTTACCCCTTGGCTTAGATTGCATTTGTTGGAAAATTGCCAATAAAGCATGAAAAGTGAAAATGTGAAACTGACCTGAATTTCGCAATGCATACATATATTCAGGTTCCCCACAGGTTGGGGAACCCGAAAAACCATGTTTTTTCCGGATCAGACCTTTCCCTCATAAGTTAGGCCTCGGCCTAGATTCCATTTGCTGCAAAATAGCCAATTAGGCATGAAAAGTGAAAATGTGAAACTAACCTCAAATTCGAAATGTATACATAGATTCAGCTTCCCCACAAGTTGGGGAACCCGAAAAAATATGTCTTTACCGGATCCAACCTCTCCCTGAAAAGTTACGCCTCGGCTTAGATTGCATTTGTTGGGAAATAGTGAATAAAGCATGAAAAGTGAAAATGTGAAACTGACCTCAAATTCTACTGACCTCAAATTCGAAAAGTATACATATATTCAGGTTCCTCACAGGTTGGGGAAACTGAAAAAACATGTCTTTACCGGATGCAACCTCTCCCTCATACGTTAGGCCTCGGCCTAGATTCCATTTGCTGCAAAATAGCCAATTAGGCATGAAAAGTCAAAATGTGAAACTGACTTCAAATTCAACATGTATACATATATTCAGGTTCCCCACAGGTTGGCGAACCCAAAAAACAATGTCTTTTCCAGATCCAACCTCTCTCTGAAAAGTTACCCCTTGGCTTAGATTGCATTTGTTGGGAAATTGCCAATTAACCATGAAAAGTGAAAATGTGAAACTGACCTGAATTTCGCAATGTATACATATATTCAGGTTCCCCACAGGTTAGGGAACCCGAAAAACCATGTTTTTTTCCGGATCAGACCTTTCCCTCATAAGTTAGGCCTCGGCCTAGATTCCATTTGCTGCAAAATAGCCAATTAGGCATGAAAAGTGAAAATGTGAAACTGACCTCAAATTCGAAATGTATACATAGATTCAGCTTCCCCACAAGTTGGGGAACCCGAAAAAACATGTCTTTACCGGATCCAACCTCTCCCTGAAAAGTTACCCCTTGGCTTAGATTGCATTTGTTGGAAAATTGCCAATTAAGCATGAAAAGTGAAAATGTGAAACTGACCTGAATTTCGCAATGTATACATATATTCAGGTTCCCCACAGGTTGGGGAACTCAAAAAACCATGTTTTTTCCGGATCCGATCTCTCCCTGAAAAGTTACCCCTTGGCTTAGATTGCATTTGTTGGAAAATTGCCAATAAAGCATGAAAAGTGAAAATGTGAAACTGACCTGAATTTCGCAATGCATACATATATTCAGGTTCCCCACAGGTTGGGGAACCCGAAAAACCATGTTTTTTCCGGATCAGACCTTTCCCTCATAAGTTAGGCCTCGGCCTAGATTCCATTTGCTGCAAAATAGCCAATTAGGCATGAAAAGTGAAAATGTGAAACTAACCTCAAATTCGAAATGTATACATAGATTCAGCTTCCCCACAAGTTGGGGAACCCGAAAAAATATGTCTTTACCGGATCCAACCTCTCCCTGAAAAGTTACGCCTCGGCTTAGATTGCATTTGTTTGGAAATAGTGAATAAAGCATGAAAAGTGAAAATGTGAAACTGACCTCAAATTCTACTGACCTCAAATTCGAAAAGTATACATATATTCAGGTTCCTCACAGGTTGGGGAAACTGAAAAAACATGTCTTTACCGGATGCAACCTCTCCCTCATACGTTAGGCCTCGGCCTAGATTCCATTTGCTGCAAAATAGCCAATTAGGCATGAAAAGTCAAAATGTGAAACTGACTTCAAATTCAACATGTATACATATATTCAGGTTCCCCACAGGTTGGCGAACCCAAAAAAACAATGTCTTTTCCAGATCCAACCTCTCTCTGAAAAGTTACCCCTTGGCTTGGATTGCATTTGTTGGGAAATTGCCAATTAAGCATGAAAAGTGAAAATGTGAAACTGACCTGAATTTTGCAATGTATACATATATTCAGGTTCCCCACAGGTTAGGGAACCCGAAAAACCATGTTTTTTCCAGATCAGACCTTTCCCTCATAAGTTAGGCCTCGGCCTAGATTCCATTTGCTGCAAAATAGCCAATTAGACATGAAAAGTGAAAATGTGAAACTGACCTCAAATTCGAAATGTATACATAGATTCAGCTTCCCGACAAGTTGGGGAACCCAAAAAACAATGTCTTTTCCAGATCCAACATCTCTCTGAAAAGTTACCCCTTGGCTTAGATTGCATTTGTTGGGAAATTGCCAATTAAGCATGAAAAGTGAAAATGTGAAACTGACCTGAATTTCGCAATGTATACATATATTCAGGTTCCCCACAGGTTGGGGAACCCGAAAAACCATGTTTTTTCCGGATCAGACCTTTCCCTCATAAGTTAGGCCTCGGCCTAGATTCCATTTGCTGCAAAATAGCCAATTAGGCATGAAAAGTGAAAATGTGAAACTAACCTCAAATTCGAAATGTATACATAGATTCAGCTTCCCCACAGGTTGGGGAACCCAAAAAACAATGTCTTTTCCAGATCCAACCTCTCTCTGAAAAGTTACCCCTTGGCTTAGATTGCATTTGTTGGGAAATTGCCAATTAAGCATGAAAAGTGAAAATGTGAAACTGACCTGAATTTCGCAATGTATACATATATTCACGTTCCCCACAGGTTGGGGAACCCAAAAAACAATGTCTTTTCCAGATCCAACCTCTCTCTGAAAAGTTACCCCTTGGCTTAGATTGCATTTGTTGGGAAATTGCCAATTAAGCATGAAAAGTGAAAATGTGAAACTGACCTGAATTTCGCAATGTGTACATATATTCAGGTTCCCCACAGGTTGGGGAACTCGAAAAACCATGTTTTTTCCGGATCAGACCTTTCCCTCATAAGTTAGGCCTCGGCCTAGATTCCATTTGCTGCAAAATAGCCAATTAGGCATGAAAAGTGAAAATGTGAAACTGACCTCAAATTCGAAATGTATACATAGATTCAGCTTCCCCACAAGTTGGGGAACCCGAAAAAACATGTCTTTACCGGATCCAACCTCTCCCTGAAAAGTTACCCCTTGGCTTAGATTGCATTTGTTGGAAAATTGCCAATTAAGCATGAAAAGTGAAAATGTGAAACTGACCTGAATTTCGCAATGTATACATATATTCAGGTTCCCCACAGGTTGGGGAACTCGAAAAACCATGTTTTTTCCGGATCCGATCTCTCCCTGAAAAGTTACCCCTTGGCTTAGATTGCATTTGTTGGAAAATTGCCAATTAAGCATGAAAAGTGAAAATGTGAAACTGACCTGAATTTCACAATGCATACATATATTCAGGTTCCCCACAGGTTGGGGAACCCGAAAAACCATGTTTTTTCCAGATCAGACCTTTCCCTCATAAGTTAGGCCTCGGCCTAGATTCCATTTGCTGCAAAATAGCCAATTAGACATGAAAAGTGAAAATGTGAAACTGACCTCAAATTCGAAATGTATACATAGATTCAGCTTCCCGACAAGTTGGGGAACCCAAAAAACAATGTCTTTTCCAGATCCAACATCTCTCTGAAAAGTTACCCCTTGGCTTAGATTGCATTTGTTGGGAAATTGCCAATTAACCATGAAAAGTGAAAATGTGAAACTGACCTGAATTTCGCAATGTATACATATATTCAGGTTCCCCACAGGTTGGGGAACCCAAAAAACAATGTCTTTTCCAGATCCAACCTCTCTCTGAAAAGTTACCCCTTGGCTTAGATTGCATTTGTTGGGAAATTGCCAATTAACCATGAAAAGTGAAAATGTGAAACTGACCTGAATTTCGCAATGTATACATATATTCAGGTTCCCCACAGGTTAGGGAACCCGAAAAACCATGTTTTTTCCGGATCAGACCTTTCCCTCATAAGTTAGGCCTCGGCCTAGACTCCATTTGCTGCAAAATAGCCAATTAGGCATGAAAAGTGAAAATGTGAAACTGACCTCAAATTCGAAATGTATACATAGATTCAGCTTCCCCACAAGTTGGGGAACCCGAAAAAACATGTCTTTACCGGATCCAACCTCTCCCTGAAAAGTTACCCCTTGGCTTAGATTGCATTTGTTGGAAAATTGCCAATTAAGCATGAAAAGTGAAAATGTGAAACTGACCTGAATTTCGCAATGTATACATATATTCAGGTTCCCCACAGGTTGGGGAACTCGAAAAACCATGTTTTTTCCGGATCCGATCTCTCCCTGAAAAGTTACCCCTTGGCTTAGATTGCATTTGTTGGAAAATTGCCAATTAAGCATGAAAAGTGAAAATGTGAAACTGACCTGAATTTCACAATGCATACATATATTCAGGTTCCCCACAGGTTGGGGAACCCGAAAAACCATGTTTTTTCCAGATCAGACCTTTCCCTCATAAGTTAGGCCTCGGCCTAGATTCCATTTGCTGCAAAATAGCCAATTAGACATGAAAAGTGAAAATGTGAAACTGACCTCAAATTCGAAATGTATACATAGATTCAGCTTCCCGACAAGTTGGGGAACCCAAAAAACAATGTCTTTTCCAGATCCAACATCTCTCTGAAAAGTTACCCCTTGGCTTAGATTGCATTTGTTGGGAAATTGCCAATTAACCATGAAAAGTGAAAATGTGAAACTGACCTGAATTTCGCAATGTATACATATATTCAGGTTCCCCACAGGTTGGGGAACCCAAAAAACAATGTCTTTTCCAGATCCAACCTCTCTCTGAAAAGTTACCCCTTGGCTTAGATTGCATTTGTTGGGAAATTGCCAATTAACCATGAAAAGTGAAAATGTGAAACTGACCTGAATTTCGCAATGTATACATATATTCAGGTTCCCCACAGGTTAGGGAACCCGAAAAACCATGTTTTTTCCGGATCAGACCTTTCCCTCATAAGTTAGGCCTCGGCCTAGACTCCATTTGCTGCAAAATAGCCAATTAGGCATGAAAAGTGAAAATGTGAAACTGACCTCAAATTCGAAATGTATACATAGATTCAGCTTCCCCACAAGTTGGGGAACCCGAAAAAACATGTCTTTACCGGATCCAACCTCTCCCTGAAAAGTTACCCCTTGGCTTAGATTGCATTTGTTGGAAAATTGCCAATTAAGCATGAAAAGTGAAAATGTGAAACTGACCTGAATTTCGCAATGTATACATATATTCAGGTTCCCCACAGGTTGGGGAACTCGAAAAACCATGTTTTTTCCGGATCCGATCTCTCCCTGAAAAGTTACCCCTTGGCTTAGATTGCATTTGTTGGAAAATTGCCAATAAAGCATGAAAAGTGAAAATGTGAAACTGACCTGAATTTCGCAATGCATACATATATTCAGGTTCCCCACAGGTTGGGGAACCCGAAAAACCATGTTTTTTCCGGATCAGACCTTTCCCTCATAAGTTAGGCCTCGGCCTAGATTCCATTTGCTGCAAAATAGCCAATTAGGCATGAAAAGTGAAAATGTGAAACTAACCTCAAATTCGAAATGTATACATAGATTCAGCTTCCCCACAAGTTGGGGAACCCGAAAAAATATGTCTTTACCGGATCCAACCTCTCCCTGAAAAGTTACGCCTCGGCTTAGATTGCATTTGTTGGGAAATAGTGAATAAAGCATGAAAAGTGAAAATGTGAAACTGACCTCAAATTCTACTGACCTCAAATTCGAAAAGTATACATATATTCAGGTTCCTCACAGGTTGGGGAAACTGAAAAAACATGTCTTTACCGGATGCAACCTCTCCCTCATACGTTAGGCCTCGGCCTAGATTCCATTTGCTGCAAAATAGCCAATTAGGCATGAAAAGTCAAAATGTGAAACTGACTTCAAATTCAACATGTATACATATATTCAGGTTCCCCACAGGTTGGCGAACCCAAAAAACAATGTCTTTTCCAGATCCAACCTCTCTCTGAAAAGTTACCCCTTGGCTTGGATTGCATTTGTTGGGAAATTGCCAATTAAGCATGAAAAGTGAAAATGTGAAACTGACCTGAATTTTGCAATGTATACATATATTCAGGTTCCCCACAGGTTAGGGAACCCGAAAAACCATGTTTTTTCTGGATCAGACCTTTCCCTCATAAGTTAGGCCTCGGCCTAGATTCCATTTGCTGCAAAATAGCCAATTAGGCATGAAAAGTGAAAATGTGAAACTGACCTCAAATTCGAAATGTATACATAGATTCAGCTTCCCCACAAGTTGGGGAACCCGAAAAAACTTGTCTTTACCGGATCCAACCTCTCCCTGAAAAGTTACGCCTCGGCTTAGATTGCATTTGTTGGGAAATAGTGAATAAAGCATGAAAAGTGAAAATGTGAAACTGACCTCAAATTCTACTGACCTCAAATTCGAAAAGTATACATATATTCAGGTTCCTCACAGGTTGGGGAAACTGAAAAAACATGTCTTTACCGGATGCAACCTCTCCCTCATACGTTAGGCCTCGGCCTAGATTCCATTTGCTGCAAAATAGCCAATTAGGCATGAAAAGTCAAAATGTGAAACTGACCTGAATTTCGCAATGTATACATATATTCAGGTTCCCCACAGGTTAGGGAACCCGAAAAACCATGTTTTTTCCGGATCAGACCTTTCCCTCATAAGTTAGGCCTCGGCCTAGATTCCATTTGCTGCAAAATAGCCAATTAGGCATGAAAAGTGAAAATGTGAAACTGACCTCAAATTCGAAATGTATACATAGATTCAGCTTCCCCACAAGTTGGGAAACCCAAAAAAACATGTCTTTACCGGATCCAACCTCTCCCTGAAAAGTTACCCCTTGGCTTAGATTGCATTTGTTGGAAAATTGCCAATTAAGCATGAAAAGTGAAAATGTGAAACTGACCTGAATTTCGCAATGTATACATATATTCAGGTTCCCCACAGGTTGGGGAACTCGAAAAACCATGTTTTTTCCGGATCCGATCTCTCCCTGAAAAGTTACCCCTTGGCTTAGATTGCATTTGTTGGAAAATTGCCAATAAAGCATGAAAAGTGAAAATGTGAAACTGACCTGAATTTCGCAATGCATACATATATTCAGGTTCCCCACAGGTTGGGGAACCCGAAAAACCATGTTTTTTCCGGATCAGACCTTTCCCTCATAAGTTAGGCCTCGGCCTAGATTCCATTTGCTGCAAAATAGCCAATTAGACATGAAAAGTGAAAATGTGAAACTGACCTCAAATTCGAAATGTATACATAGATTCAGCTTCCCGACAAGTTGGGGAACCCAAAAAACAATGTCTTTTCCAGATCCAACATCTCTCTGAAAAGTTACCCCTTGGCTTAGATTGCATTTGTTGGGAAATTGCCAATTAACCATGAAAAGTGAAAATGTGAAACTGACCTGAATTTCGCAATGTATACATATATTCAGGTTCCCCACAGGTTAGGGAACCCGAAAAACCATGTTTTTTCCGGATCAGACCTTTCCCTCATAAGTTAGGCCTCGGCCTAGACTCCATTTGCTGCAAAATAGCCAATTAGGCATGAAAAGTGAAAATGTGAAACTGACCTCAAATTCGAAATGTATACATAGATTCAGCTTCCCCACAAGTTGGGGAACCCGAAAAAACATGTCTTTACCGGATCCAACCTCTCCCTGAAAAGTTACCCCTTGGCTTAGATTGCATTTGTTGGAAAATTGCCAATTAAGCATGAAAAGTGAAAATGTGAAACTGACCTGAATTTCGCAATGTATACATATATTCAGGTTCCCCACAGGTTGGGGAACTCGAAAAACCATGTTTTTTCCGGATCCGATCTCTCCCTGAAAAGTTACCCCTTGGCTTAGATTGCATTTGTTGGAAAATTGCCAATAAAGCATGAAAAGTGAAAATGTGAAACTGACCTGAATTTCGCAATGCATACATATATTCAGGTTCCCCACAGGTTGGGGAACCCGAAAAACCATGTTTTTTCCGGATCAGACCTTTCCCTCATAAGTTAGGCCTCGGCCTAGATTCCATTTGCTGCAAAATAGCCAATTAGGCATGAAAAGTGAAAATGTGAAACTAACCTCAAATTCGAAATGTATACATAGATTCAGCTTCCCCACAAGTTGGGGAACCCGAAAAAATATGTCTTTACCGGATCCAACCTCTCCCTGAAAAGTTACGCCTCGGCTTAGATTGCATTTGTTGGGAAATAGTGAATAAAGCATGAAAAGTGAAAATGTGAAACTGACCTCAAATTCTACTGACCTCAAATTCGAAAAGTATACATATATTCAGGTTCCTCACAGGTTGGGGAAACTGAAAAAACATGTCTTTACCGGATGCAACCTCTCCCTCATACGTTAGGCCTCGGCCTAGATTCCATTTGCTGCAAAATAGCCAATTAGGCATGAAAAGTCAAAATGTGAAACTGACTTCAAATTCAACATGTATACATATATTCAGGTTCCCCACAGGTTGGCGAACCCAAAAAACAATGTCTTTTCCAGATCCAACCTCTCTCTGAAAAGTTACCCCTTGGCTTGGATTGCATTTGTTGGGAAATTGCCAATTAAGCATGAAAAGTGAAAATGTGAAACTGACCTGAATTTTGCAATGTATACATATATTCAGGTTCCCCACAGGTTAGGGAACCCGAAAAACCATGTTTTTTCTGGATCAGACCTTTCCCTCATAAGTTAGGCCTCGGCCTAGATTCCATTTGCTGCAAAATAGCCAATTAGGCATGAAAAGTGAAAATGTGAAACTGACCTCAAATTCGAAATGTATACATAGATTCAGCTTCCCCACAAGTTGGGGAACCCGAAAAAACTTGTCTTTACCGGATCCAACCTCTCCCTGAAAAGTTACGCCTCGGCTTAGATTGCATTTGTTGGGAAATAGTGAATAAAGCATGAAAAGTGAAAATGTGAAACTGACCTCAAATTCTACTGACCTCAAATTCGAAAAGTATACATATATTCAGGTTCCTCACAGGTTGGGGAAACTGAAAAAACATGTCTTTACCGGATGCAACCTCTCCCTCATACGTTAGGCCTCGGCCTAGATTCCATTTGCTGCAAAATAGCCAATTAGGCATGAAAAGTCAAAATGTGAAACTGACCTGAATTTCGCAATGTATACATATATTCAGGTTCCCCACAGGTTAGGGAACCCGAAAAACCATGTTTTTTCCGGATCAGACCTTTCCCTCATAAGTTAGGCCTCGGCCTAGATTCCATTTGCTGCAAAATAGCCAATTAGGCATGAAAAGTGAAAATGTGAAACTGACCTCAAATTCGAAATGTATACATAGATTCAGCTTCCCCACAAGTTGGGAAACCCAAAAAAACATGTCTTTACCGGATCCAACCTCTCCCTGAAAAGTTACCCCTTGGCTTAGATTGCATTTGTTGGAAAATTGCCAATTAAGCATGAAAAGTGAAAATGTGAAACTGACCTGAATTTCGCAATGTATACATATATTCAGGTTCCCCACAGGTTGGGGAACTCGAAAAACCATGTTTTTTCCGGATCCGATCTCTCCCTGAAAAGTTACCCCTTGGCTTAGATTGCATTTGTTGGAAAATTGCCAATAAAGCATGAAAAGTGAAAATGTGAAACTGACCTGAATTTCGCAATGCATACATATATTCAGGTTCCCCACAGGTTGGGGAACCCGAAAAACCATGTTTTTTCCGGATCAGACCTTTCCCTCATAAGTTAGGCCTCGGCCTAGATTCCATTTGCTGCAAAATAGCCAATTAGGCATGAAAAGTGAAAATGTGAAACTAACCTCAAATTCGAAATGTATACATAGATTCAGCTTCCCCACAAGTTGGGGAACCCGAAAAAATATGTCTTTACCGGATCCAACCTCTCCCTGAAAAGTTACGCCTCGGCTTAGATTGCATTTGTTGGGAAATAGTGAATAAAGCAGGAAAAGTGAAAATGTGAAACTGACCTCAAATTCTACTGACCTCAAATTCGAAAAGTATACATAGGTTGGGGAACCCAAAAAACAATGTCTTTTCCAGATCCAACCTCTCCCTGAAAAGTTAGGCCTCGGCTTAGATTGCATTTGTTGGAAAATTGCCAATTAAGCATGAAAAGTGAAAATGTGAAACTGACCTGAATTTCGCAATGTATACATATATTCAGGTTCCCCACAGGTTGGGGAACCCGAAAAACCATGTTTTTTCCAGATCAGACCTTTCCCTCATAAGTTAGGCCTCGGCCTAGATTCCATTTGCTGCAAAATAGCCAATTAGACATGAAAAGTGAAAATGTGAAACTGACCTCAAATTCGAAATGTATACATAGATTCAGCTTCCCCACAAGTTGGGGAACCCAAAAAACAATGTCTTTTCCAGATCCAACATCTCTCTGAAAAGTTACCCCTTGGCTTAGATTGCATTTGTTGGGAAATTGCCAATTAAGCATGAAAAGTGAAAATGTGAAACTGACCTGAATTTCGCAATGTATACATATATTCAGGTTCCCCACAGGTTAGGGAACCCGAAAAACCATGTTTTTTCCGGATCAGACCTTTCCCTCATAAGTTAGGCCTCGGCCTAGATTCCATTTGCTGCAAAATAGCCAATTAGGCATGAAAAGTGAAAATGTGAAACTGACCTCAAATTCGAAATGTATACATAGATTCAGCTTCCCGACAAGTTGGGGAACCCAAAAAACAATGTCTTTTCCAGATCCAACATCTCTCTGAAAAGTTACCCCTTGGCTTAGATTGCATTTGTTGGGAAATTGCCAATTAAGCATGAAAAGTGAAAATGTGAAACTGACCTGAATTTCGCAATGTATACATATATTCAGGTTCCCCACAGGTTGGGGAACCCGAAAAACCATGTTTTTTCCGGATCAGACCTTTCCCTCATAAGTTAGGCCTCGGCCTAGATTCCATTTGCTGCAAAATAGCCAATTAGGCATGAAAAGTGAAAATGTGAAACTAACCTCAAATTCGAAATGTATACATAGATTCAGCTTCCCCACAGGTTGGGGAACCCAAAAAACAATGTCTTTTCCAGATCCAACCTCTCTCTGAAAAGTTACCCCTTGGCTTAGATTGCATTTGTTGGGAAATTGCCAATTAAGCATGAAAAGTGAAAATGTGAAACTGACCTGAATTTCGCAATGTATACATATATTCACGTTCCCCACAGGTTGGGGAACCCAAAAAACAATGTCTTTTCCAGATCCAACCTCTCTCTGAAAAGTTACCCCTTGGCTTAGATTGCATTTGTTGGGAAATTGCCAATTAAGCATGAAAAGTGAAAATGTGAAACTGACCTGAATTTCGCAATGTGTACATATATTCAGGTTCCCCACAGGTTGGGGAACCCGAAAAACCATGTTTTTTCCGGATCAGACCTTTCCCTCATAAGTTAGGCCTCGGCCTAGATTCCATTTGCTGCAAAATAGCCAATTAGGCATGAAAAGTGAAAATGTGAAACTGACCTCAAATTCGAAATGTATACATAGATTCAGCTTCCCCACAAGTTGGGGAACCCGAAAAAACATGTCTTTACCGGATCCAACCTCTCCCTGAAAAGTTACCCCTTGGCTTAGATTGCATTTGTTGGAAAATTGCCAATTAAGCATGAAAAGTGAAAATGTGAAACTGACCTGAATTTCGCAATGTATACATATATTCAGGTTCCCCACAGGTTGGGGAACTCGAAAAACCATGTTTTTTCCGGATCCGATCTCTCCCTGAAAAGTTACCCCTTGGCTTAGATTGCATTTGTTGGAAAATTGCCAATTAAGCATGAAAAGTGAAAATGTGAAACTGACCTGAATTTCACAATGCATACATATATTCAGGTTCCCCACAGGTTGGGGAACCCGAAAAACCATGTTTTTTCCAGATCAGACCTTTCCCTCATAAGTTAGGCCTCGGCCTAGATTCCATTTGCTGCAAAATAGCCAATTAGACATGAAAAGTGAAAATGTGAAACTGACCTCAAATTCGAAATGTATACATAGATTCAGCTTCCCGACAAGTTGGGGAACCCAAAAAACAATGTCTTTTCCAGATCCAACATCTCTCTGAAAAGTTACCCCTTGGCTTAGATTGCATTTGTTGGGAAATTGCCAATTAACCATGAAAAGTGAAAATGTGAAACTGACCTGAATTTCGCAATGTATACATATATTCAGGTTCCCCACAGGTTGGGGAACCCAAAAAACAATGTCTTTTCCAGATCCAACCTCTCTCTGAAAAGTTACCCCTTGGCTTAGATTGCATTTGTTGGGAAATTGCCAATTAACCATGAAAAGTGAAAATGTGAAACTGACCTGAATTTCGCAATGTATACATATATTCAGGTTCCCCACAGGTTAGGGAACCCGAAAAACCATGTTTTTTCCGGATCAGACCTTTCCCTCATAAGTTAGGCCTCGGCCTAGATTCCATTTGCTGCAAAATAGCCAATTAGGCATGAAAAGTGAAAATGTGAAACTGACCTCAAATTCGAAATGTATACATAGATTCAGCTTCCCCACAAGTTGGGGAACCCGAAAAAACATGTCTTTACCGGATCCAACCTCTCCCTGAAAAGTTACCCCTTGGCTTAGATTGCATTTGTTGGAAAATTGCCAATTAAGCATGAAAAGTGAAAATGTGAAACTGACCTGAATTTCGCAATGTATACATATATTCAGGTTCCCCACAGGTTGGGGAACCCGAAAAACCATGTTTTTTCCGGATCAGACCTTTCCCTCATAAGTTAGGCCTCGGCCTAGATTCCATTTGCTGCAAAATAGCCAATTAGGCATGAAAAGTGAAAATGTGAAACTAACCTCAAATTCGAAATGTATACATAGATTCAGCTTCCCCACAAGTTGGGGAACCCGAAAAAATATGTCTTTACCGGATCCAACCTCTCCCTGAAAAGTTACGCCTCGGCTTAGATTGCATTTGTTGGGAAATAGTGAATAAAGCATGAAAAGTGAAAATGTGAAACTGACCTCAAATTCTACTGACCTCAAATTCGAAAAGTATACATATATTCAGGTTCCTCATAGGTTGGGGAAACTGAAAAAACATGTCTTTACCGGATGCAACCTCTCCCTCATACGTTAGGCCTCGGCCTAGATTCCATTTGCTGCAAAATAGCCAATTAGGCATGAAAAGTGAAAATGTGAAACTAACCTCAAATTCGAAATGTATACATAGATTCAGCTTCCCCACAGGTTGGGGAACCCAAAAACAATGTCTTTTCCAGATCCAACCTCTCTCTGAAAAGTTACCCCTTGGCTTAGATTGCATTTGTTGGGAAATTGCCAATTAACCATGAAAAGTGAAAATGTGAAACTGACCTGAATTTCGCAATGTATACATATATTCAGGTTCCCCACAGGTTGGGGAACCCAAAAAACAATGTCTTTTCCAGATCCAACCTCTCTCTGAAAAGTTACCCCTTGGCTTAGATTGCATTTGTTGGGAAATTGCCAATTAACCATGAAAAGTGAAAATGTGAAACTGACCTGAATTTCGCAATGTATACATATATTCAGGTTCCCCACAGGTTAGGGAACCCGAAAAACCATGTTTTTTCCGGATCAGACCTTTCCCTCATAAGTTAGGCCTCGGCCTAGATTCCATTTGCTGCAAAATAGCCAATTAGGCATGAAAAGTGAAAATGTGAAACTGACCTCAAATTCGAAATGTATACATAGATTCAGCTTCCCCACAAGTTGGGGAACCCGAAAAAACATGTCTTTACCGGATCCAACCTCTCCCTGAAAAGTTACCCCTTGGCTTAGATTGCATTTGTTGGAAAATTGCCAATTAAGCATGAAAAGTGAAAATGTGAAACTGACCTGAATTTCGCAATGTATACATATATTCAGGTTCCCCACAGGTTGGGGAACCCGAAAAACCATGTTTTTTCCGGATCAGACCTTTCCCTCATAAGTTAGGCCTCGGCCTAGATTCCATTTGCTGCAAAATAGCCAATTAGGCATGAAAAGTGAAAATGTGAAACTAACCTCAAATTCGAAATGTATACATAGATTCAGCTTCCCCACAAGTTGGGGAACCCGAAAAAATATGTCTTTACCGGATCCAACCTCTCCCTGAAAAGTTACGCCTCGGCTTAGATTGCATTTGTTGGGAAATAGTGAATAAAGCATGAAAAGTGAAAATGTGAAACTGACCTCAAATTCTACTGACCTCAAATTCGAAAAGTATACATATATTCAGGTTCCTCATAGGTTGGGGAAACTGAAAAAACATGTCTTTACCGGATGCAACCTCTCCCTCATACGTTAGGCCTCGGCCTAGATTCCATTTGCTGCAAAATAGCCAATTAGGCATGAAAAGTGAAAATGTGAAACTAACCTCAAATTCGAAATGTATACATAGATTCAGCTTCCCCACAGGTTGGGGAACCCAAAAACAATGTCTTTTCCAGATC
Source organism: Bothrops alternatus (assembly GCA_034064705.1). Classification (NCBI taxonomy): domain Eukaryota; kingdom Metazoa; phylum Chordata; class Lepidosauria; order Squamata; family Viperidae; genus Bothrops; species Bothrops alternatus. The sequence continues at coordinate 13,199,773 of JARGCV010000103.1, read as the reverse complement.
CAACCTCTCTCTGAAAAGTTACCCCTTGGCTTAGATTGCATTTGTTGGGAAATTGCCAATTAACCATGAAAAGTGAAAATGTGAAACTGACCTGAATTTCGCAATGTATACATATATTCAGGTTCCCCACAGGTTGGGGAACCCAAAAAACAATGTCTTTTCCAGATCCAACCTCTCTCTGAAAAGTTACCCCTTGGCTTAGATTGCATTTGTTGGGAAATTGCCAATTAACCATGAAAAGTGAAAATGTGAAACTGACCTGAATTTCGCAATGTATACATATATTCAGGTTCCCCACAGGTTAGGGAACCCGAAAAACCATGTTTTTTCCGGATCAGACCTTTCCCTCATAAGTTAGGCCTCGGCCTAGATTCCATTTGCTGCAAAATAGCCAATTAGGCATGAAAAGTGAAAATGTGAAACTGACCTCAAATTCGAAATGTATACATAGATTCAGCTTCCCCACAAGTTGGGGAACCCGAAAAAACATGTCTTTACCGGATCCAACCTCTCCCTGAAAAGTTACCCCTTGGCTTAGATTGCATTTGTTGGAAAATTGCCAATTAAGCATGAAAAGTGAAAATGTGAAACTGACCTGAATTTCGCAATGTATACATATATTCAGGTTCCCCACAGGTTGGGGAACCCGAAAAACCATGTTTTTTCCGGATCAGACCTTTCCCTCATAAGTTAGGCCTCGGCCTAGATTCCATTTGCTGCAAAATAGCCAATTAGGCATGAAAAGTGAAAATGTGAAACTAACCTCAAATTCGAAATGTATACATAGATTCAGCTTCCCCACAAGTTGGGGAACCCGAAAAAATATGTCTTTACCGGATCCAACCTCTCCCTGAAAAGTTACGCCTCGGCTTAGATTGCATTTGTTGGGAAATAGTGAATAAAGCATGAAAAGTGAAAATGTGAAACTGACCTCAAATTCTACTGACCTCAAATTCGAAAAGTATACATATATTCAGGTTCCTCACAGGTTGGGGAAACTGAAAAAACATGTCTTTACCGGATGCAACCTCTCCCTCATACGTTAGGCCTCGGCCTAGATTCCATTTGCTGCAAAATAGCCAATTAGGCATGAAAAGTGAAAATGTGAAACTAACCTCAAATTCGAAATGTATACATAGATTCAGCTTCCCCACAGGTTGGGGAACCCAAAAAACAATGTCTTTTCCAGATCCAACCTCTCTCTGAAAAGTTACCCCTTGGCTTAGATTGCATTTGTTGGGAAATTGCCAATTAAGCATGAAAAGTGAAAATGTGAAACTGACCTGAATTTCGCAATGTATACATATATTCACGTTCCCCACAGGTTGGGGAACCCAAAAAACAATGTCTTTTCCAGATCCAACCTCTCTCTGAAAAGTTACCCCTTGGCTTAGATTGCATTTGTTGGGAAATTGCCAATTAAGCATGAAAAGTGAAAATGTGAAACTGACCTGAATTTCGCAATGTGTACATATATTCAGGTTCCCCACAGGTTGGGGAACCCGAAAAACCATGTTTTTTCCGGATCAGACCTTTCCCTCATAAGTTAGGCCTCGGCCTAGATTCCATTTGCTGCAAAATAGCCAATTAGGCATGAAAAGTGAAAATGTGAAACTGACCTCAAATTCGAAATGTATACATAGATTCAGCTTCCCCACAAGTTGGGGAACCCGAAAAAACATGTCTTTACCGGATCCAACCTCTCCCTGAAAAGTTACCCCTTGGCTTAGATTGCATTTGTTGGAAAATTGCCAATTAAGCATGAAAAGTGAAAATGTGAAACTGACCTGAATTTCGCAATGTATACATATATTCAGGTTCCCCACAGGTTGGGGAACTCGAAAAACCATGTTTTTTCCGGATCCGATCTCTCCCTGAAAAGTTACCCCTTGGCTTAGATTGCATTTGTTGGAAAATTGCCAATTAAGCATGAAAAGTGAAAATGTGAAACTGACCTGAATTTCACAATGCATACATATATTCAGGTTCCCCACAGGTTGGGGAACCCGAAAAACCATGTTTTTTCCGGATCAGACCTTTCCCTCATAAGTTAGGCCTCGGCCTAGATTCCATTTGCTGCAAAATAGCCAATTAGGCATGAAAAGTGAAAATGTGAAACTGACCTCAAATTCGAAATGTATACATAGATTCAGCTTCCCCACAAGTTGGGGAACCCAAAAAAACATGTCTTTACCGGATCCAACCTCTCCCTGAAAAGTTACGCCTCGGCTTAGATTGCATTTGTTGGGAAATAGTGAATAAAGCATGAAAAGTGAAAATGTGAAACTGACCTCAAATTCTACTGACCTCAAATTCGAAAAGTATACATATATTCAGGTTCCTCACAGGTTGGGGAAACTGAAAAAACATGTCTTTACCGGATGCAACCTCTCCATCATAAGTTAGGCCTTGGCCTAGATTCCATTTGCTGCAAAATAGCCAATTAGGCATGAAAAGTCAAAATGTGAAACTGACCTGAATTTCGCAATGTATACATATATTCAGGTTCCCCACAGGTTAGGGAACCCGAAAAACCATGTTTTTTCCGGATCAGACCTTTCCCTCATAAGTTAGGCCTCGGCCTAGATTCCATTTGCTGCAAAATAGCCAATTAGGCATGAAAAGTGAAAATGTGAAACTGACCTCAAATTCGAAATGTATACATAGATTCAGCTTCCCCACAAGTTGGGGAACCCGAAAAAACATGTCTTTACCGGATCCAACCTCTCCCTGAAAAGTTACCCCTTGGCTTAGATTGCATTTGTTGGAAAATTGCCAATTAAGCATGAAAAGTGAAAATGTGAAACTGACCTGAATTTCGCAATGTATACATATATTCAGGTTCCCCACAGGTTGGGGAACTCGAAAAACCATGTTTTTTCCGGATCCGATCTCTCCCTGAAAAGTTACCCCTTGGCTTAGATTGCATTTGTTGGAAAATTGCCAATAAAGCATGAAAAGTGAAAATGTGAAACTGACCTGAATTTCGCAATGCATACATATATTCAGGTTCCCCACAGGTTGGGGAACCCGAAAAACCATGTTTTTTCCGGATCAGACCTTTCCCTCATAAGTTAGGCCTCGGCCTAGATTCCATTTGCTGCAAAATAGCCAATTAGGCATGAAAAGTGAAAATGTGAAACTAACCTCAAATTCGAAATGTATACATAGATTCAGCTTCCCCACAAGTTGGGGAACCCGAAAAAATATGTCTTTACCGGATCCAACCTCTCCCTGAAAAGTTACGCCTCGGCTTAGATTGCATTTGTTGGGAAATAGTGAATAAAGCAGGAAAAGTGAAAATGTGAAACTGACCTCAAATTCTACTGACCTCAAATTCGAAAAGTATACATAGGTTGGGGAACCCAAAAAACAATGTCTTTTCCAGATCCAACCTCTCCCTGAAAAGTTAGGCCTCGGCTTAGATTGCATTTGTTGGAAAATTGCCAATTAAGCATGAAAAGTGAAAATGTGAAACTGACCTGAATTTCGCAATGTATACATATATTCAGGTTCCCCACAGGTTGGGGAACCCGAAAAACCATGTTTTTTCCAGATCAGACCTTTCCCTCATAAGTTAGGCCTCGGCCTAGATTCCATTTGCTGCAAAATAGCCAATTAGACATGAAAAGTGAAAATGTGAAACTGACCTCAAATTCGAAATGTATACATAGATTCAGCTTCCCCACAAGTTGGGGAACCCAAAAAACAATGTCTTTTCCAGATCCAACATCTCTCTGAAAAGTTACCCCTTGGCTTAGATTGCATTTGTTGGGAAATTGCCAATTAAGCATGAAAAGTGAAAATGTGAAACTGACCTGAATTTCGCAATGTATACATATATTCAGGTTCCCCACAGGTTAGGGAACCCGAAAAACCATGTTTTTTCCGGATCAGACCTTTCCCTCATAAGTTAGGCCTCGGCCTAGATTCCATTTGCTGCAAAATAGCCAATTAGGCATGAAAAGTGAAAATGTGAAACTGACCTCAAATTCGAAATGTATACATAGATTCAGCTTCCCGACAAGTTGGGGAACCCAAAAAACAATGTCTTTTCCAGATCCAACATCTCTCTGAAAAGTTACCCCTTGGCTTAGATTGCATTTGTTGGGAAATTGCCAATTAAGCATGAAAAGTGAAAATGTGAAACTGACCTGAATTTCGCAATGTATACATATATTCAGGTTCCCCACAGGTTGGGGAACCCGAAAAAACCATGTTTTTTCCGGATCAGACCTTTCCCTCATAAGTTAGGCCTCGGCCTAGATTCCATTTGCTGCAAAATAGCCAATTAGGCATGAAAAGTGAAAATGTGAAACTAACCTCAAATTCGAAATGTATACATAGATTCAGCTTCCCCACAGGTTGGGGAACCCAAAAAACAATGTCTTTTCCAGATCCAACCTCTCTCTGAAAAGTTACCCCTTGGCTTAGATTGCATTTGTTGGGAAATTGCCAATTAAGCATGAAAAGTGAAAATGTGAAACTGACCTGAATTTCGCAATGTATACATATATTCACGTTCCCCACAGGTTGGGGAACCCAAAAAACAATGTCTTTTCCAGATCCAACCTCTCTCTGAAAAGTTACCCCTTGGCTTAGATTGCATTTGTTGGGAAATTGCCAATTAAGCATGAAAAGTGAAAATGTGAAACTGACCTGAATTTCGCAATGTGTACATATATTCAGGTTCCCCACAGGTTGGGGAACCCGAAAAACCATGTTTTTTCCGGATCAGACCTTTCCCTCATAAGTTAGGCCTCGGCCTAGATTCCATTTGCTGCAAAATAGCCAATTAGGCATGAAAAGTGAAAATGTGAAACTGACCTCAAATTCGAAATGTATACATAGATTCAGCTTCCCCACAAGTTGGGGAACCCGAAAAAACATGTCTTTACCGGATCCAACCTCTCCCTGAAAAGTTACCCCTTGGCTTAGATTGCATTTGTTGGAAAATTGCCAATTAAGCATGAAAAGTGAAAATGTGAAACTGACCTGAATTTCGCAATGTATACATATATTCAGGTTCCCCACAGGTTGGGGAACTCGAAAAACCATGTTTTTTCCGGATCCGATCTCTCCCTGAAAAGTTACCCCTTGGCTTAGATTGCATTTGTTGGAAAATTGCCAATTAAGCATGAAAAGTGAAAATGTGAAACTGACCTGAATTTCACAATGCATACATATATTCAGGTTCCCCACAGGTTGGGGAACCCGAAAAACCATGTTTTTTCCAGATCAGACCTTTCCCTCATAAGTTAGGCCTCGGCCTAGATTCCATTTGCTGCAAAATAGCCAATTAGACATGAAAAGTGAAAATGTGAAACTGACCTCAAATTCGAAATGTATACATAGATTCAGCTTCCCGACAAGTTGGGGAACCCAAAAAACAATGTCTTTTCCAGATCCAACATCTCTCTGAAAAGTTACCCCTTGGCTTAGATTGCATTTGTTGGGAAATTGCCAATTAACCATGAAAAGTGAAAATGTGAAACTGACCTGAATTTCGCAATGTATACATATATTCAGGTTCCCCACAGGTTGGGGAACCCAAAAAACAATGTCTTTTCCAGATCCAACCTCTCTCTGAAAAGTTACCCCTTGGCTTAGATTGCATTTGTTGGGAAATTGCCAATTAACCATGAAAAGTGAAAATGTGAAACTGACCTGAATTTCGCAATGTATACATATATTCAGGTTCCCCACAGGTTAGGGAACCCGAAAAACCATGTTTTTTCCGGATCAGACCTTTCCCTCATAAGTTAGGCCTCGGCCTAGATTCCATTTGCTGCAAAATAGCCAATTAGGCATGAAAAGTGAAAATGTGAAACTGACCTCAAATTCGAAATGTATACATAGATTCAGCTTCCCCACAAGTTGGGGAACCCGAAAAAACATGTCTTTACCGGATCCAACCTCTCCCTGAAAAGTTACCCCTTGGCTTAGATTGCATTTGTTGGAAAATTGCCAATTAAGCATGAAAAGTGAAAATGTGAAACTGACCTGAATTTCGCAATGTATACATATATTCAGGTTCCCCACAGGTTGGGGAACCCGAAAAACCATGTTTTTTCCGGATCAGACCTTTCCCTCATAAGTTAGGCCTCGGCCTAGATTCCATTTGCTGCAAAATAGCCAATTAGGCATGAAAAGTGAAAATGTGAAACTAACCTCAAATTCGAAATGTATACATAGATTCAGCTTCCCCACAAGTTGGGGAACCCGAAAAAATATGTCTTTACCGGATCCAACCTCTCCCTGAAAAGTTACGCCTCGGCTTAGATTGCATTTGTTGGGAAATAGTGAATAAAGCATGAAAAGTGAAAATGTGAAACTGACCTCAAATTCTACTGACCTCAAATTCGAAAAGTATACATATATTCAGGTTCCTCATAGGTTGGGGAAACTGAAAAAACATGTCTTTACCGGATGCAACCTCTCCCTCATACGTTAGGCCTCGGCCTAGATTCCATTTGCTGCAAAATAGCCAATTAGGCATGAAAAGTGAAAATGTGAAACTAACCTCAAATTCGAAATGTATACATAGATTCAGCTTCCCCACAGGTTGGGGAACCCAAAAACAATGTCTTTTCCAGATCCAACCTCTCTCTGAAAAGTTACCCCTTGGCTTAGATTGCATTTGTTGGGAAATTGCCAATTAACCATGAAAAGTGAAAATGTGAAACTGACCTGAATTTCGCAATGTATACATATATTCAGGTTCCCCACAGGTTGGGGAACCCAAAAAACAATGTCTTTTCCAGATCCAACCTCTCTCTGAAAAGTTACCCCTTGGCTTAGATTGCATTTGTTGGGAAATTGCCAATTAACCATGAAAAGTGAAAATGTGAAACTGACCTGAATTTCGCAATGTATACATATATTCAGGTTCCCCACAGGTTAGGGAACCCGAAAAACCATGTTTTTTCCGGATCAGACCTTTCCCTCATAAGTTAGGCCTCGGCCTAGATTCCATTTGCTGCAAAATAGCCAATTAGGCATGAAAAGTGAAAATGTGAAACTGACCTCAAATTCGAAATGTATACATAGATTCAGCTTCCCCACAAGTTGGGGAACCCGAAAAAACATGTCTTTACCGGATCCAACCTCTCCCTGAAAAGTTACCCCTTGGCTTAGATTGCATTTGTTGGAAAATTGCCAATTAAGCATGAAAAGTGAAAATGTGAAACTGACCTGAATTTCGCAATGTATACATATATTCAGGTTCCCCACAGGTTGGGGAACCCGAAAAACCATGTTTTTTCCGGATCAGACCTTTCCCTCATAAGTTAGGCCTCGGCCTAGATTCCATTTGCTGCAAAATAGCCAATTAGGCATGAAAAGTGAAAATGTGAAACTAACCTCAAATTCGAAATGTATACATAGATTCAGCTTCCCCACAAGTTGGGGAACCCGAAAAAATATGTCTTTACCGGATCCAACCTCTCCCTGAAAAGTTACGCCTCGGCTTAGATTGCATTTGTTGGGAAATAGTGAATAAAGCATGAAAAGTGAAAATGTGAAACTGACCTCAAATTCTACTGACCTCAAATTCGAAAAGTATACATATATTCAGGTTCCTCATAGGTTGGGGAAACTGAAAAAACATGTCTTTACCGGATGCAACCTCTCCCTCATACGTTAGGCCTCGGCCTAGATTCCATTTGCTGCAAAATAGCCAATTAGGCATGAAAAGTGAAAATGTGAAACTAACCTCAAATTCGAAATGTATACATAGATTCAGCTTCCCCACAGGTTGGGGAACCCAAAAACAATGTCTTTTCCAGATCCAACCTCTCTCTGAAAAGTTACCCCTTGGCTTAGATTGCATTTGTTGGGAAATTGCCAATTAACCATGAAAAGTGAAAATGTGAAACTGACCTGAATTTCGCAATGTATACATATATTCAGGTTCCCCACAGGTTGGGGAACCCAAAAAACAATGTCTTTTCCAGATCCAACCTCTCTCTGAAAAGTTACCCCTTGGCTTAGATTGCATTTGTTGGGAAATTGCCAATTAACCATGAAAAGTGAAAATGTGAAACTGACCTGAATTTCGCAATGTATACATATATTCAGGTTCCCCACAGGTTAGGGAACCCGAAAAACCATGTTTTTTCCGGATCAGACCTTTCCCTCATAAGTTAGGCCTCGGCCTAGATTCCATTTGCTGCAAAATAGCCAATTAGGCATGAAAAGTGAAAATGTGAAACTGACCTCAAATTCGAAATGTATACATAGATTCAGCTTCCCCACAAGTTGGGGAACCCGAAAAAACATGTCTTTACCGGATCCAACCTCTCCCTGAAAAGTTACCCCTTGGCTTAGATTGCATTTGTTGGAAAATTGCCAATTAAGCATGAAAAGTGAAAATGTGAAACTGACCTGAATTTCGCAATGTATACATATATTCAGGTTCCCCACAGGTTGGGGAACCCGAAAAACCATGTTTTTTCCGGATCAGACCTTTCCCTCATAAGTTAGGCCTCGGCCTAGATTCCATTTGCTGCAAAATAGCCAATTAGGCATGAAAAGTGAAAATGTGAAACTAACCTCAAATTCGAAATGTATACATAGATTCAGCTTCCCCACAAGTTGGGGAACCCGAAAAAATATGTCTTTACCGGATCCAACCTCTCCCTGAAAAGTTACGCCTCGGCTTAGATTGCATTTGTTGGGAAATAGTGAATAAAGCATGAAAAGTGAAAATGTGAAACTGACCTCAAATTCTACTGACCTCAAATTCGAAAAGTATACATATATTCAGGTTCCTCACAGGTTGGGGAAACTGAAAAAACATGTCTTTACCGGATGCAACCTCTCCCTCATACGTTAGGCCTCGGCCTAGATTCCATTTGCTGCAAAATAGCCAATTAGGCATGAAAAGTGAAAATGTGAAACTAACCTCAAATTCGAAATGTATACATAGATTCAGCTTCCCCACAGGTTGGGGAACCCAAAAAACAATGTCTTTTCCAGATCCAACCTCTCTCTGAAAAGTTACCCCTTGGCTTAGATTGCATTTGTTGGGAAATTGCCAATTAAGCATGAAAAGTGAAAATGTGAAACTGACCTGAATTTCGCAATGTATACATATATTCACGTTCCCCACAGGTTGGGGAACCCAAAAAACAATGTCTTTTCCAGATCCAACCTCTCTCTGAAAAGTTACCCCTTGGCTTAGATTGCATTTGTTGGGAAATTGCCAATTAAGCATGAAAAGTGAAAATGTGAAACTGACCTGAATTTCGCAATGTGTACATATATTCAGGTTCCCCACAGGTTGGGGAACCCGAAAAACCATGTTTTTTCCGGATCAGACCTTTCCCTCATAAGTTAGGCCTCGGCCTAGATTCCATTTGCTGCAAAATAGCCAATTAGGCATGAAAAGTGAAAATGTGAAACTGACCTCAAATTCGAAATGTATACATAGATTCAGCTTCCCCACAAGTTGGGGAACCCGAAAAAACATGTCTTTACCGGATCCAACCTCTCCCTGAAAAGTTACCCCTTGGCTTAGATTGCATTTGTTGGAAAATTGCCAATTAAGCATGAAAAGTGAAAATGTGAAACTGACCTGAATTTCGCAATGTATACATATATTCAGGTTCCCCACAGGTTGGGGAACTCGAAAAACCATGTTTTTTCCGGATCCGATCTCTCCCTGAAAAGTTACCCCTTGGCTTAGATTGCATTTGTTGGAAAATTGCCAATTAAGCATGAAAAGTGAAAATGTGAAACTGACCTGAATTTCACAATGCATACATATATTCAGGTTCCCCACAGGTTGGGGAACCCGAAAAACCATGTTTTTTCCGGATCAGACCTTTCCCTCATAAGTTAGGCCTCGGCCTAGATTCCATTTGCTGCAAAATAGCCAATTAGGCATGAAAAGTGAAAATGTGAAACTGACCTCAAATTCGAAATGTATACATAGATTCAGCTTCCCCACAAGTTGGGGAACCCAAAAAAACATGTCTTTACCGGATCCAACCTCTCCCTGAAAAGTTACGCCTCGGCTTAGATTGCATTTGTTGGGAAATAGTGAATAAAGCATGAAAAGTGAAAATGTGAAACTGACCTCAAATTCTACTGACCTCAAATTCGAAAAGTATACATATATTCAGGTTCCTCACAGGTTGGGGAAACTGAAAAAACATGTCTTTACCGGATGCAACCTCTCCATCATAAGTTAGGCCTTGGCCTAGATTCCATTTGCTGCAAAATAGCCAATTAGGCATGAAAAGTCAAAATGTGAAACTGACCTGAATTTCGCAATGTATACATATATTCAGGTTCCCCACAGGTTAGGGAACCCGAAAAACCATGTTTTTTCCGGATCAGACCTTTCCCTCATAAGTTAGGCCTCGGCCTAGATTCCATTTGCTGCAAAATAGCCAATTAGGCATGAAAAGTGAAAATGTGAAACTGACCTCAAATTCGAAATGTATACATAGATTCAGCTTCCCCACAAGTTGGGGAACCCGAAAAAACATGTCTTTACCGGATCCAACCTCTCCCTGAAAAGTTACCCCTTGGCTTAGATTGCATTTGTTGGAAAATTGCCAATTAAGCATGAAAAGTGAAAATGTGAAACTGACCTGAATTTCGCAATGTATACATATATTCAGGTTCCCCACAGGTTGGGGAACTCGAAAAACCATGTTTTTTCCGGATCCGATCTCTCCCTGAAAAGTTACCCCTTGGCTTAGATTGCATTTGTTGGAAAATTGCCAATAAAGCATGAAAAGTGAAAATGTGAAACTGACCTGAATTTCGCAATGCATACATATATTCAGGTTCCCCACAGGTTGGGGAACCCGAAAAACCATGTTTTTTCCGGATCAGACCTTTCCCTCATAAGTTAGGCCTCGGCCTAGATTCCATTTGCTGCAAAATAGCCAATTAGGCATGAAAAGTGAAAATGTGAAACTGACCTCAAATTCGAAATGTATACATAGATTCAGCTTCCCCACGTTGGGGAACCCGAAAAAACATGTCTTTACCGGATCCAACCTCTCCCTGAAAAGTTACCCCTTGGCTTAGATTGCATTTGTTGGAAAATTGCCAATTAAGCATGAAAAGTGAAAATGTGAAACTGACCTGAATTTTGCAATGTATACATATATTCAGGTTCCCCACAGGTTGGGGAACTCGAAAAACCATGTTTTTTCCGGATCCGATCTCTCCCTGAAAAGTTACCCCTTGGCTTAGATTGCATTTGTTGGAAAATTGCCAATTAAGCATGAAAAGTGAAAATGTGAAACTGACCTGAATTTCACAATGCATACATATATTCAGGTTCCCCACAGGTTGGGGAACCCGAAAAACCATGTTTTTTCCGGATCAGACCTTTCCCTCATAAGTTAGGCCTCGGCCTAGATTCCATTTGCTGCAAAATAGCCAATTAGGCATGAAAAGTGAAAATGTGAAACTAACCTCAAATTCGAAATGTATACATAGATTCAGCTTCCCCACAAGTTGGGGAACCCGAAAAAATATGTCTTTACCGGATCCAACCTCTCCCTGAAAAGTTACGCCTCGGCTTAGATTGCATTTGTTGGGAAATAGTGAATAAAGCATGAAAAGTGAAAATGTGAAACTGACCTCAAATTCTACTGACCTCAAATTCGAAAAGTATACATATATTCAGGTTCCTCACAGGTTGGGGAAACTGAAAAAACATGTCTTTACCGGATGCAACCTCTCCCTCATACGTTAGGCCTCGGCCTAGATTCCATTTGCTGCAAAATAGCCAATTAGGCATGAAAAGTCAAAATGTGAAACTGACTTCAAATTCAACATGTATACATATATTCAGGTTCCCCACAGGTTGGCGAACCCAAAAAACCATGTTTTTTCTGGATCAGACCTTTCCCTCATAAGTTAGGCCTCGGCCTAGATTCCATTTGCTGCAAAATAGCCAATTAGGCATGAAAAGTGAAAATGTGAAACTGACCTCAAATTCGAAATGTATACATAGATTCAGCTTCCCCACAAGTTGGGGAACCCGAAAAAACATGTCTTTACCGGATCCAACCTCTCCCTGAAAAGTTACGCCTCGGCTTAGATTGCATTTGTTGGGAAATAGTGAATAAAGCATGAAAAGTGAAAATGTGAAACTGACCTCAAATTCTACTGACCTCAAATTCGAAAAGTATACATATATTCAGGTTCCTCACAGGTTGGGGAAACTGAAAAAACATGTCTTTACCGGATGCAACCTCTCCCTCATACGTTAGGCCTCGGCCTAGATTCCATTTGCTGCAAAATAGCCAATTAGGCATGAAAAGTCAAAATGTGAAACTGACTTCAAATTCAACATGTATACATATATTCAGGTTCCCCACAGGTTGGCGAACCCAAAAAACAATGTCTTTTCCAGATCCAACCTCTCTCTGAAAAGTTACCCCTTGGCTTGGATTGCATTTGTTGGGAAATTGCCAATTAAGCATGAAAAGTGAAAATGTGAAACTGACCTGAATTTTGCAATGTATACATATATTCAGGTTCCCCACAGGTTAGGGAACCCGAAAAACCATGTTTTTTCTGGATCAGACCTTTCCCTCATAAGTTAGGCCTCGGCCTAGATTCCATTTGCTGCAAAATAGCCAATTAGGCATGAAAAGTGAAAATGTGAAACTGACCTCAAATTCGAAATGTATACATAGATTCAGCTTCCCCACAAGTTGGGGAACCCGAAAAAACATGTCTTTACCGGATCCAACCTCTCCCTGAAAAGTTACGCCTCGGCTTAGATTGCATTTGTTGGGAAATAGTGAATAAAGCATGAAAAGTGAAAATGTGAAACTGACCTCAAATTCTACTGACCTCAAATTCGAAAAGTATACATATATTCAGGTTCCTCACAGGTTGGGGAAACTGAAAAAACATGTCTTTACCGGATCCAACCTCTCCCTGAAAAGTTACCCCTTGGCTTAGATTGCATTTGTTGGAAAATTGCCAATTAAGCATGAAAAGTGAAAATGTGAAACTGACCTGAATTTCGCAATGTATACATATATTCAGGTTCCCCATAGGTTGGGGAACTCGAAAAACCATGTTTTTTCCGGATCCGATCTCTCCCTGAAAAGTTACCCCTTGGCTTAGATTGCATTTGTTGGAAAATTGCCAATAAAGCATGAAAAGTGAAAATGTGAAACTGACCTGAATTTCGCAATGCATACATATATTCAGGTTCCCCACAGGTTGGGGAACCCGAAAAACCATGTTTTTTCCGGATCAGACCTTTCCCTCATAAGTTAGGCCTCGGCCTAGATTCCATTTGCTGCAAAATAGCCAATTAGGCATGAAAAGTGAAAATGTGAAACTAACCTCAAATTCGAAATGTATACATAGATTCAGCTTCCCCACAAGTTGGGGAACCCGAAAAAATATGTCTTTACCGGATCCAACCTCTCCCTGAAAAGTTACGCCTCGGCTTAGATTGCATTTGTTGGGAAATAGTGAATAAAGCATGAAAAGTGAAAATGTGAAACTGACCTCAAATTCTACTGACCTCAAATTCGAAAAGTATACATATATTCAGGTTCCTCACAGGTTGGGGAAACTGAAAAAACATGTCTTTACCGGATGCAACCTCTCCCTCATACGTTAGGCCTCGGCCTAGATTCCATTTGCTGCAAAATAGCCAATTAGGCATGAAAAGTCAAAATGTGAAACTGACTTCAAATTCAACATGTATACATATATTCAGGTTCCCCACAGGTTGGCGAACCCAAAAAACAATGTCTTTTCCAGATCCAACCTCTCTCTGAAAAGTTACCCCTTGGCTTGGATTGCATTTGTTGGGTAATTGCCAATTAAGCATGAAAAGTGAAAATGTGAAACTGACCTGAATTTTGCAATGTATACATATATTCAGGTTCCCCACAGGTTAGGGAACCCGAAAAACCATGTTTTTTCTGGATCAGACCTTTCCCTCATAAGTTAGGCCTCGGCCTAGATTCCATTTGCTGCAAAATAGCCAATTAGGCATGAAAAGTGAAAATGTGAAACTGACCTCAAATTCGAAATGTATACATAGATTCAGCTTCCCCACAAGTTGGGGAACCCGAAAAAACATGTCTTTACCGGATCCAACCTCTCCCTGAAAAGTTACGCCTCGGCTTAGATTGCATTTGTTGGGAAATAGTGAATAAAGCATGAAAAGTGAAAATGTGAAACTGACCTCAAATTCTACTGACCTCAAATTCGAAAAGTATACATATATTCAGGTTCCTCACAGGTTGGGGAAACTGAAAAAACATGTCTTTACCGGATGCAACCTCTCCATCATAAGTTAGGCCTTGGCCTAGATTCCATTTGCTGCAAAATAGCCAATTAGGCATGAAAAGTCAAAATGTGAAACTGACCTGAATTTCGCAATGTATACATATATTCAGGTTCCCCACAGGTTAGGGAACCCGAAAAACCATGTTTTTTCCGGATCAGACCTTTCCCTCATAAGTTAGGCCTCGGCCTAGATTCCATTTGCTGCAAAATAGCCAATTAGGCATGAAAAGTGAAAATGTGAAACTGACCTCAAATTCGAAATGTATACATAGATTCAGCTTCCCCACAAGTTGGGGAACCCGAAAAAACATGTCTTTACCGGATCCAACCTCTCCCTGAAAAGTTACGCCTCGGCTTAGATTGCATTTGTTGGGAAATAGTGAATAAAGCATGAAAAGTGAAAATGTGAAACTGACCTCAAATTCTACTGACCTCAAATTCGAAAAGTATACATATATTCAGGTTCCTCACAGGTTGGGGAAACTGAAAAAACATGTCTTTACCGGATGCAACCTCTCCCTCATACGTTAGGCCTCGGCCTAGATTCCATTTGCTGCAAAATAGCCAATTAGGCATGAAAAGTCAAAATGTGAAACTGACTTCAAATTCAACATGTATACATATATTCAGGTTCCCCACAGGTTGGCGAACCCAAAAAACAATGTCTTTTCCAGATCCAACCTCTCTCTGAAAAGTTACCCCTTGGCTTGGATTGCATTTGTTGGGAAATTGCCAATTAAGCATGAAAAGTGAAAATGTGAAACTGACCTGAATTTTGCAATGTATACATATATTCAGGTTCCCCACAGGTTAGGGAACCCGAAAAACCATGTTTTTTCTGGATCAGACCTTTCCCTCATAAGTTAGGCCTCGGCCTAGATTCCATTTGCTGCAAAATAGCCAATTAGGCATGAAAAGTGAAAATGTGAAACTGACCTCAAATTCGAAATGTATACATAGATTCAGCTTCCCCACAAGTTGGGGAACCCGAAAAAACATGTCTTTACCGGATCCAACCTCTCCCTGAAAAGTTACGCCTCGGCTTAGATTGCATTTGTTGGGAAATAGTGAATAAAGCATGAAAAGTGAAAATGTGAAACTGACCTCAAATTCTACTGACCTCAAATTCGAAAAGTATACATATATTCAGGTTCCTCACAGGTTGGGGAAACTGAAAAAACATGTCTTTACCGGATGCAACCTCTCCATCATAAGTTAGGCCTTGGCCTAGATTCCATTTGCTGCAAAATAGCCAATTAGGCATGAAAAGTCAAAATGTGAAACTGACCTGAATTTCGCAATGTATACATATATTCAGGTTCCCCACAGGTTAGGGAACCCGAAAAACCATGTTTTTTCCGGATCAGACCTTTCCCTCATAAGTTAGGCCTCGGCCTAGATTCCATTTGCTGCAAAATAGCCAATTAGGCATGAAAAGTGAAAATGTGAAACTGACCTCAAATTCGAAATGTATACATAGATTCAGCTTCCCCACAAGTTGGGGAACCCGAAAAAATATGTCTTTACCGGATCCAACCTCTCCCTGAAAAGTTACGCCTCGGCTTAGATTGCATTTGTTGGGAAATAGTGAATAAAGCATGAAAAGTGAAAATGTGAAACTGACCTCAAATTCTACTGACCTCAAATTCGAAAAGTATACATATATTCAGGTTCCTCACAGGTTGGGGAAACTGAAAAAACATGTCTTTACCGGATGCAACCTCTCCCTCATACGTTAGGCCTCGGCCTAGATTCCATTTGCTGCAAAATAGCCAATTAGGCATGAAAAGTCAAAATGTGAAACTGACTTCAAATTCAACATGTATACATATATTCAGGTTCCCCACAGGTTGGCGAACCCAAAAAACAATGTCTTTTCCAGATCCAACCTCTCTCTGAAAAGTTACCCCTTGGCTTGGATTGCATTTGTTGGGAAATTGCCAATTAAGCATGAAAAGTGAAAATGTGAAACTGACCTGAATTTTGCAATGTATACATATATTCAGGTTCCCCACAGGTTAGGGAACCCGAAAAACCATGTTTTTTCTGGATCAGACCTTTCCCTCATAAGTTAGGCCTCGGCCTAGATTCCATTTGCTGCAAAATAGCCAATTAGGCATGAAAAGTGAAAATGTGAAACTGACCTCAAATTCGAAATGTATACATAGATTCAGCTTCCCCACAAGTTGGGGAACCCGAAAAAACATGTCTTTACCGGATCCAACCTCTCCCTGAAAAGTTACGCCTCGGCTTAGATTGCATTTGTTGGGAAATAGTGAATAAAGCATGAAAAGTGAAAATGTGAAACTGACCTCAAATTCTACTGACCTCAAATTCGAAAAGTATACATATATTCAGGTTCCTCACAGGTTGGGGAAACTGAAAAAACATGTCTTTACCGGATCCAACCTCTCCCTGAAAAGTTACCCCTTGGCTTAGATTGCATTTGTTGGAAAATTGCCAATTAAGCATGAAAAGTGAAAATGTGAAACTGACCTGAATTTCGCAATGTATACATATATTCAGGTTCCCCACAGGTTGGGGAACTCGAAAAACCATGTTTTTTCCGGATCCGATCTCTCCCTGAAAAGTTACCCCTTGGCTTAGATTGCATTTGTTGGAAAATTGCCAATAAAGCATGAAAAGTGAAAATGTGAAACTGACCTGAATTTCGCAATGCATACATATATTCAGGTTCCCCACAGGTTGGGGAACCCGAAAAACCATGTTTTTTCCGGATCAGACCTTTCCCTCATAAGTTAGGCCTCGGCCTAGATTCCATTTGCTGCAAAATAGCCAATTAGGCATGAAAAGTGAAAATGTGAAACTAACCTCAAATTCGAAATGTATACATAGATTCAGCTTCCCCACAAGTTGGGGAACCCGAAAAAATATGTCTTTACCGGATCCAACCTCTCCCTGAAAAGTTACGCCTCGGCTTAGATTGCATTTGTTGGGAAATAGTGAATAAAGCATGAAAAGTGAAAATGTGAAACTGACCTCAAATTCTACTGACCTCAAATTCGAAAAGTATACATATATTCAGGTTCCTCACAGGTTGGGGAAACTGAAAAAACATGTCTTTACCGGATGCAACCTCTCCCTCATACGTTAGGCCTCGGCCTAGATTCCATTTGCTGCAAAATAGCCAATTAGGCATGAAAAGTCAAAATGTGAAACTGACTTCAAATTCAACATGTATACATATATTCAGGTTCCCCACAGGTTGGCGAACCCAAAAAACAATGTCTTTTCCAGATCCAACCTCTCTCTGAAAAGTTACCCCTTGGCTTGGATTGCATTTGTTGGGAAATTGCCAATTAAGCATGAAAAGTGAAAATGTGAAACTGACCTGAATTTTGCAATGTATACATATATTCAGGTTCCCCACAGGTTAGGGAACCCGAAAAACCATGTTTTTTCTGGATCAGACCTTTCCCTCATAAGTTAGGCCTCGGCCTAGATTCCATTTGCTGCAAAATAGCCAATTAGGCATGAAAAGTGAAAATGTGAAACTGACCTCAAATTCGAAATGTATACATAGATTCAGCTTCCCCACAAGTTGGGGAACCCGAAAAAACATGTCTTTACCGGATCCAACCTCTCCCTGAAAAGTTACGCCTCGGCTTAGATTGCATTTGTTGGGAAATAGTGAATAAAGCATGAAAAGTGAAAATGTGAAACTGACCTCAAATTCTACTGACCTCAAATTCGAAAAGTATACATATATTCAGGTTCCTCACAGGTTGGGGAAACTGAAAAAACATGTCTTTACCGGATGCAACCTCTCCATCATAAGTTAGGCCTTGGCCTAGATTCCATTTGCTGCAAAATAGCCAATTAGGCATGAAAAGTCAAAATGTGAAACTGACCTGAATTTCGCAATGTATACATATATTCAGGTTCCCCACAGGTTAGGGAACCCGAAAAACCATGTTTTTTCCGGATCAGACCTTTCCCTCATAAGTTAGGCCTCGGCCTAGATTCCATTTGCTGCAAAATAGCCAATTAGGCATGAAAAGTGAAAATGTGAAACTGACCTCAAATTCGAAATGTATACATAGATTCAGCTTCCCCACAAGTTGGGGAACCCGAAAAAACATGTCTTTACCGGATCCAACCTCTCCCTGAAAAGTTACGCCTCGGCTTAGATTGCATTTGTTGGGAAATAGTGAATAAAGCATGAAAAGTGAAAATGTGAAACTGACCTCAAATTCTACTGACCTCAAATTCGAAAAGTATACATATATTCAGGTTCCTCACAGGTTGGGGAAACTGAAAAAACATGTCTTTACCGGATGCAACCTCTCCCTCATACGTTAGGCCTCGGCCTAGATTCCATTTGCTGCAAAATAGCCAATTAGGCATGAAAAGTCAAAATGTGAAACTGACTTCAAATTCAACATGTATACATATATTCAGGTTCCCCACAGGTTGGCGAACCCAAAAAACAATGTCTTTTCCAGATCCAACCTCTCTCTGAAAAGTTACCCCTTGGCTTGGATTGCATTTGTTGGGAAATTGCCAATTAAGCATGAAAAGTGAAAATGTGAAACTGACCTGAATTTTGCAATGTATACATATATTCAGGTTCCCCACAGGTTAGGGAACCCGAAAAACCATGTTTTTTCTGGATCAGACCTTTCCCTCATAAGTTAGGCCTCGGCCTAGATTCCATTTGCTGCAAAATAGCCAATTAGGCATGAAAAGTGAAAATGTGAAACTGACCTCAAATTCGAAATGTATACATAGATTCAGCTTCCCCACAAGTTGGGGAACCCGAAAAAACATGTCTTTACCGGATCCAACCTCTCCCTGAAAAGTTACGCCTCGGCTTAGATTGCATTTGTTGGGAAATAGTGAATAAAGCATGAAAAGTGAAAATGTGAAACTGACCTCAAATTCTACTGACCTCAAATTCGAAAAGTATACATATATTCAGGTTCCTCACAGGTTGGGGAAACTGAAAAAACATGTCTTTACCGGATGCAACCTCTCCATCATAAGTTAGGCCTTGGCCTAGATTCCATTTGCTGCAAAATAGCCAATTAGGCATGAAAAGTCAAAATGTGAAACTGACCTGAATTTCGCAATGTATACATATATTCAGGTTCCCCACAGGTTAGGGAACCCGAAAAACCATGTTTTTTCCGGATCAGACCTTTCCCTCATAAGTTAGGCCTCGGCCTAGATTCCATTTGCTGCAAAATAGCCAATTAGGCATGAAAAGTGAAAATGTGAAACTGACCTCAAATTCGAAATGTATACATAGATTCAGCTTCCCCACAAGTTGGGGAACCCGAAAAAATATGTCTTTACCGGATCCAACCTCTCCCTGAAAAGTTACGCCTCGGCTTAGATTGCATTTGTTGGGAAATAGTGAATAAAGCATGAAAAGTGAAAATGTGAAACTGACCTCAAATTCTACTGACCTCAAATTCGAAAAGTATACATATATTCAGGTTCCTCACAGGTTGGGGAAACTGAAAAAACATGTCTTTACCGGATCCAACCTCTCCCTGAAAAGTTACCCCTTGGCTTAGATTGCATTTGTTGGAAAATTGCCAATTAAGCATGAAAAGTGAAAATGTGAAACTGACCTGAATTTCGCAATGTATACATATATTCAGGTTCCCCACAGGTTGGGGAACTCGAAAAACCATGTTTTTTCCGGATCCGATCTCTCCCTGAAAAGTTACCCCTTGGCTTAGATTGCATTTGTTGGAAAATTGCCAATAAAGCATGAAAAGTGAAAATGTGAAACTGACCTGAATTTCGCAATGCATACATATATTCAGGTTCCCCACAGGTTGGGGAACCCGAAAAACCATGTTTTTTCCGGATCAGACCTTTCCCTCATAAGTTAGGCCTCGGCCTAGATTCCATTTGCTGCAAAATAGCCAATTAGGCATGAAAAGTGAAAATGTGAAACTGACCTCAAATTCGAAATGTATACATAGATTCAGCTTCCCTACGTTGGGGAACCCGAAAAAACATGTCTTTACCGGATCCAACCTCTCCCTGAAAAGTTACCCCTTGGCTTAGATTGCATTTGTTGGAAAATTGCCAATTAAGCATGAAAAGTGAAAATGTGAAACTGACCTGAATTTTGCAATGTATACATATATTCAGGTTCCCCACAGGTTGGGGAACTCGAAAAACCATGTTTTTTCCGGATCCGATCTCTCCCTGAAAAGTTACCCCTTGGCTTAGATTGCATTTGTTGGAAAATTGCCAATTAAGCATGAAAAGTGAAAATGTGAAACTGACCTGAATTTCACAATGCATACATATATTCAGGTTCCCCACAGGTTGGGGAACCCGAAAAACCATGTTTTTTCCAGATCAGACCTTTCCCTCATAAGTTAGGCCTCGGCCTAGATTCCATTTGCTGCAAAATAGCCAATTAGACATGAAAAGTGAAAATGTGAAACTGACCTCAAATTCGAAATGTATACATAGATTCAGCTTCCCGACAAGTTGGGGAACCCAAAAAACAATGTCTTTTCCAGATCCAACATCTCTCTGAAAAGTTACCCCTTGGCTTAGATTGCATTTGTTGGGAAATTGCCAATTAACCATGAAAAGTGAAAATGTGAAACTGACCTGAATTTCGCAATGTATACATATATTCAGGTTCCCCACAGGTTGGGGAACCCAAAAAACAATGTCTTTTCCAGATCCAACCTCTCTCTGAAAAGTTACCCCTTGGCTTAGATTGCATTTGTTGGGAAATTGCCAATTAACCATGAAAAGTGAAAATGTGAAACTGACCTGAATTTCGCAATGTATACATATATTCAGGTTCCCCACAGGTTAGGGAACCCGAAAAACCATGTTTTTTCCGGATCAGACCTTTCCCTCATAAGTTAGGCCTCGGCCTAGATTCCATTTGCTGCAAAATAGCCAATTAGGCATGAAAAGTGAAAATGTGAAACTGACCTCAAATTCGAAATGTATACATAGATTCAGCTTCCCCACAAGTTGGGGAACCCGAAAAAACATGTCTTTACCGGATCCAACCTCTCCCTGAAAAGTTACCCCTTGGCTTAGATTGCATTTGTTGGAAAATTGCCAATTAAGCATGAAAAGTGAAAATGTGAAACTGACCTGAATTTCGCAATGTATACATATATTCAGGTTCCCCACAGGTTGGGGAACTCGAAAAACCATGTTTTTTCCGGATCCGATCTCTCCCTGAAAAGTTACCCCTTGGCTTAGATTGCATTTGTTGGAAAATTGCCAATAAAGCATGAAAAGTGAAAATGTGAAACTGACCTGAATTTCGCAATGCATACATATATTCAGGTTCCCCACAGGTTGGGGAACCCGAAAAACCATGTTTTTTCCGGATCAGACCTTTCCCTCATAAGTTAGGCCTCGGCCTAGATTCCATTTGCTGCAAAATAGCCAATTAGGCATGAAAAGTGAAAATGTGAAACTAACCTCAAATTCGAAATGTATACATAGATTCAGCTTCCCCACAAGTTGGGGAACCCGAAAAAATATGTCTTTACCGGATCCAACCTCTCCCTGAAAAGTTACGCCTCGGCTTAGATTGCATTTGTTGGGAAATAGTGAATAAAGCATGAAAAGTGAAAATGTGAAACTGACCTCAAATTCTACTGACCTCAAATTCGAAAAGTATACATATATTCAGGTTCCTCACAGGTTGGGGAAACTGAAAAAACATGTCTTTACCGGATGCAACCTCTCCCTCATACGTTAGGCCTCGGCCTAGATTCCATTTGCTGCAAAATAGCCAATTAGGCATGAAAAGTCAAAATGTGAAACTGACTTCAAATTCAACATGTATACATATATTCAGGTTCCCCACAGGTTGGCGAACCCAAAAAACAATGTCTTTTCCAGATCCAACCTCTCTCTGAAAAGTTACCCCTTGGCTTGGATTGCATTTGTTGGGAAATTGCCAATTAAGCATGAAAAGTGAAAATGTGAAACTGACCTGAATTTTGCAATGTATACATATATTCAGGTTCCCCACAGGTTAGGGAACCCGAAAAACCATGTTTTTTCTGGATCAGACCTTTCCCTCATAAGTTAGGCCTCGGCCTAGATTCCATTTGCTGCAAAATAGCCAATTAGGCATGAAAGGTGAAAATGTGAAACTGACCTCAAATTCGAAATGTATACATAGATTCAGCTTCCCCACAAGTTGGGGAACCCGAAAAAACATGTCTTTACCGGATCCAACCTCTCCCTGAAAAGTTACCCCTTGGCTTAGATTGCATTTGTTGGAAAATTGCCAATTAAGCATGAAAAGTGAAAATGTGAAACTGACCTGAATTTCGCAATGTATACATATATTCAGGTTCCCCACAGGTTGGGGAACTCGAAAAACCATGTTTTTTCCGGATCCGATCTCTCCCTGAAAAGTTACCCCTTGGCTTAGATTGCATTTGTTGGAAAATTGCCAATAAAGCATGAAAAGTGAAAATGTGAAACTGACCTGAATTTCGCAATGCATACATATATTCAGGTTCCCCACAGGTTGGGGAACCCGAAAAACCATGTTTTTTCCAGATCAGACCTTTCCCTCATAAGTTAGGCCTCGGCCTAGATTCCATTTGCTGCAAAATAGCCAATTAGGCATGAAAAGTGAAAATGTGAAACTAACCTCAAATTCGAAATGTATACATAGATTCAGCTTCCCCACAAGTTGGGGAACCCGAAAAAATATGTCTTTACCGGATCCAACCTCTCCCTGAAAAGTTACGCCTCGGCTTAGATTGCATTTGTTGGGAAATAGTGAATAAAGCATGAAAAGTGAAAATGTGAAACTGACCTCAAATTCTACTGACCTCAAATTCGAAAAGTATACATATATTCAGGTTCCTCACAGGTTGGGGAAACTGAAAAAACATGTCTTTACCGGATGCAACCTCTCCCTCATACGTTAGGCCTCGGCCTAGATTCCATTTGCTGCAAAATAGCCAATTAGGCATGAAAAGTCAAAATGTGAAACTGACTTCAAATTCAACATGTATACATATATTCAGGTTCCCCACAGGTTGGCGAACCCAAAAAACAATGTCTTTTCCAGATCCAACCTCTCTCTGAAAAGTTACCCCTTGGCTTGGATTGCATTTGTTGGGAAATTGCCAATTAAGCATGAAAAGTGAAAATGTGAAACTGACCTGAATTTTGCAATGTATACATATATTCAGGTTCCCCACAGGTTAGGGAACCCGAAAAACCATGTTTTTTCTGGATCAGACCTTTCCCTCATAAGTTAGGCCTCGGCCTAGATTCCATTTGCTGCAAAATAGCCAATTAGGCATGAAAAGTGAAAATGTGAAACTGACCTCAAATTCGAAATGTATACATAGATTCAGCTTCCCCACAAGTTGGGGAACCCGAAAAAACATGTCTTTACCGGATCCAACCTCTCCCTGAAAAGTTACGCCTCGGCTTAGATTGCATTTGTTGGGAAATAGTGAATAAAGCATGAAAAGTGAAAATGTGAAACTGACCTCAAATTCTACTGACCTCAAATTCGAAAAGTATACATATATTCAGGTTCCTCACAGGTTGGGGAAACTGAAAAAACATGTCTTTACCGGATGCAACCTCTCCATCATAAGTTAGGCCTTGGCCTAGATTCCATTTGCTGCAAAATAGCCAATTAGGCATGAAAAGTCAAAATGTGAAACTGACCTGAATTTCGCAATGTATACATATATTCAGGTTCCCCACAGGTTAGGGAACCCGAAAAACCATGTTTTTTCCGGATCAGACCTTTCCCTCATAAGTTAGGCCTCGGCCTAGATTCCATTTGCTGCAAAATAGCCAATTAGGCATGAAAAGTGAAAATGTGAAACTGACCTCAAATTCGAAATGTATACATAGATTCAGCTTCCCCACAAGTTGGGGAACCCGAAAAAACATGTCTTTACCGGATCCAACCTCTCCCTGAAAAGTTACCCCTTGGCTTAGATTGCATTTGTTGGAAAATTGCCAATTAAGCATGAAAAGTGAAAATGTGAAACTGACCTGAATTTCGCAATGTATACATATATTCAGGTTCCCCACAGGTTGGGGAACTCGAAAAACCATGTTTTTTCCGGATCCGATCTCTCCCTGAAAAGTTACCCCTTGGCTTAGATTGCATTTGTTGGAAAATTGCCAATAAAGCATGAAAAGTGAAAATGTGAAACTGACCTGAATTTCGCAATGCATACATATATTCAGGTTCCCCACAGGTTGGGGAACCCGAAAAACCATGTTTTTTCCGGATCAGACCTTTCCCTCATAAGTTAGGCCTCGGCCTAGATTCCATTTGCTGCAAAATAGCCAATTAGGCATGAAAAGTGAAAATGTGAAACTGACCTCAAATTCGAAATGTATACATAGATTCAGCTTCCCGACAAGTTGGGGAACCCAAAAAACAATGTCTTTTCCAGATCCAACATCTCTCTGAAAAGTTACCCCTTGGCTTAGATTGCATTTGTTGGGAAATTGCCAATTAACCATGAAAAGTGAAAATGTGAAACTGACCTGAATTTCGCAATGTATACATATATTCAGGTTCCCCACAGGTTGGGGAACCCAAAAAACAATGTCTTTTCCAGATCCAACCTCTCTCTGAAAAGTTACCCCTTGGCTTAGATTGCATTTGTTGGGAAATTGCCAATTAACCATGAAAAGTGAAAATGTGAAACTGACCTGAATTTCGCAATGTATACATATATTCAGGTTCCCCACAGGTTAGGGAACCCGAAAAACCATGTTTTTTCCGGATCAGACCTTTCCCTCATAAGTTAGGCCTCGGCCTAGATTCCATTTGCTGCAAAATAGCCAATTAGGCATGAAAAGTGAAAATGTGAAACTGACCTCAAATTCGAAATGTATACATAGATTAAGCTTCCCCACAAGTTGGGGAACCCGAAAAAACATGTCTTTACCGGATCCAACCTCTCCCTGAAAAGTTACCCCTTGGCTTAGATTGCATTTGTTGGAAAATTGCCAATTAAGCATGAAAAGTGAAAATGTGAAACTGACCTGAATTTCGCAATGTATACATATATTCAGGTTCCCCACAGGTTGGGGAACTCGAAAAACCATGTTTTTTCCGGATCCGATCTCTCCCTGAAAAGTTACCCCTTGGCTTAGATTGCATTTGTTGGAAAATTGCCAATAAAGCATGAAAAGTGAAAATGTGAAACTGACCTGAATTTCGCAATGCATACATATATTCAGGTTCCCCACAGGTTGGGGAACCCGAAAAACCATGTTTTTTCCGGATCAGACCTTTCCCTCATAAGTTAGGCCTCGGCCTAGATTCCATTTGCTGCAAAATAGCCAATTAGGCATGAAAAGTGAAAATGTGAAACTAACCTCAAATTCGAAATGTATACATAGATTCAGCTTCCCCACAAGTTGGGGAACCCGAAAAAATATGTCTTTACCGGATCCAACCTCTCCCTTAAAAGTTACGCCTCGGCTTAGATTGCATTTGTTGGGAAATAGTGAATAAAGCATGAAAAGTGAAAATGTGAAACTGACCTCAAATTCTACTGACCTCAAATTCGAAAAGTATACATATATTCAGGTTCCTCACAGGTTGGGGAAACTGAAAAAACATGTCTTTACCGGATGCAACCTCTCCCTCATACGTTAGGCCTCGGCCTAGATTCCATTTGCTGCAAAATAGCCAATTAGGCATGAAAAGTCAAAATGTGAAACTGACTTCAAATTCAACATGTATACATATATTCAGGTTCCCCACAGGTTGGCGAACCCAAAAAACAATGTCTTTTCCAGATCCAACCTCTCTCTGAAAAGTTACCCCTTGGCTTGGATTGCATTTGTTGGGAAATTGCCAATTAAGCATGAAAAGTGAAAATGTGAAACTGACCTGAATTTTGCAATGTATACATATATTCAGGTTCCCCACAGGTTAGGGAACCCGAAAAACCATGTTTTTTCTGGATCAGACCTTTCCCTCATAAGTTAGGCCTCGGCCTAGATTCCATTTGCTGCAAAATAGCCAATTAGGCATGAAAAGTGAAAATGTGAAACTGACCTCAAATTCGAAATGTATACATAGATTCAGCTTCCCCACAAGTTGGGGAACCCGAAAAAACATGTCTTTACCGGATCCAACCTCTCCCTGAAAAGTTACCCCTTGGCTTAGATTGCATTTGTTGGAAAATTGCCAATTAAGCATGAAAAGTGAAAATGTGAAACTGACCTGAATTTCGCAATGTATACATATATTCAGGTTCCCCACAGGTTGGGGAACTCGAAAAACCATGTTTTTTCCGGATCCGATCTCTCCCTGAAAAGTTACCCCTTGGCTTAGATTGCATTTGTTGGAAAATTGCCAATAAAGCATGAAAAGTGAAAATGTGAAACTGACCTGAATTTCGCAATGCATACATATATTCAGGTTCCCCACAGGTTGGGGAACCCGAAAAACCATGTTTTTTCCGGATCAGACCTTTCCCTCATAAGTTAGGCCTCGGCCTAGATTCCATTTGCTGCAAAATAGCCAATTAGGCATGAAAAGTGAAAATGTGAAACTAACCTCAAATTCGAAATGTATACATAGATTCAGCTTCCCCACAAGTTGGGGAACCCGAAAAAATATGTCTTTACCGGATCCAACCTCTCCCTGAAAAGTTACGCCTCGGCTTAGATTGCATTTGTTGGGAAATAGTGAATAAAGCATGAAAAGTGAAAATGTGAAACTGACCTCAAATTCTACTGACCTCAAATTCGAAAAGTATACATATATTCAGGTTCCTCACAGGTTGGGGAAACTGAAAAAACATGTCTTTACCGGATGCAACCTCTCCCTCATACGTTAGGCCTCGGCCTAGATTCCATTTGCTGCAAAATAGCCAATTAGGCATGAAAAGTCAAAATGTGAAACTGACTTCAAATTCAACATGTATACATATATTCAGGTTCCCCACAGGTTGGCGAACCCAAAAAACAATGTCTTTTCCAGATCCAACCTCTCTCTGAAAAGTTACCCCTTGGCTTGGATTGCATTTGTTGGGAAATTGCCAATTAAGCATGAAAAGTGAAAATGTGAAACTGACCTGAATTTTGCAATGTATACATATATTCAGGTTCCCCACAGGTTAGGGAACCCGAAAAACCATGTTTTTTCTGGATCAGACCTTTCCCTCATAAGTTAGGCCTCGGCCTAGATTCCATTTGCTGCAAAATAGCCAATTAGGCATGAAAAGTGAAAATGTGAAACTGACCTCAAATTCGAAATGTATACATAGATTCAGCTTCCCCACAAGTTGGGGAACCCGAAAAAACATGTCTTTACCGGATCCAACCTCTCCCTGAAAAGTTACGCCTCGGCTTAGATTGCATTTGTTGGGAAATAGTGAATAAGCATGAAAAGTGAAAATGTGAAACTGACCTCAAATTCTACTGACCTCAAATTCGAAAAGTATACATATATTCAGGTTCCTCACAGGTTGGGGAAACTGAAAAAACATGTCTTTACCGGATGCAACCTCTCCATCATAAGTTAGGCCTTGGCCTAGATTCCATTTGCTGCAAAATAGCCAATTAGGCATGAAAAGTCAAAATGTGAAACTGACCTGAATTTCGCAATGTATACATATATTCAGGTTCCCCACAGGTTAGGGAACCCGAAAAACCATGTTTTTTTCCGGATCAGACCTTTCCCTCATAAGTTAGGCCTCGGCCTAGATTCCATTTGCTGCAAAATAGCCAATTAGGCATGAAAAGTGAAAATGTGAAACTGACCTCAAATTCGAAATGTATACATAGATTCAGCTTCCCCACAAGTTGGGGAACCCGAAAAAACATGTCTTTACCGGATCCAACCTCTCCCTGAAAAGTTACCCCTTGGCTTAGATTGCATTTGTTGGAAAATTGCCAATTAAGCATGAAAAGTGAAAATGTGAAACTGACCTGAATTTCGCAATGTATACATATATTCAGGTTCCCCACAGGTTGGGGAACTCGAAAAACCATGTTTTTTCCGGATCCGATCTCTCCCTGAAAAGTTACCCCTTGGCTTAGATTGCATTTTTTGGAAAATTGCCAATAAAGCATGAAAAGTGAAAATGTGAAACTGACCTGAATTTCGCAATGCATACATATATTCAGGTTCCCCACAGGTTGGGGAACCCGAAAAACCATGTTTTTTCCGGATCAGACCTTTCCCTCATAAGTTAGGCCTCGGCCTAGATTCCATTTGCTGCAAAATAGCCAATTAGGCATGAAAAGTGAAAATGTGAAACTGACCTCAAATTCGAAATGTATACATAGATTCAGCTTCCCCACGTTGGGGAACCCGAAAAAACATGTCTTTACCGGATCCAACCTCTCCCTGAAAAGTTACCCCTTGGCTTAGATTGCATTTGTTGGGAAATTGCCAATTAACCATGAAAAGTGAAAATGTGAAACTGACCTGAATTTCGCAATGTATACATATATTCAGGTTCCCCACAGGTTGGGGAACCCAAAAAACAATGTCTTTTCCAGATCCAACCTCTCTCTGAAAAGTTACCCCTTGGCTTAGATTGCATTTGTTGGGAAATTGCCAATTAACCATGAAAAGTGAAAATGTGAAACTGACCTGAATTTCGCAATGTATACATATATTCAGGTTCCCCACAGGTTAGGGAACCCGAAAAACCATGTTTTTTCCGGATCAGACCTTTCCCTCATAAGTTAGGCCTCGGCCTAGATTCCATTTGCTGCAAAATAGCCAATTAGGCATGAAAAGTGAAAATGTGAAACTGACCTCAAATTCGAAATGTATACATAGATTCAGCTTCCCCACAAGTTGGGGAACCCGAAAAAACATGTCTTTACCGGATCCAACCTCTCCCTGAAAAGTTACCCCTTGGCTTAGATTGCATTTGTTGGAAAATTGCCAATTAAGCATGAAAAGTGAAAATGTGAAACTGACCTGAATTTCGCAATGTATACATATAGTCAGGTTCCCCACAGGTTGGGGAACTCGAAAAACCATGTTTTTTCCGGATCCGATCTCTCCCTGAAAAGTTACCCCTTGGCTTAGATTGCATTTGTTGGAAAATTGCCAATAAAGCATGAAAAGTGAAAATGTGAAACTGACCTGAATTTCGCAATGCATACATATATTCAGGTTCCCCACAGGTTGGGGAACCCGAAAAACCATGTTTTTTCCGGATCAGACCTTTCCCTCATAAGTTAGGCCTCGGCCTAGATTCCATTTGCTGCAAAATAGCCAATTAGGCATGAAAAGTGAAAATGTGAAACTAACCTCAAATTCGAAATGTATACATAGATTCAGCTTCCCCACAAGTTGGGGAACCCGAAAAAATATGTCTTTACCGGATCCAACCTCTCCCTTAAAAGTTACGCCTCGGCTTAGATTGCATTTGTTGGGAAATAGTGAATAAAGCATGAAAAGTGAAAATGTGAAACTGACCTCAAATTCTACTGACCTCAAATTCGAAAAGTATACATATATTCAGGTTCCTCACAGGTTGGGGAAACTGAAAAAACATGTCTTTACCGGATGCAACCTCTCCCTCATACGTTAGGCCTCGGCCTAGATTCCATTTGCTGCAAAATAGCCAATTAGGCATGAAAAGTCAAAATGTGAAACTGACTTCAAATTCAACATGTATACATATATTCAGGTTCCCCACAGGTTGGCGAACCCAAAAAACAATGTCTTTTCCAGATCCAACCTCTCTCTGAAAAGTTACCCCTTGGCTTGGATTGCATTTGTTGGGAAATTGCCAATTAAGCATGAAAAGTGAAAATGTGAAACTGACCTGAATTTTGCAATGTATACATATATTCAGGTTCCCCACAGGTTAGGGAACCCGAAAAACCATGTTTTTTCTGGATCAGACCTTTCCCTCATAAGTTAGGCCTCGGCCTAGATTCCATTTGCTGCAAAATAGCCAATTAGGCATGAAAAGTGAAAATGTGAAACTGACCTCAAATTCGAAATGTATACATAGATTCAGCTTCCCCACAAGTTGGGGAACCCGAAAAAACATGTCTTTACCGGATCCAACCTCTCCCTGAAAAGTTACCCCTTGGCTTAGATTGCATTTGTTGGAAAATTGCCAATTAAGCATGAAAAGTGAAAATGTGAAACTGACCTGAATTTCGCAATGTATACATATATTCAGGTTCCCCACAGGTTGGGGAACTCGAAAAACCATGTTTTTTCCGGATCCGATCTCTCCCTGAAAAGTTACCCCTTGGCTTAGATTGCATTTGTTGGAAAATTGCCAATAAAGCATGAAAAGTGAAAATGTGAAACTGACCTGAATTTCGCAATGCATACATATATTCAGGTTCCCCACAGGTTGGGGAACCCGAAAAACCATGTTTTTTCCGGATCAGACCTTTCCCTCATAAGTTAGGCCTCGGCCTAGATTCCATTTGCTGCAAAATAGCCAATTAGGCATGAAAAGTGAAAATGTGAAACTAACCTCAAATTCGAAATGTATACATAGATTCAGCTTCCCCACAAGTTGGGGAACCCGAAAAAATATGTCTTTACCGGATCCAACCTCTCCCTGAAAAGTTACGCCTCGGCTTAGATTGCATTTGTTGGGAAATAGTGAATAAAGCATGAAAAGTGAAAATGTGAAACTGACCTCAAATTCTACTGACCTCAAATTCGAAAAGTATACATATATTCAGGTTCCTCACAGGTTGGGGAAACTGAAAAAACATGTCTTTACCGGATGCAACCTCTCCCTCATACGTTAGGCCTCGGCCTAGATTCCATTTGCTGCAAAATAGCCAATTAGGCATGAAAAGTCAAAATGTGAAACTGACTTCAAATTCAACATGTATACATATATTCAGGTTCCCCACAGGTTGGCGAACCCAAAAAACAATGTCTTTTCCAGATCCAACCTCTCTCTGAAAAGTTACCCCTTGGCTTGGATTGCATTTGTTGGGAAATTGCCAATTAAGCATGAAAAGTGAAAATGTGAAACTGACCTGAATTTTGCAATGTATACATATATTCAGGTTCCCCACAGGTTAGGGAACCCGAAAAACCATGTTTTTTCTGGATCAGACCTTTCCCTCATAAGTTAGGCCTCGGCCTAGATTCCATTTGCTGCAAAATAGCCAATTAGGCATGAAAAGTGAAAATGTGAAACTGACCTCAAATTCGAAATGTATACATAGATTCAGCTTCCCCACAAGTTGGGGAACCCGAAAAAACATGTCTTTACCGGATCCAACCTCTCCCTGAAAAGTTACGCCTCGGCTTAGATTGCATTTGTTGGGAAATAGTGAATAAGCATGAAAAGTGAAAATGTGAAACTGACCTCAAATTCTACTGACCTCAAATTCGAAAAGTATACATATATTCAGGTTCCTCACAGGTTGGGGAAACTGAAAAAACATGTCTTTACCGGATGCAACCTCTCCATCATAAGTTAGGCCTTGGCCTAGATTCCATTTGCTGCAAAATAGCCAATTAGGCATGAAAAGTCAAAATGTGAAACTGACCTGAATTTCGCAATGTATACATATATTCAGGTTCCCCACAGGTTAGGGAACCCGAAAAACCATGTTTTTTCCGGATCAGACCTTTCCCTCATAAGTTAGGCCTCGGCCTAGATTCCATTTGCTGCAAAATAGCCAATTAGGCATGAAAAGTGAAAATGTGAAACTGACCTCAAATTTGAAATGTATACATAGATTCAGCTTCCCCACAAGTTGGGGAACCCGAAAAAACATGTCTTTACCGGATCCAACCTCTCCCTGAAAAGTTACCCCTTGGCTTAGATTGCATTTGTTGGAAAATTGCCAATTAAGCATGAAAAGTGAAAATGTGAAACTGACCTGAATTTCGCAATGTATACATATATTCAGGTTCCCCACAGGTTGGGGAACTCGAAAAACCATGTTTTTTCCGGATCCGATCTCTCCCTGAAAAGTTACCCCTTGGCTTAGATTGCATTTGTTGGAAAATTGCCAATAAAGCATGAAAAGTGAAAATGTGAAACTGACCAGAATTTTGCAATGTATACATATATTCAGGTTCCCCACAGGTTAGGGAACCCGAAAAACCATGCTTTTTCCTGATCCGACCTCTCCCTCATAAGTTAGGCCTCGGCCTAGATTCCATTTGCTGCAAAATAGCCAATTAGGCATGAAAGGTGAAAATGTGAAACTGACCTCAAATTCGAAATGTATACATATATTCAGGTTCCCCATAGGTTGGGGAACCCAAAAAACAATGTCTTTTCCAGATCCAACCTCTCTCTGAAAAGTTACCCCTTGGCTTAGATTGCATTTGTTGGGAAATTGCCAATTAAGCATGAAAAGTGAAAATGTGAAACTGACCTGAATTTCGCAATGTATACATATATTCAGGTTCCCCACAAGTTGGGGAACCCAAAAAACAATGTCTTTTCCAGATCCAACCTCTCCCTGAAAAGTTAGGCCTCGGCTTAATTGCATTAGTTGGAAAATTGCCAATTAAGCATGAAAGGTGAAAATGTGAAACTGACCTAAAATTCGTAATGTATACATATATTCAGGTTCCCCACAGGATGGGGAACCCAAAAAACAATGTCTTTTCCAGATCCAACCTCTCCCTGAAAAGTTAGGCCTCGGCTTAATTGCATTAGTTGGAAAATTGCCAATTAAGCATGAAAAGTGAAAATGTGAAACTGACCTGAATTTCGCAATGTATACATATATTCAGGTTCCCCACAGGTTGGGGAACTCGAAAAACCTTGTTTTTTCCGGATCCGATCTCTCCCTGAAAAGTTACCCCTTGGCTTAGATTGCATTTGTTGGAA
This sequence comes from Bothrops alternatus, assembly GCA_034064705.1. Taxonomy (NCBI): domain Eukaryota; kingdom Metazoa; phylum Chordata; class Lepidosauria; order Squamata; family Viperidae; genus Bothrops; species Bothrops alternatus. The sequence goes on along the minus strand of JARGCV010000103.1, from coordinate 13,166,678 downwards.
AATTGCCAATTAAGCATGAAAAGTGAAAATTTGAAACTGACCTGAATTTCGGAATGTATACATATATTCAGGTTCCCCACAGGTTGGGGAACCCGAAAAACCATGTTTTTTCCGGATCAGACCTTTCCCTCATAAGTTAGGCCTCGGCCTAGATTCCATTTGCTGCAAAATAGCCAATTAGGCATGAAAAGTGAAAATGTGAAACTGACCTCAAATTCGAAATGTATACATAGATTCAGCTTCCCCACAAGTTGGGGAACCCGAAAAAACATGTCTTTACCGGATCCAACCTCTCCCTGAAAAGTTAGGCCTCGGCTTAGATTGCATTTGTTGGGAAATAGTGAATAAAGCATGAAAAGTGAAAATGTGAAACTGACCTCAAATTCTACTGACCTCAAATTCGAAAAGTATACATATATTCAGGTTCCTCACAGGTTGGGGAAACTGAAAAAACATGTCTTTACCGAATGCAACCTCTCCCTCATAAGTTAGGCCTCGGCCTAGATTCCATTTGCTGCAAAATAGCCAATTAGACATGAAAAGTCAAAATGTGAAACTGACTTCAAATTCAAAATATATACATATATTCAGGTTCCCCACAGGTTGGGGAACCCAAAAAACAAGGTCTTTTCCAGATCCAACCTCTCTCTGAAAAGTTACCCCTTGGCTTAGATTGCATTTGTTGGGAAATTGCCAATTAAGCATGAAAAGTGAAAATGTGAAACTGACCTGAATTTCGCAATGTATACATATATTCAGGTTCCCCACAGGTTAGGGAACCCGAAAAACCATGCTTTTTCTGGATCCGACCTCTCCCTCATAAGTTAGGCCTCGGCCTAGATTCCATTTGCTGCAAAATAGCCAATTAGACATGAAAAGTCAAAATGTGAAACTGACCTCAAATTCGAAATGTATACATATATTCAGGTTCCCCACAGGTTGGGGAACCCAAAAAACAATGTCTTTTCCAGATCCAACCTCTCCCTGAAAAGTTAGGCCTCGGCTTAATTGCATTAGTTGGAAAATTGCCAATTAAGCATGAAAAGTGAAAATGTGAAACTGACCTGAATTTCGCAATGTATACATATATTCAGGTTCCCCACAGGTTGGGGAACTCGAAAAACCATGTTTTTTCCGGATCCGATCTCTCCCTGAAAAGTTACCCCTTGGCTTAGATTGCATTTGTTGGAAAATTGCCAATTAAGCATGAAAAGTGAAAATGTGAAACTGACCTGAATTTCGCAATGTATACATATATTCAGGTTCCCCACAGGTTAGGGAACCCGAAAAACCATGCTTTTTCCTGATCCGACCTCTCCCTCATAAGTTAGGCCTCGGCCTAGATTCCATTTGCTGCAAAATAGCCAATTAGGCATGAAAGGTGAAAATGTGAAACTGACCTCAAATTCGAAATGTATACATATATTCAGGTTCCCCATAGGTTGGGGAACCCAAAAAACAATGTCTTTTCCAGATCCAACCTCTCTCTGAAAAGTTACCCCTTGGCTTAGATTGCATTTGTTGGGAAATTGCCAATTAAGCATGAAAAGTGAAAATTTGAAACTGACCTGAATTTCGGAATGTATACATATATTCAGGTTCCCCACAGGTTGGGGAACCCGAAAAACCATGTTTTTTCCGGATCAGACCTTTCCCTCATAGGTTAGGCCTCGGCCTAGATTCCATTTGCTGCAAAATAGCCAATTAGGCATGAAAAGTGAAAATGTGAAACTGACCTCAAATTCGAAATGTATACATAGATTCAGCTTCCCCACAAGTTGGGGAACCCGAAAAAACATGTCTTTACCGGATCCAACCTCTCCCTGAAAAGTGATGCCTCGGCTTAGATTGCATTTGTTGGGAAATAGTGAATAAAGCATGAAAAGTGAAAATGTGAAACTGACCTGAATTTCGCAATGTATACATATATTCAGGTTCCCCACAGGATGGGGAACTCGAAAAACCATGTTTTTTCCGGATCCGATCTCTCCCTGAAAAGTTACCCCTTGGCTTAGATTGCATTTGTTGGAAAATTGCCAATTAAGCATGAAAAGTGAAAATGTGAAACTGACCTGAATTTCGCAATGTATACATATATTCAGGTTCCCCACAGGATGGGGAACCCGAAAAACCATGTTTTTTCCGGATCAGACCTTTCCCTCATAGGTTAGGCCTCGGCATAGATTCCATTTGCTGCAAAATAGCCAATTAGGCATGAAAAGTGAAAATGTGAAACTGACCTCAAATTCGAAATGTATACATAGATTCAGCTTCCCCACAAGTTGGGGAACCCGAAAAAACATGTCTTTACCGGATCCAACCTCTCCCTGAAAAGTTACGCCTCGGCTTAGATTGCATTTGTTGGGAAATAGTGAATAAAGCATGAAAAGTGAAAATGTGAAACTGACCTCAAATTCTACTGACCTCAAATTCGAAAAGTATACATATATTCAGGTTCCTCACAGGTTGGGGAAACTGAAAAAACATGTCTTTACCGAATGCAACCTCTCCCTCATAAGTTAGGCCTCGGCCTAGATTCCATTTGCTGCAAAATAGCCAATTAGACATGAAAAGTCAAAATGTGAAACTGACTTCAAATTCAAAATGTATACATATATTCAGGTTCCCCACAGGTTGGGGAACCCAAAAAACAAGGTCTTTTCCAGATCCAACCTCTCTCTGAAAAGTTACCCCTTGGCTTAGATTGCATTTGTTGGAAAATTGCCAATTAAGCATGAAAAGTGAAAATGTGAAACTGACCTGAATTTCGCAATGTATACATATATTCAGGTTCCCCACAGGTTAGGGAACCCGAAAAACCATGCTTTTTCCTGATCCGACCTCTCCCTCATAAGTTAGGCCTCGGCCTAGATTCCATTTGCTGCAAAATAGCCAATTAGGCATGAAAGGTGAAAATGTGAAACTGACCTCAAATTCGAAATGTATACATATATTCAGGTTCCCCACAGGTTGGGGAACCCAAAAAACAATGTCTTTTCCAGATCCAACCTCTCCCTGAAAAGTTAGGCCTCGGCTTAATTGCATTAGTTGGAAAATTGCCAATTAAGCATGAAAAGTGAAAATGTGAAACTGACCTGAATTTCGCAATGTATACATATATTCAGGTTCCCCACAGGATGGGGAACTCGAAAAACCATGTTTTTTCCGGATCCGATCTCTCCCTGAAAAGTTACCCCTTGGCTTAGATTGCATTTGTTGGAAAATTGCCAATTAAGCATGAAAAGTGAAAATGTGAAACTGACCTGAATTTCGCAATGTATACATATATTCAGGTTCCCCACAGGTTAGGGAACCCGAAAAACCATGCTTTTTCCTGATCCGACCTCTCCCTCATAAGTTAGGCCTCGGCCTAGATTCCATTTGCTGCAAAATAGCCAATTTGGCATGAAAAGTCAAAATGTGAAACTGACCTCAAATTCGAAATGTATACATATATTCAGGTTCCCCACAGGTTGGGGAACCCAAAAAAAAATGTCTTTTCCAGATCCAACCTCTCCCTGAAAAGTTAGGCCTCGGCTTAATTGCATTAGTTGGAAAATTGCCAATTAAGCATGAAAAGTGAAAATGTGAAACTGACCTGAATTTCGCAATGTATACATATATTCAGGTTCCACACAGGTTGGGGAACTCGAAAAACCATGTTTTTTCCGGATCCGATCTCTCCCTGAAAAGTTACCCCTTGGCTTAGATTGCATTTGTTGGAAAATTGCCAATTAAGCATGAAAAGTGAAAATGTGAAACTGACCTGAATTTGGCAATGTATACATATATTCAGGTTCCCCACAGGTTGGGGAACTCAAAAAACCATGTTTTTTCCGGATCCGATCTCTCCCTGAAAAGTTACCCCTTGGCTTAGATTGCATTTGTTGGAAAATTGCCAATTAGGCATGAAAAGTGAAAATGTGAAACTGACCTGAATTTCGCAATGTATACATATATTCAGGTTCCCCACAGGTTAGGGAACCCGAAAAACCATGCTTTTTCCTGATCCGACCTCTCCCTCATAAGTTAGGCCTCGGCCTAGATTCCATTTGCTGCAAAATAGCCAATTTGGCATGAGAAGTCAAAATGTGAAACTGACCTCAAATTCGAAATGTATACATATATTCAGGTTCCCCACAGGTTGGGGAACCCAAAAAACAATGTCTTTTCCAGATCCAACCTCTCCCTGAAAAGTTAGGCCTCGGCTTAATTGCATTAGTTGGAAAATTGCCAATTAAGCATGAAAAGTGAAAATGTGAAACTGACCTGAATTTCGCAATGTATACATATATTCAGGTTCCCCACAGGATGGGGAACTCGAAAAACCATGTTTTTTCCGGATCCGATCTCTCCCTGAAAAGTTACCCCTTGGCTTAGATTGCATTTGTTGGAAAATTGCCAATTAAGCATGAAAAGTGAAAATGTGAAACTGACCTGAATTTCGCAATGTATACATATATTCAGGTTCCCCACAGGTTAGGGAACCTGAAAAACCATGCTTTTTCCTGATCCGACCTCTCCCTCATAAGTTAGGCCTCGGCCTAGATTCCATTTGCTGCAAAATAGCCAATTAGGCATGAAAGGTGAAAATGTGAAACTGACCTCAAATTCGAAATGTATACATATATTCAGGTTCCCCACAGGTTGGGGAACCCAAAAAACAATGTCTTTTCCAGATCCAACCTCTCCCTGAAAAGTTAGGCCTCGGCTTAATTGCATTAGTTGGAAAATTGCCAATTAAGCATGAAAAGTGAAAATGTGAAACTGACCTGAATTTCGCAATGTATACATATATTCAGGTTCCCCACAGGATGGGGAACTCGAAAAACCATGTTTTTTCCGGATCCGATCTCTCCCTGAAAAGTTACCCCTTGGCTTAGATTGCATTTGTTGGAAAATTGCCAATTAAGCATGAAAAGTGAAAATGTGAAACTGACCTGAATTTGGCAATGTATACATATATTCAGGTTCCCCACAGGTTGGGGAACTCAAAAAACCATGTTTTTTCCGGATCCGATCTCTCCCTGAAAAGTTACCCCTTGGCTTAGATTGCATTTGTTGGAAAATTGCCAATTAGGCATGAAAAGTGAAAATGTGAAACTGACCTGAATTTCGCAATGTATACATATATTCAGGTTCCCCACAGGTTAGGGAACCCGAAAAACCATGCTTTTTCCTGATCCGACCTCTCCCTCATAAGTTAGGCCTCGGCCTAGATTCCATTTGCTGCAAAATAGCCAATTAGGCATGAAAGGTGAAAATGTGAAACTGACCTCAAATTCGAAATGTATACATATATTCAGGTTCCCCACAGGTTGGGGAACCCAAAAAACAATGTCTTTTCCAGATCCAACCTCTCCCTGAAAAGTTAGGCCTCGGCTTAATTGCATTAGTTGGAAAATTGCCAATTAAGCATGAAAAGTGAAAATGTGAAACTGACCTGAATTTCGCAATGTATACATATATTCAGGTTCCCCACAGGATGGGGAACTCGAAAAACCATGTTTTTTCCGGATCCGATCTCTCCCTGAAAAGTTACCCCTTGGCTTAGATTGCATTTGTTGGAAAATTGCCAATTAGGCATGAAAAGTGAAAATGTGAAACTGACCTGAATTTCGCAATGTATACATATATTCAGGTTCCCCACAGGTTAGGGAACCTGAAAAACCATGCTTTTTCCTGATCCGACCTCTCCCTCATAAGTTAGGCCTCGGCCTAGATTCCATTTGCTGCAAAATAGCCAATTAGGCATGAAAGGTGAAAATGTGAAACTGACCTCAAATTCGAAATGTATACATATATTCAGGTTCCCCACAGGTTGGGGAACCCAAAAAACAATGTCTTTTCCAGATCCAACCTCTCCCTGAAAAGTTAGGCCTCGGCTTAATTGCATTAGTTGGAAAATTGCCAATTAAGCATGAAAAGTGAAAATGTGAAACTGACCTGAATTTCGCAATGTATACATATATTCAGGTTCCCCACAGGATGGGGAACTCGAAAAACCATGTTTTTTCCGGATCCGATCTCTCCCTGAAAAGTTACCCCTTGGCTTAGATTGCATTTGTTGGAAAATTGCCAATTAAGCATGAAAAGTGAAAATGTGAAACTGACCTGAATTTGGCAATGTATACATATATTCAGGTTCCCCACAGGTTGGGGAACTCAAAAAACCATGTTTTTTCCGGATCCGATCTCTCCCTGAAAAGTTACCCCTTGGCTTAGATTGCATTTGTTGGAAAATTGCCAATTAGGCATGAAAAGTGAAAATGTGAAACTGACCTGAATTTCGCAATGTATACATATATTCAGGTTCCCCACAGGTTAGGGAACCCGAAAAACCATGCTTTTTCCTGATCCGACCTCTCCCTCATAAGTTAGGCCTCGGCCTAGATTCCATTTGCTGCAAAATAGCCAATTAGGCATGAAAGGTGAAAATGTGAAACTGACCTCAAATTCGAAATGTATACATACATTCAGGTTCCCCACAGGTTGGGGAACCCAAAAAACAATGTCTTTTCCAGATCCAACCTCTCCCTGAAAAGTTAGGCCTCGGCTTAATTGCATTAGTTGGAAAATTGCCAATTAAGCATGAAAAGTGAAAATGTGAAACTGACCTGAATTTCGCAATGTATACATATATTCAGGTTCCCCACAGGATGGGGAACTCGAAAAACCATGTTTTTTCCGGATCCGATCTCTCCCTGAAAAGTTACCCCTTGGCTTAGATTGCATTTGTTGGAAAATTGCCAATTAAGCATGAAAAGTGAAAATGTGAAACTGACCTGAATTTCGCAATGTATACATATATTCAGGTTCCCCACAGGTTAGGGAACCTGAAAAACCATGCTTTTTCCTGATCCGACCTCTCCCTCATAAGTTAGGCCTCGGCCTAGATTCCATTTGCTGCAAAATAGCCAATTAGGCATGAAAGGTGAAAATGTGAAACTGACCTCAAATTCGAAATGTATACATATATTCAGGTTCCCCACAGGTTGGGGAACCCAAAAAACAATGTCTTTTCCAGATCCAACCTCTCCCTGAAAAGTTAGGCCTCGGCTTAATTGCATTAGTTGGAAAATTGCCAATTAAGCATGAAAAGTGAAAATGTGAAACTGACCTGAATTTCGCAATGTATACATATATTCAGGTTCCCCACAGGATGGGGAACTCGAAAAACCATGTTTTTTCCGGATCCGATCTCTCCCTGAAAAGTTACCCCTTGGCTTAGATTGCATTTGTTGGAAAATTGCCAATTAAGCATGAAAAGTGAAAATGTGAAACTGACCTGAATTTGGCAATGTATACATATATTCAGGTTCCCCACAGGTTGGGGAACCCGAAAAACCATGTTTTTTCCGGATCAGACCTTTCCCTCATAGGTTAGGCCTCGGCCTAGATTCCATTTGCTGCAAAATAGCCAATTAGGCATGAAAAGTGAAAATGTGAAACTGACCTCAAATTCGAAATGTATACATAGATTCAGCTTCCCCACAAGTTGGGGAACCCGAAAAAACATGTCTTTACCGGATCCAACCTCTCCCTGAAAAGTTATGCCTCGGCTTAGATTGCATTTGTTGGGAAATAGTGAATAAAGCATGAAAAATGAAAATGTGAAACTGACCTGAATTTCGCAATGTATACATATATTCAGGTTCCCCACAGGATGGGGAACTCGAAAAACCATGTTTTTTCCGGATCCGATCTCTCCCTGAAAAGTTACCCCTTGGCTTAGATTGCATTTGTTGGAAAATTGCCAATTAAGCATGAAAAGTGAAAATGTGAAACTGACCTGAATTTCGCAATGTATACATATATTCAGGTTCCCCACAGGTTAGGGAACCTGAAAAACCATGCTTTTTCCTGATCCGACCTCTCCCTCATAAGTTAGGCCTCGGCCTAGATTCCATTTGCTGCAAAATAGCCAATTAGGCATGAAAGGTGAAAATGTGAAACTGACCTCAAATTCGAAATGTATACATATATTCAGGTTCCCCACAGGTTGGGGAACCCAAAAAACAATGTCTTTTCCAGATCCAACCTCTCCCTGAAAAGTTAGGCCTCGGCTTAATTGCATTAGTTGGAAAATTGCCAATTAAGCATGAAAAGTGAAAATGTGAAACTGACCTGAATTTCGCAATGTATACATATATTCAGGTTCCCCACAGGATGGGGAACTCGAAAAACCATGTTTTTTCCGGATCCGATCTCTCCCTGAAAAGTTACCCCTTGGCTTAGATTGCATTTGTTGGAAAATTGCCAATTAAGCATGAAAAGTGAAAATGTGAAACTGACCTGAATTTGGCAATGTATACATATATTCAGGTTCCCCACAGGTTGGGGAACCCGAAAAACCATGTTTTTTCCGGATCAGACCTTTCCCTCATAGGTTAGGCCTCGGCCTAGATTCCATTTGCTGCAAAATAGCCAATTAGGCATGAAAAGTGAAAATGTGAAACTGACCTCAAATTCGAAATGTATACATAGATTCAGCTTCCCCACAAGTTGGGGAACCCGAAAAAACATGTCTTTACCGGATCCAACCTCTCCCTGAAAAGTTATGCCTCGGCTTAGATTGCATTTGTTGGGAAATAGTGAATAAAGCATGAAAAATGAAAATGTGAAACTGACCTGAATTTCGCAATGTATACATATATTCAGGTTCCCCACAGGATGGGGAACTCGAAAAACCATGTTTTTTCCGGATCCGATCTCTCCCTGAAAAGTTACCCCTTGGCTTAGATTGCATTTGTTGGAAAATTGCCAATTAAGCATGAAAAGTGAAAATGTGAAACTGACCTGAATTTCGCAATGTATACATATATTCAGGTTCCCCACAGGTTGGGGAACCCGAAAAACCATGTTTTTTCCGGATCAGACCTTTCCCTCATAGGTTAGGCCTCGGCATAGATTCCATTTGCTGCAAAATAGCCAATTAGGCATGAAAAGTGAAAATGTGAAACTGACCTCAAATTCGAAATGTATACATAGATTCAGCTTCCCCACAAGTTGGGGAACCCGAAAAAACATGTCTTTACCGGATCCAACCTCTCCCTGAAAAGTTACGCCTCGGCTTAGATTGCATTTGTTGGGAAATAGTGAATAAAGCATGAAAAGTGAAAATGTGAAACTGACCTCAAATTCTACTGACCTCAAATTCGAAAAGTATACATATATTCAGGTTCCTCACAGGTTGGGGAAACTGAAAAAACATGTCTTTACCGAATGCAACCTCTCCCTCATAAGTTAGGCCTCGGCCTAGATTCCATTTGCTGCAAAATAGCCAATTAGACATGAAAAGTCAAAATGTGAAACTGACTTCAAATTCAAAATGTATACATATATTCAGGTTCCCCACAGGTTGGGGAACCCAAAAAACAAGGTCTTTTCCAGATCCAACCTCTCTCTGAAAACTTACCCCTTGGCTTAGATTGCATTTGTTGGAAAATTGCCAATTAAGCATGAAAAGTGAAAATGTGAAACTGACCTGAATTTCGCAATGTATACATATATTCAGGTTCCCCACAGGTTAGGGAACCCGAAAAACCATGCTTTTTCCTGATCCGACCTCTCCCTCATAAGTTAGGCCTCGGCTTAGATTCCATTTGCTGCAAAATAGCCAATTAGGCATGAAAGGTGAAAATGTGAAACTGACCTCAAATTCGAAATGTATACATATATTCAGGTTCCCCACAGGTTGGGGAACCCAAAAAACAATGTCTTTTCCAGATCCAACCTCTCCCTGAAAAGTTAGGCCTCGGCTTAATTGCATTAGTTGGAAAATTGCCAATTAAGCATGAAAAGTGAAAATGTGAAACTGGCCTGAATTTCGCAATGTATACATATATTCAGGTTCCCCACAGGATGGGGAACTCGAAAAACCATGTTTTTTCCGGATCCGATCTCTCCCTGAAAAGTTACCCCTTGGCTTAGATTGCATTTGTTGGAAAATTGCCAATTAAGCATGAAAAGTGAAAATGTGAAACTGACCTGAATTTCGCAATGTATACATATATTCAGGTTCCCCACAGGTTAGGGAACCTGAAAAACCATGCTTTTTCCTGATCCGACCTCTCCCTCATAAGTTAGGCCTCGGCCTAGATTCCATTTGCTGCAAAATAGCCAATTAGGCATGAAAGGTGAAAATGTGAAACTGACCTCAAATTCGAAATGTATACATATATTCAGGTTCCCCACAGGTTGGGGAACCCAAAAAACAATGTCTTTTCCAGATCCAACCTCTCCCTGAAAAGTTAGGCCTCGGCTTAATTGCATTAGTTGGAAAATTGCCAATTAAGCATGAAAAGTGAAAATGTGAAACTGACCTGAATTTCGCAATGTATACATATATTCAGGTTCCCCACAGGATGGGGAACTCGAAAAACCATGTTTTTTCCGGATCCGATCTCTCCCTGAAAAGTTACCCCTTGGCTTAGATTGCATTTGTTGGAAAATTGCCAATTAAGCATGAAAAGTGAAAATGTGAAACTGACCTGAATTTGGCAATGTATACATATATTCAGGTTCCCCACAGGTTGGGGAACCCGAAAAACCATGTTTTTTCCGGATCAGACCTTTCCCTCATAGGTTAGGCCTCGGCCTAGATTCCATTTGCTGCAAAATAGCCAATTAGGCATGAAAAGTGAAAATGTGAAACTGACCTCAAATTCGAAATGTATACATAGATTCAGCTTCCCCACAAGTTGGGGAACCCGAAAAAACATGTCTTTACCGGATCCAACCTCTCCCTGAAAAGTTATGCCTCGGCTTAGATTGCATTTGTTGGGAAATAGTGAATAAAGCATGAAAAATGAAAATGTGAAACTGACCTGAATTTCGCAATGTATACATATATTCAGGTTCCCCACAGGATGGGGAACTCGAAAAACCATGTTTTTTCCGGATCCGATCTCTCCCTGAAAAGTTACCCCTTGGCTTAGATTGCATTTGTTGGAAAATTGCCAATTAAGCATGAAAAGTGAAAATGTGAAACTGACCTGAATTTCGCAATGTATACATATATTCAGGTTCCCCACAGGTTGGGGAACCCGAAAAACCATGTTTTTTCCGGATCAGACCTTTCCCTCATAGGTTAGGCCTCGGCATAGATTCCATTTGCTGCAAAATAGCCAATTAGGCATGAAAAGTGAAAATGTGAAACTGACCTCAAATTCGAAATGTATACATAGATTCAGCTTCCCCACAAGTTGGGGAACCCGAAAAAACATGTCTTTACCGGATCCAACCTCTCCCTGAAAAGTTACGCCTCGGCTTAGATTGCATTTGTTGGGAAATAGTGAATAAAGCATGAAAAGTGAAAATGTGAAACTGACCTCAAATTCTACTGACCTCAAATTCGAAAAGTATACATATATTCAGGTTCCTCACAGGTTGGGGAAACTGAAAAAACATGTCTTTACCGAATGCAACCTCTCCCTCATAAGTTAGGCCTCGGCCTAGATTCCATTTGCTGCAAAATAGCCAATTAGACATGAAAAGTCAAAATGTGAAACTGACTTCAAATTCAAAATGTATACATATATTCAGGTTCCCCACAGGTTGGGGAACCCAAAAAACAAGGTCTTTTCCAGATCCAACCTCTCTCTGAAAACTTACCCCTTGGCTTAGATTGCATTTGTTGGAAAATTGCCAATTAAGCATGAAAAGTGAAAATGTGAAACTGACCTGAATTTCGCAATGTATACATATATTCAGGTTCCCCACAGGTTAGGGAACCCGAAAAACCATGCTTTTTCCTGATCCGACCTCTCCCTCATAAGTTAGGCCTCGGCTTAGATTCCATTTGCTGCAAAATAGCCAATTAGGCATGAAAGGTGAAAATGTGAAACTGACCTCAAATTCGAAATGTATACATATATTCAGGTTCCCCACAGGTTGGGGAACCCAAAAAACAATGTCTTTTCCAGATCCAACCTCTCCCTGAAAAGTTAGGCCTCGGCTTAATTGCATTAGTTGGAAAATTGCCAATTAAGCATGAAAAGTGAAAATGTGAAACTGGCCTGAATTTCGCAATGTATACATATATTCAGGTTCCCCACAGGATGGGGAACTCGAAAAACCATGTTTTTTCCGGATCCGATCTCTCCCTGAAAAGTTACCCCTTGGCTTAGATTGCATTTGTTGGAAAATTGCCAATTAAGCATGAAAAGTGAAAATGTGAAACTGACCTGAATTTCGCAATGTATACATATATTCAGGTTCCCCACAGGTTAGGGAACCCGAAAAACCATGCTTTTTCCTGATCCGACCTCTCCCTCATAAGTTAGGCCTCGGCCTAGATTCCATTTGCTGCAAAATAGCCAATTAGGCATGAAAGGTGAAAATGTGAAACTGACCTCAAATTCGAAATGTATACATATATTCAGGTTCCCCACAGATTGGGGAACCCAAAAAACAATGTCTTTTCCAGATCCAACCTCTCCCTGAAAAGTTAGGCCTCGGCTTAATTGCATTAGTTGGAAAATTGCCAATTAAGCATGAAAAGTGAAAATGTGAAACTGACCTGAATTTCGCAATGTATACATATATTCAGGTTCCCCACAGGTTAGGGAACCCGAAAAACCATGCTTTTTCCTGATCCGACCTCTCCCTCATAAGTTAGGCCTCGGCCTAGATTCCATTTGCTGCAAAATACCCAATTAGGCATGAAAAGTCAAAATGTGAAACTGACCTCAAATTCGAAATGTATACATATATTCAGGTTCCCCACAGGTTGGGGAACCCAAAAAACAATGTCTTTTCCAGATCCAACCTCTCCCTGAAAAGTTAGGCCTCGGCTTAATTGCATTAGTTGGAAAATTGCCAATTAAGCATGAAAAGTGAAAATGTGAAACTGACCTGAATTTCGCAATGTATACATATATTCAGGTTCCCCACAGGTTGGGGAACTCGAAAAACCATGTTTTTTCCGGATCCGATCTCTCCCTGAAAAGTTACCCCTTGGCTTAGATTGCATTTGTTGGAAAATTGCCAATTAAGCATGAAAAGTGAAAATGTGAAACTGACCTGAATTTCGCAATGTATACATATATTCAGGTTCCCCACAGGTTGGGGAACTCAAAAAACCATGTTTTTTCCGGATCCGATCTCTCCCTGAAAAGTTACCCCTTGGCTTAGATTGCATTTGTTGGAAAATTGCCAATTAGGCATGAAAAGTGAAAATGTGAAACTGACCTGAATTTCGCAATGTATACATATATTCAGGTTCCCCACAGGTTAGGGAACCCGAAAAACCATGCTTTTTCCTGATCCGACCTCTCCCTCATAAGTTAGGCCTCGGCCTAGATTCCATTTGCTGCAAAATAGCCAATTAGGCATGAAAGGTGAAAATGTGAAACTGACCTCAAATTCGAAATGTATACATATATTCAGGTTCCCCACAGGTTGGGGAACCCAAAAAACAATGTCTTTTCCAGATCCAACCTCTCCCTGAAAAGTTAGGCCTCGGCTTAATTGCATTTGTTGGGAAATTGCCAATTAAGCATGAAAAGTGAAAATGTGAAACTGACCTGAATTTCGCAATGTATACATATATTCAGGTTCCCCACAGGTTAGGGAACCCGAAAAACCATGCTTTTTCTGGATCCGACCTCTCCCTCATAAGTTAGGCCTCGGCCTAGATTCCATTTGCTGCAAAATAGCCAATTAGACATGAAAAGTCAAAATGTGAAACTGACCTCAAATTCGAAATGTATACATATATTCAGGTTCCCCACAGGTTGGGGAACCCAAAAAACAATGTCTTTTCCAGATCCAACCTCTCCCTGAAAAGTTAGGCCTCGGCTTAATTGCATTAGTTGGAAAATTGCCAATTAAGCATGAAAAGTGAAAATGTGAAACTGACCTGAATTTCGCAATGTATACATATATTCAGGTTCCCCACAGGTTGGGGAACCTGAAAAACCATGTTTTTTCCGGATCCGATCTCTCCCTGAAAAGTTACCCCTTGGCTTAGATTGCATTTGTTGGAAAATTGCCAATTAAGCATGAAAAGTGAAAATGTGAAACTGACCTGAATTTCGCAATGTATACATATATTCAGGTTCCCCACAGGTTGGGGAACTCAAAAAACCATGTTTTTTCCGGATCCGATCTCTCCCTGAAAAGTTACCCCTTGGCTTAGATTGCATTTGTTGGAAAATTGCCAATTAAGCATGAAAAGTGAAAATGTGAAACTGACCTGAATTTCGCAATGTATACATATATTCAGGTTCCCCACAGGTTAGGGAACCCGAAAAACCATGCTTTTTCCTGATCCGACCTCTCCCTCATAAGTTAGGCCTCGGCCTAGATTCCATTTGCTGCAAAATAGCCAATTAGGCATGAAAGGTGAAAATGTGAAACTGACCTCAAATTCGAAATGTATACATATATTCAGGTTCCCCATAGGTTGGGGAACCCAAAAAACAATGTCTTTTCCAGATCCAACCTCTCTCTGAAAAGTTACCCCTTGGCTTAGATTGCATTAGTTGGAAAATTGCCAATTAAGCATGAAAAGTGAAAATTTGAAACTGACCTGAATTTCGGAATGTATACATATATTCAGGTTCCCCACAGGTTGGGGAACCCGAAAAACCATGTTTTTTCCGGATCAGACCTTTCCCTCATAAGTTAGGCCTCGGCCTAGATTCCATTTGCTGCAAAATAGCCAATTAGGCATGAAAAGTGAAAATGTGAAACTGACCTCAAATTCGAAATGTATACATAGATTCAGCTTCCCCACAAGTTGGGGAACCCGAAAAAACATGTCTTTACCGGATCCAACCTCTCCCTGAAAAGTTACGCCTCGGCTTAGATTGCATTTGTTGGGAAATAGTGAATAAAGCATGAAAAGTGAAAATGTGAAACTGACCTCAAATTCTACTGACCTCAAATTCGAAAAGTATACATATATTCAGGTTCCTCACAGGTTGGGGAAACTGAAAAAACATGTCTTTACCGAATGCAACCTCTCCCTCATAAGTTAGGCCTCGGCCTAGATTCCATTTGCTGCAAAATAGCCAATTAGACATGAAAAGTCAAAATGTGAAACTGACTTCAAATTCAAAATGTATACATATATTCAGGTTCCCCACAGGTTGGGGAACCCAAAAAACAATGTCTTTTCCAGATCCAACCTCTCCCTGAAAAGTTAGGCCTCGGCTTAATTGCATTAGTTGGAAAATTGCCAATTAAGCATGAAAAGTGAAAATGTGAAACTGACCTGAATTTCGCAATGTATACATATATTCAGGTTCCCCACAGGTTGGGGAACCCGAAAAACCATGTTTTTTCCGGATCCGATCTCTCCCTGAAAAGTTACCCCTTGGCTTAGATTGCATTTGTTGGAAAATTGCCAATTAAGCATGAAAAGTGAAAATTTGAAACTGACCTGAATTTCGGAATGTATACATATATTCAGGTTCCCCACAGGTTGGGGAACCCGAAAAACCATGTTTTTTCCGGATCAGACCTTTCCCTCATAAGTTAGGCCTCGGCCTAGATTCCATTTGCTGCAAAATAGCTAATTAGGCATGAAAAGTGAAAATGTGAAACTGACCTCAAATTCGAAATGTATACATAGATTCAGCTTCCCCACAAGTTGGGGAACCCGAAAAAACATGTCTTTACCGGATCCAACCTCTCCCTGAAAAGTTACGCCTCGGCTTAGATTGCATTTGTTGGGAAATAGTGAATAAAGCATGAAAAGTGAAAATGTGAAACTGACCTCAAATTCTACTGACCTCAAATTCGAAAAGTATACATATATTCAGGTTCCTCACAGGTTGGGGAAACTGAAAAAACATGTCTTTACCGAATGCAACCTCTCCCTCATAAGTTAGGCCTCGGCCTAGATTCCATTTGCTGCAAAATAGCCAATTAGACATGAAAAGTCAAAATGTGAAACTGACTTCAAATTCAAAATGTATACATATATTCAGGTTCCCCACAGGTTGGGGAACCCAAAAAACAATGTCTTTTCCAGATCCAACCTCTCCCTGAAAAGTTAGGCCTCGGCTTAATTGCATTTGTTGGGAAATTGCCAATTAAGCATGAAAAGTGAAAATGTGAAACTGACCTGAATTTCGCAATGTATACATATATTCAGGTTCCCCACAGGTTAGGGAACCCGAAAAACCATGCTTTTTCCTGATCCGACCTCTCCCTCATAAGTTAGGCCTCGGCCTAGATTCCATTTGCTGCAAAATAGCCAATTAGACATGAAAAGTCAAAATGTGAAACTGACCTCAAATTCGAAATGTCTACATATATTCAGGTTCCCCACAGGTTGGGGAACCCAAAAAACAATGTCTTTTCCAGATCCAACCTCTCCCTGAAAAGTTAGGCCTCGGCTTAATTGCATTAGTTGGAAAATTGCCAATTAAGCATGAAAAGTGAAAATGTGAAACTGACCTGAATTTCGCAATGTATACATATATTCAGGTTCCCCACAGGTTGGGGAACCCGAAAAACCATGTTTTTTCCGGATCCGATCTCTCCCTGAAAAGTTACCCCTTGGCTTAGATTGCATTTGTTGGAAAATTGCCAATTAAGCATGAAAAGTGAAAATGTGAAACTGACCTGAATTTCGCAATGTATACATATATTCAGGTTCCCCACAGGTTGGGGAACTCAAAAAACCATGTTTTTTCCGGATCCGATCTCTCCCTGAAAAGTTACCCCTTGGCTTAGATTGCATTTGTTGGAAAATTGCCAATTAAGCATGAAAAGTGAAAATGTGAAACTGACCTGAATTTCGCAATGTATACATATATTCAGGTTCCCCACAGGTTAGGGAACCCGAAAAACCATGCTTTTTCCTGATCCGACCTCTCCCTCATAAGTTAGGCCTCGGCCTAGATTCCATTTGCTGCAAAATAGCCAATTAGGCATGAAAGGTGAAAATGTGAAACTGACCTCAAATTCGAAATGTATACATATATTCAGGTTCCCCATAGGTTGGGGAACCCAAAAAACAATGTCTTTTCCAGATCCAACCTCTCTCTGAAAAGTTACCCCTTGGCTTAGATTGCATTAGTTGGAAAATTGCCAATTAAGCATGAAAAGTGAAAATTTGAAACTGACCTGAATTTCGGAATGTATACATATATTCAGGTTCCCCACAGGTTGGGGAACCGGAAAAACCATGTTTTTTCCGGATCAGACCTTTCCCTCATAAGTTAGGCCTCGGCCTAGATTCCATTTGCTGCAAAATAGCCAATTAGGCATGAAAAGTGAAAATGTGAAACTGACCTCAAATTCGAAATGTATACATAGATTCAGCTTCCCCACAAGTTGGGGAACCCGAAAAAACATGTCTTTACCGGATCCAACCTCTCCCTGAAAAGTTACGCCTCGGCTTAGATTGCATTTGTTGGGAAATAGTGAATAAAGCATGAAAAGTGAAAATGTGAAACTGACCTCAAATTCTACTGACCTCAAATTCGAAAAGTATACATATATTCAGGTTCCTCACAGGTTGGGGAAACTGAAAAAACATGTCTTTACCGAATGCAACCTCTCCCTCATAAGTTAGGCCTCGGCCTAGATTCCATTTGCTGCAAAATAGCCAATTAGACATGAAAAGTCAAAATGTGAAACTGACTTCAAATTCAAAATGTATACATATATTCAGGTTCCCCACAGGTTGGGGAACCCAAAAAACAAGGTCTTTTCCAGATCCAACCTCTCTCTGAAAAGTTACCCCTTGGCTTAGATTGCATTTGTTGGGAAATTGCCAATTAAGCATGAAAAGTGAAAATGTGAAACTGACCTGAATTTCGCAATGTATACATATATTCAGGTTCCCCACAGGTTAGGGAACCCGAAAAACCATGCTTTTTCTGGATCCGACCTCTCCCTCATAAGTTAGGCCTCGGCCTAGATTCCATTTGCTGCAAAATAGCCAATTAGACATGAAAAGTCAAAATGTGAAACTGACCTCAAATTCGAAATGTATACATATATTCAGGTTCCCCACAGGTTGGGGAACCCAAAAAACAATGTCTTTTCCAGATCCAACCTCTCCCTGAAAAGTTAGGCCTCGGCTTAATTGCATTAGTTGGAAAATTGCCAATTAAGCATGAAAAGTGAAAATGTGAAACTGACCTGAATTTCGCAATGTATACATATATTCAGGTTCCCCACAGGTTGGGGAACTCGAAAAACCATGTTTTTTCCGGATCCGATCTCTCCCTGAAAAGTTACCCGTTGGCTTAGATTGCATTTGTTGGAAAATTGCCAATTAAGCATGAAAAGTGAAAATGTGAAACTGACCTGAATTTCGCAATGTATACATATATTCAGGTTCCCCACAGGTTAGGGAACCCGAAAAACCATGCTTTTTCCTGATCCGACCTCTCCCTCATAAGTTAGGCCTCGGCCTAGATTACATTTGCTGCAAAATAGCCAATTAGGCATGAAAGGTGAAAATGTGAAACTGACCTCAAATTCGAAATGTATACATATATTCAGGTTCCCCACAGGTTGGGGAACCCAAAAAACAATGTCTTTTCCAGATCCAACCTCTCCCTGAAAAGTTAGGCCTCGGCTTAATTGCATTAGTTGGAAAATTGCCAATTAAGCATGAAAAGTGAAAATTTGAAACTGACCTGAATTTCGCAATGTATACATATATTCAGGTTCCCCACAGGTTGGGGAACTCAAAAAACAATGTCTTTTCCAGATCCAACCTCTCCCTGAAAAGTTAGGCCTCGGCTTAATTGCATTAGTTGGAAAATTGCCAATTAAGCATGAAAAGTGAAAATGTGAAACTGACCTGAATTTCGCAATGTATACATATATTCAGGTTCCCCACAGGTTGGGGAACTCGAAAAACCATGTTTTTTCCGGATCCGATCTCTCCCTGAAAAGTTACCCCTTGGCTTAGATTGCATTTGTTGGAAAATTGCCAATTAAGCATGAAAAGTGAAAATGTGAAACTGACCTGAATTTGGCAATGTATACATATATTCAGGTTCCCCACAGGTTGGGGAACCCGAAAAACCATGTTTTTTCCGGATCAGACCTTTCCCTCATAGGTTAGGCCTCGGCCTAGATTCCATTTGCTGCAAAATAGCCAATTAGGCATGAAAAGGGAAAATGTTAAACTGACCTCAAATTCGAAATGTATACATAGATTCAGCTTCCCCACAAGTTGGGGAACCCGAAAAAACATGTCTTTACCGGATCCAACCTCTCCCTGAAAAGTTATGCCTCGGCTTAGATTGCATTTGTTGGGAAATAGTGAATAAAGCATGAAAAGTGAAAATGTGAAACTGACCTCAAATTCTACTGACCTCAAATTCGAAAAGTATACATATATTCAGGTTCCTCACAGGTTGGGGAACCCAAAAAACAATGTCTTTTCCAGATCCAACCTCTCCCTGAAAAGTTAGGCCTCGGCTTAATTGCATTAGTTGGAAAATTGCCAATTAAGCATGAAAAGTGAAAATGTGAAACTGACCTGAATTTCGCAATGTATACATATATTCAGGTTCCCCACAGGTTGGGGAACCTGAAAAACCATGTTTTTTCCGGATCCGATCTCTCCCTGAAAAGTTACCCCTTGGCTTAGATTGCATTTGTTGGAAAATTGCCAATTAAGCATGAAAAGTGAAAATGTGAAACTGACCTGAATTTCGCAATGTATACATATATTCAGGTTCCCCACAGGTTGGGGAACTCAAAAAACCATGTTTTTTCCGGATCCGATCTCTCCCTGAAAAGTTACCCCTTGGCTTAGATTGCATTTGTTGGAAAATTGCCAATTAAGCATGAAAAGTGAAAATGTGAAACTGACCTGAATTTCGCAATGTATACATATATTCAGGTTCCCCACAGGTTAGGGAACCCGAAAAACCATGCTTTTTCCTGATCCGACCTCTCCCTCATAAGTTAGGCCTCGGCCTAGATTCCATTTGCTGCAAAATAGCCAATTAGGCATGAAAGGTGAAAATGTGAAACTGACCTCAAATTCGAAATGTATACATATATTCAGGTTCCCCATAGGTTGGGGAACCCAAAAAACAATGTCTTTTCCAGATCCAACCTCTCTCTGAAAAGTTACCCCTTGGCTTAGATTGCATTAGTTGGAAAATTGCCAATTAAGCATGAAAAGTGAAAATTTGAAACTGACCTGAATTTCGGAATGTATACATATATTCAGGTTCCCCACAGGTTGGGGAACCCGAAAAACCATGTTTTTTCCGGATCAGACCTTTCCCTCATAAGTTAGGCCTCGGCCTAGATTCCATTTGCTGCAAAATAGCCAATTAGGCATGAAAAGTGAAAATGTGAAACTGACCTCAAATTCGAAATGTATACATAGATTCAGCTTCCCCACAAGTTGGGGAACCCGAAAAAACATGTCTTTACCGGATCCAACCTCTCCCTGAAAAGTTACGCCTCGGCTTAGATTGCATTTGTTGGGAAATAGTGAATAAAGCATGAAAAGTGAAAATGTGAAACTGACCTCAAATTCTACTGACCTCAAATTCGAAAAGTATACATATATTCAGGTTCCTCACAGGTTGGGGAAACTGAAAAAACATGTCTTTACCGAATGCAACCTCTCCCTCATAAGTTAGGCCTCGGCCTAGATTCCATTTGCTGCAAAATAGCCAATTAGACATGAAAAGTCAAAATGTGAAACTGACTTCAAATTCAAAATGTATACATATATTCAGGTTCCCCACAGGTTGGGGAACCCAAAAAACAATGTCTTTTCCAGATCCAACCTCTCCCTGAAAAGTTAGGCCTCGGCTTAATTGCATTTGTTGGGAAATTGCCAATTAAGCATGAAAAGTGAAAATGTGAAACTGACCTGAATTTCGCAATGTATACATATATTCAGGTTCCCCACAGGTTAGGGAACCCGAAAAACCATGCTTTTTCCTGATCCGACCTCTCCCTCATAAGTTAGGCCTCGGCCTAGATTCCATTTGCTGCAAAATAGCCAATTAGACATGAAAAGTCAAAATGTGAAACTGACCTCAAATTCGAAATGTCTACATATATTCAGGTTCCCCACAGGTTGGGGAACCCAAAAAACAATGTCTTTTCCAGATCCAACCTCTCCCTGAAAAGTTAGGCCTCGGCTTAATTGCATTAGTTGGAAAATTGCCAATTAAGCATGAAAAGTGAAAATGTGAAACTGACCTGAATTTCGCAATGTATACATATATTCAGGTTCCCCACAGGTTGGGGAACCCGAAAAACCATGTTTTTTCCGGATCCGATCTCTCCCTGAAAAGTTACCCCTTGGCTTAGATTGCATTTGTTGGAAAATTGCCAATTAAGCATGAAAAGTGAAAATGTGAAACTGACCTGAATTTCGCAATGTATACATATATTCAGGTTCCCCACAGGTTGGGGAACTCAAAAAACCATGTTTTTTCCGGATCCGATCTCTCCCTGAAAAGTTACCCCTTGGCTTAGATTGCATTTGTTGGAAAATTGCCAATTAAGCATGAAAAGTGAAAATGTGAAACTGACCTGAATTTCGCAATGTATACATATATTCAGGTTCCCCACAGGTTAGGGAACCCGAAAAACCATGCTTTTTCCTGATCCGACCTCTCCCTCATAAGTTAGGCCTCGGCCTAGATTCCATTTGCTGCAAAATAGCCAATTAGGCATGAAAGGTGAAAATGTGAAACTGACCTCAAATTCGAAATGTATACATATATTCAGGTTCCCCATAGGTTGGGGAACCCAAAAAACAATGTCTTTTCCAGATCCAACCTCTCTCTGAAAAGTTACCCCTTGGCTTAGATTGCATTAGTTGGAAAATTGCCAATTAAGCATGAAAAGTGAAAATTTGAAACTGACCTGAATTTCGGAATGTATACATATATTCAGGTTCCCCACAGGTTGGGGAACCCGAAAAACCATGTTTTTTCCGGATCAGACCTTTCCCTCATAAGTTAGGCCTCGGCCTAGATTCCATTTGCTGCAAAATAGCCAATTAGGCATGAAAAGTGAAAATGTGAAACTGACCTCAAATTCGAAATGTATACATAGATTCAGCTTCCCCACAAGTTGGGGAACCCGAAAAAACATGTCTTTACCGGATCCAACCTCTCCCTGAAAAGTTACGCCTCGGCTTAGATTGCATTTGTTGGGAAATAGTGAATAAAGCATGAAAAGTGAAAATGTGAAACTGACCTCAAATTCTACTGACCTCAAATTCGAAAAGTATACATATATTCAGGTTCCTCACAGGTTGGGGAAACTGAAAAAACATGTCTTTACCGAATGCAACCTCTCCCTCATAAGTTAGGCCTCGGCCTAGATTCCATTTGCTGCAAAATAGCCAATTAGACATGAAAAGTCAAAATGTGAAACTGACTTCAAATTCAAAATGTATACATATATTCAGGTTCCCCACAGGTTGGGGAACCCAAAAAACAAGGTCTTTTCCAGATCCAACCTCTCTCTGAAAAGTTACCCCTTGGCTTAGATTGCATTTGTTGGGAAATTGCCAATTAAGCATGAAAAGTGAAAATGTGAAACTGACCTGAATTTCGCAATGTATACATATATTCAGGTTCCCCACAGGTTAGGGAACCCGAAAAACCATGCTTTTTCTGGATCCGACCTCTCCCTCATAAGTTAGGCCTCGGCCTAGATTCCATTTGCTGCAAAATAGCCAATTAGACATGAAAAGTCAAAATGTGAAACTGACCTCAAATTCGAAATGTATACATATATTCAGGTTCCCCACAGGTTGGGGAACCCAAAAAACAATGTCTTTTCCAGATCCAACCTCTCCCTGAAAAGTTAGGCCTCGGCTTAATTGCATTAGTTGGAAAATTGCCAATTAAGCATGAAAAGTGAAAATGTGAAACTGACCTGAATTTCGCAATGTATACATATATTCAGGTTCCCCACAGGTTGGGGAACTCGAAAAACCATGTTTTTTCCGGATCCGATCTCTCCCTGAAAAGTTACCCGTTGGCTTAGATTGCATTTGTTGGAAAATTGCCAATTAAGCATGAAAAGTGAAAATGTGAAACTGACCTGAATTTCGCAATGTATACATATATTCAGGTTCCCCACAGGTTAGGGAACCCGAAAAACCATGCTTTTTCCTGATCCGACCTCTCCCTCATAAGTTAGGCCTCGGCCTAGATTACATTTGCTGCAAAATAGCCAATTAGGCATGAAAGGTGAAAATGTGAAACTGACCTCAAATTCGAAATGTATACATATATTCAGGTTCCCCACAGGTTGGGGAACCCAAAAAACAATGTCTTTTCCAGATCCAACCTCTCCCTGAAAAGTTAGGCCTCGGCTTAATTGCATTAGTTGGAAAATTGCCAATTAAGCATGAAAAGTGAAAATTTGAAACTGGCAGGTTCCCCACAGGTTGGGGAACTCAAAAAACAATGTCTTTTCCAGATCCAACCTCTCCCTGAAAAGTTAGGCCTCGGCTTAATTGCATTAGTTGGAAAATTGCCAATTAAGCATGAAAAGTGAAAATGTGAAACTGACCTGAATTTCGCAATGTATACATATATTCAGGTTCCCCACAGGTTGGGGAACTCGAAAAACCATGTTTTTTCCGGATCCGATCTCTCCCTGAAAAGTTACCCCTTGGCTTAGATTGCATTTGTTGGAAAATTGCCAATTAAGCATGAAAAGTGAAAATGTGAAACTGACCTGAATTTGGCAATGTATACATATATTCAGGTTCCCCACAGGTTGGGGAACCCGAAAAACCATGTTTTTTCCGGATCAGACCTTTCCCTCATAGGTTAGGCCTCGGCCTAGATTCCATTTGCTGCAAAATAGCCAATTAGGCATGAAAAGGGAAAATGTTAAACTGACCTCAAATTCGAAATGTATACATAGATTCAGCTTCCCCACAAGTTGGGGAACCCGAAAAAACATGTCTTTACCGGATCCAACCTCTCCCTGAAAAGTTATGCCTCGGCTTAGATTGCATTTGTTGGGAAATAGTGAATAAAGCATGAAAAGTGAAAATGTGAAACTGACCTCAAATTCTACTGACCTCAAATTCGAAAAGTATACATATATTCAGGTTCCTCACAGGTTGGGGAAACTGAAAAAACATGTCTTTACCGAATGCAACCTCTCCCTCATAAGTTAGGCCTCGGCCTAGATTCCATTTGCTGCAAAATAGCCAATTAGACATGAAAAGTCAAAATGTGAAACTGACTTCAAATTCAAAATGTATACATATATTCAGGTTCCCCACAGGTTGGGGAACCCAAAAAACAAGGTCTTTTCCAGATCCAACCTCTCTCTGAAAAGTTACCCCTTGGCTTAGATTGCATTTGTTGGAAAATTGCCAATTAAGCATGAAAAGTGAAAATGTGAAACTGACCTGAATTTCGCAATGTATACATATATTCAGGTTCCCCACAGGTTAGGGAACCCGAAAAACCATGCTTTTTCCTGATCCGACCTCTCCCTCATAAGTTAGGCCTCGGCCTAGATTCCATTTGCTGCAAAATAGCCAATTAGGCATGAAAGGTGAAAATGTGAAACTGACCTCAAATTCGAAATGTATACATATATTCAGGTTCCCCACAGGTTGGGGAACCCAAAAAACAATGTCTTTTCCAGATCCATCCTCTCCCTGAAAAGTTAGGCCTCGGCTTAATTGCATTAGTTGGAAAATTGCCAATTAAGCATGAAAAGTCAAAATGTGAAACTGACTTCAAATTCAAAATGTATACATATATTCAGGTTCCCCACAGGTTGGGGAACCCAAAAAACAATGTCTTTTCCAGATCCAACCTCTCTCTGAAAAGTTACCCCTTGGCTTAGATTGCATTTGTTGGGAAATTGCCAATTAAGCATGAAAAGTGAAAATTTGAAACTGACCTGAATTTCGCAATGTATACATATATTCAGGTTCCCCACAGGTTGGGGAACTCAAAAAACAATGTCTTTTCCAGATCCAACCTCTCCCTGAAAAGTTAGGCCTCGGCTTAACTGCATTAGTTGGAAAATTGCCAATTAAGCATGAAAAGTGAAAATGTGAAACTGACCTCAAATTCGAAATGTATACATATATTCAGGTTCCCCACAGGTTGGGGAACCCAAAAAACAATGTCTTTTCCAGATCCAACCTCTCTCTGAAAAGTTACCCCTTGGCTTAGATTGCATTTGTTGGGAAATTGCCAATTAAGCATGAAAAGTGAAAATTTGAAACTGACCTGAATTTCGCAATGTATACATATATTCAGGTTCCCCACAGGTTGGGGAACTCAAAAAACAATGTCTTTTCCAGATCCAACCTCTCCCTGAAAAGTTAGGCCTCGGCTTAACTGCATTAGTTGGAAAATTGCCAATTAAGCATGAAAAGTGAAAATGTGAAACTGACCTGAATTTCGCAATGTATACATATATTCAGGTTCCCCACAGGTTGGGGAACCCGAAAAACCATGTTTTTTCCGGATCAGACCTTTCCCTCATAAGTTAGGCCTCGGCCTAGATTCCATTTGCTGCAAAATAGCCAATTAGGCATGAAAAGTGAAAATGTGAAACTGACCTCAAATTCGAAATGTATACATAGATTCAGCTTCCCCACAAGTTGGGGGACCCGAAAAAACATGTCTTTACCGGATCCAACCTCTCCCTGAAAAGTTACGCCTCGGCTTAGATTGCATTTGTTGGGAAATAGTGAATAAAGCATGAAAAGTGAAAATGTGAAACTGACCTCAAATTCTACTGACCTCAAATTCGAAAAGTATACATATATTCAGGTTCCTCACAGGTTGGGGAAACTGAAAAAACATGTCTTTACCGAATGCAACCTCTCCCTCATAAGTTAGGCCTCGGCCTAGATTCCATTTGCTGCAAAATAGCCAATTAGGCATGAAAAGTCAAAATGTGAAACTGACTTCAAATTCAAAATGTATACATATATTCAGGTTCCCCACAGGTTGGGGAACCCAAAAAACAAGGTCTTTTCCAGATCCAACCTCTCTCTGAAAAGTTGCCCCTTGGCATAGATTGCATTTGTTGGGAAATTGCCAAGTAAGCATGAAAAGTGAAAATGTGAAACTGACCTGAATTTCGCAATGTATACATATATTCAGGTTCCCCACAGGTTGGGGAACTCGAAAAACCATGTTTTTTCCGGATCCGATCTCTCCCTGAAAAGTTACCCGTTGGCTTAGATTGCATTTGTTGGAAAATTGCCAATTAAGCATGAAAAGTGAAAATGTGAAACTGACCTGAATTTCGCAATGTATACATATATTCAGGTTCCCCACAGGTTAGGGAACCCGAAAAACCATGCTTTTTCCTGATCCGACCTCTCCCTCATAAGTTAGGCCTCGGCCTAGATTCCATTTGCTGCAAAATAGCCAATTAGGCATGAAAGGTGAAAATGTGAAACTGACCTCAAATTCGAAATGTATACATATATTCAGGTTCCCCACAGGTTGGGGAACCCAAAAAACAATGTCTTTTCCAGATCCAACCTCTCCCTGAAAAGTTAGGCCTCGGCTTAATTGCATTAGTTGGAAAATTGCCAATTAAGCATGAAAAGTGAAAATTTGAAACTGACCTGAATTTCGCAATGTATACATATATTCAGGTTCCCCACAGGTTGGGGAACTCAAAAAACAATGTCTTTTCCAGATCCAACCTCTCCCTGAAAAGTTAGGCCTCGGCTTAATTGCATTAGTTGGAAAATTGCCAATTAAGCATGAAAAGTGAAAATGTGAAACTGACCTGAATTTCGCAATGTATACATATATTCAGGTTCCCCACAGGTTGGGGAACTAGAAAAACCATGTTTTTTCCGGATCCGATCTCTCCCTGAAAAGTTACCCCTTGGCTTAGATTGCATTTGTTGGAAAATTGCCAATTAAGCATGAAAAGTGAAAATGTGAAACTGACCTGAATTTGGCAATGTATACATATATTCAGGTTCCCCACAGGTTGGGGAACCCGAAAAACCATGTTTTTTCCGGATCAGACCTTTCCCTCATAGGTTAGGCCTCGGCCTAGATTCCATTTGCTGCAAAATAGCCAATTAGGCATGAAAAGGGAAAATGTTAAACTGACCTCAAATTCGAAATGTATACATAGATTCAGCTTCCCCACAAGTTGGGGAACCCGAAAAAACATGTCTTTACCGGATCCAACCTCTCCCTGAAAAGTTATGCCTCGGCTTAGATTGCATTTGTTGGGAAATAGTGAATAAAGCATGAAAAGTGAAAATGTGAAACTGACCTCAAATTCTACTGACCTCAAATTCGAAAAGTATACATATATTCAGGTTCCTCACAGGTTGGGGAAACTGAAAAAACATGTCTTTACCGAATGCAACCTCTCCCTCATAAGTTAGGCCTCGGCCTAGATTCCATTTGCTGCAAAATAGCCAATTAGACATGAAAAGTCAAAATGTGAAACTGACTTCAAATTCAAAATGTATACATATATTCAGGTTCCCCACAGGTTGGGGAACCCAAAAAACAAGGTCTTTTCCAGATCCAACCTCTCTCTGAAAAGTTACCCCTTGGCTTAGATTGCATTTGTTGGAAAATTGCCAATTAAGCATGAAAAGTGAAAATGTGAAACTGACCTGAATTTCGCAATGTATACATATATTCAGGTTCCCCACAGGTTAGGGAACCCGAAAAACCATGCTTTTTCCTGATCCGACCTCTCCCTCATAAGTTAGGCCTCGGCCTAGATTCCATTTGCTGCAAAATAGCCAATTAAGCATGAAAGGTGAAAATGTGAAACTGACCTCAAATTCGAAATGTATACATATATTCAGGTTCCCCACAGGTTGGGGAACCCAAAAAACAATGTCTTTTCCAGATCCAACCTCTCCCTGAAAAGTTAGGCCTCGGCTTAATTGCATTAGTTGGAAAATTGCCAATTAAGCATGAAAAGTCAAAATGTGAAACTGACTTCAAATTCAAAATGTATACATATATTCAGGTTCCCCACAGGTTGGGGAACCCAAAAAACAATGTCTTTTCCAGATCCAACCTCTCTCTGAAAAGTTACCCCTTGGCTTAGATTGCATTTGTTGGGAAATTGCCAATTAAGCATGAAAAGTGAAAATTTGAAACTGACCTGAATTTCGCAATGTATACATATATTCAGGTTCCCCACAGGTTGGGGAACTCAAAAAACAATGTCTTTTCCAGATCCAACCTCTCCCTGAAAAGTTAGACCTCGGCTTAACTGCATTAGTTGGAAAATTGCCAATTAAGCATGAAAAGTGAAAATGTGAAACTGACCTGAATTTCGCAATGTATACATATATTCAGGTTCCCCACAGGTTGGGGAACTCAAAAAACAATGTCTTTTCCAGATCCAACCTCTCCCTGAAAAGTTAGGCCTCGGCTTAACTGCATTAGTTGGAAAATTGCCAATTAAGCATGAAAAGTGAAAATGTGAAACTGACCTCAAATTCGAAATGTATACATATATTCAGGTTCCCCACAGGTTGGGGAACCCAAAAAACAATGTCTTTTCCAGATCCAACCTCTCTCTGAAAAGTTACCCCTTGGCTTAGATTGCATTTGTTGGGAAATTGCCAATTAAGCATGAAAAGTGAAAATTTGAAACTGACCTGAATTTCGCAATGTATACATATATTCAGGTTCCCCACAGGTTGGGGAACTCAAAAAACAATGTCTTTTCCAGATCCAACCTCTCCCTGAAAAGTTAGGCCTCGGCTTAACTGCATTAGTTGGAAAATTGCCAATTAAGCATGAAAAGTGAAAATGTGAAACTGACCTGAATTTCGCAATGTATACATATATTCAGGTTCCCCACAGGTTGGGGAACCCGAAAAACCATGTTTTTTCCGGATCAGACCTTTCCCTCATAAGTTAGGCCTCGGCCTAGATTCCATTTGCTGCAAAATAGCCAATTAGGCATGAAAAGTGAAAATGTGAAACTGACCTCAAATTCGAAATGTATACATAGATTCAGCTTCCCCACAAGTTGGGGGACCCGAAAAAACATGTCTTTACCGGATCCAACCTCTCCCTGAAAAGTTACGCCTCGGCTTAGATTGCATTTGTTGGGAAATAGTGAATAAAGCATGAAAAGTGAAAATGTGAAACTGACCTCAAATTCTACTGACCTCAAATTCGAAAAGTATACATATATTCAGGTTCCTCACAGGTTGGGGAACCCGAAAAACCATGTTTTTTCCGGATCAGACCTTTCCCTCATAGGTTAGGCCTCGGCCTAGATTCCATTTGCTGCAAAATAGCCAATTAGCCATGAAAAGTGAAAATGTTAAACTGACCTCAAATTCGAAATGTATACATAGATTCAGCTTCCCCACAAGTTGGGGGACCCGAAAAAACATGTCTTTACCGGATCCAACCTCTCCCTGAAAAGTTACGCCTCGGCTTAGATTGCATTTGTTGGGAAATAGTGAATAAAGCATGAAAAGTGAAAATGTGAATCTGACCTCAAATTCTACTGACCTCAAATTCGAAAAGTATACATATATTCAGGTTCCTCACAGGTTGGGGAAACTGAAAAAACATGTCTTTACCGAATGCAACCTCTCCCTCATAAGTTAGGCCTCGGCCTAGATTCCATTTGCTGCAAAATAGCCAATTAGACATGAAAAGTCAAAATGTGAAACTGACTTCAAATTCAAAATGTATACATATATTCAGGTTCCCCACAGGTTGGGGAACCCAAAATACAAGGTCTTTTCCAGATCCAACCTCTCTCTGAAAAGTTACCCCTTGGCTTAGATTGCATTTGTTGGAAAATTGCCAATTAAGCATGAAAAGTGAAAATGTGAAACTGACCTGAATTTCGCAATGTATACATATATTCAGGTTCCCCACAGGTTAGGGAACCCGAAAAACCATGCTTTTTCCTGATCCGACCTCTCCCTCATAAGTTAGGCCTCGGCCTAGATTCCATTTGCTGCAAAATAGCCAATTAGGCATGAAAGGTGAAAATGTGAAACTGACCTCAAATTCGAAATGTATACATATATTCAGGTTCCCCACAGGTTGGGGAACCCAAAAAACAATGTCTTTTCCAGATCCAACCTCTCCCTGAAAAGTTAGGCCTCGGCTTAATTGCATTAGTTGGAAAATTGCCAATTAAGCATGAAAAGTCAAAATGTGAAACTGACTTCAAATTCAAAATGTATACATATATTCAGGTTCCCCACAGGTTGGGGAACCCAAAAAACAATGTCTTTTCCAGATCCAACCTCTCTCTGAAAAGTTACCCCTTGGCTTAGATTGCATTTGTTGGGAAATTGCCAATTAAGCATGAAAAGTGAAAATTTGAAACTGACCTGAATTTCGCAATGTATACATATATTCAGGTTCCCCACAGGTTGGGGAACCCGAAAAACCATGTTTTTTCCGGATCAGACCTTTCCCTCATAAGTTAGGCCTCGGCCTAGATTCCATTTGCTGCAAAATAGCCAATTAGGCATGAAAAGTGAAAATGTGAAACTGACCTCAAATTCGAAATGTATACATAGATTCAGCTTCCCCACAAGTTGGGGAACCCGAAAAAACATGTCTTTACCGGATCCAACCTCTCCCTGAAAAGTTACGCCTCGGCTTAGATTGCATTTGTTGGGAAATAGTGAATAAAGCATGAAAAGTGAAAATGTGAAACTGACCTCAAATTCTACTGACCTCAAATTCGAAAAGTATACATATATTCAGGTTCCTCACAGGTTGGGGAAACTGAAAAAACATGTCTTTACCGAATGCAACCTCTCCCTCATAAGTTAGGCCTCGGCCTAGATTCCATTTGCTGCAAAATAGCCAATTAGGCATGAAAAGTCAAAATTTGAAA
This sequence comes from Bothrops alternatus, assembly GCA_034064705.1. Classification (NCBI taxonomy): domain Eukaryota; kingdom Metazoa; phylum Chordata; class Lepidosauria; order Squamata; family Viperidae; genus Bothrops; species Bothrops alternatus. The sequence goes on along the minus strand of JARGCV010000103.1, from coordinate 13,135,877 downwards.
CTGACTTCAAATTCAAAATGTATACATATATTCAGGTTCCCCACAGGTTGGGGAACCCAAAAAACAAGGTCTTTTCCAGATCCAACCTCTCTCTGAAAAGTTGCCCCTTGGCATAGATTGCATTTGTTGGGAAATTGCCAAGTAAGCATGAAAAGTGAAAATGTGAAACTGACCTGAATTTCGCAATGTATACATATATTCAGGTTCCCCACAGGTTAGGGAACCCGAAAAACCATGCTTTTTCTGGATCCGACCTCTCCCTCATAAGTTAGACCTCGGCCTAGATTCCATTTGCTGCAAAATAGCCAATTAGGCATGAAAGGTGAAAATGTGAAACTGACCTCAAATTCGAAATGTATACATATATTCAGGTTCCCCACAGGTTGGGGAACCCAAAAAACAATGTCTTTTCCAGATCCAACCTCTCCCTGAAAAGTTAGGCCTCGGCTTAATTGCATTAGTTGGAAAATTGCCAATTAAGCATGAAAAGTGAAAATGTGAAACTGACCTGAATTTCGCAATGTATACATATATTCAGGTTCCCCACAGGATGGGGAACTCGAAAAACCATGTTTTTTCCGGATCCGATCTCTCCCTGAAAAGTTACCCCTTGGCTTAGATTGCATTTGTTGGGAAATAGTGAATAAAGCATGAAAACTGACCTCAAATTCTACTGACCTCAAATTCGAAAAGTATACATATATTCAGGTTCCCCACAGGTTGGGGAACCCAAAAAACAATGTCTTTCCCGGATCCGACCTCTCCCTGAAAAGTTACCCCTTGGCTTAGATTGCCTTTGTTGGGAAATTGCCAATTAAGCATGAAAAGTGAAAATGTGAAACTGACCTGAATTTCGCAATGTATACATATATTCAGGTTCCCCACAGGTTGGGGAACTCGAAAAACCATGTTTTTTCCGGATCCGATCTCTCCCTGAAAAGTTACCCCTTGGCTTAGATTGCATTTGTTGGGAAATTGCCAATTAAGCATGAAAAGTGAAAATGTGAAACTGACCTGAATTTCGCAATGTATACATATATTCAGGTTCCCCACAGGTTGGGGAACTCGAAAAACCATGTTTTTTCCGGATCCGATCTCTCCCTGAAAAGTTACCCCTTGGCTTAGATTGCATTTGTTGGAAAATTGCCAATTAAGCATGAAAAGTGAAAATGTGAAACTGACCTGAATTTCGCAATGTATACATATATTCAGGTTCCCCACAGGTTAGGGAACCCGAAAAACCATGCTTTTTCCTGATCCGACCTCTCCCTCATAAGTTAGGCCTCGGCCTAGATTCCATTTGCTGCAAAATAGCCAATTAGGCATGAAAGGTGAAAATGTGAAACTGACCTCAAATTCGAAATGTATACATATATTCAGGTTCCCCACAGGTTGGGGAACCCAAAAAACAATGTCTTTTCCAGATCCAACCTCTCCCTGAAAAGTTAGGCCTCGGCTTAATTGCATTAGTTGGAAAATTGCCAATTAAGCATGAAAAGTGAAAATGTGAAACTGACCTGAATTTCGCAATGTATACATATATTCAGGTTCCCCACAGGATGGGGAACTCGAAAAACCATGTTTTTTCCGGATCCGATCTCTCCCTGAAAAGTTACCCCTTGGCTTAGATTGCATTTGTTGGAAAATTGCCAATTAAGCATGAAAAGTGAAAATGTGAAACTGACCTGAATTTCGCAATGTATACATATATTCAGGTTCCCCACAGGTTGGGGAACTCGAAAAACCATGTTTTTTCTGGATCCGATCTCTCCCTGAAAAGTTACCCCTTGGCTTAGATTGCATTTGTTGGAAAATTGCCAATAAAGCATGAAAAGTGAAAATGTGAAACTGACCTGAATTTCGCAATGTATACATATATTCAGGTTCCCCACAGGTTAGGGAACCCGAAAAACCATGCTTTTTCTGGATCCGACCTCTCCCTCATAAGTTAGGCCTCGGCCTAGATTCCATTTGCTGCAAAATAGCCAATTAGGCATGAAAGGTGAAAATGTGAAACTGACCTCAAATTCGAAATGTATACATATATTCAGGTTCCCCACAGGTTGGGGAACCCAAAAAACAATGTCTTTTCCAGATCCAACCTCTCCCTGAAAAGTTAGGCCTCGGCTTAATTGCATTAGTTGGAAAATTGCCAATTAAGCATGAAAAGTGAAAATGTGAAACTGACCTGAATTTCGCAATGTATACATATATTCAGGTTCCCCACAGGATGGGGAACTCGAAAAACCATGTTTTTTCCGGATCCGATCTCTCCCTGAAAAGTTACCCCTTGGCTTAGATTGCATTTGTTGGGAAATAGTGAATAAAGCATGAAAACTGACCTCAAATTCTACTGACCTCAAATTCGAAAAGTATACATATATTCAGGTTCCCCACAGGTTGGGGAACCCAAAAAACAATGTCTTTCCCGGATCCGACCTCTCCCTGAAAAGTTACCCCTTGGCTTAGATTGCCTTTGTTGGGAAATTGCCAATTAAGCATGAAAAGTGAAAATGTGAAACTGACCTGAATTTCGCAATGTATACATATATTCAGGTTCCCCACAGGTTGGGGAACTCGAAAAACCATGTTTTTTCCGGATCCGATCTCTCCCTGAAAAGTTACCCCTTGGCTTAGATTGCATTTGTTGGGAAATTGCCAATTAAGCATGAAAAGTGAAAATGTGAAACTGACCTGAATTTCGCAATGTATACATATATTCAGGTTCCCCACAGGTTGGGGAACTCGAAAAACCATGTTTTTTCCGGATCCGATCTCTCCCTGAAAAGTTACCCCTTGGCTTAGATTGCATTTGTTGGAAAATTGCCAATTAAGCATGAAAAGTGAAAATGTGAAACTGACCTGAATTTCGCAATGTATACATATATTCAGGTTCCCCACAGGTTAGGGAACCCGAAAAACCATGCTTTTTCCTGATCCGACCTCTCCCTCATAAGTTAGGCCTCGGCCTAGATTCCATTTGCTGCAAAATAGCCAATTAGGCATGAAAGGTGAAAATGTGAAACTGACCTCAAATTCGAAATGTATACATATATTCAGGTTCCCCACAGGTTGGGGAACCCAAAAAACAATGTCTTTTCCAGATCCAACCTCTCCCTGAAAAGTTAGGCCTCGGCTTAATTGCATTAGTTGGAAAATTGCCAATTAAGCATGAAAAGTGAAAATGTGAAACTGACCTGAATTTCGCAATGTATACATATATTCAGGTTCCCCACAGGATGGGGAACTCGAAAAACCATGTTTTTTCCGGATCCGATCTCTCCCTGAAAAGTTACCCCTTGGCTTAGATTGCATTTGTTGGAAAATTGCCAATTAAGCATGAAAAGTGAAAATGTGAAACTGACCTGAATTTCGCAATGTATACATATATTCAGGTTCCCCACAGGTTGGGGAACTCGAAAAACCATGTTTTTTCTGGATCCGATCTCTCCCTGAAAAGTTCCCCCTTGGCTTAGATTGCATTTGTTGGAAAATTGCCAATTAAGCATGAAAAGTGAAAATGTGAAACTGACCTGAATTTCGCAATGTATACATATATTCAGGTTCCCCACAGGTTAGGGAACCCGAAAAACCATGCTTTTTCCTGATCCGACCTCTCCCTCATAAGTTAGGCCTCGGCCTAGATTCCATTTGCTGCAAAATAGCCAATTAGGCATGAAAGGTGAAAATGTGAAACTGACCTCAAATTCGAAATGTATACATATATTCAGGTTCCCCACAGGTTGGGGAACCCAAAAAACAATGTCTTTTCCAGATCCAACCTCTCCCTGAAAAGTTAGGCCTCGGCTTAATTGCATTAGTTGGAAAATTGCCAATTAAGCATGAAAAGTGAAAATGTGAAACTGACCTGAATTTCGCAATGTATACATATATTCAGGTTCCCCACAGGATGGGGAACTCGAAAAACCATGTTTTTTCCGGATCCGATCTCTCCCTGAAAAGTTACCCCTTGGCTTAGATTGCATTTGTTGGAAAATTGCCAATTAAGCATGAAAAGTGAAAATGTGAAACTGACCTGAATTTCGCAATGTATACATATATTCAGGTTCCCCACAGGTTGGGGAACTCGAAAAACCATGTTTTTTCTGGATCCGATCTCTCCCTGAAAAGTTCCCCCTTGGCTTAGATTGCATTTGTTGGAAAATTGCCAATTAAGCATGAAAAGTGAAAATGTGAAACTGACCTGAATTTCGCAATGTATACATATATTCAGGTTCCCCACAGGTTAGGGAACCCGAAAAACCATGCTTTTTCCTGATCCGACCTCTCCCTCATAAGTTAGGCCTCGGCCTAGATTCAATTTGCTGCAAAATAGCCAATTAGGCATGAAAGGTGAAAATGTGAAACTGACCTCAAATTCGAAATGTATACATAGATTCAGCTTCCCCACAAGTTGGGGAACCCGAAAAAACATGTCTTTACCGGATCCAACCTCTCCCTGAAAAGTTACGCCTCGGCTTAGATTGCATTTGTTGGGAAATAGTGAATAAAGCATGAAAAGTGAAAATGTGAAACTGACCTCAAATTCTACTGACCTCAAATTCGAAAAGTATACATATATTCAGGTTCCTCACAGGTTGGGGAAACTGAAAAAACATGTCTTTACCGGATGCAACCTCTCCATCATAAGTTAGGCCTCGGCCTAGATTCCATTTGCTGCAAAATAGCCAATTAGGCATGAAAAGTCAAAATGTGAAACTGACTTCAAATTCAAAATGTATACATATATTCAGGTTCCCCACAGGTTGTGGAACCCAAAAAACAATGTCTTTTCCAGATCCAACCTCTCTCTGAAAAGTTACCCCTTGGCTTAGATTGCATTTGTTGGGAAATTGCCAATTAAGCATGAAAAGTGAAAATGTGAAACTGACCTGAATTTCGCAATGTATACATATATTCAGGTTCCCCACAGGTTAGGGAACCCGAAAAACCATGTCTTTTCTGGATCCGACCTCTCCCTCATAAATTAGGCCTCGGCCTAGATTCCATTTGCTGCAAAATAGCCAATTAGGCATGAAAGGTGAAAATGTGAAACGGACCTCAAATTCGAAATGTATACATAGATTCAGCTTCCCCACAAGTTGGGGAACCCGAAAAAACATGTCTTTACCGGATCCAACCTCTCCCTGAAAAGTTACGCCTCGGCTTAGATTGCATTTGTTGGGAAATTGCCAATTAAGCATGAAAAGTGAAAATGTGAAACTGACCTGAATTTCGCAATGTATACATATATTCAGGTTCCCCACAGGTTGGGGAACTCAAAAAACAATGTCTTTTCCAGATCCAACCTCTCCCTGAAAAGTTAGGCCTCGGCTTAATTGCATTAGTTGGAAAATTGCCAATTAAGCATGAAAAGTGAAAATGTGAAACTGACCTGAATTTCGCAATGTATACATATATTCAGGTTCCCCACAGGTTGGGGAACCCGAAAAACCATGTTTTTTCCGGATCAGACCTTTCCCTCATAAGTTAGGCCTCGGCCTAGATTCCATTTGCTGCAAAATAGCCAATTAGGCATGAAAAGTGAAAATGTGAAACTGACCTCAAATTCGAAATGTATACATAGATTCAGCTTCCCCACAAGTTGGGGAACCCGAAAAAACATGTCTTTACCGGATCCAACCTCTCCCTGAAAAGTTACTCCTCGGCTTAGATTGCATTTGTTGGGAAATAGTGAATAAAGCATGAAAAGTGAAAATGTGAAACTGACCTCAAATTCTACTGACCTCAAATTCGAAAAGTATACATATATTCACGTTCCTCACAGGTTGGGGAAACTGAAAAAACATGTCTTTACCGGATGCAACCTCTCCCTCATAAGTTAGGCCTCGGCCTAGATTCTATTTGCTGCAAAATAGCCAATTAGGCATGAAAAGTCAAAATGTGAAACTGACTTCAAATTCAAAATGTATACATATATTCAGATTCCTCACAGGTTGGGGAACCCAAAAAAAAATGTCTTTTCCAGATCCAACCTCTCTCTGAAAAGTTACCCCTTGGCTTAGATTGCATTTGTTGGGAAATTGCCAATTAAGCATGAAAAGTGAAAATGTGAAACTGACCTGAATTTTGCAATGCATACATATATTCAGGTTCCCCACAGGTTAGGGAACCCGAAAAACCATGTTTTTTCTGGATCCGACCTCTCCCTCATAAGTTAGGCCTCGGCCTAGATTCCATTTGCTGCAAAATAGCCAATTAGGCATGAAAAGTCTAAATGTGAAACTAACTTCAAATTCAAAATGTATACATATATTCAGGTTCCCCATAGGTTGGGGAACCCAAAAAACAATGTCTTTTCCAGATCCAACCTCTCTCTGAAAAGTTACCCCTTGGCTTAGATTGCATTTGTTGGGAAATTGCCAATTAAGCATGAAAAGTGAAAATGTGTAACTGACCTGAATTTCGCAATGTATACATATATTCAGGTTCCCCACAGGTTGGGGAACTCAAAAAACAATGTCTTTTCCAGATCCAACCTCTCCCTGAAAAGTTAGGCCTCGGCTTAATTGCATTAGTTGGAAAATTGCCAATTAAGCATGAAAAGTGAAAATGTGAAACTGACCTGAATTTCGCAATGTATACATATATTCAGGTTCCCCACAGGTTGGGGAACCCGAAAAACCATGTTTTTTCCGGATCAGACCTTTCCCTCATAGATTAGGCCTCGGCCTAGATTCCATTTGCTGCAAAATAGCCAATTAGGCATGAAAAGTGAAAATGTGAAACTGACCTCAAATTCGAAATGTATACATAGATTCAGCTTCCCCACAAGTTGGGGAACCCGAAAAAACATGTCTTTACCGGATCCAACCTCTCCCTGAAAAGTTACGCCTCGGCTTAGATTGCATTTGTTGGGAAATAGTGAATAAAGCATGAAAAGTGAAAATGTGAAACTGACCTCAAATTCTACTGACCTCAAATTCGAAAAGTATACATATATTCAGGTTCCTCACAGGTTGGGGAAACTGAAAAAACATGTCTTTACCGGATGCAACCTCTCCCTCATAAGTTAGGCCTCGGCCTAGATTCTATTTGCTGCAAAATAGCCAATTAGGCATGAAAAGTCAAAATGTGAAACTGACTTCAAATTCAAAATGTATACATATATTCAGGTTCCTCACAGGTTGGAGAACCCAAAAAAAAATGTCTTTTCCAGATCCAACCTCTCTCTGAAAAGTTACCCCTTGGCTTAGATTGCATTTGTTGGGAAATTGCCAATTAAGCATGAAAAGTGAAAATGTGAAACTGACCTGAATTTCGCAATGCATACATATATTCAGGTTCCCCACAGGTTAGGGAACACGAAAAACCATGTTTTTTCTGGATCCGACCTCTCCCTCATAAGTTAGTCCTCGGCCTAGATTCCATTTGCTGCAAAATAGCCAATTAGGCATGAAAAGTCTAAATGTGAAACTGACTTCAAATTCAAAATGTATACATATATTCAGGTTCCCCATAGGTTGGGGAACCCAAAAAACAATGTCTTTTCCAGATCCAACCTCTCTCTGAAAAGTTACCCCTTGGCTTAGATTGCATTTGTTGGGAAATTGCCAATTAAGCATGAAAAGAAAATGTGAAACTGACCTGAATTCCGCAATGTATACATATATTCAGGTTCCCCACAGGTTGGGGAAACCGAAAAAACATGTTTTTTCCGGATAAGACCTCTCCCTCATAAGTTAGGCCTCGGCCTAGATTCCATTTGCTGCAAAATAGCCAATTAGGGATGAAAAGTGAAAATGTGAAACTGACCTCAAATTCGAAATGTATACATAGATTCAGCTTCCCCACAAGTTGGGGAACCCGAAAAAACATGTCTTTACCGGATCCAACCTCTCCCTGAAACGTTACGCCTCGGCTTAGATTGCATTTGTTGGGAAATAGTGAATAAAGCATGAAAAGTGAAAATGTGAAACTGACCTCAAATTCTACTGACCTCAAATTCGAAAAGTATACATATATTCAGGTTCCTCACAGGTTGGGGAAACTGAAAAAACATGTCTTTACCGGATGCAACCTCTCCCTCATAAGTTAGGCCTCGGCCTAGATTCTATTTGCTGCAAAATAGCCAATTAGGCATGAAAAGTCAAAATGTGAAACTGACTTCAAATTCAAAATGTATACATATATTCAGGTTCCTCACAGGTTGGGGAACCCAAAAAAAAATGTCTTTTCCAGATCCAACCTCTCTCTGAAAAGTTACCCCTTGGCTTAGATTGCATTTGTTGGGAAATTGCCAATTAGGCATGAAAAGTGAAAATGTGAAACTGACCTCAAATTCGAAATGTATACATATATTCTGGTTCCCCACAGGATGGGGAACTCGAAAAACCATGTTTTTTCCGGATCCGATCTCTCCCCCATAAGTTAGGCCTCGGCCTAGATTCCATTTGCTGCAAAATAGCCAATTAGGCATGAAAGGTGAAAATGTGAAACTGACCTCAAATTCGAAATGTATACATATATTCAAGTTCCCCACAGGTTGGGGAACCCAAAAAACAATGTCTTGTCCAGATCCAACCTCTCTCTGGAGAAGTTACCCCTTGGCTTAGATTGCATATGTTGGGAAATTGCCAATTAAGCATGAAAAGTGAAAATGTGAAACTGACCTGAATTTCGCAATGTATACATATATTCAGGTTCCCCACAGGATGGGGAACTCGAAAAACCATGTTTTTTCCAGATCCGATCTGTCGCTGAAAAGTTACCCCTTGGCTTAGATTGCATTTGTTGGGAAATTGCCAATTAAGCATGAAAAGAAAATGTGAAACTGACCTGAATTCCGCAATGTATACATATATTCAGGTTCCCCACAGGTTGGGGAAACCGAAAAAACATGTTTTTTCCGGATAAGACCTCTCCCTCATAAGTTAGGCCTCGGCCTAGATTCCATTTGCTGCAAAATAGCCAATTAGGGATGAAAAGTGAAAATGTGAAACTGACCTCAAATTCGAAATGTATACATAGATTCAGCTTCCCCACAAGTTGGGGAACCCGAAAAAACATGTCTTTACCGGATCCAACCTCTCCCTGAAACGTTACGCCTCGGCTTAGATTGCATTTGTTGGGAAATAGTGAATAAAGCATGAAAAGTGAAAATGTGAAACTGACCTCAAATTCTACTGACCTCAAATTCGAAAAGTATACATATATTCAGGTTCCTCACAGGTTGGGGAAACTGAAAAAACATGTCTTTACCGGATGCAACCTCTCCCTCATAAGTTAGGCCTCGGCCTAGATTCTATTTGCTGCAAAATAGCCAATTAGGCATGAAAAGTCAAAATGTGAAACTGACTTCAAATTCAAAATGTATACATATATTCAGGTTCCTCACAGGTTGGGGAACCCAAAAAAAATGTCTTTTCCAGATCCAACCTCTCTCTGAAAAGTTACCCCTTGGCTTAGATTGCATTTGTTGGGAAATTGCCAATTAGGCATGAAAAGTGAAAATGTGAAACTGACCTCAAATTCGAAATGTATACATATATTCTGGTTCCCCACAGGATGGGGAACTCGAAAAACCATGTTTTTTCCGGATCCGATCTCTCCCCCATAAGTTAGGCCTCGGCCTAGATTCCATTTGCTGCAAAATAGCCAATTAGGCATGAAAGGTGAAAATGTGAAACTGACCTCAAATTCGAAATGTATACATATATTCAGGTTCCCCACAGGTTGGGGAACCCAAAAAACAATGTCTTGTCCAGATCCAACCTCTCTCTGGAGAAGTTACCCCTTGGCTTAGATTGCATATGTTGGGAAATTGCCAATTAAGCATGAAAAGTGAAAATGTGAAACTGACCTGAATTTCGCAATGTATACATATATTCAGGTTCCCCACAGGATGGGGAACTCGAAAAACCATGTTTTTTCCAGATCCGATCTGTCGCTGAAAAGTTACCCCTTGGCTTAGATTGCATTTGTTGGAAAATTGCCAATTAAGCATGAAAAGAAAATGTGAAACTGACCTGAATTCCGCAATGTATACATATATTCAGGTTCCCCACAGGTTGGGGAAACCGAAAAAACATGTCTTTACCGGATCCAACCTCTCCCTGAAAAGTTACGCCTCGGCTTAGATTGCATTTGTTGGGAAATAGTGAATAAAGCATGAAAAGTGAAAATGTGAAACTGACCTCAAATTCTACTGACCTCAAATTCGAAAAGTATACATATATTCAGGTTCCTCACAGGTTGGGGAAACTGAAAAAACATGTCTTTACCGGATGCAACCTCTCCCTCATAAGTTAGGCCTCGGCCTAGATTGCTGCAAAATAGCCAATTAGGCATGAAAAGTCAAAATGTGAAACTGACTTCAAATTCAAAATGTATACATATATTCAGGTTCCCCACAGGTTGGGGAACCCAAAAAACAATGTCTTTTCCAGATCCAACCTCTCTCTGAAAAGTTACCCCTTGGCTTAGATTGCATTTGCTGCAAAATAGCCAATTAGGCATGAAAGGTGAAAATGTGAAACTGACCTCAAATTCGAAATGTATACATATATTCAGGTTCCCCACAGGTTGGGGAACCCAAAAAACAATGTCTTTTCCAGATCCAACCTCTCCCTGAAAAGTTAGGCCTCGGCTTAATTGCATTAGTTGGAAAATTGCCAATTAAGCATGAAAAGTGAAAATGTGAAACTGACCTGAATTTCGCAATGTATACATATATTCAGGTTCCCCACAGGATGGGGAACTCGAAAAACCATGTTTTTTCCGGATCCGATCTCTCCCTGAAAAGTTACCCCTTGGCTTAGATTGCATTTGTTGGGAAATAGTGAATAAAGCATGAAAACTGACCTCAAATTCTACTGACCTCAAATTCGAAAAGTATACATATATTCAGGTTCCCCACAGGTTGGGGAACCCAAAAAACAATGTCTTTCCCGGATCCGACCTCTCCCTGAAAAGTTACCCCTTGGCTTAGATTGCCTTTGTTGGGAAATTGCCAATTAAGCATGAAAAGTGAAAATGTGAAACTGACCTGAATTTCGCAATGTATACATATATTCAGGTTCCCCACAGGTTGGGGAACTCGAAAAACCATGTTTTTTCCGGATCCGATCTCTCCCTGAAAAGTTACCCCTTGGCTTAGATTGCATTTGTTGGAAAATTGCCAATTAAGCATGAAAAGTGAAAATGTGAAACTGACCTGAATTTCGCAATGTATACATATATTCAGGTTCCCCACAGGTTGGGGAACTCGAAAAACCATGTTTTTTCCGGATCCGATCTCTCCCTGAAAAGTTACCCCTTGGCTTAGATTGCATTTGTTGGAAAATTGCCAATTAAGCATGAAAAGTGAAAATGTGAAACTGACCTGAATTTCGCAATGTATACATATATTCAGGTTCCCCACAGGTTAGGGAACCCGAAAAACCATGCTTTTTCCTGATCCGACCTCTCCCTCATAAGTTAGGCCTCGGCCTAGATTCCATTTGCTGCAAAATAGCCAATTAGGCATGAAAGGTGAAAATGTGAAACTGACCTCAAATTCGAAATGTATACATATATTCAGGTTCCCCACAGGTTGGGGAACCCAAAAAACAATGTCTTTTCCAGATCCAACCTCTCCCTGAAAAGTTAGGCCTCGGCTTAATTGCATTAGTTGGAAAATTGCCAATTAAGCATGAAAAGTGAAAATGTGAAACTGACCTGAATTTCGCAATGTATACATATATTCAGGTTCCCCACAGGATGGGGAACTCGAAAAACCATGTTTTTTCCGGATCCGATCTCTCCCTGAAAAGTTACCCCTTGGCTTAGATTGCATTTGTTGGAAAATTGCCAATTAAGCATGAAAAGTGAAAATGTGAAACTGACCTGAATTTCGCAATGTATACATATATTCAGGTTCCCCACAGGTTGGGGAACTCGAAAAACCATGTTTTTTCTGGATCCGATCTCTCCCTGAAAAGTTACCCCTTGGCTTAGATTGCATTTGTTGGAAAATTGCCAATTAAGCATGAAAAGTGAAAATGTGAAACTGACCTGAATTTCGCAATGTATACATATATTCAGGTTCCCCACAGGTTAGGGAACCCGAAAAACCATGCTTTTTCCTGATCCGACCTCTCCCTCATAAGTTAGGCCTCGGCCTAGATTCAATTTGCTGCAAAATAGCCAATTAGGCATGAAAGGTGAAAATGTGAAACTGACCTCAAATTCGAAATGTATACATAGATTCAGCTTCCCCACAAGTTGGGGAACCCGAAAAAACATGTCTTTACCGGATCCAACCTCTCCCTGAAAAGTTACGCCTCGGCTTAGATTGCATTTGTTGGGAAATAGTGAATAAAGCATGAAAAGTGAAAATGTGAAACTGACCTCAAATTCTACTGACCTCAAATTCGAAAAGTATACATATATTCAGGTTCCTCACAGGTTGGGGAAACTGAAAAAACATGTCTTTACCGGATGCAACCTCTCCATCATAAGTTAGGCCTCGGCCTAGATTCCATTTGCTGCAAAATAGCCAATTAGGCATGAAAAGTCAAAATGTGAAACTGACTTCAAATTCAAAATGTATACATATATTCAGGTTCCCCACAGGTTGTGGAACCCAAAAAACAATGTCTTTTCCAGATCCAACCTCTCTCTGAAAAGTTACCCCTTGGCTTAGATTGCATTTGTTGGGAAATTGCCAATTAAGCATGAAAAGTGAAAATGTGAAACTGACCTGAATTTCGCAATGTATACATATATTCAGGTTCCCCACAGGTTAGGGAACCCGAAAAACCATGTCTTTTCTGGATCCGACCTCTCCCTCATAAATTAGGCCTCGGCCTAGATTCCATTTGCTGCAAAATAGCCAATTAGGCATGAAAGGTGAAAATGTGAAACGGACCTCAAATTCGAAATGTATACATAGATTCAGCTTCCCCACAAGTTGGGGAACCCGAAAAAACATGTCTTTACCGGATCCAACCTCTCCCTGAAAAGTTACGCCTCGGCTTAGATTGCATTTGTTGGGAAATTGCCAATTAAGCATGAAAAGTGAAAATGTGAAACTGACCTGAATTTCGCAATGTATACATATATTCAGGTTCCCCACAGGTTGGGGAACTCAAAAAACAATGTCTTTTCCAGATCCAACCTCTCCCTGAAAAGTTAGGCCTCGGCTTAATTGCATTAGTTGGAAAATTGCCAATTAAGCATGAAAAGTGAAAATGTGAAACTGACCTGAATTTCGCAATGTATACATATATTCAGGTTCCCCACAGGTTGGGGAACCCGAAAAACCATGTTTTTTCCGGATCAGACCTTTCCCTCATAAGTTAGGCCTCGGCCTAGATTCCATTTGCTGCAAAATAGCCAATTAGGCATGAAAAGTGAAAATGTGAAACTGACCTCAAATTCGAAATGTATACATAGATTCAGCTTCCCCACAAGTTGGGGAACCCGAAAAAACATGTCTTTACCGGATCCAACCTCTCCCTGAAAAGTTACTCCTCGGCTTAGATTGCATTTGTTGGGAAATAGTGAATAAAGCATGAAAAGTGAAAATGTGAAACTGACCTCAAATTCTACTGACCTCAAATTCGAAAAGTATACATATATTCACGTTCCTCACAGGTTGGGGAAACTGAAAAAACATGTCTTTACCGGATGCAACCTCTCCCTCATAAGTTAGGCCTCGGCCTAGATTCTATTTGCTGCAAAATAGCCAATTAGGCATGAAAAGTCAAAATGTGAAACTGACTTCAAATTCAAAATGTATACATATATTCAGATTCCTCACAGGTTGGGGAACCCAAAAAAAAATGTCTTTTCCAGATCCAACCTCTCTCTGAAAAGTTACCCCTTGGCTTAGATTGCATTTGTTGGGAAATTGCCAATTAAGCATGAAAAGTGAAAATGTGAAACTGACCTGAATTTCGCAATGCATACATATATTCAGGTTCCCCACAGGTTAGGGAACCCGAAAAACCATGTTTTTTCTGGATCCGACCTCTCCCTCATAAGTTAGGCCTCGGCCTAGATTCCATTTGCTGCAAAATAGCCAATTAGGCATGAAAAGTCTAAATGTGAAACTGACTTCAAATTCAAAATGTATACATATATTCAGGTTCCCCATTGGTTGGGGAACCCAAAAAACAATGTCTTTTCCAGATCCAACCTCTCTCTGAAAAGTTACCCCTTGGCTTAGATTGCATTTGTTGGGAAATTGCCAATTAAGCATGAAAAGTGAAAATGTGTAACTGACCTGAATTTCGCAATGTATACATATATTCAGGTTCCCCACAGGTTGGGGAACTCAAAAAACAATGTCTTTTCCAGATCCAACCTCTCCCTGAAAAGTTAGGCCTCGGCTTAATTGCATTAGTTGGAAAATTGCCAATTAAGCATGAAAAGTGAAAATGTGAAACTGACCTGAATTTCGCAATGTATACATATATTCAGGTTCCCCACAGGTTGGGGAACCCGAAAAACCATGTCTTTACCGGATCCAACCTCTCCCTGAAAAGTTACGCCTCGGCTTAGATTGCATTTGTTGGGAAATAGTGAATAAAGCATGAAAAGTGAAAATGTGAAACTGACCTCAAATTCTACTGACCTCAAATTCGAAAAGTATACATATATTCAGGTTCCTCACAGGTTGGGGAAACTGAAAAAACATGTCTTTACCGGATGCAACCTCTCCCTCATAAGTTAGGCCTCGGCCTAGATTCTATTTGCTGCAAAATAGCCAATTAGGCATGAAAAGTCAAAATGTGAAACTGACTTCAAATTCAAAATGTATACATATATTCAGGTTCCTCACAGGTTGGAGAACCCAAAAAAAATGTCTTTTCCAGATCCAACCTCTCTCTGAAAAGTTACCCCTTGGCTTAGATTGCATTTGTTGGGAAATTGCCAATTAAGCATGAAAAGTGAAAATGTGAAACTGACCTGAATTTCGCAATGCATACATATATTCAGGTTCCCCACAGGTTAGGGAACACGAAAAACCATGTTTTTTCTGGATCCGACCTCTCCCTCATAAGTTAGGCCTCGGCCTAGATTCCATTTGCTGCAAAATAGCCAATTAGGCATGAAAAGTCTAAATGTGAAACTGACTTCAAATTCAAAATGTATACATATATTCAGGTTCCCCATAGGTTGGGGAACCCAAAAAACAATGTCTTTTCCAGATCCAACCTCTCTCTGAAAAGTTACCCCTTGGCTTAGATTGCATTTGTTGGGAAATTGCCAATTAAGCATGAAAAGAAAATGTGAAACTGACCTGAATTCCGCAATGTATACATATATTCAGGTTCCCCACAGGTTGGGGAAACCGAAAAAACATGTTTTTTCCGGATAAGACCTCTCCCTCATAAGTTAGGCCTCGGCCTAGATTCCATTTGCTGCAAAATAGCCAATTAGGGATGAAAAGTGAAAATGTGAAACTGACCTCAAATTCGAAATGTATACATAGATTCAGCTTCCCCACAAGTTGGGGAACCCGAAAAAACATGTCTTTACCGGATCCAACCTCTCCCTGAAACGTTACGCCTCGGCTTAGATTGCATTTGTTGGGAAATAGTGAATAAAGCATGAAAAGTGAAAATGTGAAACTGACCTCAAATTCTACTGACCTCAAATTCGAAAAGTATACATATATTCAGGTTCCTCACAGGTTGGGGAAACTGAAAAAACATGTCTTTACCGGATGCAACCTCTCCCTCATAAGTTAGGCCTCGGCCTAGATTCTATTTGCTGCAAAATAGCCAATTAGGCATGAAAAGTCAAAATGTGAAACTGACTTCAAATTCAAAATGTATACATATATTCAGGTTCCTCACAGGTTGGGGAACCCAAAAAAAAATGTCTTTTCCAGATCCAACCTCTCTCTGAAAAGTTACCCCTTGGCTTAGATTGCATTTGTTGGGAAATTGCCAATTAGGCATGAAAAGTGAAAATGTGAAACTGACCTCAAATTCGAAATGTATACATATATTCTGGTTCCCCACAGGATGGGGAACTCGAAAAACCATGTTTTTTCCGGATCCGATCTCTCCCCCATAAGTTAGGCCTCGGCCTAGATTCCATTTGCTGCAAAATAGCCAATTAGGCATGAAAGGTGAAAATGTGAAACTGACCTCAAATTCGAAATGTATACATATATTCAGGTTCCCCACAGGTTGGGGAACCCAAAAAACAATGTCTTTTCCACATCCAACCTCTCCCTGAAAAGTTAGGCCTCAGCTTAATTGCATTAGTTGGAAAATTGCCAATTAAGCATGAAAAGTGAAAATGTGAAACTGACCTGAATTTCGCAATGTATACATATATTCAGGTTCCCCACAGGTTGGGGAACCCGAAAAACCATGTTTTTTCCGGATCAGACCTTTCCCTCATAAGTTAGGCCTCGGCCTAGATTGCTGCAAAATAGCTAATTAGGCATGAAAAGTCAAAATGTGAAACTGACTTCAAATTCAAAATGTATACATATATTCAGGTTCCCCACAGGTTGGGGAACCCAAAAAACAATGTCTTTTCCAGATCCAACCTCTCTCTGAAAAGTTACCCCTTGGCTTAGATTGCATTTGTTGGGAAATTGCCAATTAAGCATGAAAAGTGAAAATGTGAAACTGACCTGAATTTCGCAATGCATACATATATTAAGGTTCCCCACAGGTTGGGGAACCCGAAAAACCATGTTTTTTCCGGATCCATCCTCTCCCTGAAAAGTTAGGCCTCGGCGTAGATTTCATTTGTTGGGAAATTGCCAATTAGGCATGAAAAGTGAAAATGTGAAACTGACCTCAAATTCGAAATGTATACATATATTCTGGTTCCCCACAGGATGGGGAACTCGAAAAACCATGTTTTTTCCGGATCCGATCTCTCCCCCATAAGTTAGGCCTCGGCCTAGATTCCATTTGCTGCAAAATAGCCAATTAGGCATGAAAGGTGAAAATGTGAAACTGACCTCAAATTCGAAATGTATACATATATTCAGGTTCCCCACAGGTTGGGGAACCCAAAAAACAATGTCTTTTCCAGATCCAACCTCTCCCTGAAAAGTTAGGCCTCAGCTTAATTGCATTAGTTGGAAAATTGCCAATTAAGCATGAAAAGTGAAAATGTGAAACTGACCTGAATTTCGCAATGTATACATATATTCAGGTTCCCCACAGGTTGGGGAACCCGAAAAACCATGTTTTTTCCGGATCAGACCTTTCCCTCATAAGTTAGGCCTCGGCCTAGATTGCTGCAAAATAGCTAATTAGGCATGAAAAGTCAAAATGTGAAACTGACTTCAAATTCAAAATGTATACATATATTCAGGTTCCCCACAGGTTGGGGAACCCAAAAAACAATGTCTTTTCCAGATCCAACCTCTCTCTGAAAAGTTACCCCTTGGCTTAGATTGCATTTGTTGGGAAATTGCCAATTAAGCATGAAAAGTGAAAATGTGAAACTGACCTGAATTTCGCAATGCATACATATATTAAGGTTCCCCACAGGTTGGGGAACCCGAAAAACCATGTTTTTTCCGGATCCATCCTCTCCCTGAAAAGTTAGGCCTCGGCGTAGATTTCATTTGTTGGAAAATAGCCAATTAGGCATGAAAAGTGAAAATGTGAAACTGACCTCAAATTCGAAATGTATACATATATTCTGGTTCCCCACAGGATGGGGAACTCGAAAAACCATGTTTTTTCCGGATCCGATCTCTCCCCCATAAGTTAGGCCTCGACCTAGATTCCATTTGCTGCAAAATAGCCAATTAGGCATGAAAGGTGAAAATGTGAAACTGACCTCAAATTCGAAATGTATACATATATTCAGGTTCCCCACAGGATGGGGAACTCGAAAAACCATGTTTTTTCCAGATCCGATCTCTCGCTGAAAAGTTACCCCTTGGCTTAGATTGCATTTGTTGGAAAATTGCCAATTAAGCATGAAAAGAAAATGTGAAACTGACCTGAATTCCGCAATGTATACATATATTCAGGTTCCCCACAGGTTGGGGAAACCGAAAAAACATGTTTTTCCCGGATAAGACCTCTCCCTCATAAGTTAGGCCTCGGCCTAGATTCCATTTGCTGCAAAATAGCCAATTAGGGATGAAAAGTGAAAATGTGAAACTGACCTCAAATTCGAAATGTATACATAGATTCAGCTTCCCCACAAGTTGGGGAACCCGAAAAAACATGTCTTTACCGGATCCAACCTCTCCCTGAAAAGTTACGCCTCGGCTTAGATTGCATTTGTTGGTAAATAGTGAATAAAGCATGAAAAGTGAAAATGTGAAACTGACCTCATATTCTACTGACCTCAAATTCGAAAATTATACATATATTCAGGTTCCTCACAGGTTGGGGAAACTGAAAAAACATGTCTTTACCGGATGCAACCTCTCCCTCATAAGTTAGGCCTCGGCCTAGATTCTATTTGCTGCAAAATAGCCAATTAGGCATGAAAAGTCAAAATGTGAAACTGACTTCAAATTCAAAATGTATACATATATTCAGGTTCCTCACAGGTTGGAGAACCCAAAAAAAAATGTCTTTTCCAGATCCAACCTCTCTCTGAAAAATTACCCCTTGGCTTAGATTGCATTTGTTGGGAAATTGCCAATTAAGCATGAAAAGTGAAAATGTGAAACTGACCTGAATTTCGCAATGTATACATATATTCAGGTTCCTCACAGGTTGGGGAAACTGAAAAAACATGTCTTTACCGGATGCAACCTCTCCCTCATAAGTTAGGCCTCGGCCTAGATTCTATTTGCTGCAAAATAGCCAATTAGGCATGAAAAGTCAAAATGTGAAACTGACTTCAAATTCAAAATGTATACATATATTCAGGTTCCTCACAGGTTGGAGAACCCAAAAAAAAATGTCTTTTCCAGATCCAACCTCTCTCTGAAAAATTACCCCTTGGCTTAGATTGCATTTGTTGGGAAATTGCCAATTAAGCATGAAAAGTGAAAATGTGAAACTGACCTGAATTTCGCAATGTATACATATATTCAGGTTCCCCACAGGTTGGGGAACTCAAAAAACAATGTCTTTTCCAGATCCAACCTCTCCCTGAAAAGTTAGGCCTCGACTTAATTGCATTAGTTGGAAAATTGCTAATTAAGCATGAAAAGTGAAAATGTGAAACTGACCTGAATTCCGCAATGTATACATATATTCAGGTTCCCCACAGGTTGGGGAAACCGAAAAAACATGTTTTTTCCGGATAAGACCTCTCCCTCATAAGTTAGGCCTCGGCCTAGATTCCATTTGCTGCAAAATAGCCAATTAGGGATGAAAAGTGAAAATGTGAAACTGACCTCAAATTCGAAATGTATACATAGATTCAGCTTCCCCACAAGTTGGGGAACCCGAAAAAACATGTCTTTACCGGATCCAACCTCTCCCTGAAACGTTACGCCTCGGCTTAGATTGCATTTGTTGGGAAATAGTGAATAAAGCATGAAAAGTGAAAATGTGAAACTGACCTCAAATTCTACTGACCTCAAATTCGAAAAGTATACATATATTCAGGTTCCTCACAGGTTGGGGAAACTGAAAAAACATGTCTTTACCGGATGCAACCTCTCCCTCATAAGTTAGGCCTCGGCCTAGATTCTATTTGCTGCAAAATAGCCAATTAGGCATGAAAAGTCAAAATGTGAAACTGACTTCAAATTCAAAATGTATACATATATTCAGGTTCCTCACAGGTTGGGGAACCCAAAAAAAAATGTCTTTTCCAGATCCAACCTCTCTCTGAAAAGTTACCCCTTGGCTTAGATTGCATTTGTTGGGAAATTGCCAATTAGGCATGAAAAGTGAAAATGTGAAACTGACCTCAAATTCGAAATGTATACATATATTCTGGTTCCCCACAGGATGGGGAACTCGAAAAACCATGTTTTTTCCGGATCCGATCTCTCCCCCATAAGTTAGGCCTCGGCCTAGATTCCATTTGCTGCAAAATAGCCAATTAGGCATGAAAGGTGAAAATGTGAAACTGACCTCAAATTCGAAATGTATACATATATTCAGGTTCCCCACAGGTTGGGGAACCCAAAAAACAATGTCTTTTCCATATCCAACCTCTCCCTGAAAAGTTAGGCCTCAGCTTAATTGCATTAGTTGGAAAATTGCCAATTAAGCATGAAAAGTGAAAATGTGAAACTGACCTGAATTTCGCAATGTATACATATATTCAGGTTCCCCACAGGTTGGGGAAACCGAAAAAACATGTTTTTCCCGGATAAGACCTCTCCCTCATAAGTTAGGCCTCGGCCTAGATTCCATTTGCTGCAAAATAGCCAATTAGGGATGAAAAGTGAAAATGTGAAACTGACCTCAAATTCGAAATGTATACATAGATTCAGCTTCCCCACAAGTTGGGGAACCCGAAAAAACATGTCTTTACCGGATCCAACCTCTCCCTGAAAAGTTACGCCTCGGCTTAGATTGCATTTGTTGGTAAATAGTGAATAAAGCATGAAAAGTGAAAATGTGAAACTGACCTCATATTCTACTGACCTCAAATTCGAAAATTATACATATATTCAGGTTCCTCACAGGTTGGGGAAACTGAAAAAACATGTCTTTACCGGATGCAACCTCTCCCTCATAAGTTAGGCCTCGGCCTAGATTCTATTTGCTGCAAAATAGCCAATTAGGCATGAAAAGTCAAAATGTGAAACTGACTTCAAATTCAAAATGTATACATATATTCAGGTTCCTCACAGGTTGGAGAACCCAAAAAAAATGTCTTTTCCAGATCCAACCTCTCTCTGAAAAATTACCCCTTGGCTTAGATTGCATTTGTTGGGAAATTGCCAATTAAGCATGAAAAGTGAAAATGTGAAACTGACCTGAATTTCGCAATGTATACATATATTCAGGTTCCCCACAGGTTGGGGAACTCAAAAAACAATGTCTTTTCCAGATCCAACCTCTCCCTGAAAAGTTAGGCCTCGACTTAATTGCATTAGTTGGAAAATTGCTAATTAAGCATGAAAAGTGAAAATGTGAAACTGACCTGAATTTCGCAATGTATACATATATTCAGGTTCCCCACAGGTTGGGGAATCCGAAAAACCATGTTTTTTCCGGATCAGACCTTTCCCTCATAGGTTAGGCCTCGGCCTAGATTCCATTTGCTGCAAAATAGCCAATTAGGCATGAAAAGTGAAAATGTGAAACTGACCTCAAATTCGAAATGTATACATATATTCAGGTTCCCCACAAGTTGGGGAACCCGAAATAACATGTCTTTACCGGATCCAACCTCTCCCTGAAAAGTTACGCCTCGGCTTAGATTGCATTTGTTGGTAAATAGTGAATAAAGCATGAAAAGTGAAAATGTGAAACTGACCTCAAATTCTACTGACCTCAAATTCGAAAAGTATACATATATTCAGGTTCCTCACAGGTTGGGGAAACTGAAAAAACATGTCTTTACCGGATGCAACCTCTCCATCATAAGTTAGGCCTCGGCCTAGATTCCATTTGCTGCAAAATAGCCAATTAGGCATGAAAAGTCAAAATGTGAAACTGACTTCAAATTCAAAATGTATACATATATTCAGGTTCCCCACAGATTGTGGAACCCAAAAAACAATGTCTTTTCCAGATCCAACCTCTCCCTGAAAAGTTACGCCTCAGCTTAGATTGCATTTGTTGGGAAATTGCCAATTAAGCATGAAAAGTGAAAATGTGAAACTGACCAGAATTTCGCAATGTATACATATATTCAGGTTCCCCACAGGTTGGGGAACTCAAAAAACAATGTCTTTTCCAGATCCAACCTCTCCCTGAAAAGTTAGGCCTCGGCTTAATTGCATTAGTTGGAAAATTGCCAATTAAGCATGAAAAGTGAAAATGTGAAACTGACCTGAATTTCGCAATGTATACATATATTCAGGTTCCCCACAGGTTGGGGAACCCGAAAAACCATGTTTTTTCCGGATCAGACCTTTCCCTCATAAGTTAGGCCTCGGCCTAGATTCCATTTGCTGCAAAATAGCCAATTAGGCATGAAAAGTGAAAATGTGAAACTGACCTCAAATTCGAAATGTATACATAGATTCAGCTTCCCCACAAGTTGGGGAACCCGAAAAAACATGTCTTTACCGGATCCAACCTCTCCCTGAAAAGTTACGCCTCGGCTTAGATTGCATTTGTTGGGAAATAGTGAATAAAGCATGAAAAGTGAAAATGTGAAACTGACCTCAAATTCTACTGACCTCAAATTCGAAAAGTATACATATATTCAGGTTCCTCACAGGTTGGGGAAACTGAAAAAACATGTCTTTACCGGATGCAACCTCTCCCTCATAAGTTAGGCCTCGGCCTAGATTCTATTTGCTGCAAAATAGCCAATTAGGCATGAAAAGTCAAAATGTGAAACTGACTTCAAATTCAAAATGTATACATATATTCAGGTTCCTCACAGGTTGGGGAACCCAAAAAAAAATGTCTTTTCCAGATCCAACCTCTCTCTGAAAAGTTACCCCTTGGCTTAGATTGCATTTGTTGGGAAATAGTGAATAAAGCATGAAAAGTCAAAATGTGAAACTGACCTCAAATTCTACTGAACTCAAATTCGAAAAGTATACATATATTCAGGTTCCTCACAGGTTGGGGAAACTGAAAAAACATGTCTTTACCGGATGCAACCTCTCCATCATAAGTTAGGCCTCGGCCTAGATTCCATTTGCTGCAAAATAGCCAATTAGGCATGAAAAGTCAAAATGTGAAACTGACTTCAAATTCAAAATGTATACATATATTCAGGTTCCCCACAGGTTGTGGAACCCAAAAAACAATGTCTTTTCCAGATCCAACCTCTCTCTGAAAAGTTACCCCTTGGCTTAGATTGCATTTGTTGGGAAATTGCCAATTAAGCATGAAAAGTGAAAATGTGAAACTGACCTGAATTTCGCAATGCATACATATATTCAGGTTCCCCACAGGTTAGGGAACCCGAAAAACCATGTTTTTTCTGGATCCGACCTCTCCCTCATAAGTTAGGCCTCGGCCTAGATTCCATTTGCTGCAAAATAGCCAATTAGGCATGAAAGGTGAAAATGTGAAACTGACCTCAAATTCGAAATGTATACATATATTCAGGTTCCCCACAGGTTGGGGAACCCAAAAAACAATGTCTTTTCCATATCCAACCTCTCCCTGAAAAGTTAGGCCTCAGCTTAATTGCATTAGTTGGAAAATTGCCAATTAAGCATGAAAAGTGAAAATGTGAAACTGACCTGAATTTCGCAATGTATACATATATTCAGGTTCCCCACAGGTTGGGGAACCCGAAAAACCATGTTTTTTCCGGATCAGACCTTTCCCTCATAAGTTAGGCCTCGGCCTAGATTGCTGCAAAATAGCCAATTAGGCATGAAAAGTCAAAATGTGAAACTGACTTCAAATTCAAAATGTATACATATATTCAGGTTCCCCACAGGTTGGGGAACCCAAAAAACAATGTCTTTTCCAGATCCAACCTCTCTCTGAAAAGTTACCCCTTGGCTTAGATTGCATTTGTTGGGAAATTGCCAATTAAGCATGAAAAGTGAAAATGTGAAACTGACCTGAATTCCGCAATGTATACATATATTCAGGTTCCCCACAGGTTGGGGAAACCGAAAAAACATGTTTTTTCCGGATCAGACCTCTCCCTCATAAGTTAGGCCTCGGCCTAGATTCCATTTGCTGCAAAATAGCCAATTAGGGATGAAAAGTGAAAATGTGAAACTGACCTCAAATTCGAAATGTATACATAGATTCAGCTTCCCCACAAGTTGGGGAACCCGAAAAACATGTCTTTACCGGATCCAACCTCTCCCTGAAAAGTTACGCCTCGGCTTAGATTGCATTTATTGGGAAATTGCCAATTAAGCATGAAAAGTGAAAATGTGAAACTGACCTGAATTTCGCAATGCATACATATATTCAGGTTCCCCACAGGTTAGGGAACCCGAAAAACCATGTTTTTTCTGGATCCGACCTCTCCCTCATAAGTTAGGCCTCGGCCTAGATTCCATTTGCTGCAAAATAGCCAATTAGGCATGAAAGGTGAAAATGTGAAACTGACCTCAAATTCGAAATGTATACATATATTCAGGTTCCCCACAGGTTGGGGAACCCAAAAAACAATGTCTTTTCCAGATCCAACCTCTCCCTGAAAAGTTAGGCCTCGGCTTAATTGCATTAGTTGGAAAATTGCCAATTAAGCATGACAAGTGAAAATGTGAAACTGACCTGAATTTCGCAATGTATACATATATTCAGGTTCCCCACAGGTTGGGGAACCCGAAAAACCATGTTTTTTCCGGATCAGACCTCTCCCTCATTAATTAGGCCTTGGCCTAGATTCCATTTGCTGCAAAATAGCCAATTAGGCATGAAAGGTGAAAATGTGAAACTGACCTCAAATTCGAAATGTATACATAGATTCAGCTTCCCCACAAGTTGGGGAACCCGAAAAAACATGTCTTTACCGGATCCAACCTCTCCCTGAAAAGTTACGCCTCGGCTTAGATTGCATTTGTTGGGAAATAGTGAATAAAGCATGAAAAGTGAAAATGTGAAACTGACCTCAAATTCTACTGACCTCAAATTCGAAAAGTATACATATATTCAGGTTCCTCACAGGTTGGGGAAACTGAAAAAACATGTCTTTACCGGATGCAACCTCTCCCTCATAAGTTAGGCCTCGGCCTAGATTCTATTTGCTGCAAAATAGCCAATTAGGCATGAAAAGTCAAAATGTGAAACTGACTTCAAATTCAAAATGTATACATATATTCAGGTTCCTCACAGGTTGGGGAACCCAAAAAAAAATGTCTTTTCCAGATCCAACCTCTCTCTGAAAAGTTACCCCTTGGCTTAGATTGCATTTGTTGGGAAATTGCCAATTAAGCATGAAAAGTGAAAATGTGAAACTGACCTCAAATTCTACTGACCTCAAATTCGAAAAGTATACATATATTCAGGTTCCTCACAGGTTGGGGAAACTGAAAAAACATGTCTTTACCGGATGCAACCTCTCCCTCATAAGTTAGGCCTCGGCCTAGATTCTGTTTGCTGCAAAATAGCCAATTAGGCATGAAAAGTCAAAATATGAAACTGACTTCAAATTCAAAATGTATACATATATTCAGGTTCCTCACAGGTTGGGGAACCCAAAAAAAAATGTCTTTTCGAGATCCAACCTCTCTCTGAAAAGTTACCCCTTGGCTTAGATTGCATTTGTTGGGAAATTGCCAATTAAGCATGAAAAGTGAAAATGTGAAACTGACCTGAATTTCGCAATGTATACATATATTCAGGTTCCCCACAGATTGGGGAACTCAAAAAACAATGTCTTTTCCAGATCCAACCTCTCCCTGAAAAGTTAGGCCTCGGCTTAATTGCATTAGTTGGAAAATTGCCAATTAAGCATGAAAAGTGAAAATGTGAAACTGACCTGAATTTCGCAATGTATACATATATTCAGGTTCCCCACAGGTTGGGGAACCCGAAAAACCATGTTTTTTCCGGATCAGACCTTTCCCTCATAGGTTAGGCCTCGGCCTAGATTCCATTTGCTGCAAAATAGCCAATTAGGCATGAAAAGTGAAAATGTGAAACTGACCTCAAATTCGAAATGTATACATAGATTCAGCTTCCCCACAAGTTGGGGAACCCGAAAAAACATGTCTTTACCGGATCCAACGTCTCCCTGAAAAGTTACACCTCGGCTTAGATTGCATTTGTTGGGAAATAGTGAATAAAGCATGAAAAGTGAAAATGTGAAACTGACCTCAAATTCTACTGACCTCAAATTCGAAAAGTATACATATATTCAGGTTCCTCACAGGTTGGGGAAACTGAAAAAACATGTCTTTACCGGATGCAACCTCTCCCTCATAAGTTAGGCCTCGGCCTAGATTCTATTTGCTGCAAAATAGCCAATTAGGCATGAAAACTCAAAATGTGAAACTGACTTCAAATTCAAAATGTATACATATATTCAGGTTCCTCACAGATTGGGGAACCCAAAAAAAAATGTCTTTTCCAGATCCAACCTCTCTCTGAAAAGTTACCCCTTGGCTTAGATTGCATTTGTTGGGAAATAGTGAATAAAGCATGAAAAGTCAAAATGTGAAACTGACCTCAAATTCTACTGACCTCAAATTCGAAAAGTATACATATATTCAGGTTCCTCACAGGTTGGGGAAACTGAAAAAACATGTCTTTACCGGATGCAACCTCTCCATCATAAGTTAGGCCTCGGCCTAGATTCCATTTGCTGCAAAATAGCCAATTAGGCATGAAAAGTCTAAATGTGAAACTGACTTCAAATTCAAAATGTATACATATATTCAGGTTCCCCACAGGTTGGGGAACCCAAAAAACAATGTCTTTTCCAGATCCAACCTCTCTCTGAAAAGTTACCCCTTGGCTTAGATTGCATTTGTTGGGAAATTGCCAATTAAGCATGAAAAGTGAAAATGTGAAACTGACCTGAATTTCGCAATGTATACATATATTCAGGTTCCCCACAGGTTGGGGAACTCAAAAAACAATGTCTTTTCCAGATCCAACCTCTCCCTGAAAAGTTAGGCCTCGGCTTAATTGCATTAGTTGGAAAATTGCCAATTAAGCATGAAAAGTGAAAATGTGAAACTGACCTGAATTTGGCAATGTATACATATATTCAGGTTCCCCACAGGTTGGGGAACCCGAAAAACCATGTTTTTTCCGGATCAGACCTTTCCCTCATAGGTTAGGCCTCGGCCTAGATTCCATTTGCTGCAAAATAGCCAATTAGGCATGAAAAGTGAAAATGTGAAACTGACTTCAAATTCGAAATGTATACATAGATTCAGCTTCCCCACAAGTTGGGGAACCCGAAAAAACATGTCTTTACCGGATCTAACCTCTCCCTGAAAAGTTATGCCTCGGCTTAGATTGCATTTGTTGGGAAATAGTGAATAAAGCATGAAAAGTGAAAATGTGAAACTGACCTGAATTTCGCAATGTATACATATATTCAGGTTCCCCACAGGATGGGGAACTCGAAAAACCATGTTTTTTCCGGATCCGATCTCTCCCTGAAAAGTTACCCCTTGGCTTAGATTGCATTTGTTGGAAAATTGCCAATTAAGCATGAAAAGTGAAAATGTGAAACTGACCTGAATTTCGCAATGTATACATATATTCAGGTTCCCCACAGGTTGGGGAACCCGAAAAACCATGTTTTTTCCGGATCAGACCTTTCCCTCATAGGTTAGGCCTCGGCATAGATTCCATTTGCTGCAAAATAGCCAATTAGGCATGAAAGGTGAAAATGTGAAACGGACCTCAAATTCGAAATGTATACATAGATTCAGCTTCCCCACAAGTTGGGGAACCCGAAAAAACATGTCTTTACCGGATCCAACCTCTCCCTGAAAAGTTACGCCTCGGCTTAGATTGCATTTGT
Organism: Bothrops alternatus; assembly: GCA_034064705.1. Classification (NCBI taxonomy): domain Eukaryota; kingdom Metazoa; phylum Chordata; class Lepidosauria; order Squamata; family Viperidae; genus Bothrops; species Bothrops alternatus. The sequence continues at coordinate 13,108,433 of JARGCV010000103.1, read as the reverse complement.
TGGGAAATAGTGAATAAAGCATGAAAAGTGAAAATGTGAAACTGACCTCAAATTCTACTGACCTCAAATTCGAAAAGTATACATATATTCAGGTTCCTCACAGGTTGGGGAAACTGAAAAAACATGTCTTTACCGGATGCAACCTCTCCCTCATAAGTTAGGCCTCGGCCTAGATTCTGTTTGCTGCAAAATAGCCAATTAGGCATGAAAAGTCAAAATGTGAAACTGACTTCAAATTCAAAATGTATACATATATTCAGGTTCCTCACAGGTTGGGGAACCCAAAAAAAATGTCTTTTCCAGATCCAACCTCTCTCTGAAAAGTTACCCCTTGGCTTAGATTGCATTTGTTGGGAAATTGCCAATTAAGCATGAAAAGTGAAAATGTGAAACTGACCTGAATTTCGCAATGCATACATATATTCAGGTTCCCCACAGGTTAGGGAACCCGAAAAACCATGTTTTTTCTGGATCCGACCACTCCCTCATAAGTTAGGCCTCGGCCTAGATTCCATTTGCTGCAAAATAGCCAATTAGGCATGAAAAGTCTAAATGTGAAACTGACTTCAAATTCAAAATGTATACATATATTCAGGTTCCCCATAGGTTGGGGAACCCAAAAAAAAATGTCTTTTCCAGATCCAACCTCTCTCTGAAAAGTTACCCCTTGGCTTAGATTGCATTTGTTGGGAAATTGCCAATTAAGCATGAAAAGTGAAAATGTGAAACTGACCTGAATTTCGCAATGTATACATATATTCAGGTTCCCCACAGGTTGGGGAACTCAAAAAACAATGTCTTTTCCAGATCCAACCTCTCCCTGAAAAGTTAGGCCTCGGCTTAATTGCATTAGTTGGAAAATTGCCAATTAAGCATGAAAAGTGAAAATGTGAAACTGACCTGAATTTCGCAATGTATACATATATTCAGGTTCCCCACAGGTTGGGGAACCCGAAAAACCATGTTTTTTCCGGATCAGACCTTTCCCTCATAAGTTAGGCCTCGGCCTAGATTCCATTTGGTACAAAATAGCCAATTAGGCATGAAAAGTGAAAATGTGAAACTGACCTCAAATTCGAAATGCATACATAGATTCAACTTCCCCACAAGTTGGGGAACCCGAAAAAACATGTCTTTACCGGATCCAACCTCTCCCTGAAAAGTTACGCCTCGGCTTAGATTGCATTTGTTGGGAAATAGTGAATAAAGCATGAAAAGTCAAAATGTGAAACTGACCTCAAATTCTACTGACCTCAAATTCGAAAAGTATACATATATTCAGGTTCCTCACAGGTTGGGGAAACTGAAAAAACATGTCTTTACCGGATGCAACCTCTCCATCATAAGTTAGGCCTCGGCCTAGATTCCATTTGCTGCAAAATAGCCAATTAGGCATGAAAAGTCAAAATGTGAAACTGACTTCAAATTCAAAATGTATACATATATTCAGGTTCCCCACAGGTTGTGGAACCCAAAAAACAATGTCTTTTCCAGATCCAACCTCTCTCTGAAAAGTTACCCCTTGGCTTAGATTGCATTTGTTGGGAAATTGCCAATTAAGCATGAAAAGTGAAAATGTGAAATGGACCTCAAATTCGAAATGTATACATAGATTCAGCTTCCCCACAAGTTGGGGAACCCGAAAAAACATGTGTTTACCGGATCCAACCTCTCCCTGAAAAGTTACGCCTCAGCTTAGATTGCATTTGTTGGGAAATTGCCAATTAAGCATGAAAAGTGAAAATGTGAAACTGACCAGAATTTCGCAATGTATACATATATTCAGGTTCCCCACAGGTTGGGGAACTCAAAAAACAATGTCTTTTCCAGATCCAACCTCTCCCTGAAAAGTTAGGCCTCGGCTTAATTGCATTAGTTGGAAAATTGCCAATTAAGCATGAAAAGTGAAAATGTGAAACTGACCTGAATTTCGCAATGTATACATATATTCAGGTTCCCCACAGGTTGGGGAACCCGAAAAACCATGTTTTTTCCGGATCAGACCTTTCCCTCATAAGTTAGGCCTCGGCCTAGATTCCATTTGCTACAAAATAGCCAATTAGGCATGAAAAGTGAAAATGTGAAACTGACCTCAAATTCGAAATGTATACATAGATTCAGCTTCCCCACAAGTTGGGGAACCCGAAAAAACATGTCTTTACCGGATCCAACCTCTCCCTGAAAAGTTACTCCTCGGCTTAGATTGCATTTGTTGGGAAATAGTGAATAAAGCATGAAAAGTGAAAATGTGAAACTGACCTCAAATTCTACTGACCTCAAATTCGAAAAGTATACATATATTCAGGTTCCTCACAGGTTGGGGAAACTGAAAAAACATGTCTTTACCGGATGCAACCTCTCCCTCATAAGTTAGGCCTCGGCCTAGATTCTATTTGCTGCAAAATAGCCAATTAGGCATGAAAAGTCAAAATGTGAAACTGACTTCAAATTCAAAATGTATACATATATTCAGGTTCCCCACAGGTTGGGGAACTCAAAAAACAATGTCTTTTCCAGATCCAACCTCTCCCTGAAAAGTTAGGCCTCGGCTTAATTGCATTAGTTGGAAAATTGCCAATTAAGCATGAAAAGTGAAAATGTGAAACTGACCTGAATTTCGCAATGTATACATATATTCAGGTTCCCCACAGGTTGGGGAACCCGAAAAACCATGTTTTTTCCGGATCAGACCTTTCCCTCATAAGTTAGGCCTCGGCCTAGATTCCCTTTCCTGCAAAATAGCCAATTAGGCATGAAAGGTGAAAATGTGAAACTGACCTGAATTTCGCAATGTATACATATATTCAGGTTCCCCACAGGTTAGGGAACCCGAAAAACCATGTTTTTTCTGGATCCGACCTCTCCCTCATAAATTAGGCCTCGGCCTAGATTCAATTTGCTGCAAAATAGCCAATTAGGCATGAAAGGTGAAAATGTGAAACGGACCTCAAATTCGAAATGTATACATATATTCAGGTTCCCCACAGGTTGGGGAACCCAAAAAACAATGTCTTTTCCAGATCCAACCTCTCCCTGAAAAGTTAGGCCTCGGCTTAATTGCATTAGTTGGAAAATTGCCAATTAAGCATGAAAAGTGAAAATTTGAAACTGACCTGAATTTCGCAATGTATACATATATTCAGGTTCCCCACAGGATGGGGAACTCGAAAAACCATGTTTTTTCCGGATCCGATCTCTCCCTGAAAAGTTACCCCTTGGCTTAGATTGCATTTGTTGGAAAATTGCCAATTAAGCATGAAAAGTGAAAATGTGAAACTGACCTGAATTTCGCAATGTATACATATATTCAGGTTCCCCACAGGTTGGGGAACCCGAAAAACCATGTTTTTTCCGGATCAGACCTTTCCCTCATAGGTTAGGCCTCGGCCTAGATTCCATTTGCTGCAAAATAGCCAATTAGGCATGAAAAGTGAAAATGTGAAACTGACTTCAAATTCGAAATGTATACATAGATTCAGCTTCCCCACAAGTTGGGGAACCCGAAAAAACATGTCTTTACCGGATCCAACCTCTCCCTGAAAAGTTATGCCTCGGCTTAGATTGCATTTGTTGGGAAATAGTGAATAAAGCATGAAAAGTGAAAATGTGAAACTGACCTGAATTTCGCAATGTATACATATATTCAGGTTCCCCACAGGATGGGGAACTCGAAAAACCATGTTTTTTCCGGATCCAACCTCTCCCTGAAAAGTTACTCCTCGGCTTAGATTGCATTAGTTGGAAAATTGCCAATTAAGCATGAAAAGTGAAAATGTGAAACTGACCTGAATTTCGCAATGTATACATATATTCAGGTTACCCACAGGATGGGGAACTCGAAAAACCATGTTTTTTCCGGATCCGATCTCTCCCTGAAAAGTTACCCCTTGGCTTAGATTGCATTTGTTGGAAAATTGCCAATTAAGCATGAAAAGTGAAAATGTGAAACTGACCTGAATTTCGCAATGTATACATATATTCAGGTTCCCCACAGGTTAGGGAACCCGAAAAACCATGCTTTTTCCTGATCCGACCTCTCCCTCATAAGTTAGGCCTCAGCCTAGATTCCATTTGCTGCAAAATAGCCAATTAGGCATGAAAGGTGAAAATGTGAAACTGACCTCAAATTCGAAATGTATACATATATTCAGGTTCCCCACAGGTTGGGGAACCCAAAAAACAATGTCTTTTCCAGATCCAACCTCTCCCTGAAAAGTTACCCCTTGGCTTAGATTGCATTTGTTGGGAAATTGCCAATTAAGCATGAAAAGTGAAAATGTGAAACTGACCTGAATTTCGCAATGTATACATATATTCAGGTTCCCCACAGGTTGGGGAACTCAAAAAACAATGTCTTTTCCAGATCCAACCTCTCCCTGAAAAGTTAGGCCTCGGCTTAATTGCATTAGTTGGAAAATTGCCAATTAAGCATGAAAAGTGAAAATGTGAAACTGACCTGAATTTCGCAATGTATACATATATTCAGGTTCCCCACAGGTTGGGGAACCCGAAAAACCATGTTTTTTCCGGATCAGACCTTTCCCTCATAGGTTAGGCCTCGGCCTAGATTCCATTTGCTGCAAAATAGCCAATTAGGCATGAAAAGTGAAAATGTGAAACTGACCTCAAATTCGAAATGTATACATAGATTCAGCTTCCCCACAAGTTGGGGAACCCGAAAAAACATGTCTTTACCGGATCCAACGTCTCCCTGAAAAGTTACACCTCGGCTTAGATTGCATTTGTTGGGAAATAGTGAATAAAGCATGAAAAGTGAAAATGTGAAACTGACCTCAAATTCTACTGACCTCAAATTCGAAAAGTATACATATATTCAGGTTCCTCACAGGTTGGGGAAACTGAAAAAACATGTCTTTACCGGATGCAACCTCTCCCTCATAAGTTAGGCCTCGGCCTAGATTCTATTTGCTGCAAAATAGCCAATTAGGCATGAAAACTCAAAATGTGAAACTGACTTCAAATTCAAAATGTATACATATATTCAGGTTCCTCACAGATTGGGGAACCCAAAAAAAAATGTCTTTTCCAGATCCAACCTCTCTCTGAAAAGTTACCCCTTGGCTTAGATTGCATTTGTTGGGAAATAGTGAATAAAGCATGAAAAGTCAAAATGTGAAACTGACCTCAAATTCTACTGACCTCAAATTCGAAAAGTATACATATATTCAGGTTCCTCACAGGTTGGGGAAACTGAAAAAACATGTCTTTACCGGATGCAACCTCTCCATCATAAGTTAGGCCTCGGCCTAGATTCCATTTGCTGCAAAATAGCCAATTAGGCATGAAAAGTCTAAATGTGAAACTGACTTCAAATTCAAAATGTATACATATATTCAGGTTCCCCATAGGTTGGGGAACCCAAAAAACAATGTCTTTTCCAGATCCAACCTCTCCCTGAAAAGTTACGCCTCGGCTTAGATTGCATTTGTTGGGAAATAGTGAATAAAGCATGAAAAGTGAAAATGTGAAACTGACCTCAAATTCTACTGACCTCAAATTCGAAAAGTATACATATATTCAGGTTCCTCACAGGTTGGGGAAACTGAAAAAACATGTCTTTACCGGATGCAACCTCTCCCTCATAAGTTAGGCCTCGGCCTAGATTCTGTTTGCTGCAAAATAGCCAATTAGGCATGAAAAGTCAAAATATGAAACTGACTTCAAATTCAAAATGTATACATATATTCAGGTTCCTCACAGGTTGGGGAACCCAAAAAAAATGTCTTTTCGAGATCCAACCTCTCTCTGAAAAGTTACCCCTTGGCTTAGATTGCATTTGTTGGGAAATTGCCAATTAAGCATGAAAAGTGAAAATGTGAAACTGACCTGAATTTCGCAATGTATACATATATTCAGGTTCCCCACAGGTTGGGGAACTCAAAAAACAATGTCTTTTCCAGATCCAACCTCTCCCTGAAAAGTTAGGCCTCGGCTTAATTGCATTAGTTGGAAAATTGCCAATTAAGCATGAAAAGTGAAAATGTGAAACTGACCTGAATTTCGCAATGTATACATATATTCAGGTTCCCCACAGGTTGGGGAACCCGAAAAACCATGTTTTTTCCGGATCAGACCTTTCCCTCATAGGTTAGGCCTCGGCCTAGATTCCATTTGCTGCAAAATAGCCAATTAGGCATGAAAAGTGAAAATGTGAAACTGACCTCAAATTCGAAATGTATACATAGATTCAGCTTCCCCACAAGTTGGGGAACCCGAAAAAACATGTCTTTACCGGATCCAACGTCTCCCTGAAAAGTTACACCTCGGCTTAGATTGCATTTGTTGGGAAATAGTGAATAAAGCATGAAAAGTGAAAATGTGAAACTGACCTCAAATTCTACTGACCTCAAATTCGAAAAGTATACATATATTCAGGTTCCTCACAGGTTGGGGAAACTGAAAAAACATGTCTTTACCGGATGCAACCTCTCCCTCATAAGTTAGGCCTCGGCCTAGATTCTATTTGCTGCAAAATAGCCAATTAGGCATGAAAACTCAAAATGTGAAACTGACTTCAAATTCAAAATGTATACATATATTCAGGTTCCTCACAGATTGGGGAACCCAAAAAAAAATGTCTTTTCCAGATCCAACCTCTCTCTGAAAAGTTACCCCTTGGCTTAGATTGCATTTGTTGGGAAATAGTGAATAAAGCATGAAAAGTCAAAATGTGAAACTGACCTCAAATTCTACTGACCTCAAATTCGAAAAGTATACATATATTCAGGTTCCTCACAGGTTGGGGAAACTGAAAAAACATGTCTTTACCGGATGCAACCTCTCCATCATAAGTTAGGCCTCGGCCTAGATTCCATTTGCTGCAAAATAGCCAATTAGGCATGAAAAGTCTAAATGTGAAACTGACTTCAAATTCAAAATGTATACATATATTCAGGTTCCCCACAGGTTGGGGAACCCAAAAAACAATGTCTTTTCCAGATCCAACCTCTCTCTGAAAAGTTACCCCTTGGCTTAGATTGCATTTGTTGTGAAATTGCCAATTAAGCATGAAAAGTGAAAATGTGAAACTGACCTGAATTTCGCAATGTATACATATATTCAGGTTCCCCACAGGTTGGGGAACTCAAAAAACAATGTCTTTTCCAGATCCAACCTCTCCCTGAAAAGTTAGGCCTCGGCTTAATTGCATTAGTTGGAAAATTGCCAATTAAGCATGAAAAGTGAAAATGTGAAACTGACCTGAATTTGGCAATGTATACATATATTCAGGTTCCCCACAGGTTGGGGAACCCGAAAAACCATGTTTTTTCCGGATCAGACCTTTCCCTCATAGGTTAGGCCTCGGCCTAGATTCCATTTGCTGCAAAATAGCCAATTAGGCATGAAAAGTGAAAATGTGAAACTGACTTCAAATTCGAAATGTATACATAGATTCAGCTTCCCCACAAGTTGGGGAACCCGAAAAAACATGTCTTTACCGGATCTAACCTCTCCCTGAAAAGTTATGCCTCGGCTTAGATTGCATTTGTTGGGAAATAGTGAATAAAGCATGAAAAGTGAAAATGTGAAACTGACCTGAATTTCGCAATGTATACATATATTCAGGTTCCCCACAGGATGGGGAACTCGAAAAACCATGTTTTTTCCGGATCCGATCTCTCCCTGAAAAGTTACCCCTTGGCTTAGATTGCATTTGTTGGAAAATTGCCAATTAAGCATGAAAAGTGAAAATGTGAAACTGACCTGAATTTCGCAATGTATACATATATTCAGGTTCCCCACAGGTTGGGGAACCCGAAAAACCATGTTTTTTCCGGATCAGACCTTTCCCTCATAGGTTAGGCCTCGGCATAGATTCCATTTGCTGCAAAATAGCCAATTAGGCATGAAAGGTGAAAATGTGAAACGGACCTCAAATTCGAAATGTATACATAGATTCAGCTTCCCCACAAGTTGGGGAACCCGAAAAAACATGTCTTTACCGGATCCAACCTCTCCCTGAAAAGTTACGCCTCGGCTTAGATTGCATTTGTTGGGAAATAGTGAATAAAGCATGAAAAGTGAAAATGTGAAACTGACCTCAAATTCTACTGACCTCAAATTCGAAAAGTATACATATATTCAGGTTCCTCACAGGTTGGGGAAACTGAAAAAACATGTCTTTACCGGATGCAACCTCTCCCTCATAAGTTAGGCCTCGGCCTAGATTCTGTTTGCTGCAAAATAGCCAATTAGGCATGAAAAGTCAAAATGTGAAACTGACTTCAAATTCAAAATGTATACATATATTCAGGTTCCTCACAGGTTGGGGAACCCAAAAAAAATGTCTTTTCCAGATCCAACCTCTCTCTGAAAAGTTACCCCTTGGCTTAGATTGCATTTGTTGGGAAATTGCCAATTAAGCATGAAAAGTGAAAATGTGAAACTGACCTGAATTTCGCAATGCATACATATATTCAGGTTCCCCACAGGTTAGGGAACCCGAAAAACCATGTTTTTTCTGGATCCGACCACTCCCTCATAAGTTAGGCCTCGGCCTAGATTCCATTTGCTGCAAAATAGCCAATTAGGCATGAAAAGTCTAAATGTGAAACTGACTTCAAATTCAAAATGTATACATATATTCAGGTTCCCCATAGGTTGGGGAACCCAAAAAACAATGTCTTTTCCAGATCCAACCTCTCTCTGAAAAGTTACCCCTTGGCTTAGATTGCATTTGTTGGGAAATTGCCAATTAAGCATGAAAAGTGAAAATGTGAAACTGACCTGAATTTCGCAATGTATACATATATTCAGGTTCCCCACAGGTTGGGGAACTCAAAAAACAATGTCTTTTCCAGATCCAACCTCTCCCTGAAAAGTTAGGCCTCGGCTTAATTGCATTAGTTGGAAAATTGCCAATTAAGCATGAAAAGTGAAAATGTGAAACTGACCTGAATTTCGCAATGTATACATATATTCAGGTTCCCCACAGGTTGGGGAACCCGAAAAACCATGTTTTTTCCGGATCAGACCTTTCCCTCATAAGTTAGGCCTCGGCCTAGATTCCATTTGGTACAAAATAGCCAATTAGGCATGAAAAGTGAAAATGTGAAACTGACCTCAAATTCGAAATGCATACATAGATTCAGCTTCCCCACAAGTTGGGGAACCCGAAAAAACATGTCTTTACCGGATCCAACCTCTCCCTGAAAAGTTACGCCTCGGCTTAGATTGCATTTGTTGGGAAATAGTGAATAAAGCATGAAAAGTCAAAATGTGAAACTGACCTCAAATTCTACTGACCTCAAATTCGAAAAGTATACATATATTCAGGTTCCTCACAGGTTGGGGAAACTGAAAAAACATGTCTTTACCGGATGCAACCTCTCCATCATAAGTTAGGCCTCGGCCTAGATTCCATTTGCTGCAAAATAGCCAATTAGGCATGAAAAGTCAAAATGTGAAACTGACTTCAAATTCAAAATGTATACATATATTCAGGTTCCCCACAGGTTGTGGAACCCAAAAAACAATGTCTTTTCCAGATCCAACCTCTCTCTGAAAAGTTACCCCTTGGCTTAGATTGCATTTGTTGGGAAATTGCCAATTAAGCATGAAAAGTGAAAATGTGAAATGGACCTCAAATTCGAAATGTATACATAGATTCAGCTTCCCCACAAGTTGGGGAACCCGAAAAAACATGTGTTTACCGGATCCAACCTCTCCCTGAAAAGTTACGCCTCAGCTTAGATTGCATTTGTTGGGAAATTGCCAATTAAGCATGAAAAGTGAAAATGTGAAACTGACCAGAATTTCGCAATGTATACATATATTCAGGTTCCCCACAGGTTGGGGAACTCAAAAAACAATGTCTTTTCCAGATCCAACCTCTCCCTGAAAAGTTAGGCCTCGGCTTAATTGCATTAGTTGGAAAATTGCCAATTAAGCATGAAAAGTGAAAATGTGAAACTGACCTGAATTTCGCAATGTATACATATATTCAGGTTCCCCACAGGTTGGGGAACCCGAAAAACCATGTTTTTTCCGGATCAGACCTTTCCCTCATAAGTTAGGCCTCGGCCTAGATTCCATTTGCTACAAAATAGCCAATTAGGCATGAAAAGTGAAAATGTGAAACTGACCTCAAATTCGAAATGTATACATAGATTCAGCTTCCCCACAAGTTGGGGAACCCGAAAAAACATGTCTTTACCGGATCCAACCTCTCCCTGAAAAGTTACTCCTCGGCTTAGATTGCATTTGTTGGGAAATAGTGAATAAAGCATGAAAAGTGAAAATGTGAAACTGACCTCAAATTCTACTGACCTCAAATTCGAAAAGTATACATATATTCAGGTTCCTCACAGGTTGGGGAAACTGAAAAAACATGTCTTTACCGGATGCAACCTCTCCCTCATAAGTTAGGCCTCGGCCTAGATTCTATTTGCTGCAAAATAGCCAATTAGGCATGAAAAGTCAAAATGTGAAACTGACTTCAAATTCAAAATGTATACATATATTCAGGTTCCCCACAGGTTGGGGAACTCAAAAAACAATGTCTTTTCCAGATCCAACCTCTCCCTGAAAAGTTAGGCCTCGGCTTAATTGCATTAGTTGGAAAATTGCCAATTAAGCATGAAAAGTGAAAATGTGAAACTGACCTGAATTTCGCAATGTATACATATATTCAGGTTCCCCACAGGTTGGGGAACCCGAAAAACCATGTTTTTTCCGGATCAGACCTTTCCCTCATAAGTTAGGCCTCGGCCTAGATTCCCTTTCCTGCAAAATAGCCAATTAGGCATGAAAGGTGAAAATGTGAAACTGACCTGAATTTCGCAATGTATACATATATTCAGGTTCCCCACAGGTTAGGGAACCCGAAAAACCATGTTTTTTCTGGATCCGACCTCTCCCTCATAAATTAGGCCTCGGCCTAGATTCAATTTGCTGCAAAATAGCCAATTAGGCATGAAAGGTGAAAATGTGAAACGGACCTCAAATTCGAAATGTATACATATATTCAGGTTCCCCACAGGTTGGGGAACCCAAAAAACAATGTCTTTTCCAGATCCAACCTCTCCCTGAAAAGTTAGGCCTCGGCTTAATTGCATTAGTTGGAAAATTGCCAATTAAGCATGAAAAGTGAAAATTTGAAACTGACCTGAATTTCGCAATGTATACATATATTCAGGTTCCCCACAGGATGGGGAACTCGAAAAACCATGTTTTTTCCGGATCCGATCTCTCCCTGAAAAGTTACCCCTTGGCTTAGATTGCATTTGTTGGAAAATTGCCAATTAAGCATGAAAAGTGAAAATGTGAAACTGACCTGAATTTCGCAATGTATACATATATTCAGGTTCCCCACAGGTTGGGGAACCCGAAAAACCATGTTTTTTCCGGATCAGACCTTTCCCTCATAGGTTAGGCCTCGGCCTAGATTCCATTTGCTACAAAATAGCCAATTAGGCATGAAAAGTGAAAATGTGAAACTGACTTCAAATTCGAAATGTATACATAGATTCAGCTTCCCCACAAGTTGGGGAACCCGAAAAAACATGTCTTTACCGGATCCAACCTCTCCCTGAAAAGTTATGCCTCGGCTTAGATTGCATTTGTTGGGAAATAGTGAATAAAGCATGAAAAGTGAAAATGTGAAACTGACCTGAATTTCGCAATGTATACATATATTCAGGTTCCCCACAGGATGGGGAACTCGAAAAACCATGTTTTTTCCGGATCCAACCTCTCCCTGAAAAGTTACTCCTCGGCTTAGATTGCATTAGTTGGAAAATTGCCAATTAAGCATGAAAAGTGAAAATGTGAAACTGACCTGAATTTCGCAATGTATACATATATTCAGGTTACCCACAGGATGGGGAACTCGAAAAACCATGTTTTTTCCGGATCCGATCTCTCCCTGAAAAGTTACCCCTTGGCTTAGATTGCATTTGTTGGAAAATTGCCAATTAAGCATGAAAAGTGAAAATGTGAAACTGACCTGAATTTCGCAATGTATACATATATTCAGGTTCCCCACAGGTTAGGGAACCCGAAAAACCATGCTTTTTCCTGATCCGACCTCTCCCTCATAAGTTAGGCCTCAGCCTAGATTCCATTTGCTGCAAAATAGCCAATTAGGCATGAAAGGTGAAAATGTGAAACTGACCTCAAATTCGAAATGTATACATATATTCAGGTTCCCCACAGGTTGGGGAACCCAAAAAACAATGTCTTTTCCAGATCCAACCTCTCCCTGAAAAGTTAGGCCTCGGCTTAATTGCATTAGTTGGAAAATTGCCAATTAAGCATGAAAAGTGAAAATTTGAAACTGACCTGAATTTCGCAATGTATACATATATTCAGGTTCCCCACAGGTTGGGGAACCCGAAAAACCATGTTTTTTCCGGATCAGACCTTTCCCTCATAAGTTAGGCCTCGGCCTAGATTCCATTTGCTACAAAATAGCCAATTAGGCATGAAAAGTGAAAATGTGAAACTGACCTCAAATTCGAAATGGATACATAGATTCAGCTTCCCCACAAGTTGGGGAACCCGAAAAAACATGTCTTTACCGGATCCAACCTCTCCCTGAAAAGTTACTCCTCGGCTTAGATTGCATTAGTTGGAAAATTGCCAATTAAGCATGAAAAGTGAAAATGTGAAACTGACCTGAATTTCGCAATGTATACATATATTCAGGTTACCCACAGGATGGGGAACTCGAAAAACCATGTTTTTTCCGGATCCGATCTCTCCCTGAAAAGTTACCCCTTGGCTTAGATTGCATTTGTTGGAAAATTGCCAATTAAGCATGAAAAGTGAAAATGTGAAACTGACCTGAATTTCGCAATGTATACATATATTCAGGTTCCCCACAGGTTGGGGAACTCAAAAAACAATGTCTTTTCCAGATCCAACCTCTCCCTGAAAAGTTAGGCCTCGGCTTAATTGCATTAGTTGGAAAATTGCCAATTAAGCATGAAAAGTGAAAATGTGAAACTGACCTGAATTTCGCAATGTATACATATATTCAGGTTCCCCACAGGTTGGGGAACCCGAAAAACCATGTTTTTTCCGGATCAGACCTTTCCCTCATAGGTTAGGCCTCGGCCTAGATTCCATTTGCTGCAAAATAGCCAATTAGGCATGAAAAGTGAAAATGTGAAACTGACCTCAAATTCGAAATGTATACATAGATTCAGCTTCCCCACAAGTTGGGGAACCCGAAAAAACATGTCTTTACCGGATCCAACGTCTCCCTGAAAAGTTACACCTCGGCTTAGATTGCATTTGTTGGGAAATAGTGAATAAAGCATGAAAAGTGAAAATGTGAAACTGACCTCAAATTCTACTGACCTCAAATTCGAAAAGTATACATATATTCAGGTTCCTCACAGGTTGGGGAAACTGAAAAAACATGTCTTTACCGGATGCAACCTCTCCCTCATAAGTTAGGCCTCGGCCTAGATTCTATTTGCTGCAAAATAGCCAATTAGGCATGAAAACTCAAAATGTGAAACTGACTTCAAATTCAAAATGTATACATATATTCAGGTTCCTCACAGATTGGGGAACCCAAAAAAAAATGTCTTTTCCAGATCCAACCTCTCTCTGAAAAGTTACCCCTTGGCTTAGATTGCATTTGTTGGGAAATAGTGAATAAAGCATGAAAAGTCAAAATGTGAAACTGACCTCAAATTCTACTGACCTCAAATTCGAAAAGTATACATATATTCAGGTTCCTCACAGGTTGGGGAAACTGAAAAAACATGTCTTTACCGGATGCAACCTCTCCATCATAAGTTAGGCCTCGGCCTAGATTCCATTTGCTGCAAAATAGCCAATTAGGCATGAAAAGTCTAAATGTGAAACTGACTTCAAATTCAAAATGTATACATATATTCAGGTTCCCCATAGGTTGGGGAACCCAAAAAACAATGTCTTTTCCAGATCCAACCTCTCTCTGAAAAGTTACCCCTTGGCTTAGATTGCATTTGTTGGGAAATTGCCAATTAAGCATGAAAAGTGAAAATGTGAAACTGACCTGAATTTCGCAATGTATACATATATTCAGGTTCCCCACAGGTTGGGGAACTCAAAAAACAATGTCTTTTCCAGATCCAACCTCTCCCTGAAAAGTTAGGCCTCGGCTTAATTGCATTAGTTGGAAAATTGCCAATTAAGCATGAAAAGTGAAAATGTGAAACTGACCTGAATTTGGCAATGTATACATATATTCAGGTTCCCCACAGGTTGGGGAACCCGAAAAACCATGTTTTTTCCGGATCAGACCTTTCCCTCATAGGTTAGGCCTCGGCCTAGATTCCATTTGCTGCAAAATAGCCAATTAGGCATGAAAAGTGAAAATGTGAAACTGACTTCAAATTCGAAATGTATACATAGATTCAGCTTCCCCACAAGTTGGGGAACCCGAAAAAACATGTCTTTACCGGATCCAACCTCTCCCTGAAAAGTTATGCTTCGGCTTAGATTGCATTTGTTGGGAAATAGTGAATAAAGCATGAAAAGTGAAAATGTGAAACTGACCTGAATTTCGCAATGTATACATGTATTCAGGTTCCCCACAGGATGGGGAACTCGAAAAACCATGCTTTTTCCGGATCCGATCTCTCCCTGAAAAGTTACCCCTTGGCTTAGATTGCATTTGTTGGAAAATTGCCAATTAAGCATGAAAAGTGAAAATGTGAAACTGACCTGAATTTCGCAATGTATACATATATTCAGGTTCCCCACAGGTTGGGGAACCCGAAAAACCATGTTTTTTCCGGATCAGACCTTTCCCTCATAGGTTAGGCCTCGGCATAGATTCCATTTGCTGCAAAATAGCCAATTAGGCATGAAAAGTGAAAATGTGAAACTGACCTCAAATTCGAAATGTATACATAGATTCAGCTTCCCCACAAGTTGGGGAACCCGAAAAAACATGTCTTTACCGGATCCAACCTCTCCCTGAAAAGTTACGCCTCGGCTTAGATTGCATTTGTTGGGAAATAGTGAATAAAGCATGAAAAGTGAAAATGTGAAACTGACCTCAAATTCTACTGACCTCAAATTCGAAAAGTATACATATATTCAGGTTCCTCACAGGTTGGGGAAACTGAAAAAACATGTCTTTACCGGATGCAACCTCTCCCTCATAAGTTAGGCCTCGGCCTAGATTCTATTTGCTGCAAAATAGCCAATTAGGCATGAAAAGTCAAAATGTGAAACTGACTTCAAATTCAAAATGTATACATATATTCAGGTTCCTCACAGATTGGGGAACCCAAAAAAAAATGTCTTTTCCAGATCCAACCTCTCTCTGAAAAGTTACCCCTTGGCTTAGATTGCATTTGTTGGGAAATAGTGAATAAAGCATGAAAAGTCAAAATGTGAAACTGACCTCAAATTCTACTGACCTCAAATTCGAAAAGTATACATATATTCAGGTTCCTCACAGGTTGGGGAAACTGAAAAAACATGTCTTTACCGGATGCAACCTCTCCATCATAAGTTAGGCCTCGGCCTAGATTCCATTTGCTGCAAAATAGCCAATTAGGCATGAAAAGTCAAAATGTGAAACTGACTTCAAATTCAAAATGTATACATATATTCAGGTTCCCCACAGGTTGTGGAACCCAAAAAACAATGTCTTTTCCAGATCCAACCTCTCTCTGAAAAGTTACCCCTTGGCTTAGATTGCATTTGTTGGGAAATTGCCAATTAAGCATGAAAAGTGAAAATGTGAAACTGACCTGAATTTCGCAATGTATACATATATTCAGGTTCCCCACAGGTTAGGGAACCCGAAAAACCATGTTTTTTCTGGATCCGACCTCTCCCTCATAAATTAGGCCTCGGCCTAGATTCCATTTGCTGCAAAATAGCCAATTAGGCATGAAAGGTGAAAATGTGAAACGGACCTCAAATTCGAAATGTATACATAGATTCAGCTTCCCCACAAGTTGGGGAACCCGAAAAAACATGTCTTTACCGGATCCAACCTCTCCCTGAAAAGTTACGCCTCGGCTTAGATTGCATTTGTTGGGAAATAGTGAATAAAGCATGAAAAGTGAAAATGTGAAACTGACCTCAAATTCTACTGACCTCAAATTCGAAAAGTATACATATATTCAGGTTCCTCACAGGTTGGGGAAACTGAAAAAACATGTCTTTACCGGATGCAACCTCTCCCTCATAAGTTAGGCCTCGGCCTAGATTCTGTTTGCTGCAAAATAGCCAATTAGGCATGAAAAGTCAAAATGTGAAACTGACTTCAAATTCAAAATGTATACATATATTCAGGTTCCTCACAGGTTGGGGAACCCAAAAAAAATGTCTTTTCCAGATCCAACCTCTCTCTGAAAAGTTACCCCTTGGCTTAGATTGCATTTGTTGGGAAATTGCCAATTAAGCATGAAAAGTGAAAATGTGAAACTGACCTGAATTTCGCAATGCATACATATATTCAGGTTCCCCACAGGTTAGGGAACCCGAAAAACCATGTTTTTTCTGGATCCGACCACTCCCTCATAAGTTAGGCCTCGGCCTAGATTCCATTTGCTGCAAAATAGCCAATTAGGCATGAAAAGTCTAAATGTGAAACTGACTTCAAATTCAAAATGTATACATATATTCAGGTTCCCCATAGGTTGGGGAACCCAAAAAACAATGTCTTTTCCAGATCCAACCTCTCTCTGAAAAGTTACCCCTTGGCTTAGATTGCATTTGTTGGGAAATTGCCAATTAAGCATGAAAAGTGAAAATGTGAAACTGACCTGAATTTCGCAATGTATACATATATTCAGGTTCCCCACAGGTTGGGGAACTCAAAAAACAATGTCTTTTCCAGATCCAACCTCTCCCTGAAAAGTTAGGCCTCGGCTTAATTGCATTAGTTGGAAAATTGCCAATTAAGCATGAAAAGTGAAAATGTGAAACTGACCTGAATTTCGCAATGTATACATATATTCAGGTTCCCCACAGGTTGGGGAACCCGAAAAACCATGTTTTTTCCGGATCAGACCTTTCCCTCATAGGTTAGGCCTCGGCCTAGATTCCATTTGCTGCAAAATAGCCAATTAGGCATGAAAAGTGAAAATGTGAAACTGACTTCAAATTCGAAATGTATACATAGATTCAGCTTCCCCACAAGTTGGGGAACCCGAAAAAACATGTCTTTACCGGATCCAACCTCTCCCTGAAAAGTTATGCCTCGGCTTAGATTGCATTTGTTGGGAAATAGTGAATAAAGCATGAAAAGTGAAAATGTGAAACTGACCTGAATTTCGCAATGTATACATATATTCAGGTTCCCCACAGGATGGGGAACTCGAAAAACCATGTTTTTTCCGGATCCAACCTCTCCCTGAAAAGTTACTCCTCGGCTTAGATTGCATTAGTTGGAAAATTGCCAATTAAGCATGAAAAGTGAAAATGTGAAACTGACCTGAATTTCGCAATGTATACATATATTCAGGTTACCCACAGGATGGGGAACTCGAAAAACCATGTTTTTTCCGGATCCGATCTCTCCCTGAAAAGTTACCCCTTGGCTTAGATTGCATTTGTTGGAAAATTGCCAATTAAGCATGAAAAGTGAAAATGTGAAACTGACCTGAATTTGGCAATGTATACATATATTCAGGTTCCCCACAGGTTGGGGAACCCGAAAAACCATGTTTTTTCCGGATCAGACCTTTCCCTCATAGGTTAGGCCTCGGCCTAGATTCCATTTGCTGCAAAATAGCCAATTAGGCATGAAAAGTGAAAATGTGAAACTGACTTCAAATTCGAAATGTATACATAGATTCAGCTTCCCCACAAGTTGGGGAACCCGAAAAAACATGTCTTTACCGGATCCAACCTCTCCCTGAAAAGTTATGCCTCGGCTTAGATTGCATTTGTTGGGAAATAGTGAATAAAGCATGAAAAGTGAAAATGTGAAACTGACCTGAATTTCGCAATGTATACATATATTCAGGTTCCCCACAGGATGGGGAACTCGAAAAACCATGTTTTTTCCGGATCCGATCTCTCCCTGAAAAGTTACCCCTTGGCTTAGATTGCATTTGTTGGAAAATTGCCAATTAAGCATGAAAAGTGAAAATGTGAAACTGACCTCAAATTCTACTGACCTCAAATTCGAAAAGTATACATATATTCAGGTTCCTCACAGGTTGGGGAAACTGAAAAAACATGTCTTTACCGAATGCAACCTCTCCCTCATAAGTTAGGCCTCGGCCTAGATTCCATTTGCTGCAAAATAGCCAATTAGACATGAAAAGTCAAAATGTGAAACTGACTTCAAATTCAAAATGTATACATATATTCAGGTTCCCCACAGGTTGGGGAACCCAAAAAACAAGGTCTTTTCCAGATCCAACCTCTCTCTGAAAAGTTACCCCTTGGCTTAGATTGCATTTGTTGGAAAATTGCCAATTAAGCATGAAAAGTGAAAATGTGAAACTGACCTGAATTTCGCAATGTATACATATATTCAGGTTCCCCACAGGATGGGGAACTCGAAAAACCATGTTTTTTCCGGATCCGATCTCTCCCTGAAAAGTTACCCCTTGGCTTAGATTGCATTTGTTGGAAAATTGCCAATTAAGCATGAAAAGTGAAAATGTGAAACTGACCTGAATTTCGCAATGTATACATATATTCAGGTTCCCCACAGGTTAGGGAACCCGAAAAACCATGCTTTTTCCTGATCCGACCTCTCCCTCATAAGTTAGGCCTCGGCCTAGATTCCATTTGCTGCAAAATAGCCAATTAGGCATGAAAAGTCAAAATGTGAAACTGACCTCAAATTCGAAATGTATACATATATTCAGGTTCCCCACAGGTTGGGGAACCCAAAAAACAATGTCTTTTCCAGATCCAACCTCTCCCTGAAAAGTTAGGCCTCGGCTTAATTGCATTAGTTGGAAAATTGCCAATTAAGCATGAAAAGTGAAAATGTGAAACTGACCTGAATTTCGCAATGTATACATATATTCAGGTTCCCCACAGGTTGGGGAACTCGAAAAACCATGTTTTTTCCGGATCCGATCTCTCCCTGAAAAGTTACCCCTTGGCTTAGATTGCATTTGTTGGAAAATTGCCAATTAAGCATGAAAAGTGAAAATGTGAAACTGACCTGAATTTCGCAATGTATACATATATTCAGGTTCCCCACAGGTTGGGGAACTCAAAAAACAATGTTTTTTCCGGATCCGATCTCTCCCTGAAAAGTTACCCCTTGGCTTAGATTGCATTTGTTGGAAAATTGCCAATTAGGCATGAAAAGTGAAAATGTGAAACTGACCTGAATTTCGCAATGTATACATATATTCAGGTTCCCCACAGGTTAGGGAACCCGAAAAACCATGCTTTTTCCTGATCCGACCTCTCCTCATAAGTTAGGCCTCGGCCTAGATTCCATTTGCTGCAAAATAGCCAATTAGGCATGAAAGGTGAAAATGTGAAACTGACCTCAAATTCGAAATGTATACATATATTCAGGTTCCCCACAGGTTGGGGAACCCAAAAAACAATGTCTTTTCCAGATCCAACCTCTCCCTGAAAAGTTAGGCCTCGGCTTAATTGCATTTGTTGGGAAATTGCCAATTAAGCATGAAAAGTGAAAATGTGAAACTGACCTGAATTTCGCAATGTATACATATATTCAGGTTCCCCACAGGATAGGGAACCCGAAAAACCATGCTTTTTCTGGATCCGACCTCTCCCTCATAAGTTAGGCCTCGGCCTAGATTCCATTTGCTGCAAAATAGCCAATTAGACATGAAAAGTCAAAATGTGAAACTGACCTCAAATTCGAAATGTATACATATATTCAGGTTCCCCACAGGTTGGGGAACCCAAAAAACAATGTCTTTTCCAGATCCAACCTCTCCCTGAAAAGTTAGGCCTCGGCTTAATTGCATTAGTTGGAAATTGCCAATTAAGCATGAAAAGTGAAAATGTGAAACTGACCTGAATTTCGCAATGTATACATATATTCAGGTTCCCCACAGGTTGGGGAACTCGAAAAACCATGTTTTTTCCGGATCCGATCTCTCCCTGAAAAGTTACCCCTTGGCTTAGATTGCATTTGTTGGGAAATTGCCAATTAAGCATGAAAAGTGAAAATGTGAAACTGACCTGAATTTCGCAATGTATACATATATTCAGGTTCCCCACAGGTTGGGGAACTCAAAAAACAATGTCTTTTCCAGATCCAACCTCTCCCTGAAAAGTTAGGCCTCGGCTTAATTGCATTAGTTGGAAAATTGCCAATTAAGCATGAAAAGTGAAAATGTGAAACTGACCTGAATTTCGCAATGTATACATATATTCAGGTTCCCCACAGGTGGGGAACCCGAAAAACCATGTTTTTTCCGGATCAGACCTTTCCCTCATAGGTTAGGCCTCGGCCTAGATTCCATTTGCTGCAAAATAGCCAATTAGGCATGAAAAGTGAAAATGTGAAACTGACCTCAAATTCGAAATGTATACATAGATTCAGCTTCCCCACAAGTTGGGGAACCCGAAAAAACATGTCTTTACCGGATCCAACGTCTCCCTGAAAAGTTACACCTCGGCTTAGATTGCATTTCTTGGGAAATAGTGAATAAAGCATGAAAAGTGAAAATGTGAAACTGACCTCAATTCTACTGACCTCAAATTCGAAAAGTATACATATATTCAGGTTCCTCACAGGTTGGGGAAACTGAAAAAACATGTCTTTACCGGATGCAACCTCTCCCTCATAAGTTAGGCCTCGGCCTAGATTCTATTTGCTGCAAAATAGCCAATTAGGCATGAAAACTCAAAATGTGAAACTGACTTCAAATTCAAAATGTATACATATATTCAGGTTCCTCACAGATGGGGGAACCAAAAAAAAATGTCTTTTCCAGATCCAACCTCTCTCTGAAAAGTTACCCCTTGGCTTAGATTGCATTTGTTGGGAAATAGTGAATAAAGCATGAAAAGTCAAAATGTGAAACTGACCTCAAATTCTACTGACCTCAAATTCGAAAAGTATACATATATTCAGGTTCCTCACAGGTTGGGGAAACTGAAAAAACATGTCTTTACCGGATGCAACCTCTCATCATAAGTTAGGCCTCGGCCTAGATTCCATTTGCTGCAAAATAGCCAATTAGGCATGAAAAGTCTAAATGTGAAACTGACTTCAAATTCAAAATGTATACATATATTCAGGTTCCCCATAGGTTGGGGAACCCAAAAAACAATGTCTTTTCCAGATCCAACCTCTCTCTGAAAAGTTACCCCTTGGCTTAGATTGCATTTGTTGGGAAATTGCCAATTAAGCATGAAAAGTGAAAATGTGAAACTGACCTGAATTTCGCAATGTATACATATATTCAGGTTCCCCACAGGTTGTTGGGGAACTCAAAAAACAATGTCTTTTCCAGATCCAACCTCTCCCTGAAAAGTTAGGCCTCGGCTTAATTGCATTAGTTGGAAAATTGCCAATTAAGCATGAAAAGTGAAAATGTGAAACTGACCTGAATTTGGCAATGTATACATATATTCAGGTTCCCCACAGGTTGGGGAACCCGAAAAACCATGTTTTTTCCGGATCAGACCTTTCCCTCATAGGTTAGGCCTCGGCCTAGATTCCATTTGCTGCAAAATAGCCAATTAGGCATGAAAAGTGAAAATGTGAAACTGACTTCAAATTCGAAATGTATACATAGATTCAGCTTCCCCACAAGTTGGGGAACCCGAAAAAACATGTCTTTACCGGATCCAACCTCTCCCTGAAAAGTTATGCTTCGGCTTAGATTGCATTTGTTGGGAAATAGTGAATAAAGCATGAAAAGTGAAAATGTGAAACTGACCTGAATTTCGCAATGTATACATATATTCAGGTTCCCCACAGGATGGGGAACTCGAAAAACCATGCTTTTTCCGGATCCGATCTCTCCCTGAAAAGTTACCCCTTGGCTTAGATTGCATTTGTTGGAAAATTGCCAATTAAGCATGAAAAGTGAAAATGTGAAACTGACCTGAATTTCGCAATGTATACATATATTCAGGTTCCCCACAGGTTGGGGAACCCGAAAAACCATGTTTTTTCCGGATCAGACCTTTCCCTCATAGGTTAGGCCTCGGCATAGATTCCATTTGCTGCAAAATAGCCAATTAGGCATGAAAAGTGAAAATGTGAAACTGACCTCAAATTCGAAATGTATACATAGATTCAGCTTCCCCACAAGTTGGGGAACCCGAAAAAACATGTCTTTACTGGATCCAACCTCTCCCTGAAAAGTTACGCCTCGGCTTAGATTGCATTTGTTGGGAAATAGTGAATAAAGCATGAAAAGTGAAAATGTGAAACTGACCTCAAATTCTACTGACCTCAAATTCGAAAAGTATACATATATTCAGGTTCCTCACAGGTTGGGGAAACTGAAAAAACATGTCTTTACCGGATGCAACCTCTCCCTCATAAGTTAGGCCTCGGCCTAGATTCTATTTGCTGCAAAATAGCCAATTAGGCATGAAAAGTCAAAATGTGAAACTGACTTCAAATTCAAAATGTATACATATATTCAGGTTCCTCACAGATTGGGGAACCCAAAAAAAAATGTCTTTTCCAGATCCAACCTCTCTCTGAAAAGTTACCCCTTGGCTTAGATTGCATTTGTTGGGAAATAGTGAATAAAGCATGAAAAGTCAAAATGTGAAACTGACCTCAAATTCTACTGACCTCAAATTCGAAAAGTATACATATATTCAGGTTCCTCACATGTTGGGGAAACTGAAAAAACATGTCTTTACCGGATGCAACCTCTCCATCATAAGTTAGGCCTCGGCCTAGATTCCATTTGCTGCAAAATAGCCAATTAGGCATGAAAAGTCAAAATGTGAAACTGACTTCAAATTCAAAATGTATACATATATTCAGGTTCCCCACAGGTTGTGGAACCCAAAAAACAATGTCTTTTCCAGATCCAACCTCTCTCTGAAAAGTTACCCCTTGGCTTAGATTGCATTTGTTGGGAAATTGCCAATTAAGCATGAAAAGTGAAAATGTGAAACTGACCTGAATTTCGCAATGTATACATATATTCAGGTTCCCCACAGGTTAGGGAACCCGAAAAACCATGTTTTTTCTGGATCCGACCTCTCCCTCATAAATTAGGCCTCGGCCTAGATTCCATTTGCTGCAAAATAGCCAATTAGGCATGAAAGGTGAAAATGTGAAACGGACCTCAAATTCGAAATGTATACATAGATTCAGCTTCCCCACAAGTTGGGGAACCCGAAAAAACATGTCTTTACCGGATCCAACCTCTCCCTGAAAAGTTACGCCTCGGCTTAGATTGCATTTGTTGGGAAATAGTGAATAAAGCATGAAAAGTGAAAATGTGAAACTGACCTCAAATTCTACTGACCTCAAATTCGAAAAGTATACATATATTCAGGTTCCTCACAGGTTGGGGAAACTGAAAAAACATGTCTTTACCGGATGCAACCTCTCCCTCATAAGTTAGGCCTCGGCCTAGATTCTGTTTGCTGCAAAATAGCCAATTAGGCATGAAAAGTCAAAATGTGAAACTGACTTCAAATTCAAAATGTATACATATATTCAGGTTCCTCACAGGTTGGGGAACCCAAAAAAAATGTCTTTTCCAGATCCAACCTCTCTCTGAAAAGTTACCCCTTGGCTTAGATTGCATTTGTTGGGAAATTGCCAATTAAGCATGAAAAGTGAAAATGTGAAACTGACCTGAATTTCGCAATGCATACATATATTCAGGTTCCCCACAGGTTAGGGAACCCGAAAAACCATGTTTTTTCTGGATCCGACCACTCCCTCATAAGTTAGGCCTCGGCCTAGATTCCATTTGCTGCAAAATAGCCAATTAGGCATGAAAAGTCTAAATGTGAAACTGACTTCAAATTCAAAATGTATACATATATTCAGGTTCCCCATAGGTTGGGGAACCCAAAAAACAATGTCTTTTCCAGATCCAACCTCTCTCTGAAAAGTTACCCCTTGGCTTAGATTGCATTTGTTGGGAAATTGCCAATTAAGCATGAAAAGTGAAAATGTGAAACTGACCTGAATTTCGCAATGTATACATATATTCAGGTTCCCCACAGGTTGGGGAACTCAAAAAACAATGTCTTTTCCAGATCCAACCTCTCCCTGAAAAGTTAGGCCTCGGCTTAATTGCATTAGTTGGAAAATTGCCAATTAAGCATGAAAAGTGAAAATGTGAAACTGACCTGAATTTCGCAATGTATACATATATTCAGGTTCCCCACAGGTTGGGGAACCCGAAAAACCATGTTTTTTCCGGATCAGACCTTTCCCTCATAGATTAGGCCTCGGCCTAGATTCCATTTGCTACAAAATAGCCAATTAGGCATGAAAAGTGAAAATGTGAAACTGACCTCAAATTCGAAATGCATACATAGATTCAGCTTCCCCACAAGTTGGGGAACCCGAAAAAACATGTCTTTACCGGATCCAACCTCTCCCTGAAAAGTTACGCCTCGGCTTAGATTGCATTTGTTGGGAAATAGTGAATAAAGCATGAAAAGTCAAAATGTGAAACTGACCTCAAATTCTACTGACCTCAAATTCGAAAAGTATACATATATTCAGGTTCCTCACAGGTTGGGGAAACTGAAAAAACATGTCTTTACCGGATGCAACCTCTCCATCATAAGTTAGGCCTCGGCCTAGATTCCATTTGCTGAAAAATAGCCAATTAGGCATGAAAAGTCAAAATGTGAAACTGACTTCAAATTCAAAATGTATACATATATTCAGGTTCCCCACAGGTTGTGGAACCCAAAAAACAATGTCTTTTCCAGATCCAACCTCTCTCTGAAAAGTTACCCCTTGGCTTAGATTGCATTTGTTGGGAAATTGCCAATTAAGCATGAAAAGTGAAAATGTGAAATGGACCTCAAATTCGAAATGTATACATAGATTCAGCTTCCCCACAAGTTGGGGAACCCGAAAAAACATGTGTTTACCGGATCCAACCTCTCCCTGAAAAGTTACGCCTCAGCTTAGATTGCATTTGTTGGGAAATTGCCAATTAAGCATGAAAAGTGAAAATGTGAAACTGACCAGAATTTCGCAATGTATACATATATTCAGGTTCCCCACAGGTTGGGGAACTCAAAAAACAATGTCTTTTCCAGATCCAACCTCTCCCTGAAAAGTTAGGCCTCGGCTTAATTGCATTAGTTGGAAAATTGCCAATTAAGCATGAAAAGTGAAAATGTGAAACTGACCTGAATTTCGCAATGTATACATATATTCAGGTTCCCCACAGGTTGGGGAACCCGAAAAACCATGTTTTTTCCGGATCAGACCTTTCCCTCATAAGTTAGGCCTCGGCCTAGATTCCATTTGCTACAAAATAGCCAATTAGGCATGAAAAGTGAAAATGTGAAACTGACCTCAAATTCGAAATGTATACATAGATTCAGCTTCCCCACAAGTTGGGGAACCCGAAAAAACATGTCTTTACCGGATCCAACCTCTCCCTGAAAAGTTACTCCTCGGCTTAGATTGCATTTGTTGGGAAATAGTGAATAAAGCATGAAAAGTGAAAATGTGAAACTGACCTCAAATTCTACTGACCTCAAATTCGAAAAGTATACATATATTCAGGTTCCTCACAGGTTGGGGAAACTGAAAAAACATGTCTTTACCGGATGCAACCTCTCCCTCATAAGTTAGGCCTCGGCCTAGATTCTATTTGCTGCAAAATAGCCAATTAGGCATGAAAAGTCAAAATGTGAAACTGACTTCAAATTCAAAATGTATACATATATTCAGGTTCCCCACAGGTTGGGGAACTCAAAAAACAATGTCTTTTCCAGATCCAACCTCTCCCTGAAAAGTTAGGCCTCGGCTTAATTGCATTAGTTGGAAAATTGCCAATTAAGCATGAAAAGTGAAAATGTGAAACTGACCTGAATTTCGCAATGTATACATATATTCAGGTTCCCCACAGGTTGGGGAACCCGAAAAACCATGTTTTTTCCGGATCAGACCTTTCCCTCATAAGTTAGGCCTCGGCCTAGATTCCCTTTGCTGCAAAATAGCCAATTAGGCATGAAAGGTGAAAATGTGAAACTGACCTGAATTTCGCAATGTATACATATATTCAGGTTCCCCACAGGTTAGGGAACCCGAAAAACCATGTTTTTTCTGGATCCGACCTCTCCCTCATAAATTAGGCCTCGGCCTAGATTCAATTTGCTGCAAAATAGCCAATTAGGCATGAAAGGTGAAAATGTGAAACGGACCTCAAATTCGAAATGTATACATAGATTCAGCTTCCCCACCAGTTGGGGAACCCGAAAAAACATGTGTTTACCGGATCCAACCTCTCCCTGAAAAGTTACGCCTCAGCTTAGATTGCATTTGTTGGGAAATTGCCAATTAAGCATGAAAAGTGAAAATGTGAAACTGACCAGAATTTCGCAATGTATACATATATTCAGGTTCCCCACAGGTTGGGGAACTCAAAAAACAATGTCTTTTCCAGATCCAACCTCTCCCTGAAAAGTTAGGCCTCGGCTTAATTGCATTAGTTGGAAAATTGCCAATTAAGCATGAAAAGTGAAAATGTGAAACTGACCTGAATTTCGCAATGTATACATATATTCAGGTTCCCCACAGGTTGGGGAACCCGAAAAACCATGTTTTTTCCGGATCAGACCTTTCCCTCATAAGTTAGGCCTCGGCCTAGATTCCATTTGCTACAAAATAGCCAATTAGGCATGAAAAGTGAAAATGTGAAACTGACCTCAAATTCGAAATGGATACATAGATTCAGCTTCCCCACAAGTTGGGGAACCCGAAAAAACATGTCTTTACCGGATCCAACCTCTCCCTGAAAAGTTACTCCTCGGCTTAGATTGCATTAGTTGGAAAATTGCCAATTAAGCATGAAAAGTGAAAATGTGAAACTGACCTGAATTTCGCAATGTATACATATATTCAGGTTACCCACAGGATGGGGAACTCGAAAAACCATGTTTTTTCCGGATCCTATCTCTCCCTGAAAAGTTACCCCTTGGCTTAGATTACATTTGTTGGAAAATTGCCAATTAAGCATGAAAAGTGAAAATGTGAAACTGACCTGAATTTCGCAATGTATACATATATTCAGGTTCCCCACAGGTTGGGGAACCCGAAAAACCATGTTTTTTCCGGATCAGACCTTTCCCTCATAGGTTAGGCCTCGGCCTAGATTCCATTTGCTGCAAAATAGCCAATTAGGCATGAAAAGTGAAAATGTGAAACTGACCTCAAATTCGAAATGTATACATAGATTCAGCTTCCCCACAAGTTGGGGAACCCGAAAAAACATGTCTTTACCGGATCCAACCTCTCCCTGAAAAGTTACGCCTCGGCTTAGATTGCATTTGTTGGGAAATAGTGAATAAAGCATGAAAAGTGAAAATGTGAAACTGACCTCAAATTCTACTGACCTCAAATTCGAAAAGTATACATATATTCAGGTTCCTCACAGGTTGGGGAAACTGAAAAAACATGTCTTTACCGAATGCAACCTCTCCCTCATAAGTTAGGCCTCGGCCTAGATTCCATTTGCTGCAAAATAGCCAATTAGACATGAAAAGTCAAAATGTGAAACTGACTTCAAATTCAAAATGTATACATATATTCAGGTTCCCCACAGGTTGGGGAACCCAAAAAACAAGGTCTTTTCCAGATCCAACCTCTCTCTGAAAAGTTACCCCTTGGCTTAGATTGCATTTGTTGGAAAATTGCCAATTAAGCATGAAAAGTGAAAATGTGAAACTGACCTGAATTTCGCAATGTATACATATATTCAGGTTCCCCAC
Source organism: Bothrops alternatus (assembly GCA_034064705.1). NCBI lineage: Eukaryota > Metazoa > Chordata > Lepidosauria > Squamata > Viperidae > Bothrops > Bothrops alternatus. The sequence goes on along the minus strand of JARGCV010000103.1, from coordinate 13,080,596 downwards.
AGGATGGGGAACTCGAAAAACCATGTTTTTTCCAGATCCAACCTCTCCCTGAAAAGTTAGGCCTCGGCTTAATTGCATTAGTTGGAAAATTGCCAATTAAGCATGAAAAGTGAAAATGTGAAACTGACCTGAATTTCGCAATGTATACATATATTCAGGTTCCCCACAGGTTGGGGAACTCGAAAAACCATGTTTTTTCCGGATCCGATCTCTCCCTGAAAAGTTACCCCTTGGCTTAGATTGCATTTGTTGGAAAATTGCCAATTAGGCATGAAAAGTGAAAATGTGAAACTGACCTGAATTTCGCAATGTATACATATATTCAGGTTCCCCACAGGTTAGGGAACCCGAAAAACCATGCTTTTTCCTGATCCGACCTCTCCCTCATAAGTTAGGCCTCGGCCTAGATTCCATTTGCTGCAAAATAGCCAATTAGGCATGAAAGGTGAAAATGTGAAACTGACCTCAAATTCGAAATGTATACATATATTCAGGTTCCCCACAGGTTGGGGAACCCAAAAAACAATGTCTTTTCCAGATCCAACCTCTCCCTGAAAAGTTAGGCCTCGGCTTAATTGCATTTGTTGGGAAATTGCCAATTAAGCATGAAAAGTGAAAATGTGAAACTGACCTGAATTTCGCAATGTATACATATATTCAGGTTCCCCACAGGATAGGGAACCCGAAAAACCATGCTTTTTCTGGATCCGACCTCTCCCTCATAAGTTAGGCCTCGGCCTAGATTCCATTTGCTGCAAAATAGCCAATTAGACATGAAAAGTCAAAATGTGAAACTGACCTCAAATTCGAAATGTATACATATATTCAGGTTCCCCACAGGTTGGGGAACCCAAAAAACAATGTCTTTTCCAGATCCAACCTCTCCCTGAAAAGTTAGGCCTCGGCTTAATTGCATTAGTTGGAAAATTGCCAATTAAGCATGAAAAGTGAAAATGTGAAACTGACCTGAATTTCGCAATGTATACATATATTCAGGTTCCCCACAGGTTGGGGAACTCGAAAAACCATGTTTTTTCCGGATCCGATCTCTCCCTGAAAAGTTACCCCTTGGCTTAGATTGCATTTGTTGGAAAATTGCCAATTAAGCATGAAAAGTGAAAATGTGAAACTGACCTGAATTTCGCAATGTATACATATATTCAGGTTCCCCACAGGATGGGGAACTCGAAAAACCATGTTTTTTCCGGATCCGATCTCTCCCTGAAAAGTTACCCCTTGGCTTAGATTGCATTTGTTGGAAAATTGCCAATTAAGCATGAAAAGTGAAAATGTGAAACTGACCTGAATTTCGCAATGTATACATATATTCAGGTTCCCCACAGGTTAGGGAACCCGAAAAACCATGCTTTTTCCTGATCCGACCTCTCCCTCATAAGTTAGGCCTCGGCCTAGATTCCATTTGCTGCAAAATAGCCAATTAGGCATGAAAAGTCAAAATGTGAAACTGACCTCAAATTCGAAATGTATACATATATTCAGGTTCCCCACAGGTTGGGGAACCCAAAAAACAATGTCTTTTCCAGATCCAACCTCTCCCTGAAAAGTTAGGCCTCGGCTTAATTGCATTAGTTGGAAAATTGCCAATTAAGCATGAAAAGTGAAAATGTGAAACTGACCTGAATTTCGCAATGTATACATATATTCAGGTTCCCCACAGGTTGGGGAACTCGAAAAACCATGTTTTTTCCGGATCCGATCTCTCCCTGAAAAGTTACCCCTTGGCTTAGATTGCATTTGTTGGAAAATTGCCAATTAAGCATGAAAAGTGAAAATGTGAAACTGACCTGAATTTCGCAATGTATACATATATTCAGGTTCCCCACAGGTTGGGGAACTCAAAAAACAATGTTTTTTCCGGATCCGATCTCTCCCTGAAAAGTTACCCCTTGGCTTAGATTGCATTTGTTGGAAAATTGCCAATTAGGCATGAAAAGTGAAAATGTGAAACTGACCTGAATTTCGCAATGTATACATATATTCAGGTTCCCCACAGGTTAGGGAACCCGAAAAACCATGCTTTTTCCTGATCCGACCTCTCCCTCATAAGTTAGGCCTCGGCCTAGATTCCATTTGCTGCAAAATAGCCAATTAGGCATGAAAGGTGAAAATGTGAAACTGACCTCAAATTCGAAATGTATACATATATTCAGGTTCCCCACAGGTTGGGGAACCCAAAAAACAATGTCTTTTCCAGATCCAACCTCTCCCTGAAAAGTTAGGCCTCGGCTTAATTGCATTTGTTGGGAAATTGCCAATTAAGCATGAAAAGTGAAAATGTGAAACTGACCTGAATTTCGCAATGTATACATATATTCAGGTTCCCCACAGGATAGGGAACCCGAAAAACCATGCTTTTTCTGGATCCGACCTCTCCCTCATAAGTTAGGCCTCGGCCTAGATTCCATTTGCTGCAAAATAGCCAATTAGACATGAAAAGTCAAAATGTGAAACTGACCTCAAATTCGAAATGTATACATATATTCAGGTTCCCCACAGGTTGGGGAACCCAAAAAACAATGTCTTTTCCAGATCCAACCTCTCCCTGAAAAGTTAGGCCTCGGCTTAATTGCATTAGTTGGAAAATTGCCAATTAAGCATGAAAAGTGAAAATGTGAAACTGACCTGAATTTCGCAATGTATACATATATTCAGGTTCCCCACAGGTTGGGGAACTCGAAAAACCATGTTTTTTCCGGATCCGATCTCTCCCTGAAAAGTTACCCCTTGGCTTAGATTGCATTTGTTGGAAAATTGCCAATTAAGCATGAAAAGTCAAAATGTGAAACTGACCTGAATTTCGCAATGTATACATATATTCAGGTTCCCCACAGGTTGGGGAACTCAAAAAACCATGTTTTTTCCGGATCCGATCTCTCCCTGAAAAGTTACCCCTTGGCTTAGATTGCATTTGTTGGAAAATTGCCAATTAAGCATGAAAAGTGAAAATGTGAAACTGACCTGAATTTCGCAATGTATACATATATTCAGGTTCCCCACAGGTTAGGGAACCCGAAAAACCATGCTTTTTCCTGATCCGACCTCTCCCTCATAAGTTAGGCCTCGGCCTAGATTCCATTTGCTGCAAAATAGCCAATTAGGCATGAAAGGTGAAAATGTGAAACTGACCTCAAATTCGAAATGTATACATATATTCAGGTTCCCCATAGGTTGGGGAACCCAAAAAACAATTTCTTTTCCAGATCCAACCTCTCTCTGAAAAGTTACCCCTTGGCTTAGATTGCATTTGTTGGGAAATTGCCAATTAAGCATGAAAAGTGAAAATGTGAAACTGACCTGAATTTCGCAATGTATACATATATTCAGGTTCCCCACAAGTTGGGGAACCCAAAAAAACAATGTCTTTTCCAGATCCAACCTCTCCCTGAAAAGTTAGGCCTCGGCTTAATTGCATTAGTTGGAAAATTGCCAATTAAGCATGAAAGGTGAAAATGTGAAACTGACCTAAAATTCGCAATGTATACATATATTCAGGTTCCCCACAGGATGGGGAACCCAAAAAACAATGTCTTTTCCAGATCCAACCTCTCCCTGAAAAGTTAGGCCTCGGCTTAATTGCATTAGTTGGAAAATTGCCAATTAAGCATGAAAAGTGAAAATTTGAAACTGACCTGAATTTCGGAATGTATACATATATTCAGGTTCCCCACAGGTTGGGGAACCCGAAAAACCATGTTTTTTCCGGATCAGACCTTTCCCTCATAAGTTAGGCCTCGGCCTAGATTCCATTTGCTGCAAAATAGCCAATTAGGCATGAAAAGTGAAAATGTGAAACTGACCTCAAATTCGAAATGTATACATAGATTCAGCTTCCCCACAAGTTGGGGAACCCGAAAAAACATGTCTTTACCGGATCCAACCTCTCCCTGAAAAGTTACGCCTCGGCTTAGATTGCATTTGTTGGGAAATAGTGAATAAAGCATGAAAAGTGAAAATGTGAAACTGACCTCAAATTCTACTGACCTCAAATTCGAAAAGTATACATATATTCAGGTTCCTCACAGGTTGGGGAAACTGAAAAAACATGTCTTTACCGGATGCAACCTCTCCCTCATAAGTTAGGCCTCGGCCTAGATTCTATTTGCTGCAAAATAGCCAATTAGGCATGAAAAGTCAAAATGTGAAACTGACTTCAAATTCAAAATGTATACATATATTCAGGTTCCTCACAGGTTGGGGAACCCAAAAAAAAATGTCTTTTCCAGATCCAACCTCTCTCTGAAAAGTTACCCCTTGGCTTAGATTGCATTTGTTGGGAAATTGCCAATTAAGCATGAAAAGTGAAAATGTGAAACTGACCTGAATTTCGCAATGCATACATATATTCAGGTTCCCCACAGGTTAGGGAACCCGAAAAACCATGTTTTTTCTGGATCCAACCTCTCCCTCATAAGTTAGGCCTCGGCCTAGATTCCCTTTGCTGCAAAATAGCCAATTAGGCATGAAAGGTGAAAATGTGAAACTGACTTCAAATTCGAAATGTATACATAGATTCAGGTTCCCCACAGGTTGGGGAACCCAAAAAACAATGTCTTGTCCAGATCCAACCTCTCTCTGAAAAGTTACCCCTTGGCTTAGATTGCATTTGTTGGGAAATTGCCAATTAAGCATGAAAAGTGAAAATGTGAAACTGACCTGAATTTCGCAATGTATACATATATTAAGGTTCCCCACAGGTTGGGGAACCCGAAAAACCATGTTTTTTCCGGATCCATCCTCTCCCTGAAAAGTTAGGCCTCGGCGTAGATTTCATTTGTGGGAAAATAGCCAATTAGGCATGAAAAGTGAAAATGTGAAACTGACCTCAAATTCGAAATGTATACATATATTCTGGTTCCCCACAGGATGGGGAACTCGAAAAACCATGTTTTTTCCGGATCCGATCTCTCCCCCATAAGTTAGGCCTCGGCCTAGATTCCATTTGCTGCAAAATAGCCAATTAGGCATGAAAGGTGAAAATGTGAAACTGACCTCAAATTCGAAATGTATACATATATTCAGGTTCCCCACAGGTTGGGGAACCCAAAAAACAATGTCTTGTCCAGATCCAACCTCTCTCTGGAGAAGTTACCCCTTGGCTTAGATTGCATATGTTGGGAAATTGCCAATTAAGCATGAAAAGTGAAAATGTGAAACTGACCTGAATTTCGCAATGTATACATATATTCAGGTTCCCCACAGGATGGGGAACTCGAAAAACCATGTTTTTTCCAGATCCGATCTCTTGCTGAAAAGTTACCCCTTGGCTTAGATTGCATTTGTTGGAAAATTGCCAATTAAGCATGAAAAGAAAATGTGAAACTGACCTGAATTCCGCAATGTATACATATATTCAGGTTCCCCACAGGTTGGGGAAACCGAAAAAACATGTTTTTTCCGGATAAGACCTCTCCCTCATAAGTTAGGCCTCGGCCTAGATTCCATTTGCTGCAAAATAGCCAATTAGGGATGAAAAGTGAAAATGTGAAACTGACCTCAAATTCGAAATGTATACATAGATTCAGCTTCCCCACAAGTTGGGGAACCCGAAAAAACATGTCTTTACCGGATCCAACCTCTCCCTGAAAACTTACGCCTCGGCTTAGATTGCATTTGTTGGGAAATAGTGAATAAAGCATGAAAAGTGAAAATGTGAAACTGACCTCAAATTCTACTGACCTCAAATTCGAAAAGTATACATATATTCAGGTTCCTCACAGGTTGGGGAAACTGAAAAAACATGTCTTTACCGGATGCAACCTCTCCCTCATAAGTTAGGCCTCGGCCTAGATTCTATTTGCTGCAAAATAGCCAATTAGGCATGAAAAGTCAAAATGTGAAACTGACTTCAAATTCAAAATGTATACATATATTCAGGTTCCTCACAGGTTGGGGAACCCAAAAAAAAATGTCTTTTCCAGATCCAACCTCTCTCTGAAAAGTTACCCCTTGGCTTAGATTGCATTTGTTGGGAAATTGCCAATTAAGCATGAAAAGTGAAAATGTGAAACTGACCTGAATTTCGCAATGCATACATATATTCAGGTTCCCCACAGGTTAGGGAACCCGAAAAACCATGTTTTTTCTGGATCCGACCTCTCCCTCATAAGTTAGGCCTCGGCCTAGATTCCATTTGCTGCAAAATAGCCAATTAGGCATGAAAGGTGAAAATGTGAAACTGACCTCAAATTCGAAATGTATACATATATTCAGGTTCCCCACAGGTTGGGGAACCCAAAAAACAATGTCTTTTCCATATCCAACCTCTCCCTGAAAAGTTAGGCCTCAGCTTAATTGCATTAGTTGGAAAATTGCCAATTAAGCATGAAAAGTGAAAATGTGAAACTGACCTGAATTTCGCAATGTATACATATATTCAGGTTCCCCACAGGTTGGGGAACCCGAAAAACCATGTTTTTTCCAGATCAGACCTTTCCCTCATAAGTTAGGCCTCGGCCTAGATTGCTGCAAAATAGCCAATTAGGCATGAAAAGTCAAAATGTGAAACTGACTTCAAATTCAAAATGTATACATATATTCAGGTTCCCCACAGGTTGGGGAACCCAAAAAACAATGTCTTTTCCAGATCCAACCTCTCTCTGAAAAGTTACCCCTTGGCTTAGATTGCATTTGTTGGGAAATTGCCAATTAAGCATGAAAAGTGAAAATGTGAAACTGACCTGAATTTCGCAATGCATACATATATTAAGGTTCCCCACAGGTTGGGGAACCCGAAAAACCATGTTTTTTCCGGATCCATCCTCTCCCTGAAAAGTTAGGCCTCGGCGTAGATTTCATTTGTTGGAAAATAGCCAATTAGGCAAGAAAAGTGAAAATGTGAAACTGACCTCAAATTCGAAATGTATACATATATTCTGGTTCCCCACAGGATGGGGAACTCGAAAAACCATGTTTTTTCCGGATCCGATCTCTCCCCCATAAGTTAGGCCTCGGCCTAGATTCCATTTGCTGCAAAATAGCCAATTAGGCATGAAAGGTGAAAATGTGAAACTGACCTCAAATTCGAAATGTATACATATATTCAGGTTCCCCACAGGTTGGGGAACCCAAAAAACAATGTCTTGTCCAGATCCAACCTCTCTCTGGAGAAGTTACCCCTTGGCTTAGATTGCATATGTTGGGAAATTGCCAATTAAGCATGAAAAGTGAAAATGTGAAACTGACCTGAATTTCGCAATGTATACATATATTCAGGTTCCCCACAGGATGGGGAACTCGAAAAACCATGTTTTTTCCAGATCCGATCTCTCGCTGAAAAGTTACCCCTTGGCTTAGATTGCATTTGTTGGAAAATTGCCAATTAAGCATGAAAAGAAAATGTGAAACTGACCTGAATTCCGCAATGTATACATATATTCAGGTTCCCCACAGGTTGGGGAAACCGAAAAAACATGTTTTTTCCGGATAAGACCTCTCCCTCATAAGTTAGGCCTCGGCCTAGATTCCATTTGCTGCAAAATAGCCAATTAGGGATGAAAAGTGAAAATGTGAAACTGACCTCAAATTCGAAATGTATACATAGATTCAGCTTCCCCACAAGTTGGGGAACCCGAAAAAACATGTCTTTACCGGATCCAACCTCTCCCTGAAAAGTTACGCCTCGGCTTAGATTGCATTTGTTGGGAAATAGTGAATAAAGCATGAAAAGTGAAAATGTGAAACTGACCTCAAATTCTACTGACCTCAAATTCGAAAAGTATACATATATTCAGGTTCCTCACAGGTTGGGGAAACTGAAAAAACATGTCTTTACCGGATGCAACCTCTCCCTCATAAGTTAGGCCTCGGCCTAGATTCTATTTGCTGCAAAATAGCCAATTAGGCATGAAAAGTCAAAATGTGAAACTGACTTCAAATTCAAAATGTATACATATATTCAGGTTCCTCACAGGTTGGAGAACCCAAAAAAAAATGTCTTTTCCAGATCCAACCTCTCTCTGAAAAGTTACCCCTTGGCTTAGATTGCATTTGTTGGGAAATTGCCAATTAAGCATGAAAAGTGAAAATGTGAAACTGACCTGAATTTCGCAATGCATACGTATATTCAGGTTCCCCACAGGTTAGGGAACCCGAAAAACCATGTTTTTTCTGGATCCGACCTCTCCCTCATAAGTTAGGCCTCGGCCTAGATTCCATTTGCTGCAAAATAGCCAATTAGGCATGAAAAGTCTAAATGTGAAACTGACTTCAAATTCAAAATGTATACATATATTCAGGTTCCCCACAAGTTGGGGAACCCAAAAAACAATGTCTTGTCCAGATCCAACCTCTCTCTGAAAAGTTACCCCTTGGCTTAGATTGCATTTGTTGGGAAATTGCCAATTAAGCATGAAAAGTGAAAATGTGAAACTGACCTGAATTTCGCAATGTATACATATATTCAGGTTCCCCACAGGTTGGGGAACTCAAAAAACAATGTCTTTTCCAGATCCAACCTCTCCCTGAAAAGTTAGGCCTCGACTTAATTGCATTAGTTGGAAAATTGCTAATTAAGCATGAAAAGTGAAAATGTGAAACTGACCTGAATTTCGCAATGTATACATATATTCAGGTTCCCCACAGGTTGGGGAACCCGAAAAACCATGTTTTTTCCGGATCAGACCTTTCCCTCATAGGTTAGGCCTCGGCCTCGATTCCATTTGCTGCAAAATAGCCAATTAGGCATGAAAAGTGAAAATGTGAAACTGACCTCAAATTCGAAATGTATACATAGATTCAGCTTCCCCACAAGTTGGGGAACCCGAAAAAACATGTCTTTACCGGATCCAACCTCTCCCTGAAAAGTTACGCCTCGGCTTAGATTCCATTTGTTGGGAAATAGTGAATAAAGCATGAAAAGTGAAAATGTGAAACTGACCTCAAATTCTACTGACCTCAAATTCGAAAAGTATACATATATTCAGGTTCCTCACAGGTTGGGGAAACTGAAAAAACATGTCTTTACCGGATGCAACCTCTCCCTCATAAGTTAGGCCTCGGCCTAGATTCTATTTGCTGCAAAATAGCCAATTAGGCATGAAAAGTCAAAATGTGAAACTGACTTCAAATTCAAAATGTATACATATATTCAGGTTCCTCACAGGTTGGGGAACCCAAAAAAAAATGTCTTTTCCAGATCCAACCTCTCTCTGAAAAGTTACCCCTTGGCTTAGATTGCATTTGTTGGGAAATTGCCAATTAAGCATGAAAAGTGAAAATGTGAAACTGACCTGAATTTCGCAATGCATACATATATTCAGGTTCCCCACAGGTTAGGGAACCCGAAAAACCATGTTTTTTCTGGATCCGACCTCTCCCTCATAAGTTAGGCCTCGGCCTAGATTCCATTTGCTGCAAAATAGCCAATTAGGCATGAAAGGTGAAAATGTGAAACTGACCTCAAATTCAAAATGTATACATATATTCAGGTTCCCCACAGGTTGGGGAACCCAAAAAACAATGTCTTTTCCATATCCAACCTCTCCCTGAAAAGTTAGGCCTCAGCTTAATTGCATTAGTTGGAAAATTGCCAATTAAGCATGAAAAGTGAAAATGTGAAACTGACCTGAATTTCGCAATGTATACATATATTCAGGTTCCCCACAGGTTGGGGAACCCGAAAAACCATGTTTTTTCCGGATCCATCCTCTCCCTGAAAAGTTAGGCCTCGGCGTAGATTTCATTTGTGGGAAAATAGCCAATTAGGCATGAAAAGTGAAAATGTGAAACTGACCTCAAATTCGAAATGTATACATATATTCTGGTTCCCCACAGGATGGGGAACTCGAAAAACCATGTTTTTTCCGGATCCGATCTCTCCCCCATAAGTTAGGCCTCGGCCTAGATTCCATTTGCTGCAAAATAGCCAATTAGCCATGAAAGGTGAAAATGTGAAACTGACCTCAAATTCGAAATGTATACATATATTCAGGTTCCCCACAGGTTGGGGAACCCAAAAAACAATGTCTTGTCCAGATCCAACCTCTCTCTGGAGAAGTTACCCCTTGGCTTAGATTGCATATGTTGGGAAATTGCCAATTAAGCATGAAAAGTGAAAATGTGAAACTGACCTGAATTTCGCAATGTATACATATATTCAGGTTCCCCACAGGATGGGGAACTCGAAAAACCATGTTTTTTCCAGATCCGATCTCTCGCTGAAAAGTTACCCCTTGGCTTAGATTGCATTTGTTGGAAAATTGCCAATTAAGCATGAAAAGAAAATGTGAAACTGACCTGAATTCCGCAATGTATACATATATTCAGGTTCCCCACAGGTTGGGGAAACCGAAAAAACATGTTTTTTCCGGATAAGACCTCTCCCTCATAAGTTAGGCCTCGGCCTAGATTCCATTTGCTGCAAAATAGCCAATTAGGCATGAAAGGTGAAAATGTGAAACTGACCTCAAATTCGAAATGTATACATATATTCAGGTTCCCCACAGGTTGGGGAACCCAAAAAACAATGTCTTGTCCAGATCCAACCTCTCTCTGGAGAAGTTACCCCTTGGCTTAGATTGCATATGTTGGGAAATTGCCAATTAAGCATGAAAAGTGAAAACGTGAAACTGACCTGAATTTCGCAATGTATACATATATTCAGGTTCCCCACAGGATGGGGAACTCGAAAAACCATGTTTTTTCCAGATCCGATCTCTCGCTGAAAAGTTACCCCTTGGCTTAGATTGCATTTGTTGGAAAATTGCCAATTAAGCATGAAAAGAAAATGTGAAACTGACCTGAATTCCGCAATGTATACATATATTCAGGTTCCCCACAGGTTGGGGAAACCGAAAAAACATGTTTTTTCCGGATCCATCCTCTCCCTGAAAAGTTAGGCCTCGGCGTAGATTTCATTTGTGGGAAAATAGCCAATTAGGCATGAAAAGTGAAAATGTGAAACTGACCTCAAATTCGAAATGTATACATATATTCTGGTTCCCCACAGGATGGGGAACTCGAAAAACCATGTTTTTTCCGGATCCGATCTCTCCCCCATAAGTTAGGCCTCGGCCTAGATTCCATTTGCTGCAAAATAGCCAATTAGGCATGAAAAGAAAATGTGAAACTGACCTGAATTCCGCAATGTATACATATATTCAGGTTCCCCACAGGTTGGGGAAACCGAAAAAACATGTTTTTTCCGGATAAGACCTCTCCCTCATAAGTTAGGCCTCGGCCTAGATTCCATTTGCTGCAAAATAGCCAATTAGGGATGAAAAGTGAAAATGTGAAACTGACCTCAAATTCGAAATGTATACATAGATTCAGCTTCCCCACAAGTTGGGGAACCCGAAAAAACATGTCTTTACCGGATCCAACCTCTCCCTGAAAAGTTACGCCTCGGCTTAGATTGCATTTGTTGGGAAATAGTGAATAAAGCATGAAAAGTGAAAATGTGAAACTGACCTCAAATTCTACTGACCTCAAATTCGAAAAGTATACATATATTCAGGTTCCTCACAGGTTGGGGAAACTGAAAAAACATGTCTTTACCGGATGCAACCTCTCCCTCATAAGTTAGGCCTCGGCCTAGATTCTATTTGCTGCAAAATAGCCAATTAGGCATGAAAAGTCAAAATGTGAAACTGACTTCAAATTCAAAATGTATACATATATATTCAGGTTCCTCACAGGTTGGGGAACCCAAAAAAAAATGTCTTTTCCAGATCCAACCTCTCTCTGAAAAGTTACCCCTTGGCTTAGATTGCATTTGTTGGGAAATTGCCAATTAAGCATGAAAAGTGAAAATGTGAAACTGACCTGAATTTCGCAATGCATACATATATTCAGGTTCCCCACAGGTTAGGGAACCCGAAAAACCATGTTTTTTCTGGATCCAACCTCTCCCTCATAAGTTAGGCCTCGGCCTAGATTTTCTTTGCTGCAAAATAGCCAATTAGGCATGAAAGGTGAAAATGTGAAACTGACTTCAAATTCGAAATGTATACATAGATTCAGGTTCCCCACAGGTTGGGGAACCCAAAAAACAATGTCTTGTCCAGATCCAACCTCTCTCTGAAAAGTTACCCCTTGGCTTAGATTGCATTTGTTGGGAAATTGCCAATTAAGCATGAAAAGTGAAAATGTGAAACTGACCTGAATTTCGCAATGTATACATATATTCAGGTTCCCCACAGGATGGGGAACTCGAAAAACCATGTTTTTTCCAGATCCGATCTCTCGCTGAAAAGTTACCCCTTGGCTTAGATTGCATTTGTTGGAAAATTGCCAATTAAGCATGAAAAGAAAATGTGAAACTGACCTGAATTCCGCAATGTATACATATATTCAGGTTCCCCACAGGTTGGGGAAACCGAAAAAACATGTTTTTTCCGGATAAGACCTCTCCCTCATAAGTTAGGCCTCGGCCTAGATTCCATTTGCTGCAAAATAGCCAATTAGGGATGAAAAGTGAAAATGTGAAACTGACCTCAAATTCGAAATGTATACATAGATTCAGCTTCCCCACAAGTTGGGGAACCCGAAAAAACATGTCTTTACCGGATCCAACCTCTCCCTGAAAAGTTACGCCTCGGCTTAGATTGCATTTGTTGGGAAATAGTGAATAAAGCATGAAAAGTGAAAATGTGAAACTGACCTCAAATTCTACTGACCTCAAATTCGAAAAGTATACATATATTCAGGTTCCTCACAGGTTGGGGAAACTGAAAAAACATGTCTTTACCGGATGCAACCTCTCCCTCATAAGTTAGGCCTCGGCCTAGATTCTATTTGCTGCAAAATAGCCAATTAGGCATGAAAAGTCAAAATGTGAAACTGACTTCAAATTCAAAATGTATACATATATTCAGGTTCCTCACAGGTTGGGGAACCCAAAAAAAATGTCTTTTCCAGATCCAACCTCTCTCTGAAAAGTTACCCCTTGGCTTAGATTGCATTTGTTGGGAAATTGCCAATTAAGCATGAAAAGTGAAAATGTGAAACTGACCTGAATTTCGCAATGCATACATATATTCAGGTTCCCCACAGGTTAGGGAACCCGAAAAACCATGTTTTTTCTGGATCCGACCTCTCCCTCATAAGTTAGGCCTCGGCCTAGATTCCATTTGCTGCAAAATAGCCAATTAGGCATCAAAGGTGAAAATGTGAAACTGACCTCAAATTCGAAATGTATACATATATTCAGGTTCCCCACAGGTTGGGGAACCCAAAAAACAATGTCTTTTCCATATCCAACCTCTCCCTGAAAAGTTAGGCCTCAGCTTAATTGCATTAGTTGGAAAATTGCCAATTAAGCATGAAAAGTGAAAATGTGAAACTGACCTGAATTTCGCAATGTATACATATATTCAGGTTCCCCACAGGTTGGGGAACCCGAAAAACCATGTTTTTTCCGGATCAGACCTTTCCCTCATAAGTTAGGCCTCGGCCTAGATTGCTGCAAAATAGCCAATTAGGCATGAAAAGTCAAAATGTGAAACTGACTTCAAATTCAAAATGTATACATATATTCAGGTTCCCCACAGGTTGGGGAACCCAAAAAACAATGTCTTTTCCAGATCCAACCTCTCTCTGAAAAGTTACCCCTTGGCTTAGATTGCATTTGTTGGGAAATTGCCAATTAAGCATGAAAAGTGAAAATGTGAAACTGACCTGAATTTCGCAATGCATACATATATTAAGGTTCCCCACAGGTTGGGGAACCCGAAAAACCATGTTTTTTCCGGATCCATCCTCTCCCTGAAAAGTTAGGCCTCGGCGTAGATTTCATTTGTTGGAAAATAGCCAATTAGGCATGAAAAGTGAAAATGTGAAACTGACCTCAAATTCGAAATGTATACATATATTCTGGTTCCCCACAGGATGGGGAACTCGAAAAACCATGTTTTTTCCGGATCCGATCTCTCCCCCATAAGTTAGGCCTCGGCCTAGATTCCATTTGCTGCAAAATAGCCAATTAGGCATGAAAGGTGAAAATGTGAAACTGACCTCAAATTCGAAATGTATACATATATTCAGGTTCCCCACAGGTTGGGGAACCCAAAAAACAATGTCTTGTCCAGATCCAACCTCTCTCTGGAGAAGTTACCCCTTGGCTTAGATTGCATATGTTGGGAAATTGCCAATTAAGCATGAAAAGTGAAAATGTGAAACTGACCTGAATTTCGCAATGTATACATATATTCAGGTTCCCCACAGGATGGGGAACTCGAAAAACCATGTTTTTTCCAGATCCGATCTCTCGCTGAAAAGTTACCCCTTGGCTTAGATTGCATTTGTTGGAAAATTGCCAATTAAGCATGAAAAGAAAATGTGAAACTGACCTGAATTCCGCAATGTATACATATATTCAGGTTCCCCACAGGTTGGGGAAACCGAAAAAACATGTTTTTTCCGGATAAGACCTCTCCCTCATAAGTTAGGCCTCGGCCTAGATTCCATTTGCTGCAAAATAGCCAATTAGGGATGAAAAGTGAAAATGTGAAACTGACCTCAAATTCGAAATGTATACATAGATTCAGCTTCCCCACAAGTTGGGGAACCCGAAAAAACATGTCTTTACCGGATCCAACCTCTCCCTGAAAAGTTACGCCTCGGCTTAGATTGCATTTGTTGGGAAATAGTGAATAAAGCATGAAAAGTGAAAATGTGAAACTGACCTCAAATTCTACTGACCTCAAATTCGAAAAGTATACATATATTCAGGTTCCTCACAGGTTGGGGAAACTGAAAAAACATGTCTTTACCGGATGCAACCTCTCCCTCATAAGTTAGGCCTCGGCCTAGATTCTATTTGCTGCAAAATAGCCAATTAGGCATGAAAAGTCAAAATGTGAAACTGACTTCAAATTCAAAATGTATACATATATTCAAGTTCCTCACAGGTTGGAGAACCCAAAAAAAAATGTCTTTTCCAGATCCAACCTCTCTCTGAAAAGTTACCCCTTGGCTTAGATTGCATTTGTTGGGAAATTGCCAATTAAGCATGAAAAGTGAAAATGTGAAACTGACCTGAATTTCGCAATGCATACGTATATTCAGGTTCCCCACAGGTTAGGGAACCCGAAAAACCATGTTTTTTCTGGATCCGACCTCTCCCTCATAAGTTAGGCCTCGGCTTAGATTCCATTTGCTGCAAAATAGCCAATTAGGCATGAAAAGTCTAAATGTGAAACTGACTTCAAATTCAAAATGTATACATATATTCAGGTTCCCCATAGGTTGGGGAACCCAAAAAACAATGTCTTTTCCAGATCCAACCTCTCTCTGAAAAGTTACCCCTTGGCTTAGATTGCATTTGTTGGGAAATTGCCAATTAAGCATGAAAAGTGAAAATATGAAACTGACCTGAATTTCGCAATGTATACATATATTCAGGTTCCCCACAGGTTGGGGAACTCAAAAAACAATGTCTTTTCCAGATCCAACCTCTCCCTGAAAAGTTAGGCCTCGACTTAATTGCATTAGTTGGAAAATTGCTAATTAAGCATGAAAAGTGAAAATGTGAAACTGACCTGAATTTCGCAATGTATACATATATTCAGGTTCCCCACAGGTTGGGGAACCCGAAAAACCATGTTTTTTCCGGATCAGACCTTTCCCTCATAGGTTAGGCCTCGGCCTAGATTCCATTTGCTGCAAAATAGCCAATTAGGCATGAAAAGTGAAAATGTGAAACTGACCTCAAATTCGAAATGTATACATAGATTCAGCTTCCCCACAAGTTGGGGAACCCGAAAAAACATGTCTTTACCGGATCCAACCTCTCCCTGAAAAGTTACGCCTCGGCTTAGATTGCATTTGTTGGGAAATAGTGAATAAAGCATGAAAAGTGAAAATGTGAAACTGACCTCAAATTCTACTGACCTCAAATTCGAAAAGTATACATATATTCAGGTTCCTCACAGGTTGGGGAAACTGAAAAAACATGTCTTTACCGGATGCAACCTCTCCCTCATAAGTTAGGCCTCGGCCTAGATTCTATTTGCTGCAAAATAGCCAATTAGGCATGAAAAGTCAAAATGTGAAACTGACTTCAAATTCAAAATGTATACATATATTCAGGTTCCTCACAGGTTGGGGAACCCAAAAAAAAATGTCTTTTCCAGATCCAACCTCTCTCTGAAAAGTTACCCCTTGGCTTAGATTGCATTTGTTGGGAAATTGCCAATTAAGCATGAAAAGTGAAAATGTGAAACTGACCTGAATTTCGCAATGCATACATATATTCAGGTTCCCCACAGGTTAGGGAACCCGAAAAACCATGTTTTTTCTGGATCCGACCTCTCCCTCATAAGTTAGGCCTCGGCCTAGATTCCATTTGCTGCAAAATAGCCAATTAGGCATGAAAGGTGAAAATGTGAAACTGACCTCAAATTCGAAATGTATACATATATTCAGGTTCCCCACAGGTTGGGGAACCCAAAAAACAATGTCTTTTCCATATCCAACCTCTCCCTGAAAAGTTAGGCCTCAGCTTAATTGCATTAGTTGGAAAATTGCCAATTAAGCATGAAAAGTGAAAATGTGAAACTGACCTGAATTTCGCAATGTATACATATATTCAGGTTCCCCACAGGTTGGGGAACCCGAAAAACCATGTTTTTTCCGGATCAGACCTTTCCCTCATAAGTTAGGCCTCGGCCTAGATTGCTGCAAAATAGCCAATTAGGCATGAAAAGTCAAAATGTGAAACTGACTTCAAATTCAAAATGTATACATATATTCAGGTTCCCCACAGGTTGGGGAACCCAAAAAACAATGTCTTTTCCAGATCCAACCTCTCTCTGAAAAGTTACCCCTTGGCTTAGATTGCATTTGTTGGGAAATTGCCAATTAAGCATGAAAAGTGAAAATGTGAAACTGACCTGAATTTCGCAATGCATACATATATTAAGGTTCCCCACAGGTTGGGGAACCCGAAAAACCATGTTTTTTCCAGATCCGATCTCTCGCTGAAAAGTTACCCCTTGGCTTAGATTGCATTTGTTGGAAAATTGCCAATTAAGCATGAAAAGAAAATGTGAAACTGACCTGAATTCCGCAATGTATACATATATTCAGGTTCCCCACAGGTTGGGGAAACCGAAAAAACATGTTTTTTCCGGATCAGACCTCTCCCTCATAAGTTAGGCCTCGGCCTAGATTCCATTTGCTGCAAAATAGCCAATTAGGGATGAAAAGTGAAAATGTGAAACTGACCTCAAATTCGAAATGTATACATAGATTCAGCTTCCCCACAAGTTGGGGAACCCGAAAAACATGTCTTTACCGGATCCAACCTCTCCCTGAAAAGTTACGCCTCGGCTTAGATTGCATTTGTTGGGAAATAGTGAATAAAGCATGAAAAGTGAAAATGTGAAACTGACCTCAAATTCTACTGACCTCAAATTCGAAAAGTATACATATATTCAGGTTCCTCACACGTTGGGGAACCCAAAAAACAATGTCTTTTCCAGATCCAACCTCTCTCTGAAAAGTTACCCCTTGGCTTAGATTGCATTTATTGGGAAATTGCCAATTAAGCATGAAAAGTGAAAATGTGAAACTGACTTCAAATTCAAAATGTATACATATATTCAGGTTCCCCACAGGTTAGGGAACCCGAAAAACCATGTTTTTTCTGGAACCGACCTCTCCCTCATAAGTTAGGCCTCGGCCTAGATTCCATTTGCTGCAAAATAGCCAATTAGGCATGAAATGTGAAAATGTGAAACTGACCTCAAATTCGAAATGTATACATATATTCAGGTTCCCAACAGGTTGGGGAACCCAAAAAACAATGTCTTTTCCAGATCCAACCTCTCCCTGAAAAGTTAGGCCTCGGCTTAATTGCATTAGTTGGAAAATTGCCAATTAAGCATGAAAAGTGAAAATTTGAAACTGACCTGAATTTCGCAATGTATACATATATTCAGGTTCCCCACAGGTTGGGGAACCCGAAAAACCATGTTTTTTCCGGATCAGACCTTTCCCTCATAAGTTAGGCCTCGGCCTAGATTCCATTTGCTGCAAAATAGCCAATTAGGCATGAAAAGTGAAAATGTGAAACTGACCTCAAATTCGAAATGTATACATAGATTCAGCTTCCCCACAAGTTGGGGAACCCGAAAAAACATGTCTTTACCGGATCCAACCTCTCCCTGAAAAGTTACGCCTCGGCTTAGATTGCATTTGTTGGGAAATAGTGAATAAAGCATGAAAAGTCAAAATGTGAAACTGACCTCAAATTCTACTGACCTCAAATTCGAAAAGTATACATATATTCAGGTTCCTCACAGGTTGGGGAAACTGAAAAAACATGTCTTTACCGGATGCAACCTCTCCATCATAAGTTAGGCCTCGGCCTAGATTCCATTTGCTGCAAAATAGCCAATTAGGCATGAAAAGTCAAAATGTGAAACTGACTTCAAATTCAAAATGTATACATATATTCAGGTTCCCCACAGGTTGTGGAACCCAAAAAACAATGTCTTTTCCAGATCCAACCTCTCTCTGAAAAGTTACCCCTTGGCTTAGATTGCATTTGTTGGGAAATTGCCAATTAAGCATGAAAAGTGAAAATGTGAAACTGACCTGAATTTCGCAATGTATACATATATTCAGGTTCCCCACAGGTTAGGGAACCCGAAAAACCATGTTTTTTCTGGATCCGACCTCTCCCTCATAAATTAGGCCTTGGCCTAGATTCCATTTGCTGCAAAATAGCCAATTAGGCATGAAAGGTGAAAATGTGAAACGGACCTCAAATTCGAAATGTATACATAGATTCAGCTTCCCCACAAGTTGGGGAACCCGAAAAAACATGTCTTTACCGGATCCAACCTCTCCCTGAAAAGTTACGCCTCGGCTTAGATTGCATTTGTTGGGAAATAGTGAATAAAGCATGAAAAGTGAAAATGTGAAACTGACCTCAAATTCTACTGACCTCAAATTCGAAAAGTATACATATATTCAGGTTCCTCACAGGTTGGGGAAACTGAAAAAACATGTCTTTACCGGATGCAACCTCTCCCTCATAAGTTAGGCCTCGGCCTAGATTCTGTTTGCTGCAAAATAGCCAATTAGGCATGAAAAGTCAAAATGTGAAACTGACTTCAAATTCAAAATGTATACATATATTCAGGTTCCTCACAGGTTGGGGAACCCAAAAAAAATGTCTTTTCCAGATCCAACCTCTCTCTGAAAAGTTACCCCTTGGCTTAGATTGCATTTGTTGGGAAATTGCCAATTAAGCATGAAAAGTGAAAATGTGAAACTGACCTGAATTTCGCAATGCATACATATATTCAGGTTCCCCACAGGTTAGGGAACCCGAAAAACCATGTTTTTTCCGGATCAGACCTTTCCCTCATAAGTTAGGCCTCGGCCTAGATTCCATTTGCTGCAAAATAGCCAATTAGGCATGAAAAGTGAAAATGTGAAACTGACCTCAAATTCGAAATGTATACATAGATTCAGCTTCCCCACAAGTTAGGGAACCCGAAAAAACATGTCTTTACCGGATCCAACCTCTCCCTGAAAAGTTACGCCTCGGCTTAGATTGCATTTGTTGGGAAATAGTGAATAAAGCATGAAAAGTGAAAATGTGAAACTGACCTCAAATTCTACTGACCTCAAATTCGAAAAGTATACATATATTCAGGTTCCTCACAGGTTGGGGAAACTGAAAAAACATGTCTTTACCGGATGCAACCTCTCCCTCATAAGTTAGGCCTCGGCCTAGATTCTATTTGCTGCAAAATAGCCAATTAGGCATGAAAAGTCAAAATGTGAAACTGACTTCAAATTCAAAATGTATACATATATTCAGGTTCCTCACAGGTTGGGGAACCCAAAAAAAAAAGTCTTTTCCAGATCCAACCTCTCTCTGAAAAGTTACCCCTTGGCTTAGATTGCATTTGTTGGGAAATAGTGAATAAAGCATGAAAAGTCAAAATGTGAAACTGACCTCAAATTCTACTGACCTCAAATTCGAAAAGTATACATATATTCAGGTTCCTCACAGGTTGGGGAAACTGAAAAAACATGTCTTTACCGGATGCAACCTCTCCCTCATAAGTTAGGCCTCGGCCTAGATTCTATTTGCTGCAAAATAGCCAATTAGGCATGAAAAGTCAAAATGTGAAACTGACTTCAAATTCAAAATGTATACATATATTCAGGTTCCCCACAGGTTGGGGAACCCAAAAAACAATGTCTTTTCCATATCCAACCTCTCCCTGAAAAGTTAGGCCTCGGCTTAATTGCATTAGTTGGAAAATTACCAATTAAGCATGAAAAGTGAAAATGTGAAAATGACCTGAATTTCGCAATGTATACATATATTCAGGTTCCCCACAGGTTGGGGAACCCGAAAAACCATGTTTTTTCCGGATCAGACCTTTCCCTCATAAGTTAGGCCTCGGCCTAGATTCCCTTTGCTGCAATTAGGCATGAAAGGTGAAAATGTGAAACTGACTTCAAATTCGAAATGTATACATAGATTCAGGTTCCCCACAGGTTGGGGAACCCAAAAAACAATGTCTTGTCCAGATCCAACCTCTCTCTGAAAAGTTACCCCTTGGCTTAGATTGCATTTGTTGGGAAATTGCCAATTAAGCATGAAAAGTGAAAATGTGAAACTGACCTGAATTTCGCAATGTATACATATATTCAGGTTCCCCACAGGTTAGGGAACCCGAAAAACCATGTTTTTTCTGGATCCGACCTCTCCCTCATAAATTAGGCCTCGGCCTAGATTCAATTTGCTGCAAAATAGCCAATTAGGCATGAAAAGTGAAAATGTGAAACTGACCTGAATTTCGCAATGTATACATATATTCAGGTTCCCCACAGGTTGGGGAACTCAAAAAACAATGTCTTTTCCAGATCCAACCTCTCCCTGAAAAGTTAGGCCTCGGCTTAATTGCATTAGTTGGGAAATAGTGAATAAAGCATGAAAAGTGAAAATGTGAAACTGACCTAAATTCTACTGACCTCAAATTCGAAAAGTATACATATATTCAGGTTCCTCACAGGTTGGGGAAACTGAAAAAACATGTCTTTACCGAATGCAACCTCTCCCTCATAAGTTAGGCCTAAGCCTAGATTCCATTTGCTGCAAAATAGCCAATTAGGCATGAAAAGTCAAAATGTGAAACTGACTTCAAATTCTAAATGTATACATATATTCAGGTTCCCCACAGGTTGGGGAACCCAAAAAACAAGGTCTTTTCCAGATCCAACCTCTCTCTGAAAAGTTACCCCTTGGCTTAGATTGCATTTGTTGGGAAATTGCCAATTAAGCATGAAAAGTGAAAATGTGAAACTGACCTGAATTTCGCAATGCATACATATATTCAGGTTCCCCACAGGTTAGGGAACCCGAAAAACCATGTTTTTTCTGGATCCGACCTCTCCCTCATAAGTTAGGCCTCGGCCTAGATTCCATTTGCTGCAAAATAGCCAAGTTAGGCATGAAAGGTGAAAATGTGAAACTGACCTCAAATTCGAAATGTATACATATATTCAGGTTCCCCACAGGTTGGGGAACCCAAAAAACAATGTCTTTTCCAGATCCAACCTCTCCCTGAAAAGTTAGGCCTCGGCTGAATTGCATTAGTTGGAAAATTGCCAGTTAAGCATGAAAAGTGAAAATGTGAAACTGACGTGAATTTCGCAATGTATACATATATTCAGGTTCCCCACAGGATGGGGAACTCGAAAAACCATGTTTTTTCCGGATCCGATCTCTCCCTGAAAAGTTACCCCTTGGCTTAGATTGCATTTGTTGGAAAATTGCCAATTAAGCATGAAAAGTGAAAATGTGAAACTGACCTGAATTTCGCAATGTATACATATATTCAGGTTCCCCACAGGTTGGGGAACCCGAAAAACCATGTTTTTTCCGGATCAGACCTCTCCCTCATAAATTAGGCCTCGGCCTAGATTCAATTTGCTGCAAAATAGCCAATTAGGCATGAAAAGTGAAAATGTGAAACTGACCTGAATTTCGCAATGTATACATATATTCAGGTTCCCCACAGGTTGGGGAACTCAAAAAACAATGTCTTTTCCAGATCCAACCTCTCCCTGAAAAGTTAGGCCTCGGCTTAATTGCATTAGTTGGGAAATAGTGAATAAAGCATGAAAAGTGAAAATGTGAAACTGACCTAAATTCTACTGACCTCAAATTCGAAAAGTATACATATATTCAGGTTCCTCACAGGTTGGGGAAACTGAAAAAACATGTCTTTACCGAATGCAACCTCTCCCTCATAAGTTAGGCCTAAGCCTAGATTCCATTTGCTGCAAAATAGCCAATTAGGCATGAAAAGTCAAAATGTGAAACTGACTTCAAATTCTAAATGTATACATATATTCAGGTTCCCCACAGGTTGGGGAACCCAAAAAACAAGGTCTTTTCCAGATCCAACCTCTCTCTGAAAAGTTACCCCTTGGCTTAGATTGCATTTGTTGGGAAATTGCCAATTAAGCATGAAAAGTGAAAATGTGAAACTGACCTGAATTTCGCAATGCATACATATATTCAGGTTCCCCACAGGTTAGGGAACCCGAAAAACCATGTTTTTTCTGGATCCGACCTCTCCCTCATAAGTTAGGCCTCGGCCTAGATTCCATTTGCTGCAAAATAGCCAAGTTAGGCATGAAAGGTGAAAATGTGAAACTGACCTCAAATTCGAAATGTATACATATATTCAGGTTCCCCACAGGTTGGGGAACCCAAAAAACAATGTCTTTTCCAGATCCAACCTCTCCCTGAAAAGTTAGGCCTCGGCTGAATTGCATTAGTTGGAAAATTGCCAGTTAAGCATGAAAAGTGAAAATGTGAAACTGACGTGAATTTCGCAATGTATACATATATTCAGGTTCCCCACAGGATGGGGAACTCGAAAAACCATGTTTTTTCCGGATCCGATCTCTCCCTGAAAAGTTACCCCTTGGCTTAGATTGCATTTGTTGGAAAATTGCCAATTAAGCATGAAAAGTGAAAATGTGAAACTGACCTGAATTTCGCAATGTATACATATATTCAGGTTCCCCACAGGTTGGGGAACCCGAAAAACCATGTTTTTTCCGGATCAGACCTTTCCCTCATAAGTTAGGCCTCGGCCTAGATTCCATTTGCTGCAAAATAGCCAATTAGCCATGAAAAGTGAAAATGTGAAACTGACCTCAAATTCGAAATGTATACATAGATTCAGCTTCCCCACAAGTTGGGGAACCCGAAAAAACATGTCTTTACCGGATCCAACCTCTCCCTGAAAAGTTACGCCTCGGCTTAGATTGCATTTGTTGGGAAATAGTGAATAAAGCATGAAAAGTGAAAATGTGAAACTGACCTCAAATTCTACTGACCTCAAATTCGAAAAGTATACATATATTCAGGTTCGTCACAGGTTGGGGAAACTGAAAAAACATGTCTTTACCGAATGCAACCTCTCCCTCATAAGTTAGGCCTCGGCCTAGATTCCATTTGCTGCAAAATAGCCAATTAGGCATGAAAAGTCAAAATGTGAAACTGACTTCAAATTCAAAATGTATACATATATTCAGGTTCCCCACAGGTTGGGGAACCCAAAAAACAAGGTCTTTTCCAGATCCAACCTCTCTCTGAAAAGTTACCCCTTGGCTTAGATTGCATTTGTTGGGAAATTGCCAATTAAGCATGAAAAGTGAAAATGTGAAACTGACCTGAATTTCGCAATGCATACATATATTCAGGTTCCCCACAGGTTAGGGAACCCGAAAAACCATGTTTTTTCTGGATCCGACCTCTCCCTCATAAGTTAGGCCTCGGCCTAGATTCCATTTGCTGCAAAATAGCCAAGTTAGGCATGAAAGGTGAAAATGTGAAACTGACCTCAAATTCGAAATGTATACATATATTCAGGTTCCCCACAGGTTGGGGAACCCAAAAAACAATGTCTTTTCCAGATCCAACCTCTCCCTGAAAAGTTAGGCCTCGGCTTAATTGCATTAGTTGGAAAATTGCCAGTTAAGCATGAAAAGTGAAAATGTGAAACTGACGTGAATTTCGCAATGTATACATATATTCAGGTTCCCCACAGGATGGGGAACTCGAAAAACCATGTTTTTTCCGGATCCGATCTCTCCCTGAAAAGTTACCCCTTGGCTTAGATTGCATTTGTTGGAAAATTGCCAATTAAGCATGAAAAGTGAAAATGTGAAACTGACCTGAATTTCGCAATGTATACATATATTCAGGTTCCCCACAGGTTGGGGAACCCGAAAAACCATGTTTTTTCCGGATCAGACCTTTCCCTCATAAGTTAGGCCTTGGCCTAGATTCCATTTGCTGCAAAATAGCCAATTAGCCATGAAAAGTGAAAATGTGAAACTGACCTCAAATTCGAAATGTATACATAGATTCAGCTTCCCCACAAGTTGGGGAACCCGAAAAAACATGTCTTTACCGGATCCAACCTCTCCCTGAAAAGTTACGCCTCGGCTTAGATTGCATTTGTTGGGAAATAGTGAATAAAGCATGAAAAGTGAAAATGTGAAACTGACCTAAATTCTACTGACCTCAAATTCGAAAAGTATACATATATTCAGGTTCCTCACAGGTTGGGGAAACCGAAAAAACATGTTTTTTCCGGATAAGACCTCTCCCTCATAAGTTAGGCCTCGGCCTAGATTCCATTTGCTGCAAAATAGCCAATTAGGGATGAAAAGTGAAAATGTGAAACTGACCTCAAATTCGAAATGTATACATAGATTCAGCTTCCCCACAAGTTGGGGAACCCGAAAAAACATGTCTTTACCGGATCCAACCTCTCCCTGAAAAGTTACGCCTCGGCTTAGATTGCATTTGTTGGGAAATAGTGAATAAAGCATGAAAAGTCAAAATGTGAAACTGACCTCAAATTCTACTGACCTCAAATTCGAAAAGTATACATATATTCAGGTTCCTCACAGGTTGGGGAAACTGAAAAAACATGTCTTTACCGGATGCAACCTCTCCATCATAAGTTAGGCCTCGGCCTAGATTCCATTTGCTGCAAAATAGCCAATTAGGCATGAAAGGTGAAAATGTGAAACTGACTTCAAATTCGAAATGTATACATAGATTCAGGTTCCCCACAGGTTGGGGAACCCAAAAAACAATGTCTTGTCCAGATCCAACCTCTCTCTGAAAAGTTACCCCTTGGCTTAGATTGCATTTGTTGGGAAATTGCCAATTAAGCATGAAAAGTGAAAATGTGAAACTGACCTGAATTTCGCAATGTATACATATATTCAGGTTCCCCACAGGTTAGGGAACCCGAAAAACCATGTTTTTTCTGAATCCGACCTCTCCCTCATAAATTAGGCCTCGGCCTAGATTCAATTTGCCCCAAAATAGCCAATTAGGCATGAAAGGTGAAAATGTGAAACGGACCTCAAATTCGAAATGTATACATAGATTCAGCTTCCCCACAAGTTGGGGAACCCGAAAAAACATGTGTTTACCGGATCCAACCTCTCCCTGAAAAGTTACGCCTCAGCTTAGATTGCATTTGTTGGGAAATTGCCAATTAAGCATGAAAAGTGAAAATGTGAAACTGACCAGAATTTCGCAATGTATACATATATTCAGGTTCCCCACAGGTTGGGGAACTCAAGAAACAATGTCTTTTCCAGATCCAACCTCTCCCTGAAAAGTTAGGCCTCGGCTTAATTGCATTAGTTGGAAAATTGCCAATTAAGCATGAAAAGTGAAAATGTGAAACTGACCTGAATTTCGCAATGTATACATATATTCAGGTTCCCCACAGGTTGGGGAACCCGAAAAACCATGTTTTTTCCGGATCAGACCTTTCCCTCATAAGTTAGGCCTCGGCCTAGATTCCATTTGCTACAAAATAGCCAATTAGGCATGAAAAGTGAAAATGTGAAACTGACCTCAAATTCGAAATGTATACATAGATTCAGCTTCCCCACAAGTTGGGGAACCCGAAAAAACATGTCTTTACCGGATCCAACCTCTCCCTGAAAAGTTACTCCTCGGCTTAGATTGCATTTGTTGGGAAATAGTGAATAAAGCATGAAAAGTGAAAATGTGAAACTGACCTCAAATTCTACTGACCTCAAATTCGAAAAGTATACATATATTCAGGTTCCTCACAGGTTGGGGAAACTGAAAAAACATGTCTTTACCGGATGCAACCTCTCCCTCATAAGTTAGGCCTCGGCCTAGATTCTATTTGCTGCAAAATAGCCAATTAGGCATGAAAAGTCAAAATGTGAAACTGACTTCAAATTCAAAATGTATACATATATTCAGGTTCCCCACAGGTTGGGGAACCCAAAAAACAATGTCTTTTCCATATCCAACCTCTCCCTGAAAAGTTAGGCCTCGGCTTAATTGCATTAGTTGGAAAATTACCAATTAAGCATGAAAAGTGAAAATGTGAAAATGACCTGAATTTCGCAATGTATACATATATTCAGGTTCCCCACAGGTTGGGGAACCCGAAAAACCATGTTTTTTCCGGATCAGACCTTTCCCTCATAAGTTAGGCCTCGGCCTAGATTCCCTTTGCTGCAATTAGGCATGAAAGGTGAAAATGTGAAACTGACTTCAAATTCGAAATGTATACATAGATTCAGGTTCCCCACAGGTTGGGGAACCCAAAAAACAATGTCTTGTCCAGATCCAACCTCTCTCTGAAAAGTTACCCCTTGGCTTAGATTGCATTTGTTGGGAAATTGCCAATTAAGCATGAAAAGTGAAAATGTGAAACTGACCTGAATTTCGCAATGTATACATATATTCAGGTTCCCCACAGGTTAGGGAACCCGAAAAACCATGTTTTTTCTGGATCCGACCTCTCCCTCATAAATTAGGCCTCGGCCTAGATTCAATTTGCTGCAAAATAGCCAATTAGGCATGAAAAGTGAAAATGTGAAACTGACCTGAATTTCGCAATGTATACATATATTCAGGTTCCCCACAGGTTGGGGAACTCAAAAAACAATGTCTTTTCCAGATCCAACCTCTCCCTGAAAAGTTAGGCCTCGGCTTAATTGCATTAGTTGGGAAATAGTGAATAAAGCATGAAAAGTGAAAATGTGAAACTGACCTAAATTCTACTGACCTCAAATTCGAAAAGTATACATATATTCAGGTTCCTCACAGGTTGGGGAAACTGAAAAAACATGTCTTTACCGAATGCAACCTCTCCCTCATAAGTTAGGCCTAAGCCTAGATTCCATTTGCTGCAAAATAGCCAATTAGGCATGAAAAGTCAAAATGTGAAACTGACTTCAAATTCTAAATGTATACATATATTCAGGTTCCCCACAGGTTGGGGAACCCAAAAAACAAGGTCTTTTCCAGATCCAACCTCTCTCTGAAAAGTTACCCCTTGGCTTAGATTGCATTTGTTGGGAAATTGCCAATTAAGCATGAAAAGTGAAAATGTGAAACTGACCTGAATTTCGCAATGCATACATATATTCAGGTTCCCCACAGGTTAGGGAACCCGAAAAACCATGTTTTTTCTGGATCCGACCTCTCCCTCATAAGTTAGGCCTCGGCCTAGATTCCATTTGCTGCAAAATAGCCAAGTTAGGCATGAAAGGTGAAAATGTGAAACTGACCTCAAATTCGAAATGTATACATATATTCAGGTTCCCCACAGGTTGGGGAACCCAAAAAACAATGTCTTTTCCAGATCCAACCTCTCCCTGAAAAGTTAGGCCTCGGCTGAATTGCATTAGTTGGAAAATTGCCAGTTAAGCATGAAAAGTGAAAATGTGAAACTGACGTGAATTTCGCAATGTATACATATATTCAGGTTCCCCACAGGATGGGGAACTCGAAAAACCATGTTTTTTCCGGATCCGATCTCTCCCTGAAAAGTTACCCCTTGGCTTAGATTGCATTTGTTGGAAAATTGCCAATTAAGCATGAAAAGTGAAAATGTGAAACTGACCTGAATTTCGCAATGTATACATATATTCAGGTTCCCCACAGGTTGGGGAACCCGAAAAACCATGTTTTTTCCGGATCAGACCTCTCCCTCATAAATTAGGCCTCGGCCTAGATTCAATTTGCTGCAAAATAGCCAATTAGGCATGAAAAGTGAAAATGTGAAACTGACCTGAATTTCGCAATGTATACATATATTCAGGTTCCCCACAGGTTGGGGAACTCAAAAAACAATGTCTTTTCCAGATCCAACCTCTCCCTGAAAAGTTAGGCCTCGGCTTAATTGCATTAGTTGGGAAATAGTGAATAAAGCATGAAAAGTGAAAATGTGAAACTGACCTAAATTCTACTGACCTCAAATTCGAAAAGTATACATATATTCAGGTTCCTCACAGGTTGGGGAAACTGAAAAAACATGTCTTTACCGAATGCAACCTCTCCCTCATAAGTTAGGCCTAAGCCTAGATTCCATTTGCTGCAAAATAGCCAATTAGGCATGAAAAGTCAAAATGTGAAACTGACTTCAAATTCTAAATGTATACATATATTCAGGTTCCCCACAGGTTGGGGAACCCAAAAAACAAGGTCTTTTCCAGATCCAACCTCTCTCTGAAAAGTTACCCCTTGGCTTAGATTGCATTTGTTGGGAAATTGCCAATTAAGCATGAAAAGTGAAAATGTGAAACTGACCTGAATTTCGCAATGCATACATATATTCAGGTTCCCCACAGGTTAGGGAACCCGAAAAACCATGTTTTTTCTGGATCCGACCTCTCCCTCATAAGTTAGGCCTCGGCCTAGATTCCATTTGCTGCAAAATAGCCAAGTTAGGCATGAAAGGTGAAAATGTGAAACTGACCTCAAATTCGAAATGTATACATATATTCAGGTTCCCCACAGGTTGGGGAACCCAAAAAACAATGTCTTTTCCAGATCCAACCTCTCCCTGAAAAGTTAGGCCTCGGCTGAATTGCATTAGTTGGAAAATTGCCAGTTAAGCATGAAAAGTGAAAATGTGAAACTGACGTGAATTTCGCAATGTATACATATATTCAGGTTCCCCACAGGATGGGGAACTCGAAAAACCATGTTTTTTCCGGATCCGATCTCTCCCTGAAAAGTTACCCCTTGGCTTAGATTGCATTTGTTGGAAAATTGCCAATTAAGCATGAAAAGTGAAAATGTGAAACTGACCTGAATTTCGCAATGTATACATATATTCAGGTTCCCCACAGGTTGGGGAACCCGAAAAACCATGTTTTTTCCGGATCAGACCTTTCCCTCATAAGTTAGGCCTCGGCCTAGATTCCATTTGCTGCAAAATAGCCAATTAGCCATGAAAAGTGAAAATGTGAAACTGACCTCAAATTCGAAATGTATACATAGATTCAGCTTCCCCACAAGTTGGGGAACCCGAAAAAACATGTCTTTACCGGATCCAACCTCTCCCTGAAAAGTTACGCCTCGGCTTAGATTGCATTTGTTGGGAAATAGTGAATAAAGCATGAAAAGTGAAAATGTGAAACTGACCTCAAATTCTACTGACCTCAAATTCGAAAAGTATACATATATTCAGGTTCGTCACAGGTTGGGGAAACTGAAAAAACATGTCTTTACCGAATGCAACCTCTCCCTCATAAGTTAGGCCTCGGCCTAGATTCCATTTGCTGCAAAATAGCCAATTAGGCATGAAAAGTCAAAATGTGAAACTGACTTCAAATTCAAAATGTATACATATATTCAGGTTCCCCACAGGTTGGGGAACCCAAAAAACAAGGTCTTTTCCAGATCCAACCTCTCTCTGAAAAGTTACCCCTTGGCTTAGATTGCATTTGTTGGGAAATTGCCAATTAAGCATGAAAAGTGAAAATGTGAAACTGACCTGAATTTCGCAATGCATACATATATTCAGGTTCCCCACAGGTTAGGGAACCCGAAAAACCATGTTTTTTCTGGATCCGACCTCTCCCTCATAAGTTAGGCCTCGGCCTAGATTCCATTTGCTGCAAAATAGCCAAGTTAGGCATGAAAGGTGAAAATGTGAAACTGACCTCAAATTCGAAATGTATACATATATTCAGGTTCCCCACAGGTTGGGGAACCCAAAAAACAATGTCTTTTCCAGATCCAACCTCTCCCTGAAAAGTTAGGCCTCGGCTTAATTGCATTAGTTGGAAAATTGCCAGTTAAGCATGAAAAGTGAAAATGTGAAACTGACGTGAATTTCGCAATGTATACATATATTCAGGTTCCCCACAGGATGGGGAACTCGAAAAACCATGTTTTTTCCGGATCCGATCTCTCCCTGAAAAGTTACCCCTTGGCTTAGATTGCATTTGTTGGAAAATTGCCAATTAAGCATGAAAAGTGAAAATGTGAAACTGACCTGAATTTCGCAATGTATACATATATTCAGGTTCCCCACAGGTTGGGGAACCCGAAAAACCATGTTTTTTCCGGATCAGACCTTTCCCTCATAAGTTAGGCCTTGGCCTAGATTCCATTTGCTGCAAAATAGCCAATTAGCCATGAAAAGTGAAAATGTGAAACTGACCTCAAATTCGAAATGTATACATAGATTCAGCTTCCCCACAAGTTGGGGAACCCGAAAAAACATGTCTTTACCGGATCCAACCTCTCCCTGAAAAGTTACGCCTCGGCTTAGATTGCATTTGTTGGGAAATAGTGAATAAAGCATGAAAAGTGAAAATGTGAAACTGACCTAAATTCTACTGACCTCAAATTCGAAAAGTATACATATATTCAGGTTCCTCACAGGTTGGGGAAACCGAAAAAACATGTTTTTTCCGGATAAGACCTCTCCCTCATAAGTTAGGCCTCGGCCTAGATTCCATTTGCTGCAAAATAGCCAATTAGGGATGAAAAGTGAAAATGTGAAACTGACCTCAAATTCGAAATGTATACATAGATTCAGCTTCCCCACAAGTTGGGGAACCCGAAAAAACATGTCTTTACCGGATCCAACCTCTCCCTGAAAAGTTACGCCTCGGCTTAGATTGCATTTGTTGGGAAATAGTGAATAAAGCATGAAAAGTCAAAATGTGAAACTGACCTCAAATTCTACTGACCTCAAATTCGAAAAGTATACATATATTCAGGTTCCTCACAGGTTGGGGAAACTGAAAAAACATGTCTTTACCGGATGCAACCTCTCCATCATAAGTTAGGCCTCGGCCTAGATTCCATTTGCTGCAAAATAGCCAATTAGGCATGAAAGGTGAAAATGTGAAACTGACTTCAAATTCGAAATGTATACATAGATTCAGGTTCCCCACAGGTTGGGGAACCCAAAAAACAATGTCTTGTCCAGATCCAACCTCTCTCTGAAAAGTTACCCCTTGGCTTAGATTGCATTTGTTGGGAAATTGCCAATTAAGCATGAAAAGTGAAAATGTGAAACTGACCTGAATTTCGCAATGTATACATATATTCAGGTTCCCCACAGGTTAGGGAACCCGAAAAACCATGTTTTTTCTGAATCCGACCTCTCCCTCATAAATTAGGCCTCGGCCTAGATTCAATTTGCCCCAAAATAGCCAATTAGGCATGAAAGGTGAAAATGTGAAACGGACCTCAAATTCGAAATGTATACATAGATTCAGCTTCCCCACAAGTTGGGGAACCCGAAAAAACATGTGTTTACCGGATCCAACCTCTCCCTGAAAAGTTACGCCTCAGCTTAGATTGCATTTGTTGGGAAATTGCCAATTAAGCATGAAAAGTGAAAATGTGAAACTGACCAGAATTTCGCAATGTATACATATATTCAGGTTCCCCACAGGTTGGGGAACTCAAGAAACAATGTCTTTTCCAGATCCAACCTCTCCCTGAAAAGTTAGGCCTCGGCTTAATTGCATTAGTTGGAAAATTGCCAATTAAGCATGAAAAGTGAAAATGTGAAACTGACCTGAATTTCGCAATGTATACATATATTCAGGTTCCCCACAGGTTGGGGAACCCGAAAAACCATGTTTTTTCCGGATCAGACCTTTCCCTCATAAGTTAGGCCTCGGCCTAGATTCCATTTGCTACAAAATAGCCAATTAGGCATGAAAAGTGAAAATGTGAAACTGACCTCAAATTCGAAATGTATACATAGATTCAGCTTCCCCACAAGTTGGGGAACCCGAAAAAACATGTCTTTACCGGATCCAACCTCTCCCTGAAAAGTTACTCCTCGGCTTAGATTGCATTTGTTGGGAAATAGTGAATAAAGCATGAAAAGTGAAAATGTGAAACTGACCTCAAATTCTACTGACCTCAAATTCGAAAAGTATACATATATTCAGGTTCCTCACAGGTTGGGGAAACTGAAAAAACATGTCTTTACCGGATGCAACCTCTCCCTCATAAGTTAGGCCTCGGCCTAGATTCTATTTGCTGCAAAATAGCCAATTAGGCATGAAAAGTCAAAATGTGAAACTGACTTCAAATTCAAAATGTATACATATATTCAGGTTCCCCACAGGTTGGGGAACCCAAAAAACAATGTCTTTTCCATATCCAACCTCTCCCTGAAAAGTTAGGCCTCGGCTTAATTGCATTAGTTGGAAAATTACCAATTAAGCATGAAAAGTGAAAATGTGAAAATGACCTGAATTTCGCAATGTATACATATATTCAGGTTCCCCACAGGTTGGGGAACCCGAAAAACCATGTTTTTTCCGGATCAGACCTTTCCCTCATAAGTTAGGCCTTGGCCTAGATTCCATTTGCTGCAAAATAGCCAATTAGCCATGAAAAGTGAAAATGTGAAACTGACCTCAAATTCGAAATGTATACATAGATTCAGCTTCCCCACAAGTTGGGGAACCCGAAAAAACATGTCTTTACCGGATCCAACCTCTCCCTGAAAAGTTACGCCTCGGCTTAGATTGCATTTGTTGGGAAATAGTGAATAAAGCATGAAAAGTGAAAATGTGAAACTGACCTAAATTCTACTGACCTCAAATTCGAAAAGTATACATATATTCAGGTTCCTCACAGGTTGGGGAAACCGAAAAAACATGTTTTTTCCGGATAAGACCTCTCCCTCATAAGTTAGGCCTCGGCCTAGATTCCATTTGCTGCAAAATAGCCAATTAGGGATGAAAAGTGAAAATGTGAAACTGACCTCAAATTCGAAATGTATACATAGATTCAGCTTCCCCACAAGTTGGGGAACCCGAAAAAACATGTCTTTACCGGATCCAACCTCTCCCTGAAAAGTTACGCCTCGGCTTAGATTGCATTTGTTGGGAAATAGTGAATAAAGCATGAAAAGTCAAAATGTGAAACTGACCTCAAATTCTACTGACCTCAAATTCGAAAAGTATACATATATTCAGGTTCCTCACAGGTTGGGGAAACTGAAAAAACATGTCTTTACCGGATGCAACCTCTCCATCATAAGTTAGGCCTCGGCCTAGATTCCATTTGCTGCAAAATAGCCAATTAGGCATGAAAGGTGAAAATGTGAAACTGACTTCAAATTCGAAATGTATACATAGATTCAGGTTCCCCACAGGTTGGGGAACCCAAAAAACAATGTCTTGTCCAGATCCAACCTCTCTCTGAAAAGTTACCCCTTGGCTTAGATTGCATTTGTTGGGAAATTGCCAATTAAGCATGAAAAGTGAAAATGTGAAACTGACCTGAATTTCGCAATGTATACATATATTCAGGTTCCCCACAGGTTAGGGAACCCGAAAAACCATGTTTTTTCTGAATCCGACCTCTCCCTCATAAATTAGGCCTCGGCCTAGATTCAATTTGCCCCAAAATAGCCAATTAGGCATGAAAGGTGAAAATGTGAAACGGACCTCAAATTCGAAATGTATACATAGATTCAGCTTCCCCACAAGTTGGGGAACCCGAAAAAACATGTGTTTACCGGATCCAACCTCTCCCTGAAAAGTTACGCCTCAGCTTAGATTGCATTTGTTGGGAAATTGCCAATTAAGCATGAAAAGTGAAAATGTGAAACTGACCAGAATTTCGCAATGTATACATATATTCAGGTTCCCCACAGGTTGGGGAACTCAAGAAACAATGTCTTTTCCAGATCCAACCTCTCCCTGAAAAGTTAGGCCTCGGCTTAATTGCATTAGTTGGAAAATTGCCAATTAAGCATGAAAAGTGAAAATGTGAAACTGACCTGAATTTCGCAATGTATACATATATTCAGGTTCCCCACAGGTTGGGGAACCCGAAAAACCATGTTTTTTCCGGATCAGACCTTTCCCTCATAAGTTAGGCCTCGGCCTAGATTCCATTTGCTACAAAATAGCCAATTAGGCATGAAAAGTGAAAATGTGAAACTGACCTCAAATTCGAAATGTATACATAGATTCAGCTTCCCCACAAGTTGGGGAACCCGAAAAAACATGTCTTTACCGGATCCAACCTCTCCCTGAAAAGTTACTCCTCGGCTTAGATTGCATTTGTTGGGAAATAGTGAATAAAGCATGAAAAGTGAAAATGTGAAACTGACCTCAAATTCTACTGACCTCAAATTCGAAAAGTATACATATATTCAGGTTCCTCACAGGTTGGGGAAACTGAAAAAACATGTCTTTACCGGATGCAACCTCTCCCTCATAAGTTAGGCCTCGGCCTAGATTCTATTTGCTGCAAAATAGCCAATTAGGCATGAAAAGTCAAAATGTGAAACTGACTTCAAATTCAAAATGTATACATATATTCAGGTTCCCCACAGGTTGGGGAACCCAAAAAACAATGTCTTTTCCATATCCAACCTCTCCCTGAAAAGTTAGGCCTCGGCTTAATTGCATTAGTTGGAAAATTACCAATTAAGCATGAAAAGTGAAAATGTGAAAATGACCTGAATTTCGCAATGTATACATATATTCAGGTTCCCCACAGGTTGGGGAAGCCGAAAAACCATGTTTTTTCCGGATCAGACCTTTCCCTCATAAGTTAGGCCTCGGCCTAGATTCCCTTTGCTGCAATTAGGCATGAAAGGTGAAAATGTGAAACTGACTTCAAATTCGAAATGTATACATAGATTCAGGTTCCCCACAGGTTGGGGAACCCAAAAAACAATGTCTTGTCCAGATCCAACCTCTCTCTGAAAAGTTACCCCTTGGCTTAGATTGCATTTGTTGGGAAATTGCCAATTAAGCATGAAAAGTGAAAATGTGAAACTGACCTGAATTTCGCAATGTATACATATATTCAGGTTCCCCACAGGTTAGGGAACCCGAAAAACCATGTTTTTTCTGGATCCGACCTCTCCCTCATAAATTAGGCCTCGGCCTAGATTCAATTTGCTGCAAAATAGCCAATTAGGCATGAAAAGTGAAAATGTGAAACTGACCTGAATTTCGCAATGTATACATATATTCAGGTTCCCCACAGGTTGGGGAAGCCGAAAAACCATGTTTTTTCCGGATCAGACCTTTCCCTCATAAGTTAGGCCTCGGCCTAGATTCCCTTTGCTGCAATTAGGCATGAAAGGTGAAAATGTGAAACTGACTTCAAATTCGAAATGTATACATAGATTCAGGTTCCTCACAGGTTGGGGAAACTGAAAAAACATGTCTTTACCGGATGCAACCTCTCCCTCATAAGTTAGGCCTCGGCCTAGATTCTATTTGCTGCAAAATAGCCAATTAGGCATGAAAAGTCAAAATGTGAAACTGACTTCAAATTCAAAATGTATACATATATTCAGGTTCCCCACAGGTTGGGGAACCCAAAAAACAATGTCTTTTCCATATCCAACCTCTCCCTGAAAAGTTAGGCCTCGGCTTAATTGCATTAGTTGGAAAATTACCAATTAAGCATGAAAAGTGAAAATGTGAAAATGACCTGAATTTCGCAATGTATACATATATTCAGGTTCCCCACAGGTTGGGGAACCCGAAAAACCATGTTTTTTCCGGATCAGACCTTTCCCTCATAAGTTAGGCCTTGGCCTAGATTCCATTTGCTGCAAAATAGCCAATTAGCCATGAAAAGTGAAAATGTGAAACTGACCTCAAATTCGAAATGTATACATAGATTCAGCTTCCCCACAAGTTGGGGAACCCGAAAAAACATGTCTTTACCGGATCCAACCTCTCCCTGAAAAGTTACGCCTCGGCTTAGATTGCATTTGTTGGGAAATAGTGAATAAAGCATGAAAAGTGAAAATGTGAAACTGACCTAAATTCTACTGACCTCAAATTCGAAAAGTATACATATATTCAGGTTCCTCACAGGTTGGGGAAACCGAAAAAACATGTTTTTTCCGGATAAGACCTCTCCCTCATAAGTTAGGCCTCGGCCTAGATTCCATTTGCTGCAAAATAGCCAATTAGGGATGAAAAGTGAAAATGTGAAACTGACCTCAAATTCGAAATGTATACATAGATTCAGCT
Organism: Bothrops alternatus; assembly: GCA_034064705.1. Lineage (NCBI taxonomy): Eukaryota > Metazoa > Chordata > Lepidosauria > Squamata > Viperidae > Bothrops > Bothrops alternatus. The sequence goes on along the minus strand of JARGCV010000103.1, from coordinate 13,044,287 downwards.
TCCCCACAAGTTGGGGAACCCGAAAAAACATGTCTTTACCGGATCCAACCTCTCCCTGAAAAGTTACGCCTCGGCTTAGATTGCATTTGTTGGGAAATAGTGAATAAAGCATGAAAAGTCAAAATGTGAAACTGACCTCAAATTCTACTGACCTCAAATTCGAAAAGTATACATATATTCAGGTTCCTCACAGGTTGGGGAAACTGAAAAAACATGTCTTTACCGGATGCAACCTCTCCATCATAAGTTAGGCCTCGGCCTAGATTCCATTTGCTGCAAAATAGCCAATTAGGCATGAAAGGTGAAAATGTGAAACTGACTTCAAATTCGAAATGTATACATAGATTCAGGTTCCCCACAGGTTGGGGAACCCAAAAAACAATGTCTTGTCCAGATCCAACCTCTCTCTGAAAAGTTACCCCTTGGCTTAGATTGCATTTGTTGGGAAATTGCCAATTAAGCATGAAAAGTGAAAATGTGAAACTGACCTGAATTTCGCAATGTATACATATATTCAGGTTCCCCACAGGTTAGGGAACCCGAAAAACCATGTTTTTTCTGAATCCGACCTCTCCCTCATAAATTAGGCCTCGGCCTAGATTCAATTTGCCCCAAAATAGCCAATTAGGCATGAAAGGTGAAAATGTGAAACGGACCTCAAATTCGAAATGTATACATAGATTCAGCTTCCCCACAAGTTGGGGAACCCGAAAAAACATGTGTTTACCGGATCCAACCTCTCCCTGAAAAGTTACGCCTCAGCTTAGATTGCATTTGTTGGGAAATTGCCAATTAAGCATGAAAAGTGAAAATGTGAAACTGACCAGAATTTCGCAATGTATACATATATTCAGGTTCCCCACAGGTTGGGGAACTCAAGAAACAATGTCTTTTCCAGATCCAACCTCTCCCTGAAAAGTTAGGCCTCGGCTTAATTGCATTAGTTGGAAAATTGCCAATTAAGCATGAAAAGTGAAAATGTGAAACTGACCTGAATTTCGCAATGTATACATATATTCAGGTTCCCCACAGGTTGGGGAACCCGAAAAACCATGTTTTTTCCGGATCAGACCTTTCCCTCATAAGTTAGGCCTCGGCCTAGATTCCATTTGCTACAAAATAGCCAATTAGGCATGAAAAGTGAAAATGTGAAACTGACCTCAAATTCGAAATGTATACATAGATTCAGCTTCCCCACAAGTTGGGGAACCCGAAAAAACATGTCTTTACCGGATCCAACCTCTCCCTGAAAAGTTACTCCTCGGCTTAGATTGCATTTGTTGGGAAATAGTGAATAAAGCATGAAAAGTGAAAATGTGAAACTGACCTCAAATTCTACTGACCTCAAATTCGAAAAGTATACATATATTCAGGTTCCTCACAGGTTGGGGAAACTGAAAAAACATGTCTTTACCGGATGCAACCTCTCCCTCATAAGTTAGGCCTCGGCCTAGATTCTATTTGCTGCAAAATAGCCAATTAGGCATGAAAAGTCAAAATGTGAAACTGACTTCAAATTCAAAATGTATACATATATTCAGGTTCCCCACAGGTTGGGGAACCCAAAAAACAATGTCTTTTCCATATCCAACCTCTCCCTGAAAAGTTAGGCCTCGGCTTAATTGCATTAGTTGGAAAATTACCAATTAAGCATGAAAAGTGAAAATGTGAAAATGACCTGAATTTCGCAATGTATACATATATTCAGGTTCCCCACAGGTTGGGGAAGCCGAAAAACCATGTTTTTTCCGGATCAGACCTTTCCCTCATAAGTTAGGCCTCGGCCTAGATTCCCTTTGCTGCAATTAGGCATGAAAGGTGAAAATGTGAAACTGACTTCAAATTCGAAATGTATACATAGATTCAGGTTCCCCACAGGTTGGGGAACCCAAAAAACAATGTCTTGTCCAGATCCAACCTCTCTCTGAAAAGTTACCCCTTGGCTTAGATTGCATTTGTTGGGAAATTGCCAATTAAGCATGAAAAGTGAAAATGTGAAACTGACCTGAATTTCGCAATGTATACATATATTCAGGTTCCCCACAGGTTAGGGAACCCGAAAAACCATGTTTTTTCTGGATCCGACCTCTCCCTCATAAATTAGGCCTCGGCCTAGATTCAATTTGCTGCAAAATAGCCAATTAGGCATGAAAAGTGAAAATGTGAAACTGACCTGAATTTCGCAATGTATACATATATTCAGGTTCCCCACAGGTTGGGGAACTCAAAAAACAATGTCTTTTCCAGATCCAACCTCTCCCTGAAAAGTTAGGCCTCGGCTTAATTGCATTAGTTGGGAAATAGTGAATAAAGCATGAAAAGTGAAAATGTGAAACTGACCTAAATTCTACTGACCTCAAATTCGAAAAGTATACATATATTCAGGTTCCTCACAGGTTGGGGAAACTGAAAAAACATGTCTTTACCGAATGCAACCTCTCCCTCATAAGTTAGGCCTCAGCCTAGATTCCATTTGCTGCAAAATAGCCAATTAGGCATGAAAAGTCAAAATGTGAAACTGACTTCAAATTCTAAATGTATACATATATTCAGGTTCCCCACAGGTTGGGGAACCCAAAAAACAAGGTCTTTTCCAGATCCAACCTCTCTCTGAAAAGTTACCCCTTGGCTTAGATTGCATTTGTTGGGAAATTGCCAATTAAGCATGAAAAGTGAAAATGTGAAACTGACCTGAATTTCGCAATGCATACATATATTCAGGTTCCCCACAGGTTAGGGAACCCGAAAAACCATGTTTTTTCTGGATCCGACCTCTCCCTCATAAGTTAGGCCTCGGCCTAGATTCCATTTGCTGCAAAATAGCCAAGTTAGGCATGAAAGGTGAAAATGTGAAACTGACCTCAAATTCGAAATGTATACATATATTCAGGTTCCCCACAGGTTGGGGAACCCAAAAAACAATGTCTTTTCCAGATCCAACCTCTCCCTGAAAAGTTAGGCCTCGGCTGAATTGCATTAGTTGGAAAATTGCCAGTTAAGCATGAAAAGTGAAAATGTGAAACTGACGTGAATTTCGCAATGTATACATATATTCAGGTTCCCCACAGGATGGGGAACTCGAAAAACCATGTTTTTTCCAGATCCGATCTCTCCCTGAAAAGTTACCCCTTGGCTTAGATTGCATTTGTTGGAAAATTGCCAATTAAGCATGAAAAGTGAAAATGTGAAACTGACCTGAATTTCGCAATGTATACATATATTCAGGTTCCCCACAGGTTGGGGAACCCGAAAAACCATGTTTTTTCCGGATCAGACCTTTCCCTCATAAGTTAGGCCTCGGCCTAGATTCCATTTGCTGCAAAATAGCCAATTAGCCATGAAAAGTGAAAATGTGAAACTGACCTCAAATTCGAAATGTATACATAGATTCAGCTTCCCCACAAGTTGGGGAACCCGAAAAAACATGTCTTTACCGGATCCAACCTCTCCCTGAAAAGTTACGCCTCGGCTTAGATTGCATTTGTTGGGAAATAGTGAATAAAGCATGAAAAGTGAAAATGTGAAACTGACCTCAAATTCTACTGACCTCAAATTCGAAAAGTATACATATATTCAGGTTCGTCACAGGTTGGGGAAACTGAAAAAACATGTCTTTACCGAATGCAACCTCTCCCTCATAAGTTAGGCCTCGGCCTAGATTCCATTTGCTGCAAAATAGCCAATTAGGCATGAAAAGTCAAAATGTGAAACTGACTTCAAATTCAAAATGTATACATATATTCAGGTTCCCCACAGGTTGGGGAACCCAAAAAACAAGGTCTTTTCCAGATCCAACCTCTCTCTGAAAAGTTACCCCTTGGCTTAGATTGCATTTGTTGGGAAATTGCCAATTAAGCATGAAAAGTGAAAATGTGAAACTGACCTGAATTTCGCAATGCATACATATATTCAGGTTCCCCACAGGTTAGGGAACCCGAAAAACCATGTTTTTTCTGGATCCGACCTCTCCCTCATAAGTTAGGCCTCGGCCTAGATTCCATTTGCTGCAAAATAGCCAAGTTAGGCATGAAAGGTGAAAATGTGAAACTGACCTCAAATTCGAAATGTATACATATATTCAGGTTCCCCACAGGTTGGGGAACCCAAAAAACAATGTCTTTTCCAGATCCAACCTCTCCCTGAAAAGTTAGGCCTCGGCTTAATTGCATTAGTTGGAAAATTGCCAGTTAAGCATGAAAAGTGAAAATGTGAAACTGACGTGAATTTCGCAATGTATACATATATTCAGGTTCCCCACAGGATGGGGAACTCGAAAAACCATGTTTTTTCCGGATCCGATCTCTCCCTGAAAAGTTACCCCTTGGCTTAGATTGCATTTGTTGGAAAATTGCCAATTAAGCATGAAAAGTGAAAATGTGAAACTGACCTGAATTTCGCAATGTATACATATATTCAGGTTCCCCACAGGTTGGGGAACCCGAAAAACCATGTTTTTTCCGGATCAGACCTTTCCCTCATAAGTTAGGCCTTGGCCTAGATTCCATTTGCTGCAAAATAGCCAATTAGCCATGAAAAGTGAAAATGTGAAACTGACCTCAAATTCGAAATGTATACATAGATTCAGCTTCCCCACAAGTTGGGGAACCCGAAAAAACATGTCTTTACCGGATCCAACCTCTCCCTGAAAAGTTACGCCTCGGCTTAGATTGCATTTGTTGGGAAATAGTGAATAAAGCATGAAAAGTGAAAATGTGAAACTGACCTAAATTCTACTGACCTCAAATTCGAAAAGTATACATATATTCAGGTTCCTCACAGGTTGGGGAAACCGAAAAAACATGTTTTTTCCGGATAAGACCTGTCCCTCATAAGTTAGGCCTCGGCCTAGATTCCATTTGCTGCAAAATAGCCAATTAGGGATGAAAAGTGAAAATGTGAAACTGACCTCAAATTCGAAATGTATACATAGATTCAGCTTCCCCACAAGTTGGGGAACCCGAAAAAACATGTCTTTACCGGATCCAACCTCTCCCTGAAAAGTTACGCCTCGGCTTAGATTGCATTTGTTGGGAAATAGTGAATAAAGCATGAAAAGTGAAAATGTGAAACTGACCTCAAATTCTACTGACCTCAAATTCGAAAAGTATACATATATTCAGGTTCCTCACAGGTTGGGGAAACTGAAAAAACATGTCTTTACCGGATGCAACCTCTCCCTCATAAGTTAGGCCTCGGCCTAGATTCTATTTGCTGCAAAATAGCCAATTAGGCATGAAAAGTCAAAATGTGAAACTGACTTCAAATTCAAAATGTATACATATATTCAGGTTCCTCACAGGTTGGGGAACCCAAAAAACAATGTCTTTTCCATATCCAACCTCTCCCTGAAAAGTTAGGCCTCGGCTTAATTGCATTAGTTGGAAAATTGCCAATTAAGCATGAAAAGTGAAAATGTGAAACTGACCTGAATTTCGCAATGTATACATATATTCAGGTTCCCCACAGGTTGGGGAACCCGAAAAACCATGTTTTTTCCGGATCAGACCTTTCCCTCATAAGTTAGGCTTCGGCCTAGATTCCATTTGCTGCAAAATAGCCAATTAGGCATGAAAAGTGAAAATGTGAAACTGACCTCAAATTCGAAATGTATACATAGATTCAGCTTCCCCACAAGTTGGGGAATCCGAAAAAACATGTCTTTACCGGATCCAACCTCTCCCTGAAAAGTTAGGCCTCGGCCTAGATTCCATTTGCTGCAAAATAGCCAATTAGTCATGAAAAGTGAAAATGTGAAACTGACCTCAAATTCGAAATGTATAAATATATTCAGGTTCCCCACAGGTTGGGGAACGCAAAAAACAATGTCTTTTCCATATCCAACCTCTCCCTGAAAAGTTAGGCCTCGGCTTAATTGCATTAGTTGGAAAATTGCCAATTAAGCATGAAAAGTGAAAATGTGAAACTGACCTGAATTTCGCAATGTATACATATATTCAGGTTCCCCACAGGTTGGGGAACACAAAAAACAATGTCTTTTCCAGATCCAACCTCTCTCTGAAAAGTTACCCCTTGGCTTAGATTGCATTTGTTGGGAAATTGCCAATTAAGCATGAAAAGTGAAAATGTGAAACTGACCTGAATTTCGCAATGTATACATATATTCAGGTTCCCCACAGGTTGGGGAACCCGAAAAACCATGTTTTTTCCGGATCAGACCTTTCCCTCATAAGTTAGGCCTCGGCCTAGATTCCATTTGCTGCAAAATAGCCAATTAGGCATGAAAGGTGAAAATGTGAAACTGACTTCAAATTCAAAATGTATACATATATTCAGGTTCCCCATAGGTTGGGGAACCCAAAAAACAATGTCTTTTCCAGATCCAACCTCTCTCTGAAAAGTTACCCCTTGGCTTAGATTGCATTTGTTGGGAAATTGCCAATTAAGCATGAAAAGTGAAAATGTGAAACTGACCTGAATTTCGCAATGTATACATATATTCAGGTTCCCCACAGGTTGGGGAACCCGAAAAACCATGTTTTTTCCGGATCAGACCTTTCCCTCATAAGTTAGGCCTCGGCCTAGATTCCATTTGCTGCAAAATAGCCAATTAGTCATGAAAAGTGAAAATGTGAAACTGACCTCAAATTCGAAATGTATAAATATATTCAGGTTCCCCACAGGTTGGGGAACGCAAAAAACAATGTCTTTTCCATATCCAACCTCTCCCTGAAAAGTTAGGCCTCGGCTTAATTGCATTAGTTGGGAAATTGCCAATTAAGCATGAAAAGTGAAAATGTGAAACTGACCTGAATTTCGCAATGTATACATATATTCAGGTTCCCCACAGGTTGGGGAACACAAAAAACAATGTCTTTTCCAGATCCAACCTCTCTCTGAAAAGTTACCCCTTGGCTTAGATTGCATTTGTTGGGAAATTGCCAATTAAGCATGAAAAGTGAAAATGTGAAACTGACCTGAATTTCGCAATGTATAAATATATTCAGGTTCCCCACAGGTTGGAGAACCCGAAAAACCATGTTTTTTCCGGATCAGACCTTTCCCTCATAAGTTAGGCCTCGACCTAGATTCCATTTGCTGCAAAATAGCCAATTAGGCATGAAAGGTGAAAATGTGAAACTGACTTCAAATTCAAAATGTATACATATATTCAGGTTCCCCATAGGTTGGGGAACCCAAAAAACAATGTCTTTTCCAGATCCAACCTCTCTCTGAAAAGTTACCCCTTGGCTTAGATTGCATTTGTTGGGAAATTGCCAATTAAGCATGAAAAGTGAAAATGTGAAACTGACCTGAATTTCGCAATGTATACATATATTCAGGTTCCCCACAGGTTGGGGAACCCGAAAAACCATGTTTTTTCCGGATCAGACCTTTCCCTCATAAGTTAGGCCTCGGCCTAGATTCCATTTGCTGCAAAATAGCCAATTAGGGATGAAAAGTGAAAATGTGAAACTGACCTCAAATTCGAAATGTATACATAGATTCAGCTTCCCCACAAGTTGGGGAACCCGAAAAAACATGTCTTTACTGGATCCAACCTCTCCCTGAAAAGTTACGCCTCGGCTTAGATTGCATTTGTTGGGAAATAGTGAATAAAGCATGAAAAGTGAAAATGTGAAACTGACCTAAATTCTACTGACCTCAAATTCGAAAAGTATACATATATTCAGGTTCCTCACAGGTTGGGGAAACTGAAAAAACATGTCTTTACCGAATGCAACCTCTCCCTCATAAGTTAGGCCTCCGCCTAGATTCCATTTGCTGCAAAATAGCCAATTAGGCATGAAAAGTCAAAATGTGAAACTGACTTCAAATTCAAAATGTATACATATATTCAGGTTCCCCACAGGTTGGGGAACCCAAAAAACAAGGTCTTTTCCAGATCCAACCTCTCTCTGAAAAGTTACCCCTTGGCTTAGATTGCATTTGTTGGGAAATTGCCAATTAAGCATGAAAAGTGAAAATGTGAAACTGACCTGAATTTCGCAATGTATACATATATTCAGGTTCCCCACAGGTTGGGGAACACAAAAAACAATGTCTTTTCCAGATCCAACCTCTCTCTGAAAAGTTACCCCTTGGCTTAGATTGCATTTGTTGGGAAATTGCCAATTAAGCATGAAAAGTGAAAATGTGAAACTGACCTGAATTTCGCAATGTATACATATATTCAGGTTCCCCACAGGTTGGAGAACCCGAAAAACCATGTTTTTTCCGGATCAGACCTTTCCCTCATAAGTTAGGCCTCGACCTAGATTCCATTTGCTGCAAAATAGCCAATTAGGCATGAAAGGTGAAAATGTGAAACTGACTTCAAATTCAAAATGTATACATATATTCAGGTTCCCCATAGGTTGGGGAACCCAAAAAACAATGTCTTTTCCAGATCCAACCTCTCTCTGAAAAGTTACCCCTTGGCTTAGATTGCATTTGTTGGGAAATTGCCAATTAAGCATGAAAAGTGAAAATGTGAAACTGACCTGAATTTCGCAATGTATACATATATTCAGGTTCCCCACAGGTTGGGGAACCCGAAAAACCATGTTTTTTCCGGATCAGACCTTTCCCTCATAAGTTAGGCCTCGGCCTAGATTCCATTTGCTGCAAAATAGCCAATTAGTCATGAAAAGTGAAAATGTGAAACTGACCTCAAATTCGAAATGTATAAATATATTCAGGTTCCCCACAGGTTGGGGAACGCAAAAAACAATGTCTTTTCCATATCCAACCTCTCCCTGAAAAGTTAGGCCTCGGCTTAATTGCATTAGTTGGAAAATTGCCAATTAAGCATGAAAAGTGAAAATGTGAAACTGACCTGAATTTCGCAATGTATACATATATTCAGGTTCCCCACAGGTTGGGGAACACAAAAAACAATGTCTTTTCCAGATCCAACCTCTCTCTGAAAAGTTACCCCTTGGCTTAGATTGCATTTGTTGGGAAATTGCCAATTAAGCATGAAAAGTGAAAATGTGAAACTGACCTGAATTTCGCAATGTATAAATATATTCAGGTTCCCCACAGGTTGGAGAACCCGAAAAACCATGTTTTTTCCGGATCAGACCTTTCCCTCATAAGTTAGGCCTCGACCTAGATTCCATTTGCTGCAAAATAGCCAATTAGGCATGAAAGGTGAAAATGTGAAACTGACTTCAAATTCAAAATGTATACATATATTCAGGTTCCCCATAGGTTGGGGAACCCAAAAAACAATGTCTTTTCCAGATCCAACCTCTCTCTGAAAAGTTACCCCTTGGCTTAGATTGCATTTGTTGGGAAATTGCCAATTAAGCATGAAAAGTGAAAATGTGAAACTGACCTGAATTTCGCAATGTATACATATATTCAGGTTCCCCACAGGTTGGGGAACCCGAAAAACCATGTTTTTTCCGGATCAGACCTTTCCCTCATAAGTTAGGCCTCGGCCTAGATTCCATTTGCTGCAAAATAGCCAATTAGGGATGAAAAGTGAAAATGTGAAACTGACCTCAAATTCGAAATGTATACATAGATTCAGCTTCCCCACAAGTTGGGGAACCCGAAAAAACATGTCTTTACCGGATCCAACCTCTCCCTGAAAAGTTACGCCTCGGCTTAGATTGCATTTGTTGGGAAATAGTGAATAAAGCATGAAAAGTGAAAATGTGAAACTGACCTAAATTCTACTGACCTCAAATTCGAAAAGTATACATATATTCAGGTTCCTCACAGGTTGGGGAAACTGAAAAAACATGTCTTTACCGAATGCAACCTCTCCCTCATAAGTTAGGCCTCCGCCTAGATTCCATTTGCTGCAAAATAGCCAATTAGGCATGAAAAGTCAAAATGTGAAACTGACTTCAAATTCAAAATGTATACATATATTCAGGTTCCCCACAGGTTGGGGAACCCAAAAAACAAGGTCTTTTCCAGATCCAACCTCTCTCTGAAAAGTTACCCCTTGGCTTAGATTGCATTTGTTGGGAAATTGCCAATTAAGCATGAAAAGTGAAAATGTGAAACTGACCTGAATTTCGCAATGTATACATATATTCAGGTTCCCCACAGGTTGGGGAACCCAAAAAACAAGGTCTTTTCCAGATCCAACCTCTCTCTGAAAAGTTACCCCTTGGCTTAGATTGCATTTGTTGGGAAATTGCCAATTAAGCATGAAAAGTGAAAATGTGAAACTGACCTGAATTTCGCAATGCATACATATATTCAGGTTCCCCACAGGTTAGGGAACCCGAAAAACCATGTTTTTTCTGGATCCGACCTCTCCCTCATAAGTTAGGCCTCGGCCTAGATTCCATTTGCTGCAAAATAGCCAAGTTAGGCATGAAAGGTGAAAATGTGAAACTGACCTCAAATTCGAAATGTATACATATATTCAGGTTCCCCACAGGTTGGGGAACCCAAAAAACAATGTCTTTTCCAGATCCAACCTCTCCCTGAAAAGTTAGGCCTCGGCTTAATTGCATTAGTTGGAAAATTGCCAGTTAAGCATGAAAAGTGAAAATGTGAAATTGACGTGAATTTCGCAATGTATACATATATTCAGGTTCCCCACAGGTTGGGGAACCCGAAAAACCATGTTTTTTCCGGATCAGACCTTTCCCTCATAAGTTAGGCCTCGGCCTAGATTCCATTTGCTGCAAAATAGCCAATTAGCCATGAAAAGTGAAAATGTGAAACTGACCTCAAATTCGAAATGTATACATAGATTCAGCTTCCCCACAAGTTGGGGAACCCGAAAAAACATGTCTTTACCGGATCCAACCTCTCCCTGAAAAGTTACGCCTCGGCTTAGATTGCATTTGTTGGGAAATAGTGAATAAAGCATGAAAAGTGAAAATGTGAAACTGACCTCAAATTCTACTGACCTCAAATTCGAAAAGTATACATATATTCAGGTTCGTCACAGGTTGGGGAAACTGAAAAAACATGTCTTTACCGAATGCAACCTCTCCCTCATAAGTTAGGCCTCGGCCTAGATTCCATTTGCTGCAAAATAGCCAATTAGGCATGAAAAGTCAAAATGTGAAACTGACTTCAAATTCAAAATGTATACATATATTCAGGTTCCCCACAGGTTGGGGAACCCAAAAAACAAGGTCTTTTCCAGATCCAACCTCTCTCTGAAAAGTTACCCCTTGGCTTAGATTGCATTTGTTGGGAAATTGCCAATTAAGCATGAAAAGTGAAAATGTGAAACTGACCTGAATTTCGCAATGTATACATATATTCAGGTTCCCCACAGGTTAGGGAACCCGAAAAACCATGCTTTTTCTGGATCCGACCTCTCCCTCATAAGTTTGGCCTCGGCCTAGATTCCATTTGCTGCAAAATAGCCAATTAGGCATGAAAGGTGAAAATGTGAAACTGACCTCAAATTCGAAATGTCTACATATATTCAGGTTCCCCACAGGTTGGGGAACCCAAAAAACAATGTCTTTTCCATATCCAACCTCTCCCTGAAAAGTTAGGCCTCGGCTTAATTGCATTAGTTGGAAAATTGCCAATTAAGCATGAAAAGTGAAAATGTGAAACTGACCTGAATTTCACAATGTATACATATATTCAGGTTCCCCACAGGTTGGGGAACCCGAAAAACCATGCGTTTTCCTGATCCGACCTCTCCCTCATAAGTTAGGCCTCGGCCTAGATTCCATTTGCTGCAAAATAGCCAATTAGCCATGAAAAGTCAAAATGTGAAACTGACTTCAAATTCAAAATGTATACATATATTCAGGTTCCCCATAGGTTGGGGAACCCAAAAAACAATGTCTTTTCCAGATCCAACCTCTCTCTGAAAAGTTACCCCTTGGCTTAGATTGCATTTGTTGGGAAATTGCCAATTAAGCATGAAAAGTGAAAATGTGAAACTGACCTGAATTTCGCAATGTATACATATATTCAGGTTCCCCACAGGTTGGGGAACTCAAAAAACAATGTCTTTTCCAGATCCAACCTCTCTCTGAAAAGTTACCCCTTGGCTTAGATTGCATTTGTTGGGAAATTGCCAATTAAGCATGAAAAGTGAAAATGTGAAACTGACCTGAATTTCGCAATGTATACATATATTCAGGTTCCCCACAGGTTGGGGAACCCGAAAAACCATGTTTTTTCCGGATCAGACCTTTCCCTCATAAGTTAGGCCTCGACCTAGATTCCATTTGCTGCAAAATAGCCAATTAGGCATGAAAGGTGAAAATGTGAAACTGACTTCAAATTCAAAATGTATACATATATTCAGGTTCCCCATAGGTTGGGGAACCCAAAAAACAATGTCTTTTCCAGATCCAACCTCTCTCTGAAAAGTTACCCCTTGGCTTAGATTGCATTTGTTGGGAAATTGCCAATTAAGCATGAAAAGTGAAAATGTGAAACTGACCTGAATTTCGCAATGTATACATATATTCAGGTTCCCCACAGGTTGGGGAACTCAAAAAACAATGTCTTTTCCAGATCCAACCTCTCCCTGAAAAGTTAGGCCTCGGCTTAATTGCATTAGTTGGAAAATTGCCAATTAAGCATGAAAAGTGAAAATGTGAAACTGACCTGAATTTCGCAATGTATACATATATTCAGGTTCCCCACAGGTTGGGGAACCCGAAAAACCATGTTTTTTCCGGATCAGACCTTTCCCTCATAGGTTAGGCCTCGGCCTAGATTCCATTTGCTGCAAAATAGCCAATTAGGCATGAAAAGTGAAAATGTGAAACTGACCTCAAATTCGAAATGTATACATAGATTCAGCTTCCCCACAAGTTGGGGAACCCGAAAAAACATGTCTTTACTGAATCCAACCTCTCCCTGAAAAGTTACGCCTCGGCTTAGATTGCATTTGTTGGGAAATAGTGAATAAAGCATGAAAAGTCAAAATGTGAAACTGACCTCAAATTCTACTGACCTCAAATTCGAAAAGTATACATATATTCAGGTTCCTCACAGGTTGGGGAAACTGAAAAAACATGTCTTTACCGGATGCAACCTCTCCATCATAAGTTAGGCCTCGGCCTAGATTCCATTTGCTGCAAAATAGCCAATTAGGCATGAAAAGTCAAAATGTGAAACTGACTTCAAATTCAAAATGTATACATATATTCAGGTTCCCCACAGGTTGTGGAACCCAAAAAACAATGTCTTTTCCAGATCCAACCTCTCTCTGAAAAGTTACCCCTTGACTTAGATTGCATTTGTTGGGAAATTGCCAATTAAGCATGAAAAGTGAAAATGTGAAACTGACCTGAATTTCACAATGTATACATATATTGAGGTTCCCCACAGGTTGGGGAACCCGAAAAACCATGCTTTTTCCTGATCCGACCTCTCCCTCATAAGTTAGGCCTCGGGCTAGATTCCATTTGCTGCAAAATAGCCAATTAGCCATGAAAAGTCAAAATGTGAAACTGACTTCAAATTCAAAATGTATACATATATTCAGGTTCCCCATAGGTTGGGGAACCCAAAAAACAATGTCTTTTCCAGATCCAACCTCTCTCTGAAAAGTTACCCCTTGGCTTAGATTGCATTTGTTGGGAAATTGCCAATTAAGCATGAAAAGTGAAAATGTGAAACTGACCTGAATTTCGCAATGTATACATATATTCAGGTTCCCCACAGGTTGGGGAACTCAAAAAACAATGTCTTTTCCAGATCCAACCTCTCTCTGAAAAGTTACCCCTTGGCTTAGATTGCATTTGTTGGGAAATTGCCAATTAAGCATGAAAAGTGAAAATGTGAAACTGACCTGAATTTCGCAATGTATACATATATTCAGGTTCCCCACAGGTTGGGGAACCCGAAAAACCATGTTTTTTCCGGATCAGACCTTTCCCTCATAAGTTAGGCCTCGACCTAGATTCCATTTGCTGCAAAATAGCCAATTAGGCATGAAAGGTGAAAATGTGAAACTGACTTCAAATTCAAAATGTATACATATATTCAGGTTCCCCATAGGTTGGGGAACCCAAAAAACAATGTCTTTTCCAGATCCAACCTCTCTCTGAAAAGTTACCCCTTGGCTTAGATTGCATTTGTTGGGAAATTGCCAATTAAGCATGAAAAGTGAAAATGTGAAACTGACCTGAATTTCGCAATGTATACATATATTCAGGTTCCCCACAGGTTGGGGAACCCGAAAAACCATGTTTTTTCCGGATCAGACCTTTCCCTCATAGGTTAGGCCTCGGCCTAGATTCCATTTGCTGCAAAATAGCCAATTAGGCATGAAAAGTGAAAATGTGAAACTGACCTCAAATTCGAAATGTATACATAGATTCAGCTTCCCCACAAGTTGGGGAACCCGAAAAAACATGTCTTTACTGGATCCAACCTCTCCCTGAAAAGTTACGCCTCGGCTTAGATTGCATTTGTTGGGAAATAGTGAATAAAGCATGAAAAGTCAAAATGTGAAACTGACCTCAAATTCTACTGACCTCAAATTCGAAAAGTATACATATATTCAGGTTCCTCACAGGTTGGGGAAACTGAAAAAACATGTCTTTACCGGATGCAACCTCTCCATCATAAGTTAGGCCTCGGCCTAGATTCCATTTGCTGCAAAATAGCCAATTAGGCATGAAAAGTCAAAATGTGAAACTGACTTCAAATTCAAAATGTATACATATATTCAGGTTCCCCACAGGTTGTGGAACCCAAAAAACAATGTCTTTTCCAGATCCAACCTCTCTCTGAAAAGTTACCCCTTGACTTAGATTGCATTTGTTGGGAAATTGCCAATTAAGCATGAAAAGTGAAAATGTGAAACTGACCTGAATTTCGCAATGTATACATATATTCAGGTTCCCCACAGGTTAGGGAACCCGAAAAACCATGCTTTTTCTGGATCCGACCTCTCCCTCATAAGTTAGGCCTCGGCCTAGATTCCATTTGCTGCAAAATAGCCAATTAGGCATGAAAAGTCAAAATGTGAAACTGACTTCAAATTCAAAATGTATACATATATTCAGGTTCCCCACAGGTTGTGGAACCCAAAAAACAATGTCTTTTCCAGATCCAACCTCTCTCTGAAAAGTTACCCCTTGACTTAGATTGCATTTGTTGGGAAATTGCCAATTAAGCATGAAAAGTGAAAATGTGAAACTGACCTGAATTTCGCAATGTATACATATATTCAGGTTCCCCACAGGTTAGGGAACCCGAAAAACCATGCTTTTTCTGGATCCGACCTCTCCCTCATAAGTTAGGCCTCGGCCTAGATTCCATTTGCTGCAAAATAGCCAATTAGGCATGAAAGGTGAAAATGTGAAACTGACCTCAAATTCGAAATGTCTACATATATTCAGGTTCCCCACAGGTTGGGGAACCCAAAAAACAATGTCTTTTCCAGATCCAACCTCTCTCTGAAAAGTTACCCCTTGGCTTAGATTGCATTTGTTGGGAAATTGCCAATTAAGCATGAAAAGTGAAAATGTGAAACTGACCTGAATTTCGCAATGTATACATATATTCAGGTTCCCCACAGGTTAGGGAACCCGAAAAACCATGCTTTTTCTGGATCCGACCTCTCCCTCATAAGTTAGGCCTCGGCCTAGATTCCATTTGCTGCAAAATAGCCAATTAGGCATGAAAGGTGAAAATGTGAAAATGACCTCAAATTCGAAATGTATACATAGATTCAGCTTCCCCACAAGTTGGGGAACCCGAAAAAACATGTCTTTACCGGATCCAACCTCTCCCTGAAAAGTTAGGCCTCGGCTTAATTGCATTAGTTGGAAAATTGCCAATTAAGCATGAAAAGTGAAAATGTGAAACTGACCTGAATTTCACAATGTATACATATATTGAGGTTCCCCACAGGTTGGGGAACCCGAAAAACCATGCTTTTTCCTGATCCGACCTCTCCCTCATAAGTTAGGCCTCGGGCTAGATTCCATTTGCTGCAAAATAGCCAATTAGCCATGAAAAGTCAAAATGTGAAACTGACTTCAAATTCAAAATGTATACATATATTCAGGTTCCCCATAGGTTGGGGAACCCAAAAAACAATGTCTTTTCCAGATCCAACCTCTCTCTGAAAAGTTACCCCTTGGCTTAGATTGCATTTGTTGGGAAATTGCCAATTAAGCATGAAAAGTGAAAATGTGAAACTGACCTGAATTTCGCAATGTATACATATATTCAGGTTCCCCACAGGTTGGGGAACTCAAAAAACAATGTCTTTTCCAGATCCAACCTCTCTCTGAAAAGTTACCCTTTGGCTTAGATTGCATTTGTTGGGAAATTGCCAATTAAGCATGAAAAGTGAAAATGTGAAACTGACCTGAATTTCGCAATGTATACATATATTCAGGTTCCCCACAGGTTGGGGAACCCGAAAAACCATGTTTTTTCCGGATCAGACCTTTCCCTCATAAGTTAGGCCTCGACCTAGATTCCATTTGCTGCAAAATAGCCAATTAGGCATGAAAGGTGAAAATGTGAAACTGACTTCAAATTCAAAATGTATACATATATTCAGGTTCCCCATAGGTTGGGGAACCCAAAAAACAATGTCTTTTCCAGATCCAACCTCTCTCTGAAAAGTTACCCCTTGGCTTAGATTGCATTTGTTGGGAAATTGCCAATTAAGCATGAAAAGTGAAAATGTGAAACTGACCTGAATTTCGCAATGTATACATATATTCAGGTTCCCCACAGGTTGGGGAACCCGAAAAACCATGTTTTTTCCGGATCAGACCTTTCCCTCATAGGTTAGGCCTCGGCCTAGATTCCATTTGCTGCAAAATAGCCAATTAGGCATGAAAAGTGAAAATGTGAAACTGACCTCAAATTCGAAATGTATACATAGATTCAGCTTCCCCACAAGTTGGGGAACCCAAAAAAACATGTCTTTACTGGATCCAACCTCTCCCTGAAAAGTTACGCCTCGGCTTAGATTGCATTTGTTGGGAAATAGTGAATAAAGCATGAAAAGTCAAAATGTGAAACTGACCTCAAATTCTACTGACCTCAAATTCGAAAAGTATACATATATTCAGGTTCCTCACAGGTTGGGGAAACTGAAAAAACATGTCTTTACCGGATGCAACCTCTCCATCATAAGTTAGGCCTCGGCCTAGATTCCATTTGCTGCAAAATAGCCAATTAGGCATGAAAAGTCAAAATGTGAAACTGACTTCAAATTCAAAATGTATACATATATTCAGGTTCCCCACAGGTTGTGGAACCCAAAAAACAATGTCTTTTCCAGATCCAACCTCTCTCTGAAAAGTTACCCCTTGACTTAGATTGCATTTGTTGGGAAATTGCCAATTAAGCATGAAAAGTGAAAATGTGAAACTGACCTGAATTTCGCAATGTATACATATATTCAGGTTCCCCACAGGTTAGGGAACCCGAAAAACCATGCTTTTTCTGGATCCGACCTCTCCCTCATAAGTTAGGCCTCGGCCTAGATTCCATTTGCTGCAAAATAGCCAATTAGGCATGAAAGGTGAAAATGTGAAACTGACCTCAAATTCGAAATGTCTACATATATTCAGGTTCCCCACAGGTTGGGGAACCCAAAAAACAATGTCTTTTCCAGATCCAACCTCTCTCTGAAAAGTTACCCCTTGGCTTAGATTGCATTTGTTGGGAAATTGCCAATTAAGCATGAAAAGTGAAAATGTGAAACTGACCTGAATTTCGCAATGTATACATATATTCAGGTTCCCCACAGGTTAGGGAACCCGAAAAACCATGCTTTTTCTGGATCCGACCTCTCCCTCATAAGTTAGGCCTCGGCCTAGATTCCATTTGCTGCAAAATAGCCAATTAGGCATGAAAGGTGAAAATGTGAAAATGACCTCAAATTCGAAATGTATACATAGATTCAGCTTCCCCACAAGTTGGGGAACCCGAAAAAACATGTCTTTACCGGATCCAACCTCTCCCTGAAAAGTTAGGCCTCGGCTTAATTGCATTAGTTGGAAAATTGCCAATTAAGCATGAAAAGTGAAAATGTGAAACTGACCTGAATTTCACAATGTATACATATATTCAGGTTCCCCACAGGTTGGGGAACCCGAAAAACCATGCTTTTTCCTGATCCGACCTCTCCCTCATAAGTTAGGCCTCGGGCTAGATTCCATTTGCTGCAAAATAGCCAATTAGCCATGAAAAGTCAAAATGTGAAACTGACTTCAAATTCAAAATGTATACATATATTCAGGTTCCCCATAGGTTGGGGAACCCAAAAAACAATGTCTTTTCCAGATCCAACCTCTCTCTGAAAAGTTACCCCTTGGCTTAGATTGCATTTGTTGGGAAATTGCCAATTAAGCATGAAAAGTGAAAATGTGAAACTGACCTGAATTTCGCAATGTATACATATATTCAGGTTCCCCACAGGTTGGGGAACTCAAAAAACAATGTCTTTTCCAGATCCAACCTCTCTCTGAAAAGTTACCCCTTGGCTTAGATTGCATTTGTTGGGAAATTGCCAATTAAGCATGAAAAGTGAAAATGTGAAACTGACCTGAATTTCGCAATGTATACATATATTCAGGTTCCCCACAGGTTGGGGAACCCGAAAAACCATGTTTTTTCCGGATCAGACCTTTCCCTCATAAGTTAGGCCTCGACCTAGATTCCATTTGCTGCAAAATAGCCAATTAGGCATGAAAGGTGAAAATGTGAAACTGACTTCAAATTCAAAATGTATACATATATTCAGGTTCCCCATAGGTTGGGGAACCCAAAAAACAATGTCTTTTCCAGATCCAACCTCTCTCTGAAAAGTTACCCCTTGGCTTAGATTGCATTTGTTGGGAAATTGCCAATTAAGCATGAAAAGTGAAAATGTGAAACTGACCTGAATTTCGCAATGTATACATATATTCAGGTTCCCCACAGGTTGGGGAACTCAAAAAACAATGTCTTTTCCAGATCCAACCTCTCCCTGAAAAGTTAGGCCTCGGCTTAATTGCATTAGTTGGAAAATTGCCAATTAAGCATGAAAAGTGAAAATGTGAAACTGACCTGAATTTCGCAATGTATACATATATTCAGGTTCCCCACAGGTTGGGGAACCCGAAAAACCATGTTTTTTCCGGATCAGACCTTTCCCTCATAGGTTAGGCCTCGGCCTAGATTCCATTTGCTGCAAAATAGCCAATTAGGCATGAAAAGTGAAAATGTGAAACTGACCTCAAATTCGAAATGTATACATAGATTCAGCTTCCCCACAAGTTGGGGAACCCGAAAAAACATGTCTTTACTGGATCCAACCTCTCCCTGAAAAGTTACGCCTCGGCTTAGATTGCATTTGTTGGGAAATAGTGAATAAAGCATGAAAAGTCAAAATGTGAAACTGACCTCAAATTCTACTGACCTCAAATTCGAAAAGTATACATATATTCAGGTTCCTCACAGGTTGGGGAAACTGAAAAAACATGTCTTTACCGGATGCAACCTCTCCATCATAAGTTAGGCCTCGGCCTAGATTCCATTTGCTGCAAAATAGCCAATTAGGCATGAAAAGTCAAAATGTGAAACTGACTTCAAATTCAAAATGTATGCATATATTCAGGTTCCCCACAGGTTGTGGAACCCAAAAAACAATGTCTTTTCCAGATCCAACCTCTCTCTGAAAAGTTACCCCTTGACTTAGATTGCATTTGTTGGGAAATTGCCAATTAAGCATGAAAAGTGAAAATGTGAAACTGACCTGAATTTCGCAATGTATACATATATTCAGGTTCCCCACAGGTTAGGGAACCCGAAAAACCATGCTTTTTCTGGATCCGACCTCTCCCTCATAAGTTAGGCCTCGGCCTAGATTCCATTTGCTGCAAAATAGCCAATTAGGCATGAAAGGTGAAAATGTGAAACTGACCTCAAATTCGAAATGTCTACATATATTCAGGTTCCCCACAGGTTGGGGAACCCAAAAAACAATGTCTTTTCCAGATCCAACCTCTCTCTGAAAAGTTACCCCTTGGCTTAGATTGCATTTGTTGGGAAATTGCCAATTAAGCATGAAAAGTGAAAATGTGAAACTGACCTGAATTTCGCAATGTATACATATATTCAGGTTCCCCACAGGTTAGGGAACCCGAAAAACCATGCTTTTTCTGGATCCGACCTCTCCCTCATAAGTTAGGCCTCGGCCTAGATTCCATTTGCTGCAAAATAGCCAATTAGGCATGAAAGGTGAAAATGTGAAACTGACCTCAAATTCGAAATGTATACATAGATTCAGCTTCCCCACAAGTTGGGGAACCCGAAAAAACATGTCTTTACCGGATCCAACCTCTCCCTGAAAAGTTAGGCCTCGGCTTAATTGCATTAGTTGGAAAATTGCCAATTAAGCATGAAAAGTGAAAATGTGAAACTGACCTGAATTTCACAATGTATACATATATTCAGGTTCCCCACAGGTTGGGGAACCCGAAAAACCATGCTTTTTCCTGATCCGACCTCTCCCTCATAAGTTAGGCCTCGGGCTAGATTCCATTTGCTGCAAAATAGCCAATTAGCCATGAAAAGTCAAAATGTGAAACTGACTTCAAATTCAAAATGTATACATATATTCAGGTTCCCCATAGGTTGGGGAACCCAAAAAACAATGTCTTTTCCAGATCCAACCTCTCTCTGAAAAGTTACCCCTTGGCTTAGATTGCATTTGTTGGGAAATTGCCAATTAAGCATGAAAAGTGAAAATGTGAAACTGACCTGAATTTCGCAATGTATACATATATTCAGGTTCCCCACAGGTTGGGGAACTCAAAAAACAATGTCTTTTCCAGATCCAACCTCTCTCTGAAAAGTTACCCCTTGGCTTAGATTGCATTTGTTGGGAAATTGCCAATTAAGCATGAAAAGTGAAAATGTGAAACTGACCTGAATTTCGCAATGTATACATATATTCAGGTTCCCCACAGGTTGGGGAACCCGAAAAACCATGTTTTTTCCGGATCAGACCTTTCCCTCATAAGTTAGGCCTCGACCTAGATTCCATTTGCTGCAAAATAGCCAATTAGGCATGAAAGGTGAAAATGTGAAACTGACTTCAAATTCAAAATGTATACATATATTCAGGTTCCCCATAGGTTGGGGAACCCAAAAAACAATGTCTTTTCCAGATCCAACCTCTCTCTGAAAAGTTACCCCTTGGCTTAGATTGCATTTGTTGGGAAATTGCCAATTAAGCATGAAAAGTGAAAATGTGAAACTGACCTGAATTTCGCAATGTATACATATATTCAGGTTCCCCACAGGTTGGGGAACTCAAAAAACAATGTCTTTTCCAGATCCAACCTCTCCCTGAAAAGTTAGGCCTCGGCTTAATTGCATTAGTTGGAAAATTGCCAATTAAGCATGAAAAGTGAAAATTGAAACTGACCTGAATTTCGCAATGTATACATATATTCAGGTTCCCCACAGGTTGGGGAACCCGAAAAACCATGTTTTTTCCGGATCAGACCTTTCCCTCATAGGTTAGGCCTCGGCCTAGATTCCATTTGCTGCAAAATAGCCAATTAGGCATGAAAAGTGAAAATGTGAAACTGACCTCAAATTCGAAATGTATACATAGATTCAGCTTCCCCACAAGTTGGGGAACCCGAAAAAACATGTCTTTACTGGATCCAACCTCTCCCTGAAAAGTTACGCCTCGGCTTAGATTGCATTTGTTGGGAAATAGTGAATAAAGCATGAAAAGTCAAAATGTGAAACTGACCTCAAATTCTACTGACCTCAAATTCGAAAAGTATACATATATTCAGGTTCCTCACAGGTTGGGGAAACTGAAAAAACATGTCTTTACCGGATGCAACCTCTCCATCATAAGTTAGGCCTCGGCCTAGATTCCATTTGCTGCAAAATAGCCAATTAGGCATGAAAAGTCAAAATGTGAAACTGACTTCAAATTCAAAATGTATACATATATTCAGGTTCCCCACAGGTTGTGGAACCCAAAAAACAATGTCTTTTCCAGATCCAACCTCTCTCTGAAAAGTTACCCCTTGGCTTAGATTGCATTTGTTGGGAAATTGCCAATTAAGCATGAAAAGTGAAAATGTGAAAATGACCTGAATTTCGCAATGTATACATATATTCAGGTTCCCCACAGGTTAGGGAACCCGAAAAACCATGCTTTTTCTGGATCCGACCTCTCCCTCATAAGTTAGGCCTCGGCCTAGATTCCATTTGCTGCAAAATAGCCAATTAGGCATGAAAGGTGAAAATGTGAAACTGACCTCAAATTCGAAATGTCTACATATATTCAGGTTCCCCACAGGTTGGGGAACCCAAAAAACAATGTCTTTTCCAGATCCAACCTCTCCCTGAAAAGTTAGGCCTCGGCTTAATTGCATTAGTTGGAAAATTGCCAATTAAGCATGAAAAGTGAAAATGTGAAACTCACCTGAATTTCACAATGTATACATATATTCAGGTTCCCCACAGGTTGGGGAACCCGAAAAACCATGCTTTTTCCTGATCCGACCTCTCCCTCATAAGTTAGGCCTCGGACTAGATTCCATTTGCTGCAAAATAGCCAATTAGCCATGAAAAGTCAAAATGTGAAACTGACTTCAAATTCAAAATGTATACATATATTCAGGTTCCCCATAGGTTGGGGAACCCAAAAAACAATGTCTTTTCCAGATCCAACCTCTCTCTGAAAAGTTACCCCTTGGCTTAGATTGCATTTGTTGGGAAATTGCCAATTAAGCATGAAAAGTGAAAATGTGAAACTGACCTGAATTTCGCAATGTATACATATATTCAGGTTCCCCACAGGTTGGGGAACTCAAAAAACAATGTCTTTTCCAGATCCAACCTCTCTCTGAAAAGTTACCCCTTGGCTTAGATTGCATTTGTTGGGAAATTGCCAATTAAGCATGAAAAGTGAAAATGTGAAACTGACCTGAATTTCGCAATGTATACATATATTCAGGTTCCCCACAGGTTGGGGAACCCGAAAAACCATGTTTTTTCCGGATCAGACCTTTCCCTCATAAGTTAGGCCTCGACCTAGATTCCATTTGCTGCAAAATAGCCAATTAGGCATGAAAGGTGAAAATGTGAAACTGACTTCAAATTCAAAATGTATACATATATTCAGGTTCCCCATAGGTTGGGGAACCCAAAAAACAATGTCTTTTCCAGATCCAACCTCTCTCTGAAAAGTTACCCCTTGGCTTAGATTGCATTTGTTGGGAAATTGCCAATTAAGCATGAAAAGTGAAAATGTGAAACTGACCTGAATTTCGCAATGTATACATATATTCAGGTTCCCCACAGGTTGGGGAACTCAAAAAACAATGTCTTTTCCAGATCCAACCTCTCCCTGAAAAGTTAGGCCTCGGCTTAATTGCATTAGTTGGAAAATTGCCAATTAAGCATGAAAAGTGAAAATTGAAACTGACCTGAATTTCGCAATGTATACATATATTCAGGTTCCCCACAGGTTGGGGAACCCGAAAAACCATGTTTTTTCCGGATCAGACCTTTCCCTCATAGGTTAGGCCTCGGCCTAGATTCCATTTGCTGCAAAATAGCCAATTAGGCATGAAAAGTGAAAATGTGAAACTGACCTCAAATTCGAAATGTATACATAGATTCAGCTTCCCCACAAGTTGGGGAACCCGAAAAAACATGTCTTTACTGGATCCAACCTCTCCCTGAAAAGTTACGCCTCGGCTTAGATTGCATTTGTTGGGAAATAGTGAATAAAGCATGAAAAGTCAAAATGTGAAACTGACCTCAAATTCTACTGACCTCAAATTCGAAAAGTATACATATATTCAGGTTCCTCACAGGTTGGGGAAACTGAAAAAACATGTCTTTACCGGATGCAACCTCTCCATCATAAGTTAGGCCTCGGCCTAGATTCCATTTGCTGCAAAATAGCCAATTAGGCATGAAAAGTCAAAATGTGAAACTGACTTCAAATTCAAAATGTATACATATATTCAGGTTCCCCACAGGTTGTGGAACCCAAAAAACAATGTCTTTTCCAGATCCAACCTCTCTCTGAAAAGTTACCCCTTGGCTTAGATTGCATTTGTTGGGAAATTGCCAATTAAGCATGAAAAGTGAAAATGTGAAAATGACCTGAATTTCGCAATGTATACATATATTCAGGTTCCCCACAGGTTAGGGAACCCGAAAAACCATGCTTTTTCTGGATCCGACCTCTCCCTCATAAGTTAGGCCTCGGCCTAGATTCCATTTGCTGCAAAATAGCCAATTAGGCATGAAAGGTGAAAATGTGAAACTGACCTCAAATTCGAAATGTCTACATATATTCAGGTTCCCCACAGGTTGGGGAACCCAAAAAACAATGTCTTTTCCAGATCCAACCTCTCCCTGAAAAGTTAGGCCTCGGCTTAATTGCATTAGTTGGAAAATTGCCAATTAAGCATGAAAAGTGAAAATGTGAAACTGACCTGAATTTCACAATGTATACATATATTCAGGTTCCCCACAGGTTGGGGAACTCAAAAAACAATGTCTTTTCCAGATCCAACCTCTCCCTGAAAAGTTAGGCCTCGGCTTAATTGCATTAGTTGGAAAATTGCCAATTAAGCATGAAAAGTGAAAATGTGAAACTGACCTGAATTTCGCAATGTATACATATATTCAGGTTCCCCACAGGTTGGGGAACCCGAAAAACCATGTTTTTTCCGGATCAGACCTTTCCCTCATAGGTTAGGCCTCGGCCTAGATTCCATTTGCTGCAAAATAGCCAATTAGGCATGAAAAGTGAAAATGTGAAACTGACCTCAAATTCGAAATGTATACATAGATTCAGCTTCCCCACAAGTTGGGGAACCCGAAAAAACATGTCTTTACTGGATCCAACCTCTCCCTGAAAAGTTACGCCTCGGCTTAGATTGCATTTGTTGGGAAATAGTGAATAAAGCATGAAAAGTCAAAATGTGAAACTGACCTCAAATTCTACTGACCTCAAATTCGAAAAGTATACATATATTCAGGTTCCTCACAGGTTGGGGAAACTGAAAAAACATGTCTTTACCGGATGCAACCTCTCCATCATAAGTTAGGCCTCGGCCTAGATTCTATTTGCTGCAAAATAACCAATTAGGCATGAAAAGTCAAAATGTGAAACTGACTTCAAATTCAAAATGTATACATATATTCAGGTTCCCCACAGGTTGTGGAACCCAAAAAACAATGTCTTTTCCAGATCCAACCTCTCTCTGAAAAGTTACCCCTTGGCTTAGATTGCATTTGTTGGGAAATTGCCAATTAAGCATGAAAAGTGAAAATGTGAAACTGACCTGAATTTCGCAATGTATACATATATTCAGGTTCCCCACAGGTTAGGGAACCCGAAAAACCATGTTTTTTCTGGATCCGACCTCTCCCTCATAAGTTAGGCCTCGGCCTAGATTCCATTTGCTGCAAAATAGCCAATTAGGCATGAAAAGTCTAAATGTGAAACTGACTTCAAATTCAAAATGTATACATATATTCAGGTTCCCCATAGGTTGGGGAACCCAAAAAACAATGTCTTTTCCAGATCCAACCTCTCTCTGAAAAGTTACCCCTTGGCTTAGATTGCATTTGTTGGGAAATTGCCAATTAAGCATGAAAAGTGAAAATGTGAAACTGACCTGAATTTCGCAATGTATACATATATTCAGGTTCCCCACAGGTTGGGGAACTCAAAAAACAATGTCTTTTCCAGATCCAACCTCTCCCTGAAAAGTTAGGCCTCAGCTTAATTGCATTAGTTGGAAAATTGCTAATTAAGCATGAAAAGTGAAAATGTGAAACTGACCTGAATTTCGCAATGTATACATATATTCAGGTTCCCCACAGGTTGGGGAACCCGAAAAACCATGTTTTTTCTGGATCAGACCTTTCCCTCATAGGTTAGGCCTCGGCCTAGATTCCATTTGCTGCAAAATAGCCAATTAGGCATGAAAAGTGAAAATGTGAAACTGACCTCAAATTCGAAATGTATACATAGATTCAGCTTCCCCACAAGTTGGGGAACCCGAAAAAACATGTCTTTACCGGATCCAACCTCTCCCTGAAAAGTTACGCCTCGGCTTAGATTGCATTTGTTGGGAAATAGTGAATAAAGCATGAAAAGTGAAAATGTGAAACTGACCTCAAATTCTACTGACCTCAAATTCGAAAAGTATACATATATTCAGGTTCCTCACAGGTTGGGGAAACTGAAAAAACATGTCTTTACCGGATGCAACCTCTCCATCATAAGTTAGGCCTCGGCCTAGATTCCATTTGCTGCAAAATAGCCAATTAGGCATGAAAAGTCTAAATGTGAAACTGACTTCAAATTAAAAATGTATACATATATTCAGGTTCCCCATAGGTTGGGGAACCCAAAAAACAATGTCTTTTCCAGATCCAACCTCTCTCTGAAAAGTTACCCCTTGGCTTAGATTGCATTTGTTGGGAAATTGCCAATTAAGCATGAAAAGTGAAAATGTGAAACTGACCTGAATTTCGCAATGTATACATATATTCAGGTTCCCCACAGGTTGGGGAACCCGAAAAACCATGTTTTTTCCGGATCAGACCTTTCCCTCATAAGTTAGGCCTCGGCCTAGATTCCATTTGCTGCAAAATAGCCAATTAGGCATGAAAAGTGAAAATGTGAAACTGACCTCAAATTCGAAATGTATACATAGATTCAGCTTCCCCACAAGTTGGGGAACCCGAAAAAACATGTCTTTACCGGATCCAACCTCTCCCTGAAAAGTTACGCCTCGGCTTAGATTGCATTTGTTGGGAAATAGTGAATAAAGCATGAAAAGTGAAAATGTGAAACTGACCTCAAATTCTACTGACCTCAAATTCGAAAAGTATACATATATTCAGGTTCCTCACAGGTTGGGGAAACTGAAAAAACATGTCTTTACCGGATGCAACCTCTCCATCATAAGTTAGGCCTCGGCCTAGATTCCATTTGCTGCAAAATAGCCAATTAGGCATGAAAAGTCAAAATGTGAAACTGACTTCAAATTCAAAATGTATACATATATTCAGGTTCCCCACAGGTTGTGGAACACAAAAAACAATGTCTTTTCCAGATCCAACCTCTCTCTGAAAAGTTACCCCTTGGCTTAGATTGCATTTGTTGGGAAATTGCCAATTAAGCATGAAAAGTGAAAATGTGAAACTGACCTGAATTTCGCAATGTATACATATATTCAGGTTCCCCACAGGTTAGGGAACCCGAAAAACCATGTTTTTTCTGGATCCGACCTCTCCCTCATAAGTTAGGCCTCGGCCTAGATTCCATTTGCTGCAAAATAGCCAATTAGGCATGAAAAGTCTAAATGTGAAACTGACTTCAAATTCAAAATGTATACATATATTCAGGTTCCCCATAGGTTGGGGAACCCAAAAAACAATGTCTTTTCCAGATCCAACCTCTCTCTGAAAAGTTACCCCTTGGCTTAGATTGCATTTGTTGGGAAATTGCCAATTAAGCATGAAAAGTGAAAATGTGAAACTGACCTGAATTTCGCAATGTATACATATATTCAGGTTCCCCACAGGTTGGGGAACTCAAAAAACAATGTCTTTTCCAGATCCAACCTCTCCCTGAAAAGTTAGGCCTCAGCTTAATTGCATTAGTTGGAAAATTGCTAATTAAGCATGAAAAGTGAAAATGTGAAACTGACCTGAATTTCGCAATGTATACATATATTCAGGTTCCCCACAGGTTGGGGAACCCGAAAAACCATGTTTTTTCTGGATCAGACCTTTCCCTCATAGGTTAGGCCTCGGCCTAGATTCCATTTGCTGCAAAATAGCCAATTAGGCATGAAAAGTGAAAATGTGAAACTGACCTCAAATTCGAAATGTATACATAGATTCAGCTTCCCCACAAGTTGGGGAACCCGAAAAAACATGTCTTTACCGGATCCAACCTCTCCCTGAAAAGTTACGCCTCGGCTTAGATTGCATTTGTTGGGAAATAGTGAATAAAGCATGAAAAGTGAAAATGTGAAACTGACCTCAAATTCTACTGACCTCAAATTCGAAAAGTATACATATATTCAGGTTCCTCACAGGTTGGGGAAACTGAAAAAACATGTCTTTACCGGATGCAACCTCTCCATCATAAGTTAGGCCTCGGCCTAGATTCCATTTGCTGCAAAATAGCCAATTAGGCATGAAAAGTCTAAATGTGAAACTGACTTCAAATTAAAAATGTATACATATATTCAGGTTCCCCATAGGTTGGGGAACCCAAAAAACAATGTCTTTTCCAGATCCAACCTCTCTCTGAAAAGTTACCCCTTGGCTTAGATTGCATTTGTTGGGAAATTGCCAATTAAGCATGAAAAGTGAAAATGTGAAACTGACCTGAATTTCGCAATGTATACATATATTCAGGTTCCCCACAGGTTGGGGAACCCGAAAAACCATGTTTTTTCCGGATCAGACCTTTCCCTCATAAGTTAGGCCTCGGCCTAGATTCCATTTGCTGCAAAATAGCCAATTAGGCATGAAAAGTGAAAATGTGAAACTGACCTCAAATTCGAAATGTATACATAGATTCAGCTTCCCCACAAGTTGGGGAACCCGAAAAAACATGTCTTTACCGGATCCAACCTCTCCCTGAAAAGTTACGCCTCGGCTTAGATTGCATTTGTTGGGAAATAGTGAATAAAGCATGAAAAGTGAAAATGTGAAACTGACCTCAAATTCTACTGACCTCAAATTCGAAAAGTATACATATATTCAGGTTCCTCACAGGTTGGGGAAACTGAAAAAACATGTCTTTACCGGATGCAACCTCTCCATCATAAGTTAGGCCTCGGCCTAGATTCCATTTGCTGCAAAATAGCCAATTAGGCATGAAAAGTCAAAATGTGAAACTGACTTCAAATTCAAAATGTATACATATATTCAGGTTCCCCACAGGTTGTGGAACACAAAAAACAATGTCTTTTCCAGATCCAACCTCTCTCTGAAAAGTTACCCCTTGGCTTAGATTGCATTTGTTGGGAAATTGCCAATTAAGCATGAAAAGTGAAAATGTGAAACTGACCTGAATTTCGCAATGTATACATATATTCAGGTTCCCCACAGGTTAGGGAACCCGAAAAACCATGTTTTTTCTGGATCCGACCTCTCCCTCATAAGTTAGGCCTCGGCCTAGATTCCATTTGCTGCAAAATAGCCAATTAGGCATGAAAAGTCTAAATGTGAAACTGACTTCAAATTCAAAATGTATACATATATTCAGGTTCCCCATAGGTTGGGGAACCCAAAAAACAATGTCTTTTCCAGATCCAACCTCTCTCTGAAAAGTTACCCCTTGGCTTAGATTGCATTTGTTGGGAAATTGCCAATTAAGCATGAAAAGTGAAAATGTGAAACTGACCTGAATTTCGCAATGTATACATATATTCAGGTTCCCCACAGGTTGGGGAACCCGAAAAACCATGTTTTTTCCGGATCAGACCTTTCCCTCATAGGTTAGGCCTCGGCCTAGATTCCATTTGCTGCAAAATAGCCAATTAGGCATGAAAAGTGAAAATGTGAAACTGACCTGAATTTCGCAATGTATACATATATTCAGGTTCCCCACAGGTTGGGGAAACCGAAAAACCATGTTTTTTCCGGATCAGACCTTTCCCTCATAGGTTAGGCCTCGGCCTAGATTCCATTTGCTGCAAAATAGCCAATTAGGCATGAAAAGTGAAAATGTGAAACTGACCTCAAATTCTAAATGTATACATAGATTCAGCTTCCCAACAAGTTGGGGAACCCGAAAAAACATGTCTTTACCAGATCCAACCTCTCCCTGAAAAGTTACGCCTCGGCTTAGATTGCATTTGTTGGGAAATAGTGAATAAAGCATGAAAAGTGAAAATGTGAAACTGACCTCAAATTCTACTGACCTCAAATTCGAAAAGTATACATATATTCAGGTTCCTCACAGGTTGGGGAAACTGAAAAAACATGTCTTTACCGGATGCAACCTCTCCATCATAAGTTAGGCCTCGGCCTAGATTCCATTTGCTGCAAAATAGCCAATTAGGCATGAAAAGTCTAAATGTGAAACTGACTTCAAATTAAAAATGTATACATATATTCAGGTTCCCCATAGGTTGGGGAACCCAAAAAACAATGTCTTTTCCAGATCCAACCTCTCTCTGAAAAGTTACCCCTTGGCTTAGATTGCATTTGTTGGGAAATTGCCAATTAAGCATGAAAAGTGAAAATGTGAAACTGACCAGAATTTCACAATGTATACATATATTCAGGTTCCCCACAGGTTGGGGAACTCAAAAAACAATGTCTTTTCCAGATCCAACCTCTCCCTGAAAAGTTAGGCCTCGGCTTAATTGCATTAGTTGGAAAATTGCCAATTAAGCATGAAAAGTGAAAATGTGAAACTGACCTGAATTTCGCAATGTATACATATATTCAGGTTCCCCACAGGTTGGGGAACCCGAAAAACCATGTTTTTTCCGGATCAGACCTTTCCCTCATAAGTTAGGCCTCGGCCTAGATTCCATTTGCTGCAAAATAGCCAATTAGGCATGAAAAGTGAAAATGTGAAACTGACCTCAAATTCGAAATGTATACATAGATTCAGCTTCCCCACAAGTTGGGGAACCCGAAAAAACATGTCTTTACCGGATCCAACCTCTCCCTGAAAAGTTACGCCTCGGCTTAGATTGCATTTGTTGGGAAATAGTGAATAAAGCATGAAAAGTGAAAATGTGAAACTGACCTCAAATTCTACTGACCTCAAATTCGAAAAGTATACATATATTCAGGTTCCTCACAGGTTGGGGAAACTGAAAAAACATGTCTTTACCGGATGCAACCTCTCCCTCATAAGTTAGGCCTCGGCCTAGATTCTATTTGCTGCAAAATAGCCAATTAGGCATGAAAAGTCAAAATGTGAAACTGACTTCAAATTCAAAATGTATACATATATTCAGGTTCCCCACAGGTTGGGGAACCCAAAAAACAATGTCTTTTCCATATCCAACCTCTCCCTGAAAAGTTAGGCCTCGGCTTAATTGCATTAGTTGGAAAATTACCAATTAAGCATGAAAAGTGAAAATGTGAAACTGACCTGAATTTCGCAATGTATACATATATTCAGGTTCCCCACAGGTTGGGGAACCCGAAAAACCATGTTTTTTCCGGATCAGACCTTTCCCTCATAAGTTAGGCCTCGGCCTAGATTCCCTTTGCTGCAAAATAGCCAATTAGGCATGAAAGGTGAAAATGTGAAACTGACCTCAAATTCGAAATGTATACATAGATTCAGCTTCCCCACAAGTTGGGGAACCCGAAAAAACATGTCTTTACCGGATCCAACCTCTCCCTGAAAAGTTAGGCCTCGGCTTAATTGCATTAGTTGGAAAATTGCCAATTAAGCATGAAAAGTGAAAATGTGAAACTGACCTGAATTTCACAATGTATACATATATTCAGGTTCCCCACAGGTTGGGGAACCCGAAAAACCATGCTTTTTCCTGATCCGACCTCTCCCTCATAAGTTAGGCCTCGGGCTAGATTCCATTTGCTGCAAAATAGCCAATTAGCCATGAAAAGTCAAAATGTGAAACTGACTTCAAATTCAAAATGTATACATATATTCAGGTTCCCCATAGGTTGGGGAACCCAAAAAACAATGTCTTTTCCAGATCCAACCTCTCTCTGAAAAGTTACCCCTTGGCTTAGATTGCATTTGTTGGGAAATTGCCAATTAAGCATGAAAAGTGAAAATGTGAAACTGACCTGAATTTCGCAATGTATACATATATTCAGGTTCCCCACAGGTTGGGGAACTCAAAAAACAATGTCTTTTCCAGATCCAACCTCTCTCTGAAAAGTTACCCCTTGGCTTAGATTGCATTTGTTGGGAAATTGCCAATTAAGCATGAAAAGTGAAAATGTGAAACTGACCTGAATTTCGCAATGTATACATATATTCAGGTTCCCCACAGGTTGGGGAACCCGAAAAACCATGTTTTTTCCGGATCAGACCTTTCCCTCATAAGTTAGGCCTCGACCTAGATTCCATTTGCTGCAAAATAGCCAATTAGGCATGAAAGGTGAAAATGTGAAACTGACTTCAAATTCAAAATGTATACATATATTCAGGTTCCCCATAGGTTGGGGAACCCAAAAAACAATGTCTTTTCCAGATCCAACCTCTCTCTGAAAAGTTACCCCTTGGCTTAGATTGCATTTGTTGGGAAATTGCCAATTAAGCATGAAAAGTGAAAATGTGAAACTGACCTGAATTTCGCAATGTATACATATATTCAGGTTCCCCACAGGTTGGGGAACTCAAAAAACAATGTCTTTTCCAGATCCAACCTCTCCCTGAAAAGTTAGGCCTCGGCTTAATTGCATTAGTTGGAAAATTGCCAATTAAGCATGAAAAGTGAAAATTGAAACTGACCTGAATTTCGCAATGTATACATATATTCAGGTTCCCCACAGGTTGGGGAACCCGAAAAACCATGTTTTTTCCGGATCAGACCTTTCCCTCATAGGTTAGGCCTCGGCCTAGATTCCATTTGCTGCAAAATAGCCAATTAGGCATGAAAAGTGAAAATGTGAAACTGACCTCAAATTCGAAATGTATACATAGATTCAGCTTCCCCACAAGTTGGGGAACCCGAAAAAACATGTCTTTACTGGATCCAACCTCTCCCTGAAAAGTTACGCCTCGGCTTAGATTGCATTTGTTGGGAAATAGTGAATAAAGCATGAAAAGTCAAAATGTGAAACTGACCTCAAATTCTACTGACCTCAAATTCGAAAAGTATACATATATTCAGGTTCCTCACAGGTTGGGGAAACTGAAAAAACATGTCTTTACCGGATGCAACCTCTCCATCATAAGTTAGGCCTCGGCCTAGATTCCATTTGCTGCAAAATAGCCAATTAGGCATGAAAAGTCAAAATGTGAAACTGACTTCAAATTCAAAATGTATACATATATTCAGGTTCCCCACAGGTTGTGGAACCCAAAAAACAATGTCTTTTCCAGATCCAACCTCTCTCTGAAAAGTTACCCCTTGGCTTAGATTGCATTTGTTGGGAAATTGCCAATTAAGCATGAAAAGTGAAAATGTGAAAATGACCTGAATTTCGCAATGTATACATATATTCAGGTTCCCCACAGGTTAGGGAACCCGAAAAACCATGCTTTTTCTGGATCCGACCTCTCCCTCATAAGTTAGGCCTCGGCCTAGATTCCATTTGCTGCAAAATAGCCAATTAGGCATGAAAGGTGAAAATGTGAAACTGACCTCAAATTCGAAATGTATACATAGATTCAGCTTCCCCACAAGTTGGGGAACCCGAAAAAACATGTCTTTACCGGATCCAACCTCTCCCTGAAAAGTTAGGCCTCGGCTTAATTGCATTAGTTGGAAAATTGCCAATTAAGCATGAAAAGTGAAAATGTGAAACTGACCTGAATTTCACAATGTATACATATATTCAGGTTCCCCACAGGTTGGGGAACCCGAAAAACCATGCTTTTTCCTGATCCGACCTCTCCCTCATAAGTTAGGCCTCGGGCTAGATTCCATTTGCTGCAAAATAGCCAATTAGCCATGAAAAGTCAAAATGTGAAACTGACTTCAAATTCAAAATGTATACATATATTCAGGTTCCCCATAGGTTGGGGAACCCAAAAAACAATGTCTTTTCCAGATCCAACCTCTCTCTGAAAAGTTACCCCTTGGCTTAGATTGCATTTGTTGGGAAATTGCCAATTAAGCATGAAAAGTGAAAATGTGAAACTGACCTGAATTTCGCAATGTATACATATATTCAGGTTCCCCACAGGTTGGGGAACCCGAAAAACCATGTTTTTTCCGGATCAGACCTTTCCCTCATAAGTTAGGCCTCGACCTAGATTCCATTTGCTGCAAAATAGCCAATTAGGCATGAAAGGTGAAAATGTGAAACTGACTTCAAATTCAAAATGTATACATATATTCAGGTTCCCCATAGGTTGGGGAACCCAAAAAACAATGTCTTTTCCAGATCCAACCTCTCTCTGAAAAGTTACCCCTTGGCTTAGATTGCATTTGTTGGGAAATTGCCAATTAAGCATGAAAAGTGAAAATGTGAAACTGACCTGAATTTCGCAATGTATACATATATTCAGGTTCCCCACAGGTTGGGGAACTCAAAAAACAATGTCTTTTCCAGATCCAACCTCTCCCTGAAAAGTTAGGCCTCGGCTTAATTGCATTAGTTGGAAAATTGCCAATTAAGCATGAAAAGTGAAAATTGAAACTGACCTGAATTTCGCAATGTATACATATATTCAGGTTCCCCACAGGTTGGGGAACCCGAAAAACCATGTTTTTTCCGGATCAGACCTTTCCCTCATAGGTTAGGCCTCGGCCTAGATTCCATTTGCTGCAAAATAGCCAATTAGGCATGAAAAGTGAAAATGTGAAACTGACCTCAAATTCGAAATGTATACATAGATTCAGCTTCCCCACAAGTTGGGGAACCCGAAAAAACATGTCTTTACTGGATCCAACCTCTCCCTGAAAAGTTACGCCTCGGCTTAGATTGCATTTGTTGGGAAATAGTGAATAAAGCATGAAAAGTCAAAATGTGAAACTGACCTCAAATTCTACTGACCTCAAATTCGAAAAGTATACATATATTCAGGTTCCTCACAGGTTGGGGAAACTGAAAAAACATGTCTTTACCGGATGCAACCTCTCCATCATAAGTTAGGCCTCGGCCTAGATTCCATTTGCTGCAAAATAGCCAATTAGGCATGAAAAGTCAAAATGTGAAACTGACTTCAAATTCAAAATGTATACATATATTCAGGTTCCCCACAGGTTGTGGAACCCAAAAAACAATGTCTTTTCCAGATCCAACCTCTCTCTGAAAAGTTACCCCTTGGCTTAGATTGCATTTGTTGGGAAATTGCCAATTAAGCATGAAAAGTGAAAATGTGAAAATGACCTGAATTTCGCAATGTATACATATATTCAGGTTCCCCACAGGTTAGGGAACCCGAAAAACCATGCTTTTTCTGGATCCGACCTCTCCCTCATAAGTTAGGCCTCGGCCTAGATTCCATTTGCTGCAAAATAGCCAATTAGGCATGAAAGGTGAAAATGTGAAACTGACCTCAAATTCGAAATGTCTACATATATTCAGGTTCCCCACAGGTTGGGGAACCCAAAAAACAATGTCTTTTCCAGATCCAACCTCTCCCTGAAAAGTTAGGCCTCGGCTTAATTGCATTAGTTGGAAAATTGCCAATTAAGCATGAAAAGTGAAAATGTGAAACTGACCTGAATTTCACAATGTATACATATATTCAGGTTCCCCACAGGTTGGGGAACTCAAAAAACAATGTCTTTTCCAGATCCAACCTCTCCCTGAAAAGTTAGGCCTCGGCTTAATTGCATTAGTTGGAAAATTGCCAATTAAGCATGAAAAGTGAAAATGTGAAACTGACCTGAATTTCGCAATGTATACATATATTCAGGTTCCCCACAGGTTGGGGAACCCGAAAAACCATGTTTTTTCCGGATCAGACCTTTCCCTCATAGGTTAGGCCTCGGCCTAGATTCCATTTGCTGCAAAATAGCCAATTAGGCATGAAAAGTGAAAATGTGAAACTGACCTCAAATTCGAAATGTATACATAGATTCAGCTTCCCCACAAGTTGGGGAACCCGAAAAAACATGTCTTTACTGGATCCAACCTCTCCCTGAAAAGTTACGCCTCGGCTTAGATTGCATTTGTTGGGAAATAGTGAATAAAGCATGAAAAGTGAAAATGTGAAACTGACCTCAAATTCTACTGACCTCAAATTCGAAAAGTATACATATATTCAGGTTCCTCACAGGTTGGGGAAACTGAAAAAACATGTCTTTACCGGATGCAACCTCTCCATCATAAGTTAGGCCTCGGCCTAGATTCCATTTGCTGCAAAATAGCCAATTAGGCATGAAAAGTCTAAATGTGAAACTGACTTCAAATTAAAAATGTATACATATATTCAGGTTCCCCATAGGTTGGGGAACCCAAAAAACAATGTCTTTTCCAGATCCAACCTCTCTCTGAAAAGTTACCCCTTGGCTTAGATTGCATTTGTTGGGAAATTGCCAATTAAGCATGAAAAGTGAAAATGTGAAACTGACCTGAATTTCGCAATGTATACATATATTCAGGTTCCCCACAGGTTGGGGAACCCGAAAAACCATGTTTTTTCCGGATCAGACCTTTCCCTCATAAGTTAGGCCTCGGCCTAGATTCCATTTGCTGCAAAATAGCCAATTAGGCATGAAAAGTGAAAATGTGAAACTGACCTCAAATTCGAAATGTATACATAGATTCAGCTTCCCCACAAGTTGGGGAACCCGAAAAAACATGTCTTTACCGGATCCAACCTCTCCCTGAAAAGTTACGCCTCGGCTTAGATTGCATTTGTTGGGAAATAGTGAATAAAGCATGAAAAGTGAAAATGTGAAACTGACCTCAAATTCTACTGACCTCAAATTCGAAAAGTATACATATATTCAGGTTCCTCACAGGTTGGGGAAACTGAAAAAACATGTCTTTACCGGATGCAACCTCTCCATCATAAGTTAGGCCCCGGCCTTGATTCCATTTGCTGCAAAATAGCCAATTAGGCATGAAAAGTCAAAATGTGAAACTGACTTCAAATTCAAAATGTATACATATATTCAGGTTCCCCACAGGTTGTGGAACACAAAAAACAATGTCTTTTCCAGATCCAACCTCTCTCTGAAAAGTTACCCCTTGGCTTAGATTGCATTTGTTGGGAAATTGCCAATTAAGCATGAAAAGTGAAAATGTGAAACTGACCTGAATTTCGCAATGTATACATATATTCAGGTTCCCCACAGGTTAGGGAACCCGAAAAACCATGTTTTTTCTGGATCCGACCTCTCCCTCATAAGTTAGGCCTCGGCCTAGATTCCATTTGCTGCAAAATAGCCAATTAGGCATGAAAAGTCTAAATGTGAAACTGACTTCAAATTCAAAATGTATACATATATTCAGGTTCCCCATAGGTTGGGGAACCCAAAAAACAATGTCTTTTCCAGATCCAACCTCTCTCTGAAAAGTTACCCCTTGGCTTAGATTGCATTTGTTGGGAAATTGCCAATTAAGCATGAAAAGTGAAAATGTGAAACTGACCTGAATTTCGCAATGTATACATATATTCAGGTTCCCCACAGGTTGGGGAACTCAAAAAACAATGTCTTTTCCAGATCCAACCTCTCCCTGAAAAGTTAGGCCTCAGCTTAATTGCATTAGTTGGAAAATTGCTAATTAAGCATGAAAAGTGAAAATGTGAAACTGACCTGAATTTCGCAATGTATACATATATTCAGGTTCCCCACAGGTTGGGGAACCCGAAAAACCATGTTTTTTCTGGATCAGACCTTTCCCTCATAGGTTAGGCCTCGGCCTAGATTCCATTTGCTGCAAAATAGCCAATTAGGCATGAAAAGTGAAAATGTGAAACTGACCTCAAATTCGAAATGTATACATAGATTCAGCTTCCCCACAAGTTGGGGAACCCGAAAAAACATGTCTTTACCGGATCCAACCTCTCCCTGAAAAGTTACGCCTCGGCTTAGATTGCATTTGTTGGGAAATAGTGAATAAAGCATGAAAAGTGAAAATGTGAAACTGACCTCAAATTCTACTGACCTCAAATTCGAAAAGTATACATATATTCAGGTTCCTCACAGGTTGGGGAAACTGAAAAAACATGTCTTTACCGGATGCAACCTCTCCATCATAAGTTAGGCCTCGGCCTAGATTCCATTTGCTGCAAAATAGCCAATTAGGCATGAAAAGTCTAAATGTGAAACTGACTTCAAATTAAAAATGTATACATATATTCAGGTTCCCCATAGGTTGGGGAACCCAAAAAACAATGTCTTTTCCAGATCCAACCTCTCTCTGAAAAGTTACCCCTTGGCTTAGATTGCATTTGTTGGGAAATTGCCAATTAAGCATGAAAAGTGAAAATGTGAAACTGACCTGAATTTCGCAATGTATACATATATTCAGGTTCCCCACAGGTTGGGGAACCCGAAAAACCATGTTTTTTCCGGATCAGACCTTTCCCTCATAAGTTAGGCCTCGGCCTAGATTCCATTTGCTGCAAAATAGCCAATTAGGCATGAAAAGTGAAAATGTGAAACTGACCTCAAATTCGAAATGTATACATAGATTCAGCTTCCCCACAAGTTGGGGAACCCGAAAAAACATGTCTTTACCGGATCCAACCTCTCCCTGAAAAGTTACGCCTCGGCTTAGATTGCATTTGTTGGGAAATAGTGAATAAAGCATGAAAAGTGAAAATGTGAAACTGACCTCAAATTCTACTGACCTCAAATTCGAAAAGTATACATATATTCAGGTTCCTCACAGGTTGGGGAAACTGAAAAAACATGTCTTTACCGGATGCAACCTCTCCATCATAAGTTAGGCCTCGGCCTAGATTCCATTTGCTGCAAAATAGCCAATTAGGCATGAAAAGTCAAAATGTGAAACTGACTTCAAATTCAAAATGTATACATATATTCAGGTTCCCCACAGGTTGTGGAACACAAAAAACAATGTCTTTTCCAGATCCAACCTCTCTCTGAAAAGTTACCCCTTGGCTTAGATTGCATTTGTTGGGAAATTGCCAATTAAGCATGAAAAGTGAAAATGTGAAACTGACCTGAATTTCGCAATGTATACATATATTCAGGTTCCCCACAGGTTAGGGAACCCGAAAAACCATGTTTTTTCTGGATCCGACCTCTCCCTCATAAGTTAGGCCTCGGCCTAGATTCCATTTGCTGCAAAATAGCCAATTAGGCATGAAAAGTCTAAATGTGAAACTGACTTCAAATTCAAAATGTATACATATATTCAGGTTCCCCATAGGTTGGGGAACCCAAAAAACAATGTCTTTTCCAGATCCAACCTCTCTCTGAAAAGTTACCCCTTGGCTTAGATTGCATTTGTTGGGAAATTGCCAATTAAGCATGAAAAGTGAAAATGTGAAACTGACCTGAATTTCGCAATGTATACATATATTCAGGTTCCCCACAGGTTGGGGAACCCGAAAAACCATGTTTTTTCCGGATCAGACCTTTCCCTCATAGGTTAGGCCTCGGCCTAGATTCCATTTGCTGCAAAATAGCCAATTAGGCATGAAAAGTGAAAATGTGAAACTGACCTGAATTTCGCAATGTATACATATATTCAGGTTCCCCACAGGTTGGGGAACCCGAAAAACCATGTTTTTTCCGGATCAGACCTTTCCCTCATAGGTTAGGCCTCGGCCTAGATTCCATTTGCTGCAAAATAGCCAATTAGGCATGAAAAGTGAAAATGTGAAACTGACCTCAAATTCGAAATGTATACATAGATTCAGCTTCCCAACAAGTTGGGGAACCCGAAAAAACATGTCTTTACCAGATCCAACCTCTCCCTGAAAAGTTACGCCTCGGCTTAGATTGCATTTGTTGGGAAATAGTGAATAAAGCATGAAAAGTGAAAATGTGAAACTGACCTCAAATTCTACTGACCTCAAATTCGAAAAGTATACATATATTCAGGTTCCTCACAGGTTGGGGAAACTGAAAAAACATGTCTTTACCGGATGCAACCTCTCCATCATAAGTTAGGCCTCGGCCTAGATTCCATTTGCTGCAAAATAGCCAATTAGGCATGAAAAGTCTAAATGTGAAACTGACTTCAAATTAAAAATGTATACATATATTCAGGTTCCCCATAGGTTGGGGAACCCAAAAAACAATGTCTTTTCCAGATCCAACCTCTCTCTGAAAAGTTACCCCTTGGCTTAGATTGCATTTGTTGGGAAATTGCCAATTAAGCATGAAAAGTGAAAATGTGAAACTGACCAGAATTTCACAATGTATACATATATTCAGGTTCCCCACAGGTTGGGGAACTCAAAAAACAATGTCTTTTCCAGATCCAACCTCTCCCTGAAAAGTTAGGCCTCGGCTTAATTGCATTAGTTGGAAAATTGCCAATTAAGCATGAAAAGTGAAAATGTGAAACTGACCTGAATTTCGCAATGTATACATATATTCAGGTTCCCCACAGGTTGGGGAACCCGAAAAACCATGTTTTTTCCGGATCAGACCTTTCCCTCATAAGTTAGGCCTCGGCCTAGATTCCATTTGCTGCAAAATAGCCAATTAGGCATGAAAAGTGAAAATGTGAAACTGACCTCAAATTCGAAATGTATACATAGATTCAGCTTCCCCACAAGTTGGGGAACCCGAAAAAACATGTCTTTACCGGATCCAACCTCTCCCTGAAAAGTTACGCCTCGGCTTAGATTGCATTTGTTGGGAAATAGTGAATAAAGCATGAAAAGTGAAAATGTGAAACTGACCTCAAATTCTACTGACCTCAAATTCGAAAAGTATACATATATTCAGGTTCCTCACAGGTTGGGGAAACTGAAAAAACATGTCTTTACCGGATGCAACCTCTCCCTCATAAGTTAGGCCTCGGCCTAGATTCTATTTGCTGCAAAATAGCCAATTAGGCATGAAAAGTCAAAATGTGAAACTGACTTCAAATTCAAAATGTATACATATATTCAGGTTCCCCACAGGTTGGGGAACCCAAAAAACAATGTCTTTTCCATATCCAACCTCTCCCTGAAAAGTTAGGCCTCGGCTTAATTGCATTAGTTGGAAAATTACCAATTAAGCATGAAAAGTGAAAATGTGAAACTGACCTGAATTTCGCAATGTATACATATATTCAGGTTCCCCACAGGTTGGGGAACCCGAAAAACCATGTTTTTTCCGGATCAGACCTTTCCCTCATAAGTTAGGCCTCGGCCTAGATTCCCTTTGCTGCAAAATAGCCAATTAGGCATGAAAGGTGAAAATGTGAAACTGACTTCAAATTCGAAATGTATACATAGATTCAGGTTCCCCACAGGTTGGGGAACCCAAAAAACAATGTCTTGTCCAGATTCAACCTCTCTCTGAAAAGTTACCCCTTGGCTTAGATTGCATTTGTTGGGAAATTGCCAATTAAGCATGAAAAGTGAAAATGTGAAACTGACCTGAATTTCGCAATGTATACATATATTAAGGTTCCCCACAGGTTGGGGAACCCGAAAAACCATGTTTTTTCCGGATCCATCCTCTCCCTGAAAAGTTAGGCCTCGGCGTAGATTTCATTTGTTGGAAAATAGCCAATTAGGCATGAAAAGTGAAAATGTGAAACTGACCTCAAATTCGAAATGTATACATATATTCTGGTTCCCCACAGGATGGGGAACTCGAAAAACCATGTTTTTTCCGGATCCGATCTCTCCCCCATAAGTTAGGCCTCGGCCTAGATTCCATTTGCTGCAAAATAGCCAATTAGGCATGAAAGGTGAAAATGTGAAACTGACCTCAAATTCGAAATGTATACATATATTCAGGTTCCCCACAGGTTGGGGAACCCAAAAAACAATGTCTTTTCCATATCCAACCTCTCCCTGAAAAGTTAGGCCTCGGCTTAATTGCATTAGTTGGAAAATTGCCAATTAAGCATGAAAAGTGAAAATGTGAAACTGACCTGAATTTCGCAATGT
Source organism: Bothrops alternatus (assembly GCA_034064705.1). Taxonomy (NCBI): domain Eukaryota; kingdom Metazoa; phylum Chordata; class Lepidosauria; order Squamata; family Viperidae; genus Bothrops; species Bothrops alternatus. The sequence continues at coordinate 13,002,712 of JARGCV010000103.1, read as the reverse complement.
ATACATATATTCAGGTTCCCCACAGGTTGGGGAACCCGAAAAACCATGTTTTTTCCGGATCCATCCTCTCCCTCATAAGTTAGGCCTCGGCGTAGATTTCATTTATTGGAAAATAGCCAATTAGGCATGAAAAGTGAAAATGTGAAACTGACCTCAAATTCGAAATGTATACATATATTCTGGTTCCCCACAGGATGGGGAACTCGAAAAACCATGTTTTTTCCGGATCCGATCTCTCGCTGAAAAGTTACCCCTTGGCTTAGATTGCATTTGTTGGAAAATTGCCAATTAAGCATGAAAAGAAAATGTGAAACTGACCTGAATTCCGCAATGTATACATATATTCAGGTTCCCCACAGGTTGGGGAACCCGAAAAACCATGTTTTTCCCTGATCAGACCTTTCCCTCATAAGTTAGGCCTCGACCTAGATTCCATTTGCTGCAAAATAGCCAATTAGGCATGAAAGGTGAAAATGTGAAACTGACCTCAAATTCGAAATGTATACATATATTCAGGTTCCCCATAGGTTGGGGAACCCAAAAAACAATGTCTTTTCCAGATCCAACCTCTCTCTGAAAAGTTACCCCTTGGCTTAGATTGCATTTGTTGGGAAATTGCCAATTAAGCATGAAAAGTGAAAATGTGAAACTGACCTGAATTTCGCAATGTATACATATATTCAGGTTCCCCACAGGTTGGGGAACTCAAAAAACAATGTCTTTTCCAGATCCAACCTCTCCCTGAAAAGTTAGGCCTCGGCTTAATTGCATTAGTTGGAAAATTGCTAATTAAGCATGAAAAGTGAAAATGTGAAACTGACCTGAATTTCGCAATGTATACATATATTCAGGTTCCCCACAGGTTGGGGAACCCGAAAAACCATGTTTTTTCTGGATCAGACCTTTCCCTCATAGGTTAGGCCTCGGCCTAGATTCCATTTGCTGCAAAATAGCCAATTAGGCATGAAAAGTGAAAATGTGAAACTGACCTCAAATTCGAAATGTATACATAGATTCAGCTTCCCCACAAGTTGGGGAACCCGAAAAAACATGTCTTTACCGGATTCAACCTCTCCCTGAAAAGTTACGCCTCGGCTTAGATTGCATTTGTTGGGAAATAGTGAATAAAGCATGAAAAGTGAAAATGTGAAACTGACCTCAAATTCTACTGACCTCAAATTCGAAAAGTATACATATATTCAGGTTCCTCACAGGTTGGGGAAACTGAAAAAACATGTCTTTACCGGATGCAACCTCTCCATCATAAGTTAGGCCTCGGCCTAGATTCCATTTGCTGCAAAATAGCCAATTAGGCATGAAAAGTCTAAATGTGAAACTGACTTCAAATTAAAAATGTATACATATATTCAGGTTCCCCATAGGTTGGGGAACCCAAAAAACAATGTCTTTTCCAGATCCAACCTCTCTCTGAAAAGTTACCCCTTGGCTTAGATTGCATTTGTTGGGAAATTGCCAATTAAGCATGAAAAGTGAAAATGTGAAACTGACCTGAATTTCGCAATGTATACATATATTCAGGTTCCCCACAGGTTGGGGAACCCGAAAAACCATGTTTTTTCCGGATCAGACCTTTCCCTCATAAGTTAGGCCTCGGCCTAGATTCCATTTGCTGCAAAATAGCCAATTAGGCATGAAAAGTGAAAATGTGAAACTGACCTCAAATTCGAAATGTATACATAGATTCAGCTTCCCCACAAGTTGGGGAACCCGAAAAAACATGTCTTTACCGGATCCAACCTCTCCCTGAAAAGTTACGCCTCGGCTTAGATTGCATTTGTTGGGAAATAGTGAATAAAGCATGAAAAGTGAAAATGTGAAACTGACCTCAAATTCTACTGACCTCAAATTCGAAAAGTATACATATATTCAGGTTCCTCACAGGTTGGGGAAACTGAAAAAACATGTCTTTACCGGATGCAACCTCTCCATCATAAGTTAGGCCTCGGCCTAGATTCCATTTGCTGCAAAATAGCCAATTAGGCATGAAAAGTCAAAATGTGAAACTGACTTCAAATTCAAAATGTATACATATATTCAGGTTCCCCACAGGTTGTGGAACACAAAAAACAATGTCTTTTCCAGATCCAACCTCTCTCTGAAAAGTTACCCCTTGGCTTAGATTGCATTTGTTGGGAAATTGCCAATTAAGCATGAAAAGTGAAAATGTGAAACTGACCTGAATTTCGCAATGTATACATATATTCAGGTTCCCCACAGGTTAGGGAACCCGAAAAACCATGTTTTTTCTGGATCCGACCTCTCCCTCATAAGTTAGGCCTCGGCCTAGATTCCATTTGCTGCAAAATAGCCAATTAGGCATGAAAAGTCTAAATGTGAAACCTACTTCAAATTCAAAATGTATACATATATTCAGGTTCCCCATAGGTTGGGGAACCCAAAAAACAATGTCTTTTCCAGATCCAACCTCTCTCTGAAAAGTTACCCCTTGGCTTAGATTGCATTTGTTGGGAAATTGCCAATTAAGCATGAAAAGTGAAAATGTGAAACTGACCTGAATTTCGCAATGTATACATATATTCAGGTTCCCCACAGGTTGGGGAACCCGAAAAACCATGTTTTTTCCGGATCAGACCTTTCCCTCATAGGTTAGGCCTCGGCCTAGATTCCATTTGCTGCAAAATAGCCAATTAGGCATGAAAAGTGAAAATGTGAAACTGACCTCAAATTCGAAATGTATACATAGATTCAGCTTCCCCACAAGTTGGGGAACCCGAAAAAACATGTCTTTACCGGATCCAACCTCTCCCTGAAAAGTTACGCCTCGGCTTAGATTGCATTTGTTGGGAAATAGTGAATAAAGCATGAAAAGTGAAAATGTGAAACTGACCTCAAATTCTACTGACCTCAAATTCGAAAAGTATACATATATTCAGGTTCCTCACAGGTTGGGGAAACTGAAAAAACATGTCTTTACCGGATGCAACCTCTCCATCATAAGTTAGGCCTCGGCCTAGATTCCATTTGCTGCAAAATAGCCAATTAGGCATGAAAAGTCTAAATGTGAAACTGACTTCAAATTAAAAATGTATACATATATTCAGGTTCCCCATAGGTTGGGGAACCCAAAAAACAATGTCTTTTCCAGATCCAACCTCTCTCTGAAAAGTTACCCCTTGGCTTAGATTGCATTTGTTGGGAAATTGCCAATTAAGCATGAAAAGTGAAAATGTGAAACTGACCAGAATTTCACAATGTATACATATATTCAGGTTCCCCACAGGTTGGGGAACTCAAAAAACAATGTCTTTTCCAGATCCAACCTCTCCCTGAAAAGTTAGGCCTCGGCTTAATTGCATTAGTTGGAAAATTGCCAATTAAGCATGAAAAGTGAAAATGTGAAACTGACCTGAATTTCGCAATGTATACATATATTCAGGTTCCCCACAGGTTGGGGAACCCGAAAAACCATGTTTTTTCCGGATCAGACCTTTCCCTCATAAGTTAGGCCTCGGCCTAGATTCCATTTGCTGCAAAATAGCCAATTAGGCATGAAAAGTGAAAATGTGAAACTGACCTCAAATTCGAAATGTATACATAGATTCAGCTTCCCCACAAGTTGGGGAACCCGAAAAAACATGTCTTTACCGGATCCAACCTCTCCCTGAAAAGTTACGCCTCGGCTTAGATTGCATTTGTTGGGAAATAGTGAATAAAGCATGAAAAGTGAAAATGTGAAACTGACCTCAAATTCTACTGACCTCAAATTCGAAAAGTATACATATATTCAGGTTCCTCACAGGTTGGGGAAACTGAAAAAACATGTCTTTACCGGATGCAACCTCTCCCTCATAAGTTAGGCCTCGGCCTAGATTCTATTTGCTGCAAAATAGCCAATTAGGCATGAAAAGTCAAAATGTGAAACTGACTTCAAATTCAAAATGTATACATATATTCAGGTTCCCCACAGGTTGGGGAACCCAAAAAACAATGTCTTTTCCATATCCAACCTCTCCCTGAAAAGTTAGGCCTCGGCTTAATTGCATTAGTTGGAAAATTACCAATTAAGCATGAAAAGTGAAAATGTGAAACTGACCTGAATTTCGCAATGTATACATATATTCAGGTTCCCCACAGGTTGGGGAACCCGAAAAACCATGTTTTTTCCGGATCAGACCTTTCCCTCATAAGTTAGGCCTCGGCCTAGATTCCCTTTGCTGCAAAATAGCCAATTAGGCATGAAAGGTGAAAATGTGAAACTGACTTCAAATTCGAAATGTATACATAGATTCAGGTTCCCCACAGGTTGGGGAACCCAAAAAACAATGTCTTGTCCAGATCCAACCTCTCTCTGAAAAGTTACCCCTTGGCTTAGATTGCATTTGTTGGGAAATTGCCAATTAAGCATGAAAAGTGAAAATGTGAAACTGACCTGAATTTCGCAATGTATACATATATTAAGGTTCCCCACAGGTTGGGGAACCCGAAAAACCATGTTTTTTCCGGATCCATCCTCTCCCTGAAAAGTTAGGCCTCGGCGTAGATTTCATTTGTTGGAAAATAGCCAATTAGGCATGAAAAGTGAAAATGTGAAACTGACCTCAAATTCGAAATGTATACATATATTCTGGTTCCCCACAGGATGGGGAACTCGAAAAACCATGTTTTTTCCGGATCCGATCTCTCCCCCATAAGTTAGGCCTCGGCCTAGATTCCATTTGCTGCAAAATAGCCAATTAGGCATGAAAGGTGAAAATGTGAAACTGACCTCAAATTCGAAATGTATACATATATTCAGGTTCCCCACAGGTTGGGGAACCCAAAAAACAATGTCTTTTCCATATCCAACCTCTCCCTGAAAAGTTAGGCCTCGGCTTAATTGCATTAGTTGGAAAATTGCCAATTAAGCATGAAAAGTGAAAATGTGAAACTGACCTGAATTTCGCAATGTATACATATATTCAGGTTCCCCACAGGTTGGGGAACCCGAAAAACCATGTTTTTTCCGGATCCATCCTCTCCCTCATAAGTTAGGCCTCGGCGTAGATTTCATTTATTGGAAAATAGCCAATTAGGCATGAAAAGTGAAAATGTGAAACTGACCTCAAATTCGAAATGTATACATATATTCTGGTTCCCCACAGGATGGGGAACTCGAAAAACCATGTTTTTTCCGGATCCGATCTCTCGCTGAAAAGTTACCCCTTGGCTTAGATTGCATTTGTTGGAAAATTGCCAATTAAGCATGAAAAGAAAATGTGAAACTGACCTGAATTCCGCAATGTATACATATATTCAGGTTCCCCACAGGTTGGGGAACCCGAAAACCCATGTTTTTCCCGGATCAGACCTTTCCCTCATAAGTTAGGCCTCGACCTAGATTCCATTTGCTGCAAAATAGCCAATTAGGCATGAAAGGTGAAAATGTGAAACTGACCTCAAATTCGAAATGTATACATATATTCAGGTTCCCCACAGGTTGGGGAACCCAAAAAACAATGTCTTTTTCATATCCAACCTCTCCCTGAAAAGTTAGGCCTCGGCTTAATTGCATTAGTTGGAAAATTGCCAATTAAGCATGAAAAGTGAAAATGTGAAACTGACCTGAATTTCGCAATGTATACATATATTCAGGTTCCCCACAGGTTGGGGAACCCGAAAAACCATGTTTTTTCCGGATCAGACCTTTCCCTCATAAGTTAGGCCTCGGCCTAGATTCCATTTGCTGCAAAATAGCCAATTAGGGATGAAAAGTGAAAATGTGAAACTGACCTCAAATTCGAAATGTATACATAGATTCAGCTTCCCCACAAGTTGGGGAACCCGAAAAAACATGTCTTTACCGGATCCAACCTCTCCCTGAAAAGTTACGCCTCGGCTTAGATTGCATTTTTTGGGAAATAGTGAATAAAGCATGAAGTGAAAATGTGAAACTGACCTAAATTCTACTGACCTCAAATTCGAAAAGTATACATATATTCAGGTTCCTCACAGGTTGGGGAAACTGAAAAAACATGTCTTTACCGAATGCAACCTCTCCCTCATAAGTTAGGCCTCGGCCTAGATTCCATTTGCTGCAAAATAGCCAATTAGGCATGAAAAGTCAAAATGTGAAACTGACTTCAAATTCAAAATGTATACATATATTCAGGTTCCCCACAGGTTGGGGAACCCAAAAAACAATGTCTTTTCCAGATCCAACCTCTCTCTGAAAAGTTACCCCTTGGCTTAGATTGCATTTGTTGGGAAATTGCCAATTAAGCATGAAAAGTGAAAATGTGAAACTGACCTGAATTTCGCAATGTATACATATATTCAGGTTCCCCACAGGTTAGGGAACCCGAAAAACCATGCTTTTTCTGGATCCGACCTCTCCCTCATAAGTTAGGCCTCGGCCTAGATTCCATTTGCTGCAAAATAGCCAATTAAGCATGAAAAGTGAAAATGTGAAACTGACGTGAATTTCGCAATGTATACATATATTCAGGTTCCCCACAGGATGGGGAACTCGAAAAACCATGTTTTTTCCGGATCCGATCTCTCCCTGAAAAGTTACCCCTTGGCTTAGATTGCATTTGTTGGAAAATTGCCAATTAAGCATGAAAAGTGAAAATGTGAAACTGACCTGAATTTCGCAATGTATACATAGATTCAGGTTCCCCACAGGTTGGGGAACCCGAAAAACCATGTTTTTTCCGGATCAGACCTTTCCCTCATAAGTTAGGCCTCGGCCTAGATTCCATTTGCTGCAAAATAGCCAATTAGCCATGAAAAGTGAAAATGTGAAACTGACCTCAAATTCGAAATGTATACATAGATTCAGCTTCCCCACAAGTTGGGGAACCCGAAAAAACATGTCTTTACCGGATCCAACCTCTCCCTGAAAAGTTACGCCTCGGCTTAGATTGCATTTGTTGGGAAATAGTGAATAAAGCATGAAAAGTGAAAATGTGAAACTGACCTCAAATTCTACTGACCTCAAATTCGAAAAGTATACATATATTCAGGTTCGTCACAGGTTGGGGAAACTGAAAAAACATGTCTTTACCGAATGCAACCTCTCCCTCATAAGTTAGGCCTCGGCCTAGATTCCATTTGCTGCAAAATAGCCAATTAGGCATGAAAAGTCAAAATGTGAAACTGACTTCAAATTCAAAATGTATACATATATTCAGGTTCCCCACAGGTTGGGGAACCCAAAAAACAAGGTCTTTTCCAGATCCAACCTCTCTCTGAAAAGTTACCCCTTGGCCTAGATTCCATTTGCTGCAAAATAGCCAATTAGGCATGAAAAGTGAAAATGTGAAACTGACCTCAAATTCGAAATGTATACATAGATTCAGCTTCCCCACAAGTTGGGGAACCCGAAAAAACATGTCTTTACCGGATTCAACCTCTCCCTGAAAAGTTACGCCTCGGCTTAGATTGCATTTGTTGGGAAATAGTGAATAAAGCATGAAAAGTGAAAATGTGAAACTGACCTCAAATTCTACTGACTTCAAATTCGAAAAGTATACATATATTCAGGTTCCTCACAGGTTGGGGAAACTGAAAAAACATGTCTTTACCGGATGCAACCTCTCCATCATAAGTTAGGCCTCGGCCTAGATTCCATTTGCTGCAAAATAGCCAATTAGGCATGAAAAGTCAAAATGTGAAACTGACTTCAAATTCAAAATGTATACATATATTCAGGTTCCCCACAGGTTGGGGAACCCAAAAAACAATGTCTTTTCCAGATCCAACCTCTCTCTGAAAAGTTACCCCTTGGCTTAGATTGCATTTGTTGGGAAATTGCCAATTAAGCATGAAATGTGAAAATGTGAAACTGACCTGAATTTCGCAATGTATACATATATTCAGGTTCCCCACAGGATGGGGAACTCGAAAAACCATGTTTTTTCCGGATCCGATCTCTCCCTGAAAAGTTACCCCTTGGCTTAGATTGCATTTGTTGGAAAATTGCCAATTAAGCATGAAAAGTGAAAATGTGAAACTGACCTGAATTTCGCAATGTATACATATATTCAGGTTCCCCACAGGTTAGGGAACCCGAAAAACCATGTTTTTTCTGGATCCGACCTCTCCCTCATAAATTAGGCCTCGGCCTAGATTCCATTTGCTGCAAAATAGCCAATTAGGCATGAAAGGTGAAAATGTGAAACTGACCTCAAATTCGAAATGTATACATATATTCAGGTTCCCCACAGGTTGGGGAACCCAAAAAACAATGTCTTTTCCAGATCCAACCTCTCCCTGAAAAGTTAGGCCTCGGCTTAATTGCATTAGTTGGAAAATTGCCAATTAAGCATGAAAAGTGAAAATGTGAAACTGACCTGAATTTCGCAATGTATACATATATTCAGGTTCCCCACAGGATGGGGAACTCGAAAAACCATGTTTTTTCCGGATCCGATCTCTCCCTGAAAAGTTACCCCTTGGCTTAGATTGCATTTGTTGGAAAATTGCCAATTAAGCATGAAAAGTGAAAATGTGAAACTGACCTGAATTTCGCAATGTATACATATATTCAGGTTCCCCACAGGTTAGGGAACCCGAAAAACCATGCTTTTTCCTGATCCGACCTCTCCCTCATAAGTTAGGCCTCGGCCTAGATTCCATTTGCTGCAAAATAGCCAATTAGGCATGAAAAGTCAAAATGTGAAACTGACTTCAAATTCAAAATGTATACATATATTCAGGTTGCCCATAGGTTGGGGAACCCAAAAAACAATGTCTTTTCCGGATCCAACCTCTCTCTGAAAAGTTACCCCTTGGCTTAGATTGCATTTGTTGGGAAATTGCCAATTAAGCATGAAAAGTGAAAATGTGAAACTGACCTGAATTTCGCAATGTATACATATATTCAGGTTCCCCACAGGTTGGGGAACTCAAAAAACAATGTCTTTTCCAGATCCAACCTCTCCCTGAAAAGTTAGGCCTCGGCTTAATTGCATTAGTTGGAAAATTGCCAATTAAGCATGAAAAGTGAAAATGTGAAACTGACCTGAATTTCACAATGTATACATATATTCAGGTTCCCTACAGGTTGGGGAACTCGAAAAACCATGTTTTTTCCGGATCCGATCTCTCCCTGAAAAGTTACCCCTTGGCTTAGATTGCATTTGTTGGAAAATTGCCAATTAAGCATGAAAAGTGAAAATGTGAAACTGACCTGAATTTCGCAATGTATACATATATTCAGGTTCCGCACAGGTTGGGGAACCCGAAAAACCATGTTTTTTCCGGATCAGACCTTTCCCTCATAAGTTAGGCCTCGGCCTAGATTCCATTTGCTGCAAAATAGCCAATTAGGCATGAAAAGTGAAAATGTGAAACTGACCTCAAATTCGAAATGTATACATAGATTCAGCTTCCCCACAAGTTGGGGAACCCGAAAAAACATGTCTTTACCGGATCCAACCTCTCCCTGAAAAGTTACGCCTCGGCTTAGATTGCATTTGTTGGGAAATAGTGAATAAAGCATGAAAAGTGAAAATGTGAAACTGACCTCAAATTCTACTGACCTCAAATTCGAAAAGTATACATATATTCAGGTTCCTCACAGGTTGGGGAAACTGAAAAAACATGTCTTTACCGGATGCAACCTCTCCCTCATACGTTAGGCCTCGGCCTAGATTCTATTTGCTGCAAAATAGCCAATTAGGCATGAAAAGTCAAAATGTGAAACTGACTTCAAATTCAAAATGTATACATATATTCAGGTTCCCCACAGGTTGGGGAACCCAAAAAACAATGTCTTTTCCATATCCAACCTCTCCCTGAAAAGTTAGGCCTCGGCTTAATTGCATTAGTTGGAAAATTACCAATTAAGCATGAAAAGTGAAAATGTGAAACTGACTTCAAATTCAAAATGTATACATATATTCAGCTTCCCCACAGGTTGGGGAACCCAAAAAACAATGTCTTTTCCATATCCAACCTCTCCCTGAAAAGTTAGGCCTCGGCTTAATTGCATTAGTTGGAAAATTACCAATTAAGCATGAAAAGTCAAAATGTGAAACTGACTTCAAATTCAAAATGTATACATATATTCAGGTTCCCCACAGGTTGGGGAACCCAAAAAACAATGTCTTGTCCAGATCCAACCTCTCTCTGAAAAGTTACCCCTTGGCTTAGATTGCATTTGTTGGGAAATTGCCAATTAAGCATGAAAAGTGAAAATGTGAAACTGACCTGAATTTCGCAATGTATACATATATTAAGGTTCCCCACAGGTTGGGGAACCCGAAAAACCATGTTTTCTCCGGATCCATCCTCTCCCTGAAAAGTTAGGCCTCGGCGTAGATTTCATTTGTTGGAAAATAGCCAATTAGGCATGAAAAGTCAAAATGTGAAACTGACTTCAAATTCAAAATGTATACATATATTCAGGTTCCCCACAGGTTGGGGAACCCAAAAAACAATGTCTTTTCCAGATCCAACCTCTCTCTGAAAAGTTACCCCTTGGCTTAGATTGCATTTGTTGGGAAATTGCCAATTAAGCATGAAATGTGAAAATGTGAAACTGACCTGAATTTCGCAATGTATACATATATTCAGGTTCCCCACAGGATGGGGAACTCGAAAAACCATGTTTTTTCCGGATCCGATCTCTCCCTGAAAAGTTACCCCTTGGCTTAGATTGCATTTGTTGGAAAATTGCCAATTAAGCATGAAAAGTGAAAATGTGAAACTGACCTGAATTTCGCAATGTATACATATATTCAGGTTCCCCACAGGTTAGGGAACCCGAAAAACCATGTTTTTTCTGGATCCGACCTCTCCCTCATAAATTAGGCCTCGGCCTAGATTCCATTTGCTGCAAAATAGCCAATTAGGCATGAAAGGTGAAAATGTGAAACTGACCTCAAATTCGAAATGTATACATATATTCAGGTTCCCCACAGGTTGGGGAACCCAAAAAACAATGTCTTTTCCAGATCCAACCTCTCCCTGAAAAGTTAGGCCTCGGCTTAATTGCATTAGTTGGAAAATTGCCAATTAAGCATGAAAAGTGAAAATGTGAAACTGACCTGAATTTCGCAATGTATACATATATTCAGGTTCCCCACAGGATGGGGAACTCGAAAAACCATGTTTTTTCCGGATCCGATCTCTCCCTGAAAAGTTACCCCTTGGCTTAGATTGCATTTGTTGGAAAATTGCCAATTAAGCATGAAAAGTGAAAATGTGAAACTGACCTGAATTTCGCAATGTATACATATATTCAGGTTCCCCACAGGTTAGGGAACCCGAAAAACCATGCTTTTTCCTGATCCGACCTCTCCCTCATAAGTTAGGCCTCGGCCTAGATTCCATTTGCTGCAAAATAGCCAATTAGGCATGAAAAGTCAAAATGTGAAACTGACTTCAAATTCAAAATGTATACATATATTCAGGTTGCCCATAGGTTGGGGAACCCAAAAAACAATGTCTTTTCCGGATCCAACCTCTCTCTGAAAAGTTACCCCTTGGCTTAGATTGCATTTGTTGGGAAATTGCCAATTAAGCATGAAAAGTGAAAATGTGAAACTGACCTGAATTTCGCAATGTATACATATATTCAGGTTCCCCACAGGTTGGGGAACTCAAAAAACAATGTCTTTTCCAGATCCAACCTCTCCCTGAAAAGTTAGGCCTCGGCTTAATTGCATTAGTTGGAAAATTGCCAATTAAGCATGAAAAGTGAAAATGTGAAACTGACCTGAATTTCACAATGTATACATATATTCAGGTTCCCCACAGGTTGGGGAACTCGAAAAACCATGTTTTTTCCGGATCCGATCTCTCCCTGAAAAGTTACCCCTTGGCTTAGATTGCATTTGTTGGAAAATTGCCAATTAAGCATGAAAAGTGAAAATGTGAAACTGACCTGAATTTCGCAATGTATACATATATTCAGGTTCCCCACAGGTTAGGGAACCCGAAAAACCATGCTTTTTCCTGATCCGACCTCTCCCTCATAAGTTAGGCCTCGGCCTAGATTCCATTTGCTGCAAAATAGCCAATTAGGCATGAAAGGTGAAAATGTGAAACTGACCTCAAATTCGAAAGGTATACATATATTCAGGTTCCCCACAGGTTGGGGAACCCAAAAAACAATGTCTTTTCCAGATCCAACCTCTCCCTGAAAAGTTAGGCCTCGGCTTAATTGCATTAGTTGGAAAATTGCCAATTAATCATGAAAAGTGAAAATGTGAAACTGACCTGAATTTCACAATGTATACATATATTCAGGTTCCCCACAGGTTGGGGAACCCAAAAAACAATGTCTTTTCCAGATCCAACCTCTCTCTGAAAAGTTACCCCTTGGCTTAGATTGCATTTGTTGGGAAATTGCCAATTAAGCATGAAAAGTGAAAATGTGAAACTGACCTGAATTTCGCAATGTATACATATATTCAGGTTCCCCACAGGTTGGGGAACTCAAAAAACAATGTCTTTTCCAGATCCAACCTCTCCCTGAAAAGTTAGGCCTCGGCTTAATTGCATTAGTTGGAAAATTGCCAATTAAGCATGAAAAGTGAAAATGTGAAACTGACCTGAATTTCGCAATGTATACATATATTCAGGTTCCGCACAGGTTGGGGAACCCAAAAAACCATGTTTTTTCCGGATCAGACCTTTCCCTCATAAGTTAGGCCTCGGCCTAGATTCCATTTGCTGCAAAATAGCCAATTAGGCATGAAAAGTGAAAATGTGAAACTGACCTCAAATTCGAAATGTATACATAGATTCAGCTTCCCCACAAGTTGGGGAACCCGAAAAAACATGTCTTTACCGGATCCAACCTCTCCCTGAAAAGTTACGCCTCGGCTTAGATTGCATTTGTTGGGAAATAGTGAATAAAGCATGAAAAGTGAAAATGACCTCAAATTCTACTGACCTCAAATTCGAAAAGTATACATATATTCAGGTTCCTCACAGGTTGGGGAAACTGAAAAAACATGTCTTTACCGGATGCAACCTCTCCCTCATACGTTAGGCCTCGGCCTAGATTCTATTTGCTGCAAAATAGCCAATTAGGCATGAAAAGTCAAAATGTGAAACTGACTTCAAATTCAAAATGTATACATATATTCAGGTTCCCCACAGGTTGGGGAACCCAAAAAACAATGTCTTTTCCATATCCAACCTCTCCCTGAAAAGTTAGGCCTCGGCTTAATTGCATTAGTTGGAAAATTACCAATTAAGCATGAAAAGTGAAAATGTGAAACTGACCTGAATTTCGCAATGTATACATATATTCAGGTTCCCCACAGGTTGGGGAACCCGAAAAACCATGTTTTTTCCGGATCAGACCTTTCCCTCATAAGTTAGGCCTCGGCCTAGATTCCCTTTGCTGCAAAATAGCCAATTAGGCATGAAAGGTGAAAATGTGAAACTGACTTCAAATTCGAAATGTATACATAGATTCAGGTTCCCCACAGGTTGGGGAACCCAAAAAACAATGTCTTGTCCAGATCCAACCTCTCTCTGAAAAGTTACCCCTTGGCTTAGATTGCATTTGTTGGGAAATTGCCAATTAAGCATGAAAAGTGAAAATGTGAAACTGACCTGAATTTCGCAATGTATACATATATTAAGGTTCCCCACAGGTTGGGGAACCCGAAAAACCATGTTTTCTCCGGATCCATCCTCTCCCTGAAAAGTTAGGCCTCGGCGTAGATTTCATTTGTTGGAAAATAGCCAATTAGGCATGAAAAGTGAAAATGTGAAACTGACCTCAAATTCGAAATGTATACATATATTCTGGTTCCCCACAGGATGGGGAACTCGAAAAACCATGTTTTTTCCGGATCCGATCTCTCGCTGAAAAGTTACCCCTTGGCTTAGATTGCATTTGTTGGAAAATTGCCAATTAAGCATGAAAAGAAAATGTGAAACTGACCTGAATTCCGCAATGTATACATATATTCAGGTTCCCCACAGGTTGGGGAACCCGAAAACCCATGTTTTTCCCGGATCAGACCTTTCCCTCATAAGTTAGGCCTCGACCTAGATTCCATTTGCTGCAAAATAGCCAATTAGGCATGAAAGGTGAAAATGTGAAACTGACCTCAAATTCGAAATGTATACATATATTCAGGTTCCCCACAGGTTGGGGAACCCAAAAAACAATGTCTTTTTCATATCCAACCTCTCCCTGAAAAGTTAGGCCTCGGCTTAATTGCATTAGTTGGAAAATTGCCAATTAAGCATGAAAAGTGAAAATGTGAAACTGACCTGAATTTCGCAATGTATACATATATTCAGGTTCCCCACAGGTTGGGGAACCCGAAAAACCATGTTTTTTCCGGATCAGACCTTTCCCTCATAAGTTAGGCCTCGGCCTAGATTCCATTTGCTGCAAAATAGCCAATTAGGCATGAAAAGTGAAAATGTGAAACTGACCTCAAATTCGAAATGTATACATAGATTCAGCTTCCCCACAAGTTGGGGAATCCGAAAAAACATGTCTTTACCGGATCCAACCTCTCCCTGAAAAGTTAGGCCTCGGCCTAGATTCCATTTGCTGCAAAATAGCCAATTAGTCATGAAAAGTGAAAATGTGAAACTGACCTCAAATTCGAAATGTATAAATATATTCAGGTTCCCCACAGGTTGGGGAACCCAAAAAACAATGTCTTTTCCATATCCAACCTCTCCCTGAAAAGTTAGGCCTCGGCTTAATTACATTAGTTGGAAAATTGCCAATTAAGCATGAAAAGTGAAAATGTGAAACTGACCTGAATTTCGCAATGTATACATATATTCAGGTTCCCCACAGGTTGGGGAACCCGAAAAACCATGTTTTCTCCGGATCCATCCTCTCCCTGAAAAGTTAGGCCTCGGCGTAGATTTCATTTGTTGGAAAATAGCCAATTAGGCATGAAAAGTGAAAATGTGAAACTGACCTCAAATTCGAAATGTATACATATATTCTGGTTCCCCACAGGATGGGGAACTCGAAAAAACATGTTTTTTCCGGATCCGATCTCTCGCTGAAAAGTTACCCCTTGGCTTAGATTGCATTTGTTGGAAAATTGCCAATTAAGCATGAAAAGAAAATGTGAAACTGACCTGAATTCCGCAATGTATACATATATTCAGGTTCCCCACAGGTTGGGGAACCCGAAAACCCATGTTTTTCCCGGATCAGACCTTTCCCTCATAAGTTAGGCCTCGACCTAGATTCCATTTGCTGCAAAATAGCCAATTAGGCATGAAAGGTGAAAATGTGAAACTGACCTCAAATTCGAAATGTATACATATATTCAGGTTCCCCACAGGTTGGGGAACCCAAAAAACAATGTCTTTTTCATATCCAACCTCTCCCTGAAAAGTTAGGCCTCGGCTTAATTGCATTAGTTGGAAAATTGCCAATTAAGCATGAAAAGTGAAAATGTGAAACTGACCTGAATTTCGCAATGTATACATATATTCAGGTTCCCCACAGGTTGGGGAACCCGAAAAACCATGTTTTTTCCGGATCAGACCTTTCCCTCATAAGTTAGGCCTCGGCCTAGATTCCATTTGCTGCAAAATAGCCAATTAGGCATGAAAAGTGAAAATGTGAAACTGACCTCAAATTCGAAATGTATACATAGATTCAGCTTCCCCACAAGTTGGGGAATCCGAAAAAACATGTCTTTACCGGATCCAACCTCTCCCTGAAAAGTTAGGCCTCGGCCTAGATTCCATTTGCTGCAAAATAGCCAATTAGTCATGAAAAGTGAAAATGTGAAACTGACCTCAAATTCGAAATGTATAAATATATTCAGGTTCCCCACAGGTTGGGGAACCCAAAAAACAATGTCTTTTCCATATCCAACCTCTCCCTGAAAAGTTAGGCCTCGGCTTAATTACATTAGTTGGAAAATTGCCAATTAAGCATGAAAAGTGAAAATGTGAAACTGACCTGAATTTCGCAATGTATACATATATTCAGGTTCCCCACAGGTTGGGGAACCCGAAAAACCATGTTTTTTCCGGATCAGACCTTTCCCTCATAAGTTAGGCCTCGGCCTAGATTCCATTTGCTGCAAAATAGCCAATTAGGGATGAAAAGTGAAAATGTGAAACTGACCTCAAATTCGAAATGTATACATAGATTCAGCTTCCCCACAAGTTGGGGAACCCGAAAAAACATGTCTTTACCGGATCCAACCTCTCCCTGAAAAGTTACGCCTCGGCTTAGATTGCATTTTTTGGGAAATAGTGAATAAAGCATGAAGTGAAAATGTGAAACTGACCTAAATTCTACTGACCTCAAATTCGAAAAGTATACATATATTCAGGTTCCTCACAGGTTGGGGAACCCGAAAAACCATGCTTTTTCTGGATCCGACCTCTCCCTCATAAGTTAGGCCTCGGCCTAGATTCCATTTGCTGCAAAATAGCCAATTAAGCATGAAAAGTGAAAATGTGAAACTGACGTGAATTTCGCAATGTATACATATATTCAGGTTCCCCACAGGTTGGGGAACCCGAAAAACCATGCTTTTTCTGGATCCGACCTCTCCCTCATAAGTTAGGCCTCGGCCTAGATTCCATTTGCTGCAAAATAGCCAATTAAGCATGAAAAGTGAAAATGTGAAACTGACGTGAATTTCGCAATGTATACATATATTCAGGTTCCCCACAGGATGGGGAACTCGAAAAACCATGTTTTTTCCGGATCCGATCTCTCCCTGAAAAGTTACCCCTTGGCTTAGATTGCATTTGTTGGAAAATTGCCAATTAAGCATGAAAAGTGAAAATGTGAAACTGACCTGAATTTCGCAATGTATACATATATTCAGGTTCCCCACAGGTTAGGGAACCCGAAAAACCATGCTTTTTCCTGATCCGACCTCTCCCTCATAAGTTAGGCCTCGGCCTAGATTCCATTTGCTGCAAAATAGCCAATTAGCCATGAAAAGTCAAAATGTGAAACTGACTTCAAATTCAAAATGTATACATATATTCAGGTTCCCCACAGGTTGGGGAACCCAAAAAACAAGGTCTTTTCCAGATCCAACCTCTCTCTGAAAAGTTACCCCTTGGCTTAGATTGCATTTGTTGGGAAATTGCCAATTAAGCATGAAAAGTGAAAATGTGAAACTGACCTGAATTTCGCAATGTATACATATATTCAGGTTCCCCACAGGTTGGGGAACCCAAAAAACAATGTCTTTTCCATATCCGACCTCTCCCTCATAAGTTAGGCCTCGGCCTAGATTCCATTTGCTGCAAAATAGCCAAGTTAGGCATGAAAGGTGAAAATGTGAAACTGACCTCAAATTCGAAATGTATACATATATTCAGGTTCCCCACAGGTTGGGGAACCCAAAAAACAATGTCTTTTACAGATCCAACCTCTCCCTGAAATGTTAGGCCTCGGCTTAATTGCATTAGTTGGAAAATTGCCAGTTAAGCATGAAAAGTGAAAATGTGAAACTGACGTGAATTTCGCAATGTATACATATATTCAGGTTCCCCACAGGATGGGGAACTCGAAAAACCATGTTTTTTCCGGATCCGATCTCTCCCTGAAAAGTTACCCCTTGGCTTAGATTGCATTTGTTGGAAAATTGCCAATTAAGCATGAAAAGTGAAAATGTGAAACTGACCTGAATTTCGCAATGTATACATATATTCAGGTTCCCCACAGGTTGGGGAACCCGAAAAACCATGTTTTTTCCGGATCAGACCTTTCCCTCATAAGTTAGGCCTCGGCCTAGATTCCATTTGCTGCAAAATAGCCAATTAGCCATGAAAAGTGAAAATGTGACCTCAAATTCGAAATGTATACATAGATTCAGCTTCCCCACAAGTTGGGGAACCCGAAAAAACATGTCTTTACCGGATCCAACCTCTCCCTGAAAAGTTACGCCTTGGCTTAGATTGCATTTGTTGGGAAATAGTGAATAAAGCATGAAAAGTGAAAATGTGAAACTGACCTCAAATTCTACTGACCTCAAATTCGAAAAGTATACATATATTCAGGTTCGTCACAGGTTGGGGAAACTGAAAAAACATGTCTTTACCGAATGCAACCTCTCCCTCATAAGTTAGGCCTCGGCCTAGATTCCATTTGCTGCAAAATAGCCAATTAGGCATGAAAAGTCAAAATGTGAAACTGACTTCAAATTCAAAATGTATACATATATTCAGGTTCCCCACAGGTTGGGGAACCCAAAAAACAAGGTCTTTTCCAGATCCAACCTCTCTCTGAAAAGTTACCCCTTGGCCTAGATTCCATTTGCTGCAAAATAGCCAATTAGGCATGAAAAGTGAAAATGTGAAACTGACCTCAAATTCGAAATGTATACATAGATTCAGCTTCCCCACAAGTTGGGGAACCCGAAAAAACATGTCTTTACCGGATCCAACCTCTCCCTGAAAAGTTACGCCTCGGCTTAGATTGCATTTGTTGGGAAATAGTGAATAAAGCATGAAAAGTGAAAATGTGAAACTGACCTCAAATTCTACTGACTTCAAATTCGAAAAGTATACATATATTCAGGTTCCTCACAGGTTGGGGAAACTGAAAAAACATGTCTTTACCGGATGCAACCTCTCCATCATAAGTTAGGCCTCGGCCTAGATTCCATTTGCTGCAAAATAGCCAATTAGGCATGAAAAGTCAAAATGTGAAACTGACTTCAAATTCAAAATGTATACATATATTCAGGTTCCCCACAGGTTGGGGAACCCAAAAAACAATGTCTTTTCCAGATCCAACCTCTCTCTGAAAAGTTACCCCTTGGCTTAGATTGCATTTGTTGGGAAATTGCCAATTAAGCATGAAATGTGAAAATGTGAAACTGACCTGAATTTCGCAATGTATACATATATTCAGGTTCCCCACAGGTTAGGGAACCCGAAAAACCATGTTTTTTCTGGATCCGACCTCTCCCTCATAAATTAGGCCTCGGCCTAGATTCCATTTGCTGCAAAATAGCCAATTAGGCATGAAAAGTGAAAATGTGAAACTGACCTCAAATTCGAAATGTATACATAGATTCAGCTTCCCCACAAGTTGGGGAACCCGAAAAAACATGTCTTTACCGGATCCAACCTCTCCCTGAAAAGTTACGCCTCGGCTTAGATTGCATTTGTTGGGAAATAGTGAATAAAGCATGAAAAGTGAAAATGTGAAACTGACCTCAAATTCTACTGACCTCAAATTCGAAAAGTATACATATATTCAGGTTCCTCACAGGTTGGGGAAACTGAAAAAACATGTCTTTACCGGATGCAACCTCTCCCTCATACGTTAGGCCTCGGCCTAGATTCTATTTGCTGCAAAATAGCCAATTAGGCATGAAAAGTCAAAATGTGAAACTGACTTCAAATTCAAAATGTATACATATATTCAGGTTCCCCACAGGTTGGGGAACCCAAAAAACAATGTCTTTTCCATATCCAACCTCTCCCTGAAAAGTTAGGCCTCGGCTTAATTGCATTAGTTGGAAAATTACCAATTAAGCATGAAAAGTGAAAATGTGAAACTGACTTCAAATTCAAAATGTATACATATATTCAGGTTCCCCACAGGTTGGGGAACCCAAAAAACAATGTCTTTTCCATATCCAACCTCTCCCTGAAAAGTTAGGCCTCGGCTTAATTGCATTAGTTGGAAAATTACCAATTAAGCATGAAAAGTCAAAATGTGAAACTGACTTCAAATTCAAAATGTATACATATATTCAGGTTCCCCACAGGTTGGGGAACCCAAAAAACAATGTCTTGTCCAGATCCAACCTCTCTCTGAAAAGTTACCCCTTGGCTTAGATTGCATTTGTTGGGAAATTGCCAATTAAGCATGAAAAGTGAAAATGTGAAACTGACCTGAATTTCGCAATGTATACATATATTAAGGTTCCCCACAGGTTGGGGAACCCGAAAAACCATGTTTTCTCCGGATCCATCCTCTCCCTGAAAAGTTAGGCCTCGGCGTAGATTTCATTTGTTGGAAAATAGCCAATTAGGCATGAAAAGTCAAAATGTGAAACTGACTTCAAATTCAAAATGTATACATATATTCAGGTTCCCCACAGGTTGGGGAACCCAAAAAACAATGTCTTTTCCAGATCCAACCTCTCTCTGAAAAGTTACCCCTTGGCTTAGATTGCATTTGTTGGGAAATTGCCAATTAAGCATGAAATGTGAAAATGTGAAACTGACCTGAATTTCGCAATGTATACATATATTCAGGTTCCCCACAGGATGGGGAACTCGAAAAACCATGTTTTTTCCGGATCCGATCTCTCCCTGAAAAGTTACCCCTTGGCTTAGATTGCATTTGTTGGAAAATTGCCAATTAAGCATGAAAAGTGAAAATGTGAAACTGACCTGAATTTTGCAATGTATACATATATTCAGGTTCCCCACAGGTTAGGGAACCCGAAAAACCATGTTTTTTCTGGATCCGACATCTCCCTCATAAATTAGGCCTCGGCCTAGATTCCATTTGCTGCAAAATAGCCAATTAGGCATGAAAGGTGAAAATGTGAAACTGACCTCAAATTCGAAATGTATACATATATTCAGGTTCCCCACAGGTTGGGGAACCCAAAAAACAATGTCTTTTCCAGATCCAACCTCTCCCTGAAAAGTTAGGCCTCGGCTTAATTGCATTAGTTGGAAAATTGCCAATTAAGCATGAAAAGTGAAAATGTGAAACTGACCTGAATTTCGCAATGTATACATATATTCAGGTTCCCCACAGGATGGGGAACTCGAAAAACCATGTTTTTTCCGGATCCGATCTCTCCCTGAAAAGTTACCCCTTGGCTTAGATTGCATTTGTTGGAAAATTGCCAATTAAGCATGAAAAGTGAAAATGTGAAACTGACCTGAATTTCGCAATGTATACATATATTCAGGTTCCCCACAGGTTAGGGAACCCGAAAAACCATGCTTTTTCCTGATCCGACCTCTCCCTCATAAGTTAGGCCTCGGCCTAGATTCCATTTGCTGCAAAATAGCCAATTAGGCATGAAAAGTCAAAATGTGAAACTGACTTCAAATTCAAAATGTATACATATATTCAGGTTGCCCATAGGTTGGGGAACCCAAAAAACAATGTCTTTTCCGGATCCAACCTCTCTCTGAAAAGTTACCCCTTGGCTTAGATTGCATTTGTTGGGAAATTGCCAATTAAGCATGAAAAGTGAAAATGTGAAACTGACCTGAATTTCGCAATGTATACATATATTCAGGTTCCCCACAGGTTGGGGAACTCAAAAAACAATGTCTTTTCCAGATCCAACCTCTCCCTGAAAAGTTAGGCCTCGGCTTAATTGCATTAGTTGGAAAATTGCCAATTAAGCATGAAAAGTGAAAATGTGAAACTGACCTGAATTTCACAATGTATACATATATTCAGGTTCCCCACAGGTTGGGGAACTCGAAAAACCATGTTTTTTCCGGATCCGATCTCTCCCTGAAAAGTTACCCCTTGGCTTAGATTGCATTTGTTGGAAAATTGCCAATTAAGCATGAAAAGTGAAAATGTGAAACTGACCTGAATTTCGCAATGTATACATATATTCAGGTTCCCCACAGGTTAGGGAACCCGAAAAACCATGCTTTTTCCTGATCCGACCTCTCCCTCATAAGTTAGGCCTCGGCCTAGATTCCATTTGCTGCAAAATAGCCAATTAGGCATGAAAGGTGAAAATGTGAAACTGACCTCAAATTCGAAAGGTATACATATATTCAGGTTCCCCACAGGTTGGGGAACCCAAAAAACAATGTCTTTTCCAGATCCAACCTCTCCCTGAAAAGTTAGGCCTCGGCTTAATTGCATTAGTTGGAAAATTGCCAATTAATCATGAAAAGTGAAAATGTGAAACTGACCTGAATTTCGCAATGTATACATATATTCAGGTTCCCCACAGGTTGGGGAACCCAAAAAACAATGTCTTTTCCAGATCCAACCTCTCTCTGAAAAGTTACCCCTTGGCTTAGATTGCATTTGTTGGGAAATTGCCAATTAAGCATGAAAAGTGAAAATGTGAAACTGACCTGAATTTCGCAATGTATACATATATTCAGGTTCCCCACAGGTTGGGGAACTCAAAAAACAATGTCTTTTCCAGATCCAACCTCTCCCTGAAAAGTTAGGCCTCGGCTTAATTGCATTAGTTGGAAAATTGCCAATTAAGCATGAAAAGTGAAAATGTGAAACTGACCTGAATTTCGCAATGTATACATATATTCAGGTTCCGCACAGGTTGGGGAACCCAAAAAACCATGTTTTTTCCGGATCAGACCTTTCCCTCATAAGTTAGGCCTCGGCCTAGATTCCATTTGCTGCAAAATAGCCAATTAGGCATGAAAAGTGAAAATGTGAAACTGACCTCAAATTCGAAATGTATACATAGATTCAGCTTCCCCACAAGTTGGGGAACCCGAAAAAACATGTCTTTACCGGATCCAACCTCTCCCTGAAAAGTTACGCCTCGGCTTAGATTGCATTTGTTGGGAAATAGTGAATAAAGCATGAAAAGTGAAAATGACCTCAAATTCTACTGACCTCAAATTCGAAAAGTATACATATATTCAGGTTCCTCACAGGTTGGGGAAACTGAAAAAACATGTCTTTACCGGATGCAACCTCTCCCTCATACGTTAGGCCTCGGCCTAGATTCTATTTGCTGCAAAATAGCCAATTAGGCATGAAAAGTCAAAATGTGAAACTGACTTCAAATTCAAAATGTATACATATATTCAGGTTCCCCACAGGTTGGGGAACCCAAAAAACAATGTCTTTTCCATATCCAACCTCTCCCTGAAAAGTTAGGCCTCGGCTTAATTGCATTAGTTGGAAAATTACCAATTAAGCATGAAAAGTGAAAATGTGAAACTGACCTGAATTTCGCAATGTATACATATATTCAGGTTCCCCACAGGTTGGGGAACCCGAAAAACCATGTTTTTTCCGGATCAGACCTTTCCCTCATAAGTTAGGCCTCGGCCTAGATTCCCTTTGCTGCAAAATAGCCAATTAGGCATGAAAGGTGAAAATGTGAAACTGACTTCAAATTCGAAATGTATACATAGATTCAGGTTCCCCACAGGTTGGGGAACCCAAAAAACAATGTCTTGTCCAGATCCAACCTCTCTCTGAAAAGTTACCCCTTGGCTTAGATTGCATTTGTTGGGAAATTGCCAATTAAGCATGAAAAGTGAAAATGTGAAACTGACCTGAATTTCGCAATGTATACATATATTAAGGTTCCCCACAGGTTGGGGAACCCGAAAAACCATGTTTTCTCCGGATCCATCCTCTCCCTGAAAAGTTAGGCCTCGGCGTAGATTTCATTTGTTGGAAAATAGCCAATTAGGCATGAAAAGTGAAAATGTGAAACTGACCTCAAATTCGAAATGTATACATATATTCTGGTTCCCCACAGGATGGGGAACTCGAAAAACCATGTTTTTTCCGGATCCGATCTCTCGCTGAAAAGTTACCCCTTGGCTTAGATTGCATTTGTTGGAAAATTGCCAATTAAGCATGAAAAGTGAAAATGTGAAACTGACGTGAATTTCGCAATGTATACATATATTCAGGTTCCCCACAGGATGGGGAACTCGAAAAACCATGTTTTTTCCGGATCCGATCTCTCCCTGAAAAGTTACCCCTTGGCTTAGATTGCATTTGTTGGAAAATTGCCAATTAAGCATGAAAAGTGAAAATGTGAAACTGACCTGAATTTCGCAATGTATACATATATTCAGGTTCCCCACAGGTTGGGGAACCCGAAAAACCATGTTTTTTCCGGATCAGACCTTTCCCTCATAAGTTAGGCCTCGGCCTAGATTCCATTTGCTGCAAAATAGCCAATTAGCCATGAAAAGTGAAAATGTGACCTCAAATTCGAAATGTATACATAGATTCAGCTTCCCCACAAGTTGGGGAACCCGAAAAAACATGTCTTTACCGGATCCAACTTCTCCCTGAAAAGTTACGCCTCGGCTTAGATTGCATTTGTTGGGAAATAGTGAATAAAGCATGAAAAGTGAAAATGTGAAACTGACCTCAAATTCTACTGACCTCAAATTCGAAAAGTATACATATATTCAGGTTTGTCACAGGTTGGGGAAACTGAAAAAACATGTCTTTACCGAATGCAACCTCTCCCTCATAAGTTAGGCCTCGGCCTAGATTCCATTTGCTGCAAAATAGCCAATTAGGCATGAAAAGTCAAAATGTGAAACTGACTTCAAATTCAAAATGTATACATATATTCAGGTTCCCCACAGGTTGGGGAACCCAAAAAACAAGGTCTTTTCCAGATCCAACCTCTCTCTGAAAAGTTACCCCTTGGCCTAGATTCCATTTGCTGCAAAATAGCCAATTAGGCATGAAAAGTGAAAATGTGAAACTGACCTCAAATTCGAAATGTATACATAGATTCAGCTTCCCCACAAGTTGGGGAACCCGAAAAAACATGTCTTTACCGGATCCAACCTCTCCCTGAAAAGTTACGCCTCGGCTTAGATTGCATTTGTTGGGAAATAGTGAATAAAGCATGAAAAGTGAAAATGTGAAACTGACCTCAAATTCTACTGACTTCAAATTCGAAAAGTATACATATATTCAGGTTCCTCACAGGTTGGGGAAACTGAAAAAACATGTCTTTACCGGATGCAACCTCTCCATCATAAGTTAGGCCTCGGCCTAGATTCCATTTGCTGCAAAATAGCCAATTAGGCATGAAAAGTCAAAATGTGAAACTGACTTCAAATTCAAAATGTATACATATATTCAGGTTCCCCACAGGTTGGGGAACCCAAAAAACAATGTCTTTTCCAGATCCAACCTCTCTCTGAAAAGTTACCCCTTGGCTTAGATTGCATTTGTTGGGAAATTGCCAATTAAGCATGAAATGTGAAAATGTGAAACTGACCTGAATTTCGCAATGTATACATATATTCAGGTTCCCCACAGGTTAGGGAACCCGAAAAACCATGTTTTTTCTGGATCCGACCTCTCCCTCATAAATTAGGCCTCGGCCTAGATTCCATTTGCTGCAAAATAGCCAATTAGGCATGAAAGGTGAAAATGTGAAACTGACCTCAAATTCGAAATGTATACATATATTCAGGTTCCCCACAGGTTGGGGAACCCAAAAAACAATGTCTTTTCCAGATCCAACCTCTCCCTGAAAAGTTAGGCCTCGGCTTAATTGCATTAGTTGGAAAATTGCCAATTAAGCATGAAAAGTGAAAATGTGAAACTGACCTGAATTTCACAATGTATACATATATTCAGGTTCCCCACAGGATGGGGAACTCGAAAAACCATGTTTTTTCCGGATCCAACCTCTCTCTGAAAAGTTACCCCTTGGCTTAGATTGCATTTGTTGGGAAATTGCCAATTAAGCATGAAAAGTGAAAATGTGAAACTGACCTGAATTTCGCAATGTATACATATATTCAGGTTCCCCACAGGTTGGGGAACTCAAAAAACAATGTCTTTTCCAGATCCAACCTCTCCCTGAAAAGTTAGGCCTCGGCTTAATTGCATTAGTTGGAAAATTGCCAATTAAGCATGAAAAGTGAAAATGTGAAACTGACCTGAATTTCACAATGTATACATATATTCAGGTTCCCCACAGGTTGGGGAACTCGAAAACCCATGTTTTTCCCGGATCAGACCTTTCCCTCATAAGTTAGGCCTCGACCTAGATTCCATTTGCTGCAAAATAGCCAATTAGGCATGAAAGGTGAAAATGTGAAACTGACCTCAAATTCGAAATGTATACATATATTCAGGTTCCCCACAGGTTGGGGAACCCAAAAAACAATGTCTTTTTCATATCCAACCTCTCCCTGAAAAGTTAGGCCTCGGCTTAATTGCATTAGTTGGAAAATTGCCAATTAAGCATGAAAAGTGAAAATGTGAAACTGACCTGAATTTCGCAATGTATACATATATTCAGGTTCCCCACAGGTTGGGGAACCCGAAAAACCATGTTTTTTCCGGATCAGACCTTTCCCTCATAAGTTAGGCCTCGGCCTAGATTCCATTTGCTGCAAAATAGCCAATTAGGCATGAAAAGTGAAAATGTGAAACTGACCTCAAATTCGAAATGTATACATAGATTCAGCTTCCCCACAAGTTGGGGAATCCGAAAAAACATGTCTTTACCGGATCCAACCTCTCCCTGAAAAGTTAGGCCTCGGCCTGGATTCCATTTCCTGCAAAATAGCCAATTAGTCATGAAAAGTGAAAATGTGAAACTGACCTCAAATTCGAAATGTATAAATATATTCAGGTTCCCCACAGGTTGGGGAACCCAAAAAACAATGTCTTTTCCATATCCAACCTCTCCCTGAAAAGTTAGGCCTCGGCTTAATTGCATTAGTTGGAAAATTGCCAATTAAGCATGAAAAGTGAAAATGTGAAACTGACCTGAATTTCGCAATGTATACATATATTCAGGTTCCCCACAGGTTGGGGAACCCGAAAAACCATGTTTTTTCCGGATCAGACCTTTCCCTCATAAGTTAGGCCTCGGCCTAGATTCCATTTGCTGCAAAATAGCCAATTAGGGATGAAAAGTGAAAATGTGAAACTGACCTCAAATTCGAAATGTATACATAGATTCAGCTTCCCCACAAGTTGGGGAACCCGAAAAAACATGTCTTTACCGGATCCAACCTCTCCCTGAAAAGTTACGCCTCGGCTTAGATTGCATTTTTTGGGAAATAGTGAATAAAGCATGAAGTGAAAATGTGAAACTGACCTAAATTCTACTGACCTCAAATTCGAAAAGTATACATATATTCAGGTTCCTCACAGGTTGGGGAAACTGAAAAAACATGTCTTTACCGAATGCAACCTCTCCCTCATAAGTTAGGCCTCAGCCTAGATTCCATTTGCTGCAAAATAGCCAATTAGGCATGAAAAGTCAAAATGTGAAACTGACTTCAAATTCAAAATGTATACATATATTCAGGTTCCCCACAGGTTGGGGAACCCAAAAAACAATGTCTTTTCCAGATCCAACCTCTCTCTGAAAAGTTACCCCTTGGCTTAGATTGCATTTGTTGGGAAATTGCCAATTAAGCATGAAAAGTGAAAATGTGAAACTGACCTGAATTTCGCAATGTATACATATATTCAGGTTCCCCACAGGTTAGGGAACCCGAAAAACCATGCTTTTTCTGGATCCGACCTCTCCCTCATAAGTTAGGCCTCGGCCTAGATTCCATTTGCTGCAAAATAGCCAATTAAGCATGAAAAGTGAAAATGTGAAACTGACGTGAATTTCGCAATGTATACATATATTCAGGTTCCCCACAGGATGGGGAACTCGAAAAACCATGTTTTTTCCGGATCCGATCTCTCCCTGAAAAGTTACCCCTTGGCTTAGATTGCATTTGTTGGAAAATTGCCAATTGAGCATGAAAAGTGAAAATGTGAAACTGACCTGAATTTCGCAATGTATACATATATTCAGGTTCCCCACAGGTTAGGGAACCCGAAAAACCATGCTTTTTCCTGATCCGACCTCTCCCTCATAAGTTAGGCCTCGGCCTAGATTCCATTTGCTGCAAAATAGCCAATTAGCCATGAAAAGTCAAAATGTGAAACTGACTTCAAATTCAAAATGTATACATATATTCAGGTTCCCCACAGGTTGGGGAACCCAAAAAACAATGTCTTTTCCAGATCCAACCTCTCTCTGAAAAGTTACCCCTTGGCTTAGATTGCATTTGTTGGGAAATTGCCAATTAAGCATGAAATGTGAAAATGTGAAACTGACCTGAATTTCGCAATGTATACATATATTCAGGTTCCCCACAGGTTAGGGAACCCGAAAAACCATGTTTTTTCTGGATCCGACTTCTCCCTCATAAATTAGGCCTCGGCCTAGATTCCATTTGCTGCAAAATAGCCAATTAGGCATGAAAGGTGAAAATGTGAAACTGACCTCAAATTCGAAATGTATACATATATTCAGGTTCCCCACAGGTTGGGGAACCCAAAAAACAATGTCTTTTCCAGATCCAACCTCTCCCTGAAAAGTTAGGCCTCGGCTTAATTGCATTAGTTGGAAAATTGCCAATTAAGCATGAAAAGTGAAAATGTGAAACTGACCTGAATTTCGCAATGTATACATATATTCAGGTTCCCCACAGGATGGGGAACTCGAAAAACCATGTTTTTTCCGGATCCGATCTCTCCCTGAAAAGTTACCCCTTGGCTTAGATTGCATTTGTTGGAAAATTGCCAATTAAGCATGAAAAGTGAAAATGTGAAACTGACCTGAATTTCGCAATGTATACATATATTCAGGTTCCCCACAGGTTAGGGAACCCGAAAAACCATGCTTTTTCCTGATCCGACCTCTCCCTCATAAGTTAGGCCTCGGCCTAGATTCCATTTGCTGCAAAATAGCCAATTAGGCATGAAAAGTCAAAATGTGAAACTGACTTCAAATTCAAAATGTATACATATATTCAGGTTGCCCATAGGTTGGGGAACCCAAAAAACAATGTCTTTTCCGGATCCAACCTCTCTCTGAAAAGTTACCCCTTGGCTTAGATTGCATTTGTTGGGAAATTGCCAATTAAGCATGAAAAGTGAAAATGTGAAACTGACCTGAATTTCGCAATGTATACATATATTCAGGTTCCCCACAGGTTGGGGAACTCAAAAAACAATGTCTTTTCCAGATCCAACCTCTCCCTGAAAAGTTAGGCCTCGGCTTAATTGCATTAGTTGGAAAATTGCCAATTAAGCATGAAAAGTGAAAATGTGAAACTGACCTGAATTTCACAATGTATACATATATTCAGGTTCCCCACAGGTTGGGGAACTCGAAAAACCATGTTTTTTCCGGATCCGATCTCTCCCTGAAAAGTTACCCCTTGGCTTAGATTGCATTTGTTGGAAAAATGCCAATTAAGCATGAAAAGTGAAAATGTGAAACTGACCTGAATTTCGCAATGTATACATATATTCAGGTTCCCCACAGGTTAGGGAACCCGAAAAACCATGCTTTTTCCTGATCCGACCTCTCCCTCATAAGTTAGGCCTCGGCCTAGATTCCATTTGCTGCAAAATAGCCAATTAGGCATGAAAGGTGAAAATGTGAAACTGACCTCAAATTCGAAAGGTATACATATATTCAGGTTCCCCACAGGTTGGGGAACCCAAAAAACAATGTCTTTTCCAGATCCAACCTCTCCCTGAAAAGTTAGGCCTCGGCTTAATTGCATTAGTTGGAAAATTGCCAATTAATCATGAAAAGTGAAAATGTGAAACTGACCTGAATTTCGCAATGTATACATATATTCAGGTTCCCCACAGGTTAGGGAACCCGAAAAACCATGCTTTTTCCTGATCCGACCTCTCCCTCATAAGTTAGGCCTCGGCCTAGATTCCATTTGCTGCAAAATAGCCAATTAGGCATGAAAAGTCAAAATGTGAAACTGACTTCAAATTCAAAATGTATACATATATTCAGGTTCCCCATAGGTTGGGGAACCCAAAAAACAATGTCTTTTCCAGATCCAACCTCTCTCTGAAAAGTTACCCCTTGGCTTAGATTGCATTTGTTGGGAAATTGCCAATTAAGCATGAAAAGTGAAAATGTGAAACTGACCTGAATGTCGCAATGTATACATATATTCAGGTTCCCCACAGGTTAGGGAACCCGAAAAACCATGTTTTTTCTGGATCCGACCTCTCCCTCATAAATTAGGCCTCGGCCTAGATTCCATTTGCTGCAAAATAGCCAATTAGGCATGAAAGGTGAAAATGTGAAACTGACCTCAAATTCGAAATGTATACATATATTCAGGTTCCCCACAGGTTGGGGAACCCAAAAAACAATGTCTTTTCCAGATCCAACCTCTCCCTGAAAAGTTAGGCCTCGGCTTAATTGCATTAGTTGGAAAATTGCCAATTAAGCATGAAAAGTGAAAATGTGAAACTGACCTGAATTTCACAATGTATACATATATTCAGGTTCCCCACAGGTTGGGGAACTCGAAAACCCATGTTTTTCCTGATCCGACCTCTCCCTCATAAGTTAGGCCTCGGCCTAGATTCCATTTGCTGCAAAATAGCCAATTAGTCATGAAAAGTGAAAATGTGAAACTGACCTCAAATTCGAAATGTATAAATATATTCAGGTTCCCCACAGGTTGGGGAACCCAAAAAACAATGTCTTTTCCATATCCAACCTCTCCCTGAAAAGTTAGGCCTCGGCTTAATTGCATTAGTTGGAAAATTGCCAATTAAGCATGAAAAGTGAAAATGTGAAACTGACCTGAATTTCGCAATGTATACATATATTCAGGTTCCCCACAGGTTGGGGAACCCGAAAAACCATGTTTTTTCCGGATCAGACCTTTCCCTCATAAGTTAGGCCTCGGCCTAGATTCCATTTGCTGCAAAATAGCCAATTAGGGATGAAAAGTGAAAATGTGAAACTGACCTCAAATTCGAAATGTATACATAGATTCAGCTTCCCCACAAGTTGGGGAACCCGAAAAAACATGTCTTTACCGGATCCAACCTCTCCCTGAAAAGTTACGCCTCGGCTTAGATTGCATTTTTTGGGAAATAGTGAATAAAGCATGAAGTGAAAATGTGAAACTGACCTAAATTCTACTGACCTCAAATTCGAAAAGTATACATATATTCAGGTTCCTCACAGGTTGGGGAAACTGAAAAAACATGTCTTTACCGAATGCAACCTCTCCCTCATAAGTTAGGCCTCAGCCTAGATTCCATTTGCTGCAAAATAGCCAATTAGGCATGAAAAGTCAAAATGTGAAACTGACTTCAAATTCAAAATGTATACATATATTCAGGTTCCCCACAGGTTGGGGAACCCAAAAAACAATGTCTTTTCCAGATCCAACCTCTCTCTGAAAAGTTACCCCTTGGCTTAGATTGCATTTGTTGGGAAATTGCCAATTAAGCATGAAAAGTGAAAATGTGAAACTGACCTGAATTTCGCAATGTATACATATATTCAGGTTCCCCACAGGTTAGGGAACCCGAAAAACCATGCTTTTTCTGGATCCGACCTCTCCCTCATAAGTTAGGCCTCGGCCTAGATTCCATTTGCTGCAAAATAGCCAATTAAGCATGAAAAGTGAAAATGTGAAACTGACGTGAATTTCGCAATGTATACATATATTCAGGTTCCCCACAGGATGGGGAACTCGAAAAACCATGTTTTTTCCGGATCCGATCTCTCCCTGAAAAGTTACCCCTTGGCTTAGATTGCATTTGTTGGAAAATTGCCAATTGAGCATGAAAAGTGAAAATGTGAAACTGACCTGAATTTCGCAATGTATACATATATTCAGGTTCCCCACAGGTTAGGGAACCCGAAAAACCATGCTTTTTCCTGATCCGACCTCTCCCTCATAAGTTAGGCCTCGGCCTAGATTCCATTTGCTGCAAAATAGCCAATTAGCCATGAAAAGTCAAAATGTGAAACTGACTTCAAATTCAAAATGTATACATATATTCAGGTTCCCCACAGGTTGGGGAACCCAAAAAACAATGTCTTTTCCAGATCCAACCTCTCTCTGAAAAGTTACCCCTTGGCTTAGATTGCATTTGTTGGGAAATTGCCAATTAAGCATGAAATGTGAAAATGTGAAACTGACCTGAATTTCGCAATGTATACATATATTCAGGTTCCCCACAGGTTAGGGAACCCGAAAAACCATGTTTTTTCTGGATCCGACTTCTCCCTCATAAATTAGGCCTCGGCCTAGATTCCATTTGCTGCAAAATAGCCAATTAGGCATGAAAGGTGAAAATGTGAAACTGACCTCAAATTCGAAATGTATACATATATTCAGGTTCCCCACAGGTTGGGGAACCCAAAAAACAATGTCTTTTCCAGATCCAACCTCTCCCTGAAAAGTTAGGCCTCGGCTTAATTGCATTAGTTGGAAAATTGCCAATTAAGCATGAAAAGTGAAAATGTGAAACTGACCTGAATTTCGCAATGTATACATATATTCAGGTTCCCCACAGGATGGGGAACTCGAAAAACCATGTTTTTTCCGGATCCGATCTCTCCCTGAAAAGTTACCCCTTGGCTTAGATTGCATTTGTTGGAAAATTGCCAATTAAGCATGAAAAGTGAAAATGTGAAACTGACCTGAATTTCGCAATGTATACATATATTCAGGTTCCCCACAGGTTAGGGAACCCGAAAAACCATGCTTTTTCCTGATCCGACCTCTCCCTCATAAGTTAGGCCTCGGCCTAGATTCCATTTGCTGCAAAATAGCCAATTAGGCATGAAAAGTCAAAATGTGAAACTGACTTCAAATTCAAAATGTATACATATATTCAGGTTGCCCATAGGTTGGGGAACCCAAAAAACAATGTCTTTTCCGGATCCAACCTCTCTCTGAAAAGTTACCCCTTGGCTTAGATTGCATTTGTTGGGAAATTGCCAATTAAGCATGAAAAGTGAAAATGTGAAACTGACCTGAATTTCGCAATGTATACATATATTCAGGTTCCCCACAGGTTGGGGAACTCAAAAAACAATGTCTTTTCCAGATCCAACCTCTCCCTGAAAAGTTAGGCCTCGGCTTAATTGCATTAGTTGGAAAATTGCCAATTAAGCATGAAAAGTGAAAATGTGAAACTGACCTGAATTTCACAATGTATACATATATTCAGGTTCCCCACAGGTTGGGGAACTCGAAAAACCATGTTTTTTCCGGATCCGATCTCTCCCTGAAAAGTTACCCCTTGGCTTAGATTGCATTTGTTGGAAAAATGCCAATTAAGCATGAAAAGTGAAAATGTGAAACTGACCTGAATTTCGCAATGTATACATATATTCAGGTTCCCCACAGGTTAGGGAACCCGAAAAACCATGCTTTTTCCTGATCCGACCTCTCCCTCATAAGTTAGGCCTCGGCCTAGATTCCATTTGCTGCAAAATAGCCAATTAGGCATGAAAGGTGAAAATGTGAAACTGACCTCAAATTCGAAAGGTATACATATATTCAGGTTCCCCACAGGTTGGGGAACCCAAAAAACAATGTCTTTTCCAGATCCAACCTCTCCCTGAAAAGTTAGGCCTCGGCTTAATTGCATTAGTTGGAAAATTGCCAATTAATCATGAAAAGTGAAAATGTGAAACTGACCTGAATTTCGCAATGTATACATATATTCAGGTTCCCCACAGGTTAGGGAACCCGAAAAACCATGCTTTTTCCTGATCCGACCTCTCCCTCATAAGTTAGGCCTCGGCCTAGATTCCATTTGCTGCAAAATAGCCAATTAGGCATGAAAAGTCAAAATGTGAAACTGACTTCAAATTCAAAATGTATACATATATTCAGGTTCCCCATAGGTTGGGGAACCCAAAAAACAATGTCTTTTCCAGATCCAACCTCTCTCTGAAAAGTTACCCCTTGGCTTAGATTGCATTTGTTGGGAAATTGCCAATTAAGCATGAAAAGTGAAAATGTGAAACTGACCTGAATGTCGCAATGTATACATATATTCAGGTTCCCCACAGGTTAGGGAACCCGAAAAACCATGTTTTTTCTGGATCCGACCTCTCCCTCATAAATTAGGCCTCGGCCTAGATTCCATTTGCTGCAAAATAGCCAATTAGGCATGAAAGGTGAAAATGTGAAACTGACCTCAAATTCGAAATGTATACATATATTCAGGTTCCCCACAGGTTGGGGAACCCAAAAAACAATGTCTTTTCCAGATCCAACCTCTCCCTGAAAAGTTAGGCCTCGGCTTAATTGCATTAGTTGGAAAATTGCCAATTAAGCATGAAAAGTGAAAATGTGAAACTGACCTGAATTTCGCAATGTATACATATATTCAGGTTCCCCACAGGATGGGGAACTCGAAAAACCATGTTTTTTCCGGATCCGATCTCTCCCTGAAAAGTTACCCCTTGGCTTAGATTGCATTTGTTGGAAAATTGCCAATTAAGCATGAAAAGTGAAAATGTGAAACTGACCTGAATTTCGCAATGTATACATATATTCAGGTTCCCCACAGGTTAGGGAACCCGAAAAACCATGCTTTTTCCTGATCCGACCTCTCCCTCATAAGTTAGGCCTCGGCCTAGATTCCATTTGCTGCAAAATAGCCAATTAGGCATGAAAAGTCAAAATGTGAAACTGACTTCAAATTCAAAATGTATACATATATTCAGGTTGCCCATAGGTTGGGGAACCCAAAAAACAATGTCTTTTCCGGATCCAACCTCTCCCTGAAAAGTTACCCCTTGGCTTAGATTGCATTTGTTGGAAAATTGCCAATTAAGCATGAAAAGTGAAAATGTGAAACTGACCTGAATTTCGCAATGTATACATATATTCAGGTTCCCCACAGGTTAGGGAACCCGAAAAACCATGCTTTTTCCTGATCCGACCTCTCCCTCATAAGTTAGGCCTCGGCCTAGATTCCATTTGCTGCAAAATAGCCAATTAGGCATGAAAGGTGAAAATGTGAAACTGACCTCAAATTCGAAAGGTATACATATATTCAGGTTCCCCACAGGTTGGTGAACCCAAAAAACAATGTCTTTTCCAGATCCAACCTCTCCCTGAAAAGTTAGGCCTCGGCTTAATTGCATTAGTTGGAAAATTGCCAATTAATCATGAAAAGTGAAAATGTGAAACTGACCTGAATTTCGCAATGTATACATATATTCAGGTTCCCCACAGGTTAGGGAACCCGAAAAACCATGCTTTTTCCTGATCCGACCTCTCCCTCATAAGTTAGGCCTCGGCCTAGATTCCATTTGCTGCAAAATAGCCAATTAGGCATGAAAAGTCAAAATGTGAAACTGACTTCAAATTCAAAATGTATACATATATTCAGGTTCCCCACAGGTTGGGGAACCCAAAAAACAATGTCTTTTCCAGATCCAACCTCTCCCTGAAAAGTTAGGCCTCGGCTTAATTGCATTAGTTGGAAAATTGCCAATTAAGCATGAAAAGTGAAAATGTGAAACTGACCTGAATTTCGCAATGTATACATATATTCAGGTTCCCCACAGGATGGGGAACTCGAAAAACCATGTTTTTTCCGGATCCGATCTCTCCCTGAAAAGTTACCCCTTGGCTTAGATTGCATTTGTTGGAAAATTGCCAATTAAGCATGAAAAGTGAAAATGTGAAACTGACCTGAATTTCGCAATGTATACATATATTCAGGTTCCCCACAGGTTAGGGAACCCGAAAAACCATGCTTTTTCCTGATCCGACCTCTCCCTCATAAGTTAGGCCTCGGCCTAGATTCCATTTGCTGCAAAATAGCCAATTAGGCATGAAAAGTCAAAATGTGAAACTGACTTCAAATTCAAAATGTATACATATATTCAGGTTGCCCATAGGTTGGGGAACCCAAAAAACAATGTCTTTTCCGGATCCAACCTCTCTCTGAAAAGTTACCCCTTGGCTTAGATTGCATTTGTTGGGAAATTGCCAATTAAGCATGAAAAGTGAAAATGTGAAACTGACCTGAATTTCGCAATGTATACATATATTCAGGTTCCCCACAGGTTAGGGAACCTGAAAAACCATGCTTTTTCCTGATCCGACCTCTCCCTCATAAGTTAGGCCTCGGCCTAGATTCCATTTGCTGCAAAATAGCCAATTAGGCATGAAAGGTGAAAATGTGAAACTGACCTCAAATTCGAAAGGTATACATATATTCAGGTTCCCCACAGGTTGGGGAACCCAAAAAACAATGTCTTTTCCAGATCCAACCTCTCCCTGAAAAGTTAGGCCTCGGCTTAATTGCATTAGTTGGAAAATTGCCAATTAATCATGAAAAGTGAAAATGTAAAACTGACCTGAATTTCGCAATGTATACATATATTCAGGTTCCCCACAGGTTAGGGAACCCGAAAAACCATGCTTTTTCCTGATCCGACCTCTCCCTCATAAGTTAGGCCTCGGCCTAGATTCCATTTGCTGCAAAATAGCCAATTAGGCATGAAAAGTGAAAATGTGAAACTGACCTCAAATTCTACTGACTTCAAATTCGAAAAGTATACATATATTCAGGTTCCTCACAGGTTGGGGAAACTGAAAAAACATGTCTTTACCGGATGCAACCTCTCCATCATAAGTTAGGCCTCGGCCTAGATTCCATTTGCTGCAAAATAGCCAATTAGGCATGAAAAGCCAAATGTGAAACTGACTTCAAATTCAAAATGTATACATATATTCAGGTTCCCCATAGGTTGGGGAACCCAAAAAACAATGTCTTTTCCAGATCCAACCTCTCTCTGAAAAGTTAACCCTTGGCTTAGATTGCATTTGTTGGGAAATTGCCAATTAAGCATGAAAAGTGAAAATGTGAAACTGACCTGAATTTCGCAATGTATACATATATTCAGGTTCCCCACAGGTTGGGGAACTCAAAAAACAATGTCTTTTCCAGATCCAACCTCTCCCTGAAAAGTTAGGCCTCGGCTTAATTGCATTAGTTGGAAAATTGCCAATTAAGCATGAAAAGTGAAAATGTGAAACTGACCTGAATTTCGCAATGTATACATATATTCAGGTTCCCCAGAGGTTGGGGAACCCGAAAAACCATGTTTTTTCCGGATCAGACCTTTCCCTCATAAGTTAGGCCTCGGCCTAGATTCCATTTGCTGCAAAATAGCCAATTAGGCATGAAAAGTCAAAATGTGAAACTGACTTCAAATTCAAAATGTATACATATATTCAGGTTCCCCATAGGTTGGGGAACCCAAAAAACAATGTCTTTTCCAGATCCAACCTCTCTCTGAAAAGTTACCCCTTGGCTTAGATTGCATTTGTTGGGAAATTGCCAATTAAGCATGAAAAGTGAAAATGTGAAAGTGACCTGATTTTCGCAATGTATACATATATTCAGGTTCCCCACAGGTTGGGGAACTCAAAAAACAATGTCTTTTCCAGATCCAACCTCTCCCTGAAAAGTTAGGCCTCGGCTTAATTGCATTAGTTGGAAAATTGCCAATTAAGCATGAAAAGTGAAAATGTGAAACTGACCTGAATTTCGCAATGTATACATATATTCAGGTTCCGCACAGGTTGGGGAACCCGAAAAACCATGTTTTTTCCGGATCAGACCTTTCCCTCATAAGTTAGGCCTCGGCCTAGATTCCATTTGCTGCAAAATAGCCAATTAGGCATGAAAAGTGAAAATGTGAAACTGACCTCAAATTCGAAATGTATACATAGATTCAGCTTCCCCACAAGTTGGGGAACCCGAAAAAACATGTCTTTACCGGATCCAACCTCTCCCTGAAAAGTTAGGCCTCGGCTTAATTGCATTAGTTGGAAAATTGCCAATTAATCATGAAAAGTGAAAATGTGAAACTGACCTGAATTTCGCAATGTATACATATATTCAGGTTCCCCACAGGTTAGGGAACCCGAAAAACCATGCTTTTTCCTGATCCGACCTCTCCCTCATAAGTTAGGCCTCGGCCTAGATTCCATTTGCTGCAAAATAGCCAATTAGGCATGAAAAGTCAAAATGTGAAACTGACTTCAAATTCAAAATGTATACATATATTCAGGTTCCCCACAGGTTGGGGAACCCAAAAAACAATGTCTTTTCCAGATCCAACCTCTCCCTGAAAAGTTAGGCCTCGGCTTAATTGCATTAGTTGGAAAATTGCCAATTAAGCATGAAAAGTGAAAATGTGAAACTGACCTGAATTTCGCAATGTATACATATATTCAGGTTCCCCACAGGATGGGGAACTCGAAAAACCATGTTTTTTCCGGATCCGATCTCTCCCTGAAAAGTTACCCCTTGGCTTAGATTGCATTTGTTGGAAAATTGCCAATTAAGCATGAAAAGTGAAAATGTGAAACTGACCTGAATTTCGCAATGTATACATATATTCAGGTTCCCCACAGGTTAGGGAACCCGAAAAACCATGCTTTTTCCTGATCCGACCTCTCCCTCATAAGTTAGGCCTCGGCCTAGATTCCATTTGCTGCAAAATAGCCAATTAGGCATGAAAAGTCAAAATGTGAAACTGACTTCAAATTCAAAATGTATACATATATTCAGGTTGCCCATAGGTTGGGGAACCCAAAAAACAATGTCTTTTCCGGATCCAACCTCTCCCTGAAAAGTTACCCCTTGGCTTAGATTGCATTTGTTGGAAAATTGCCAATTAAGCATGAAAAGTGAAAATGTGAAACTGACCTGAATTTCGCAATGTATACATATATTCAGGTTCCCCACAGGTTAGGGAACCCGAAAAACCATGCTTTTTCCTGATCCGACCTCTCCCTCATAAGTTAGGCCTCGGCCTAGATTCCATTTGCTGCAAAATAGCCAATTAGGCATGAAAGGTGAAAATGTGAAACTGACCTCAAATTCGAAAGGTATACATATATTCAGCTTCCCCACAGGTTGGTGAACCCAAAAAACAATGTCTTTTCCAGATCCAACCTCTCCCTGAAAAGTTAGGCCTCGGCTTAATTGCATTAGTTGGAAAATTGCCAATTAATCATGAAAAGTGAAAATGTGAAACTGACCTGAATTTCGCAATGTATACATATATTCAGGTTCCCCACAGGTTAGGGAACCCGAAAAACCATGCTTTTTCCTGATCCGACCTCTCCCTCATAAGTTAGGCCTCGGCCTAGATTCCATTTGCTGCAAAATAGCCAATTAGGCATGAAAAGTCAAAATGTGAAACTGACTTCAAATTCAAAATGTATACATATATTCAGGTTCCCCACAGGTTGGGGAACCCAAAAAACAATGTCTTTTCCAGATCCAACCTCTCCCTGAAAAGTTAAGCCTCGGCTTAATTGCATTAGTTGGAAAATTGCCAATTAAGCATGAAAAGTGAAAATGTGAAACTGACCTGAATTTCGCAATGTATACATATATTCAGGTTCCCCACAGGATGGGGAACTCGAAAAACCATGTTTTTTCCGGATCCGATCTCTCCCTGAAAAGTTACCCCTTGGCTTAGATTGCATTTGTTGGAAAATTGCCAATTAAGCATGAAAAGTGAAAATGTGAAACTGACCTGAATTTCGCAATGTATACATATATTCAGGTTCCCCACAGGTTAGGGAACCCGAAAAACCATGCTTTTTCCTGATCCGACCTCTCCCTCATAAGTTAGGCCTCGGCCTAGATTCCATTTGCTGCAAAATAGCCAATTAGGCATGAAAAGTCAAAATGTGAAACTGACTTCAAATTCAAAATGTATACATATATTCAGGTTGCCCATAGGTTGGGGAACCCAAAAAACAATGTCTTTTCCGGATCCAACCTCTCTCTGAAAAGTTACCCCTTGGCTTAGATTGCATTTGTTGGGAAATTGCCAATTAAGCATGAAAAGTGAAAATGTGAAACTGACCTGAATTTCGCAATGTATACATATATTCAGGTTCCCCACAGGTTAGGGAACCCGAAAAACCATGCTTTTTCCTGATCCGACCTCTCCCTCATAAGTTAGGCCTCGGCCTAGATTCCATTTGCTGCAAAATAGCCAATTAGGCATGAAAAGTGAAAATGTGAAACTGACCTGAATTTCGCAATGTATACATATATTCAGGTTCCCCACAGGTTGGGGAACTCAAAAAACAATGTCTTTTCCAGATCCAACCTCTCCCTGAAAAGTTAGGCCTCGGCTTAATTGCATTAGTTGGAAAATTGCCAATTAAGCATGAAAAGTGAAAATGTGAAACTGACCTGAATTTCGCAATGTATACATATATTCAGGTTCCCCAGA
The DNA here is from genome assembly GCA_034064705.1 of Bothrops alternatus. Taxonomy (NCBI): domain Eukaryota; kingdom Metazoa; phylum Chordata; class Lepidosauria; order Squamata; family Viperidae; genus Bothrops; species Bothrops alternatus. The sequence continues at coordinate 12,963,002 of JARGCV010000103.1, read as the reverse complement.
GGTTGGGGAACCCGAAAAACCATGTTTTTTCCGGATCAGACCTTTCCCTCATAAGTTAGGCCTCGGCCTAAATTCCATTTGCTGCAAAATAGCCAATTAGGCATGAAAAGTCAAAATGTGAAACTGACTTCAAATTCAAAATGTATACATATATTCAGGTTCCCCATAGGTTGGGGAACCCAAAAAACAATGTCTTTTCCAGATCCAACCTCTCTCTGAAAAGTTACCCCTTGGCTTAGATTGCATTTGTTGGGAAATTGCCAATTAAGCATGAAAAGTGAAAATGTGAAAGTGACCTGATTTTCGCAATGTATACATATATTCAGGTTCCCCACAGGTTGGGGAACTCAAAAAACAATGTCTTTTCCAGATCCAACCTCTCCCTGAAAAGTTAGGCCTCGGCTTAATTGCATTAGTTGGAAAATTGCCAATTAAGCATGAAAAGTGAAAATGTGAAACTGACCTGAATTTCGCAATGTATACATATATTCAGGTTCCGCACAGGTTGGGGAACCCGAAAAACCATGTTTTTTCCGGATCAGACCTTTCCCTCATAAGTTAGGCCTCGGCCTAGATTCCATTTGCTGCAAAATAGCCAATTAGGCATGAAAAGTGAAAATGTGAAACTGACCTCAAATTCGAAATGTATACATAGATTCAGCTTCCCCACAAGTTGGGGAACCCGAAAAAACATGTCTTTACCGGATCCAACCTCTCCCTGAAAAGTTACGCCTCGGCTTAGATTGCATTTGTTGGGAAATAGTGAATAAAGCATGAAAAGTGAAAATGTGAAACTGACCTCAAATTCTACTGACCTCAAATTCGAAAAGTATACATATATTCAGGTTCCTCACAGGTTGGGGAAACTGAAAAAACATGTCTTTACCGGATGCAACCTCTCCCTCATACGTTAGGCCTCGGCCTAGATTCTATTTGCTGCAAAATAGCCAATTAGGCATGAAAAGTCAAAATGTGAAACTGACTTCAAATTCAAAATGTATACATATATTCAGGTTCCCCACAGGTTGGGGAACCCAAAAAACAATGTCTTTTCCATATCCAACCTCTCCCTGAAAAGTTAGGCCTCGGCTTAATTGCATTAGTTGGAAAATTACCAATTAAGCATGAAAAGTGAAAATGTGAAACTGACCTGAATTTCGCAATGTATACATATATTCAGGTTCCCCACAGGTTGGGGAACCCGAAAAACCATGTTTTTTCCGGATCAGACCTTTCCCTCATAAGTTAGGCCTCGGCCTAGATTCCCTTTGCTGCAAAATAGCCAATTAGGCATGAAAGGTGAAAATGTGAAACTGACTTCAAATTCGAAATGTATACATAGATTCAGGTTCCCCACAGGTTGGGGAACCCAAAAAACAATGTCTTGTCCAGATCCAACCTCTCTCTGAAAAGTTAACCCTTGGCTTAGATTGCATTTGTTGGGAAATTGCCAATTAAGCATGAAAAGTGAAAATGTGAAACTGACCTGAATTTCGCAATGTATACATATATTCAGGTTCCCCACAGGTTAGGGAACCCGAAAAACCATGCTTTTTCCTGATCCGACCTCTCCCTCATAAGTTAGGCCTCGGCCTAGATTCCATTTGCTGCAAAATAGCCAATTAGGCATGAAAGGTGAAAATGTGAAACTGACCTCAAATTCGAAAGGTATACATATATTCAGGTTCCCCACAGGTTGGTGAACCCAAAAAACAATGTCTTTTCCAGATCCAACCTCTCCCTGAAAAGTTAGGCCTCAGCTTAATTGCATTAGTTGGAAAATTGCCAATTAATCATGAAAAGTGAAAATGTGAAACTGACCTGAATTTCGCAATGTATACATATATTCAGGTTCCCCACAGGTTAGGGAACCCGAAAAACCATGCTTTTTCCTGATCCGACCTCTCCCTCATAAGTTAGGCCTCGGCCTAGATTCCATTTGCTGCAAAATAGCCAATTAGGCATGAAAAGTCAAAATGTGAAACTGACTTCAAATTCAAAATGTATACATATATTCAGGTTCCCCACAGGTTGGGGAACCCAAAAAACAATGTCTTTTCCAGATCCAACCTCTCCCTGAAAAGTTAGGCCTCGGCTTAATTGCATTAGTTGGAAAATTGCCAATTAAGCATGAAAAGTGAAAATGTGAAACTGACCTGAATTTCGCAATGTATACATATATTCAGGTTCCCCACAGGATGGGGAACTCGAAAAACCATGTTTTTTCCGGATCCGATCTCTCCCTGAAAAGTTACCCCTTGGCTTAGATTGCATTTGTTGGAAAATTGCCAATTAAGCATGAAAAGTGAAAATGTGAAACTGACCTGAATTTCGCAATGTATACATATATTCAGGTTCCCCACAGGTTAGGGAACCCGAAAAACCATGCTTTTTCCTGATCCGACCTCTCCCTCATAAGTTAGGCCTCGGCCTAGATTCCATTTGCTGCAAAATAGCCAATTAGGCATGAAAAGTCAAAATGTGAAACTGACTTCAAATTCAAAATGTATACATATATTCAGGTTGCCCATAGGTTGGGGAACCCAAAAAACAATGTCTTTTCCGGATCCAACCTCTCTCTGAAAAGTTACCCCTTGGCTTAGATTGCATTTGTTGGGAAATTGCCAATTAAGCATGAAAAGTGAAAATGTGAAACTGACCTGAATTTCGCAATGTATACATATATTCAGGTTCCCCACAGGTTAGGGAACCCGAAAAACCATGCTTTTTCCTGATCCGACCTCTCCCTCATAAGTTAGGCCTCGGCCTAGATTCCATTTGCTGCAAAATAGCCAATTAGGCATGAAAGGTGAAAATGTGAAACTGACCTCAAATTCTACTGACTTCAAATTCGAAAAGTATACATATATTCAGGTTCCTCACAGGTTGGGGAAACTGAAAAAACATGTCTTTACCGGATGCAACCTCTCCATCATAAGTTAGGCCTCGGCCTAGATTCCATTTGCTGCAAAATAGCCAATTAGGCATGAAAAGCCAAATGTGAAACTGACTTCAAATTCAAAATGTATACATATATTCAGGTTCCCCATAGGTTGGGGAACCCAAAAAACAATGTCTTTTCCAGATCCAACCTCTCTCTGAAAAGTTAACCCTTGGCTTAGATTGCATTTGTTGGGAAATTGCCAATTAAGCATGAAAAGTGAAAATGTGAAACTGACCTGAATTTCGCAATGTATACATATATTCAGGTTCCCCACAGGTTGGGGAACTCAAAAAACAATGTCTTTTCCAGATCCAACCTCTCCCTGAAAAGTTAGGCCTCGGCTTAATTGCATTAGTTGGAAAATTGCCAATTAAGCATGAAAAGTGAAAATGTGAAACTGACCTGAATTTCGCAATGTATACATATATTCAGGTTCCGCACAGGTTGGGGAACCCGAAAAACCATGTTTTTTCCGGATCAGACCTTTCCCTCATAAGTTAGGCCTCGGCCTAGATTCCATTTGCTGCAAAATAGCCAATTAGGCATGAAAAGTGAAAATGTGAAACTGACCTCAAATTCGAAATGTATACATAGATTCAGCTTCCCCACAAGTTGGGGAACCCGAAAAAACATGTCTTTACCGGATCCAACCTCTCCCTGAAAAGTTACGCCTCGGCTTAGATTGCATTTGTTGCGAAATAGTGAATAAAGCATGAAAAGTGAAAATGTGAAACTGACCTCAAATTCTACTGACCTCAAATTCGAAAAGTATACATATATTCAGGTTCCTCACAGGTTGGGGAAACTGAAAAAACATGTCTTTACCGGATGCAACCTCTCCCTCATACGTTAGGCCTCGGCCTAGATTCTATTTGCTGCAAAATAGCCAATTAGGCATGAAAAGTCAAAATGTGAAACTGACTTCAAATTCAAAATGTATACATATATTCAGGTTCCCCACAGGTTGGGGAACCCAAAAAACAATGTCTTTTCCATATCCAACCTCTCCCTGAAAAGTTAGGCCTCGGCTTAATTGCATTAGTTGGAAAATTACCAATTAAGCATGAAAAGTGAAAATGTGAAACTGACCTGAATTTCGCAATGTATACATATATTCAGGTTCCCCACAGGTTGGGGAACCCGAAAAACCATGTTTTTTCCGGATCAGACCTTTCCCTCATAAGTTAGGCCTCGGCCTAGATTCCCTTTGCTGCAAAATAGCCAATTAGGCATGAAAGGTGAAAATGTGAAACTGACTTCAAATTCGAAATGTATACATAGATTCAGGTTCCCCACAGGTTGGGGAACCCAAAAAACAATGTCTTGTCCAGATCCAACCTCTCTCTGAAAAGTTACCCCTTGGCTTAGATTGCATTTGTTGGGAAATTGCCAATTAAGCATGAAAAGTGAAAATGTGAAACTGACCTGAATTTCGCAATGTATACATATATTAAGGTTCCCCACAGGTTGGGGAACCCGAAAAACCATGTTTTCTCCGGATCCATCCTCTCCCTGAAAAGTTAGGCCTCGGCGTAGATTTCATTTGTTGGAAAATAGCCAATTAGGCATGAAAAGTGAAAATGTGAAACTGACCTCAAATTCGAAATGTATACATATATTCTGGTTCCCCACAGGATGGGGAACTCGAAAAACCATGTTTTTTCCGGATCCGATCTCTCGCTGAAAAGTTACCCCTTGGCTTAGATTGCATTTGTTGGAAAATTGCCAATTAAGCATGAAAAGAAAATGTGAAACTGACCTGAATTCCGCAATGTATACATATATTCAGGTTCCCCACAGGTTGGGGAACCCGAAAACCCATGTTTTTCCCGGATCAGACCTTTCCCTCATAAGTTAGGCCTCGACCTAGATTCCATTTGCTGCAAAATAGCCAATTAGGCATGAAAGGTGAAAATGTGAAACTGACCTCAAATTCGAAATGTATACATATATTCAGGTTCCCCACAGGTTGGGGAACCCAAAAAACAATGTCTTTTTCATATCCAACCTCTCCCTGAAAAGTTAGGCCTCGGCTTAATTGCATTAGTTGGAAAATTGCCAATTAAGCATGAAAAGTGAAAATGTGAAACTGACCTGAATTTCGCAATGTATACATATATTCAGGTTCCCCACAGGTTGGGGAACCCGAAAAACCATGTTTTTTCCGGATCAGACCTTTCCCTCATAAGTTAGGCCTCGGCCTAGATTCCATTTGCTGCAAAATAGCCAATTAGGCATGAAAAGTGAAAATGTGAAACTGACCTCAAATTCGAAATGTATACATAGATTCAGCTTCCCCACAAGTTGGGGAATCCGAAAAAACATGTCTTTACCGGATCCAACCTCTCCCTGAAAAGTTAGGCCTCGGCCTAGATTCCATTTGCTGCAAAATAGCCAATTAGTCATGAAAAGTGAAAATGTGAAACTGACCTCAAATTCGAAATGTATAAATATATTCAGGTTCCCCACAGGTTGGGGAACCCAAAAAACAATGTCTTTTCCATATCCAACCTCTCCCTGAAAAGTTAGGCCTCGGCTTAATTACATTAGTTGGAAAATTGCCAATTAAGCATGAAAAGTGAAAATGTGAAACTGACCTGAATTTCGCAATGTATACATATATTCAGGTTCCCCACAGGTTGGGGAACCCGAAAAACCATGTTTTTTCCGGATCAGACCTTTCCCTCATAAGTTAGGCCTCGGCCTAGATTCCATTTGCTGCAAAATAGCCAATTAGGGATGAAAAGTGAAAATGTGAAACTGACCTCAAATTCGAAATGTATACATAGATTCAGCTTCCCCACAAGTTGGGGAACCCGAAAAAACATGTCTTTACCGGATCCAACCTCTCCCTGAAAAGTTACGCCTCGGCTTAGATTGCATTTTTTGGGAAATAGTGAATAAAGCATGAAGTGAAAATGTGAAACTGACCTAAATTCTACTGACCTCAAATTCGAAAAGTATACATATATTCAGGTTCCTCACAGGTTGGGGAACCCGAAAAACCATGCTTTTTCTGGATCCGACCTCTCCCTCATAAGTTAGGCCTCGGCCTAGATTCCATTTGCTGCAAAATAGCCAATTAAGCATGAAAAGTGAAAATGTGAAACTGACGTGAATTTCGCAATGTATACATATATTCAGGTTCCCCACAGGTTGGGGAACCCGAAAAACCATGCTTTTTCTGGATCCGACCTCTCCCTCATAAGTTAGGCCTCGGCCTAGATTCCATTTGCTGCAAAATAGCCAATTAAGCATGAAAAGTGAAAATGTGAAACTGACGTGAATTTCGCAATGTATACATATATTCAGGTTCCCCACAGGATGGGGAACTCGAAAAACCATGTTTTTTCCGGATCCGATCTCTCCCTGAAAAGTTACCCCTTGGCTTAGATTGCATTTGTTGGAAAATTGCCAATTAAGCATGAAAAGTGAAAATGTGAAACTGACCTGAATTTCGCAATGTATACATATATTCAGGTTCCCCACAGGTTAGGGAACCCGAAAAACCATGCTTTTTCCTGATCCGACCTCTCCCTCATAAGTTAGGCCTCGGCCTAGATTCCATTTGCTGCAAAATAGCCAATTAGCCATGAAAAGTCAAAATGTGAAACTGACTTCAAATTCAAAATGTATACATATATTCAGGTTCCCCACAGGTTGGGGAACCCAAAAAACAAGGTCTTTTCCAGATCCAACCTCTCTCTGAAAAGTTACCCCTTGGCTTAGATTGCATTTGTTGGGAAATTGCCAATTAAGCATGAAAAGTGAAAATGTGAAACTGACCTGAATTTCGCAATGTATACATATATTCAGGTTCCCCACAGGTTGGGGAACCCAAAAAACAATGTCTTTTCCATATCCGACCTCTCCCTCATAAGTTAGGCCTCGGCCTAGATTCCATTTGCTGCAAAATAGCCAAGTTAGGCATGAAAGGTGAAAATGTGAAACTGACCTCAAATTCGAAATGTATACATATATTCAGGTTCCCCACAGGTTGGGGAACCCAAAAAACAATGTCTTTTACAGATCCAACCTCTCCCTGAAATGTTAGGCCTCGGCTTAATTGCATTAGTTGGAAAATTGCCAGTTAAGCATGAAAAGTGAAAATGTGAAACTGACGTGAATTTCGCAATGTATACATATATTCAGGTTCCCCACAGGATGGGGAACTCGAAAAACCATGTTTTTTCCGGATCCGATCTCTCCCTGAAAAGTTACCCCTTGGCTTAGATTGCATTTGTTGGAAAATTGCCAATTAAGCATGAAAAGTGAAAATGTGAAACTGACCTGAATTTCGCAATGTATACATATATTCAGGTTCCCCACAGGTTGGGGAACCCGAAAAACCATGTTTTTTCCGGATCAGACCTTTCCCTCATAAGTTAGGCCTCGGCCTAGATTCCATTTGCTGCAAAATAGCCAATTAGCCATGAAAAGTGAAAATGTGACCTCAAATTCGAAATGTATACATAGATTCAGCTTCCCCACAAGTTGGGGAACCCGAAAAAACATGTCTTTACCGGATCCAACCTCTCCCTGAAAAGTTACGCCTCGGCTTAGATTGCATTTGTTGCGAAATAGTGAATAAAGCATGAAAAGTGAAAATGTGAAACTGACCTCAAATTCTACTGACCTCAAATTCGAAAAGTATACATATATTCAGGTTCCTCACAGGTTGGGGAAACTGAAAAAACATGTCTTTACCGGATGCAACCTCTCCCTCATACGTTAGGCCTCGGCCTAGATTCTATTTGCTGCAAAATAGCCAATTAGGCATGAAAAGTCAAAATGTGAAACTGACTTCAAATTCAAAATGTATACATATATTCAGGTTCCCCACAGGTTGGGGAACCCAAAAAACAATGTCTTTTCCATATCCAACCTCTCCCTGAAAAGTTAGGCCTCGGCTTAATTGCATTAGTTGGAAAATTACCAATTAAGCATGAAAAGTGAAAATGTGAAACTGACCTGAATTTCGCAATGTATACATATATTCAGGTTCCCCACAGGTTGGGGAACCCGAAAAACCATGTTTTTTCCGGATCAGACCTTTCCCTCATAAGTTAGGCCTCGGCCTAGATTCCCTTTGCTGCAAAATAGCCAATTAGGCATGAAAGGTGAAAATGTGAAACTGACTTCAAATTCGAAATGTATACATAGATTCAGGTTCCCCACAGGTTGGGGAACCCAAAAAACAATGTCTTGTCCAGATCCAACCTCTCTCTGAAAAGTTACCCCTTGGCTTAGATTGCATTTGTTGGGAAATTGCCAATTAAGCATGAAAAGTGAAAATGTGAAACTGACCTGAATTTCGCAATGTATACATATATTAAGGTTCCCCACAGGTTGGGGAACCCGAAAAACCATGTTTTCTCCGGATCCATCCTCTCCCTGAAAAGTTAGGCCTCGGCGTAGATTTCATTTGTTGGAAAATAGCCAATTAGGCATGAAAAGTGAAAATGTGAAACTGACCTCAAATTCGAAATGTATACATATATTCTGGTTCCCCACAGGATGGGGAACTCGAAAAACCATGTTTTTTCCGGATCCGATCTCTCGCTGAAAAGTTACCCCTTGGCTTAGATTGCATTTGTTGGAAAATTGCCAATTAAGCATGAAAAGAAAATGTGAAACTGACCTGAATTCCGCAATGTATACATATATTCAGGTTCCCCACAGGTTGGGGAACCCGAAAACCCATGTTTTTCCCGGATCAGACCTTTCCCTCATAAGTTAGGCCTCGACCTAGATTCCATTTGCTGCAAAATAGCCAATTAGGCATGAAAGGTGAAAATGTGAAACTGACCTCAAATTCGAAATGTATACATATATTCAGGTTCCCCACAGGTTGGGGAACCCAAAAAACAATGTCTTTTTCATATCCAACCTCTCCCTGAAAAGTTAGGCCTCGGCTTAATTGCATTAGTTGGAAAATTGCCAATTAAGCATGAAAAGTGAAAATGTGAAACTGACCTGAATTTCGCAATGTATACATATATTCAGGTTCCCCACAGGTTGGGGAACCCGAAAAACCATGTTTTTTCCGGATCAGACCTTTCCCTCATAAGTTAGGCCTCGGCCTAGATTCCATTTGCTGCAAAATAGCCAATTAGGCATGAAAAGTGAAAATGTGAAACTGACCTCAAATTCGAAATGTATACATAGATTCAGCTTCCCCACAAGTTGGGGAATCCGAAAAAACATGTCTTTACCGGATCCAACCTCTCCCTGAAAAGTTAGGCCTCGGCCTAGATTCCATTTGCTGCAAAATAGCCAATTAGTCATGAAAAGTGAAAATGTGAAACTGACCTCAAATTCGAAATGTATAAATATATTCAGGTTCCCCACAGGTTGGGGAACCCAAAAAACAATGTCTTTTCCATATCCAACCTCTCCCTGAAAAGTTAGGCCTCGGCTTAATTACATTAGTTGGAAAATTGCCAATTAAGCATGAAAAGTGAAAATGTGAAACTGACCTGAATTTCGCAATGTATACATATATTCAGGTTCCCCACAGGTTGGGGAACCCGAAAAACCATGTTTTTTCCGGATCAGACCTTTCCCTCATAAGTTAGGCCTCGGCCTAGATTCCATTTGCTGCAAAATAGCCAATTAGGGATGAAAAGTGAAAATGTGAAACTGACCTCAAATTCGAAATGTATACATAGATTCAGCTTCCCCACAAGTTGGGGAACCCGAAAAAACATGTCTTTACCGGATCCAACCTCTCCCTGAAAAGTTACGCCTCGGCTTAGATTGCATTTTTTGGGAAATAGTGAATAAAGCATGAAGTGAAAATGTGAAACTGACCTAAATTCTACTGACCTCAAATTCGAAAAGTATACATATATTCAGGTTCCTCACAGGTTGGGGAACCCGAAAAACCATGCTTTTTCTGGATCCGACCTCTCCCTCATAAGTTAGGCCTCGGCCTAGATTCCATTTGCTGCAAAATAGCCAATTAAGCATGAAAAGTGAAAATGTGAAACTGACGTGAATTTCGCAATGTATACATATATTCAGGTTCCCCACAGGTTGGGGAACCCGAAAAACCATGCTTTTTCTGGATCCGACCTCTCCCTCATAAGTTAGGCCTCGGCCTAGATTCCATTTGCTGCAAAATAGCCAATTAAGCATGAAAAGTGAAAATGTGAAACTGACGTGAATTTCGCAATGTATACATATATTCAGGTTCCCCACAGGATGGGGAACTCGAAAAACCATGTTTTTTCCGGATCCGATCTCTCCCTGAAAAGTTACCCCTTGGCTTAGATTGCATTTGTTGGAAAATTGCCAATTAAGCATGAAAAGTGAAAATGTGAAACTGACCTGAATTTCGCAATGTATACATATATTCAGGTTCCCCACAGGTTAGGGAACCCGAAAAACCATGCTTTTTCCTGATCCGACCTCTCCCTCATAAGTTAGGCCTCGGCCTAGATTCCATTTGCTGCAAAATAGCCAATTAGCCATGAAAAGTCAAAATGTGAAACTGACTTCAAATTCAAAATGTATACATATATTCAGGTTCCCCACAGGTTGGGGAACCCAAAAAACAAGGTCTTTTCCAGATCCAACCTCTCTCTGAAAAGTTACCCCTTGGCTTAGATTGCATTTGTTGGGAAATTGCCAATTAAGCATGAAAAGTGAAAATGTGAAACTGACCTGAATTTCGCAATGTATACATATATTCAGGTTCCCCACAGGTTGGGGAACCCAAAAAACAATGTCTTTTCCATATCCGACCTCTCCCTCATAAGTTAGGCCTCGGCCTAGATTCCATTTGCTGCAAAATAGCCAAGTTAGGCATGAAAGGTGAAAATGTGAAACTGACCTCAAATTCGAAATGTATACATATATTCAGGTTCCCCACAGGTTGGGGAACCCAAAAAACAATGTCTTTTACAGATCCAACCTCTCCCTGAAATGTTAGGCCTCGGCTTAATTGCATTAGTTGGAAAATTGCCAGTTAAGCATGAAAAGTGAAAATGTGAAACTGACGTGAATTTCGCAATGTATACATATATTCAGGTTCCCCACAGGATGGGGAACTCGAAAAACCATGTTTTTTCCGGATCCGATCTCTCCCTGAAAAGTTACCCCTTGGCTTAGATTGCATTTGTTGGAAAATTGCCAATTAAGCATGAAAAGTGAAAATGTGAAACTGACCTGAATTTCGCAATGTATACATATATTCAGGTTCCCCACAGGTTGGGGAACCCGAAAAACCATGTTTTTTCCGGATCAGACCTTTCCCTCATAAGTTAGGCCTCGGCCTAGATTCCATTTGCTGCAAAATAGCCAATTAGCCATGAAAAGTGAAAATGTGACCTCAAATTCGAAATGTATACATAGATTCAGCTTCCCCACAAGTTGGGGAACCCGAAAAAACATGTCTTTACCGGATCCAACCTCTCCCTGAAAAGTTACGCCTCGGCTTAGATTGCATTTGTTGGGAAATAGTGAATAAAGCATGAAAAGTGAAAATGTGAAACTGACCTCAAATTCTACTGACCTCAAATTCGAAAAGTATACATATATTCAGGTTCGTCACAGGTTGGGGAAACTGAAAAAACATGTCTTTACCGAATGCAACCTCTCCCTCATAAGTTAGGCCTCGGCCTAGATTCCATTTGCTGCAAAATAGCCAATTAGGCATGAAAAGTCAAAATGTGAAACTGACTTCAAATTCAAAATGTATACATATATTCAGGTTCCCCACAGGTTGGGGAACCCAAAAAACAATGTCTTTTCCAGATCCAACCTCTCTCTGAAAAGTTACCCCTTGGCCTAGATTCCATTTGCTGCAAAATAGCCAATTAGGCATGAAAAGTCAAAATGTGAAACTGACTTCAAATTCAAAATGTATACATATATTCAGGTTCCCCACAGGTTGGGGAACCCAAAAAACAATGTCTTTTCCAGATCCAACCTCTCTCTGAAAAGTTACCCCTTGGCTTAGATTGCATTTGTTGGGAAATTGCCAATTAAGCATGAAATGTGAAAATGTGAAACTGACCTGAATTTCGCAATGTATACATATATTCAGGTTCCCCACAGGTTAGGGAACCCGAAAAACCATGTTTTTTCTGGATCCGACCTCTCCCTCATAAATTAGGCCTCGGCCTAGATTCCATTTGCTGCAAAATAGCCAATTAGGCATGAAAGGTGAAAATGTGAAACTGACCTCAAATTCGAAATGTATACATATATTCAGGTTCCCCACAGGTTGGGGAACCCAAAAAACAATGTCTTTTCCAGATCCAACCTCTCCCTGAAAAGTTAGGCCTCGGCTTAATTGCATTAGTTGGAAAATTGCCAATTAAGCATGAAAAGTGAAAATGTGAAACTGACCTGAATTTCGCAATGTATACATATATTCAGGTTCCCCACAGGATGGGGAACTCGAAAAACCATGTTTTTTCCGGATCCAACCTCTCTCTGAAAAGTTACCCCTTGGCTTAGATTGCATTTGTTGGGAAATTGCCAATTAAGCATGAAAAGTGAAAATGTGAAACTGACCTGAATTTCGCAATGTATACATATATTCAGGTTCCCCACAGGTTGGGGAACTCAAAAAACAATGTCTTTTCCAGATCCAACCTCTCCCTGAAAAGTTAGGCCTCGGCTTAATTGCATTAGTTGGAAAATTGCCAATTAAGCATGAAAAGTGAAAATGTGAAACTGACCTGAATTTCACAATGTATACATATATTCAGGTTCCCCACAGGTTGGGGAACTCGAAAACCCATGTTTTTCCCGGATCAGACCTTTCCCTCATAAGTTAGGCCTCGACCTAGATTCCATTTGCTGCAAAATAGCCAATTAGGCATGAAAGGTGAAAATGTGAAACTGACCTCAAATTCGAAATGTATACATATATTCAGGTTCCCCACAGGTTGGGGAACCCAAAAAACAATGTCTTTTTCATATCCAACCTCTCCCTGAAAAGTTAGGCCTCGGCTTAATTGCATTAGTTGGAAAATTGCCAATTAAGCATGAAAAGTGAAAATGTGAAACTGACCTGAATTTCGCAATGTATACATATATTCAGGTTCCCCACAGGTTGGGGAACCCGAAAAACCATGTTTTTTCCGGATCAGACCTTTCCCTCATAAGTTAGGCCTCGGCCTAGATTCCATTTGCTGCAAAATAGCCAATTAGGCATGAAAAGTGAAAATGTGAAACTGACCTCAAATTCGAAATGTATACATAGATTCAGCTTCCCCACAAGTTGGGGAATCCGAAAAAACATGTCTTTACCGGATCCAACCTCTCCCTGAAAAGTTAGGCCTCGGCCTGGATTCCATTTGCTGCAAAATAGCCAATTAGTCATGAAAAGTGAAAATGTGAAACTGACTTCAAATTCAAAATGTATACATATATTCAGGTTCCCCACAGGTTGGGGAACCCAAAAAACAAGGTCTTTTCCAGATCCAACCTCTCTCTGAAAAGTTACCCCTTGGCTTAGATTGCATTTGTTGGGAAATTGCCAATTAAGCATGAAAAGTGAAAATGTGAAACTGACCTGAATTTCGCAATGTATACATATATTCAGGTTCCCCACAGGTTGGGGAACCCAAAAAACAATGTCTTTTCCATATCCGACCTCTCCCTCATAAGTTAGGCCTCGGCCTAGATTCCATTTGCTGCAAAATAGCCAAGTTAGGCATGAAAGGTGAAAATGTGAAACTGACCTCAAATTCGAAATGTATACATATATTCAGGTTCCCCACAGGTTGGGGAACCCAAAAAACAATGTCTTTTACAGATCCAACCTCTCCCTGAAATGTTAGGCCTCGGCTTAATTGCATTAGTTGGAAAATTGCCAGTTAAGCATGAAAAGTGAAAATGTGAAACTGACGTGAATTTCGCAATGTATACATATATTCAGGTTCCCCACAGGATGGGGAACTCGAAAAACCATGTTTTTTCCGGATCCGATCTCTCCCTGAAAAGTTACCCCTTGGCTTAGATTGCATTTGTTGGAAAATTGCCAATTAAGCATGAAAAGTGAAAATGTGAAACTGACCTGAATTTCGCAATGTATACATATATTCAGGTTCCCCACAGGTTGGGGAACCCGAAAAACCATGTTTTTTCCGGATCAGACCTTTCCCTCATAAGTTAGGCCTCGGCCTAGATTCCATTTGCTGCAAAATAGCCAATTAGCCATGAAAAGTGAAAATGTGACCTCAAATTCGAAATGTATACATAGATTCAGCTTCCCCACAAGTTGGGGAACCCGAAAAAACATGTCTTTACCGGATCCAACCTCTCCCTGAAAAGTTACGCCTCGGCTTAGATTGCATTTGTTGGGAAATAGTGAATAAAGCATGAAAAGTGAAAATGTGAAACTGACCTCAAATTCTACTGACCTCAAATTCGAAAAGTATACATATATTCAGGTTCGTCACAGGTTGGGGAAACTGAAAAAACATGTCTTTACCGAATGCAACCTCTCCCTCATAAGTTAGGCCTCGGCCTAGATTCCATTTGCTGCAAAATAGCCAATTAGGCATGAAAAGTCAAAATGTGAAACTGACTTCAAATTCAAAATGTATACATATATTCAGGTTCCCCACAGGTTGGGGAACCCAAAAAACAATGTCTTTTCCAGATCCAACCTCTCTCTGAAAAGTTACCCCTTGGCCTAGATTCCATTTGCTGCAAAATAGCCAATTAGGCATGAAAAGTCAAAATGTGAAACTGACTTCAAATTCAAAATGTATACATATATTCAGGTTCCCCACAGGTTGGGGAACCCAAAAAACAATGTCTTTTCCAGATCCAACCTCTCTCTGAAAAGTTACCCCTTGGCTTAGATTGCATTTGTTGGGAAATTGCCAATTAAGCATGAAATGTGAAAATGTGAAACTGACCTGAATTTCGCAATGTATACATATATTCAGGTTCCCCACAGGTTAGGGAACCCGAAAAACCATGTTTTTTCTGGATCCGACCTCTCCCTCATAAATTAGGCCTCGGCCTAGATTCCATTTGCTGCAAAATAGCCAATTAGGCATGAAAGGTGAAAATGTGAAACTGACCTCAAATTCGAAATGTATACATATATTCAGGTTCCCCACAGGTTGGGGAACCCAAAAAACAATGTCTTTTCCAGATCCAACCTCTCCCTGAAAAGTTAGGCCTCGGCTTAATTGCATTAGTTGGAAAATTGCCAATTAAGCATGAAAAGTGAAAATGTGAAACTGACCTGAATTTCGCAATGTATACATATATTCAGGTTCCCCACAGGATGGGGAACTCGAAAAACCATGTTTTTTCCGGATCCAACCTCTCTCTGAAAAGTTACCCCTTGGCTTAGATTGCATTTGTTGGGAAATTGCCAATTAAGCATGAAAAGTGAAAATGTGAAACTGACCTGAATTTCGCAATGTATACATATATTCAGGTTCCCCACAGGTTGGGGAACTCAAAAAACAATGTCTTTTCCAGATCCAACCTCTCCCTGAAAAGTTAGGCCTCGGCTTAATTGCATTAGTTGGAAAATTGCCAATTAAGCATGAAAAGTGAAAATGTGAAACTGACCTGAATTTCACAATGTATACATATATTCAGGTTCCCCACAGGTTGGGGAACTCGAAAACCCATGTTTTTCCCGGATCAGACCTTTCCCTCATAAGTTAGGCCTCGACCTAGATTCCATTTGCTGCAAAATAGCCAATTAGGCATGAAAGGTGAAAATGTGAAACTGACCTCAAATTCGAAATGTATACATATATTCAGGTTCCCCACAGGTTGGGGAACCCAAAAAACAATGTCTTTTTCATATCCAACCTCTCCCTGAAAAGTTAGGCCTCGGCTTAATTGCATTAGTTGGAAAATTGCCAATTAAGCATGAAAAGTGAAAATGTGAAACTGACCTGAATTTCGCAATGTATACATATATTCAGGTTCCCCACAGGTTGGGGAACCCGAAAAACCATGTTTTTTCCGGATCAGACCTTTCCCTCATAAGTTAGGCCTCGGCCTAGATTCCATTTGCTGCAAAATAGCCAATTAGGCATGAAAAGTGAAAATGTGAAACTGACCTCAAATTCGAAATGTATACATAGATTCAGCTTCCCCACAAGTTGGGGAATCCGAAAAAACATGTCTTTACCGGATCCAACCTCTCCCTGAAAAGTTAGGCCTCGGCCTGGATTCCATTTGCTGCAAAATAGCCAATTAGTCATGAAAAGTGAAAATGTGAAACTGACCTCAAATTCGAAATGTATAAATATATTCAGGTTCCCCACAGGTTGGGGAACCCAAAAAACAATGTCTTTTCCATATCCAACCTCTCCCTGAAAAGTTAGGCCTCGGCTTAATTGCATTAGTTGGAAAATTGCCAATTAAGCATGAAAAGTGAAAATGTGAAACTGACCTGAATTTCGCAATGTATACATATATTCAGGTTCCCCACAGGTTGGGGAACCCGAAAAACCATGTTTTTTCCGGATCAGACCTTTCCCTCATAAGTTAGGCCTCGGCCTAGATTCCATTTGCTGCAAAATAGCCAATTAGGGATGAAAAGTGAAAATGTGAAACTGACCTCAAATTCGAAATGTATACATAGATTCAGCTTCCCCACAAGTTGGGGAACCCGAAAAAACATGTCTTTACCGGATCCAACCTCTCCCTGAAAAGTTACGCCTCGGCTTAGATTGCATTTTTTGGGAAATAGTGAATAAAGCATGAAGTGAAAATGTGAAACTGACCTAAATTCTACTGACCTCAAATTCGAAAAGTATACATATATTCAGGTTCCTCACAGGTTGGGGAAACTGAAAAAACATGTCTTTACCGAATGCAACCTCTCCCTCATAAGTTAGGCCTCAGCCTAGATTCCATTTGCTGCAAAATAGCCAATTAGGCATGAAAAGTCAAAATGTGAAACTGACTTCAAATTCAAAATGTATACATATATTCAGGTTCCCCACATGTTGGGGAACCCAAAAAACAAGGTCTTTTCCAGATCCAACCTCTCTCTGAAAAGTTACCCCTTGGCTTAGATTGCATTTGTTGGGAAATTGCCAATTAAGCATGAAAAGTGAAAATGTGAAACTGACCTGAATTTCGCAATGTATACATATATTCAGGTTCCCCACAGGTTGGGGAACCCAAAAAACAATGTCTTTTCCAGATCCAACCTCTCCCTGAAAAGTTAGGCCTCGGCTTAATTGCATTAGTTGGAAAATTGCCAATTAAGCATGAAAAGTGAAAATGTGAAACTGACCTGAATTTCACAATGTATACATATATTCAGGTTCCCCACAGGTTGGGGAACTCGAAAACCCATGTTTTTCCCGGATCAGACCTTTCCCTCATAAGTTAGGCCTCGGCCTAGATTCCATTTGCTGCAAAATAGCCAATTAGCCATGAAAAGTGAAAATGTGAAACTGACCTCAAATTCGAAATGTATACATAGATTCAGCTTCCCCACAAGTTGGGGAACCCGAAAAAACATGTCTTTACCGGATCCAACCTCTCCCTGAAAAGTTACGCCTCGGCTTAGATTGCATTTGTTGGGAAATAGTGAATAAAGCATGAAAAGTGAAAATGTGAAACTGACCTCAAATTCTACTGACCTCAAATTCGAAAAGTATACATATATTCAGGTTCGTCACAGGTTGGGGAAACTGAAAAAACATGTCTTTACCGAATGCAACCTCTCCCTCATAAGTTAGGCCTCGGCCTAGATTCCATTTGCTGCAAAATAGCCAATTAGGCATGAAAAGTCAAAATGTGAAACTGAGTTCAAATTCAAAATGTATACATATATTCAGGTTCCCCACAGGTTAGGGAACCCGAAAAACCATGTTTTTTCTGGATCCGACCTCTCCCTCATAAATTAGGCCTCGGCCTAGATTCCATTTGCTGCAAAATAGCCAATTAGGCATGAAAGGTGAAAATGTGAAACTGACCTCAAATTCGAAATGTATACATATATTCAGGTTCCCCACAGGTTGGGGAACCCAAAAAACAATGTCTTTTCCAGATCCAACCTCTCCCTGAAAAGTTAGGCCTCGGCTTAATTGCATTAGTTGGAAAATTACCAATTAAGCATGAAAAGTGAAAATGTGAAACTGACCTGAATTTCGCAATGTATACATATATTCAGGTTCCCCACAGGATGGGGAACTCGAAAAACCATGTTTTTTCCGGATCCGATCTCTCCCTGAAAAGTTACCCCTTGGCTTAGATTGCATTTGTTGGAAAATTGCCAATTAAGCATGAAAAGTGAAAATGTGAAACTGACCTGAATTTCGCAATGTATACATATATTCAGGTTCCCCACAGGTTAGGGAACCCGAAAAACCATGCTTTTTCCTGATCCGACCTCTCCCTCATAAGTTAGGCCTCGGCCTAGATTCCATTTGCTGCAAAATAGCCAATTAGGCATGAAAAGTCAAAATGTGAAACTGACTTCAAATTCAAAATGTATACATATATTCAGGTTGCCCATAGGTTGGGGAACCCAAAAAACAATGTCTTTTCCGGATCCAACCTCTCTCTGAAAAGTTACCCCTTGGCTTAGATTGCATTTGTTGGGAAATTGCCAATTAAGCATGAAAAGTGAAAATGTGAAACTGACCTGAATTTCGCAATGTATACATATATTCAGGTTCCCCACAGGTTGGGGAACTCAAAAAACAATGTCTTTTCCAGATCCAACCTCTCCCTGAAAAGTTAGGCCTCGGCTTAATTGCATTAGTTGGAAAATTGCCAATTAAGCATGAAAAGTGAAAATGTGAAACTGACCTGAATTTCACAATGTATACATATATTCAGGTTCCCCACAGGTTGGGGAACTCGAAAAACCATGTTTTTTCCGGATCCGATCTCTCCCTGAAAAGTTACCCCTTGGCTTAGATTGCATTTGTTGGAAAAATGCCAATTAAGCATGAAAAGTGAAAATGTGAAACTGACCTGAATTTCGCAATGTATACATATATTCAGGTTCCCCACAGGTTAGGGAACCCGAAAAACCATGCTTTTTCCTGATCCGACCTCTCCCTCATAAGTTAGGCCTCGGCCTAGATTCCATTTGCTGCAAAATAGCCAATTAGGCATGAAAGGTGAAAATGTGAAACTGACCTCAAATTCGAAAGGTATACATATATTCAGGTTCCCCACAGGTTGGGGAACCCAAAAAACAATGTCTTTTCCAGATCCAACCTCTCCCTGAAAAGTTAGGCCTCGGCTTAATTGCATTAGTTGGAAAATTGCCAATTAATCATGAAAAGTGAAAATGTGAAACTGACCTGAATTTCGCAATGTATACATATATTCAGGTTCCCCACAGGTTAGGGAACCCGAAAAACCATGCTTTTTCCTGATCCGACCTCTCCCTCATAAGTTAGGCCTCGGCCTAGATTCCATTTGCTGCAAAATAGCCAATTAGGCATGAAAAGTCAAAATGTGAAACTGACTTCAAATTCAAAATGTATACATATATTCAGGTTCCCCATAGGTTGGGGAACCCAAAAAACAATGTCTTTTCCAGATCCAACCTCTCTCTGAAAAGTTACCCCTTGGCTTAGATTGCATTTGTTGGGAAATTGCCAATTAAGCATGAAAAGTGAAAATGTGAAACTGACCTGAATGTCGCAATGTATACATATATTCAGGTTCCCCACAGGTTAGGGAACCCGAAAAACCATGTTTTTTCTGGATCCGACCTCTCCCTCA
This sequence comes from Bothrops alternatus, assembly GCA_034064705.1. NCBI lineage: Eukaryota > Metazoa > Chordata > Lepidosauria > Squamata > Viperidae > Bothrops > Bothrops alternatus. The sequence continues at coordinate 12,943,357 of JARGCV010000103.1, read as the reverse complement.
TAAATTAGGCCTCGGCCTAGATTCCATTTGCTGCAAAATAGCCAATTAGGCATGAAAGGTGAAAATGTGAAACTGACCTCAAATTCGAAATGTATACATATATTCAGGTTCCCCACAGGTTGGGGAACCCAAAAAACAATGTCTTTTCCAGATCCAACCTCTCCCTGAAAAGTTAGGCCTCGGCTTAATTGCATTAGTTGGAAAATTGCCAATTAAGCATGAAAAGTGAAAATGTGAAACTGACCTGAATTTCGCAATGTATACATATATTCAGGTTCCCCACAGGATGGGGAACTCGAAAAACCATGTTTTTTCCGGATCCGATCTCTCCCTGAAAAGTTACCCCTTGGCTTAGATTGCATTTGTTGGAAAATTGCCAATTAAGCATGAAAAGTGAAAATGTGAAACTGACCTGAATTTCGCAATGTATACATATATTCAGGTTCCCCACAGGTTAGGGAACCCGAAAAACCATGCTTTTTCCTGATCCGACCTCTCCCTCATAAGTTAGGCCTCGGCCTAGATTCCATTTGCTGCAAAATAGCCAATTAGGCATGAAAAGTCAAAATGTGAAACTGACTTCAAATTCAAAATGTATACATATATTCAGGTTGCCCATAGGTTGGGGAACCCAAAAAACAATGTCTTTTCCGGATCCAACCTCTCTCTGAAAAGTTACCCCTTGGCTTAGATTGCATTTGTTGGGAAATTGCCAATTAAGCATGAAAAGTGAAAATGTGAAACTGACCTGAATTTCGCAATGTATACATATATTCAGGTTCCCCACAGGTTAGGGAACCCGAAAAACCATGCTTTTTCCTGATCCGACCTCTCCCTCATAAGTTAGGCCTCGGCCTAGATTCCATTTGCTGCAAAATAGCCAATTAGGCATGAAAGGTGAAAATGTGAAACTGACCTCAAATTCGAAAGGTATACATATATTCAGGTTCCCCACAGGTTGGGGAACCCAAAAAACAATGTCTTTTCCAGATCCAACCTCTCCCTGAAAAGTTAGGCCTCGGCTTAATTGCATTAGTTGGAAAATTGCCAATTAATCATGAAAAGTGAAAATGTGAAACTGACCTGAATTTCGCAATGTATACATATATTCAGGTTCCCCACAGGTTAGGGAACCCGAAAAACCATGCTTTTTCCTGATCCGACCTCTCCCTCATAAGTTAGGCCTCGGCCTAGATTCCATTTGCTGCAAAATAGCCAATTAGGCATGAAAAGTCAAAATGTGAAACTGACTTCAAATTCAAAATGTATACATATATTCAGGTTCCCCATAGGTTGGGGAACCCAAAAAACAATGTCTTTTCCAGATCCAACCTCTCTCTGAAAAGTTACCCCTTGGCTTAGATTGCATTTGTTGGGAAATTGCCAATTAAGCATGAAAAGTGAAAATGTGAAACTGACCTGAATGTCGCAATGTATACATATATTCAGGTTCCCCACAGGTTAGGGAACCCGAAAAACCATGTTTTTTCTGGATCCGACCTCTCCCTCATAAATTAGGCCTCGGCCTAGATTCCATTTGCTGCAAAATAGCCAATTAGGCATGAAAGGTGAAAATGTGAAACTGACCTCAAATTCGAAATGTATACATATATTCAGGTTCCCCACAGGTTGGGGAACCCAAAAAACAATGTCTTTTCCAGATCCAACCTCTCCCTGAAAAGTTAGGCCTCGGCTTAATTGCATTAGTTGGAAAATTGCCAATTAAGCATGAAAAGTGAAAATGTGAAACTGACCTGAATTTCGCAATGTATACATATATTCAGGTTCCCCACAGGATGGGGAACTCGAAAAACCATGTTTTTTCCGGATCCGATCTCTCCCTGAAAAGTTACCCCTTGGCTTAGATTGCATTTGTTGGAAAATTGCCAATTAAGCATGAAAAGTGAAAATGTGAAACTGACCTGAATTTCGCAATGTATACATATATTCAGGTTCCCCACAGGTTAGGGAACCCGAAAAACCATGCTTTTTCCTGATCCGACCTCTCCCTCATAAGTTAGGCCTCGGCCTAGATTCCATTTGCTGCAAAATAGCCAATTAGGCATGAAAAGTCAAAATGTGAAACTGACTTCAAATTCAAAATGTATACATATATTCAGGTTGCCCATAGGTTGGGGAACCCAAAAAACAATGTCTTTTCCGGATCCAACCTCTCTCTGAAAAGTTACCCCTTGGCTTAGATTGCATTTGTTGGGAAATTGCCAATTAAGCATGAAAAGTGAAAATGTGAAACTGACCTGAATTTCGCAATGTATACATATATTCAGGTTCCCCACAGGTTGGGGAACTCAAAAAACAATGTCTTTTCCAGATCCAACCTCTCCCTGAAAAGTTAGGCCTCGGCTTAATTGCATTAGTTGGAAAATTGCCAATTAAGCATGAAAAGTGAAAATGTGAAACTGACCTGAATTTCACAATGTATACATATATTCAGGTTCCCCACAGGTTGGGGAACTCGAAAAACCATTTTTTTTCCGGATCCGATCTCTCCCTGAAAAGTTACCCCTTGGCTTAGATTGCATTTGTTGGAAAATTGCCAATTAAGCATGAAAAGTGAAAATGTGAAACTGACCTGAATTTCGCAATGTATACATATATTCAGGTTCCCCACAGGTTAGGGAACCCGAAAAACCATGCTTTTTCCTGATCCGACCTCTCCCTCATAAGTTAGGCCTCGGCCTAGATTCCATTTGCTGCAAAATAGCCAATTAGGCATGAAAGGTGAAAATGTGAAACTGACCTCAAATTCGAAAGGTATACATATATTCAGGTTCCCCACAGGTTGGGGAACCCAAAAAACAATGTCTTTTCCAGATCCAACCTCTCCCTGAAAAGTTAGGCCTCGGCTTAATTGCATTAGTTGGAAAATTGCCAATTAATCATGAAAAGTGAAAATGTGAAACTGACCTGAATTTCGCAATGTATACATATATTCAGGTTCCCCACAGGTTAGGGAACCCGAAAAACCATGCTTTTTCCTGATCCGACCTCTCCCTCATAAGTTAGGCCTCGGCCTAGATTCCATTTGCTGCAAAATAGCCAATTAGGCATGAAAAGTCAAAATGTGAAACTGACTTCAAATTCAAAATGTATACATATATTCAGGTTCCCCATAGGTTGGGGAACCCAAAAAACAATGTCTTTTCCAGATCCAACCTCTCTCTGAAAAGTTACCCCTTGGCTTAGATTGCATTTGTTGGGAAATTGCCAATTAAGCATGAAAAGTGAAAATGTGAAACTGACCTGAATGTCGCAATGTATACATATATTCAGGTTCCCCACAGGTTAGGGAACCCGAAAAACCATGCTTTTTCTGGATCCGACCTCTCCCTCATAAATTAGGCCTCGGCCTAGATTCCATTTGCTGCAAAATAGCCAATTAGGCATGAAAGGTGAAAATGTGAAACTGACCTCAAATTCGAAATGTATACATATATTCAGGTTCCCCACAGGTTGGGGAACCCAAAAAACAATGTCTTTTCCAGATCCAACCTCTCCCTGAAAAGTTAGGCCTCGGCTTAATTGCATTAGTTGGAAAATTGCCAATTAAGCATGAAAAGTGAAAATGTGAAACTGACCTGAATTTCGCAATGTATACATATATTCAGGTTCCCCACAGGATGGGGAACTCGAAAAACCATGTTTTTTCCGGATCCGATCTCTCCCTGAAAAGTTACCCCTTGGCTTAGATTGCATTTGTTGGAAAATTGCCAATTAAGCATGAAAAGTGAAAATGTGAAACTGACCTGAATTTCGCAATGTATACATATATTCAGGTTCCCCACAGGTTAGGGAACCCGAAAAACCATGCTTTTTCCTGATCCGACCTCTCCCTCATAAGTTAGGCCTCGGCCTAGATTCCATTTGCTGCAAAATAGCCAATTAGGCATGAAAAGTCAAAATGTGAAACTGACTTCAAATTCAAAATGTATACATATATTCAGGTTGCCCATAGGTTGGGGAACCCAAAAAACAATGTCTTTTCCGGATCCAACCTCTCTCTGAAAAGTTACCCCTTGGCTTAGATTGCATTTGTTGGGAAATTGCCAATTAAGCATGAAAAGTGAAAATGTGAAACTGACCTGAATTTCGCAATGTATACATATATTCAGGTTCCCCACAGGTTGGGGAACTCAAAAAACAATGTCTTTTCCAGATCCAACCTCTCCCTGAAAAGTTAGGCCTCGGCTTAATTGCATTAGTTGGAAAATTGCCAATTAAGCATGAAAAGTGAAAATGTGAAACTGACCTGAATTTCACAATGTATACATATATTCAGGTTCCCCACAGGTTGGGGAACTCGAAAAACCATTTTTTTTCCGGATCCGATCTCTCCCTGAAAAGTTACCCCTTGGCTTAGATTGCATTTGTTGGAAAATTGCCAATTAAGCATGAAAAGTGAAAATGTGAAACTGACCTGAATTTCGCAATGTATACATATATTCAGGTTCCCCACAGGTTAGGGAACCCGAAAAACCATGCTTTTTCCTGATCCGACCTCTCCCTCATAAGTTAGGCCTCGGCCTAGATTCCATTTGCTGCAAAATAGCCAATTAGGCATGAAAGGTGAAAATGTGAAACTGACCTCAAATTCAAAAGGTATACATATATTCAGGTTCCCCACAGGTTGGGGAACCCAAAAAACAATGTCTTTTCCAGATCCAACCTCTCCCTGAAAAGTTAGGCCTCGGCTTAATTGCATTAGTTGGAAAATTGCCAATTAATCATGAAAAGTGAAAATGTGAAACTGACCTGAATTTCGCAATGTATACATATATTCAGGTTCCCCACAGGTTAGGGAACCCGAAAAACCATGCTTTTTCCTGATCCGACCTCTCCCTCATAAGTTAGGCCTCGGCCTAGATTCCATTTGCTGCAAAATAGCCAATTAGGCATGAAAAGTCAAAATGTGAAACTGACTTCAAATTCAAAATGTATACATATATTCAGGTTGCCCATAGGTTGGGGAACCCAAAAAACAATGTCTTTTCCGGATCCAACCTCTCTCTGAAAAGTTACCCCTTGGCTTAGATTGCATTTGTTGGGAAATTGCCAATTAAGCATGAAAAGTGAAAATGTGAAACTGACCTGAATTTCGCAATGTATACATATATTCAGGTTCCCCACAGGTTGGGGAACTCAAAAAACAATGTCTTTTCCAGATCCAACCTCTCCCTGAAAAGTTAGGCCTCGGCTTAATTGCATTAGTTGGAAAATTGCCAATTAAGCATGAAAAGTGAAAATGTGAAACTGACCTGAATTTCACAATGTATACATATATTCAGGTTCCCCACAGGTTGGGGAACTCGAAAAACCATTTTTTTTCCGGATCCGATCTCTCCCTGAAAAGTTACCCCTTGGCTTAGATTGCATTTGTTGGAAAATTGCCAATTAAGCATGAAAAGTGAAAATGTGAAACTGACCTGAATTTCGCAATGTATACATATATTCAGGTTCCCCACAGGTTAGGGAACCCGAAAAACCATGCTTTTTCCTGATCCGACCTCTCCCTCATAAGTTAGGCCTCGGCCTAGATTCCATTTGCTGCAAAATAGCCAATTAGGCATGAAAGGTGAAAATGTGAAACTGACCTCAAATTCGAAAGGTATACATATATTCAGGTTCCCCACAGGTTGGGGAACCCAAAAAACAATGTCTTTTCCAGATCCAACCTCTCCCTGAAAAGTTAGGCCTCGGCTTAATTGCATTAGTTGGAAAATTGCCAATTAATCATGAAAAGTGAAAATGTGAAACTGACCTGAATTTCGCAATGTATACATATATTCAGGTTCCCCACAGGTTAGGGAACCCGAAAAACCATGCTTTTTCCTGATCCGACCTCTCCCTCATAAGTTAGGCCTCGGCCTAGATTCCATTTGCTGCAAAATAGCCAATTAGGCATGAAAAGTCAAAATGTGAAACTGACTTCAAATTCAAAATGTATACATATATTCAGGTTCCCCATAGGTTGGGGAACCCAAAAAACAATGTCTTTTCCAGATCCAACCTCTCTCTGAAAAGTTACCCCTTGGCTTAGATTGCATTTGTTGGGAAATTGCCAATTAAGCATGAAAAGTGAAAATGTGAAACTGACCTGAATTTCGCAATGTATACATATATTCAGGTTCCCCACAGGTTGGGGAACTCAAAAAACAATGTCTTTTCCAGATCCAACCTCTCCCTCATAAGTTAGGCCTCGGCCTAGATTCCATTTGCTGCAAAATAGCCAATTAGGCATGAAAAGTGAAAATGTGAAACTGACCTCAAATTCGAAATGTATACATAGATTCAGGTTCCCCACAAGTTGGGGAACCCGAAAAAACATGTCTTTACCGGATCCAACCTCTCCCTGAAAAGTTACGCCTCGGCTTAGATTGCATTTGTTGGGAAATAGTGAATAAAGCATGAAAAGTGAAAATGTGAAACTGACCTCAAATTCTACTGACTTCAAATTCGAAAAGTATACATATATTCAGGTTCCTCACAGGTTGGGGAAACTGAAAAAACATGTCTTTACCGGATGCAACCTCTCCATCATAAGTTAGGCCTCGGCCTAGATTCCATTTGCTGCAAAATAGCCAATTAGGCATGAAAAGCCAAATGTGAAACTGACTTCAAATTCAAAATGTATACATATATTCAGGTTCCCCATAGGTTGGGGAACCCAAAAAACAATGTCTTTTCCAGATCCAACCTCTCTCTGAAAAGTTAACCCTTGGCTTAGATTGCATTTGTTGGGAAATTGCCAATTAAGCATGAAAAGTGAAAATGTGAAACTGACCTGAATTTCGCAATGTATACATATATTCAGGTTCCCCACAGGTTGGGGAACTCAAAAAACAATGTCTTTTCCAGATCCAACCTCTCCCTGAAAAGTTAGGCCTCGGCTTAATTGCATTAGTTGGAAAATTGCCAATTAAGCATGAAAAGTGAAAATGTGAAACTGACCTGAATTTCGCAATGTATACATATATTCAGGTTCCCCAGAGGTTGGGGAACCCGAAAAACCATGTTTTTTCCGGATCAGACCTTTCCCTCATAAGTTAGGCCTCGGCCTAGATTCCATTTGCTGCAAAATAGCCAATTAGGCATGAAAAGTCAAAATGTGAAACTGACTTCAAATTCAAAATGTATACATATATTCAGGTTGCCCATAGGTTGGGGAACCCAAAAAACAATGTCTTTTCCGGATCCAACCTCTCTCTGAAAAGTTACCCCTTGGCTTAGATTGCATTTGTTGGGAAATTGCCAATTAAGCATGAAAAGTGAAAATGTGAAACTGACCTGAATTTCGCAATGTATACATATATTCAGGTTCCCCACAGGTTGGGGAACTCAAAAAACAATGTCTTTTCCAGATCCAACCTCTCCCTGAAAAGTTAGGCCTCGGCTTAATTGCATTAGTTGGAAAATTGCCAATGAAGCATGAAAAGTGAAAATGTGAAACTGACCTGAATTTCACAATGTATACATATATTCAGGTTCCCCACAGGTTGGGGAACTCGAAAAACCATTTTTTTTCCGGATCCGATCTCTCCCTGAAAAGTTACCCCTTGGCTTAGATTGCATTTGTTGGAAAAATGCCAATTAAGCATGAAAAGTGAAAATGTGAAACTGACCTGAATTTCGCAATGTATACATATATTCAGGTTCCCCACAGGTTGGGGAACTCAAAAAACAATGTCTTTTCCAGATCCAACCTCTCCCTGAAAAGTTAGGCCTCGGCTTAATTGCATTAGTTGGAAAATTGCCAATTAAGCATGAAAAGTGAAAATGTGAAACTGACCTGAATTTCGCAATGTATACATATATTCAGGTTCCCCACAGGTTAGGGAACCCGAAAAACCATGCTTTTTCCTGATCCGACCTCTCCCTCATAAGTTAGGCCTCGGCCTAGATTCCATTTGCTGCAAAATAGCCAATTAGGCATGAAAGGTGAAAATGTGAAACTGACCTCAAATTCGAAAGGTATACATATATTCAGGTTCCCCACAGGTTGGGGAACCCAAAAAACAATGTCTTTTCCAGATCCAACCTCTCCCTGAAAAGTTAGGCCTCGGCTTAATTGCATTAGTTGGAAAATTGCCAATTAATCATGAAAAGTGAAAATGTGAAACTGACCTGAATTTCGCAATGTATACATATATTCAGGTTCCCCACAGGTTAGGGAACCCGAAAAACCATGCTTTTTCCTGATCCGACCTCTCCCTCATAAGTTAGGCCTCGGCCTAGATTCCATTTGCTGCAAAATAGCCAATTAGGCATGAAAAGTCAAAATGTGAAACTGACTTCAAATTCAAAATGTATACATATATTCAGGTTCCCCATAGGTTGGGGAACCCAAAAAACAATGTCTTTTCCAGATCCAACCTCTCTCTGAAAAGTTACCCCTTGGCTTAGATTGCATTTGTTGGGAAATTGCCAATTAAGCATGAAAAGTGAAAATGTGAAACTGACCTGAATGTCGCAATGTATACATATATTCAGGTTCCCCACAGGTTAGGGAACCCGAAAAACCATGCTTTTTCTGGATCCGACCTCTCCCTCATAAATTAGGCCTCGGCCTAGATTCCATTTGCTGCAAAATAGCCAATTAGGCATGAAAGGTGAAAATGTGAAACTGACCTCAAATTCGAAATGTATACATATATTCAGGTTCCCCACAGGTTGGGGAACCCAAAAAACAATGTCTTTTCCAGATCCAACCTCTCCCTGAAAAGTTAGGCCTCGGCTTAATTGCATTAGTTGGAAAATTGCCAATTAAGCATGAAAAGTGAAAATGTGAAACTGACCTGAATTTCGCAATGTATACATATATTCAGGTTCCCCACAGGATGGGGAACTCGAAAAACCATGTTTTTTCCGGATCCGATCTCTCCCTGAAAAGTTACCCCTTGGCTTAGATTGCATTTGTTGGAAAATTGCCAATTAAGCATGAAAAGTGAAAATGTGAAACTGACCTGAATTTCGCAATGTATACATATATTCAGGTTCCCCACAGGTTAGGGAACCCGAAAAACCATGCTTTTTCCTGATCCGACCTCTCCCTCATAAGTTAGGCCTCGGCCTAGATTCCATTTGCTGCAAAATAGCCAATTAGGCATGAAAAGTCAAAATGTGAAACTGACTTCAAATTCAAAATGTATACATATATTCAGGTTGCCCATAGGTTGGGGAACCCAAAAAACAATGTCTTTTCCGGATCCAACCTCTCTCTGAAAAGTTACCCCTTGGCTTAGATTGCATTTGTTGGGAAATTGCCAATTAAGCATGAAAAGTGAAAATGTGAAACTGACCTGAATTTCGCAATGTATACATATATTCAGGTTCCCCACAGGTTGGGGAACTCAAAAAACAATGTCTTTTCCAGATCCAACCTCTCCCTGAAAAGTTAGGCCTCGGCTTAATTGCATTAGTTGGAAAATTGCCAATTAAGCATGAAAAGTGAAAATGTGAAACTGACCTGAATTTCACAATGTATACATATATTCAGGTTCCCCACAGGTTGGGGAACTCGAAAAACCATTTTTTTTCCGGATCCGATCTCTCCCTGAAAAGTTACCCCTTGGCTTAGATTGCATTTGTTGGAAAATTGCCAATTAAGCATGAAAAGTGAAAATGTGAAACTGACCTGAATTTCGCAATGTATACATATATTCAGGTTCCCCACAGGTTAGGGAACCCGAAAAACCATGCTTTTTCCTGATCCGACCTCTCCCTCATAAGTTAGGCCTCGGCCTAGATTCCATTTGCTGCAAAATAGCCAATTAGGCATGAAAGGTGAAAATGTGAAACTGACCTCAAATTCGAAAGGTATACATATATTCAGGTTCCCCACAGGTTGGGGAACCCAAAAAACAATGTCTTTTCCAGATCCAACCTCTCTCTGAAAAGTTACCCCTTGGCTTAGATTGCATTTGTTGGGAAATTGCCAATTAAGCATGAAAAGTGAAAATGTGAAACTGACCTGAATGTCGCAATGTATACATATATTCAGGTTCCCCACAGGTTAGGGAACCCGAAAAACCATGCTTTTTCTGGATCCGACCTCTCCCTCATAAATTAGGCCTCGGCCTAGATTCCATTTGCTGCAAAATAGCCAATTAGGCATGAAAGGTGAAAATGTGAAACTGACCTCAAATTCGAAATGTATACATATATTCAGGTTCCCCACAGGTTGGGGAACCCAAAAAACAATGTCTTTTCCAGATCCAACCTCTCCCTGAAAAGTTAGGCCTCGGCTTAATTGCATTAGTTGGAAAATTGCCAATTAAGCATGAAAAGTGAAAATGTGAAACTGACCTGAATTTCGCAATGTATACATATATTCAGGTTCCCCACAGGATGGGGAACTCGAAAAACCATGTTTTTTCCGGATCCGATCTCTCCCTGAAAAGTTACCCCTTGGCTTAGATTGCATTTGTTGGAAAATTGCCAATTAAGCATGAAAAGTGAAAATGTGAAACTGACCTGAATTTCGCAATGTATACATATATTCAGGTTCCCCACAGGTTAGGGAACCCGAAAAACCATGCTTTTTCCTGATCCGACCTCTCCCTCATAAGTTAGGCCTCGGCCTAGATTCCATTTGCTGCAAAATAGCCAATTAGGCATGAAAAGTCAAAATGTGAAACTGACTTCAAATTCAAAATGTATACATATATTCAGGTTGCCCATAGGTTGGGGAACCCAAAAAACAATGTCTTTTCCGGATCCAACCTCTCTCTGAAAAGTTACCCCTTGGCTTAGATTGCATTTGTTGGGAAATTGCCAATTAAGCATGAAAAGTGAAAATGTGAAACTGACCTGAATTTCGCAATGTATACATATATTCAGGTTCCCCACAGGTTGGGGAACTCAAAAAACAATGTCTTTTCCAGATCCAACCTCTCCCTGAAAAGTTAGGCCTCGGCTTAATTGCATTAGTTGGAAAATTGCCAATTAAGCATGAAAAGTGAAAATGTGAAACTGACCTGAATTTCACAATGTATACATATATTCAGGTTCCCCACAGGTTGGGGAACTCGAAAAACCATTTTTTTTCCGGATCCGATCTCTCCCTGAAAAGTTACCCCTTGGCTTAGATTGCATTTGTTGGAAAATTGCCAATTAAGCATGAAAAGTGAAAATGTGAAACTGACCTGAATTTCGCAATGTATACATATATTCAGGTTCCCCACAGGTTAGGGAACCCGAAAAACCATGCTTTTTCCTGATCCGACCTCTCCCTCATAAGTTAGGCCTCGGCCTAGATTCCATTTGCTGCAAAATAGCCAATTAGGCATGAAAGGTGAAAATGTGAAACTGACCTCAAATTCGAAAGGTATACATATATTCAGGTTCCCCACAGGTTGGGGAACCCAAAAAACAATGTCTTTTCCAGATCCAACCTCTCCCTGAAAAGTTAGGCCTCGGCTTAATTGCATTAGTTGGAAAATTGCCAATTAATCATGAAAAGTGAAAATGTGAAACTGACCTGAATTTCGCAATGTATACATATATTCAGGTTCCCCACAGGTTAGGGAACCCGAAAAACCATGCTTTTTCCTGATCCGACCTCTCCCTCATAAGTTAGGCCTCGGCCTAGATTCCATTTGCTGCAAAATAGCCAATTAGGCATGAAAAGTCAAAATGTGAAACTGACTTCAAATTCAAAATGTATACATATATTCAGGTTGCCCATAGGTTGGGGAACCCAAAAAACAATGTCTTTTCCGGATCCAACCTCTCTCTGAAAAGTTACCCCTTGGCTTAGATTGCATTTGTTGGGAAATTGCCAATTAAGCATGAAAAGTGAAAATGTGAAACTGACCTGAATTTCGCAATGTATACATATATTCAGGTTCCCCACAGGTTGGGGAACTCAAAAAACAATGTCTTTTCCAGATCCAACCTCTCCCTGAAAAGTTAGGCCTCGGCTTAATTGCATTAGTTGGAAAATTGCCAATTAAGCATGAAAAGTGAAAATGTGAAACTGACCTGAATTTCACAATGTATACATATATTCAGGTTCCCCACAGGTTGGGGAACTCGAAAAACCATTTTTTTTCCGGATCCGATCTCTCCCTGAAAAGTTACCCCTTGGCTTAGATTGCATTTGTTGGAAAATTGCCAATTAAGCATGAAAAGTGAAAATGTGAAACTGACCTGAATTTCGCAATGTATACATATATTCAGGTTCCCCACAGGTTAGGGAACCCGAAAAACCATGCTTTTTCCTGATCCGACCTCTCCCTCATAAGTTAGGCCTCGGCCTAGATTCCATTTGCTGCAAAATAGCCAATTAGGCATGAAAGGTGAAAATGTGAAACTGACCTCAAATTCGAAAGGTATACATATATTCAGGTTCCCCACAGGTTGGGGAACCCAAAAAACAATGTCTTTTCCAGATCCAACCTCTCCCTGAAAAGTTAGGCCTCGGCTTAATTGCATTAGTTGGAAAATTGCCAATTAATCATGAAAAGTGAAAATGTGAAACTGACCTGAATTTCGCAATGTATACATATATTCAGGTTCCCCACAGGTTAGGGAACCCGAAAAACCATGCTTTTTCCTGATCCGACCTCTCCCTCATAAGTTAGGCCTCGGCCTAGATTCCATTTGCTGCAAAATAGCCAATTAGGCATGAAAAGTCAAAATGTGAAACTGACTTCAAATTCAAAATGTATACATATATTCAGGTTCCCCATAGGTTGGGGAACCCAAAAAACAATGTCTTTTCCAGATCCAACCTCTCTCTGAAAAGTTACCCCTTGGCTTAGATTGCATTTGTTGGGAAATTGCCAATTAAGCATGAAAAGTGAAAATGTGAAACTGACCTGAATTTCGCAATGTATACATATATTCAGGTTCCCCACAGGTTGGGGAACTCAAAAAACAATGTCTTTTCCAGATCCAACCTCTCCCTCATAAGTTAGGCCTCGGCCTAGATTCCATTTGCTGCAAAATAGCCAATTAGGCATGAAAAGTGAAAATGTGAAACTGACCTCAAATTCGAAATGTATACATAGATTCAGCTTCCCCACAAGTTGGGGAACCCGAAAAAACATGTCTTTACCGGATCCAACCTCTCCCTGAAAAGTTACGCCTCGGCTTAGATTGCATTTGTTGGGAAATAGTGAATAAAGCATGAAAAGTGAAAATGTGAAACTGACCTCAAATTCTACTGACTTCAAATTCGAAAAGTATACATATATTCAGGTTCCTCACAGGTTGGGGAAACTGAAAAAACATGTCTTTACCGGATGCAACCTCTCCATCATAAGTTAGGCCTCGGCCTAGATTCCATTTGCTGCAAAATAGCCAATTAGGCATGAAAAGCCAAATGTGAAACTGACTTCAAATTCAAAATGTATACATATATTCAGGTTCCCCATAGGTTGGGGAACCCAAAAAACAATGTCTTTTCCAGATCCAACCTCTCTCTGAAAAGTTAACCCTTGGCTTAGATTGCATTTGTTGGGAAATTGCCAATTAAGCATGAAAAGTGAAAATGTGAAACTGACCTGAATTTCGCAATGTATACATATATTCAGGTTCCCCACAGGTTGGGGAACTCAAAAAACAATGTCTTTTCCAGATCCAACCTCTCCCTGAAAAGTTAGGCCTCGGCTTAATTGCATTAGTTGGAAAATTGCCAATTAAGCATGAAAAGTGAAAATGTGAAACTGACCTGAATTTCGCAATGTATACATATATTCAGGTTCCCCAGAGGTTGGGGAACCCGAAAAACCATGTTTTTTCCGGATCAGACCTTTCCCTCATAAGTTAGGCCTCGGCCTAGATTCCATTTGCTGCAAAATAGCCAATTAGGCATGAAAAGTCAAAATGTGAAACTGACTTCAAATTCAAAATGTATACATATATTCAGGTTCCCCATAGGTTGGGGAACCCAAAAAACAATGTCTTTTCCAGATCCAACCTCTCTCTGAAAAGTTACCCCTTGGCTTAGATTGCATTTGTTGGGAAATTGCCAATTAAGCATGAAAAGTGAAAATGTGAAAGTGACCTGATTTTCGCAATGTATACATATATTCAGGTTCCCCACAGGTTGGGGAACTCAAAAAACAATGTCTTTTCCAGATCCAACCTCTCCCTGAAAAGTTAGGCCTCGGCTTAATTGCATTAGTTGGAAAATTGCCAATTAAGCATGAAAAGTGAAAATGTGAAACTGACCTGAATTTCGCAATGTATACATATATTCAGGTTCCCCAAAGGTTGGGGAACCCGAAAAACCATGTTTTTTCCGGATCAGACCTTTCCCTCATAAGTTAGGCCTCGGCCTAGATTCCATTTGCTGCAAAATAGCCAATTAGGCATGAAAAGTGAAAATGTGAAACTGACCTCAAATTCGAAATGTATACATAGATTCAGCTTCCCCACAAGTTGGGGAACCCGAAAAAACATGTCTTTACCGGATCCAACCTCTCCCTGAAAAGTTACGCCTCGGCTTAGATTGCATTTGTTGGGAAATAGTGAATAAAGCATGAAAAGTGAAAATGTGAAACTGACCTCAAATTCTACTGACTTCAAATTCGAAAAGTATACATATATTCAGGTTCCTCACAGGTTGGGGAAACTGAAAAAACATGTCTTTACCGGATGCAACCTCTCCATCATAAGTTAGGCCTCGGCCTAGATTCCATTTGCTGCAAAATAGCCAATTAGGCATGAAAAGTCAAAATGTGAAACTGACTTCAAATTCAAAATGTATACATATATTCAGGTTGCCCATAGGTTGGGGAACCCGAAAAACCATGCTTTTTCCTGATCCGACCTCTCCCTCATAAGTTAGGCCTCGGCTTAATTGCATTAGTTGGAAAATTGCCAATTAAGCATGAAAAGTGAAAATGTGAAACTGACCTGAATGTCGCAATGTATACATATATTCAGGTTCCCCACAGGATGGGGAACTCGAAAAACCATGTTTTTTCCGGATCCGATCTCTCCCTGAAAAGTTACCCCTTGGCTTAGATTGCATTTGTTGGAAAATTGCCAATTAAGCATGAAAAGTGAAAATGTGAAACTGACCTGAATTTCGCAATGTATACATATATTCAGGTTCCCCACAGGTTAGGGAACCCGAAAAACCATGCTTTTTCCTGATCCGACCTCTCCCTGAAAAGTTAGGCCTCGGCTTAATTGCATTAGTTGGAAAATTGCCAATTAAGCATGAAAAGTGAAAATGTGAAACTGACCTGAATTTCGCAATGTATACATATATTCAGGTTCCCCAGAGGTTGGGGAACCCGAAAAACCATGTTTTTTCCGGATCAGACCTTTCCCTCATAAGTTAGGCCTCGGCCTAGATTCCATTTGCTGCAAAATAGCCAATTAGGCATGAAAAGTCAAAATGTGAAACTGACTTCAAATTCAAAATGTATACATATATTCAGGTTCCCCATAGGTTGGGGAACCCAAAAAACAATGTCTTTTCCGGATCCAACCTCTCTCTGAAAAGTTACCCCTTGGCTTAGATTGCATTTGTTGGGAAATTGCCAATTAAGCATGAAAAGTGAAAATGTGAAACTGACCTGAATTTCGCAATGTATACATATATTCAGGTTCCCCACAGGTTGGGGAACTCAAAAAACAATGTCTTTTCCAGATCCAACCTCTCCCTGAAAAGTTAGGCCTCGGCTTAATTGCATTAGTTGGAAAATTGCCAATTAAGCATGAAAAGTGAAAATGTGAAACTGACCTGAATTTCACAATGTATACATATATTCAGGTTCCCCACAGGTTGGGGAACTCGAAAAACCATTTTTTTTCCGGATCCGATCTCTCCCTGAAAAGTTACCCCTTGGCTTAGATTGCATTTGTTGGAAAATTGCCAATTAAGCATGAAAAGTGAAAATGTGAAACTGACCTGAATTTCGCAATGTATACATATATTCAGGTTCCCCACAGGTTAGGGAACCCGAAAAACCATGCTTTTTCCTGATCCGACCTCTCCCTCATAAGTTAGGCCTCGGCCTAGATTCCATTTGCTGCAAAATAGCCAATTAGGCATGAAAGGTGAAAATGTGAAACTGACCTCAAATTCGAAAGGTATACATATATTCAGGTTCCCCACAGGTTGGGGAACCCAAAAAACAATGTCTTTTCCAGATCCAACCTCTCCCTGAAAAGTTAGGCCTCGGCTTAATTGCATTAGTTGGAAAATTGCCAATTAATCATGAAAAGTGAAAATGTGAAACTGACCTGAATTTCGCAATGTATACATATATTCAGGTTCCCCACAGGTTAGGGAACCCGAAAAACCATGCTTTTTCCTGATCCGACCTCTCCCTCATAAGTTAGGCCTCGGCCTAGATTCCATTTGCTGCAAAATAGCCAATTAGGCATGAAAAGTCAAAATGTGAAACTGACTTCAAATTCAAAATGTATACATATATTCAGGTTCCCCATAGGTTGGGGAACCCAAAAAACAATGTCTTTTCCAGATCCAACCTCTCTCTGAAAAGTTACCCCTTGGCTTAGATTGCATTTGTTGGGAAATTGCCAATTAAGCATGAAAAGTGAAAATGTGAAACTGACCTGAATTTCGCAATGTATACATATATTCAGGTTCCCCACAGGTTGGGGAACTCAAAAAACAATGTCTTTTCCAGATCCAACCTCTCCCTCATAAGTTAGGCCTCGGCCTAGATTCCATTTGCTGCAAAATAGCCAATTAGGCATGAAAAGTGAAAATGTGAAACTGACCTCAAATTCGAAATGTATACATAGATTCAGCTTCCCCACAAGTTGGGGAACCCGAAAAAACATGTCTTTACCGGATCCAACCTCTCCCTGAAAAGTTACGCCTCGGCTTAGATTGCATTTGTTGGGAAATAGTGAATAAAGCATGAAAAGTGAAAATGTGAAACTGACCTCAAATTCTACTGACTTCAAATTCGAAAAGTATACATATATTCAGGTTCCTCACAGGTTGGGGAAACTGAAAAAACATGTCTTTACCGGATGCAACCTCTCCATCATAAGTTAGGCCTCGGCCTAGATTCCATTTGCTGCAAAATAGCCAATTAGGCATGAAAAGCCAAATGTGAAACTGACTTCAAATTCAAAATGTATACATATATTCAGGTTCCCCATAGGTTGGGGAACCCAAAAAACAATGTCTTTTCCAGATCCAACCTCTCTCTGAAAAGTTAACCCTTGGCTTAGATTGCATTTGTTGGGAAATTGCCAATTAAGCATGAAAAGTGAAAATGTGAAAGTGACCTGATTTTCGCAATGTATACATATATTCAGGTTCCCCACAGGTTGGGGAACTCAAAAAACAATGTCTTTTCCAGATCCAACCTCTCCCTGAAAAGTTAGGCCTCGGCTTAATTGCATTAGTTGGAAAATTGCCAATTAAGCATGAAAAGTGAAAATGTGAAACTGACCTGAATTTCGCAATGTATACATATATTCAGGTTCCCCAAAGGTTGGGGAACCCGAAAAACCATGTTTTTTCCGGATCAGACCTTTCCCTCATAAGTTAGGCCTCGGCCTAGATTCCATTTGCTGCAAAATAGCCAATTAGGCATGAAAAGTGAAAATGTGAAACTGACCTCAAATTCGAAATGTATACATAGATTCAGCTTCCCCACAAGTTGGGGAACCCGAAAAAACATGTCTTTACCGGATCCAACCTCTCCCTGAAAAGTTACGCCTCGGCTTAGATTGCATTTGTTGGGAAATAGTGAATAAAGCATGAAAAGTGAAAATGTGAAACTGACCTCAAATTCTACTGACTTCAAATTCGAAAAGTATACATATATTCAGGTTCCTCACAGGTTGGGGAAACTGAAAAAACATGTCTTTACCGGATGCAACCTCTCCATCATAAGTTAGGCCTCGGCCTAGATTCCATTTGCTGCAAAATAGCCAATTAGGCATGAAAAGTCAAAATGTGAAACTGACTTCAAATTCAAAATGTATACATATATTCAGGTTGCCCATAGGTTGGGGAACCCGAAAAACCATGCTTTTTCCTGATCCGACCTCTCCCTCATAAGTTAGGCCTCGGCTTAATTGCATTAGTTGGAAAATTGCCAATTAAGCATGAAAAGTGAAAATGTGAAACTGACCTGAATGTCGCAATGTATACATATATTCAGGTTCCCCACAGGATGGGGAACTCGAAAAACCATGTTTTTTCCGGATCCGATCTCTCCCTGAAAAGTTACCCCTTGGCTTAGATTGCATTTGTTGGAAAATTGCCAATTAAGCATGAAAAGTGAAAATGTGAAACTGACCTGAATTTCGCAATGTATACATATATTCAGGTTCCCCACAGGTTAGGGAACCCGAAAAACCATGCTTTTTCCTGATCCG
Source organism: Bothrops alternatus (assembly GCA_034064705.1). Taxonomy (NCBI): domain Eukaryota; kingdom Metazoa; phylum Chordata; class Lepidosauria; order Squamata; family Viperidae; genus Bothrops; species Bothrops alternatus. The sequence goes on along the minus strand of JARGCV010000103.1, from coordinate 12,925,009 downwards.
ACCTCTCCCTGAAAAGTTAGGCCTCGGCTTAATTGCATTAGTTGGAAAATTGCCAATTAAGCATGAAAAGTGAAAATGTGAAACTGACCTGAATTTTGCAATGTATACATATATTCAGGTTCCCCAGAGGTTGGGGAACCCGAAAAACCATGTTTTTTCCGGATCAGACCTTTCCCTCATAAGTTAGGCCTCGGCCTAGATTCCATTTGCTGCAAAATAGCCAATTAGGCATGAAAAGTCAAAATGTGAAACTGACTTCAAATTCAAAATGTATACATATATTCAGGTTCCCCATAGGTTGGGGAACCCAAAAAACAATGTCTTTTCCGGATCCAACCTCTCTCTGAAAAGTTACCCCTTGGCTTAGATTGCATTTGTTGGGAAATTGCCAATTAAGCATGAAAAGTGAAAATGTGAAACTGACCTGAATTTCGCAATGTATACATATATTCAGGTTCCCCACAGGTTGGGGAACTCAAAAAACAATGTCTTTTCCAGATCCAACCTCTCCCTGAAAAGTTAGGCCTCGGCTTAATTGCATTAGTTGGAAAATTGCCAATTAAGCATGAAAAGTGAAAATGTGAAACTGACCTGAATTTCACAATGTATACATATATTCAGGTTCCCCACAGGTTGGGGAACTCGAAAAACCATTTTTTTTCCGGATCCGATCTCTCCCTGAAAAGTTACCCCTTGGCTTAGATTGCATTTGTTGGAAAATTGCCAATTAAGCATGAAAAGTGAAAATGTGAAACTGACCTGAATTTCGCAATGTATACATATATTCAGGTTCCCCACAGGTTAGGGAACCCGAAAAACCATGCTTTTTCCTGATCCGACCTCTCCCTCATAAGTTAGGCCTCGGCCTAGATTCCATTTGCTGCAAAATAGCCAATTAGGCATGAAAGGTGAAAATGTGAAACTGACCTCAAATTCGAAAGGTATACATATATTCAGGTTCCCCACAGGTTGGGGAACCCAAAAAACAATGTCTTTTCCAGATCCAACCTCTCCCTGAAAAGTTAGGCCTCGGCTTAATTGCATTAGTTGGAAAATTGCCAATTAATCATGAAAAGTGAAAATGTGAAACTGACCTGAATTTCGCAATGTATACATATATTCAGGTTCCCCACAGGTTAGGGAACCCGAAAAACCATGCTTTTTCCTGATCCGACCTCTCCCTCATAAGTTAGGCCTCGGCCTAGATTCCATTTGCTGCAAAATAGCCAATTAGGCATGAAAAGTCAAAATGTGAAACTGACTTCAAATTCAAAATGTATACATATATTCAGGTTCCCCATAGGTTGGGGAACCCAAAAAACAATGTCTTTTCCAGATCCAACCTCTCTCTGAAAAGTTACCCCTTGGCTTAGATTGCATTTGTTGGGAAATTGCCAATTAAGCATGAAAAGTGAAAATGTGAAAGTGACCTGATTTTCGCAATGTATACATATATTCAGGTTCCCCACAGGTTGGGGAACTCAAAAAACAATGTCTTTTCCAGATCCAACCTCTCCCTGAAAAGTTAGGCCTCGGCTTAATTGCATTAGTTGGAAAATTGCCAATTAAGCATGAAAAGTGAAAATGTGAAACTGACCTGAATTTCACAATGTATACATATATTCAGGTTCCCCACAGGTTGGGGAACCCGAAAAACCATGTTTTTTCCGGATCAGACCTTTCCCTCATAAGTTAGGCCTCGGCCTAGATTCCATTTGCTGCAAAATAGCCAATTAGGCATGAAAAGTGAAAATGTGAAACTGACCTGAATTTCGCAATGTATACATAGATTCAGCTTCCCCACAAGTTGGGGAACCCGAAAAAACATGTCTTTACCGGATCCAACCTCTCCCTGAAAAGTTACGCCTCGGCTTAGATTGCATTTGTTGGGAAATAGTGAATAAAGCATGAAAAGTGAAAATGTGAAACTGACCTCAAATTCTACTGACTTCAAATTCGAAAAGTATACATATATTCAGGTTCCTCACAGGTTGGGGAAACTGAAAAAACATGTCTTTACCGGATGCAACCTCTCCATCATAAGTTAGGCCTCGGCCTAGATTCCATTTGCTGCAAAATAGCCAATTAGGCATGAAAAGCCAAATGTGAAACTGACTTCAAATTCAAAATGTATACATATATTCAGGTTCCCCATAGGTTGGGGAACCCAAAAAACAATGTCTTTTCCAGATCCAACCTCTCTCTGAAAAGTTACCCCTTGGCTTAGATTGCATTTGTTGGGAAATTGCCAATTAAGCATGAAAAGTGAAAATGTGAAACTGACCTGAATTTCGCAATGTATACATATATTCAGGTTCCCCACAGGTTGGGGAACTCAAAAAACAATGTCTTTTCCAGATCCAACCTCTCCCTGAAAAGTTAGGCCTCGGCTTAATTGCATTAGTTGGAAAATTGCCAATTAAGCATGAAAAGTGAAAATGTGAAACTGACCTGAATTTCGCAATGTATACATATATTCAGGTTCCCCAGAGGTTGGGGAACCCGAAAAACCATGTTTTTTCCGGATCAGACCTTTCCCTCATAAGTTAGGCCTCGGCCTAGATTCCATTTGCTGCAAAATAGCCAATTAGGCATGAAAAGTCAAAATGTGAAACTGACTTCAAATTCAAAATGTATACATATATTCAGGTTCCCCATAGGTTGGGGAACCCAAAAAACAATGTCTTTTCCAGATCCAACCTCTCTCTGAAAAGTTACCCCTTGGCTTAGATTGCATTTGTTGGGAAATTGCCAATTAAGCATGAAAAGTGAAAATGTGAAAGTGACCTGATTTTCGCAATGTATACATATATTCAGGTTCCCCACAGGTTGGGGAACTCAAAAAACAATGTCTTTTCCAGATCCAACCTCTCCCTGAAAAGTTAGGCCTCGGCTTAATTGCATTAGTTGGAAAATTGCCAATTAAGCATGAAAAGTGAAAATGTGAAACTGACCTGAATTTCGCAATGTATACATATATTCAGGTTCCCCACAGGTTGGGGAACCCGAAAAACCATGTTTTTTCCGGATCAGACCTTTCCCTCATAAGTTAGGCCTCGGCCTAGATTCCATTTGCTGCAAAATAGCCAATTAGGCATGAAAAGTGAAAATGTGAAACTGACCTCAAATTCGAAATGTATACATAGATTCAGCTTCCCCACAAGTTGGGGAACCCGAAAAAACATGTCTTTACCGGATCCAACCTCTCCCTGAAAAGTTACGCCTCGGCTTAGATTGCATTTGTTGGGAAATAGTGAATAAAGCATGAAAAGTGAAAATGTGAAACTGACCTCAAATTCTACTGACTTCAAATTCGAAAAGTATACATATATTCAGGTTCCTCACAGGTTGGGGAAACTGAAAAAACATGTCTTTACCGGATGCAACCTCTCCATCATAAGTTAGGCCTCGGCCTAGATTCCATTTGCTGCAAAATAGCCAATTAGGCATGAAAAGCCAAATGTGAAACTGACTTCAAATTCAAAATGTATACATATATTCAGGTTCCCCACAGGTTGGGGAACCCAAAAAACAATGTCTTTTCCAGATCCAACCTCTCTCTGAAAAGTTACCCCTTGGCTTAGATTGCATTTGTTGGGAAATTGCCAATTAAGCATGAAAAGTGAAAATGTGAAACTGACCTGAATTTTGCAATGTATACATATATTCAGGTTCCCCACAGGTTAGGGAACCCGAAAAACCATGCTTTTTCCTGATCCGACCTCTCCCTCATAAGTTAGGCCTCGGCCTAGATTCCATTTGCTGCAAAATAGCCAATTAGGCATGAAAGGTGAAAATGTGAAACTGACCTCAAATTCGAAATGTATACATATATTCAGGTTCCCCACAGGTTGGGGAACCCAAAAAACAATGTCTTTTCCAGATCCAACCTCTCCCTGAAAAGTTAGGCCTCGGCTTAATTGCATTAGTTGGAAAATTGCCAATTAAGCATGAAAAGTGAAAATGTGAAACTGACCTGAATTTCGCAATGTATACATATATTCAGGTTCCCCACAGGATGGGGAACTCGAAAAACCATGTTTTTTCCGGATCCGATCTCTCCCTGAAAAGTTACCCCTTGGCTTAGATTGCATTTGTTGGAAAATTGCCAATTAAGCATGAAAAGTGAAAATGTGAAACTGACCTGAATTTCGCAATGTATACATATATTCAGGTTCCCCACAGGTTAGGGAACCCGAAAAACCATGCTTTTTCCTGATCCGACCTCTCCCTCATAAGTTAGGCCTCGGCCTAGATTCCATTTGCTGCAAAATAGCCAATTAGGCATGAAAAGTCAAAATGTGAAACTGACTTCAAATTCAAAATGTATACATATATTCAGGTTGCCCATAGGTTGGGGAACCCAAAAAACAATGTCTTTTCCGGATCCAACCTCTCTCTGAAAAGTTACCCCTTGGCTTAGATTGCATTTGTTGGGAAATTGCCAATTAAGCATGAAAAGTGAAAATGTGAAACTGACCTGAATTTCGCAATGTATACATATATTCAGGTTCCCCACAGGTTGGGGAACTCAAAAAACAATGTCTTTTCCAGATCCAACCTCTCCCTGAAAAGTTAGGCCTCGGCTTAATTGCATTAGTTGGAAAATTGCCAATTAAGCATGAAAAGTGAAAATGTGAAACTGACCTGAATTTCACAATGTATACATATATTCAGGTTCCCCACAGGTTGGGGAACTCGAAAAACCATTTTTTTTCCGGATCCGATCTCTCCCTGAAAAGTTACCCCTTGGCTTAGATTGCATTTGTTGGAAAATTGCCAATTAAGCATGAAAAGTGAAAATGTGAAACTGACCTGAATTTCGCAATGTATACATATATTCAGGTTCCCCACAGGTTAGGGAACCCGAAAAACCATGCTTTTTCCTGATCCGACCTCTCCCTCATAAGTTAGGCCTCGGCCTAGATTCCATTTGCTGCAAAATAGCCAATTAGGCATGAAAGGTGAAAATGTGAAACTGACCTCAAATTCGAAAGGTATACATATATTCAGGTTCCCCACAGGTTGGGGAACCCAAAAAACAATGTCTTTTCCAGATCCAACCTCTCCCTGAAAAGTTAGGCCTCGGCTTAATTGCATTAGTTGGAAAATTGCCAATTAATCATGAAAAGTGAAAATGTGAAACTGACCTGAATTTCGCAATGTATACATATATTCAGGTTCCCCACAGGTTAGGGAACCCGAAAAACCATGCTTTTTCCTGATCCGACCTCTCCCTCATAAGTTAGGCCTCGGCCTAGATTCCATTTGCTGCAAAATAGCCAATTAGGCATGAAAAGTCAAAATGTGAAACTGACTTCAAATTCAAAATGTATACATATATTCAGGTTGCCCATAGGTTGGGGAACCCAAAAAACAATGTCTTTTCCGGATCCAACCTCTCTCTGAAAAGTTACCCCTTGGCTTAGATTGCATTTGTTGGGAAATTGCCAATTAAGCATGAAAAGTGAAAATGTGAAACTGACCTGAATTTCGCAATGTATACATATATTCAGGTTCCCCACAGGTTGGGGAACTCAAAAAACAATGTCTTTTCCAGATCCAACCTCTCCCTGAAAAGTTAGGCCTCGGCTTAATTGCATTAGTTGGAAAATTGCCAATTAAGCATGAAAAGTGAAAATGTGAAACTGACCTGAATTTCACAATGTATACATATATTCAGGTTCCCCACAGGTTGGGGAACTCGAAAAACCATTTTTTTTCCGGATCCGATCTCTCCCTGAAAAGTTACCCCTTGGCTTAGATTGCATTTGTTGGAAAATTGCCAATTAAGCATGAAAAGTGAAAATGTGAAACTGACCTGAATTTCGCAATGTATACATATATTCAGGTTCCCCACAGGTTAGGGAACCCGAAAAACCATGCTTTTTCCTGATCCGACCTCTCCCTCATAAGTTAGGCCTCGGCCTAGATTCCATTTGCTGCAAAATAGCCAATTAGGCATGAAAGGTGAAAATGTGAAACTGACCTCAAATTCGAAAGGTATACATATATTCAGGTTCCCCACAGGTTGGGGAACCCAAAAAACAATGTCTTTTCCAGATCCAACCTCTCCCTGAAAAGTTAGGCCTCGGCTTAATTGCATTAGTTGGAAAATTGCCAATTAATCATGAAAAGTGAAAATGTGAAACTGACCTGAATTTCGCAATGTATACATATATTCAGGTTCCCCACAGGTTAGGGAACCCGAAAAACCATGCTTTTTCCTGATCCGACCTCTCCCTCATAAGTTAGGCCTCGGCCTAGATTCCATTTGCTGCAAAATAGCCAATTAGGCATGAAAAGTCAAAATGTGAAACTGACTTCAAATTCAAAATGTATACATATATTCAGGTTCCCCATAGGTTGGGGAACCCAAAAAACAATGTCTTTTCCAGATCCAACCTCTCTCTGAAAAGTTACCCCTTGGCTTAGATTGCATTTGTTGGGAAATTGCCAATTAAGCATGAAAAGTGAAAATGTGAAACTGACCTGAATTTCGCAATGTATACATATATTCAGGTTCCCCACAGGTTGGGGAACTCAAAAAACAATGTCTTTTCCAGATCCAACCTCTCCCTGAAAAGTTAGGCCTCGGCTTAATTGCATTAGTTGGAAAATTGCCAATTAAGCATGAAAAGTGAAAATGTGAAACTGACCTGAATTTCGCAATGTATACATATATTCAGGTTCCGCAGAGGTTGGGGAACCCGAAAAACCATGTTTTTTCCGGATCAGACCTTTCCCTCATAAGTTAGGCCTCGACCTAGATTCCATTTGCTGCAAAATAGCCAATTAGGCATGAAAAGTCAAAATGTGAAACTGACTTCAAATTCAAAATGTATACATATATTCAGGTTCCCCATAGGTTGGGGAACCCAAAAAACAATGTCTTTTCCAGATCCAACCTCTCTCTGAAAAGTTACCCCTTGGCTTAGATTGCATTTGTTGGGAAATTGCCAATTAAGCATGAAAAGTGAAAATGTGAAAGTGACCTGATTTTCGCAATGTATACATATATTCAGGTTCCCCACAGGTTGGGGAACTCAAAAAACAATGTCTTTTCCAGATCCAACCTCTCCCTGAAAAGTTAGGCCTCGGCTTAATTGCATTAGTTGGAAAATTGCCAATTAAGCATGAAAAGTGAAAATGTGAAACTGACCTGAATTTCGCAATGTATACATATATTCAGGTTCCCCACAGGTTGGGGAACCCGAAAAACCATGTTTTTTCCGGATCAGACCTTTCCCTCATAAGTTAGGCCTCGGCCTAGATTCCATTTGCTGCAAAATAGCCAATTAGGCATGAAAAGTGAAAATGTGAAACTGACCTCAAATTCGAAATGTATACATAGATTCAGCTTCCCCACAAGTTGGGGAACCCGAAAAAACATGTCTTTACCGGATCCAACCTCTCCCTGAAAAGTTACGCCTCGGCTTAGATTGCATTTGTTGGGAAATAGTGAATAAAGCATGAAAAGTGAAAATGTGAAACTGACCTCAAATTCTACTGACTTCAAATTCGAAAAGTATACATATATTCAGGTTCCTCACAGGTTGGGGAAACTGAAAAAACATGTCTTTACCGGATGCAACCTCTCCATCATAAGTTAGGCCTCGGCCTAGATTCCATTTGCTGCAAAATAGCCAATTAGGCATGAAAAGCCAAATGTGAAACTGACTTCAAATTCAAAATGTATACATATATTCAGGTTCCCCATAGGTTGGGGAACCCAAAAAACAATGTCTTTTCCAGATCCAACCTCTCTCTGAAAAGTTACCCCTTGGCTTAGATTGCATTTGTTGGGAAATTGCCAATTAAGCATGAAAAGTGAAAATGTGAAACTGACCTGAATTTCGCAATGTATACATATATTCAGGTTCCCCACAGGTTGGGGAACTCAAAAAACAATGTCTTTTCCAGATCCAACCTCTCCCTGAAAAGTTAGGCCTCGGCTTAATTGCATTAGTTGGAAAATTGCCAATTAAGCATGAAAAGTGAAAATGTGAAACTGACCTGAATTTCGCAATGTATACATATATTCAGGTTCCCCAGAGGTTGGGGAACCCGAAAAACCATGTTTTTTCCGGATCAGACCTTTCCCTCATAAGTTAGGCCTCGGCCTAGATTCCATTTGCTGCAAAATAGCCAATTAGGCATGAAAAGTCAAAATGTGAAACTGACTTCAAATTCAAAATGTATACATATATTCAGGTTCCCCATAGGTTGGGGAACCCAAAAAACAATGTCTTTTCCAGATCCAACCTCTCTCTGAAAAGTTACCTCTTGGCTTAGATTGCATTTGTTGGGAAATTGCCAATTAAGCATGAAAAGTGAAAATGTGAAAGTGACCTGATTTTCGCAATGTATACATATATTCAGGTTCCCCACAGGTTGGGGAACCAGAAAAACCATGTTTTTTCCGGATCAGACCTTTCCCTCATAAGTTAGGCCTCGGCCTAGATTCCATTTGCTGGAAAATAGCCAATTAGGCATGAAAAGTGAAAATGTGAAACTGACCTCAAATTCGAAATGTATACATAGATTCAGCTTCCCCACAAGTTGGGGAACCCGAAAAAACATGTCTTTACCGGATCCAACCTCTCCCTGAAAAGTTACGCCTCGGCTTAGATTGCATTTGTTGGGAAATTGCCAATTAAGCATGAAAAGTGAAAATGTGAAACTGACCTGAATTTCGCAATGTATACATATATTCAGGTTCCCCACAGGTTAGGGAACCCGAAAAACCATGCTTTTTCCTGATCCGACCTCTCCCTCATAAGTTAGGCCTCGGCCTAGATTCCATTTGCTGCAAAATAGCCAATTAGGCATGAAAAGTCAAAATGTGAAACTGACTTCAAATTCAAAATGTATACATATATTCAGGTTGCCCATAGGTTGGGGAACCCAAAAAACAATGTCTTTTCCGGATCCAACCTCTCTCTATAAAGTTACCCCTTGGCTTAGATTGCATTTGTTGGGAAATTGCCAATTAAGCATGAAAAGTGAAAATGTGAAACTGACCTGAATTTCGCAATGTATACATATATTCAGGTTCCCCACAGGTTGGGGAACTCAAAAAACAATGTCTTTTCCAGATCCAACCTCTCCCTGAAAAGTTAGGCCTCGGCTTAATTGCATTAGTTGGAAAATTGCCAATTAAGCATGAAAAGTGAAAATGTGAAACTGACCTGAATTTCACAATGTATACATATATTCAGGTTCCCCACAGGTTGGGGAACTCGAAAAACCATGTTTTTTCCGGATCCGATCTCTCCCTGAAAAGTTACCCCTTGGCTTAGATTGCATTTGTTGGAAAATTGCCAATTAAGCATGAAAAGTGAAAATGTGAAACTGACCTGAATTTCGCAATGTATACATATATTCAGGTTCCCCACAGGTTAGGGAACCCGAAAAACCATGCTTTTTCCTGATCCGACCTCTCCCTCATAAGTTAGGCCTCGGCCTAGATTCCATTTGCTGCAAAATAGCCAATTAGGCATGAAAGGTGAAAATGTGAAACTGACCTCAAATTCGAAAGGTATACATATATTCAGGTTCCCCACAGGTTGGGGAACCCAAAAAACAATGTCTTTTCCAGATCCAACCTCTCCCTGAAAAGTTAGGCCTCGGCTTAATTGCATTAGTTGGAAAATTGCCAATTAATCATGAAAAGTGAAAATGTGAAACTGACCTGAATTTCGCAATGTATACATATATTCAGGTTCCCCACAGGTTGGGGAACCCAAAAAACAATGTCTTTTCCATATCCAACCTCTCCCTGAAAAGTTAGGCCTCGGCTTAATTGCATTAGTTGGAAAATTGCCAATTAAGCATGAAAAGTGAAAATGTGAAACTGACCTGAATTTCGCAATGTATACATATATTCAGGTTCCCCACAGGTTGGGGAACCCGAAAAACCATGTTTTTTCCGGATCAGACCTTTCCCTCATAAGTTAGGCCTCGGCCTAGATTCCATTTGCTGCAAAATAGCCAATTAGGCATGAAAAGTCAAAATGTGAAACTGACTTCAAATTCAAAATGTATACATATATTCAGGTTCCCCACAGGTTGGGGAACCCAAAAAACAATGTCTTGTCCAGATCCAACCTCTCTCTGAAAAGTTACCCCTTGGCTTAGATTGCATTTGTTGGGAAATTGCCAATTAAGCATGAAAAGTGAAAATGTGAAAGTGACCTGATTTTCGCAATGTATACATATATTCAGGTTCCCCACAGGTTGGGGAACTCAAAAAACAATGTCTTTTCCAGATCCAACCTCTCCCTGAAAAGTTAGGCCTCGGCTTAATTGCATTAGTTGGAAAATTGCCAATTAAGCATGAAAAGTGAAAATGTGAAACTGACCTGAATTTCGCAATGTATACATATATTCAGGTTCCCCACAGGTTGGGGAACCCGAAAAACCATGTTTTTTCCGGATCAGACCTTTCCCTCATAAGTTAGGCCTCGGCCTAGATTCCATTTGCTGCAAAATAGCCAATTAGGCATGAAAAGTGAAAATGTGAAACTGACCTCAAATTCGAAATGTATACATAGATTCAGCTTCCCCACAAGTTGGGGTACCCGAAAAAACATGTCTTTACCGGATCCAACCTCTCCCTGAAAAGTTACGCCTCGGCTTAGATTGCATTTGTTGGGAAATAGTGAATAAAGCATGAAAAGTGAAAATGTGAAACTGACCTCAAATTCTACTGACTTCAAATTCGAAAAGTATACATATATTCAGGTTCCTCACAGGTTGGGGAAACTGAAAAAACATGTCTTTACCGGATGCAACCTCTCCATCATAAGTTAGGCCTCGGCCTAGATTCCATTTGCTGCAAAATAGCCAATTAGGCATGAAAAGTCAAAATGTGAAACTGACTTCAAATTCAAAATGTATACATATATTCAGGTTCCCCACAGGTTGGGGAACCCAAAAAACAATGTCTTTTCCAGATCCAACCTCTCTCTGAAAAGTTACCCCTTGGCTTAGATTGCATTTGTTGGGAAATTGCCAATTAAGCATGAAATGTGAAAATGTGAAACTGACCTGAATTTCGCAATGTATACATATATTCAGGTTCCCCACAGGTTAGGGAACCCGAAAAACCATGTTTTTTCTGGATCCGACCTCTCCCTCATAAATTAGGCCTCGGCCTAGATTCCATTTGCTGCAAAATAGCCAATTAGGCATGAAAGGTGAAAATGTGAAACTGACCTCAAATTCGAAATGTATACATATATTCAGGTTCCCCACAGGTTGGGGAACCCAAAAATCAATGTCTTTTCCAGATCCAACCTCTCCCTGAAAAGTTAGGCCTCGGCTTAATTGCATTAGTTGGAAAATTGCCAATTAAGCATGAAAAGTGAAAATGTGAAACTGACCTGAATTTCGCAATGTATACATATATTCAGGTTCCCCACAGGATGGGGAACTCGAAAAACCATGTTTTTTCCGGATCCGATCTCTCCCTGAAAAGTTACCCCTTGGCTTAGATTCCATTTGCTGCAAAATAGCCAATTAGGGATGAAAAGTGAAAATGTGAAACTGACCTCAAATTCGAAATGTATACATAGATTCAGCTTCCCCACAAGTTGGGGAACCCGAAAAAACATGTCTTTACCGGATCCAACCTCTCCCTGAAAAGTTACGCCTCGGCTTAGATTGCATTTGTTGGGAAATAGTGAATAAAGCATGAAAAGTGAAAATGTGAAACTGACCTCAAATTCTACTGACCTCAAATTCGAAAAGTATACATATATTCAGGTTCCTCACAGGTTGGGGAAACTGAAAAAACATGTCTTTACCGGATGCAACCTCTCCCTCATAAGTTAGGCCTCGGCCTAGATTCTATTTGCTGCAAAATAGCCAATTAGGCATGAAAAGTCAAAATGTGAAACTGACTTCAAATTCAAAATGTATACATATATTCAGGTTCCTCACAGGTTGGGGAACCCAAAAAACAATGTCTTTTCCATATCCAACCTCTCTCTGAAAAGTTACCCCTTGGCTTAGATTGCATTTGTTGGGAAATTGCCAATTAAGCATGAAAAGTGAAAATGTGAAAGTGACCTGATTTTCGCAATGTATACATATATTCAGGTTCCCCACAGGTTGGGGAACTCAAAAAACAATGTCTTTTCCAGATCCAACCTCTCCCTGAAAAGTTAGGCCTCGGCTTAATTGCATTAGTTGGAAAATAGCCAATTAGGCATGAAAAGCCAAATGTGAAACTGACTTCAAATTCAAAATGTATACATATATTCAGGTTGCCCATAGGTTGGGGAACCCAAAAAACAATGTCTTTTCCGGATCCAACCTCTCTCTGAAAAGTTACCCCTTGGCTTAGATTGCATTTGTTGGGAAATTGCCAATTAAGCATGAAAAGTGAAAATGTGAAACTGACCTGAATTTCGCAATGTATACATATATTCAGGTTCCCCACAGGTTAGGGAACCCGAAAAACCATGCTTTTTCCTGATCCGACCTCTCCCTCATAAGTTAGGCCTCGGCCTAGATTCCATTTGCTGCAAAATAGCCAATTAGGCATGAAAGGTGAAAATGTGAAACTGACCTCAAATTCGAAAGGTATACATATATTCAGGTTCCCCACAGGTTGGGGAACCCAAAAAACAATGTCTTTTCCAGATCCAACCTCTCCCTGAAAAGTTAGGCCTCGGCTTAATTGCATTAGTTGGAAAATTGCCAATTAAGCATGAAAAGTGAAAATGTGAAACTGACCTGAATTTCGCAATGTATACATATATTCAGGTTCCCCACAGGTTGGGGAACCCAAAAAACAATGTCTTTTCCATATCCAACCTCTCCCTGAAAAGTTAGGCCTCGGCTTAATTGCATTAGTTGGAAAATTGCCAATTAAGCATGAAAAGTGAAAATGTGAAACTGACCTGAATTTCGCAATGTATACATATATTCAGGTTCCCCACAGGTTGGGGAACCCGAAAAACCATGTTTTTTCCGGATCAGACCTTTCCCTCATAAGTTAGGCCTCGGCCTAGATTCCATTTGCTGCAAAATAGCCAATTAGGCATGAAAAGTCAAAATGTGAAACTGACTTCAAATTCAAAATGTATACATATATTCAGGTTCCCCACAGGTTGGGGAACCCAAAAAACAATGTCTTGTCCAGATCCAACCTCTCTCTGAAAAGTTACCCCTTGGCTTAGATTGCATTTGTTGGGAAATTGCCAATTAAGCATGAAAAGTGAAAATGTGAAAGTGACCTGATTTTCGCAATGTATACATATATTCAGGTTCCCCACAGGTTGGGGAACTCAAAAAACAATGTCTTTTCCAGATCCAACCTCTCCCTGAAAAGTTAGGCCTCGGCTTAATTGCATTAGTTGGAAAATTGCCAATTAAGCATGAAAAGTGAAAATGTGAAACTGACCTGAATTTCGCAATGTATACATATATTCAGGTTCCCCACAGGTTGGGGAACCCAAAAAACCATGTTTTTTCCGGATCAGACCTTTCCCTCATAAGTTAGGCCTCGGCCTAGATTCCATTTGCTGCAAAATAGCCAATTAGGCATGAAAAGTGAAAATGTGAAACTGACCTCAAATTCGAAATGTATACATAGATTCAGCTTCCCCACAAGTTGGGGAACCCGAAAAAACATGTCTTTACCGGATCCAACCTCTCCCTGAAAAGTTACGCCTCGGCTTAGATTGCATTTGTTGGGAAATAGTGAATAAAGCATGAAAAGTGAAAATGTGAAACTGACCTCAAATTCTACTGACTTCAAATTCGAAAAGTATACATATATTCAGGTTCCTCACAGGTTGGGGAAACTGAAAAAACATGTCTTTACCGGATGACACCTCTCCCTCATAAGTTAGGCCTCGGCCTAGATTCCATTTGCTGCAAAATAGCCAATTAGGCATGAAAAGTCAAAATGTGAAACTGACTTCAAATTCAAAATGTATACATATATTCAGGTTCCCCACAGGTTGGGGAACCCAAAAAACAATGTCTTTTCCAGATCCAACCTCTCTCTGAAAAGTTACCCCTTGGCTTAGATTGCATTTGTTGGGAAATTGCCAATTAAGCATGAAATGTGAAAATGTGAAACTGACCTGAATTTCGCAATGTATACATATATTCAGGTTCCCCACAGGTTAGGGAACCCGAAAAACCATGTTTTTTCTGGATCCGACCTCTCCCTCATAAATTAGGCCTCGGCCTAGATTCCATTTGCTGCAAAATAGCCAATTAGGCATGAAAGGTGAAAATGTGAAACTGACCTCAAATTCGAAATGTATACATATATTCAGGTTCCCCACAGGTTGGGGAACCCAAAAATCAATGTCTTTTCCAGATCCAACCTCTCCCTGAAAAGTTAGGCCTCGGCTTAATTGCATTAGTTGGAAAATTGCCAATTAAGCATGAAAAGTGAAAATGTGAAACTGACCTGAATTTCGCAATGTATACATATATTCAGGTTCCCCACAGGATGGGGAACTCGAAAAACCATGTTTTTTCCGGATCCGATCTCTCCCTGAAAAGTTACCCCTTGGCTTAGATTCCATTTGCTGCAAAATAGCCAATTAGGAATGAAAAGTGAAAATGTGAAACTGACCTCAAATTCGAAATGTATACATAGATTCAGCTTCCCCACAAGTTGGGGAACCCGAAAAAACATGTCTTTACCGGATCCAACCTCTCCCTGAAAAGTTACGCCTCGGCTTAGATTGCATTTGTTGGGAAATAGTGAATAAAGCATGAAAAGTGAAAATGTGAAACTGACCTCAAATTCTATTGACCTCAAATTCGAAAAGTATACATATATTCAGGTTCCTCACAGGTTGGGGAAACTGAAAAAACATGTCTTTACCGGATGCAACCTCTCCCTCATAAGTTAGGCCTCGGCCTAGATTCTATTTGCTGCAAAATAGCCAATTAGGCATGAAAAGTCAAAATGTGAAACTGACTTCAAATTCAAAATGTATACATATATTCAGGTTCCTCACAGGTTGGGGAACCCAAAAAACAATGTCTTTTCCATATCCAACCTCTCTCTGAAAAGTTACCCCTTGGCTTAGATTGCATTTGTTGGGAAATTGCCAATTAAGCATGAAAAGTGAAAATGTGAAAGTGACCTGATTTTCGCAATGTATACATATATTCAGGTTCCCCACAGGTTGGGGAACTCAAAAAACAATGTCTTTTCCAGATCCAACCTCTCCCTGAAAAGTTAGGCCTCGGCTTAATTGCATTAGTTGGAAAATTGCCAATTAAGCATGAAAAGTGAAAATGTGAAACTGACCTGAATTTCGCAATGTATACATATATTCAGGTTCCCCACAGGTTGGGGAACCCGAAAAACCATGTTTTTTCCGGATCAGACCTTTCCCTCATAAGTTAGGCCTCGGCCTAGATTCCATTTGCTGCAAAATAGCCAATTAGGGATGAAAAGTGAAAATGTGAAACTGACCTCAAATTCAAAATGTATACATAGATTCAGCTTCCCCACAAGTTGGGGAACCCGAAAAAACATGTCTTTACCGGATCCAACCTCTCCCTGAAAAGTTACGCCTCGGCTTAGATTGCATTTGTTGGGAAATAGTGAATAAAGCATGAAAAGTGAAAATGTGAAACTGACCTCAAATTCTACTGACTTCAAATTCGAAAAGTATACATATATTCAGGTTCCTCACAGGTTGGGGAAACTGAAAAAACATGTCTTTACCGGATGCAACCTCTCCATCATAAGTTAGGCCTCGGCCTAGATTCCATTTGCTGCAAAATAGCCAATTAGGCATGAAAGGTGAAAATGTGAAACTGACCTCAAATTCGAAATGTATACATATATTCAGGTTCCCCACAGGTTGGGGAACCCAAAAATCAATGTCTTTTCCAGATCCAACCTCTCCCTGAAAAGTTAGGCCTCGGCTTAATTGCATTAGTTGGAAAATTGCCAATTAAGCATGAAAAGTGAAAATGTGAAACTGACCTGAATTTCGCAATGTATACATATATTCAGGTTCCCCACAGGATGGGGAACTCGAAAAACCATGTTTTTTCCGGATCCGATCTCTCCCTGAAAAGTTACCCCTTGGCTTAGATTGCATTTGTTGGAAAATTGCCAATTAAGCATGAAAAGTGAAAATGTGAAACTGACCTGAATTTCGCAATGTATACATATATTCAGGTTCCCCACAGGTTAGGGAACCCGAAAAACCATGCTTTTTCCTGATCCGACCTCTCCCTCATAAGTTAGGCCTCGGCCTAGATTCCATTTGCTGCAAAATAGCCAATTAGGCATGAAAAGTCAAAATGTGAAACTGACTTCAAATTCAAAATGTATACATATATTCAGGTTGCCCATAGGTTGGGGAACCCAAAAAACAATGTCTTTTCCGGATCCAACCTCTCTCTATAAAGTTACCCCTTGGCTTAGATTGCATTTGTTGGGAAATTGCCAATTAAGCATGAAAAGTGAAAATGTGAAACTGACCTGAATTTCGCAATGTATACATATATTCAGGTTCCCCACAGGTTGGGGAACTCAAAAAACAATGTCTTTTCCAGATCCAACCTCTCCCTGAAAAGTTAGGCCTCGGCTTAATTGCATTAGTTGGAAAATTGCCAATTAAGCATGAAAAGTGAAAATGTGAAACTGACCTGAATTTCGCAATGTATACATATATTCAGGTTCCCCACAGGTTGGGGAACCCAAAAAACCATGCTTTTTCCTGATCCGACCTCTCCCTCATAAGTTAGGCCTCGGCCTAGATTCCATTTGCTGCAAAATAGCCAATTAGGCATGAAAAGTCAAAATGTGAAACTGACTTCAAATTCAAAATGTATACATATATTCAGGTTCCCCACAGGTTGGGGAACCCAAAAAACAATGTCTTGTCCAGATCCAACCTCTCTCTGAAAAGTTACCCCTTGGCTTAGATTGCATTTGTTGGGAAATTGCCAATTAAGCATGAAAAGTGAAAATGTGAAACTGACCTGAATTTCGCAATGTATACATATATTCAGGTTCCCCACAGGTTGGGGAACCCGAAAAACCATGTTTTTTCCGGATCCATCCTCTCCCTGAAAAGTTACCCCTTGGCTTAGATTGCATTTGTTGGAAAATTGCCAATTAAGCATGAAAAGAAAATGTGAAACTGACCTGAATTCCGCAATGTATACATATATTCAGGTTCCCCACAGGTTGGGGAAACCGAAAAAACATGTTTTTTCCGGATAAGACCTCTCCCTCATAAGTTAGGCCTCGGCCTAGATTCCATTTGCTGCAAAATAGCCAATTAGGGATGAAAAGTGAAAATGTGAAACTGACCTCAAATTCGAAATGTATACATAGATTCAGCTTCCCCACAAGTTGGGGAACCCGAAAAAACATGTCTTTACCGGATCCAACCTCTCCCTGAAAAGTTACGCCTCGGCTTAGATTGCATTTGTTGGGAAATAGTGAATAAAGCATGAAAAGTGAAAATGTGAAACTGACCTCAAATTCTACTGACCTCAAATTCGAAAAGTATACATATATTCAGGTTCCTCACAGGTTGGGGAAACTGAAAAAACATGTCTTTACCGGATGCAACCTCTCCCTCATAAGTAAGGCCTCGGCCTAGATTCTATTTGCTGCAAAATAGCCAATTAGGCATGAAAAGTCAAAATGTGAAACTGACTTCAAATTCAAAATGTATACATATATTCAGGTTCCTCACAGGTTGGGGAACCCAAAAAACAATGTCTTTTCCATATCCAACCTCTCCCTGAAAAGTTAGGCCTCGGCTTAATTGCATTAGTTGGAAAATTGCCAATTAAGCATGAAAAGTGAAAATGTGAAACTGACCTGAATTTCGCAATGTATACATATATTCAGGTTCCCCACAGGTTGGGGAACCCGAAAAACCATGTTTTTTCCGGATCAGACCTTTCCCTCATAAGTTAGGCCTCGACCTAGATTCCATTTGCTGCAAAATAGCCAATTAGGCATGAAAGGTGAAAATGTGAAACTGACCTCAAATTCGAAATGTATACATATATTCAGGTTCCCCACAGGTTGGGGAACCCAAAAAACAATGTCTTTTTCATATCCAACCTCTCCCTGAAAAGTTAGGCCTCGGCTTAATTGCATTAGTTGGAAAATTGCCAATTAAGCATGAAAAGTGAAAATGTGAAACTGACCTGAATTTCGCAATGTATACATATATTCAGGTTCCCCACAGGTTGGGGAACCCGAAAAACCATGTTTTTTCCGGATCAGACCTTTCCCTCATAAGTTAGGCCTCGGCCTAGATTCCATTTGCTGCAAAATAGCCAATTAGGCATGAAAAGTGAAAATGTGAAACTGACCTCAAATTCGAAATGTATACATAGATTCAGCTTCCCCACAAGTTGGGGAATCCAAAAAAACATGTCTTTACCGGATCCAACCTCTCCCTGAAAAGTTAGGCCTTGGCCTAGATTCCATTTGCTGCAAAATAGCCAATTAGTCATGAAAAGTGAAAATGTGAAACTGAACTCAAATTCGAAATGTATAAATATATTCAGGTTCCCCACAGGTTGGGGAACCCAAAAAACAATGTCTTTTCCATATCCAACCTCTCCCTGAAAAGTTAGGCCTCGGCTTAATTGCATTAGTTGGAAAATTGCCAATTAAGCATGAAAAGTGAAAATGTGAAACTGACCTGAATTTCACAATGTATACATATATTCAGGTTCCCCACAGGTTGGGGAACCCGAAAAACCATGTTTTTTCCGGATCAGACCTTTCCCTCATAAGTTAGGCCTCGGCCTAGATTCCATTTGCTGCAAAATAGCCAATTAGGGATGAAAAGTGAAAATGTGAAACTGACCTCAAATTCGAAATGTATACATGGATTCAGCTTCCCCACAAGTTGGGGAACCCGAAAAAACATGTCTTTACCGGATCCAACCTCTCCCTGAAAAGTTACGCCTCGGCTTAGATTGCATTTGTTGGGAAATAGTGAATAAAGCATGAAAAGTGAAAATGTGAAACTGACGTCAAATTCTACTGACCTCAAATTCGAAAAGTATACATATATTCAGGTTCGTCACAGGTTGGGGAAACTGAAAAAACATGTCTTTACCGAATGCAACCTCTCCCTCATAAGTTAGGCCTCGGCCTAGATTCCATTTGCTGCAAAATAGCCAATTAGGCATGAAAAGTCAAAATGTGAAACTGACTTCAAATTCAAAATGTATACATATATTCAGGTTCCTCACAGGTTGGGGAACCCAAAAAACAATGTCTTTTCCAGATCCAACCTCTCTCTGAAAAGTTACCCCTTGGCTTAGATTGCATTTGTTGGGAAATTGCCAATTAAGCATGAAAAGTGAAAATGTGAAACTGACCTGAATTTCGCATTGCATACATATATTCAGGCGCCCCACAGGTTAGGGAACCCGAAAAACCATGCTTTTTCCTGATCCGACCTGTCCCTCATAAGTTAGGCCTCGGCCTAGATTCCATTTGCTGCAAAATAGCCAATTAAGCATGAAAAGTGAAAATGTGAAACTGACGTGAATTTCGCAATGTATACATATATTCAGGTTCCCCACAGGATGGGGAACTCGAAAAACCATGTTTTTTCCGGATCCGATCTCTCCCTGAAAAGTTACCCCTTGGCTTAGATTGCATTTGTTGGAAAATTGCCAATTAAGCATGAAAAGTGAAAATGTGAAACTGACCTGAATTTCGCAATGTATACATATATTCAGGTTCCCCACAGGTTAGGGAACCCGAAAAACCATGCTTTTTCCTGATCCGACCTCTCCCTCATAAGTTAGGCCTCGGCCTAGATTCCATTTGCTGCAAAATAGCCAATTAGGCATGAAAAGTCAAAATGTGAAACTGACTTCAAATTCAAAATGTATACATATATTCAGGTTCCCCACAGGTTGGGGAACCCAAAAAACAAGGTCTTTTCCAGATCCAACCCCTCTCTGAAAAGTTACCCCTTGGCTTAGATTGCATTTGTTGGGAAATTGCCAATTAAGCATGAAAAGTGAAAATGTGAAACTGACCTGAATTTCGCAATGCATACATATATTCAGGTTCCCCACAGGTTAGGGAACCCGAAAAACCATGTTTTTTCTGGATCCGACCTCTCCCTCATAAGTTAGGCCTCGGCCTAGATTCCATTTGCTGCAAAATAGCCAAGTTAGGCATGAAAGGTGAAAATGTGAAACTGACCTCAAATTCGAAATGTATAAATATATTCAGGTTCCCCACAGGTTGGGGAACCCAAAAAACAATGTCTTTTCCATATCCAACCTCTCCCTGAAAAGTTAGGCCTCGGCTTAATTGCATTAGTTGGAAAATTGCCAATTAAGCATGAAAAGTGAAAATGTGAAACTGACCTGAATTTCGCAATGTATACATATATTCAGGTTCCCCACAGGTTGGGGAACCCGAAAAACCATGTTTTTTCCGGATCACACCTTTCCCTCATAAGTTAGGCCTCGGCCTAGATTCCATTTGCTGCAAAATAGCCAATTAGGCATGAAAAGTGAAAATGTGAAACTGACCTCAAATTCGAAATGTATACATGGATTCAGCTTCCCCACAAGTTGGGGAACCCGAAAAAACATGTCTTTACCGGATCCAACCTCTCCCTGAAAAGTTACGCCTCGGCTTAGATTGCATTTGTTGGGAAATAGTGAATAAAGCATGAAAAGTGAAAATGTGAAACTGACGTCAAATTCTACTGACCTCAAATTCGAAAAGTATACATATATTCAGGTTCGTCACAGGTTGGGGAAACTGAAAAAACATGTCTTTACCGAATGCAGCCTCTCCCTCATAAGTTAGGCCTCGGCCTAGATTCCATTTGCTGCAAAATAGCCAATTAGGCATGAAAAGTCAAAATGTGAAACTGACTTCAAATTCAAAATGTATACATATATTCAGGTTCCCCACAGGTTGGGGAACCCAAAAAACAAGGTCTTTTCCAGATCCAACCTCTCTCTGAAAAGTTACCCCTTGGCTTAGATTGCATTTGTTGGGAAATTGCCAATTAAGCATGAAAAGTGAAAATGTGAAACTGACCTGAATTTCGCAATGTATACATATATTCAGGTTCCCCACAGGTTAGGGAACCCGAGAAACCATGCTTTTTCTGGATCCGACCTCTCCCTCATAAGTTAGGCCTCGGCCTAGATTCCATTTGCTGCAAAATAGCCAATTAGGCATGAAAGGTGAAAATGTGAAACTGACCTCAAATTCGAAATGTATACATATATTCAGGTTCCCCACAGGTTGGGGAACCCAAAAAACAATGTCTTTTCCAGATCCAACCTCTCCCTGAAAAGTTAGGCCTCGGCTTAATTGCATTAGTTGGAAAATTGCCAATTAAGCATGAAAAGTGAAAATGTGAAACTGACCTGAATTTCACAATGTATACATATATTCAGGTTCCCCACAGGTTGGGGAACTCGAAAAACCATGTTTTTTCCGGATCCGATCTCTCCCTGAAAAGTTACCCCTTGGCTTAGATTGCATTTGTTGGGAAATTGCCAATTAAGCATGAAAAGTGAAAATGTGAAACTGACCTGAATTTCGCAATGCATACATATATTCAGGTTCCCCACAGGTTAGGGAACCCGAAAAACCATGTTTTTTCTGGATCCGACCTCTCCCTCATAAGTTAGGCCTCGGCCTAGATTCCATTTGCTGCAAAATAGCCAAGTTAGGCATGAAAGGTGAAAATGTGAAACTGACCTCAAATTCGAAATGTATACATATATTCAGGTTCCCCACAGGTTGGGGAACCCAAAAAACAATGTCTTTTCCAGATCCAACCTCTCCCTGAAAAGTTAGGCCTCGGCTTAATTGCATTAGTTGGAAAATTGCCAGTTAAGCATGAAAAGTGAAAATGTGAAACTGACGTGAATTTCGCAATGTATACATATATTCCGGTTCCCCACAGGATGGGGAACTCGAAAAACCATGTTTTTTCCGGATCCGATCTCTCCCTGAAAAGTTACCCCTTGGCTTAGATTGCATTTGTTGGAAAATTGCCAATTAAGCATGAAAAGTGAAAATGTGAAACTGACCTGAATTTCGCAATGTATACATATATTCAGGTTCCCCACAGGTTGGGGAACCCGAAAAACCATGTTTTTTCCGGATCAGACCTTTCCCTCATAAGTTAGGCCTCGGCCTAGATTCCATTTGCTGCAAAATAGCCAATTAGCCATGAAAAGTGAAAATGTGAAACTGACCTCAAATTCGAAACGTATACATAGATTCAGCTTCCCCACAAGTTGGGGAACCCGAAAAAACATGTCTTTACCGGATCCAACCTCTCCCTGAAAAGTTATGCCTCGGCTTAGATTGCATTTGTTGGGAAATAGTGAATAAAGCATGAAAAGTGAAAATGTGAAACTGACGTCAAATTCTACTGACCTCAAATTCGAAAAGTATACATATATTCAGGTTCGTCACAGGTTGGGGAAACTGAAAAAACATGTCTTTACCGAATGCAACCTCTCCCTCATAAGTTAGGCCTCGGCCTAGATTCCATTTGCTGCAAAATAGCCAATTAGGCATGAAAAGTCAAAATGTGAAACTGACTTCAAATTCAAAATGTATACATATATTCAGGTTCCCCACAGGTTGGGGAACCCAAAAAACAAGGTCTTTTCCAGATCCAACCTCTCTCTGAAAAGTTACCCCTTGGCTTAGATTGCATTTGTTGGGAAATTGCCAATTAAGCATGAAAAGTGAAAATGTGAAACTGACCTGAATTTCGCAATGTATACATATATTCAGGTTCCCCACAGGTTAGGGAACCCGAAAAACCATGCTTTTTCTGGATCCGACCTCTCCCTCATAAGTTAGGCCTCGGCCTAGATTCCATTTGCTGCAAAATAGCCAATTAGGCATGAAAGGTGAAAATGTGAAACTGACCTCAAATTCGAAATGTATACATATATTCAGGTTCCCCACAGGTTGGGGAACCCAAAAAACAATGTCTTTTCCAGATCCAACCTCTCCCTGAAAAGTTAGGCCTCGGCTTAATTGCATTAGTTGGAAAATTGCCAATTAAGCATGAAAAGTGAAAATGTGAAACTGACCTGAATTTCACAATGTATACATATATTCAGGTTCCCCACAGGTTGGGGAACTCGAAAAACCATGTTTTTTCCGGATCCGATCTCTCCCTGAAAAGTTACCCCTTGGCTTAGATTGCATTTGTTGGGAAATTGCCAATTAAGCATGAAAAGTGAAAATGTGAAACTGACCTGAATTTCGCAATGCATACATATATTCAGGTTCCCCACAGGTTAGGGAACCCGAAAAACCATGTTTTTTCTGGATCCGACCTCTCCCTCATAAGTTAGGCCTCGGCCTAGATTCCATTTGCTGCAAAATAGCCAAGTTAGGCATGAAAGGTGAAAATGTGAAACTGACCTCAAATTCGAAATGTATACATATATTCAGGTTCCCCACAGGTTGGGGAACCCAAAAAACAATGTCTTTTCCAGATCCAACCTCTCCCTGAAAAGTTAGGCCTCGGCTTAATTGCATTAGTTGGAAAATTGCCAGTTAAGTATGAAAAGTGAAAATGTGAAACTGACGTGAATTTCGCAATGTATACATATATTCCGGTTCCCCACAGGATGGGGAACTCGAAAAACCATGTTTTTTCCGGATCCGATCTGTCCCTGAAAAGTTACCCCTTGGCTTAGATTGCATTTGTTGGAAAATTGCCAATTAAGCATGAAAAGTGAAAATGTGAAACTGACCTGAATTTCGCAATGTATACATATATTCAGGTTCCCCACAGGTTGGGGAACCCGAAAAACCATGTTTTTTCCGGATCAGACCTTTCCCTCATAAGTTAGGCCTCGGCCTAGATTCCATTTGCTGCAAAATAGCCAATTAGCCATGAAAAGTGAAAATGTGAAACTGACCTCAAATTCGAAATGTATACATAGATTCAGCTTCCCCACAAGTTGGGGAACCCGAAAAAACATGTCTTTACCGGATCCAACCTCTCCCTGAAAAGTTATGCCTCGGCTTAGATTGCATTTGTTGGGAAATAGTGAATAAAGCATGAAAAGTGAAAATGTGAAACTGACGTCAAATTCTACTGACCTCAAATTCGAAAAGTATACATATATTCAGGTTCGTCACAGGTTGGGGAAACTGAAAAAACATGTCTTTACCGAATGCAACCTCTCCCTCATAAGTTAGGCCTCGGCCTAGATTCCATTTGCTGCAAAATAGCCAATTAGGCATGAAAAGTCAAAATGTGAAACTGACTTCAAATTCAAAATGTATACATATATTCAGGTTCCCCACAGGTTGGGGAACCCAAAAAACAAGGTCTTTTCCAGATCCAACCTCTCTCTGAAAAGTTACCCCTTGGCTTAGATTGCATTTGTTGGGAAATTGCCAATTAAGCATGAAAAGTGAAAATGTGAAACTGACCTGAATTTCGCAATGTATACATATATTCAGGTTCCCCACAGGTTAGGGAACCCGAAAAACCATGCTTTTTCTGGATCCGACCTCTCCCTCATAAGTTAGGCCTCGGCCTAGATTCCATTTGCTGCAAAATAGCCAATTAGGCATGAAAGGTGAAAATGTGAAACTGACCTCAAATTCGAAATGTATACATATATTCAGGTTCCCCACAGGTTGGGGAACCCAAAAAACAATGTCTTTTCCAGATCCAACCTCTCCCTGAAAAGTTAGGCCTCGGCTTAATTGCATTAGTTGGAAAATTGCCAATTAAGCATGAAAAGTGAAAATGTGAAACTGACCTGAATTTCACAATGTATACCCTTGGCTTAGATTGCATTTGTTGGAAAATTGCCAATTAAGCATGAAAAGTGAAAATGTGAAACTGACCTGAATTTCGCAATGTATACATATATTCAGGTTCCCCACAGGTTAGGGAACCCGAAAAACCATGCTTTTTCCTGATCCGACCTCTCCCTCATAAGTTAGGCCTCGGCCTAGATTCCATTTGCTGCAAAATAGCCAATTAGGCATGAAAGGTGAAAATGTGAAACTGACCTCAAATTCGAAAGGTATACATATATTCAGGTTCCCCACAGGTTGGGGAACCCAAAAAACAATGTCTTTTCCAGATCCAACCTCTCCCTGAAAAGTTAGGCCTCGGCTTAATTGCATTAGTTGGAAAATTGCCAATTAATCATGAAAAGTGAAAATGTGAAACTGACCTTAATTTCGCAATGTATACATATATTCAGGGACCCCACAGGATGGGGAACTCGAAAAACAATGTTTTTTCCGGATCTGATCTCTCCCTGAAAAGTTACCCCTTGGCTTAGATTGCATTTGTTGGAAAATTGCCAATTAAGCATGAAAAGTGAAAATGTGAAACTGACCTGAATTTCGCAATGTATACATATATTCAGGTTCCCCACAGGTTAGGGAACCCGAAAAACCATGCTTTTTCCTGATCCGACCTCTCCCTCATAAGTTAGGCCTCGGCCTAGATTCCATTTGCTGCAAAATAGCCAATTAGGCATGAAAAGTCAAAATGTGAAACTGACTTCAAATTCAAAATGTATACATATATTCAGGTTCCCCATAGGTTGGGGAACCCAAAAAACAATGTCTTTTCCAGATCCAACCTCTCTCTGAAAAGTTACCCCTTGGCTTAGATTGCATTTGTTGGGAAATTGCCAATTAAGCATGAAAAGTGAAAATGTGAAACTGACCTGAATTTCGCAATGTATACATATATTCAGGTTCCCCACAGGTTGGGGAACTCAAAAAACAATGTCTTTTCCAGATCCAACCTCTCCCTGAAAAGTTAGGCCTCGGCTTAATTGCATTAGTTGGAAAATTGCCAATTAAGCATGAAAAGTGAAAATGTGAAACTGACCTGAATTTCGCAATGTATACATATATTCAGGTTCCCCAGAGGTTGGGGAACCCGAAAAACCATGTTTTTTCCGGATCAGACCTTTCCCTCATAAGTTAGGCCTCGGCCTAGATTCCATTTGCTGCAAAATAGCCAATTAGGCATGAAAAGTCAAAATGTGAAACTGACTTCAAATTCAAAATGTATACATATATTCAGGTTCCCCATAGGTTGGGGAACCCAAAAAACAATGTCTTTTCCAGATCCAACCTCTCTCTGAAAAGTTACCCCTTGGCTTAGATTGCATTTGTTGGGAAATAGTGAATAAAGCATGAAAAGTGAAAATGTGAAACTGACCTCAAATTCTACTGACCTCAAATTCGAAAAGTATACATATATTCAGGTTCCTCACAGGTTGGGGAAACTGAAAAAACATGTCTTTACCGGATGCAACCTCTCCCTCATAAGTAAGGCCTCGGCCTAGATTCTATTTGCTGCAAAATAGCCAATTAGGCATGAAAAGTCAAAATGTGAAACTGACTTCAAATTCAAAATGTATACATATATTCAGGTTCCTCACAGGTTGGGGAACCCAAAAAACAATGTCTTTTCCATATCCAACCTCTCCCTGAAAAGTTAGGCCTCGGGTTAATTGCATTAGTTGGAAAATTGCCAATTAAGCATGAAAAGTGAAAATGTGAAACTGACCTGAATTTCGCAATGTATACATATATTCAGGTTCCCCACAGGTTGGGGAACCCGAAAAACCATGTTTTTTCCGGATCAGACCTTTCCCTCATAAGTTAGGCCTCGACCTAGATTCCATTTGCTGCAAAATAGCCAATTAGGCATGAAAGGTGAAAATGTGAAACTGACCTCAAATTCGAAATGTATACATATATTCAGGTTCCCCACAGGTTGGGGAACCCAAAAAACAATGTCTTTTTCATATCCAACCTCTCCCTGAAAAGTTAGGCCTCGGCTTAATTGCATTAGTTGGAAAATTGCCAATTAAGCATGAAAAGTGAAAATGTGAAACTGACCTGAATTTCGCAATGTATACATATATTCAGGTTCCCCACAGGTTGGGGAACCCGAAAAACCATGTTTTTTCCGGATCAGACCTTTCCCTCATAAGTTAGGCCTCGGCCTAGATTCCATTTGCTGCAAAATAGCCAATTAGGCATGAAAAGTGAAAATGTGAAACTGACCTCAAATTCGAAATGTATACATAGATTCAGCTTCCCCACAAGTTGGGGAATCCGAAAAAACATGTCTTTACCGGATCCAACCTCTCCCTGAAAAGTTAGGCCTTGGCCTAGATTCCATTTGCTGCAAAATAGCCAATTAGTCATGAAAAGTGAAAATGTGAAACTGAACTCAAATTCGAAATGTATAAATATATTCAGGTTCCCCACAGGTTGGGGAACCCAAAAAACAATGTCTTTTCCATATCCAACCTCTCCCTGAAAAGTTAGGCCTCGGCTTAATTGCATTAGTTGGAAAATTGCCAATTAAGCATGAAAAGTGAAAATGTGAAACTGACCTGAATTTCACAATGTATACATATATTCAGGTTCCCCACAGGTTGGGGAACCCGAAAAACCATGTTTTTTCCGGATCAGACCTTTCCCTCATAAGTTAGGCCTCGGCCTAGATTCCATTTGCTGCAAAATAGCCAATTAGGGATGAAAAGTGAAAATGTGAAACTGACCTCAAATTCGAAATGTATACATGGATTCAGCTTCCCCACAAGTTGGGGAACCCGAAAAAACATGTCTTTACCGGATCCAACCTCTCCCTGAAAAGTTACGCCTCGGCTTAGATTGCATTTGTTGGGAAATAGTGAATAAAGCATGAAAAGTGAAAATGTGAAACTGACGTCAAATTCTACTGACCTCAAATTCGAAAAGTATACATATATTCAGGTTCGTCACAGGTTGGGGAAACTGAAAAAACATGTCTTTACCGAATGCAACCTCTCCCTCATAAGTTAGGCCTCGGCCTAGATTCCATTTGCTGCAAAATAGCCAATTAGGCATGAAAAGTCAAAATGTGAAACTGACTTCAAATTCAAAATGTATACATATATTCAGGTTCCTCACAGGTTGGGGAACCCAAAAAACAATGTCTTTTCCAGATCCAACCTCTCTCTGAAAAGTTACCCCTTGGCTTAGATTGCATTTGTTGGGAAATTGCCAATTAAGCATGAAAAGTGAAAATGTGAAACTGACCTGAATTTCGCATTGCATACATATATTCAGGCGCCCCACAGGTTAGGGAACCCGAAAAACCATGCTTTTTCCTGATCCGACCTGTCCCTCATAAGTTAGGCCTCGGCCTAGATTCCATTTGCTGCAAAATAGCCAATTAAGCATGAAAAGTGAAAATGTGAAACTGACGTGAATTTCGCAATGTATACATATATTCAGGTTCCCCACAGGATGGGGAACTCGAAAAACCATGTTTTTTCCGGATCCGATCTCTCCCTGAAAAGTTACCCCTTGGCTTAGATTGCATTTGTTGGAAAATTGCCAATTAAGCATGAAAAGTGAAAATGTGAAACTGACCTGAATTTCGCAATGTATACATATATTCAGGTTCCCCACAGGTTAGGGAACCCGAAAAACCATGCTTTTTCCTGATCCGACCTCTCCCTCATAAGTTAGGCCTCGGCCTAGATTCCATTTGCTGCAAAATAGCCAATTAGCCATGAAAAGTCAAAATGTGAAACTGACTTCAAATTCAAAATGTATACATATATTCAGGTTCCCCATAGGTTGGGGAACCCAAAAACAATGTCTTTTCCAGATCCAACCTCTCTCTGAAAAGTTACCCCTTGGCTTAGATTGCATTTGTTGGGAAATTGCCAATTAAGCATGAAAAGTGAAAATGTGAAACTGACCTGAATTTCGCAATGTATACATATATTCAGGTTCCCCACAGGTTGGGGAACTCAAAAAACAATGTCTTTTCCAGATCCAACCTCTCTCTGAAAAGTTACCCCTTGGCTTAGATTGCATTTGTTGGGAAATTGCCAATTAAGCATGAAAAGTGAAAATGTGAAACTGACCTGAATTTCGCAATGTATACATATATTCAGGTTCCCCACAGGTTGGGGAACCCGAAAAACCATGTTTTTTTCCGGATCAGACCTTTCCCTCATAAGTTAGGCCTCGGCCTAGATTCCATTTGCTGCAAAATAGCCAATTAGGCATGAAAAGTGAAAATGTGAAACTGACCTCAAATTCGAAATGTATACATAGATTCAGCTTCCCCACAGGTTGGGGAATCCGAAAAAACATGTCTTTACCGGATCCAACCTCTCCCTGAAAAGTTACGCCTCGGCTTAGATTGCATTTGTTGGGAAATAGTGAATAAAGCATGAAAAGTGAAAATGTGAAACTGACCTAAATTCTACTGACCTCAAATTCGAAAAGTATACATATATTCAGGTTCCTCACAGGTTGGGGAAACTGAAAAAACATGTCTTTACCGAATGCAACCTCTCCCTCATAAGTTAGGCCTCAGCCTAGATTCCATTTGCTGCAAAATAGCCAATTAGGCATGAAAAGTCAAAATGTGAAACTGACTTCAAATTCAAAATGTATACATATATTCAGGTTCCCCACAGGTTGGGGAACCCAAAAAACAAGGTCTTTTCCAGATCCAACCCCTCTCTGAAAAGTTACCCCTTGGCTTAGATTGCATTTGTTGGGAAATTGCCAATTAAGCATGAAAAGTGAAAATGTGAAACTGACCTGAATTTCGCAATGCATACATATATTCAGGTTCCCCACAGGTTAGGGAACCCGAAAAACCATGTTTTTTCTGGATCCGACCTCTCCCTCATAAGTTAGGCCTCGGCCTAGATTCCATTTGCTGCAAAATAGCCAAGTTAGGCATGAAAGGTGAAAATGTGAAACTGACCTCAAATTCGAAATGTATAAATATATTCAGGTTCCCCACAGGTTGGGGAACCCAAAAAACAATGTCTTTTCCATATCCAACCTCTCCCTGAAAAGTTAGGCCTCGGCTTAATTGCATTAGTTGGAAAATTGCCAATTAAGCATGAAAAGTGAAAATGTGAAACTGACCTGAATTTCGCAATGTATACATATATTCAGGTTCCCCACAGGTTGGGGAACCCGAAAAACCATGTTTTTTCCGGATCACACCTTTCCCTCATAAGTTAGGCCTCGGCCTAGATTCCATTTGCTGCAAAATAGCCAATTAGGCATGAAAAGTGAAAATGTGAAACTGACCTCAAATTCGAAATGTATACATGGATTCAGCTTCCCCACAAGTTGGGGAACCCGAAAAAACATGTCTTTACCGGATCCAACCTCTCCCTGAAAAGTTACGCCTCGGCTTAGATTGCATTTGTTGGGAAATAGTGAATAAAGCATGAAAAGTGAAAATGTGAAACTGACGTCAAATTCTACTGACCTCAAATTCGAAAAGTATACATATATTCAGGTTCGTCACAGGTTGGGGAAACTGAAAAAACATGTCTTTACCGAATGCAGCCTCTCCCTCATAAGTTAGGCCTCGGCCTAGATTCCATTTGCTGCAAAATAGCCAATTAGGCATGAAAAGTCAAAATGTGAAACTGACTTCAAATTCAAAATGTATACATATATTCAGGTTCCCCACAGGTTGGGGAACCCAAAAAACAAGGTCTTTTCCAGATCCAACCTCTCTCTGAAAAGTTACCCCTTGGCTTAGATTGCATTTGTTGGGAAATTGCCAATTAAGCATGAAAAGTGAAAATGTGAAACTGACCTGAATTTCGCAATGTATACATATATTCAGGTTCCCCACAGGTTAGGGAACCCGAGAAACCATGCTTTTTCTGGATCCGACCTCTCCCTCATAAGTTAGGCCTCGGCCTAGATTCCATTTGCTGCAAAATAGCCAATTAGGCATGAAAGGTGAAAATGTGAAACTGACCTCAAATTCGAAATGTATACATATATTCAGGTTCCCCACAGGTTGGGGAACCCAAAAAACAATGTCTTTTCCAGATCCAACCTCTCCCTGAAAAGTTAGGCCTCGGCTTAATTGCATTAGTTGGAAAATTGCCAATTAAGCATGAAAAGTGAAAATGTGAAACTGACCTGAATTTCACAATGTATACATATATTCAGGTTCCCCACAGGTTGGGGAACTCGAAAAACCATGTTTTTTCCGGATCCGATCTCTCCCTGAAAAGTTACCCCTTGGCTTAGATTGCATTTGTTGGGAAATTGCCAATTAAGCATGAAAAGTGAAAATGTGAAACTGACCTGAATTTCGCAATGCATACATATATTCAGGTTCCCCACAGGTTAGGGAACCCGAAAAACCATGTTTTTTCTGGATCCGACCTCTCCCTCATAAGTTAGGCCTCGGCCTAGATTCCATTTGCTGCAAAATAGCCAAGTTAGGCATGAAAGGTGAAAATGTGAAACTGACCTCAAATTCGAAATGTATACATATATTCAGGTTCCCCACAGGTTGGGGAACCCAAAAAACAATGTCTTTTCCAGATCCAACCTCTCCCTGAAAAGTTAGGCCTCGGCTTAATTGCATTAGTTGGAAAATTGCCAGTTAAGCATGAAAAGTGAAAATGTGAAACTGACGTGAATTTCGCAATGTATACATATATTCCGGTTCCCCACAGGATGGGGAACTCGAAAAACCATGTTTTTTCCGGATCCGATCTCTCCCTGAAAAGTTACCCCTTGGCTTAGATTGCATTTGTTGGAAAATTGCCAATTAAGCATGAAAAGTGAAAATGTGAAACTGACCTGAATTTCGCAATGTATACATATATTCAGGTTCCCCACAGGTTGGGGAACCCGAAAAACCATGTTTTTTCCGGATCAGACCTTTCCCTCATAAGTTAGGCCTCGGCCTAGATTCCATTTGCTGCAAAATAGCCAATTAGCCATGAAAAGTGAAAATGTGAAACTGACCTCAAATTCGAAACGTATACATAGATTCAGCTTCCCCACAAGTTGGGGAACCCGAAAAAACATGTCTTTACCGGATCCAACCTCTCCCTGAAAAGTTATGCCTCGGCTTAGATTGCATTTGTTGGGAAATAGTGAATAAAGCATGAAAAGTGAAAATGTGAAACTGACGTCAAATTCTACTGACCTCAAATTCGAAAAGTATACATATATTCAGGTTCGTCACAGGTTGGGGAAACTGAAAAAACATGTCTTTACCGAATGCAACCTCTCCCTCATAAGTTAGGCCTCGGCCTAGATTCCATTTGCTGCAAAATAGCCAATTAGGCATGAAAAGTCAAAATGTGAAACTGACTTCAAATTCAAAATGTATACATATATTCAGGTTCCCCACAGGTTGGGGAACCCAAAAAACAAGGTCTTTTCCAGATCCAACCTCTCTCTGAAAAGTTACCCCTTGGCTTAGATTGCATTTGTTGGGAAATTGCCAATTAAGCATGAAAAGTGAAAATGTGAAACTGACCTGAATTTCGCAATGTATACATATATTCAGGTTCCCCACAGGTTAGGGAACCCGAAAAACCATGCTTTTTCTGGATCCGACCTCTCCCTCATAAGTTAGGCCTCGGCCTAGATTCCATTTGCTGCAAAATAGCCAATTAGGCATGAAAGGTGAAAATGTGAAACTGACCTCAAATTCGAAATGTATACATATATTCAGGTTCCCCACAGGTTGGGGAACCCAAAAAACAATGTCTTTTCCAGATCCAACCTCTCCCTGAAAAGTTAGGCCTCGGCTTAATTGCATTAGTTGGAAAATTGCCAATTAAGCATGAAAAGTGAAAATGTGAAACTGACCTGAATTTCACAATGTATACATATATTCAGGTTCCCCACAGGTTGGGGAACTCGAAAAACCATGTTTTTTCCGGATCCGATCTCTCCCTGAAAAGTTACCCCTTGGCTTAGATTGCATTTGTTGGGAAATTGCCAATTAAGCATGAAAAGTGAAAATGTGAAACTGACCTGAATTTCGCAATGCATACATATATTCAGGTTCCCCACAGGTTAGGGAACCCGAAAAACCATGTTTTTTCTGGATCCGACCTCTCCCTCATAAGTTAGGCCTCGGCCTAGATTCCATTTGCTGCAAAATAGCCAAGTTAGGCATGAAAGGTGAAAATGTGAAACTGACCTCAAATTCGAAATGTATACATATATTCAGGTTCCCCACAGGTTGGGGAACCCAAAAAACAATGTCTTTTCCAGATCCAACCTCTCCCTGAAAAGTTAGGCCTCGGCTTAATTGCATTAGTTGGAAAATTGCCAGTTAAGCATGAAAAGTGAAAATGTGAAACTGACGTGAATTTCGCAATGTATACATATATTCCGGTTCCCCACAGGATGGGGAACTCGAAAAACCATGTTTTTTCCGGATCCGATCTCTCCCTGAAAAGTTACCCCTTGGCTTAGATTGCATTTGTTGGAAAATTGCCAATTAAGCATGAAAAGTGAAAATGTGAAACTGACCTGAATTTCGCAATGTATACATATATTCAGGTTCCCCACAGGTTGGGGAACCCGAAAAACCATGTTTTTTCCGGATCAGACCTTTCCCTCATAAGTTAGGCCTCGGCCTAGATTCCATTTGCTGCAAAATAGCCAATTAGCCATGAAAAGTGAAAATGTGAAACTGACCTCAAATTCGAAATGTATACATAGATTCAGCTTCCCCACAAGTTGGGGAACCCGAAAAAACATGTCTTTACCGGATCCAACCTCTCCCTGAAAAGTTATGCCTCGGCTTAGATTGCATTTGTTGGGAAATAGTGAATAAAGCATGAAAAGTGAAAATGTGAAACTGACGTCAAATTCTACTGACCTCAAATTCGAAAAGTATACATATATTCAGGTTCGTCACAGGTTGGGGAAACTGAAAAAACATGTCTTTACCGAATGCAACCTCTCCCTCATAAGTTAGGCCTCGGCCTAGATTCCATTTGCTGCAAAATAGCCAATTAGGCATGAAAAGTCAAAATGTGAAACTGACTTCAAATTCAAAATGTATACATATATTCAGGTTCCCCACAGGTTGGGGAACCCAAAAAACAAGGTCTTTTCCAGATCCAACCTCTCTCTGAAAAGTTACCCCTTGGCTTAGATTGCATTTGTTGGGAAATTGCCAATTAAGCATGAAAAGTGAAAATGTGAAACTGACCTGAATTTCGCAATGTATACATATATTCAGGTTCCCCACAGGTTAGGGAACCCGAAAAACCATGCTTTTTCTGGATCCGACCTCTCCCTCATAAGTTAGGCCTCGGCCTAGATTCCATTTGCTGCAAAATAGCCAATTAGGCATGAAAGGTGAAAATGTGAAACTGACCTCAAATTCGAAATGTATACATATATTCAGGTTCCCCACAGGTTGGGGAACCCAAAAAACAATGTCTTTTCCAGATCCAACCTCTCCCTGAAAAGTTAGGCCTCGGCTTAATTGCATTAGTTGGAAAATTGCCAATTAAGCATGAAAAGTGAAAATGTGAAACTGACCTGAATTTCACAATGTATACCCTTGGCTTAGATTGCATTTGTTGGAAAATTGCCAATTAAGCATGAAAAGTGAAAATGTGAAACTGACCTGAATTTTGCAATGTATACATATATTCAGGTTCCCCACAGGTTAGGGAACCCGAAAAACCATGCTTTTTCCTGATCCGACCTCTCCCTCATAAGTTAGGCCTCGGCCTAGATTCCATTTGCTGCAAAATAGCCAATTAGGCATGAAAGGTGAAAATGTGAAACTGACCTCAAATTCGAAAGGTATACATATATTCAGGTTCCCCACAGGTTGGGGAACCCAAAAAACAATGTCTTTTCCAGATCCAACCTCTCCCTGAAAAGTTAGGCCTCGGCTTAATTGCATTAGTTGGAAAATTGCCAATTAATCATGAAAAGTGAAAATGTGAAACTGACCTTAATTTCGCAATGTATACATATATTCAGGGACCCCACAGGATGGGGAACTCGAAAAACAATGTTTTTTCCGGATCCGATCTCTCCCTGAAAAGTTACCCCTTGGCTTAGATTGCATTTGTTGGAAAATTGCCAATTAAGCATGAAAAGTGAAAATGTGAAACTGACCTGAATTTCGCAATGTATACATATATTCAGGTTCCCCACAGGTTAGGGAACCCGAAAAACCATGCTTTTTCCTGATCCGACCTCTCCCTCATAAGTTAGGCCTCGGCCTAGATTCCATTTGCTGCAAAATAGCCAATTAGGCATGAAAAGTCAAAATGTGAAACTGACTTCAAATTCAAAATGTATACATATATTCAGGTTCCCCATAGGTTGGGGAACCCAAAAAACAATGTCTTTTCCAGATCCAACCTCTCTCTGAAAAGTTACCCCTTGGCTTAGATTGCATTTGTTGGGAAATTGCCAATTAAGCATGAAAAGTGAAAATGTGAAACTGACCTGAATTTCGCAATGTATACATATATTCAGGTTCCCCACAGGTTGGGGAACTCAAAAAACAATGTCTTTTCCAGATCCAACCTCTCCCTGAAAAGTTAGGCCTCGGCTTAATTGCATTAGTTGGAAAATTGCCAATTAAGCATGAAAAGTGAAAATGTGAAACTGACCTGAATTTCGCAATGTATACATATATTCAGGTTCCCCAGAGGTTGGGGAACCCGAAAAACCATGTTTTTTCCGGATCAGACCTTTCCCTCATAAGTTAGGCCTCGGCCTAGATTCCATTTGCTGCAAAATAGCCAATTAGGCATGAAAAGTCAAAATGTGAAACTGACTTCAAATTCAAAATGTATACATATATTCAGGTTCCCCATAGGTTGGGGAACCCAAAAAACAATGTCTTTTCCAGATCCAACCTCTCTCTGAAAAGTTACCCCTTGGCTTAGATTGCATTTGTTGGGAAATTGCCAATTAAGCATGAAAAGTGAAAATGTGAAACTGACCTGAATTTTGCAATGCATACATATATTCAGGTTCCCCACAGGTTAGGGAACCCGAAAAACCATGTTTTTTCTGGATCCGACCTCTCCCTCATAAGTTAGGCCTCGGCCTAGATTCCATTTGCTGCAAAATAGCCAAGTTAGGCATGAAAGGTGAAAATGTGAAACTGACCTCAAATTCGAAATGTATAAATATATTCAGGTTCCCCACAGGTTGGGGAACCCAAAAAACAATGTCTTTTCCATATCCAACCTCTCCCTGAAAAGTTAGGCCTCGGCTTAATTGCATTAGTTGGAAAATTGCCAATTAAGCATGAAAAGTGAAAATGTGAAACTGACCTGAATTTCGCAATGTATACATATATTCAGGTTCCCCACAGGTTGGGGAACCCGAAAAACCATGTTTTTTCCGGATCACACCTTTCCCTCATAAGTTAGGCCTCGGCCTAGATTCCATTTGCTGCAAAATAGCCAATTAGGCATGAAAAGTGAAAATGTGAAACTGACCTCAAATTCGAAATGTATACATGGATTCAGCTTCCCCACAAGTTGGGGAACCCGAAAAAACATGTCTTTACCGGATCCAACCTCTCCCTGAAAAGTTACGCCTCGGCTTAGATTGCATTTGTTGGGAAATAGTGAATAAAGCATGAAAAGTGAAAATGTGAAACTGACGTCAAATTCTACTGACCTCAAATTCGAAAAGTATACATATATTCAGGTTCGTCACAGGTTGGGGAAACTGAAAAAACATGTCTTTACCGAATGCAGCCTCTCCCTCATAAGTTAGGCCTCGGCCTAGATTCCATTTGCTGCAAAATAGCCAATTAGGCATGAAAAGTCAAAATGTGAAACTGACTTCAAATTCAAAATGTATACATATATTCAGGTTCCCCACAGGTTGGGGAACCCAAAAAACAAGGTCTTTTCCAGATCCAACCTCTCTCTGAAAAGTTACCCCTTGGCTTAGATTGCAGTTGTTGGGAAATTGCCAATTAAGCATGAAAAGTGAAAATGTGAAACTGACCTGAATTTCGCAATGTATACATATATTCAGGTTCCCCACAGGTTAGGGAACCCGAAAAACCATGCTTTTTCTGGATCCGACCTCTCCCTCATAAGTTAGGCCTCGGCCTAGATTCCATTTGCTGCAAAATAGCCAATTAGGCATGAAAGGTGAAAATGTGAAACTGACCTCAAATTCGAAATGTATACATATATTCAGGTTCCCCACAGGTTGGGGAACCCAAAAAACAATGTCTTTTCCAGATCCAACCTCTCCCTGAAAAGTTAGGCCTCGGCTTAATTGCATTAGTTGGAAAATTGCCAATTAAGCATGAAAAGTGAAAATGTGAAACTGACCTGAATTTCACAATGTATACATATATTCAGGTTCCCCACAGGTTGGGGAACTCGAAAAACCATGTTTTTTCCGGATCCGATCTCTCCCTGAAAAGTTACCCCTTGGCTTAGATTGCATTTGTTGGGAAATTGCCAATTAAGCATGAAAAGTGAAAATGTGAAACTGACCTGAA
This sequence comes from Bothrops alternatus, assembly GCA_034064705.1. Taxonomy (NCBI): domain Eukaryota; kingdom Metazoa; phylum Chordata; class Lepidosauria; order Squamata; family Viperidae; genus Bothrops; species Bothrops alternatus. The sequence continues at coordinate 12,887,678 of JARGCV010000103.1, read as the reverse complement.
TTTCGCAATACATACATATATTCAGGTTCCCCACAGGTTAGGGAACCCGAAAAACCATGTTTTTTCTGGATCCGACCTCTCCCTCATAAGTTAGGCCTCGGCCTAGATTCCATTTGCTGCAAAATAGCCAAGTTAGGCATGAAAGGTGAAAATGTGAAACTGACCTCAAATTCGAAATGTATACATATATTCAGGTTCCCCACAGGTTGGGGAACCCAAAAAACAATGTCTTTTCCAGATCCAACCTCTCCCTGAAAAGTTAGGCCTCGGCTTAATTGCATTAGTTGGAAAATTGCCAGTTAAGCATGAAAAGTGAAAATGTGAAACTGACGTGAATTTCGCAATGTATACATATATTCAGGTTCCCCACTGGTTAGGGAACCCGAAAAACCATGTTTTTCCCTGATCCGACCTCTCCCTCATAAGTTAGGCCTCGGCCTAGATTCCATTTGCTGCAAAATAGCCAATTAGGCATGAAAAGTCAATGTGAAACTGACTTCAAATTCAAAATGTATACATATATTCAGGTTCCCCACAGGTTGGGGAACCTGAAAAACAATGTCTTTTCCATATCCAACCTCTCCCTGAAAAGTTAGGCCTCGGCTTAATTGCATTAGTTGGAAAATTGCCAATTAAGCATGAAAAGTGAAAATGTGAAACTGACCTGAATTTCGCAATGTATACATATATTCAGGTTCCCCACAGGTTAGGGAACCCGAAAAACCATGTTTTTCCCTGATCCGACCTCTCCCTCATAAGTTAGTCCTCGGCCTAGATTCCATTTGCTGCAAAATAGCCAATTAGGCATGAAAAGTCAAAATGTGAAACTGACTTCAAATTGAAGATGTATACATATATTCAGGTTCCCCACAGGTTGGGGAACCCAAAAAACAAGGTCTTTTCCAGATCCAACCTCTCTCTGAAAAGTTACCCCTTCGCTTAGATTGCATTTGTTGGGAAATTGCCAATTAAGCATGAAAAGTGAAAATGTGAAACTGACCTGAATTTCGCAATGTATACATATATTCAGGTTCCCCACAGGTTGGGGAACCCAAAAAACAATGTCTTTTCCAGATCCAACCTCTCCCTGAAAAGTTAGGCCTCGGCTTAATTGCATTACCGGTAGTTGGAAAATTGCCAATTAAGCATGAAAAGTGAAAATGTGAAACTGACCTGAATTTCGCAATGTATACATATATTCAGGTTCCCCACAGGATGGGGAACTCGAAAAACCAAGTTTTTTCCGGATCCGATCTCTCCCTGAAAAGTTACCCCTTGGCTTAGATTGCATTTGTTGGAAAATTGCCAATTAAGCATGAAAAGTGAAAATGTGAAACTGACCTGAATTTCGCAATGTATACATATATTCAGGTTCCCCACAGGTTGGGGAACTCGAAAAACCATGTTTTTTCCGGATCCGATCTCTCCCTGAAAAGTTACCCCTTGGCTTAGATTGCATTTGTTGGCAAATTGCCAATTAAGCATGAAAAGTGAAAATGTGAAACTGACCTGAATTTCGCAATGCATACATATATACAGCTTCCCCACAAGTTGGGGAACCCGAAAAAACATGTCTTTACCGGATCCAACCTCTCTCTGAAAAGTTATGCCTCAGCTTCGATTGCATTTGTTGGGAAATTGCCAATTAAGCATGAAAAGTGAAAATGTGAAACTGACCTGAATTTTGCAATGTATACATATATTCAGGTTCCCCACAGGTTAGGGAACCCGAAAAACCATGTTTTTCCCTGATCCGACCTCTCCCTCATAAGTTAGGCCTCGGCCTAGATTCCATTTGCTGCAAAATAGCCAATTAGGCATGAAAAGTCAATGTGAAACTGACTTCAAATTCAAAATGTATACATATATTCAGGTTCCCCACAGGTTGGGGAACCTGAAAAACAATGTCTTTTCCATATCCAACCTCTCCCTGAAAAGTTAGGCCTCGGCTTAATTGCATTAGTTGGAAAATTGCCAATTAAGCATGAAAAGTGAAAATGTGAAACTGACCTGAATTTCGCAATGTATACATATATTCAGGTTCCCCACAGGTTAGGGAACCCGAAAAACCATGTTTTTCCCTGATCCGACCTCTCCCTCATAAGTTAGTCCTCGGCCTAGATTCCATTTGCTGCAAAATAGCCAATTAGGCATGAAAAGTCAATGTGAAACTGACTTCAAATTCGAAATGTATACATATATTCAGGTTCCCCACAGGTTAGGGAACCCAAAAAACAATGTCTTTTCCAGATCCAACCTCTCCCTGAAAAGTTAGGCCTCGGCTTAATTGCATTAGTTGGGAAATTGCCAATAAAGCATGAAAAGTGAAAATGTGAAACTGACCTGAATTTCGCAATGTATACATATATTCAGGTTCCCCACAGGTTGGGGAACCCGAAAAACCATGTTTTTTCCGGATCAGACCTCTCCCTCATAAGTTAGGCCTCGGCCTAGATTCCATTTGCTGCAAAATAGCCAATTAGGCATGAAAGGTGAAAATGTGAAACTGACCTCAAATTCGAAATGTATACATAGATTCAGGTTCCCCACAGGTTGGGGAACCCGAAAAAACATGTCTTTACCGGATCCAACCTCTCCCTGAAAAGTTACGCCTTGGCTTAGATTGCATTTGTTGGGAAATAGTGAATAAAGCATGAAAAGTGAAAATGTGAAACTGACCTCAAATTCTACTGACCTCAAATTCGAAAAGTATACATATATTCAGGTTCCTCACAGGTTGGGGAAACTGAAAAAACATGTCTTTACCGGATGCAACCTCTCCCTCATAAGTTAGGCCTCGGCCTAGATTCCATTTGCTGCAAAATAGCCAATTAGGCATGAAAAGTCAAAATGTGAAACTGACTTCAAATTCAAAATGTATACATATATTCAGGTTCCCCACAGGTTGGGGAACCCAAAAAACAATGTCTTTTCCAGATCCAACCTCTCCCTGAAAAGTTAGGCCTCGGCTTAATTGCATTAGTTGGAAAATTGCCAATTAAGCATGAAAAGTGAAAATGTGAAACTGACCTGAATTTCGCAATGTATACATATATTCAGGTTCCCCACAGGTTGGGGAACCCGAAAAACCATGTTTTCTCCGGATCCATCCTCTCCCTGAAAAGTTAGGCCTCGGCGTAGATTTCATTTGTTGGAAAATAGCCAATTAGGCATGAAAAGTGAAAATGTGAAACTGACCTCAAATTCGAAATGTATACATATATTCAGGTTCCCCACCGGATGGGGAACTCGAAAAACCATGTTTTTTCCGGATCCGATCTCTCCCTGAAAAGTTAACCCTTGGCTTAGATTGCATTTGTTGGAAAATTGCCAATTAAGCATGAAAAGTGAAAATTTGAAACTGACCTGAATTCCGCAATTTATACATATATTCAGGTTCCCCACAGGTTGGGAAACCCGAAAAACCATGTTTTTTCCAGATCAGACCTTTCCCTCATAAGTTAGGCCTCGGCCTAGATTCCATTTGCTGCAAAATAGCCAATTAGGCATGAAAAGTGAAAATGTGAAACTGACCTCAAATTCGAAATGTATACATAGATTCAGCTTCCCCACAAGTTGGGGAACCCGAAAAAACATGTCTTTACCGGATCCAACCTCTCCCTGAAAAGTTACGCCTCGGCTTAGATTGCCTTTGTTGGCAAATAGTGAATAAAGCATGAAAAGTGAAAATGTGAAACTGACCTCAAATTCTACTGACCTCAAATTCGAAAAGTATACATATATTCAGGTTCCCCACAGGTTAGGGAACCTGAAAAACCATGTTTTTTCCGGATTCGACCTCTCCCTCATCAGTTAGGCCTCGGCCTAGATTCCATTTGCTGCAAAATAGCCAATTAGGTATGAAAGGTGAAAATGTGAAACTGTCCTGAAATTCGAAATGTATACATATATTCAGGTTCCCCACAGGTTGGGGAACCCAAAAAACAATGTCTTTTCCAGATCCAACCTCTCCCTGAAAAGTTAGGCCTCGGCCTAGATTGCATTTGTTGGAAAATAGCCAATTATGCATGAAAAGTGAAAATGTGAAACTGACCTCAAATTCGAAATGTATACATATATTCAGGTTCCCCACAGGATGGGGAACTCGAAAAACCATGTTTTTTCCGGATCCGATCTCTCCCTGAAAAGTTACCCCTTGGCTTAGATTGCATTTGTTGGAAAATTGCCAATTAAGCATGAAAAGAAAATGTGAAACTAACCTGAATTCCGCAATGTATACATATATTCAGGTTCCCCACAGGTTGGGGAACCCGAAAAACCATGTTTTTTCCGGATCAGACCTTTCCCTCATAAGTTACGCCTCGGCCTAGATTCCATTTGCTGCAAAATAGCCAATTAGGCATGAAAAGTCAAAATGTGAAACTGACTTCAAATTCAAAATGTATACATATATTCAGGTTCCCCACAGATTGGGGAACCCAAAAAACAATGTCTTGTCCAGATCCAACCTCTCTCTGAAAAGTTACCCCTTGGCTTAGATTGCATTTGTTGGAAAATTGCCAATTAAGCATGAAAAGAAAATGTGAAACTGACCTGAATTCCGCAATGTATACATATATTCAGGTTCCCCACAGGTTGGGGAACCCGAAAAACCATGTTTTTTCCGGATCAGACCTTTCCCTCATAAGTTAGGCCTCGGCCTAGATTCCATTTGGTGCAAAATAGCCAATTAGGCATGAAAAGTCAAAATGTGAAACTGACCTCAAATTCGAAATGTATACATATATTCAGGTTCCCCACAAGTTGGGGAACCCGAAAAAACATGTCTTTACCGGATCCAACCTCTCCCTGAAAAGTTACGCCTTGGCTTAGATTGCATTTGTTGGGAAATAGTGAATAAAGCATGAAAAGTGAAAATGTGAAACTGACCTCAAATTCTACTGACCTCAAATTCGAAAAGTATACATATATTCAGGTTCCTCACAGGTTGGGGAAACTGAAAAAACATGTTTTTTCCGGATCAGACCTTTCCCTCATAAGTTAGGCCTCGGCCTAGATTCCATTTGCTGCAAAATAGCCAATTAGGCATGAAAAGTCAAAATGTGAAACTGACCTCAAATTCGAAATGTATACATATATTCAGGTTCCCCACAGGTTGGGGAACCCAGAAAACAATGTCTTTTCCAGATCCAACCTCTCCCTGAAAAGTTAGGCCTCGGCTTAATTGCATTACCGGTAGTTGGAAAATTGCCAATTAAGCATGAAAAGTGAAAATGTGAAACTGACCTGAATTTCGCAATGTATACATATATTCAGGTTCCCCACAAGTTGGGGAACCCGAAAAAACATGTCTTTACCGGATCCAACCTCTCCCTGAAAAGTTACGCCTCGGCTTAGATTGCATTTGTAGGGAAATAGTGAATAAAGCATGAAAAGTGAAAATGTGAAACTGACCTCAAATTCTACTGACCTCAAATTCGAAAAGTATACATATATTCAGGTTCCTCACAGGTTGGGGAAACTGAAAAAACATGTCTTTACCGGATGCAACCTCTCCCTCATAAGTTAGGCCTCGGCCTAGATTCCATTTGCTGCAAAATAGCCAATTAGGCATGAAAAGTCAAAATGTGAAACTGACTTCAAATTCAAAATGTATACATATATTCAGGTTCCTCACAGGTTGGGGAACCCAAAAAACAATGTCTTTTCCAGATCCAACCTCTCCCTGAAAAGTTAGGCCTCGGCTTAATTGCATTAGTTGGAAAATTGCCAATTAGTCATGAAAACTGAAAATGTGAAACTGACCTCAAATTCGAAATGTATACATATATTCAGGTTCCCCACCGGATGGGGAACTCGAAAAACCATGTTTTTTCCGGATCCGATCTCTCCCTGAAAAGTTACCCCTTGGCTTAGATTGCATTTGTTGGAAAATTGCCAATTAAGCATGAAAAGTGAAAATGTGAAACTGACCTGAATTCCGCAATGTATACATATATTCAGGTTCCCCACAGGTTGGGGAACCCGAAAAACCATGTTTTTTCCGGATCAGACCTTTCCCTCATAAGTTAGGCCTCGGCCTAGATTCCATTTGCTGCAAAATAGCCAATTAGGCATGAAAAGTCAAAATGTGAAACTGACCTCAAATTCGAAATGTATACATATATTCAGGTTCCCCACAGGTTGGGGAACCCAAAAAACAATGTCTTTTCCAGATCCAACCTCTCCCTGAAAAGTTAGGCCTCGGCTTAATTGCATTACCGGTAGTTGGAAAATTGCCAATTAAGCATGAAAAGTGAAAATGTGAAACTGACCTGAATTTCGCAATGTATACATATATTCAGGTTCCCCACAAGTTGGGGAACCCGAAAAAACATGTCTTTACCGGATCCAACCTCTCCCTGAAAAGTTACGCCTCGGCTTAGATTGCATTTGTTGGGAAATAGTGAATAAAGCATGAAAAGTGAAAATGTGAAACTGACCTCAAATTCTACTGACCTCAAATTCGAAAAGTATACATATATTCAGGTTCCTCACAGGTTGGGGAAACTGAAAAAACATGTCTTTACCGGATGCAACCTCTCCCTCATAAGTTAGGCCTCGGCCTAGATTCCATTTGCTGCAAAATAGCCAATTAGGCATGAAAAGTCAAAATGTGAAACTGACTTCAAATTCAAAATGTATACATATATTCAGGTTCCTCACAGGTTGGGGAACCCAAAAAACAATGTCTTTTCCAGATCCAACCTCTCCCTGAAAAGTTAGGCCTCGGCTTAATTGCATTAGTTGGAAAATTGCCAATTAGTCATGAAAACTGAAAATGTGAAACTGACCTCAAATTCGAAATGTATACATATATTCAGGTTCCCCACCGGATGGGGAACTCGAAAAACCATGTTTTTTCCGGATCCGATCTCTCCCTGAAAAGTTACCCCTTGGCTTAGATTGCATTTGTTGGAAAATTGCCAATTAAGCATGAAAAGTGAAAATGTGAAACTGACCTGAATTCCGCAATGTATACATATATTCAGGTTCCCCACAGGTTGGGGAACCCGAAAAACCATGTTTTTTCCGGATCAGACCTTTCCCTCATAAGTTAGGCCTCGGCCTAGATTCCATTTGCTGCAAAATAGCCAATTAGGCATGAAAAGTGAAAATGTGAAACTGACCTCAAATTCAAAATGTATACATAGATTCAGCTTCCCCACAAGTTGGGGAACCCGAAAAAACATGTCTTTACCGGATCCAACCTCTCCCTGAAAAGTTACGCCTCGGCTTAGATTGCATTTGTTGGGAAATAGTGAATAAAGCATGAAAAGTGAAAATGTGAAACTGACCTCAAATTCTACTGACCTCAAATTCGAAAAGTATACATATATTCAGGTTCCTCACAGGTTGGGGAAACTGAAAAAACATGTCTTTACCGGATGCAACCTCTCCCTCATAAGTTAGGCCTCGGCCTAGATTCCATTTGCTGCAAAATAGCCAATTAGGCATGAAAAGTCAAAATGTGAAACTGACTTCAAATTCAAAATGTATACATATTTTCAGGTTCCCCACAGGTTGGGGAACCCAAAAAACAATGTCTTTTCCAGATCCAACCTCTCCCTGAAAAGTTAGGCCTCGGCTTAATTGCATTAGATGGAAAATTGCCAATTAAGCATGAAAAGTGAAAATGTGAAACTGACCTGAATTTCGCAATGTATACATATATTCAGGTTCCCCACAGGTTGGGGAACCCGAAAAACCATGTTTTCTCCGGATCCATCCTCTCCCTGAAAAGTTAGGCCTCGGCGTAGATTTCATTTGTTGGAAAATAGCCAATTAGGCATGAAAAGTGAAAATGTGAAACTGACCTCAAATTCGAAATGTATACATATATTCAGGTTCCCCACCGGATGGGGAACTCGAAAAACCATGTTTTTTCCGGATCCGATCTCTCCCTGAAAAGTTACCCCTTGGCTTAGATTGCATTTGTTGGAAAATTGCCAATTAAGCATGAAAAGTGAAAATGTGAAACTGACCTGAATTCCGCAATGTATACATATATTCAGGTTCCCCACAGGTTGGGAAACCCGAAAAACCATGTTTTTTCCAGATCAGTCCTTTCCCTCATAAGTTAGGCCTCGGCCTAGATTCCATTTGCTGCAAAATAGCCAATTAGGCATGAAAAGTGAAAATGTGAAACTGACCTCAAATTCGAAATGTATACATAGATTCAGCTTCCCCACAAGTTGGGGAACCCGAAAAAACATGTCTTTACCGGATCCAACCTCTCCCTGAAAAGTTACGCCTCGGCTTAGATTGCCTTTGTTGGCAAATAGTGAATGAAGCATGAAAAGTGAAAATGTGAAACTGACCTCAAATTCTACTGACCTCAAATTCGAAAAGTATACATATATTCAGGTTCCCCACAGGTTAGGGAACCTGAAAAACCATGTTTTTTCCGGATTCGACCTCTCCCTCATCAGTTAGGCCTCGGCCTAGATTGCATTTGTTGGAAAATAGCCAATTATGCATGAAAAGTGAAAATGTGAAACTGACCTCAAATTCGAAATGTATACATATATTCAGGATCCCCAAAGATTGGGGAACTCGAAAAACCATGTTTTTTCCGGATCTGATCTCTCCCTGAAAAGTTAGGCCTCGGCTTAATTGCATTTGTTGGAAAATTGCCAATTAAGCATGAAAAGTGAAAATGTGAAACTTACCTGAATTTTGCAATGTATACATATATTCAGGTTCCTCACAGGTTGGGGAACCCGAAAAACCATGTTTTTTCCGGATCAGACCTTTCCCTCATAAGTTAGGCCTCGGCCTAGATTCCATTTGCTGCAAAATAGCCAATTAGGTATGAAAGGTGAAAATGTGAAACTGTCCTGAAATTCGAAATGTATACATATATTCAGGTTCCCCACAGGTTGGGGAACCCAAAAAACAATGTCTTTTCCAGATCCAACCTCTCCCTGAAAAGTTAGGCCTCGGCCTAGATTGCATTTGTTGGAAAATAGCCAATTATGCATGAAAAGTGAAAATGTGAAACTGACCTCAAATTCGAAATGTATACATATATTCAGGATCCCCAAAGATTGGGGAACTCGAAAAACCATGTTTTTTCCGGATCCGATCTCTCCCTGAAAAGTTAGGCCTCGGCTTAATTGCATTTGTTGGAAAATTGCCAATTAAGCATGAAAAGTGAAAATGTGAAACTTACCTGAATTTCGCAATGTATACATATATTCAGGTTCCCCACAAGTTGGGGAACCCGAAAAAACATGTCTTTACCGGATCCAACCTCTCCCTGAAAAGTTACGCCTTGGCTTAGATTGCATTTGTTGGGAAATAGTGAATAAAGCATGAAAAGTGAAAATGTGAAACTGACCTCAAATTCTACTGACCTCAAATTCGAAAAGTATACATATATTCAGGTTCCTCACAGGTTGGGGAAACTGAAAAAACATGTTTTTTCCGGATCAGACCTTTCCCTCATAAGTTAGGCCTCGGCCTAGATTCCATTTGCTGCAAAATAGCCAATTAGGCATGAAAAGTCAAAATGTGAAACTGACCTCAAATTCGAAATGTATACATATATTCAGGTTCCCCACAGGTTGGGGAACCCAGAAAACAATGTCTTTTCCAGATCCAACCTCTCCCTGAAAAGTTAGGCCTCGGCTTAATTGCATTACCGGTAGTTGGAAAATTGCCAATTAAGCATGAAAAGTGAAAATGTGAAACTGACCTGAATTTCGCAATGTATACATATATTCAGGTTCCCCACAAGTTGGGGAACCCGAAAAAACATGTCTTTACCGGATCCAACCTCTCCCTGAAAAGTTACGCCTCGGCTTAGATTGCATTTGTAGGGAAATAGTGAATAAAGCATGAAAAGTGAAAATGTGAAACTGACCTCAAATTCTACTGACCTCAAATTCGAAAAGTATACATATATTCAGGTTCCTCACAGGTTGGGGAAACTGAAAAAACATGTCTTTACCGGATGCAACCTCTCCCTCATAAGTTAGGCCTCGGCCTAGATTCCATTTGCTGCAAAATAGCCAATTAGGCATGAAAAGTCAAAATGTGAAACTGACTTCAAATTCAAAATGTATACATATATTCAGGTTCCTCACAGGTTGGGGAACCCAAAAAACAATGTCTTTTCCAGATCCAACCTCTCCCTGAAAAGTTAGGCCTCGGCTTAATTGCATTAGTTGGAAAATTGCCAATTAGTCATGAAAACTGAAAATGTGAAACTGACCTCAAATTCGAAATGTATACATATATTCAGGTTCCCCACCGGATGGGGAACTCGAAAAACCATGTTTTTTCCGGATCCGATCTCTCCCTGAAAAGTTACCCCTTGGCTTAGATTGCATTTGTTGGAAAATTGCCAATTAAGCATGAAAAGTGAAAATGTGAAACTGACCTGAATTCCGCAATGTATACATATATTCAGGTTCCCCACAGGTTGGGGAACCCGAAAAACCATGTTTTTTCCGGATCAGACCTTTCCCTCATAAGTTAGGCCTCGGCCTAGATTCCATTTGCTGCAAAATAGCCAATTAGGCATGAAAAGTCAAAATGTGAAACTGACCTCAAATTCGAAATGTATACATATATTCAGGTTCCCCACAGGTTGGGGAACCCAAAAAACAATGTCTTTTCCAGATCCAACCTCTCCCTGAAAAGTTAGGCCTCAGCTTAATTGCATTACCGGTAGTTGGAAAATTGCCAATTAAGCATGAAAAGTGAAAATGTGAAACTGACCTGAATTTCGCAATGTATACATATATTCAGGTTCCCCACAAGTTGGGGAACCCGAAAAAACATGTCTTTACCGGATCCAACCTCTCCCTGAAAAGTTACGCCTCGGCTTAGATTGCATTTGTTGGGAAATAGTGAATAAAGCATGAAAAGTGAAAATGTGAAACTGACCTCAAATTCTACTGACCTCAAATTCGAAAAGTATACATATATTCAGGTTCCTCACAGGTTGGGGAAACTGAAAAAACATGTCTTTACCGGATGCAACCTCTCCCTCATAAGTTAGGCCTCGGCCTAGATTCCATTTGCTGCAAAATAGCCAATTAGGCATGAAAAGTCAAAATGTGAAACTGACTTCAAATTCAAAATGTATACATATATTCAGGTTCCTCACAGGTTGGGGAACCCAAAAAACAATGTCTTTTCCAGATCCAACCTCTCCCTGAAAAGTTAGGCCTCGGCTTAATTGCATTAGTTGGAAAATTGCCAATTAGTCATGAAAACTGAAAATGTGAAACTGACCTCAAATTCGAAATGTATACATATATTCAGGTTCCCCACCGGATGGGGAACTCGAAAAACCATGTTTTTTCCGGATCCGATCTCTCCCTGAAAAGTTACCCCTTGGCTTAGATTGCATTTGTTGGAAAATTGCCAATTAAGCATGAAAAGTGAAAATGTGAAACTGACCTGAATTCCGCAATGTATACATATATTCAGGTTCCCCACAGGTTGGGGAACCCAAAAAACAATGTCTTTTCCAGATCCAACCTCTCCCTGAAAAGTTAGGCCTCGGCTTAATTGCATTAGATGGAAAATTGCCAATTAAGCATGAAAAGTGAAAATGTGAAACTGACCTGAATTTCGCAATGTATACATATATTCAGGTTCCCCACAGGTTGGGGAACCCGAAAAACCATGTTTTCTCCGGATCCATCCTCTCCCTGAAAAGTTAGGCCTCGGCGTAGATTTCATTTGTTGGAAAATAGCCAATTAGGCATGAAAAGTGAAAATGTGAAACTGACCTCAAATTCGAAATGTATACATATATTCAGGTTCCCCACCGGATGGGGAACTCGAAAAACCATGTTTTTTCCGGATCCGATCTCTCCCTGAAAAGTTACCCCTTGGCTTAGATTGCATTTGTTGGAAAATTGCCAATTAAGCATGAAAAGTGAAAATGTGAAACTGACCTGAATTCCGCAATGTATACATATATTCAGGTTCCCCACAGGTTGGGAAACCCGAAAAACCATGTTTTTTCCAGATCAGTCCTTTCCCTCATAAGTTAGGCCTCGGCCTAGATTCCATTTGCTGCAAAATAGCCAATTAGGCATGAAAAGTGAAAATGTGAAACTGACCTCAAATTCAAAATGTATACATAGATTCAGCTTCCCCACAAGTTGGGGAACCCGAAAAAACATGTCTTTACCGGATCCAACCTCTCCCTGAAAAGTTACGCCTCGGCTTAGATTGCCTTTGTTGGCAAATAGTGAATGAAGCATGAAAAGTGAAAATGTGAAACTGACCTCAAATTCTACTGACCTCAAATTCGAAAAGTATACATATATTCAGGTTCCCCACAGGTTAGGGAACCTGAAAAACCATGTTTTTTCCGGATTCGACCTCTCCCTCATCAGTTAGGCCTCGGCCTAGATTGCATTTGTTGGAAAATAGCCAATTATGCATGAAAAGTGAAAATGTGAAACTGACCTCAAATTCGAAATGTATACATATATTCAGGATCCCCAAAGATTGGGGAACTCGAAAAACCATGTTTTTTCCGGATCCGATCTCTCCCTGAAAAGTTAGGCCTCGGCTTAATTGCATTTGTTGGAAAATTGCCAATTAAGCATGAAAAGTGAAAATGTGAAACTTACCTGAATTTTGCAATGTATACATATATTCAGGTTCCTCACAGGTTGGGGAACCCGAAAAACCATGTTTTTTCCGGATCAGACCTTTCCCTCATAAGTTAGGCCTCGGCCTAGATTCCATTTGCTGCAAAATAGCCAATTAGGTATGAAAGGTGAAAATGTGAAACTGTCCTGAAATTCGAAATGTATACATATATTCAGGTTCCCCACAGGTTGGGGAACCCAAAAAACAATGTCTTTTCCAGATCCAACCTCTCCCTGAAAAGTTAGGCCTCGGCCTAGATTGCATTTGTTGGAAAATAGCCAATTATGCATGAAAAGTGAAAATGTGAAACTGACCTCAAATTCGAAATGTATACATATATTCAGGATCCCCAAAGATTGGGGAACTCGAAAAACCATGTTTTTTCCGGATCCGATCTCTCCCTGAAAAGTTAGGCCTCGGCTTAATTGCATTTGTTGGAAAATTGCCAATTAAGCATGAAAAGTGAAAATGTGAAACTTACCTGAATTTCGCAATGTATACATATATTCAGGTTCCTCACAGGTTGGGGAACCCGAAAAACCATGTTTTTTCCGGATCAGACCTTTCCCTCATAAGTTAGGCCTCGGCCTAGATTCCATTTGCTGCAAAATAGCCAATTAGGTATGAAAGGTGAAAATGTGAAACTGTCCTGAAATTCGAAATGTATACATATATTCAGGTTCCCCACAGGTTGGGGAACCCAAAAAACAATGTCTTTTCCAGATCCAACCTCTCCCTGAAAAGTTAGGCCTCGGCCTAGATTGCATTTGTTGGAAAATAGCCAATTATGCATGAAAAGTGAAAATGTGAAACTGACCTCAAATTCGAAATGTATACATATATTCAGGATCCCCAAAGATTGGGGAACTCGAAAAACCATGTTTTTTCCGGATCCGATCTCTCCCTGAAAAGTTACGCCTCCGCTTAGATTGCATTTGTTGGGAAATAGTGAATAAAGCATGAAAAGTGAAAATGTGAAACTGACCTCAAATTCTACTGACCTCAAATTCGAAAAGTATACATATATTCAGGTTCCTCACAGGTTGGGGAACCCAAAAAACAATGTCTTTTCCAGATCCAACCTCTCCCTGAAAAGTTAGGCCTCGGCCTAGATTGCATTTGTTGGGAAATAGCCAATTATGCATGAAAAGTGAAAATGTGAAACTGACCTCAAATTTGAAATGTATACATATATTCAGGATCCCCAAAGATTGGGGAACTCGAAAAACCATGTTTTTTCCGGATCCGATCTCTCCCTGAAAAGTTAGGCCTCGGCTTAATTGCATTTGTTGGAAAATTGCCAATTAAGCATGAAAAGTGAAAATGTGAAACTTACCTGAATTTTGCAATGTATACATATATTCAGGTTCCTCACAGGTTGGGGAAACTGAAAAAACATGTTTTTTCCGGATCAGACCTTTCCCTCATAAGTTAGGCCTCGGCCTAGATTCCATTTGCTGCAAAATAGCCAATTAGGCATGAAAAGTGAAAATGTGAAACTGACCTCAAATTCGAAATGTATACATAGATTCAGCTTCCCCACAAGTTGGGGAACCCGAAAAAACATGTCTTTACCTCTCCCTGAAAAGTTACGCCTCGGCTTAGATTGCCTTTGTTGGCAAATAGTGAATAAAGCATGAAAAGTGAAAATGTGAAACTGACCTCAAATTCTACTGACCTCAAATTCGAAAAGTATACATATATTCAGGTTCCCCACAGGTTAGGGAACCTGAAAAACCATGTTTTTTCCGGATTCGACCTCTCCCTCATCAGTTAGGCCTCGGCCTAGATTCCATTTGCTGCAAAATAGCCAATTAGGCATGAAAGGTGAAAATGTGAAACTGACCTCAAATTCGAAATGTATACATATATTCAGGTTCCCCACAGGTTGGGGAACCCAAAAAACAATGTCTTTTCCAGATCCAACCTCTCCCTGAAAAGTTAGGCCTCGGCTTAATTGCATTAGTTGGAAAATTGCCAATTAAGCATGAAAAGTGAAAATGTGAAACTGACCTGAATTTTGCAATGTATACATATATTCAGGTTCCCCACAGGTTGGGGAACCCGAAAAACCATGTTTTCTCCGGATCCATCCTCTCCCTGAAAAGTTAGGCCTCGGCGTAGATTTCATTTGTTGGAAAATAGCCAATTAGGCATGAAAAGTGAAAATGTGAAACTGACCTCAAATTCGAAATGTATACATATATTCAGGTTCCCCACCGGATGGGGAACTCGAAAAACCATGTTTTTTCCGGATCCGATCTCTCCCTGAAAAGTTACCCCTTGGCTTAGATTGCATTTGTTGGAAAATTGCCAATTAAGCATGAAAAGTGAAAATGTGAAACTGACCTGAATTCCGCAATGTATACATATATTCAGGTTCCCCACAGGTTGGGAAACCCGAAAAACCATGTTTTTTCCAGATCAGTCCTTTCCCTCATAAGTTAGGCCTCGGCCTAGATTCCATTTGCTGCAAAATAGCCAATTATGCATGAAAAGTGAAAATGTGAAACTGACCTCAAATTCGAAATGTATACATATATTCAGGATCCCCAAAGATTGGGGAACTCGAAAAACCATGTTTTTTCCGGATCCGATCTCTCCCTGAAAAGTTAGGCCTCGGCCTACATTCCATTTGCTGCAAAATAGCCAATTAGGCATGAAAAGTCAAAATGTGAAACTGACTTCAAATTCAAAATGTATACATATATTCAGGTTCCCCACAGGTTCGGGAACCCGAAAAACCATGTTTTTTCCGGATCAGACCTTTCCCTCATAAGTTAGGCCTCGGCCTAGATTCCATTTGCTGCAAAATAGCCAATTAGGCATGAAAAGTGAAAATGTGAAACTGACCTGAAATTCGAAATGTATACATAGATTCAGCTTCCCCACAAGTTGGGGAACCCGAAAAAACATGTCTTTACCGGATCCAACCTCTCCCTGAAAAGTTACGCCTCCGCTTAGATTGCATTTGTTGGGAAATAGTGAATAAAGCATGAAAAGTGAAAATGTGAAACTGACCTCAAATTCTACTGACCTCAAATTCGAAAAGTATACATATATTCAGGTTCCTCACAGGTTGGGGAACCCAAAAAACAATGTCTTTTCCAGATCCAACCTCTCCCTGAAAAGTTAGGCCTCGGCCTAGATTGCATTTGTTGGGAAATAGCCAATTATGCATGAAAAGTGAAAATGTGAAACTGACCTCAAATTTGAAATGTATACATATATTCAGGATCCCCAAAGATTGGGGAACTCGAAAAACCATGTTTTTTCCGGATCCGATCTCTCCCTGAAAAGTTAGGCCTCGGCTTAATTGCATTTGTTGGAAAATTGCCAATTAAGCATGAAAAGTGAAAATGTGAAACTTACCTGAATTTTGCAATGTATACATATATTCAGGTTCCTCACAGGTTGGGGAAACTGAAAAAACATGTTTTTTCCGGATCAGACCTTTCCCTCATAAGTTAGGCCTCGGCCTAGATTCCATTTGCTGCAAAATAGCCAATTAGGCATGAAAAGTGAAAATGTGAAACTGACCTCAAATTCGAAATGTATACATAGATTCAGCTTCCCCACAAGTTGGGGAACCCGAAAAAACATGTCTTTACCGGATCCAACCTCTCCCTGAAAAGTTACGCCTCGGCTTAGATTGCCTTTGTTGGCAAATAGTGAATAAAGCATGAAAAGTGAAAATGTGAAACTGACCTCAAATTCTACTGACCTCAAATTCGAAAAGTATACATATATTCAGGTTCCCCACAGGTTAGGGAACCTGAAAAACCATGTTTTTTCCGGATTCGACCTCTCCCTCATCAGTTAGGCCTCGGCCTAGATTCCATTTGCTGCAAAATAGCCAATTAGGCATGAAAAGTCAAAATGTGAAACTGACTTCAAATTCAAAATGTATACATATATTCAGGTTCCCCACAGGTTGGGGAACCCAAAAAACAATGTCTTTTCCAGATCCAACCTCTCCCTGAAAAGTTAGGCCTCGGCTTAATTGCATTAGTTGGAAAATTGCCAATTAAGCATGAAAAGTGAAAATGTGAAACTGACCTGAATTTCGCAATGTATACATATATTCAGGTTCCCCACAGGTTGGGGAACCCGAAAAACCATGTTTTCTCCGGATCTATCCTCTCCCTGAAAAGTTAGGCCTCGGCGTAGATTTCATTTGTTGGAAAATAGCCAATTAGGCATGAAAAGTGAAAATGTGAAACTGACCTCAAATTCGAAATGTATACATATATTCAGGTTCCCCACCGGATGGGGAACTCGAAAAACCATGTTTTTTCCGGATCCGATCTCTCCCTGAAAAGTTACCCCTTGGCTTAGATTGCATTTGTTGGAAAATTGCCAATTAAGCATGAAAAGTGAAAATGTGAAACTGACCTGAATTCCGCAATGTATACATATATTCAGGTTCCCCACAGGTTGGGAAACCCGAAAAACCATGTTTTTTCCAGATCAGTCCTTTCCCTCATAAGTTAGGCCTCGGCCTAGATTCCATTTGCTGCGAAATAGCCAATTAGGCATGAAAAGTGAAAATGTGAAACTGACCTCAAATTCGAAATGTATACATAGATTCAGCTTCCCCACAAGTTGGGGAACCCGAAAAAACATGTCTTTACCGGATCCAACCTCTCCCTGAAAAGTTACGCCTCGGCTTAGATTGCCTTTGTTGGCAAATAGTGAATAAAGCATGAAAAGTGAAAATGTGAAACTGACCTCAAATTCTACTGACCTCAAATTCGAAAAGTATACATATATTCAGGTTCCCCACAGGTTAGGGAACCTGAAAAACCATGTTTTTTCCGGATTCGACCTCTCCCTCATCAGTTAGGCCTCGGCCTAGATTCCATTTGCTGCAAAATAGCCAATTAGGTATGAAAGGTGAAAATGTGAAACTGTCCTGAAATTCGAAATGTATACATATATTCAGGTTCCCCACAGGTTGGGGAACCCAAAAAACAATGTCTTTTCCAGATCCAACCTCTCCCTGAAAAGTTAGGCCTCGGCTTAATTGCATTAGTTGGAAAATTGCCAATTAAGCATGAAAAGTGAAAATGTGAAACTGACCTGAATTTCGCAATGTATACATATATTCAGGTTCCCCACAGGTTGGGGAACCCGAAAAACCATGTTTTCTCCGGATCCATCCTCTCCCTGAAAAGTTAGGCCTCGGCGTAGATTTCATTTGTTGGAAAATAGCCAATTAGGCATGAAAAGTGAAAATGTGAAACTGACCTCAAATTCGAAATGTATACATATATTCAGGTTCCCCACCGGATGGGGAACTCGAAAAACCATGTTTTTTCCGGATCCGATCTCTCCCTGAAAAGTTAGGCCTCGGCTTAATTGCATTTGTTGGAAAATTGCCAATTAAGCATGAAAAGTGAAAATGTGAAACTTACCTGAATTTTGCAATGTATACATATATTCAGGTTCCTCACAGGTTGGGGAACCCGAAAAAACATGTCTTTACCGGATCCAACCTCTCCCTGAAAAGTTACGCCTCGGCTTAGATTGCATTTGTTGGGAAATAGTGAATAAAGCATGAAAAGTGAAAATGTGAAACTGACCTCAAATTCTACTGACCTCAAATTCGAAAAGTATACATATATTCAGGTTCCTCACAGGTTGGGGAACCCGAAAAACCATGTTTTTTCCGGATCAGACCTTTCCCTCATAAGTTAGGCCTCGGCCTAGATTCCATTTGCTGCAAAATAGCCAATTAGGTATGAAAGGTGAAAATGTGAAACTGTCCTGAAATTCGAAATGTATACATATATTCAGGTTCCCCACAGGTTGGGGAACCCAAAAAACAATGTCTTTTCCAGATCCAACCTCTCCCTGAAAAGTTAGGCCTCGGCCTAGATTGCATTTGTTGGAAAATAGCCAATTATGCATGAAAAGTGAAAATGTGAAACTGACCTCAAATTCGAAATGTATACATATATTCAGGATCCCCAAAGATTGGGGAACTCGAAAAACCATGTTTTTTCCGGATCCGATCTCTCCCTGAAAAGTTAGGCCTCGGCTTAATTGCATTTGTTGGAAAATTGCCAATTAAGCATGAAAAGTGAAAATGTGAAACTTACCTGAATTTCGCAATGTATACATATATTCAGGTTCCCCACAGGTTGGGGAAACTGAAAAAACATGTTTTTTCCGGATCAGACCTTTCCCTCATAAGTTAGGCCTCGGCCTAGAT
The DNA here is from genome assembly GCA_034064705.1 of Bothrops alternatus. Taxonomy (NCBI): domain Eukaryota; kingdom Metazoa; phylum Chordata; class Lepidosauria; order Squamata; family Viperidae; genus Bothrops; species Bothrops alternatus. Next base: position 12,868,834 of record JARGCV010000103.1, on the reverse strand, counting down.
TCCATTTGCTGCAAAATAGCCAATTAGGCATGAAAAGTGAAAATGTGAAACTGACCTCAAATTCGAAATGTATACATAGATTCAGCTTCCCCACAAGTTGGGGAACCCGAAAAAACATGTCTTTACCGGATCCAACCTCTCCCTGAAAAGTTACGCCTCGGCTTAGATTGCCTTTGTTGGCAAATAGTGAATAAAGCATGAAAAGTGAAAATGTGAAACTGACCTCAAATTCTACTGACCTCAAATTCGAAAAGTATACATATATTCAGGTTCCCCACAGGTTAGGGAACCTGAAAAACCATGTTTTTTCCGGATTCGACCTCTCCCTCATCAGTTAGGCCTCGGCCTAGATTCCATTTGCTGCAAAATAGCCAATTAGGCATGAAAAGTCAAAATGTGAAACTGACTTCAAATTCAAAATGTATACATATATTCAGGTTCCCCACAGGTTGGGGAACCCAAAAAACAATGTCTTTTCCAGATCCAACCTCTCCCTGAAAAGTTAGGCCTCGGCTTAATTGCATTAGTTGGAAAATTGCCAATTAAGCATGAAAAGTGAAAATGTGAAACTGACCTGAATTTTGCAATGTATACATATATTCAGGTTCCCCACAGGTTGGGGAACCCGAAAAACCATGTTTTCTCCGGATCTATCCTCTCCCTGAAAAGTTAGGCCTCGGCGTAGATTTCATTTGTTGGAAAATAGCCAATTAGGCATGAAAAGTGAAAATGTGAAACTGACCTCAAATTCGAAATGTATACATATATTCAGGTTCCCCACCGGATGGGGAACTCGAAAAACCATGTTTTTTCCGGATCCGATCTCTCCCTGAAAAGTTACCCCTTGGCTTAGATTGCATTTGTTGGAAAATTGCCAATTAAGCATGAAAAGTGAAAATGTGAAACTGACCTGAATTCCGCAATGTATACATATATTCAGGTTCCCCACAGGTTGGGAAACCCGAAAAACCATGTTTTTTCCAGATCAGTCCTTTCCCTCATAAGTTAGGCCTCGGCCTAGATTCCATTTGCTGCGAAATAGCCAATTAGGCATGAAAAGTGAAAATGTGAAACTGACCTCAAATTCGAAATGTATACATAGATTCAGCTTCCCCACAAGTTGGGGAACCCGAAAAAACATGTCTTTACCGGATCCAACCTCTCCCTGAAAAGTTACGCCTCGGCTTAGATTGCCTTTGTTGGCAAATAGTGAATAAAGCATGAAAAGTGAAAATGTGAAACTGACCTCAAATTCTACTGACCTCAAATTCGAAAAGTATACATATATTCAGGTTCCCCACAGGTTAGGGAACCTGAAAAACCATGTTTTTTCCGGATTCGACCTCTCCCTCATCAGTTAGGCCTCGGCCTAGATTCCATTTGCTGCAAAATAGCCAATTAGGTATGAAAGGTGAAAATGTGAAACTGTCCTGAAATTCGAAATGTATACATATATTCAGGTTCCCCACAGGTTGGGGAACCCAAAAAACAATGTCTTTTCCAGATCCAACCTCTCCCTGAAAAGTTAGGCCTCGGCTTAATTGCATTAGTTGGAAAATTGCCAATTAAGCATGAAAAGTGAAAATGTGAAACTGACCTGAATTTCGCAATGTATACATATATTCAGGTTCCCCACAGGTTGGGGAACCCGAAAAACCATGTTTTCTCCGGATCCATCCTCTCCCTGAAAAGTTAGGCCTCGGCGTAGATTTCATTTGTTGGAAAATAGCCAATTAGGCATGAAAAGTGAAAATGTGAAACTGACCTCAAATTCGAAATGTATACATATATTCAGGTTCCCCACCGGATGGGGAACTCGAAAAACCATGTTTTTTCCGGATCCGATCTCTCCCTGAAAAGTTAGGCCTCGGCTTAATTGCATTTGTTGGAAAATTGCCAATTAAGCATGAAAAGTGAAAATGTGAAACTTACCTGAATTTTGCAATGTATACATATATTCAGGTTCCTCACAGGTTGGGGAACCCGAAAAAACATGTCTTTACCGGATCCAACCTCTCCCTGAAAAGTTACGCCTCGGCTTAGATTGCATTTGTTGGGAAATAGTGAATAAAGCATGAAAAGTGAAAATGTGAAACTGACCTCAAATTCTACTGACCTCAAATTCGAAAAGTATACATATATTCAGGTTCCTCACAGGTTGGGGAACCCGAAAAACCATGTTTTTTCCGGATCAGACCTTTCCCTCATAAGTTAGGCCTCGGCCTAGATTCCATTTGCTGCAAAATAGCCAATTAGGCATGAAAAGTCAAAATGTGAAACTGACTTCAAATTCAAAATGTATACATATATTCAGGTTCCCCACAGGATGGGGAACTCGAAAAACCATGTTTTTTCCGGATCCGTTCTCTCCCTGAAAAGTTACCTCTTGGCTTAGATTGCATTTGTTGGAAAATTGCCAATTAAGCATGAAAAGAAAATGTGAAACTGACCTGAATTCCGCAATGTATACATATATTCAGGTTCCCCACAGGTTGGGGAAACTGAAAAAACATGTTTTTTCCGGATCAGACCTTTCCCTCATAAGTTAGGCCTCGGCCTACATTCCATTTGCTGCAAAATAGCCAATTAGGCATGAAAAGTCAAAATGTGAAACTGACTTCAAATTCAAAATGTATACATATATTCAGGTTCCCCACAGGTTGGGGAACCCGAAAAACCATGTTTTTTCCGGATCAGACCTTTCCCTCATAAGTTAGGCCTCGGCCTAGATTCCATTTGCTGCAAAATAGCCAATTAGGCATGAAAAGTGAAAATGTGAAACTGACCTGAAATTCGAAATGTATACATAGATTCAGCTTCCCCACAAGTTGGGGAACCCGAAAAAACATGTCTTTACCGGATCCAACCTCTCCCTGAAAAGTTACGCCTCCGCTTAGATTGCATTTGTTGGGAAATAGTGAATAAAGCATGAAAAGTGAAAATGTGAAACTGACCTCAAATTCTACTGACCTCAAATTCGAAAAGTATACATATATTCAGGTTCCCCACAGGTTAGGGAACCTGAAAAACCATGTTTTTTCCGGATTCAACCTCTCCCTCATCAGTTAGGCCTCGGCCTAGATTCCATTTGCTGCAAAATAGCCAATTAGGTATGAAAGGTGAAAATGTGAAACTGTCCTGAAATTCGAAATGTATACATATATTCAGGTTCCCCACAGGTTGGGGAACCCAAAAAACAATGTCTTTTCCAGATCCAACCTCTCCCTGAAAAGTTAGGCCTCGGCCTAGATTGCATTTGTTGGAAAATAGCCAATTATGCATGAAAAGTGAAAATTTGAAACTGACCTCAAATTCGAAATGTATACATATATTCAGGATCCCCAAAGATTGGGGAACTCGAAAAACCATGTTTTTTCCGGATCCGATCTCTCCCTGAAAAGTTAGGCCTCGGCTTAATTGCATTTGTTGGAAAATTGCCAATTAAGCATGAAAAGTGAAAATGTGAAACTTACCTGAATTTCGCAATGTATACATATATTCAGGTTCCTCACAGGTTGGGGAAACTGAAAAAAACATGTTTTTTCCGGATCAGACCTTTCCCTCATAAGTTAGGCCTCGGCCTAGATTCCATTTGCTGCAAAATAGCCAATTAGGCATGAAAAGTGAAAATGTGAAACTGACCTCAAATTCGAAATGTATACATAGATTCAGCTTCCCCACAAGTTGGGGATCCAACCTCTCTCTGAAAAGTTACCCCTTGGCTTAGATTGCATTTGTTGGAAAATTGCCAATTAAGCATGAAAAGTGAAAATGTGAAACTGACCTGAATTTCGCAATGTATACATATATTCAGGTTCCCCACAGGTTGGGGAACCCGAAAAACCATGTTTTCTCCGGATCCATCCTCTCCCTGAAAAGTTAGGCCTCGGCGTAGATTTCATTTGTTGGAAAATGGCCAATTAGGCATGAAAAGTGAAAATGTGAAACTGACCTCAAATTCGAAATGTATACATATATTCAGGTTCCCCACCGGATGGGGAACTCGAAAAACCATGTTTTTTCCGGATCCGATCTCTCCCTGAAAAGTTACCCCTTGGCTTAGATTGCATTTGTTGGAAAATTGCCAATTAAGCATGAAAAGTGAAAATGTGAAACTGACCTGAATTCCGTAATGTATACATATATTCAGGTTCCCCACAGGTTGGGGAACCCGAAAAACCATGTTTTTTCCGGATCAGACCTTTCCCTCATAAGTTAGGCCTCGGCCTAGATTCCATTTGCTGCAAAATAGCCAATTAGGCATGAAAAGTGAAAATGTGAAACTGTCCTCAAATTCGAAATGTATACATATATTCAGGTTCCCCACAGGTTGGGGAACCCAAAAAAAAATGTCTTGTCCAGATGCAACCTCTCCCTGAAAAGTTAGGCCTCGGCTTAATTGCATTAGTTGGAAAATTGCCAATTAAGCATGAAAAGTGAAAATGTGAAACTGACCTGAATTTCGCAATGTATACATATATTCAGGTTCCCCACAGGTTAGGGAACCTGAAAAACCATGTTTTTTCCGGATCCGACCTCTCCCTCATAAGTTAGGCCTCGGCCTAGATTCCATTTGCTGCAAAATAGCCAATTAGGCATGAAAAGTGAAAATGTGAAACTGACCTCAAATTCGAAATGTATACATATATTCAGGTTCCCCACAGGATGGGGAACTCGAAAAACCATGTTTTTTCCGGATCCGATCTCTCCCTGAAAAGTTACCCCTTGGCTTAGATTGCATTTGTTGGAAAATTGCCAATTAAGCATGAAAAGTGAAAATGTGAAACTGACCTGAATTCCGCAATGTATACATATATTCAGGTTCCCCACAGGTTAGGGAACCTGAAAAACCATGTTTTTTCCGGATTCGACCTCTCCCTCATCAGTTACGCCTCGGCCTAGATTCCATTTGCTGCAAAATAGCCAATTAGGTATGAAAGGTGAAAATGTGAAACTGTCCTGAAATTCGAAATGTATACATATATTCAGGTTCCCCACAGGTTGGGGAACCCAAAAAACAATGTCTTTTCCAGATCCAACCTCTCCCTGAAAAGTTAGGCCTCGGCCTAGATTGCATTTGTTGGAAAATAGCCAATTATGCATGAAAAGTGAAAATGTGAAACTGACCTCAAATTCGAAATGTATACATATATTCAGGATCCCCAAAGATTGGGGAACTCGAAAAACCATGTTTTTTCCGGATCCGATCTCTCCCTGAAAAGTTAGGCCTCGGCTTAATTGCATTTGTTGGAAAATTGCCAATTAAGCATGAAAAGTGAAAATGTGAAACTGACCTGAATTTCGCAATGTATACATATATTCAGGTTCCCCACAGGTTAGGGAACCTGAAAAACCATGTTTTTTCCGGATCCAACCTCTCCCTCATAAGTTAGGCCTCGGCCTAGATTCCATTTGCTGCAAAATAGCCAATTAGGCATGAAAAGTGAAAATGTGAAACTGACCTCAAATTCGAAATGTATACATATATTCAGGTTCCCCACAGGATGGGGAACTCGAAAAACCATGTTTTTTCCGGATCCGATCTCTCCCTGAAAAGTTACCCCTTGGCTTAGATTGCATTTGTTGGAAAATTGCCAATTAAGCATGAAAAGTGAAAATGTGAAACTGACCTGAATTCCGCAATGTATACATATATTCAGGTTCCCCACAGGTTAGGGAACCTGAAAAACCATGTTTTTTCCGGATTCGACCTCTCCCTCATCAGTTAGGCCTCGGCCTAGATTCCATTTGCTGCAAAATAGCCAATTAGGTATGAAAGGTGAAAATGTGAAACTGTCCTGAAATTCGAAATGTATACATATATTCAGGTTCCCCACAGGTTGGGGAACCCAAAAAACAATGTCTTTTCCAGATCCAACCTCTCCCTGAAAAGTTAGGCCTCGGCCTAGATTGCATTTGTTGGAAAATAGCCAATTATGCATGAAAAGTGAAAATGTGAAACTGACCTCAAATTCGAAATGTATACATATATTCAGGATCCCCAAAGATTGGGGAACTCGAAAAACCATGTTTTTTCCGGATCCGATCTCTCCCTGAAAAGTTAGGCCTCGGCTTAATTGCATTTGTTGGAAAATTGCCAACTAAGCATGAAAAGTGAAAATGTGAAACTTACCTGAATTTCGCAATGTATACATATATTCAGGTTCCTCACAGGTTGGGGAAACTGAAAAAAACATGTTTTTTCCGGATCAGACCTTTCCCTCATAAGTTAGGCCTCGGCCTAGATTCCATTTGCTGCAAAATAGCCAATTAGGCATGAAAAGTCAAAATGTGAAACTGACTTCAAATTCAAAATGTATACATATATTCAGGTTCCCCACAGGATGGGGAACTCGAAAAACCATGTTTTTTCCGGATCCGATCTCTCCCTGAAAAGTTACCCCTTGGCTTAGATTGCATTTGTTGGAAAATTGCCAATTAAGCATGAAAAGTGAAAATGTGAAACTGACCTGAATTTCGCAATGTATACATATATTCAGGTTCCTCACAGGTTGGGGAAACTGAAAAAACATGTTTTTTCCGGATCAGACCTCTCCCTCATAAGTTAGGCCTCGGCCTAGATTCCATTTGCTGCAAAATAGCCAATTAGGCATGAAAAGTGAAAATGTGAAACTGACCTCAAATTCGAAATGTATACATAGATTCAGCTTCCCCACAAGTTGGGAATCCAACCTCTCTCTGAAAAGTTACCCCTTGGCTTAGATTGCATTTGTTGGAAAATTGCCAATTAAGCATGAAAAGTGAAAATGTGAAACTGACCTGAATTTCGCAATGTATACATATATTCAGGTTCCCCACAGGTTGGGGAACCCGAAAAACCATGTTTTCTCCGGATCCATCCTCTCCCTGAAAAGTTAGGCCTCGGCGTAGATTTCATTTGTTGGAAAATAGCCAATTAGGCATGAAAAGTGAAAATGTGAAACTGACCTCAAATTCGAAATGTATACATATATTCAGGATCCCCAAAGATTGGGGAACTCGAAAAACCATGTTTTTTCCGGATCCGATCTCTCCCTGAAAAGTTAGGCCTCGGCTTAATTGCATTTGTTGGAAAATTGCCAATTAAGCATGAAAAGTGAAAATGTGAAACTTACCTGAATTTCGCAATGTATACATATATTCAGGTTCCCCACAGGTTGGGGAACCCAAAAAACAACGTCTTTTCCAGATCCAACCTCTCCCTCATAAGTTAGGCCTCGGCATAGATTCCATTTGCTGCAAAATAGCCAATTAGGCATGAAAAGTCAAAATGTGAAACTGACTTCAAATTCAAAATGTATACATATATTCAGGTTCCCCACAGGACGGGGAACTCGAAAAACCATGTTTTTTCCGGATCCGATCTCTCCCTGAAAAGTTACCCCTTGGCTTAGATTGCATTTGTTGGAAAATTGCCAATTAAGCATGAAAAGAAAATGTGAAACTGACCTGAATTCCGCAATGTATACATATATTCAGGTTCCCCACAGGTTGGGGAACCCGAAAAACCGTTTTTTCCGGATCAGACCTTTCCCTCATAAGTTAGGCCTCGGCCTAGATTCCATTTGCTGCAAAATAGCCAATTAGGCATGAAAAGTGAAAATGTGAAACTGACCTCAAATTCGAAATGTATACATAGATTCAGCTTCCCCACAAGTTGGGGAACCCGAAAAAACATGTCTTTACCGGATCCAACCTCTCGCTGAAAAGTTACGCCTCGGCTTAGATTGCATTTGTTGGGAAATAGTGAATAAAGAATGAAAAGTGAAAATGTGAAACTGACCTCAAATTCTACTGACCTCAAATTCGAAAAGTATACATATATTCAGGTTCCTCATAGGTTGGGGAAACTGAAAAAACATGTCTTTACCGGATGCAACCTCTCCCTCATAAGTTAGGCCTCGGCCTAGATTCTATTTGCTGCAAAATAGCCAATTAGGCATGAAAGGTGAAAATGTGAAACTGACCTCAAATTCGAAATGTATACATATATTCAGGATCCCCAAAGATTGGGGAACTCGAAAAACCATGTTTTTTCCGGATCCAACCTCTCCCTGAAAAGTTAGGCCTCGGCTTAATTGCATTAGTTGGAAAATTGCCAATTAGGCATGAAAAGTGAAAATGTGAAACTGACCTCAAATTCGAAATGTATACATATATTCAGGTTCCCCACCGGATGGGGAACTTGAAAAACCATGTTTTTTCCGGATCCGATCTCTCCCTGAAAAGTTACCCCTTGTCTTAGATTGCATTTGTTGGAAAATTGCCAATTAAGCATGAAAAGTGAAAATGTGAAACTGACCTGAATTCCGCAATGTACACATATATTCAGGTTCCCCACAGGTTGGGGAACCCGAAAAACCATCTTTTTTCCGGATCAGACCTTTCCCTCATAAGTTAGGCCTCGGCCTAGATTCCATTTGCTGCAAAATAGCCAATTAGGCATGAAAAGTGAAAATGTGAAACTGACCTCAAATTCAAAATGTATACATAGATTCAGCTTCCCCACAAGTTGGGGAACCCGAAAAAACATGTCTTTACCGGATCCAACCTCTCCCTGAAAAGTTACGCCTTGGCTTAGATTGCATTTGTTGGGAAATAGTGAATAAAGCATGAAAAGTGAAAATGTGAAACTGACCTCAAATTCTACTGACCTCAAATTCGAAAAGTATACATATATTCAGGTTCCTCACAGGTTGGGGAAACTGAAAAAACATGTCTTTACCGGATGCAACCTCTCCCTCATAAGTTAGGCCTCGGCCTAGATTCCATTTGCTGCAAAATAGCCAATTAGGCATGAAAAGTCAAAATGTGAAATTGACTTCAAATTCAAAATGTATACATATATTCAGGTTCCCCACAGGTTGGGGAACCCAAAAAACAATGTCTTTTCCAGATCCAACCTCTCCCTGAAAAGTTAGGCCTCGGCTTAATTGCATTAGTTGGAAAATTGCCAATTAAGCATGAAAAGTGAAAATGTGAAACTGACCTGAATTTCGCAATGTATACATATATTCTGGTTCCCCACAGGTTGAGGAACCCGAAAAACCATGTTTTCTCCGGATCCATCATCTCCCTGAAAAGTTAGGCCTCGGCCTAGATTTCATTTGTTGGAAAATAGCCAATTACGCATGAAAAGTGAAAATGTGAAACTGACCTCAAATTCGAAATGTATACATATATTCAGGTTCCCCACAGGATGGGGAACTCGAAAAACCATGTTTTTTCCGGATCCGATCTCTCCCTGAAAAGTTACCCCTTGGCTTAGATTGCATTTGTTGGAAAATTGCCAATTAAGCATGAAAAGTGAAAATGTGAAACTGACCTGAATTTCGCAATGTATACATATATTCAGGTTCCCCACAGGTTGGGGAACCTGAAAAACCATGTTTTTTCCGGATCAGACCTTTCCCTCATAAGTTAGGCCTCGGCCTAGATTCCATTTGCTGGAAAATAGCCAATTAGGCATGAAAAGTGAAAATGTGAAACTGACCTCAAATTCGAAATGTATACATAGATTCAGCTTCCCCACAAGTTGGGGAACCCGAAAAAACATGTCTTTACCGGATCCAACCTCTCCCTGAAAAGTTACGCCTTGGCTTAGATTGCATTTGTTGGGAAATAGTGAATAAAGCATGAAAAGTGAAAATGTGAAACTGACCTCAAATTCTACTGACCTCAAATTCGAAAAGTATACATATATTCAGGTTCCTCACAGGTTGGGGAAACTGAAAAAACAAGTCTTTACCGGATGCAACCTCTCCCTCATAAGTTAGGCCTCGGCCTAGATTCCATTTGCTGCAAAATAGCCAATTAGGCATGAAAAGTGAAAATGTGAAACTGACCTCAAATTCGAAATGTATACATATATTCAGGATCCCCAAAGATTGGGGAACTCGAAAAACCATGTTTTTTCCGGATCCGATCTCTCCCTGAAAAGTTAGGCCTCGGCTTAATTGCATTTGTTGGAAAATTGCCAATTAAGCATGAAAAGTGAAAATGTGAAACTTACCTGAATTTCGCAATGTATACATATATTCAGGTTCCTCACAGGTTGGGGAAACTGAAAAAAACATGTTTTTTCCGGATCAGACCTTTCCCTCATAAGTTAGGCCTCGGCCTAGATTCCATTTGCTGCAAAATAGCCAATTAGGCATGAAAAGTCAAAATGTGAAACTGACTTCAAATTCAAAATGTATACATATATTCAGGTTCCCCACAGGATGGGGAACTCGAAAAACCATGTTTTTTCCGGATCCGATCTCTCCCTGAAAAGTTACCCCTTGGCTTAGATTGCATTTGTTGGAAAATTGCCAATTAAGCATGAAAAGTGAAAATGTGAAACTTACCTGAATTTCGCAATGTATACATATATTCAGGTTCCTCACAGGTTGGGGAAACTGAAAAAAACATGTTTTTTCCGGATCAGACCTTTCCCTCATAAGTTAGGCCTCGGCCTAGATTCCATTTGCTGCAAAATAGCCAATTAGGCATGAAAAGTGAAAATGTGAAACTGACCTCAAATTCGAAATGTATACATAGATTCAGCTTCCCCACAAGTTGGGGATCCAACCTCTCTCTGAAAAGTTACCCCTTGGCTTAGATTGCATTTGTTGGGAAATTGCCAATTAAGCATGAAAAGTGAAAATGTGAAACTGACCTGAATTTCGCAATGTATACATATATTCAGGTTCCCCACAGGTTAGGGAACCCGAAAAACCATGTTTTTTCTGGATCCGACCTCTCCCTCATAAGTTAGGCCTCGGCCTAGATTCCATTTGCTGCAAAATAGCCAATTAGGCATGAAAGGTGAAAATGTGAAATTGACCTCAAATTCGAAATGTATACATATATTCAGGTTCCCCACAGGTTGGGGAACCCAAAAAACAATGTCTTTTCCAGATCCAACCTCTCCCTGAAAAGTTAGGCCTCGGCTTAATTGCATTACCGGTAGTTGGAAAATTGCCAATTAAGCATGAAAAGTGAAAATGTGAAACTGACCTGAATTTCGCAATGTATACATATATTCAGCTTCCCCACAAGTTGGGGAACCCGAAAAAACATGTCTTTACCGGATCCAACCTCTCCCTGAAAAGTTACGCCTCGGCTTAGATTGCATTTGTTGGGAAATAGTGAATAAAGCATGAAAAGTGAAAATGTGAAACTGACCTCAAATTCTACTGACCTCAAATTCGAAAAGTATACATATATTCAGGTTCCTCACAGGTTGGGGAAACTGAAAAAACATGTCTTTACCGGATGCAACCTCTCCCTCATAAGTTAGGCCTCGGCCTAGATTCCATTTGCTGCAAAATAGCCAATTAGGCATGAAAAGTCAAAATGTGAAACTGACTTCAAATTCAAAATGTATACATATATTCAGGTTCCCCACAGGTTGGGGAACCCAAAAAACAATGTCTTTTCCAGATCCAACCTCTCCCTGAAAAGTTAGGCCTCGGCTTAATTGCATTAGTTGGAAAATTGCCAATTAGGCATGAAAAGTGAAAATGTGAAACTGACCTCAAATTCGAAATGTATACATATATTCAGGTTCCCCACCGGATGGGGAACTTGAAAAACCATGTTTTTTCCGGATCCGATCTCTCCCTGAAAAGTTACCCCTTGTCTTAGATTGCATTTGTTGGAAAATTGCCAATTAAGCATGAAAAGTGAAAATGTGAAACTGACCTGAATTCCGCAATGTACACATATATTCAGGTTCCCCACAGGTTGGGGAACCCGAAAAACCATCTTTTTTCCGGATCAGACCTTTCCCTCATAAGTTAGGCCTCGGCCTAGATTCCATTTGCTGGAAAATAGCCAATTAGGCATGAAAAGTGAAAATGTGAAACTGACCTCAAATTCGAAATCTATACATAGATTCAGCTTCCCCACAAGTTGGGGAACCCGAAAAAACATGTCTTTACCGGATCCAACCTCTCCCTGAAAAGTTACGCCTTGGCTTAGATTGCATTTGTTGGGAAATAGTGAATAAAGCATGAAAAGTGAAAATGTGAAACTGACCTCAAATTCTACTGACCTCAAATTCGAAAAGTATACATATATTCAGGTTCCTCACAGGTTCGGGAAACTGAAAAAACATGTCTTTACCGGATGCAACCTCTCCCTCATAAGTTAGGCCTCGGCCTAGATTCCATTTGCTGCAAAATAGCCAATTAGGCATGAAAAGTCAAAATGTGAAATTGACTTCAAATTCAAAATGTATACATATATTCAGGTTCCCCACAGGTTGGGGAACCCAAAAAACAATGTCTTTTCCAGATCCAACCTCTCCCTGAAAAGTTAGGCCTCGGCTTAATTGCATTAGTTGGAAAATTGCCAATTAAGCATGAAAAGTGAAAATGTGAAACTGACCTGAATTTCGCAATGTATACATATATTCTGGTTCCCCACAGGTTGAGGAACCCGAAAAACCATGTTTTCTCCGGATCCATCATCTCCCTGAAAAGTTAGGCCTCGGCCTAGATTTCATTTGTTGGAAAATAGCCAATTAGGCATGAAAAGTGAAAATGTGAAACTGACCTCAAATTCGAAATGTATACATATATTCAGGATCCCCAAAGATTGGGGAACTCGAAAAACCATGTTTTTTCCGGATCCGATCTCTCCCTGAAAAGTTAGGCCTCGGCTTAATTGCATTTATTGGAAAATTGCCAATTAAGCATGAAAAGTGAAAATGTGAAACTTACCTGAATTTCGCAATGTATACATATATTCAGGTTCCTCACAGGTTGGGGAAACTGAAAAAAACATGTTTTTTCCGGATCAGACCTTTCCCTCATAAGTTAGGCCTCGGCCTAGATTCCATTTGCTGCAAAATAGCCAATTAGGCATGAAAAGTGAAAATGTGAAACTGACCTCAAATTCGAAATGTATACATAGATTCAGCTTCCCCACAAGTTGGGGATCCAACCTCTCTCTGAAAAGTTACCCCTTGGCTTAGATTGCATTTGTTGGGAAATTGCCAATTAAGCATGAAAAGTGAAAATGTGAAACTGACCTGATTTTCGCAATGTATACATATATTCAGGTTCCCCACAGGTTGGGGAACTCAAAAAACAATGTCTTTTCCAGATCCAACCTCTCCCTGAAAAGTTAGGCCTCGGCCTAGATTCCATTTGCTGCAAAATAGCCAATTAGGCATGAAAGGTGAAAATGTGAAACTGACCTCAAATTCGAAATGTATACATATATTCAGGTTCCCCACAGGTTGGGGAACCCAAAAAACAATGTCTTTTCCAGATCCAACCTCTCCCTGAAAAGTTAGGCCTCGGCTTAATTGCATTACCGGTAGTTGGAAAATTGCCAATTAAGCATGAAAAGTGAAAATGTGAAACTGACCGGAATTTCGCAATGTATACATATATTCAGCTTCCCCACAAGTTGGGGAACCCGAAAAAACATGTCTTTACCGGATCCAACCTCTCCCTGAAAAGTTACGCCTCGGCTTAGATTGCATTTGTTGGGAAATAGTGAATAAAGCATGAAAAGTGAAAATGTGAAACTGACCTCAAATTCTACTGACCTCAAATTCGAAAAGTATACATATATTCAGGTTCCTCACAGGTTGGGGAAACTGAAAAAACATGTCTTTACCGGATGCAACCTCTCCCTCATAAGTTAGGCCTCGGCCTAGATTCCATTTGCTGCAAAATAGCCAATTAGGCATGAAAAGTCAAAATGTGAAACTGACTTCAAATTCAAAATGTATACATATATTCAGGTTCCCCACAGGTTGGGGAACCCAAAAAACAATGTCTTTTCCAGATCCAACCTCTCCCTGAAAAGTTAGGCCTCGGCTTAATTGCATTAGTTGGAAAATTGCCAATTAGGCATGAAAAGTGAAAATGTGAAACTGACCTCAAATTCGAAATGTATACATATATTCAGGTTCCCCACCGGATGGGGAACTTGACAAACCATGTTTTTTCCGGATCCGATCTCTCCCTGAAAAGTTACCCCTTGTCTTAGATTGCATTTGTTGGAAAATTGCCAATTAAGCATGAAAAGTGAAAATGTGAAACTGACCTGAATTCCGCAATGTACACATATATTCAGGTTCCCCACAGGTTGGGGAACCCGAAAAACCATCTTTTTTCCGGATCAGACCTTTCCCTCATAAGTTAGGCCTCGGCCTAGATTCCATTTGCTGGAAAATAGCCAATTAGGCATGAAAAGTGAAAATGTGAAACTGACCTCAAATTCGAAATGTATACATAGATTCAGCTTCCCCACAAGTTGGGGAACCCGAAAAAACATGTCTTTACCGGATCCAACCTCTCCCTGAAAAGTTACGCCTTGGCTTAGATTGCATTTGTTGGGAAATAGTGAATAAAGCATGAAAAGTGAAAATGTGAAACTGACCTCAAATTCTACTGACCTCAAATTCGAAAAGTATACATATATTCAGGTTCCTCACAGGTTCGGGAAACTGAAAAAACATGTCTTTACCGGATGCAACCTCTCCCTCATAAGTTAGGCCTCGGCCTAGATTCCATTTGCTGCAAAATAGCCAATTAGGCATGAAAAGTCAAAATGTGAAATTGACTTCAAATTCAAAATGTATACATATATTCAGGTTCCCCACAGGTTGGGGAACCCAAAAAACAATGTCTTTTCCAGATCCAACCTCTCCCTGAAAAGTTAGGCCTCGGCTTAATTGCATTAGTTGGAAAATTGCCAATTAAGCATGAAAAGTGAAAATGTGAAACTGACCTGAATTTCGCAATGTATACATATATTCTGGTTCCCCACAGGTTGAGGAACCCGAAAAACCATGTTTTCTCCGGATCCATCATCTCCCTGAAAAGTTAGGCCTCGGCCTAGATTCCATTTGCTGCAAAATAGCCAATTAGGCATGAAAAGTCAAAATGTGAAACTGACTTCAAATTCAAAATGTATACATATATTCAGGTTCCTCACAGGTTGGGGAACCCAAAAAACAATGTCTTTTCCAGATCCAACCTCTCCCTGAAAAGTTAGGCCTCGGCTTAATTGCATTAGTTGGAAAATTGCCAATTAGGCATGAAAAGTGAAAATGTGAAACTGACCTCAAATTCGAAATGTATACATATATTCAGGTTCCCCACCGGATGGGGAACTCGAAAAACCATGTTTTTTCCGGATCCGATCTCTCCCTGAAAAGTTACCCCTTGTCTTAGATTGCATTTGTTGGAAAATTGCCAATTAAGCATGAAAAGTGAAAATGTGAAACTGACCTGAATTCCGCAATGTACACAAATATTCAGGTTCCCCACAAGTTGGGGAACCCGAAAAACCATCTTTTTTCCGGATCAGACCTTTCCCTCATAAGTTAGGCCTCGGCCTAGATTCCATTTGCTGCAAAATAGCCAATTAGGCATGAAAAGTGAAAATGTGAAACTGACCTCAAATTCGAAATGTATACATAGATTCAGCTTCCCCACAAGTTGGGGAACCCGAAAAAACATGTCTTTACCGGATCCAACCTCTCCCTGAAAAGTTACGCCTCGGCTTAGATTGCATTTGTTGGGAAATAGTGAATAAAGCATGAAAAGTGAAAATGTGAAACTGACCTCAAATTCTACTGACCTCAAATTCGAAAAGTATACATATATTCAGGTTCCTCACAGGTTCGGGAAACTGAAAAAACATGTCTTTACCGGATGCAACCTCTCCCTCATAAGTTAGGCCTCGGCCTAGATTCCATTTGCTGCAAAATAGCCAATTAGGCATGAAAAGTCAAAATGTGAAATTGACTTCAAATTCAAAATGTATACATATATTCAGGTTCCCCACAGGTTGGGGAACCCAAAAAACAATGTCTTTTCCAGATCCAACCTCTCCCTGAAAAGTTAGGCCTCGGCTTAATTGCATTAGTTGGAAAATTGCCAATTAAGCATGAAAAGTGAAAATGTGAAACTGACCTGAATTTCGCAATGTATACATATATTCTGGTTCCCCACAGGTTGAGGAACCCGAAAAACCATGTTTTCTCCGGATCCATCATCTCCCTGAAAAGTTAGGCCTCGGCCTAGATTCCATTTGCTGCAAAATAGCCAATTAGGCATGAAAAGTCAAAATGTGAAACTGACTTCAAATTCAAAATGTATACATATATTCAGGTTCCTCACAGGTTGGGGAACCCAAAAAACAATGTCTTTTCCAGATCCAACCTCTCCCTGAAAAGTTAGGCCTCGGCTTAATTGCATTAGTTGGAAAATTGCCAATTAGGCATGAAAAGTGAAAATGTGAAACTGACCTCAAATTCGAAATGTATACATATATTCAGGTTCCCCACCGGATGGGGAACTCGAAAAACCATGTTTTTTCCGGATCCGATCTCTCCCTGAAAAGTTACCCCTTGTCTTAGATTGCATTTGTTGGAAAATTGCCAATTAAGCATGAAAAGTGAAAATGTGAAACTGACCTGAATTCCGCAATGTACACATATATTCAGGTTCCCCACAAGTTGGGGAACCCGAAAAACCATCTTTTTTCCGGATCAGACCTTTCCCTCATAAGTTAGGCCTCGGCCTAGATTCCATTTGCTGCAAAATAGCCAATTAGGCATGAAAAGTGAAAATGTGAAACTGACCTCAAATTCGAAATGTATACATAGATTCAGCTTCCCCACAAGTTGGGGAACCCGAAAAAACATGTCTTTACCGGATCCAACCTCTCCCTGAAAAGTTACGCCTCGGCTTAGATTGCATTTGTTGGGAAATAGTGAATAAAGCATGAAAAGTGAAAATGTGAAACTGACCTCAAATTCTACTGACCTCAAATTCGAAAAGTATACATATATTCAGGTTCCTCACAGGTTGGGGAAACTGAAAAAACATGTCTTTACCGGATGCAACCTCTCCCTCATAAGTTAGGCCTCGGCCTAGATTCCATTTGCTGCAAAATAGCCAATTAGGCATGAAAAGTCAAAATGTGAAACTGACTTCAAATTCAAAATGTATACATATATTCAGGTTCCCCACAGGTTGGGGAACCCAAAAAACAATGTCTTTTCCAGATCCAACCTCTCCCTGAAAAGTTAGGCCTCGGCTTAATTGCATTAGTTGGAAAATTGCCAATTAGGCATGAAAAGTGAAAATGTGAAACTGACCTCAAATTCGAAATGTATACATATATTCAGGTTCCCCACCGGATGGGGAACTTGAAAAACCATGTTTTTTCCGGATCCGATCTCTCCCTGAAAAGTTACCCCTTGTCTTAGATTGCATTTGTTGGAAAATTGCCAATTAAGCATGAAAAGTGAAAATGTGAAACTGACCTGAATTCCGCAATGTACACATATATTCAGGTTCCCCACAAGTTGGGGAACCCGAAAAACCATCTTTTTTCCGGATCAGACCTTTCCCTCATAAGTTAGGCCTCGGCCTAGATTCCATTTGCTGCAAAATAGCCAATTAGGCATGAAAAGTGAAAATGTGAAACTGACCTCAAATTCGAAATGTATACATAGATTCAGCTTCCCCACAAGTTGGGGAACCCGAAAAAACATGTCTTTACCGGATCCAACCTCTCCCTGAAAAGTTACGCCTTGGCTTAGATTGCATTTGTTGGGAAATAGTGAATAAAGCATGAAAAGTGAAAATGTGAAACTGACCTCAAATTCTACTGACCTCAAATTCGAAAAGTATACATATATTCAGGTTCCTCACAGGTTCGGGAAACTGAAAAAACATGTCTTTACCGGATGCAACCTCTCCCTCATAGCCAATTAGGCATGAAAAGTCAAAATGTGAAACTGACTTCAAATTCAAAATGTATACATATATTCAGGTTCCCCACAGGTTGGGGAACCCAAAAAACAATGTCTTTTCCAGATCCAACCTCTCCCTGAAAAGTTAGGCCTCGGCTTAATTGCATTAGTTGGAAAATTGCCAATTAGGCATGAAAAGTGAAAATGTGAAACTGACCTCAAATTCGAAATGTATACATATATTCAGGTTCCCCACCGGATGGGGAACTTGAAAAACCATGTTTTTTCCGGATCCGATCTCTCCCTGAAAAGTTACCCCTTGTCTTAGATTGCATTTGTTGGAAAATTGCCAATTAGGCATGAAAAGTGAAAATGTGAAACTGACCTCAAATTCGAAATGTATACATATATTCAGGTTCCCCACCGGATGGGGAACTTGAAAAACCATGTTTTTTCCGGATCCGATCTCTCCCTGAAAAGTTACCCCTTGTCTTAGATTGCATTTGTTGGAAAATTGCCAATTAAGCATGAAAAGTGAAAATGTGAAACTGACCTGAATTCCGCAATGTACACATATATTCAGGTTCCCCACAGGTTGGGGAACCCGAAAAACCATCTTTTTTCCGGATCAGACCTTTCCCTCATAAGTTAGGCCTCGGCCTAGATTCCATTTGCTGCAAAATAGCCAATTAGGCATGAAAAGTGAAAATGTGAAACTGACCTCAAATTCGAAAAGTATACATATATTCAGGTTCCTCACAGGTTGGGGAAACTGAAAAAACATGTCTTTACCGGATGCAACCTCTCCCTCATAAGTTAGGCCTCGGCCTAGATTCCATTTGCTGCAAAATAGCCAATTAGGCATGAAAAGTGAAAATGTGAAACTGACCTCAAATTCGAAATGTATACATAGATTCAGCTTCCCCACAAGTTGGGGAACCCGAAAAAACATGTCTTTACCGGATGCAACCTCTCCCTCATAAGTTACGCCTCGGCTTAGATTGCATTTGTTGGGAAATAGTGAATAAAGCATGAAAAGTGAAAATGTGAAACTGACCTCAAATTCTACTGACCTCAAATTCGAAAAGTATACATATATTCAGGTTCCTCACAGGTTGGGGAAACTGAAAAAACATGTATTTACCGGATGCAACCTCTCCCTCATAAGTTAGGCCTCGGCCTAGATTCCATTTGCTGCAAAATAGCCAATTAGGCATGAAAAGTCAAAATGTGAAACTGACTTCAAATTCAAAATGTATACATATATTCAGGTTCCTCACAGGTTGGGTAACCCAAAAAACAATGTCTTTTCCAGATCCAACCTCTCCCTGAAAAGTTAGGCCTCGGCTTAATTGCATTAGTTGGAAAATTGCCAATTAGGCATGAAAAGTGAAAATGTGAAACTGACCTCAAATTCGAAATGTATACATATATTCAGGTTCCCCACCGGATGGGGAACTTGAAAAACCATGTTTTTTCCGGATCCGATCTCTCCCTGAAAAGTTACCCCTTGTCTTAGATTGCATTTGTTGGAAAATTGCCAATTAAGCATGAAAAGTGAAAATGTGAAACTGACCTGAATTCCGCAATGTACACATATATTCAGGTTCCCCACAGGTTGGGGAACCCGAAAAACCATCTTTTTTCCGGATCAGACCTTTCCCTCATAAGTTAGGCCTCGGCCTAGATTCCATTTGCTGGAAAATAGCCAATTAGGCATGAAAAGTGAAAATGTGAAACTGACCTCAAATTCGAAATGTATACATAGATTCAGCTTCCCCACAAGATGGGGAACCCGGAAAAACATGTCTTTACCGGATCCAACCTCTCCCTGAAAAGTTACGCCTCGGCTTAGATTGCATTTGTTGGGAAATAGTGAATAAAGCATGAAAAGTGAAAATGTGAAACTGACCTCAAATTCTACTGACCTCAAATTCGAAAAGTATACATATATTCAGGTTCCTCACAGGTTCGGGAAACTGAAAAAACATGTCTTTACGGGATGCAACCTCTCCCTCATAGCCAATTAGGCATGAAAAGTCAAAATGTGAAACTGACTTCAAATTCAAAATGTATACATATATTCAGGTTCCCCACAGGTTGGGGAACCCAAAAAACAATGTCTTTTCCAGATCCAACCTCTCCCTGAAAAGTTAGGCCTCGGCTTAATTGCATTAGTTGGAAAATTGCCAATTAGGCATGAAAAGTGAAAATGTGAAACTGACCTCAAATTCGAAATGTATACATATATTCAGGTTCCCCACCGGATGGGGAACTTGAAAAACCATGTTTTTTCCGGATCCGATCTCTCCCTGAAAAGTTACCCCTTGTCTTAGATTGCATTTGTTGGAAAATTGCCAATTAAGCATGAAAAGTGAAAATGTGAAACTGACCTCAAATTCGAAAAGTATACATATATTCAGGTTCCTCACAGGTTGGGGAAACTGAAAAAACATGTCTTTACCGGATGCAACCTC
Organism: Bothrops alternatus; assembly: GCA_034064705.1. Lineage (NCBI taxonomy): Eukaryota > Metazoa > Chordata > Lepidosauria > Squamata > Viperidae > Bothrops > Bothrops alternatus. Next base: position 12,848,641 of record JARGCV010000103.1, on the reverse strand, counting down.
TCCCTCATAAGTTAGGCCTCGGCCTAGATTCCATTTGCTGGAAAATAGCCAATTAGGCATGAAAAGTGAAAATGTGAAACTGACCTCAAATTCGAAATGTATACATAGATTCAGCTTCCCCACAAGATGGGGAACCCGGAAAAACATGTCTTTACCGGATCCAACCTCTCCCTGAAAAGTTACGCCTCGGCTTAGATTGCATTTGTTGGGAAATAGTGAATAAAGCATGAAAAGTGAAAATGTGAAACTGACCTCAAATTCTACTGACCTCAAATTCGAAAAGTATACATATATTCAGGTTCCTCACAGGTTCGGGAAACTGAAAAAACATGTCTTTACGGGATGCAACCTCTCCCTCATAGCCAATTAGGCATGAAAAGTCAAAATGTGAAACTGACTTCAAATTCAAAATGTATACATATATTCAGGTTCCCCACAGGTTGGGGAACCCAAAAAACAATGTCTTTTCCAGATCCAACCTCTCCCTGAAAAGTTAGGCCTCGGCTTAATTGCATTAGTTGGAAAATTGCCAATTAGGCATGAAAAGTGAAAATGTGAAACTGACCTCAAATTCGAAATGTATACATATATTCAGGTTCCCCACCGGATGGGGAACTTGAAAAACCATGTTTTTTCCGGATCCGATCTCTCCCTGAAAAGTTACCCCTTGTCTTAGATTGCATTTGTTGGAAAATTGCCAATTAAGCATGAAAAGTGAAAATGTGAAACTGACCTCAAATTCGAAAAGTATACATATATTCAGGTTCCTCACAGGTTGGGGAAACTGAAAAAACATGTCTTTACCGGATGCAACCTCTCCCTCATAAGTTAGGCCTCGGCCTAGATTCCATTTGCTGCAAAATAGCCAATTAGGCATGAAAAGTGAAAATGTGAAACTGACCTCAAATTCGAAATGTATACATAGATTCAGCTTCCCCACAAGTTGGGGAACCCGAAAAAACATGTCTTTACCGGATGCAACCTCTCCCTCATAAGTTACGCCTCGGCTTAGATTGCATTTGTTGGGAAATAGTGAATAAAGCATGAAAAGTGAAAATGTGAAACTGACCTCAAATTCTACTGACCTCAAATTCGAAAAGTATACATATATTCAGGTTCCTCACAGGTTGGGGAAACTGAAAAAACATGTATTTACCGGATGCAACCTCTCCCTCATAAGTTAGGCCTCGGCCTAGATTCCATTTGCTGCAAAATAGCCAATTAGGCATGAAAAGTCAAAATGTGAAACTGACTTCAAATTCAAAATGTATACATATATTCAGGTTCCTCACAGGTTGGGGAACCCAAAAAACAATGTCTTTTCCAGATCCAACCTCTCCCTGAAAAGTTAGGCCTCGGCTTAATTGCATTAGTTGGAAAATTGCCAATTAGGCATGAAAAGTGAAAATGTGAAACTGACCTCAAATTCGAAATGTATACATATATTCAGGTTCCCCACCGGATGGGGAACTTGAAAAACCATGTTTTTTCCGGATCCGATCTCTCCCTGAAAAGTTACCCCTTGTCTTAGATTGCATTTGTTGGAAAATTGCCAATTAAGCATGAAAAGTGAAAATGTGAAACTGACCTGAATTCCGCAATGTACACATATATTCAGGTTCCCCACAGGTTGGGGAACCCGAAAAACCATCTTTTTTCCGGATGAGACCTTTCCCTCATAAGTTAGGCCTCGGCCTAGATTCCATTTGCTGGAAAATAGCCAATTAGGCATGAAAAGTGAAAATGTGAAACTGACCTCAAATTCGAAATGTATACATAGATTCAGCTTCCCCACAAGTTGGGGAACCCGGAAAAACATGTCTTTACCGGATCCAACCTCTCCCTGAAAAGTTACGCCTCGGCTTAGATTGCATTTGTTGGGAAATAGTGAATAAAGCATGAAAAGTGAAAATGTGAAACTGACCTCAAATTCTACTGACCTCAAATTCGAAAAGTATACATATATTCAGGTTCCTCACAGGTTGGGGAAACTGAAAAAACATGTCTTTACCGGATGCAACCTCTCCCTCATAAGTTAGGCCTCGGCCTAGATTCCATTTGCTGCAAAATAGCCAATTAGGCATGAAAAGTCAAAATGTGAAACTGACTTCAAATTCAAAATGTATACATATATTCAGGTTCCCCACAGGTTGGGGAACCCAAAAATCAATGTCTTTTCCAGATCCAACCTCTCTCTGAAAAGTTACCCCTTGGCTTGGATTGCATTTGTTGGGAAATTGCCAATTAAGCATGAAAAGTGAAAATGTGAAACTGACCTGAATTTTGCAATGTATACATATATTCAGGTTCCCCACAGGTTAGGGAACCCGAAAAACCATGTTTTTTCTGGATCCGTCCTCTCCCTCATACGTTAGGCCTCGGCCTAGATTCCATTTGCTGCAAAATAGCCAATTAGGCATGAAAGGTGAAAATGTGAAACTGACCTCAAATTCGAAATGTATACATATATTCAGGTTCCCCACCGGATGGGGAACTTGAAAAACCATGTTTTTTCCGGATCCGATCTCTCCCTGAAAAGTTACCCCTTGTCTTAGATTGCATTTGTTGGAAAATTGCCAATTAAGCATGAAAAGTGAAAATGTGAAACTGACCTCAAATTCGAAAAGTATACATATATTCAGGTTCCTCACAGGTTGGGGAAACTGAAAAAACATGTCTTTACCGGATGCAACCTCTCCCTCATAAGTTAGGCCTCCGCCTAGATTCCATTTGCTGCAAAATAGCCAATTAGGCATGAAAAGTCAAAATGTGAAATTGACTTCAAATTCAAAATGTATACATATATTCAGGTTCCCCACAGGTTGGGGAACCCAAAAAACAATGTCTTTTCCAGATCCAACCTCTCCCTGAAAAGTTAGGCCTCGGCTTATTTGCATTAGTTGGAAAATTGCCAATTAAGCATGAAAAGTGAAAATGTGAAACTGACCTGAATTTCGCAATGTATACATATATTCTGGTTCCCCACAGGTTGAGGAACCCGAAAAACCATGTTTTCTCCGGATCCATCATCTCCCTGAAAAGTTAGGCCTCGGCCTAGATTTCATTTGTTGGAAAATAGCCAATTACGCATGAAAAGTGAAAATGTGAAACTGACCTCAAATTCGAAATGTATACATATATTCAGGTTCCCCACAGGATGGGGAACTCGAAAAACCATGTTTTTTCCGGATCCGATCTCTCCCTGAAAAGTTACCCCTTGGCTTAGATTGCATTTGTTGGAAAATTGCCAATTAAGCATGAAAAGTGAAAATGTGAAACTGACCTGAATTTCGCAATGTATACAAATATTCAGGTTCCCCACAGGTTGGGGAAACTGAAAAAACATGTCTTTACCGGATGCAACCTCTCCCTCATAAGTTAGGCCTCGGCCTAGATTCCATTTGCTGCAAAATAGCCAATTAGGCATGAAAAGTGAAAATGTGAAACTGACCTCAAATTCGAAATGTATACATAGATTCAGCTTCCCCACAAGTTGGGGAACCCGAAAAAACATGTCTTTACCGGATGCAACCTCTCCCTCATAAGTTACGCCTCGGCTTAGATTGCATTTGTTGGGAAATAGTGAATAAAGCATGAAAAGTGAAAATGTGAAACTGACCTCAAATTCTACTGACCTCAAATTCGAAAAGTATACATATATTCAGGTTCCTCACAGGTTGGGGAAACTGAAAAAACATGTATTTACCGGATGCAACCTCTCCCTCATAAGTTAGGCCTCGGCCTAGATTCCATTTGCTGCAAAATAGCCAATTAGGCATGAAAAGTCAAAATGTGAAACTGACTTCAAATTCAAAATGTATACATATATTCAGGTTCCTCACAGGTTGGGGAACCCAAAAAACAATGTCTTTTCCAGATCCAACCTCTCCCTGAAAAGTTAGGCCTCGGCTTAATTGCATTAGTTGGAAAATTGCCAATTAGGCATGAAAAGTGAAAATGTGAAACTGACCTCAAATTCGAAATGTATACATATATTCAGGTTCCTCACCGGATGGGGAACTTGAAAAACCATGTTTTTTCCGGATCCGATCTCTCCCTGAAAAGTTACCCGTCTTAGATTGCATTTGTTGGAAAATTGCCAATTAAGCATGAAAAGTGAAAATGTGAAACTGACCTGAATTCCGCAATGTACACATATATTCAGGTTCCCCACAGGTTGGGGAACCCGAAAAACCATCTTTTTTCCGGATCAGACCTTTCCCTCATAAGTTAGGCCTCGGCCTAGATTCCATTTGCTGGAAAATAGCCAATTAGGCATGAAAAGTGAAAATGTGAAACTGACCTCAAATTCGAAATGTATACATAGATTCAGCTTCCCCACAAGTTGGGGAACCCGGAAAAACATGTCTTTACCGGATCCAACCTCTCCCTGAAAAGTTACGCCTCGGCTTAGATTGCATTTGTTGGGAAATAGTGAATAAAGCATGAAAAGTGAAAATGTGAAACTGACCTCAAATTCTACTGACCTCAAATTCGAAAAGTATACATATATTCAGGTTCCTCACAGGTTGGGGAAACTGAAAAAACATGTCTTTACCGGATGCAACCTCTCCCTCATAAGTTAGGCCTCGGCCTAGATTCCATTTGCTACAAAATAGCCAATTAGGCATGAAAAGTCAAAATGTGAAACTGACTTCAAATTCAAAATGTATACATATATTCAGGTTCCCCACAGGTTGGGGAACCCAAAAAACAATGTCTTTTCCAGATCCAACCTCTCTCTGAAAAGTTACCCCTTGGCTTGGATTGCATTTGTTGGGAAATTGCCAATTAAGCATGAAAAGTGAAAATGTGAAACTGACCTGAATTTTGCAATGTATACATATATTCAGGTTCCCCACAGGTTAGGGAACCCGAAAAACCATGTTTTTTCTGGATCCGTCCTCTCCCTCATACGTTAGGCCTCGGCCTAGATTCCATTTGCTGCAAAATAGCCAATTAGGCATGAAAGGTGAAAATGTGAAACTGACCTCAAATTCGAAATGTATACATAGATTCAGGTTCCCCACCGGATGGGGAACTTGAAAAACCATGTTTTTTCCGGATCCGATCTCTCCCTGAAAAGTTACCCCTTGTCTTAGATTGCATTTGTTGGAAAATTGCCAATTAAGCATGAAAAGTGAAAATGTGAAACTGACCTGAATTCCGCAATGTACACATATATTCAGGTTCCTCACAGGTTGGGGAAACTGAAAAAACATGTCTTTACCGGATGCAACCTCTCCCTCATAAGTTAGGCCTCCGCCTAGATTCCATTTGCTGCAAAATAGCCAATTAGGCATGAAAAGTCAAAATGTGAAATTGACTTCAAATTCAAAATGTATACATATATTCAGGTTCCCCACAGGTTGGGGAACCCAAAAAACAATGTCTTTTTCAGATCCAACCTCTCCCTGAAAAGTTAGGCCTCGGCTTATTTGCATTAGTTGGAAAATTGCCAATTAAGCATGAAAAGTGAAAATGTGAAACTGACCTGAATTTCGCAATGTATACATATATTCTGGTTCCCCACAGGTTGAGGAACCCGAAAAACCATGTTTTCTCCGGATCCATTATCTCCCTGAAAAGTTAGGCCTCGGCCTAGATTTCATTTGTTGGAAAATAGCCAATTACGCATGAAAAGTGAAAATGTGAAACTGACCTCAAATTCGAAATGTATACATATATTCAGGTTCCCCACAGGATGGGGAACTCGAAAAACCATGTTTTTTCCGGATCCGATCTCTCCCTGAAAAGTTACCCCTTGGCTTAGATTGCATTTGTTGGAAAATTGCCAATTAAGCATGAAAAGTGAAAATGTGAAACTGACCTGAATTTCGCAATGTATACAAATATTCAGGTTCCCCACAGGTTGGGGAACCTGAAAAACCATGTTTTTTCCGGATCAGACCTTTACCTCATAAGTTAGGCCTCGGCCTAGATTCCATTTGCTGCAAAATAGCCAATTAGGCATGAAAAGTGAAAATGTGAAACTGACCTCAAATTCGAAATGTATACATAGATTCAGCTTCCCCACAAGTTGGGGAACCCGAAAAAACATGTCTTTACCGGATCCAACCTCTCCCTGAAAAGTTACGCCTCGGCTTAGATTGCCTTTGTTGGGAAATAGTGAATAAAGCATGAAAAGTGAAAATGTGAAACTGACCTCAAATTCTACTGACCTCAAATTCGAAAAGTATACATATATTCAGGTTCCTCACAGGTTGGGGAAACTGAAAAAACATGTCTTTACCGGATGCAACCTCTCCCTCATAAGTTAGGCCTCGGCCTAGATTCCATTTGCTGCAAAATAGCCAATTAGGCATGAAAAGTCAAAATGTGAAATTGACTTCAAATTCAAAATGTATACATATATTCAGGTTCCCCACAGGTTGGGGAACCCAAAAAACAATGTCTTTTCCAGATCCAACCTCTCCCTGAAAAGTTAGGCCTCGGCTTAATTGCATTAGTTGGAAAATTGCCAATTAAGCATGAAAAGTGAAAATGTGAAACTGACCTGAATTTCGCAATGTATACATATATTCAGGTTCCCCACAGGTTAGGGAACCCGAAAAACCATGTTTTTTCCGGATCCGACCTCTCCCCCATAAGTTAGGCCTCGGCCTAGATTCCATTTGCTGCAAAATAGCCAATTAGGCATGAAAGGTGAAAATGTGAAACTGACCTCAAATTCGAAATGTATACATATATTCAGGTTCCCCACAGGTTGGGGAACCCAAAAAACAATGTCTTTTTAGATCCAACCTCTCCCTGAAAAGTTAGGCCTCGGCCTAGATTGCATTTGTTGGAAAAGCATGAAAAGTGAAAATGTGAAACTGACCTCAAATTCGAAATGTATACATATATTCAGGTTCCCCACAGGATGGGGAACTCGAAAAACCATGTTTTTCTGGATCCGATCTCTCCCTGAAAAGTTACCCCTTGGCTTAGATTGCATTTGTTGGAAAATTGCCAATTAAGCATGAAAAGTGAAAATGTGAAACTGACCTGAATTTCGCAATGTATACATATATACAGCTTCACCACAGGTTGGGGAACCCAAAAAACAATGTCTTTTCAGATCCAACCTCTCCCTGAAAAGTTAGGCCTCGGCCTAGATTGCATTTGTTGGAAAAGCATGAAAAGTGAAAATGTGAAACTGACCTGAATTTCGCAATGTATACATATATTCAGGTTCCCCACAGGTTGGGGAACCCGAAAAACCATGTTTTTTCCGGATCAGACCTTTCCCTCGTAAGTTAGGCCTCGGCCTAGATTCCATTTGCTGCAAAATAGCCAATTAGGGATGAAAAGTGAAAATGTGAAACTGACCTCAAATTCGAAATGTATACATAGATTCAGCTTCCCCACAAGTTGGGGAATCCGAAAAAAACATGTCTTTACCGGATCCAACCTCTCCCTGAAAAGTTACGCCTCGGCTTAGATTGCATTTGTTGGGAAATAGTGAATAAAGCATGAAAAGTGAAAATGTGAAACTGACCTCAAATTCTACTGACCTCAAATTCGAAAAGTATACATATATTCAGGTTCCTCACAGGTTGGGGAAACTGAAAAAACATGTCTTTACCGGATGCAACCTCTCCCTCATAAGTTACGCCTCGGCCTAGATTCCATTTGCTGCAAAATAGCCAATTAGGCATGAAAAGTGAAAATGTGAAACTGACTTCAAATTCAAAATGTATACATATATTCAGGTTCCCCACAGGTTGGGGAACCCAAAAAACAATGTCTTTTTAGATCCAACCTCTCCCTGAAAAGTTAGGCCTCGGCCTAGATTGCATTTGTTGGAAAAGCATGAAAAGTGAAAATGTGAAACTGACCTCAAATTCGAAATGTATACATATATTCAGGTTCCCCACAGGATGGGGAACTCGAAAAACCATGTTTTTTCCGGATCCGATCTCTCCCTGAAAAGTTACCCCTTGGCTTAGATTGCATTTGTTGGAAAATTGCCAATTAAGCATGAAAAGTGAAAATGTGAAACTGACCTGAATTTCGCAATGTATACATATATTCAGCTTCACCACAGGTTGGGGAACCCAAAAAACAATGTCTTTTCCAGATCAGACCTTTCCCTCGTAAGTTAGGCCTCGGCCTAGATTCCATTTGCTGGAAAATAGCCAATTAGGCATGAAAAGTGAAAATGTGAAACTGACCTCAAATTCGAAATGTATACATAGATTCAGCTTCCCCACAAGTTGGGGAACCCGGAAAACATGTCTTTACCGGATCCAACCTCTCCCTGAAAAGTTACGCCTCGGCTTAGATTGCATTTGTTGGGAAATAGTGAATAAAGCATGAAAAGTGAAAATGTGAAACTGACCTCAAATTCTACTGACCTCAAATTCGAAAAGTATACATATATTCAGGTTCCTCACAGGTTGGGGAAACTGAAAAAACATGTCTTTACCGGATGCAACCTCTCCCTCATACGTTACGCCTCGGCCTAGATTCCATTTGCTGCAAAATAGCCACTTAGGCATGAAAAGTCAAAATGTGAAACTGACTTCAAATTCAAAATGTATACATATATTCAGGTTCCCCACAGGTTGGGGAACCCAAAAAACAATGTCTTGTCCAGATCCAACCTCTCTCTGAAAAGTTACCCCTTGGCTTAGATTGCATTTGTTGGGAAATTGCCAATTAAGCATGAAAAGTGAAAATGTGAAACTGACCTGAATTTCGCAATGTATACATATATTCAGGTTCCCCACAGGATAGGAAACCCCAAAAACCATGTTTTTTCCGGATCCGACCTCTCCCTCATAAGTTAGGCCTCGGCCTAGATTCCATTTGCTGCAAAATAGCCAATTAGGCATGAAAAGTCAAAATGTGAAACTGACTTCAAATTCAAAATGTATACATATATTCAGGTTCCCCACAGGTTGGGGAACCCAAAAAACAATGTCTTTTCAGATCCAACCTCTCCCTGAAAAGTTAGACCTCGGCCTAGATTGCATTTGTTGGAAAAGCATGAAAAGTGAAAATGTGAAACTGACCTCAAATTCGAAATGTATACATATATTCAGGTTCCCTACAGGATGGGGAACTCGAAAAACCATGTTTTTTCCAGATCCGATCTCTCCCTGAAAAGTTACCCCTTGGCTTAGATTGCATTTGTTGGAAAATAGCCAATTAGGCATGAAAAGTCAAAATGTGAAACTGACTTCAAATTCAAAATGTATACATATATTCAGGTTCCCCACAGGTTGGGGAACCCAAAAAACAATGTCTTTTCCAGATCCAACCTCTCCCTGAAAAGTTAGGCCTCGGCTAAATTGCATTAGTTGGAAAATTGCCAATTAAGCATGAAAAGTGAAAATGTGAAACTGACCTGAATTTCGCAATGTATACATATATTCAGGTTCCCCATAGGTTGGAGAACCCGAAAAACCATGTTTTCTCCGGATCCATCCTCTCCCTGAAAAGTTAGGCCTCGGCCTAGATTTCATTTGCTGCAAAATAGCCAATTAGGCATGAAAAGTGAAAATGTGAAACTGACCTCAAATTCGAAACGTATACATAGATTCAGCTTCCCCACAAGTTGGGGAACCCAAAAAACAATGTCTTTTCCAGATCCAACCTCTCCCTGAAAAGTTACGCCTCGCCTTAATTGCATTAGTTGGAAAATTGCCAATTAAGCATGAAAAGTGAAAATGTGAAACTTACCTGAATTTCGCAATGTATACATATATTCAGATTCCCCACAGGTTGGGGAACCCGAAAAACCATGTTTTTTCCGGATCCGACCTTTCCCTCATAAGTTAGGCCTCGGCATAGATTCCATTTGCTGCAAAATAGCCAATTAGGCATGAAAAGTGAAAATGTGAAACTGACCTCAAATTCGAAATGTATACATAGATTCAGCTTCCCCACAAGTTGGGGAACCCGAAAAAACATGTCTTTACCGGATCCAACCTCTCCCTGAAAAGTTACGCCTCGGCTTAGATTGCATTTGTTGGGAAATAGTGAATAAAGCATGAAACGTGAAAATGTGAAACTGACCTCAAATTCTACTGACCTCAAATTCAAAAAGTATACATATATTCAGGTTCCTCACAGGTTGGGGAAACTGAAAAAACATGTCTTTACCGGATGCAACCTCTCCCTCATAAGTTAGGCCTCGGCCTAGATTCCATTTGCTGCAAAATAGCCAATTAGGCATGAAAAGTCAAAATGTGAAACTGACCTCAAATTCGAAATGTATACATATATTCAGGTTCCCCACAGGATGGGGAACTTGAAAAACCATGTTTTTTCCGGATCCGATCTCTCCCTGAAAAGTTACCCCTTGGCTTATATTGCATTTGTTGGAAAATTGCCAATTAAGCATGAAAAGTGAAAATGTGAAACTTACCTGAATTTCGCAATGTATACATATATTCAGGTTCCCCACAGGTTGGGGAACCCGAAAAACCATGTTTTTTCCGGATCAGACCTTTCCCTCGTAAGTTAGGCCTCGGCCTAGATTCCATTTGCTGCAAAATAGCCAATTAGGCATGAAAAGTGAAAATGTGAAACTGACCTCAAATTCGAAATGTATACATAGATTCAGCTTCCCCACAAGTTGGGGAACCCGAAAAAACATGTCTTTACCGGATCCAACCTCTCCCTGAAAAGTTACGCCTCGGCTTAGATTGCATTTGTTGGGAAATAGTGAATAAAGCATGAAACGTGAAAATGTGAAACTGACCTCAAATTCTACTGACCTCAAATTCAAAAAGTATACATATATTCAGGTTCCTCACAGGTTGGGGAAACTGAAAAAACATGTCTTTACCGGATGCAACCTCTCCCTCATAAGTTAGGCCTTGGCCTAGATTCCATTTGCTGCAAAATAGCCAATTAGGCATGAAAAGTCAAAATGTGAAACTGACTTCAAATTCAAAATGTATACATATATTAAGGTTCCCCACAGGTTGGGGAACCCAAAAAACACTGTCTTGTCCAGATCCAACCTCTCTCTGAAAAGTTACCCCTTGGCTTAGATTGCATTTGTTGGGAAAGCATGAAAAGTGAAAATGTGAAACTGACCTCAAATTCGAAATGTATACATATATTCAGGTTCCCCACAGGTTGGGGAAACCGAAAAAACATGTTTTTTCCGGATCCGACCTCTCCCTCATAAGTTAGGCCTCGGCCTAGATTCCATTTGCTGCAAAATAGCCAATTAGGCATGAAAAGTCAAAATGTGAAACTGACTTCAAATTCAAAATGTATACATATATTCAGGTTCCCCACAGGTTGGGGAACCCAAAAAACAATGTCTTTTCAGATCCAACCTCTCCCTGAAAAGTTAGGCCTCGGCCTAGATTGCATTTGTTGGAAAAGCATGAAAAGTGAAAATGTGAAACTGACCTCAAATTCGAAATGTATACATATATTCAGGTTCCCCACAGGTTGGGGAAACCGAAAAAACATGTTTTTTCCGGATAAGACCTCTCCCTCGTAAGTTAGGCCTCGGCCTAGATTCCATTTGCTGCAAAATTGCCAATTAAGCATGAAAAGTGAAAATGTGAAACTGACCTCAAATTCGAAATGTATACATAGATTCAGCTTCCCCACAAGTTGGGGAACCCGAAAAAACATGTCTTTACCGGATCCAACCTCTCCCTGAAAAGTTACGCCTCGGCTTAGATTGCATTTGTTGGGAAATAGTGAATAAAGCATGAAAAGTGAAAATGTGAAACTGACCTCAAATTCTATTGACCTCAAATTCGAAAAGTATACATATATTCAGGTTCCTCACAGGTTGGGGAAACTGAAAAAACATGTCTTTACCGGATGCAACCTCTCCCTCATAAGTTAGGCCTCGGCCTAGATTCCATTTGCTGCAAAATAGCCAATTAGGCATGAAAACTCAAAATGTGAAACTGACTTCAAATTCAAAATGTATACATATATTCAGGTTCCCCACAGGTTGGGGAACCCAAAAAACAATGTCTTGTCCAGATCCAACCTCTCTCTGAAAAGTTACCCCTTGGCTTAGATTGCATTTGTTGGGAAATTGCCAATTAAGCATGAAAAGTGAAAATGTGAAACTAACCTGAATTTCGCACATATATTCAGGTTCCCCACAGGTTGGGGAACCCAAAAAACAATGTCTTTTTCAGATCCAACCTCTCCCTGAAAAGTTAGACCTCGGCTTAATTGCATTAGTTGGAAAATTGCCAATTAAGCATGAAAAGTGAAAATGTGAATCTGACCTGAATTTCGCAATGTATACATATATTCTGGTTCCCCACAGGTTGGGGAACCCAAAAAACAATGTCTTTTCTAGATCCAACCTCTCCCTGAAAAGTTAGGCCTCGGCTTAATTGCATTAGTTGGAAAATTGCCAATTAAGCATGAAAAGTGAAAATGTGAAACTGACCTGAATTTCGCAATGTATACATATATTCAGGTTCCCCATAGGTTGGGGAACCCGAAAAACCATGTTTTCTCCGGATCCATCCTCTCCCTGAAAAGTTAGGCCTCGGCCTACATTTCATTTGTTGGAAAATAGCCAATTACGCATGAAAAGTGAAAATGTGAAACTGACCTCAAATTCGAAATGTATACATATATTCAGGTTCCCCACAGGATGGGGAACTCGAAAAACCATGTTTTTTCCGGATCCGATCTCTCCCTGAAAAGTTACCCCTTGGCTTATATTGCATTTGTTGGAAAATTGCCAATTAAGCATGAAAAGTGAAAATGTGAAACTGACCTGAATTTCGCAATGTATACATATATTCAGGTTCCCCACAGGTCAGGGAACCCGAAAAACCATGTTTTTTCCGGATCCGACCTCTCCCTCATAAGTTAGGCCTCGGCCTAGATTCCATTTGCTGCAAAATAGCCAATTAGGTATGAAAGGTGAAAATGTGAAACTGTCCTCAAATTCGAAATGTATACATATATTCAGGTTCCCCACAGGTTGGGGAACCCAAAAAACAATGTCTTTTCCAGATCCAACCTCTCCCTGAAAAGTTAGGCCTCGGCTTAATTGCATTTGTTGGAAAATTGCCAATTAAGCATGAAAACTGAAAATGTGAAACTTACCTGAATTTCGCAATGTATACATATATTCAGATTCCCCACAGGTTGGGGAACCCGAAAAACCATGTTTTTTCCGGATCCGACCTTTCCCTCATAAGTTAGGCCTCGGCCTAGATTCCATTTGCTGCAAAATAGCCAATTAGGCATGAAAAGTGAAAATGTGGAACTGACCTCAAATTCGAAATGTATACATAGATTCAGCTTCCCCACAAGTTGGGGAACCCGAAAAAACATGTCTTTACCGGATCCAACCTCTCCCTGAAAAGTTACGCCTCGGCTTAGATTGCATTTGTTGGGAAATAGTGAATAAAGCATGAAAAGTGAAAATGTGAAACTGACCTCAAATTCTACTGACCTCAAATTCGAAAAGTATACATATATTCAGGTTCCTCACAGGTTGGGGAAACTGAAAAAACATGTCTTTACCGGATGCAACCTCTCCCTCATAAGTTAGGCCTCGGCCTAGATTCCATTTGCTGCAAAATAGCCAATTAGGCATGAAAAGTCAAAATGTGAAACTGACTTCAAATTCAAAATGTATACATATATTCAGGTTCCCCACAGGTTGGGGAACCCAAAAAACAATGTCTTGTCCAGATCCAACCTCTCTCTGAAAAGTTACCCCTTGGCTTAGATTGCATTTGTTGCGAAATTGCCAATTAAGCATGAAAAGTGAAAATGTGAAACTGACCTGAATTTCGCAATGTATACATATATTCAGGTTCCCCACAGGTCAGGGAACCCGAAAAACCATGTTTTTTCCGGATCCGACATCTCCCTCATAAGTTAGGCCTCGGCCTAGATTCCATTTGTTGCAAAATAGCCAATTAGGTATGAAAGGTGAAAATGTGAAACTGTCCTCAAATTCGAAATGTATACATATATTCAGGTTCCCCACAGGTTGGGGAACCCGAAAAACCATGTTTTTTCCGGATCAGACCTTTCCCTCGTAAGTTAGGCCTCGGCCTAGATTCCATTTGCTGCAAAATAGCCAATTAGGCATGAAAAGTCAAAATGTGAAACTGACCTCAAATTCGAAATGTATACATAGATTCAGCTTCCCCACAAGTTGGGGAACCCGAAAAAACATGTCTTTACCGGATCCAACCTCTCCCTGAAAAGTTACGCCTCGGCTTAGATTGCATTTGTTGGGAAATAGTGAATAAAGCATGAAAAGTGAAAATGTGAAACTGACCTCAAATTCTACTGACCTCAAATTCGAAAAGTATACATATATTCAGGTTCCTCACAGGTTGGGGAAACTGAAAAAACATGTCTTTACCGGATGCAACCTCTCCCTCATAAGTTAGGCCTCGGCCTAGATTCCATTTGCTGCAAAATAGCCAATTAGGCATGAAAAGTCAAAATGTGAAACTGACTTCAAATTCAAAATGTATACATATATTCAGGTTCCCCACAGGTTGGGGAACCCAAAAAACAATGTCTTGTCCAGATCCAACCTCCCTCTGAAAAGTTACCCCTTGGCTTAGATTGCATTTGTTGGAAAATTGCCAATTAAGCATGAAAAGTGAAAATGTGAAACTGACCTGAATTTCGCAATGTATACATATATTCAGGTTCCCCACAGGTTGGGGAACCCGAAAAACCATGTTTTTTCCGGATCAGACCTTTCCCTCGTAAGTTAGGCCTCGGCCTAGATTCCATTTGCTGCAAAATAGCCAATTAGGCATGAAAAGTGAAAACGTGAAACTGACCTCAAATTCGAAATGTATACATAGATTCAGCTTCTCCACAAGTTGGGGAACCCGAAAAAACATGTCTTTACCGGATCCAACCTCTCCCTGAAAAGTTACGCCTCGGCTTAGATTGCATTTGTTGGGAAATAGAGAATAAAGCATGAAAAGTGAAAATGTGAAACTGACCTCAAATTCTACTGACCTCAAATTCGAAAAGTATACATATATTCAGGTTCCTCACAGGTTGGGGAAACTGAAAAAACATGTCTTTACCGGATGCAACCTCTCCCTCATAAGTTAGGTCTCGGCCTAGATTCCATTTGCTGCAAAATAGCCAATTAGGCATGAAAAGTCAAAATGTGAAACTGACTTCAAATTCAAAATGTATACATATATTCAGGTTCCCCACAGGTTGGGGAACCCAAAAAACAATGTCTTGTCCAGATCCAACCTCTCTCTGAAAAGTTACCCCTTGGCTTAGATTGCATTTGTTGGGAAATTGCCAATTAAGCATGAAAAGTGAAAATGTGAAACTTACCTGAATTTCGCAATGTATACATATATTCAGGTTCCTCACAGGTTGGGGAAACTGAAAAAACATGTCTTTACCGGATGCAACCTCTCCCTCATAAGTTAGGCCTCGGCCTAGATTCCATTTGTTGCAAAATTGCCAATTAGGTATGAAAGGTGAAAATGTGAAACTGACCTCAAATTCGAAATGTATACATAGATTCAGCTTCCCCACAAGTTGGGGAACCCGAAAAAACATGTCTTTACCGGATCCAACCTCTCCCTGAAAAGTTACACCTCGGCTTAGATTGCATTTGTTGGGAAATAGAGAATAAAGCATGAAAAGTGAAAATGTGAAACTGACCTCAAATTCTACTGACCTCAAATTCGAAAAGTATACATATATTCAGGTTCCTCACAGGTTGGGGAAACTGAAAAAACATGTCTTTACCGGATGCAACCTCTCCCTCATAAGTTAGGCCTCGGCCTAGATTCCATTTGCTGCAAAATAGCCAATTAGGCATGAAAAGTCAAAATGTGAAACTGACCTCAAATTCGAAATGTATACATATATTCAGGTTCCCCACAGGTTGGGGAATCCAAAAAACAATGTCTTTTCCAGATCCAACCTCTCCCTGAAAAGTTAGGCCTCGGCTTAATTGTATTTGTTGGAAAATTGCCAATTAAGCATGAAAAGTGAAAATGTGAAACTGACCTGAATTTCGCAATGTATACATATATTCAGGTTCCCCACAGGTTGGGGAACCCGAAAAACCATGTTTTTTCCGGATCAGACCTTTCCCTCGTAAGTTAGGCCTCGGCCGAGATTCCATTTGCTGCAAAATAGCCAATTAGGCATGAAAAGTGAAAATGTGAAACTGACCTCAAATTCGAAATGTATACATAGATTCAGCTTCCCCACAAGTTGGGGAACCCGAAAAAACATGTCTTTACCGGATCCAACCTCTCCCTGAAAAGTTACGCCTCGGCTTAGATTGCATTTGTTGGGAAATAGTGAATAAAGCATGAAAAGTGAAAATGTGAAACTGACCTCAAATTCTACTGACCTCAAATTCGAAAAGTATACATATATTCAGGTTCCTCACAGGTTGGGGAAACTGAAAAAACATGTCTTTACCGGATGCAACCTCTCCCTCATAAGTTAGGCCTCGGCCTAGATTCCATTTGCTGCAAAATAGCCAATTAGGCATGAAAAGTCAAAATGTGAAACTGACTTCAAATTCAAAATGTATACATATATTCAGGTTCCCCACAGGTTGGGGAACCCAAAAAACAATGTCTTGTCCAGATCCAACCTCTCTCTGAAAAGTTACCCCTTGGCTTAGATTGCATTTGTTGTGAAATTGCCAATTAAGCATGAAAAGTGAAAATGTGAAACTGACCTGAATTTCGCAATGTATACATATATTCAGGTTCCCCACAGGTCAGGGAACCCGAAAAACCATGTTTTTTCCGGATCCGACATCTCCCTCATAAGTTAGGCCTCGGCCTAGATTCCATTTGTTGCAAAATAGCCAATTAGGTATGAAAGGTGAAAATGTGAAACTGTCCTCAAATTCGAAATGTATACATATATTCAGGTTCCCCACAGGTTGGGGAACCCAAAAAACAATGTCTTTTCCAGATCGAACCTCTCCCTGAAAAGTTAGGCCTCGGCTTAATTGCATTTGTTGGAAAATTGCCAATTAAGCATGAAAAGTGAAAATGTGAAACTGACCTGAATTTCGCAATGTATACATATATTCAGGTTCCCCACAGGTTGGGGAACCCGAAAAACCATGTTTTTTCCGGATCAGACCTTTCCCTCGTAAGTTAGGCCTCGGCCTAGATTCCATTTGCTGCAAAATAGCCAATTAGGCATGAAAAGTCAAAATGTGAAACTGACCTCAAATTCGAAATGTATACATAGATTCAGCTTCCCCACAAGTTGGGGAACCCGAAAAAACATGTCTTTACCGGATCCAACCTCTCCCTGAAAAGTTACGCCTCGGCTTAGATTGCATTTGTTGGGAAATAGTGAATAAAGCATGAAAAGTGAAAATGTGAAACTGACCTCAAATTCTACTGACCTCAAATTCGAAAAGTATACATATATTCAGGTTCCTCACAGGTTGGGGAAACTGAAAAAACATGTCTTTACCGGATGCAACCTCTCCCTCATAAGTTAGGCCTCGGCCTAGATTCCATTTGCTGCAAAATAGCCAATTAGGCATGAAAAGTCAAAATGTGAAACTGACTTCAAATTCAAAATGTATACATATATTCAGGTTCCCCACAGGTTGGGGAACCCAAAAAACAATGTCTTGTCCAGATCCAACCTCCCTCTGAAAAGTTACCCCTTGGCTTAGATTGCATTTGTTGGAAAATTGCCAATTAAGCATGAAAAGTGAAAATGTGAAACTGACCTGAATTTCGCAATGTATACATATATTCAGGTTCCCCACAGGTTGGGGAACCCGAAAAACCATGTTTTTTCCGGATCAGACCTTTCCCTCGTAAGTTAGGCCTCGGCCTAGATTCCATTTGCTGCAAAATAGCCAATTAGGCATGAAAAGTGAAAACGTGAAACTGACCTCAAATTCGAAATGTATACATAGATTCAGCTTCTCCACAAGTTGGGGAACCCGAAAAAACATGTCTTTACCGGATCCAACCTCTCCCTGAAAAGTTACGCCTCGGCTTAGATTGCATTTGTTGGGAAATAGAGAATAAAGCATGAAAAGTGAAAATGTGAAACTGACCTCAAATTCTACTGACCTCAAATTCGAAAAGTATACATATATTCAGGTTCCTCACAGGTTGGGGAAACTGAAAAAACATGTCTTTACCGGATGCAACCTCTCCCTCATAAGTTAGGTCTCGGCCTAGATTCCATTTGCTGCAAAATAGCCAATTAGGCATGAAAAGTCAAAATGTGAAACTGACTTCAAATTCAAAATGTATACATATATTCAGGTTCCCCACAGGTTGGGGAACCCAAAAAACAATGTCTTGTCCAGATCCAACCTCTCTCTGAAAAGTTACCCCTTGGCTTAGATTGCATTTGTTGGGAAATTGCCAATTAAGCATGAAAAGTGAAAATGTGAAACTTACCTGAATTTCGCAATGTATACATATATTCAGGTTCCTCACAGGTTGGGGAAACTGAAAAAACATGTCTTTACCGGATGCAACCTCTCCCTCATAAGTTAGGCCTCGGCCTAGATTCCATTTGTTGCAAAATTGCCAATTAGGTATGAAAGGTGAAAATGTGAAACTGACCTCAAATTCGAAATGTATACATAGATTCAGCTTCCCCACAAGTTGGGGAACCCGAAAAAACATGTCTTTACCGGATCCAACCTCTCCCTGAAAAGTTACACCTCGGCTTAGATTGCATTTGTTGGGAAATAGAGAATAAAGCATGAAAAGTGAAAATGTGAAACTGACCTCAAATTCTACTGACCTCAAATTCGAAAAGTATACATATATTCAGGTTCCTCACAGGTTGGGGAAACTGAAAAAACATGTCTTTACCGGATGCAACCTCTCCCTCATAAGTTAGGCCTCGGCCTAGATTCCATTTGCTGCAAAATAGCCAATTAGGCATGAAAAGTCAAAATGTGAAACTGACCTCAAATTCGAAATGTATACATATATTCAGGTTCCCCACAGGTTGGGGAATCCAAAAAACAATGTCTTTTCCAGATCCAACCTCTCCCTGAAAAGTTAGGCCTCGGCTTAATTGTATTTGTTGGAAAATTGCCAATTAAGCATGAAAAGTGAAAATGTGAAACTGACCTGAATTTCGCAATGTATACATATATTCAGGTTCCCCACAGGTTGGGGAACCCGAAAAACCATGTTTTTTCCGGATCAGACCTTTCCCTCGTAAGTTAGGCCTCGGCCGAGATTCCATTTGCTGCAAAATAGCCAATTAGGCATGAAAAGTCAAAATGTGAAACTGACCTCAAATTCGAAATGTATACATAGATTCAGCTTCCCCACAAGTTGGGGAACCCGAAAAAACATGTCTTTACCGGATCCAACCTCTCCCTGAAAAGTTACGCCTCGGCTTAGATTGCATTTGTTGGGAAATAGTGAATAAAGCATGAAAAGTGAAAATGTGAAACTGACCTCAAATTCTACTGACCTCAAATTCGAAAAGTATACATATATTCAGGTTCCTCACAGGTTGGGGAAACTGAAAAAACATGTCTTTACCGGATGCAACCTCTCCCTCATAAGTTAGGCCTCGGCCTAGATTCCATTTGCTGCAAAATAGCCAATTAGGCATGAAAAGTCAAAATGTGAAACTGACCTCAAATTCGAAATGTATACATATATTCAGGTTCCCCACAGGTTGGGGAATCCAAAAAACAATGTCTTTTCCAGATCCAACCTCTCCCTGAAAAGTTAGGCCTCGGCTTAATTGTATTTGTTGGAAAATTGCCAATTAAGCATGAAAAGTGAAAATGTGAAACTGACCTGAATTTCGCAATGTATACATATATTCAGGTTCCCCACAGGTTGGGGAACCCGAAAAACCATGTTTTTTCCGGATCAGACCTTTCCCTCGTAAGTTAGGCCTCGGCCTAGATTCCATTTGCTGCAAAATAGCCAATTAGGCATGAAAAGTCAAAATGTGAAACTGACCTCAAATTCGAAATGTATACATAGATTCAGCTTCCCCACAAGTTGGGGAACCCGAAAAAACATGTCTTTACCGGATCCAACCTCTCCCTGAAAAGTTACGCCTCGGCTTAGATTGCATTTGTTGGGAAATAGTGAATAAAGCATGAAAAGTGAAAATGTGAAACTGACCTCAAATTCTACTGACCTCAAATTCGAAAAGTATACATATATTCAGGTTCCTCACAGGTTGGGGAAACTGAAAAAACATGTCTTTACCGGATGCAACCTCTCCCTCATAAGTTAGGCCTCGGCCTAGATTCCATTTGCTGCAAAATAGCCAATTAGGCATGAAAAGTCAAAATGTGAAACTGACTTCAAATTCAAAATGTATACATATATTCAGGTTCCCCACAGGTTGGGGAACCCAAAAAACAATGTCTTGTCCAGATCCAACCTCCCTCTGAAAAGTTACCCCTTGGCTTAGATTGCATTTGTTGGAAAATTGCCAATTAAGCATGAAAAGTGAAAATGTGAAACTGACCTGAATTTCGCAATGTATACATATATTCAGGTTCCCCACAGGTTGGGGAACCCGAAAAACCATGTTTTTTCCGGATCAGACCTTTCCCTCGTAAGTTAGGCCTCGGCCTAGATTCCATTTGCTGCAAAATAGCCAATTAGGCATGAAAAGTGAAAACGTGAAACTGACCTCAAATTCGAAATGTATACATAGATTCAGCTTCTCCACAAGTTGGGGAACCCGAAAAAACATGTCTTTACCGGATCCAACCTCTCCCTGAAAAGTTACGCCTCGGCTTAGATTGCATTTGTTGGGAAATAGAGAATAAAGCATGAAAAGTGAAAATGTGAAACTGACCTCAAATTCTACTGACCTCAAATTCGAAAAGTATACATATATTCAGGTTCCTCACAGGTTGGGGAAACTGAAAAAACATGTCTTTACCGGATGCAACCTCTCCCTCATAAGTTAGGTCTCGGCCTAGATTCCATTTGCTGCAAAATAGCCAATTAGGCATGAAAAGTCAAAATGTGAAACTGACTTCAAATTCAAAATGTATACATATATTCAGGTTCCCCACAGGTTGGGGAACCCAAAAAACAATGTCTTGTCCAGATCCAACCTCTCTCTGAAAAGTTACCCCTTGGCTTAGATTGCATTTGTTGGGAAATTGCCAATTAAGCATGAAAAGTGAAAATGTGAAACTTACCTGAATTTCGCAATGTATACATATATTCAGGTTCCTCACAGGTTGGGGAAACTGAAAAAACATGTCTTTACCGGATGCAACCTCTCCCTCATAAGTTAGGCCTCGGCCTAGATTCCATTTGTTGCAAAATTGCCAATTAGGTATGAAAGGTGAAAATGTGAAACTGACCTCAAATTCGAAATGTATACATAGATTCAGCTTCCCCACAAGTTGGGGAACCCGAAAAAACATGTCTTTACCGGATCCAACCTCTCCCTGAAAAGTTACACCTCGGCTTAGATTGCATTTGTTGGGAAATAGAGAATAAAGCATGAAAAGTGAAAATGTGAAACTGACCTCAAATTCTACTGACCTCAAATTCGAAAAGTATACATATATTCAGGTTCCTCACAGGTTGGGGAAACTGAAAAAACATGTCTTTACCGGATGCAACCTCTCCCTCATAAGTTAGGCCTCGGCCTAGATTCCATTTGCTGCAAAATAGCCAATTAGGCATGAAAAGTCAAAATGTGAAACTGACCTCAAATTCGAAATGTATACATATATTCAGGTTCCCCACAGGTTGGGGAATCCAAAAAACAATGTCTTTTCCAGATCCAACCTCTCCCTGAAAAGTTAGGCCTCGGCTTAATTGTATTTGTTGGAAAATTGCCAATTAAGCATGAAAAGTGAAAATGTGAAACTGACCTGAATTTCGCAATGTATACATATATTCAGGTTCCCCACAGGTTGGGGAACCCGAAAAACCATGTTTTTTCCGGATCAGACCTTTCCCTCGTAAGTTAGGCCTCGGCCGAGATTCCATTTGCTGCAAAATAGCCAATTAGGCATGAAAAGTGAAAATGTGAAACTGACCTCAAATTCGAAATGTATACATAGATTCAGCTTCCCCACAAGTTGGGGAACCCGAAAAAACATGTCTTTACCGGATCCAACCTCTCCCTGAAAAGTTACGCCTCGGCTTAGATTGCATTTGTTGGGAAATAGAGAATAAAGCATGAAAAGTGAAAATGTGAAACTGACCTCAAATTCTACTGACCTCAAATTCGAAAAGTATACATATATTCAGGTTCCTCACAGGTTGGGGAAACTGAAAAAACATGTCTTTACCGGATGCAACCTCTCCCTCATAAGTTAGGTCTCGGCCTAGATTCCATTTGCTGCAAAATAGCCAATTAGGCATGAAAAGTCAAAATGTGAAACTGACTTCAAATTCAAAATGTATACATATATTCAGGTTCCCCACAGGTTGGGGAACCCAAAAAACAATGTCTTGTCCAGATCCAACCTCTCTCTGAAAAGTTACCCCTTGGCTTAGATTGCATTTGTTGGGAAATTGCCAATTAAGCATGAAAAGTGAAAATGTGAAACTGACCTGAATTTCGCAATGTATACATATATTCAGGTTCCCCACAGGTCAGGGAACCCGAAAAACCATGTTTTTTCCGGATCCGACCTCTCCCTCATAAGTTAGGCCTCGGCCTAGATTCCATTTGCTGCAAAATAGCCAATTAGGTATGAAAGGTGAAAATGTGAAACTGTCCTCAAATTCGAAATGTATACATATATTCAGGTTCCCCACAGGTTGGGGAAACTGAAAAAACATGTCTTTACCGGATGCAACCTCTCCCTCATAAGTTAGGTCTCGGCCTAGATTCCATTTGCTGCAAAATAGCCAATTAGGCATGAAAAGTCAAAATGTGAAACTGACTTCAAATTCAAAATGTATACATATATTCAGGTTCCCCACAGGTTGGGGAACCCAAAAAACAATGTCTTTTCCAGATCCAACCTCTCCCTGAAAAGTTACGCCTCGGCTTAATTGCATTAGTTGGAAAATTGCCAATTAAGCATGAAAAGTGAAAATGTGAAACTTACCTGAATTTCGCAATGTATACATATATTCAGATTCCCCACAGGTTGGGGAACCCGAAAAACCATGTTTTTTCCGGATCCGACCTTTCCCTCATAAGTTAGGCCTCGGCATAGATTCCATTTGCTGCAAAATAGCCAATTAGGCATGAAAAGTGAAAATGTGAAACTGACCTCAAATTCGAAATGTATACATAGATTCAGCATCCCCACAAGTTGGGGAACCCGAAAAAACATGTCTTTACCGGATCCAACCTCTCCCTGAAAAGTTACGCCTCGGCTTAGATTGCATTTGTTGGGAAATAGTGAATAAAGCATGAAACGTGAAAATGTGAAACTGACCTCAAATTCTACTGACCTCAAATTCAAAAAGTATACATATATTCAGGTTCCTCACAGGTTGGGGAAACTGAAAAAACATGTCTTTACCGGATGCAACCTCTCCCTCATAAGTTAGGCCTCGGCCTAGATTCCATTTGCTGCAAAATAGCCAATTAGGTATGAAAGGTGAAAATGTGAAACTGTCCTCAAATTCGAAATGTATACATATATTCAGGTTCCCCACAGGTTGGGGAAACTGAAAAAACATGTCTTTACCGGATGCAACCTCTCCCTCATAAGTTAGGTCTCGGCCTAGATTCCATTTGCTGCAAAATAGCCAATTAGGCATGAAAAGTCAAAATGTGAAACTGACTTCAAATTCAAAATGTATACATATATTCAGGTTCCCCACAGGTTGGGGAACCCAAAAAACAATGTCTTGTCCAGATCCAACCTCTCTCTGAAAAGTTACCCCTTGGCTTAGATTGCATTTGTTGGGAAATTGCCAATTAAGCATGAAAAGTGAAAATGTGAAACTGACCTGAATTTCACAATGTATACATATATTCAGGTTCCCCACAGGTCAGGGAACCCGAAAAACCATGTTTTTTCCGGATCCGACCTCTCCCTCATAAGTTAGGCCTCGGCCTAGATTCCATTTGCTGCAAAATAGCCAATTAGGTATGAAAGGTGAAAATGTGAAACTGTCCTCAAATTCGAAATGTATACATATATTCAGGTTCCCCACAGGTTGGGGAACCCAAAAAACAATGTCTTTTCCAGATCCAACCTCTCCCTGAAAAGTTACGCCTCGGCTTAATTGCATTAGTTGGAAAATTGCCAATTAAGCATGAAAAGTGAAAATGTGAAACTTACCTGAATTTCGCAATGTATACATATATTCAGATTCCCCACAGGTTGGGGAACCCGAAAAACCATGTTTTTTCCGGATCCGACCTTTCCCTCATAAGTTAGGCCTCGGCATAGATTCCATTTGCTGCAAAATAGCCAATTAGGCATGAAAAGTGAAAATGTGAAACTGACCTCAAATTCGAAATGTATACATAGATTCAGCATCCCCACAAGTTGGGGAACCCGAAAAAACATGTCTTTACCGGATCCAACCTCTCCCTGAAAAGTTACGCCTCGGCTTAGATTGCATTTGTTGGGAAATAGTGAATAAAGCATGAAACGTGAAAATGTGAAACTGACCTCAAATTCTACTGACCTCAAATTCAAAAAGTATACATATATTCAGGTTCCTCACAGGTTGGGGAAACTGAAAAAACATGTCTTTACCGGATGCAACCTCTCCCTCATAAGTTAGGCCTTGGCCTAGATTCCATTTGCTGCAAAATAGCCAATTAGGCATGAAAAGTCAAAATGTGAAACTGACTTCAAATTCAAAATGTATACATATATTCAGGTTCCCCACAGGTTGGGGAACCCAAAAAACACTGTCTTGTCCAGATCCAACCTCTATCTGAAAAGTTACCCCTTGGCTTAGATTGCATTTGTTGGGAAATTGCCAATTAAGCATGAAAAGTGAAAATGTGAAACTGACCTCAAATTCGAAATGTATACATATATTCAGGTTTCCCACAGGTTGGGGAAACCGAAAAAACATGTTTTTTCCGGATAAGACCTCTCCCTCGTAAGTTAGGCCTCGGCCTAGATTCCATTTGCTGCAAAATTGCCAATTAAGCATGAAAAGTGAAAATGTGAAACTGACCTCAAATTCGAAATGTATACATAGATTCAGCTTCCCCACAAGTTGGGGAACCCGAAAAAACATGTCTTTACCGGATCCAACCTCTCCCTGAAAAGTTACACCTCGGCTTAGATTGCATTTGTTGGGAAATAGTGAATAAAGTATGAAAAGTGAAAATGTGAAACTGACCTCAAACTCTATTGACCTCAAATTCGAAAAGTATACATATATTCAGGTTCCTCACAGGTTGGGGAAACTGAAAAAACATGTCTTTACCGGATGCAACCTCTCCCTCATAAGTTAGGCCTCGGCCTAGATTCCATTTGCTGCAAAATAGCCAATTAGGCATGAAAAGTCAAAATGTGAAACTGTCCTCAAATTCGAAATGTATACATATATTCAGGTTCCCCACAGGTTGGGGAACCCAAAAAACAATGTCTTCTCCAGATCCAACCTCTCCCTGAAAAGTTAGGCCTCGGCTTAATTGCATTTGTTGGAAAATTGCCAATTAAGCATGAAAAGTGAAAATGTGAAATTTACCTGAATTTCGCAATGTATACATATATTCAGGTTCCCCACAGGTTGGGGAACCCGAAAAACCATGTTTTTTCCGGATCAGACCTTTCCCTCGTAAGTTAGGCCTCGGCCTAGATTCCATTTGCTGCAAAATAGCCAATTAGGCATGAAAAGTGAAAATGTGAAACTGACCTCAAATTCGAAATGTATACATAGATTCAGCTTCCCCACAGGTTGGGGAACCCAAAAAACAATGTCTTTTCCAGATCCAACCTCTCCCTGAAAAGTTAGGCCTCGGCTTAATTGCATTTGTTGGAAAATTGCCAATTAAGCATGAAAAGTGAAAATGTGAAACTTACCTGAATTTCGCAATGTATACATATATTCAGGTTCCCCACAGGTTGGGGAACCCGAAAAACCATGGTTTTTCCGGATCAGACCTTTCCCTCGTAAGTTAGGCCTCGGCCTAGATTCCATTTGCTGCAAAATAGCCAATTAGGCATGAAAAGTGAAAATGTGAAACTGACATCAAATTCGAAATGTATACATAGATTCAGCTTCCCCACAAGTTGGGGAACCCGAAAAAACATGTCTTTACCGGATCCAACCTCTCCCTGAAAAGTTACGCCTCGGCTTAGATTGCATTTGTTGGGAAATAGTGAATAAAGCATGAAAAGTGAAAATGTGAAACTGACCTCAAATTCTACTGACCTCAAATTCGAAAAGTATACATATATTCAGGTTCCTCACAGGTTGGGGAAACTGAAAAAACATGTCTTTACCGGATGCAACCTCTCCCTCATAAGTTAGGTCTCGGCCTAGATTCCATTTGCTGCAAAATAGCCAATTAGGCATGAAAAGTCAAAATGTGAAACTGACTTCAAATTCAAAATGTATACATATATTCAGGTTCCCCACAGGTTGGGGAACCCAAAAAACAATGTCTTGTCCAGATCCAACCTCTCTCTGAAAAGTTACGCCTCGGCTTAATTGCATTAGTTGGAAAATTGCCAATTAAGCATGAAAAGTGAAAATGTGAAACTTACCTGAATTTCGCAATGTATACATATATTCAGATTCCCCACAGGTTGGGGAACCCGAAAAACCATGTTTTTTCCGGATCCGACCTTTCCCTCATAAGTTAGGCCTCGGCATAGATTCCATTTGCTGCAAAATAGCCAATTAGGCATGAAAAGTGAAAATGTGAAACTGACCTCAAATTCGAAATGTATACATAGATTCAGCATCCCCACAAGTTGGGGAACCCGAAAAAACATGTCTTTACCGGATCCAACCTCTCCCTGAAAAGTTACGCCTCGGCTTAGATTGCATTTGTTGGGAAATAGTGAATAAAGCATGAAACGTGAAAATGTGAAACTGACCTCAAATTCTACTGACCTCAAATTCAAAAAGTATACATATATTCAGGTTCCTCACAGGTTGGGGAAACTGAAAAAACATGTCTTTACCGGATGCAACCTCTCCCTCATAAGTTAGGCCTTGGCCTAGATTCCATTTGCTGCAAAATAGCCAATTAGGCATGAAAAGTCAAAATGTGAAACTGACTTCAAATTCAAAATGTATACATATATTCAGGTTCCCCACAGGTTGGGGAACCCAAAAAACACTGTCTTGTCCAGATCCAACCTCTCTCTGAAAAGTTACCCCTTGGCTTAGATTGCATTTGTTGGGAAATTGCCAATTAAGCATGAAAAGTGAAAATGTGAAACTGACCTCAAATTCGAAATGTATACATATATTCAGGTTCCCCACAGGTTGGGGAAACCGAAAAAACATGTTTTTTCCGGATAAGACCTCTCCCTCGTAAGTTAGGCCTCGGCCTAGATTCCATTTGCTGCAAAATTGCCAATTAAGCATGAAAAGTGAAAATGTGAAACTGACCTCAAATTCGAAATGTATACATAGATTCAGCTTCCCCACAAGTTGGGGAACCCGAAAAAACATGTCTTTACCGGATCCAACCTCTCCCTGAAAAGTTACACCTCGGCTTAGATTGCATTTGTTGGGAAATAGTGAATAAAGTATAAAAAGTGAAAATGTGAAACTGACCTCAAATTCTATTGACCTCAAATTCGAAAAGTATACATATATTCAGGTTCCTCACAGGTTGGGGAAACTGAAAAAACATGTCTTTACCGGATGCAACCTCTCCCTCATAAGTTAGGCCTCGGCCTAGATTCCATTTGCTGCAAAATAGCCAATTAGGCATGAAAAGTCAAAATGTGAAACTGTCCTCAAATTCGAAATGTATACATATATTCAGGTTCCCCACAGGTTGGGGAACCCAAAAAACAATGTCTTCTCCAGATCCAACCTCTCCCTGAAAAGTTAGGCCTCGGCTTAATTGCATTTGTTGGAAAATTGCCAATTAAGCATGAAAAGTGAAAATGTGAAACTTACCTGAATTTCGCAATGTATACATATATTCAGGTTCCCCACAGGTTGGGGAACCCGAAAAACCATGTTTTTTCCGGATCAGACCTTTCCCTCGTAAGTTAGGCCTCGGCCTAGATTCCATTTGCTGCAAAATAGCCAATTAGGCATGAAAAGTGAAAATGTGAAACTGACCTCAAATTCGAAATGTATACATAGATTCAGCTTCCCCACAGGTTGGGGAACCCAAAAAACAATGTCTTTTCCAGATCCAACCTCTCCCTGAAAAGTTAGGCCTCGGCTTAATTGCATTTGTTGGAAAATTGCCAATTAAGCATGAAAAGTGAAAATGTGAAACTTACCTGAATTTCGCAATGTATACATATATTCAGGTTCCCCACAGGTTGGGGAACCCGAAAAACCATGTTTTTTCCGGATCAGACCTTTCCCTCGTAAGTTAGGCCTCGGCCTAGATTCCATTTGCTGCAAAATAGCCAATTAGGCATGAAAAGTGAAAATGTGAAACTGACCTCAAATTCGAAATGTATACATAGATTCAGCTTCCCCACAAGTTGGGGAACCCGAAAAAACATGTCTTTACCGGATCCAACCTCTCCCTGAAAAGTTACGCCTCGGCTTAGATTGCATTTGTTGGGAAATAGTGAATAAAGCATGAAAAGTGAAAATGTGAAACTGACCTCAAATTCTACTGACCTCAAATTCGAAAAGTATACATATATTCAGGTTCCTCACAGGTTGGGGAAACTGAAAAAACATGTCTTTACCGGATGCAACCTCTCCCTCATAAGTTAGGTCTCGGCCTAGATTCCATTTGCTGCAAAATAGCCAATTAGGCATGAAAAGTCAAAATGTGAAACTGACCTCAAATTCGAAATGTATACATAGATTCAGCTTCCCCACAGGTTGGGGAACCCAAAAAACAATGTCTTTTCCAGATCCAACCTCTCCCTGAAAAGTTAGGCCTCGGCTTAATTGCATTTGTTGGAAAATTGCCAATTAAGCATGAAAAGTGAAAATGTGAAACTTACCTGAATTTCGCAATGTATACATATATTCAGGTTCCCCACAGGTTGGGGAACCCGAAAAACCATGGTTTTTCCGGATCAGACCTTTCCCTCGTAAGTTAGGCCTCGGCCTAGATTCCATTTGCTGCAAAATAGCCAATTAGGCATGAAAAGTGAAAATGTGAAACTGACATCAAATTCGAAATGTATACATAGATTCAGCTTCCCCACAAGTTGGGGAACCCGAAAAAACATGTCTTTACCGGATCCAACCTCTCCCTGAAAAGTTACGCCTCGGCTTAGATTGCATTTGTTGGGAAATAGTGAATAAAGCATGAAAAGTGAAAATGTGAAACTGACCTCAAATTCTACTGACCTCAAATTCGAAAAGTATACATATATTCAGGTTCCTCACAGGTTGGGGAAACTGAAAAAACATGTCTTTACCGGATGCAACCTCTCCCTCATAAGTTAGGTCTCGGCCTAGATTCCATTTGCTGCAAAATAGCCAATTAGGCATGAAAAGTCAAAATGTGAAACTGACTTCAAATTCAAAATGTATACATATATTCAGGTTCCCCACAGGTTGGGGAACCCAAAAAACAATGTCTTGTCCAGATCCAACCTCTCTCTGAAAAGTTACGCCTCGGCTTAATTGCATTAGTTGGAAAATTGCCAATTAAGCATGAAAAGTGAAAATGTGAAACTTACCTGAATTTCGCAATGTATACATATATTCAGATTCCCCACAGGTTGGGGAACCCGAAAAACCATGTTTTTTCCGGATCCGACCTTTCCCTCATAAGTTAGGCCTCGGCATAGATTCCATTTGCTGCAAAATAGCCAATTAGGCATGAAAAGTGAAAATGTGAAACTGACCTCAAATTCGAAATGTATACATAGATTCAGCATCCCCACAAGTTGGGGAACCCGAAAAAACATGTCTTTACCGGATCCAACCTCTCCCTGAAAAGTTACGCCTCGGCTTAGATTGCATTTGTTGGGAAATAGTGAATAAAGCATGAAACGTGAAAATGTGAAACTGACCTCAAATTCTACTGACCTCAAATTCAAAAAGTATACATATATTCAGGTTCCTCACAGGTTGGGGAAACTGAAAAAACATGTCTTTACCGGATGCAACCTCTCCCTCATAAGTTAGGCCTTGGCCTAGATTCCATTTGCTGCAAAATAGCCAATTAGGCATGAAAAGTCAAAATGTGAAACTGACTTCAAATTCAAAATGTATACATATATTCAGGTTCCCCACAGGTTGGGGAACCCAAAAAACACTGTCTTGTCCAGATCCAACCTCTCTCTGAAAAGTTACCCCTTGGCTTAGATTGCATTTGTTGGGAAATTGCCAATTAAGCATGAAAAGTGAAAATGTGAAACTGACCTCAAATTCGAAATGTATACATATATTCAGGTTCCCCACAGGTTGGGGAAACCGAAAAAACATGTTTTTTCCGGATAAGACCTCTCCCTCGTAAGTTAGGCCTCGGCCTAGATTCCATTTGCTGCAAAATTGCCAATTAAGCATGAAAAGTGAAAATGTGAAACTGACCTCAAATTCGAAATGTATACATAGATTCAGCTTCCCCACAAGTTGGGGAACCCGAAAAAACATGTCTTTACCGGATCCAACCTCTCCCTGAAAAGTTACACCTCGGCTTAGATTGCATTTGTTGGGAAATAGTGAATAAAGTATGAAAAGTGAAAATGTGAAACTGACCTCAAATTCTATTGACCTCAAATTCGAAAAGTATACATATATTCAGGTTCCTCACAGGTTGGGGAAACTGAAAAAACATGTCTTTACCGGATGCAACCTCTCCCTCATAAGTTAGGCCTCGGCCTAGATTCCATTTGCTGCAAAATAGCCAATTAGGCATGAAAAGTCAAAATGTGAAACTGTCCTCAAATTCGAAATGTATACATATATTCAGGTTCCCCACAGGTTGGGGAACCCAAAAAACAATGTCTTCTCCAGATCCAACCTCTCCCTGAAAAGTTAGGCCTCGGCTTAATTGCATTTGTTGGAAAATTGCCAATTAAGCATGAAAAGTGAAAATGTGAAACTTACCTGAATTTCGCAATGTATACATATATTCAGGTTCCCCACAGGTTGGGGAACCCGAAAAACCATGTTTTTTCCGGATCAGACCTTTCCCTCGTAAGTTAGGCCTCGGCCTAGATTCCATTTGCTGCAAAATAGCCAATTAGGCATGAAAAGTGAAAATGTGAAACTGACCTCAAATTCGAAATGTATACATAGATTCAGCTTCCCCACAGGTTGGGGAACCCAAAAAACAATGTCTTTTCCAGATCCAACCTCTCCCTGAAAAGTTAGGCCTCGGCTTAATTGCATTTGTTGGAAAATTGCCAATTAAGCATGAAAAGTGAAAATGTGAAACTTACCTGAATTTCGCAATGTATACATATATTCAGGTTCCCCACAGGTTGGGGAACCCGAAAAACCATGTTTTTTCCGGATCAGACCTTTCCCTCGTAAGTTAGGCCTCGGCCTAGATTCCATTTGCTGCAAAATAGCCAATTAGGCATGAAAAGTGAAAATGTGAAACTGACCTCAAATTCGAAATGTATACATAGATTCAGCTTCCCCACAAGTTGGGGAACCCGAAAAAACATGTCTTTACCGGATCCAACCTCTCCCTGAAAAGTTACGCCTCGGCTTAGATTGCATTTGTTGGGAAATAGTGAATAAAGCATGAAAAGTGAAAATGTGAAACTGACCTCAAATTCTACTGACCTCAAATTCGAAAAGTATACATATATTCAGGTTCCTCACAGGTTGGGGAAACTGAAAAAACATGTCTTTACCGGATGCAACCTCTCCCTCATAAGTTAGGTCTCGGCCTAGATTCCATTTGCTGCAAAATAGCCAATTAGGCATGAAAAGTCAAAATGTGAAACTGACTTCAAATTCAAAATGTATACATATATTCAGGTTCCCCACAGGTTGGGGAACCCAAAAAACAATGTCTTGTCCAGATCCAACCTCTCTCTGAAAAGTTACCCCTTGGCTTAGATTGCATTTGTTGGGAAATTGCCAATTAAGCATGAAAAGTGAAAATGTGAAACTGACCTGAATTTCGCAATGTATACATATATTCAGGTTCCCCACAGGTCAGGGAACCCGAAAAACCATGTTTTTTCCGGATCCGACCTCTCCCTCATAAGTTAGGCCTCGGCCTAGATTCCATTTGCTGCAAAATAGCCAATTAGGTATGAAAGGTGAAAATGTGAAACTGTCCTCAAATTCGAAATGTATACATATATTCAGGTTCCCCACAGGTTGGGGAACCCAAAAAACAATGTCTTTTCCAGATCCAACCTCTCCCTGAAAAGTTACGCCTCGGCTTAATTGCATTAGTTGGAAAATTGCCAATTAAGCATGAAAAGTGAAAATGTGAAACTTACCTGAATTTCGCAATGTATACATATATTCAGATTCCCCACAGGTTGGGGAACCCGAAAAACCATGTTTTTTCCGGATCCGACCTTTCCCTCATAAGTTAGGCCTCGGCATAGATTCCATTTGCTGCAAAATAGCCAATTAGGCATGAAAAGTGAAAATGTGAAACTGACCTCAAATTCGAAATGTATACATAGATTCAGCTTCCCCACAAGTTGGGGAACCCGAAAAAACATGTCTTTACCGGATCCAACCTCTCCCTGAAAAGTTACGCCTCGGCTTAGATTGCATTTGTTGGGAAATAGTGAATAAAGCATGAAAAGTGAAAATGTGAAACTGACCTCAAATTCTACTGACCTCAAATTCGAAAAGTATACATATATTCAGGTTCCTCACAGGTTGGGGAAACTGAAAAAACATGTCTTTACCGGATGCAACCTCTCCCTCATAAGTTAGGCCTCGGCCTAGATTCCATTTGCTGCAAAATAGCCAATTAGGCATGAAAAGTCAAAATGTGAAACTGACTTCAAATTCAAAATGTATACATATATTCAGGTTCCCCACAGGTTGGGGAACCCAAAAAACACTGTCTTTTCAGATCCAACCTCTCCCTGAAAAGTTAGGCCTCGGCCTAGATTGCATTTGTTGGAAAAGCATGAAAAGTGAAAATGTGAAACTGACCTCAAAGTCGAAATGTATTCAGGTTCCCCACAGGTTGGGGAAACCGAAAAAACATGTTTTTTCCGGATAAGACCTCTCCCTCGTAAGTTAGGCCTCGGCCTAGATTTCATTTGCTGCAAAATTGCCAATTAAGCATGAAAAGTGAAAATGTGAAACTGACCTGAATTTCGCAATGTATACATATATTCAGGTTCCCCACAGGTCAGGGAACCCGAAAAACCATGTTTTTTACGGATCCGACCTCTCCCTCATAAGTTAGGCCTCGGCCTAGATTCCATTTGCTGCAAAATAGCCAATTAGGTATGAAAGGTGAAAATGTGAAACTGTCCTCAAATTCGAAATGTATACATATATTCAGGTTCCCCACAGGTTGGGGAACCCAAAAAACAATGTCTTTTCCAGATCCAACCTCTCCCTGAAAAGTTAGGCCTCGGCTTAATTGCATTTGTTGGAAAATTGCCAATTAAGCATGAAAAGTGAAAATGTGAAACTTACCTGAATTTCACAATGTATACATATATTCAGGTTCCCCACAGGTCAGGGAACCCGAAAAACCATGTTTTTTCCGGATCCGACCTCTCCCTCATAAGTTAGGCCTCGGCCTAGATTCCATTTGCTGCAAAATAGCCAATTAGGCATGAAAAGTCAAAATGTGAAACTGACTTCAAATTCAAAATGTATACATATATTCAGGTTCCCCACAGGTTGGGGAACGCAAAAAACACTGTCTTGTCCAGATCGAACCTCTCTCTGAAAAGTTACCCCTTGGCTTAGATTGCATTTGTTGGGAAATTGCCAATTAAGCATGAAAAGTGAAAATGTGAAACTGACCTGAATTTCGCAATGTATACATATATTCAGGTTCCCCACAGGTTAGGGAACCCGAAAAACCATGTTTTTTCCGGATCCGACCTCTCCCTCATAAGTTAGGCCTCGGCCTAGATTCCATTTGCTGCAAAATTGCCAATTAAGCATGAAAAGTGAAAATGTGAAACTGACCTCAAATTCGAAATGTATACATAGATTCAGCTTCCCCACAAGTTGGGGAACCCGAAAAAACATGTCTTTACCGGATCCAACCTCTCCCTGAAAAGTTACACCTCGGCTTAGATTGCATTTGTTGGGAAATAGTGAATAAAGTATGAAAAGTGAAAATGTGAAACTGACCTCAAATTCTATTGACCTCAAATTCGAAAAGTATACATATATTCAGGTTCCTCACAGGTTGGGGAAACTGAAAAAACATGTCTTTACCGGATGCAACCTCTCCCTCATAAGTTAGGCCTCGGCCTAGATTCCATTTGCTGCAAAATAGCCAATTAGGCATGAAAAGTCAAAATGTGAAACTGTCCTCAAATTCGAAATGTATACATATATTCAGGTTCCCCACAGGTTGGGGAACCCAAAAAACAATGTCTTCTCCAGATCCAACCTCTCCCTGAAAAGTTAGGCCTCGGCTTAATTGCATTTGTTGGAAAATTGCCAATTAAGCATGAAAAGTGAAAATGTGAAACTTACCTGAATTTCGCAATGTATACATATATTCAGGTTCCCCACAGGTTGGGGAACCCGAAAAACCATGTTTTTTCCGGATCAGACCTTTCCCTCGTAAGTTAGGCCTCGGCCTAGATTCCATTTGCTGCAAAATAGCCAATTAGGCATGAAAAGTGAAAATGTGAAACTGACCTCAAATTCGAAATGTATACATAGATTCAGCTTCCCCACAGGTTGGGGAACCCAAAAAACAATGTCTTTTCCAGATCCAACCTCTCCCTGAAAAGTTAGGCCTCGGCTTAATTGCATTTGTTGGAAAATTGCCAATTAAGCATGAAAAGTGAAAATGTGAAACTTACCTGAATTTCGCAATGTATACATATATTCAGGTTCCCCACAGGTTGGGGAACCCGAAAAACCATGTTTTTTCCGGATCAGACCTTTCCCTCGTAAGTTAGGCCTCGGCCTAGATTCCATTTGCTGCAAAATAGCCAATTAGGCATGAAAAGTGAAAATGTGAAACTGACCTCAAATTCGAAATGTATACATAGATTCAGCTTCCCCACAAGTTGGGGAACCCGAAAAAACATGTCTTTACCGGATCCAACCTCTCCCTTTAAAGTTACGCCTCGGCTTAGATTGCATTTGTTGGGAAATAGTGAATAAAGCATGAAAAGTGAAAATGTGAAACTGACCTCAAATTCTACTGACCTCAAATTCGAAAAGTATACATATATTCAGGTTCCTCACAGGTTGGGGAAACTGAAAAACCATGTTTTTTCCGGATCCGACCTCTCCCTCATAAGTTAGGCCTCGGCCTAGATTCCAAAATGTGAAACTGACTTCAAATTCAAAATGTATACATATATTCAGGTTCCCCACAGGTTGGGGAACCCAAAAAACACTGTCTTGTCCAGATCCAACCTCTCTCTGAAAAGTTACCCCTTGGGTTAGATTGCATTTGTTGGGAAATTGCCAATTAAGCATGAAAAGTGAAAATGTGAAACTGACCTCAAATTCGAAATGTATACATATATTCAGGTTCCCCACAGGTTGGGGAAACCGAAAAAACATGTTTTTTCCGGATAAGACCTCTCCCTCGTAAGTTAGGCCTCGGCCTAGATTCCATTTGCTGCAAAATTGCCAATTAAGCATGAAAAGTGAAAATGTGAAACTGACCTCAAATTCGAAATGTATACATAGATTCAGCTTCCCCACAAGTTGGGGAACCCGAAAAAACATGTCTTTACCGGATCCAACCTCTCCCTGAAAAGTTACACCTCGGCTTAGATTGCATTTGTTGGGAAATAGTGAATAAAGTATGAAAAGTGAAAATGTGAAATTGACCTCAAATTCTATTGACCTCAAATTCGAAAAGTATACATATATTCAGGTTCCTCACAGGTTGGGGAAACTGAAAAAACATGTCTTTACCGGATGCAACCTCTCCCTCATAAGTTAGGCCTCGG
Source organism: Bothrops alternatus (assembly GCA_034064705.1). Classification (NCBI taxonomy): domain Eukaryota; kingdom Metazoa; phylum Chordata; class Lepidosauria; order Squamata; family Viperidae; genus Bothrops; species Bothrops alternatus. The sequence goes on along the minus strand of JARGCV010000103.1, from coordinate 12,812,586 downwards.
CCTAGATTCCATTTGCTGCAAAATAGCCAATTAGGCATGAAAAGTCAAAATGTGAAACTGTCCTCAAATTCGAAATGTATACATATATTCAGGTTCCCCACAGGTTGGGGAACCCAAAAAACAATGTCTTTTCCAGATCCAACCTCTCCCTGAAAAGTTAGGCCTCGGCTTAATTGCATTTGTTGGAAAATTGCCAATTAAGCATGAAAAGTGAAAATGTGAAACTTACCTGAATTTCGCAATGTATACATATATTCAGGTTCCCCACAGGTTGGGGAACCCGAAAAACCATGTTTTTTCCGGATCAGACCTTTCCCTCGTAAGTTAGGCCTCGGCCTAGATTCCATTTGCTGCAAAATAGCCAATTAGGCATGAAAAGTGAAAATGTGAAACTGACCTCAAATTCGAAATGTATACATAGATTCAGCTTCCCCACAAGTTGGGGAACCCGAAAAAACATGTCTTTACCGGATCCAACCTCTCCCTGAAAAGTTACGCCTCGGCTTAGATTGCATTTGTTGGGAAATAGTGAATAAAGCATGAAAAGTGAAAATGTGAAACTGACCTCAAATTCTACTGACCTCAAATTCGAAAAGTATACATATATTCAGGTTCCTCACAGGTTGGGGAAACTGAAAAAACATGTCTTTACCGGATGCAACCTCTCCCTCATAAGTTAGGTCTCGGCCTAGATTCCATTTGCTGCAAAATAGCCAATTAGGCATGAAAAGTCAAAATGTGAAACTGACTTCAAATTCAAAATGTATACATATATTCAGGTTCCCCACAGGTTGGGGAACCCAAAAAACAATGTCTTGTCCAGATCCAACCTCTCTCTGAAAAGTTAGGCCTCGGCCTAGATTGCATTTGTTGGAAAAGCATGAAAAGTGAAAAGTCAAAATGTGAAACTGACTTCAAATTCAAAATGTATACATATATTCAGGTTCCCCACAGGTTGGGGAACCCAAAAAACACTGTCTTGTCCAGATCCAACCTCTCTCTGAAAAGTTACCCCTTGGCTTAGATTGCATTTGTTGGGAAATTGCCAATTAAGCATGAAAAGTGAAAATGTGAAACTGACCTGAATTTCGCAATGTATACATATATTCAGGTTCCCCACAGGTCAGGGAACCCGAAAAACCATGTTTTTTCCGGATCCGACCTCTCCCTCATAAGTTAGGCCTCGGCCTAGATTCCATTTGCTGCAAAATAGCCAATTAGGTATGAAAGGTGAAAATGTGAAACTGTCCTCAAATTCGAAATGTATACATATATTCAGGTTCCCCACAGGTTGGGGAACCCAAAAAACAATGTCTTTTCCAGATCCAACCTCTCCCTGAAAAGTTACGCCTCGGCTTAATTGCATTAGTTGGAAAATTGCCAATTAAGCATGAAAAGTGAAAATGTGAAACTTACCTGAATTTCGCAATGTATACATATATTCAGATTCCCCACAGGTTGGGGAACCCGAAAAACCATGTTTTTTCCGGATCCGACCTTTCCCTCATAAGTTAGGCCTCGGCATAGATTCCATTTGCTGCAAAATAGCCAATTAGGCATGAAAAGTGAAAATGTGAAACTGACCTCAAATTCGAAATGTATACATAGATTCAGGTTCCCCACAGGTTGGGGAACCCAAAAAACAATGTCTTCTCCAGATCCAACCTCTCCCTGAAAAGTTAGGCCTCGGCTTAATTGCATTTGTTGGAAAATTGCCAATTAAGCATGAAAAGTGAAAATGTGAAACTGACCTGAATTTCGCAATGTATACATATATTCAGGTTCCCCACAGGTCAGGGAACCCGAAAAACCATGTTTTTTCCGGATCCGACCTCTCCCTCATAAGTTAGGCCTCGGCCTAGATTCCATTTGCTGCAAAATAGCCAATTAGGTATGAAAGGTGAAAATGTGAAACTGTCCTCAAATTCGAAATGTATACATATATTCAGGTTCCCCACAGGTTGGGGAACCCAAAAAACAATGTCTTTTCCAGATCCAACCTCTCCCTGAAAAGTTACGCCTCGGCTTAATTGCATTAGTTGGAAAATTGCCAATTAAGCATGAAAAGTGAAAATGTGAAACTTACCTGAATTTCGCAATGTATACATATATTCAGATTCCCCACAGGTTGGGGAACCCGAAAAACCATGTTTTTTCCGGATCCGACCTTTCCCTCATAAGTTAGGCCTCGGCATAGATTCCATTTGCTGCAAAATAGCCAATTAGGCATGAAAAGTGAAAATGTGAAACTGACCTCAAATTCTACTGACCTCAAATTCGAAAAGTATACATATATTCAGGTTCCTCACAGGTTGGGGAAACTGAAAAAACATGTCTTTACCGGATGCAACCTCTCCCTCATAAGTTAGGCCTCGGCCTAGATTCCATTTGCTGCAAAATAGCCAATTAGGCATGAAAAGTCAAAATGTGAAACTGACTTCAAATTCAAAATGTATACATATATTCAGGTTCCCCACAGGTTGGGGAACCCAAAAAACACTGTCTTTTCAGATCCAACCTCTCCCTGAAAAGTTAGGCCTCGGCCTAGATTGCATTTGTTGGAAAAGCATGAAAAGTGAAAATGTGAAACTGACCTCAAAGTCGAAATGTATTCAGGTTCCCCACAGGTTGGGGAAACCGAAAAAACATGTTTTTTCCGGATAAGACCTCTCCCTCGTAAGTTAGGCCTCGGCCTAGATTTCATTTGCTGCAAAATTGCCAATTAAGCATGAAAAGTGAAAATGTGAAACTGACCTGAATTTCGCAATGTATACATATATTCAGGTTCCCCACAGGTCAGGGAACCCAAAAAACCATGTTTTTTACGGATCCGACCTCTCCCTCATAAGTTAGGCCTCGGCCTAGATTCCATTTGCTGCAAAATAGCCAATTAGGTATGAAAGGTGAAAATGTGAAACTGTCCTCAAATTCGAAATGTATACATATATTCAGGTTCCCCACAGGTTGGGGAACCCAAAAAACAATGTCTTTTCCAGATCCAACCTCTCCCTGAAAAGTTAGGCCTCGGCTTAATTGCATTTGTTGGAAAATTGCCAATTAAGCATGAAAAGTGAAAATGTGAAACTTACCTGAATTTCGCAATGTATACATATATTCAGGTTCCCCACAGGTCAGGGAACCCGAAAAACCATGTTTTTTCCGGATCCGACCTCTCCCTCATAAGTTAGGCCTCGGCCTAGATTCCATTTGCTGCAAAATAGCCAATTAGGCATGAAAAGTCAAAATGTGAAACTGACTTCAAATTCAAAATGTATACATATATTCAGGTTCCCCACAGGTTGGGGAACGCAAAAAACACTGTCTTGTCCAGATCGAACCTCTCTCTGAAAAGTTACCCCTTGGCTTAGATTGCATTTGTTGGGAAATTGCCAATTAAGCATGAAAAGTGAAAATGTGAAACTGACCTGAATTTCGCAATGTATACATATATTCAGGTTCCCCACAGGTTAGGGAACCCGAAAAACCATGTTTTTTCCGGATCCGACCTCTCCCTCATAAGTTAGGCCTCGGCCTAGATTCCATTTGCTGCAAAATAGCCAATTAGGCATGAAAGGTGAAAATGTGAAACTGACCTCAAATTCGAAATGTATACATATATTCAGGTTCCCCACAGGTTGGGGAACCCAAAAAACAATGTCTTTTCCAGATCCAACCTCTCCCTGAAAAGTTAGGCCTCAGCTTAATTGCATTAGTTGGAAAATTGCCAATTAAGCATGAAAAGTGAAAATGTGAAACTGACCTGAATTTCGCAATGTATACATATATTCTGGTTCCCCACAGGTTGGGGAACCCAAAAAACAATGTCTTTTCCAGATCCAACCTCTCCCTGAAAAGTTAGGCCTCGGCTTAATTGCATTAGTTGGAAAATTGCCAATTAAGCATGAAAAGTGAAAATGTGAAACTGACCTGAATTTCGCAATGTATACATATATTCAGGTTCCCCACAGGTTGGGAACCCGAAAAACCATGTTTTCTCCGGATCCATCCTCTCCCTGAAAAGTTAGGCCTCGGCCTAGATTTCATTTGTTGGAAAATAGCCAATTACGCATGAAAAGTGAAAATGTGAAACTGACCTCAAATTCGAAATGTATACATATATTCAGGTTCCCCACAGGATGGGGAACTCGAAAAACCATGTTTTTTCCGGATCCGATCTCTCCCTGAAAAGTTAGGCCTCAGCTTAATTGCATTAGTTGGAAAATTGCCAATTAAGCATGAAAAGTGAAAATGTGAAACTGACCTGAATTTCGCAATGTATACATATATTCAGGTTCCCCACAGGTTGGGGAACCCGAAAAACCATGTTTTTTCCGGATCAGACCTTTCCCTCGTAAGTTAGGCCTCGGCCTAGATTCCATTTGCTGCAAAATAGCCAATTAGGCATGAAAAGTGAAAATGTGAAACTGACCTCAAATTCGAAATGTATACATAGATTCAGCTTCCCCACAAGTTGGGGAACCCGAAAAAACATGTCTTTACCGGATCCAACCTCTCCCTGAAAAGTTACGCCTCGGCTTAGATTGCATTTGTTGGGAAATAGTGAATAAAGCATGAAACGTGAAAATGTGAAACTGACCTCAAATTCTACTGACCTCAAATTCAAAAAGTATACATATATTCAGGTTCCTCACAGGTTGGGGAAACTGAAAAAACATGTCTTTACCGGATGCAACCTCTCCCTCATAAGTTAGGCCTTGGCCTAGATTCCATTTGCTGCAAAATAGCCAATTAGGCATGAAAAGTCAAAATGTGAAACTGACTTCAAATTCAAAATGTATACATATATTCAGGTTCCCCACAGGTTGGGGAACCCAAAAAACACTGTCTTGTCCAGATCCAACCTCTCTCTGAAAAGTTACCCCTTGGCTTAGATTGCATTTGTTGGGAAATTGCCAATTAAGTATGAAAAGTGAAAATGTGAAACTGACCTCAAATTCGAAATGTATACATATATTCAGGTTCCCCACAGGTTGGGGAAACCGAAAAAACATGTTTTTTCCGGATAAGACCTCTCCCTCGTAAGTTAGGCCTCGGCCTAGATTCCATTTGCTGCAAAATTGCCAATTAAGCATGAAAAGTGAAAATGTGAAACTGACCTCAAATTCGAAATGTATACATAGATTCAGCTTCCCCACAAGTTGGGGAACCCGAAAAAACATGTCTTTACCGGATCCAACCTCTCCCTGAAAAGTTAGGCCTCGGCTTAATTGCATTTGTTGGAAAATTGCCAATTAAGCATGAAAAGTGAAAATGTGAAACTTACCTGAATTTCGCAATGTATACATATATTCAGGTTCCCCACAGGTTGGGGAACCCGAAAAACCATGTTTTTTCCGGATCAGACCTTTCCCTCGTAAGTTAGGCCTCGGCCTAGATTCCATTTGCTGCAAAATAGCCAATTAGGCATGAAAAGTGAAAATGTGAAACTGACCTCAAATTCGAAATGTATACATAGATTCAGCTTCCCCACAGGTTGGGGAACCCAAAAAACAATGTCTTTTCCAGATCCAACCTCTCCCTGAAAAGTTAGGCCTCGGCTTAATTGCATTTGTTGGAAAATTGCCAATTAAGCATGAAAAGTGAAAATGTGAAACTTACCTGAATTTCGCAATGTATACATATATTCAGGTTCCCCACAGGTTGGGGAACCCGAAAAACCATGTTTTTTCCGGATCAGACCTTTCCCTCGTAAGTTAGGCCTCGGCCTAGATTCCATTTGCTGCAAAATAGCCAATTAGGCATGAAAAGTGAAAATGTGAAACTGACCTCAAATTCGAAATGTATACATAGATTCAGCTTCCCCACAAGTTGGGGAACCCGAAAAAACATGTCTTTACCGGATCCAACCTCTCCCTGAAAAGTTACGCCTCGGCTTAGATTGCATTTGTTGGGAAATAGTGAATAAAGCATGAAAAGTGAAAATGTGAAACTGACCTCAAATTCTACTGACCTCAAATTCGAAAAGTATACATATATTCAGGTTCCTCACAGGTTGGGGAAACTGAAAAAACATGTCTTTACCGGATGCAACCTCTCCCTCATAAGTTAGGTCTCGGCCTAGATTCCATTTGCTGCAAAATAGCCAATTAGGCATGAAAAGTCAAAATGTGAAACTGACTTCAAATTCAAAATGTATACATATATTCAGGTTCCCCACAGGTTGGGGAACCCAAAAAACAATGTCTTTTCCAGATCCAACCTCTCCCTGAAAAGTTACGCCTCGGCTTAATTGCATTAGTTGGAAAATTGCCAATTAAGCATGAAAAGTGAAAATGTGAAACTTACCTGAATTTCGCAATGTATACATATATTCAGATTCCCCACAGGTTGGGGAACCCGAAAAACCATGTTTTTTCCGGATCCGACCTTTCCCTCATAAGTTAGGCCTCGGCATAGATTCCATTTGCTGCAAAATAGCCAATTAGGCATGAAAAGTGAAAATGTGAAACTGACCTCAAATTCGAAATGTATACATAGATTCAGCTTCCCCACAAGTTGGGGAACCCGAAAAAACATGTCTTTACCGGATCCAACCTCTCCCTGAAAAGTTACGCCTCGGCTTAGATTGCATTTGTTGGGAAATAGTGAATAAAGCATGAAAAGTGAAAATGTGAAACTGACCTCAAATTCTACTGACCTCAAATTCGAAAAGTATACATATATTCAGGTTCCTCACAGGTTGGGGAAACTGAAAAAACATGTCTTTACCGGATGCAACCTCTCCCTCATAAGTTAGGCCTCGGCCTAGATTCCATTTGCTGCAAAATAGCCAATTAGGCATGAAAAGTCAAAATGTGAAACTGACTTCAAATTCAAAATGTATACATATATTCAGGTTCCCCACAGGTTGGGGAACCCAAAAAACACTGTCTTTTCAGATCCAACCTCTCCCTGAAAAGTTAGGCCTCGGCCTAGATTGCATTTGTTGGAAAAGCATGAAAAGTGAAAATGTGAAACTGACCTCAAAGTCGAAATGTATTCAGGTTCCCCACAGGTTGGGGAAACCGAAAAAACATGTTTTTTCCGGATAAGACCTCTCCCTCGTAAGTTAGGCCTCGGCCTAGATTTCATTTGCTGCAAAATTGCCAATTAAGCATGAAAAGTGAAAATGTGAAACTGACCTGAATTTCGCAATGTATACATATATTCAGGTTCCCCACAGGTCAGGGAACCCGAAAAACCATGTTTTTTACGGATCCGACCTCTCCCTCATAAGTTAGGCCTCGGCCTAGATTCCATTTGCTGCAAAATAGCCAATTAGGTATGAAAGGTGAAAATGTGAAACTGTCCTCAAATTCGAAATGTATACATATATTCAGGTTCCCCACAGGTTGGGGAACCCAAAAAACAATGTCTTTTCCAGATCCAACCTCTCCCTGAAAAGTTAGGCCTCGGCTTAATTGCATTTGTTGGAAAATTGCCAATTAAGCATGAAAGGTGAAAATGTGAAACTGACCTCAAATTCGAAATGTATACATATATTCAGGTTCCCCACAGGTTGGGGAACCCAAAAAACCATGTCTTTTCCAGATCCAACCTCTCCCTGAAAAGTTAGGCCTCAGCTTAATTGCATTAGTTGGAAAATTGCCAATTAAGCATGAAAAGTGAAAATGTGAAACTGACCTGAATTTCGCAATGTATACATATATTCTGGTTCCCCACAGGTTGGGGAACCCAAAAAACAATGTCTTTTCCAGATCCAACCTCTCCCTGAAAAGTTAGGCCTCGGCTTAATTGCATTAGTTGGAAAATTGCCAATTAAGCATGAAAAGTGAAAATGTGAAACTGACCTGAATTTCGCAATGTATACATATATTCAGGTTCCCCACAGGTTGGGAACCCGAAAAACCATGTTTTCTCCGGATCCATCCTCTCCCTGAAAAGTTAGGCCTCGGCCTAGATTTCATTTGTTGGAAAATAGCCAATTACGCATGAAAAGTGAAAATGTGAAACTGACCTCAAATTCGAAATGTATACATATATTCAGGTTCCCCACAGGATGGGGAACTCGAAAAACCATGTTTTTTCCGGATCCGATCTCTCCCTGAAAAGTTAGGCCTCAGCTTAATTGCATTAGTTGGAAAATTGCCAATTAAGCATGAAAAGTGAAAATGTGAAACTGACCTGAATTTCGCAATGTATACATATATTCAGGTTCCCCACAGGTTGGGGAACCCGAAAAACCATGTTTTTTCCGGATCAGACCTTTCCCTCGTAAGTTAGGCCTCGGCCTAGATTCCATTTGCTGCAAAATAGCCAATTAGGCATGAAAAGTGAAAATGTGAAACTGACCTCAAATTCGAAATGTATACATAGATTCAGCTTCCCCACAAGTTGGGGAACCCGAAAAAACATGTCTTTACCGGATCCAACCTCTCCCTGAAAAGTTACGCCTCGGCTTAGATTGCATTTGTTGGGAAATAGTGAATAAAGCATGAAAAGTGAAAATGTGAAACTGACCTCAAATTCTACTGACCTCAAATTCGAAAAGTATACATATATTCAGGTTCCTCACAGGTTGGGGAAACTGAAAAAACATGTCTTTACCGGATGCAACCTCTCCCTCATAAGTTAGGTCTCGGCCTAGATTCCATTTGCTGCAAAATAGCCAATTAGGCATGAAAAGTCAAAATGTGAAACTGACTTCAAATTCAAAATGTATACATATATTCAGGTTCCCCACAGGTTGGGGAACCCAAAAAACAATGTCTTGTCCAGATCCAACCTCTCTCTGAAAAGTTACCCCTTGGCTTAGATTGCATTAGTTGGAAAATTGCCAATTAAGCATGAAAAGTGAAAATGTGAAACTGACCTGAATTTCGCAATGTATACATATATTCAGGTTCCCCCTAGGTTGGAGAACCCGAAAAACCATGTTTTCTCCGGATCCATCCTCTCCCTGAAAAGTTAGGCCTCGGCCTAGATTTCATTTGCTGCAAAATAGCCAATTAGGCATGAAAAGTGAAAATGTGAAACTGACCTCAAATTCGAAATGTATACATATATTCAGGTTCCCCACAGGATGGGGAACTTGAAAAACCATGTTTTTTCCGGATCCGATCTCTCCCTGAAAAGTTACCCCTCGCCTTAATTGCATTAGTTGGAAAATAGTGAATAAAGCATGAAACGTGAAAATGTGAAACTGACCTCAAATTCTACTGACCTCAAATTCAAAAAGTATACATATATTCAGGTTCCTCACAGGTTGGGGAAACTGAAAAAACATGTCTTTACCGGATGCAACCTCTCCCTCATAAGTTAGGCCTCGGCCTAGATTCCATTTGCTGCAAAATAGCCAATTAGGCATGAAAACTCAAAATGTGAAACTGACTTCAAATTCAAAATGTATACATATATTCAGGTTCCCCACAGGTTGGGGAACCCAAAAAACACTGTCTTGTCCAGATCCAACCTCTCTCTGAAAAGTTACCCCTTGGCTTAGATTGCATTTGTTGGGAAATTGCCAATTAAGCATGAAAAGTGAAAATGTGAAACTGACCTGAATTTCGCAATGTATACATATATTCAGGTTCCCCACAGGATAGGGAACCCGAAAAACCATGTTTTTTCCGGATCCGACCTTTCCCTCATAAGTTAGGCCTCGGCCTAGATTCCATTTGCTGCAAAATAGCCAATTAGGCATGAAAAGTCAAAATGTGAAACTGACCTCAAATTCGAAATGTATACATATATTCAGGTTCCCCACAGGATGGGGAACTTGAAAAACCATGTTTTTTCCGGATCCGATCTCTCCCTGAAAAGTTACCCCTTGGCTTATATTGCATTTGTTGGAAAATTGCCAATTAAGCATGAAAAGTGAAAATGTGAAACTTACCTGAATTTTGCAATGTATACATATATTCAGGTTCCCCACAGGTTGGGGAACCCGAAAAACCATGTTTTTTCCGGATCAGACCTTTCCCTCGTAAGTTAGGCCTCGGCCTAGATTCCATTTGCTGCAAAATAGCCAATTAGGCATGAAAAGTGAAAATGTGAAACTGACCTCAAATTCGAAATGTATACATAGATTCAGCTTCCCCACAAGTTGGGGAACCCGAAAAAACATGTCTTTACCGGATCCAACCTCTCCCTGAAAAGTTACGCCTCGGCTTAGATTGCATTTGTTGGGAAATAGTGAATAAAGCATGAAAAGTGAAAATGTGAAACTGACCTCAAATTCTACTGACCTCAAATTCAAAAAGTATACATATATTCAGGTTCCTCACAGGTTGGGGAAACTGAAAAAACATGTCTTTACCGGATGCAACCTCTCCCTCATAAGTTAGGCCTCGGCCTAGATTCCATTTGCTGCAAAATAGCCAATTAAGCATGAAAAGTCAAAATGTGAAACTGACCTGAATTTCGCAATGTATACATATATTCACGTTCCCCACAGGTTGGGGAACCCAAAAAACAATGTCTTTTCCAGATCCAACCTCTCTCTGAAAAGTTACCCCTTGGCTTAGATTGCATTTGTTGGGAAAGCATGAAAAGTGAAAATGTGAAACTGACCTCAAATTCGAAATGTATACATATATTCAGGTTCCCCACAGGTTGGGGAAACCGAAAAAACATGTTTTTTCCGGATAAGACCTCTCCCTCATAAGTTAGGCCTCGGCCTAGATTCCATTTGCTGCAAAATAGCCAATTAGGCATGAAAAGTCAAAATGTGAAACTGACTTCAAATTCAAAATGTATACATATATTCAGGTTCCCCACAGGTTGGGGAACCCAAAAAACAATGTCTTTTCAGATCCAACCTCTCCCTGAAAAGTTAGGCCTCGGCCTAGATTGCATTTGTTGGAAAAGCATGAAAAGTGAAAATGTGAAACTGACCTCAAATTCGAAATGTATACATATATTCAGGTTCCCCACAGGTTGGGGAAACCGAAAAAACATGTTTTTTCCGGATAAGACCTCTACCTCGTAAGTTAGGCCTCGGCCTAGATTCCATTTGCTGCAAAATTGCCAATTAAGCATGAAAAGTGAAAATGTGAAACTGACCTCAAATTCGAAATGTATACATAGATTCAGCTTCCCCACAAGTTGGGGAACCCGAAAAAACATGTCTTTACCGGATCCAACCTCTCCCTGAAAAGTTACGCCTCGGCTTAGATTGCATTTGTTGGGAAATAGTGAATAAAGCATGAAACGTGAAAATGTGAAACTGACCTCAAATTCTACTGACCTCAAATTCAAAAAGTATACATATATTCAGGTTCCTCACAGGTTGGGGAAACTGAAAAAACATGTCTTTACCGGATGCAACCTCTCCCTCATAAGTTAGGCCTCGGCCTAGATTCCATTTGCTGCAAAATAGCCAATTAGGCATGAAAAGTCAAAATGTGAAACTGACTTCAAATTCAAAATGTATACATATATTCAGGTTCCCCACAGGTTGGGGAACCCAAAAAACAATGTCTTGTCCAGATCCAACCTCTCTCTGAAAAGTTACCCCTTGGCTTAGATTGCATTTGTTGGGAAATTGCCAATTAAGCATGAAAAGTGAAAATGTGAAACTGACCTGAATTTCGCAATGTATACATATATTCAGGTTCCCCACAGGATAGGGAACCCGAAAAACCATGTTTTTTCCGGATCCGACCTTTCCCTCATAAGTTAGGCCTCGGCCTAGATTCCATTTGCTGCAAAATAGCCAATTAGGTATGAAAGGTGAAAATGGGAAACTGTCCTCAAATTCGAAATGTATACATATATTCAGGTTCCCCACAGGTTGGGGAACCCAAAAAACAATGTCTTTTCCAGATCCAACCTCTCCCTGAAAAGTTACGCCTCGCCTTAATTGCATTAGTTGGAAAATTGCCAATTAAGCATGAAAAGTGAAAATGTGAAACTTACCTGAATTTCGCAATGTATACATATATTCAGATTCCCCACAGGTTGGGGAACCCGAAAAACCATGTTTTTTCCGGATCCGACCTTTCCCTCATAAGTTAGGCCTCGGCATAGATTCCATTTGCTGCAAAATAGCCAATTAGGCATGAAAAGTGAAAATGTGAAACTGACCTCAAATTCGAAATGTATACATAGATTCAGCTTCCCCACAAGTTGGGGAACCCGAAAAAACATGTCTTTACCGGATCCAACCTCTCTCTGAAAAGTTACGCCTCGGCTTAGATTGCATTTGTTGGGAAATAGTGAATAAAGCATGAAACGTGAAAATGTGAAACTGACCTCAAATTCTACTGACCTCAAATTCAAAAAGTATACATATATTCAGGTTCCTCACAGGTTGGGGAAACTGAAAAAACATGTCTTTACCGGATGCAACCTCTCCCTCATAAGTTAGGCCTCGGCCTAGATTCCATTTGCTGCAAAATAGCCAATTAGGCATGAAAACTCAAAATGTGAAACTGACTTCAAATTCAAAATGTATACATATATTCAGGTTCCCCACAGGTTGGGGAACCCAAAAAACACTGTCTTGTCCAGATCCAACCTCTCTCTGAAAAGTTACCCCTTGGCTTAGATTGCATTTGTTGGGAAATTGCCAATTAAGCATGAAAAGTGAAAATGTGAAACTGACCTGAATTTCGCAATGTATACATATATTCAGGTTCCCCACAGGATAGGGAACCCGAAAAACCATGTTTTTTCCGGATCCGACCTTTCCCTCATAAGTTAGGCCTCGGCCTAGATTCCATTTGCTGCAAAATAGCCAATTAGGCATGAAAAGTCAAAATGTGAAACTGACCTCAAATTCGAAATGTATACATATATTCAGGTTCCCCACAGGATGGGGAACTTGAAAAACCATGTTTTTTCCGGATCCGATCTCTCCCTGAAAAGTTACCCCTTGGCTTATATTGCATTTGTTGGAAAATTGCCAATTAAGCATGAAAAGTGAAAATGTGAAACTTACCTGAATTTCGCAATGTATACATATATTCAGGTTCCCCACAGGTTGGGGAACCCGAAAAACCATGTTTTTTCCGGATCAGACCTTTCCCTCGTAAGTTAGGCCTCGGCCTAGATTCCATTTGCTGCAAAATAGCCAATTAGGCATGAAAAGTGAAAATGTGAAACTGACCTCAAATTCGAAATGTATACATAGATTCAGCTTCCCCACAAGTTGGGGAACCCGAAAAAACATGTCTTTACCGGATCCAACCTCTCCCTGAAAAGTTACGCCTCGGCTTAGATTGCATTTGTTGGGAAATAGTGAATAAAGCATGAAACGTGAAAATGTGAAACTGACCTCAAATTCTACTGACCTCAAATTCGAAAAGCATACATATATTAAGGTTCCCCACAGGTTGGGGAACCCAAAAAACACTGTCTTGTCCAGATCCAACCTCTCTCTGAAAAGTTACCCCTTGGCTTAGATTGCATTTGTTGGGAAAGCATGAAAAGTGAAAATGTGAAACTGACCTCAAATTCGAAATGTATACATATATTCAGGTTCCCCACAGGTTGGGGAAACCGAAAAAACATGTTTTTTCCGGATCCGACCTCTCCCTCATAAGTTAGGCCTCGGCCTAGATTCCATTTGCTGCAAAATAGCCAATTAGGCATGAAAAGTCAAAATGTGAAACTGACTTCAAATTCAACATGTATACATATATTCAGGTTCCCCACAGGTTGGGGAACCCAAAAAACAATGTCTTTTCAGATCCAACCTCTCCCTGAAAAGTTAGGCCTCGGCCTAGATTGCATTTGTTGGAAAAGCATGAAAAGTGAAAATGTGAAACTGACCTCAAATTCGAAATGTATACATATATTCAGGTTCCCCACAGGTTGGGGAAACCGAAAAAACATGTTTTTTCCGGATAAGACCTCTCCCTCGTAAGTTAGGCCTCGGCCTAGATTCCATTTGCTGCAAAATAGCCAATTAGGCATGAAAAGTGAAAATGTGAAACTGACCTCAAATTCGAAATGTATACATAGATTCAGCTTCCCCACAAGTTGGGGAACCCAAAAAAACATGTCTTTACCGGATCCAACCTCTCCCTGAAAAGTTACGCCTCGGCTTAGATTGCATTTGTTGGGAAATAGAGAATAAAGCATGAAAAGTGAAAATGTGAAACTGACCTCAAATTCTACTGACCTCAAATTCGAAAAGTATACATATATTCAGGTTCCTCACAGGTTGGGGAAACTGAAAAAACATGTCTTTACCGGATGCAACCTCTCCCTCATAAGTTAGGTCTCGGCCTAGATTCCATTTGCTGCAAAATAGCCAATTAGGCATGAAAAGTCAAAATGTGAAACTGACTTCAAATTCGAAATGTATACATATATTCAGGTTCCCCACAGGTTGGGGAACCCAAAAAACAATGTCTTTTCCAGATCCAACCTCTCCCTGAAAATTTAGGCCTAGGCTTATTTGCATTTGTTGGAAAATTGCCAATTAAGCATGAAAAGTGAAAATGTGAAACTGACCTGAATTTCGCAATGTATACATATATTCAGGTTCCCCACAGGTTGGGGAACCCGAAAAACCATGTTTTTTCCGGATCAGACCTTTCCCTCGTAAGTTAGGCCTCGGCCTAGATTCCATTTGCTGCAAAATAGCCAATTAGGCATGAAAAGTGAAAATGTGAAACTGACCTCAAATTCGAAATGTATACATAGATTCAGCTTCCCCACAAGTTGGGGAACCCGAAAAAACATGTCTTTACCGGATCCAACCTCTCCCTGAAAAGTTACGCCTCGGCTTAGATTGCATTTGTTGGGAAATAGTGAATAAAGCATGAAAAGTGAAAATGTGAAACTGACCTCAAATTCTACTGACCTCAAATTCGAAAAGTATACATATATTCAGGTTCCTCACAGGTTGGGGAAACTGAAAAAACATGTCTTTACCGGATGCAACCTCTCCCTCATAAGTTAGGCCTCGGCCTAGATTCCATTTGCTGCAAAATAGCCAATTAGGCATGAAAAGTCAAAATGTGAAACTGACTTCAAATTCAAAATGTATACATATATTCAGGTTCCCCACAGGTTGGGGAACCCAAAAAACAATGTCTTGTCCAGATCCAACCTCTCTCTGAAAAGTTACCCCTTGGCTTAGATTGCATTTGTTGCGAAATTGCCAATTAAGCATGAAAAGTGAAAATGTGAAACTGACCTGAATTTCGCAATGTATACATATATTCAGGTTCCCCACAGGTCAGGGAACCCGAAAAACCATGTTTTTTCCGGATCCGACATCTCCCTCATAAGTTAGGCCTCGGCCTAGATTCCATTTGTTGCAAAATAGCCAATTAGGTATGAAAGGTGAAAATGTGAAACTGTCCTCAAATTCGAAATGTATACATATATTCAGGTTCCCCACAGGTTGGGGAACCCAAAAAACAATGTCTTGTCCAGATCCAACCTCTCTCTGAAAAGTTACCCCTTGGCTTAGATTGCATTTGTTGGGAAATTGCCAATTAAGCATGAAAAGTGAAAATGTGAAACTTACCTGAATTTCGCAATGTATACATATATTCAGGTTCCCCACAGGTTGGGGAAACTGAAAAAACATGTCTTTACCGGATGCAACCTCTCCCTCATAAGTTAGGCCTCGGCCTAGATTCCATTTGTTGCAAAATAGCCAATTAGGTATGAAAGGTGAAAATGTGAAACTGTCCTCAAATTCGAAATGTATACATATATTCAGGTTCCCCACAGGTTGGGGAACCCAAAAAACAATGTCTTTTCCAGATCCAACCTCTCCCTGAAAAGTTAGGCCTCGGCTTAATTGCATTTGTTGGAAAATTGCCAATTAAGCATGAAAAGTGAAAATGTGAAACTTACCTGAATTTCGCAATGTATAAATATATTCAGGTTCCCCACAGGTTGGGGAACCCGAAAAACCATGTTTTTTCCGGATCAGACCTTTCCCTCGTAAGTTAGGCCTCGGCCTAGATTCCATTTGCTGCAAAATAGCCAATTAGGCATGAAAAGTGAAAATGTGAAACTGACCTCAAATTCGAAATGTATACATAGATTCAGCTTCCCCACAAGTTGGGGAACCCGAAAAAACATGTCTTTACCGGATCCAACCTCTCCCTGAAAAGTTACGCCTCGGCTTAGATTGCATTTGTTGGGAAATAGAGAATAAAGCATGAAAAGTGAAAATGTGAAACTGACCTCAAATTCTACTGACCTCAAATTCGAAAAGTATACATATATTCAGGTTCCTCACAGGTTGGGGAAACTGAAAAAACATGTCTTTACCGGATGCAACCTCTCCCTCATAAGTTAGGTCTCGGCCTAGATTCCATTTGCTGCAAAATAGCCAATTAGGCATGAAAAGTCAAAATGTGAAACTGACTTCAAATTCAAAATGTATACATATATTCAGGTTCCCCACAGGTTGGGGAACCCAAAAAACAATGTCTTGTCCAGATCCAACCTCTCTCTGAAAAGTTACCCCTTGGCTTAGATTGCATTTGTTGGGAAATTGCCAATTAAGCATGAAAAGTGAAAATGTGAAACTTACCTGAATTTCGCAATGTATACATATATTCAGGTTCCTCACAGGTTGGGGAAACTGAAAAAACATGTCTTTACCGGATGCAACCTCTCCCTCATAAGTTAGGCCTCGGCATAGATTCCATTTGCTGCAAAATAGCCAATTAGGCATGAAAAGTGAAAATGTGAAACTGACCTCAAATTCGAAATGTATACATAGATTCAGCTTCCCCACAAGTTGGGGAACCCGAAAAAACATGTCTTTACCGGATCCAACCTCTCCCTGAAAAGTTACGCCTCGGCTTAGATTGCATTTGTTGGGAAATAGTGAATAAAGCATGAAAAGTGAAAATGTGAAACTGACCTCAAATTCTACTGACCTCAAATTCGAAAAGTATACATATATTCAGGTTCCTCACAGGTTGGGGAAACTGAAAAAACATGTCTTTACCGGATGCAACCTCTCCCTCATAAGTTAGGCCTCGGCCTAGATTCCATTTGCTGCAAAATAGCCAATTAGGCATGAAAAGTCAAAATGTGAAACTGACTTCAAATTCAAAATGTATACATATATTCAGGTTCCCCACAGGTTGGGGAACCCAAAAAACAATGTCTTGTCCAGATCCAACCTCTCTCTGAAAAGTTACCCCTTGGCTTAGATTGCATTTGTTGCGAAATTGCCAATTAAGCATGAAAAGTGAAAATGTGAAACTGACCTGAATTTCGCAATGTATACATATATTCAGGTTCCCCACAGGTCAGGGAACCCGAAAAACCATGTTTTTTCCGGATCCGACATCTCCCTCATAAGTTAGGCCTCGGCCTAGATTCCATTTGTTGCAAAATAGCCAATTAGGTATGAAAGGTGAAAATGTGAAACTGTCCTCAAATTCGAAATGTATACATATATTCAGGTTCCCCACAGGTTGGGGAACCCAAAAAACAATGTCTTTTCCAGATCCAACCTCTCCCTGAAAAGTTAGGCCTCGGCTTAATTGCATTTGTTGGAAAATTGCCAATTAAGCATGAAAAGTGAAAATGTGAAACTGACCTGAATTTCGCAATGTATAAATATATTCAGGTTCCCCACAGGTTGGGGAACCCGAAAAACCATGTTTTTTCCGGATCAGACCTTTCCCTCGTAAGTTAGGCCTCGGCCTAGATTCCATTTGCTGCAAAATAGCCAATTAGGCATGAAAAGTGAAAATGTGAAACTGACCTCAAATTCGAAATGTATACATAGATTCAGCTTCCCCACAAGTTGGGGAACCCGAAAAAACATGTCTTTACCGGATCCAACCTCTCCCTGAAAAGTTACGCCTCGGCTTAGATTGCATTTGTTGGGAAATAGAGAATAAAGCATGAAAAGTGAAAATGTGAAACTGACCTCAAATTCTACTGACCTCAAATTCGAAAAGTATACATATATTCAGGTTCCTCACAGGTTGGGGAAACTGAAAAAACATGTCTTTACCGGATGCAACCTCTCCCTCATAAGTTAGGTCTCGGCCTAGATTCCATTTGCTGCAAAATAGCCAATTAGGCATGAAAAGTCAAAATGTGAAACTGACTTCAAATTCAAAATGTATACATATATTCAGGTTCCCCACAGGTTGGGGAACCCAAAAAACAATGTCTTGTCCAGATCCAACCTCTCTCTGAAAAGTTACCCCTTGGCTTAGATTGCATTTGTTGGGAAATTGCCAATTAAGCATGAAAAGTGAAAATGTGAAACTTACCTGAATTTCGCAATGTATACATATATTCAGGTTCCTCACAGGTTGGGGAAACTGAAAAAACATGTCTTTACCGGATGCAACCTCTCCCTCATAAGTTAGGCCTCGGCCTAGATTCCATTTGTTGCAAAATAGCCAATTAGGTATGAAAGGTGAAAATGTGAAACTGTCCTCAAATTCGAAATGTATACATATATTCAGGTTCCCCACAGGTTGGGGAACCCAAAAAACAATGTCTTTTCCAGATCCAACCTCTCCCTGAAAAGTTAGGCCTCGGCTTAATTGCATTTGTTGGAAAATTGCCAATTAAGCATGAAAAGTGAAAATGTGAAACTGACCTGAATTTCGCAATGTATAAATATATTCAGGTTCCCCACAGGTTGGGGAACCCGAAAAAACATGTCTTTACCGGATCCAACCTCTCCCTGAAAAGTTACGCCTCGGCTTAGATTGCATTTGTTGGGAAATAGTGAATAAAGCATGAAAAGTGAAAATGTGAAACTGACCTCAAATTCTACTGACCTCAAATTCGAAAAGTATACATATATTCAGGTTCCTCACAGGTTGGGGAAACTGAAAAAACATGTCTTTACCGGATGCAACCTCTCCCTCATAAGTTAGGCCTCGGCCTAGATTCCATTTGCTGCAAAATAGCCAATTAGGCATGAAAAGTCAAAATGTGAAACTGACTTCAAATTCAAAATGTATACATATATTCAGGTTCCCCACAGGTTGGGGAACCCAAAAAACAATGTCTTGTCCAGATCCAACCTCTCTCTGAAAAGTTACCCCTTGGCTTAGATTGCATTTGTTGCGAAATTGCCAATTAAGCATGAAAAGTGAAAATGTGAAACTGACCTGAATTTCGCAATGTATACATATATTCAGGTTCCCCACAGGTCAGGGAACCCGAAAAACCATGTTTTTTCCGGATCCGACATCTCCCTCATAAGTTAGGCCTCGGCCTAGATTCCATTTGTTGCAAAATAGCCAATTAGGTATGAAAGGTGAAAATGTGAAACTGTCCTCAAATTCGAAATGTATACATATATTCAGGTTCCCCACAGGTTGGGGAACCCAAAAAACAATGTCTTTTCCAGATCCAACCTCTCCCTGAAAAGTTAGGCCTCGGCTTAATTGCATTTGTTGGAAAATTGCCAATTAAGCATGAAAAGTGAAAATGTGAAACTGACCTGAATTTCGCAATGTATACATATATTCAGGTTCCCTACAGGATGGGGAACTCGAAAAACCATGTTTTTTCCAGATCCGATCTCTCCCTGAAAAGTTACCCCTTGGCTTAGATTGCATTTGTTGGAAAATAGCCAATTAGGCATGAAAAGTCAAAATGTGAAACTGACTTCAAATTCAAAATGTATACATATATTCAGGTTCCCCACAGGTTGGGGAACCCAAAAAACAATGTCTTTTCCAGATCCAACCTCTCCCTGAAAAGTTAGGCCTCGGCTAAATTGCATTAGTTGGAAAATTGCCAATTAAGCATGAAAAGTGAAAATGTGAAACTGACCTGAATTT
This sequence comes from Bothrops alternatus, assembly GCA_034064705.1. Taxonomy (NCBI): domain Eukaryota; kingdom Metazoa; phylum Chordata; class Lepidosauria; order Squamata; family Viperidae; genus Bothrops; species Bothrops alternatus. The sequence goes on along the minus strand of JARGCV010000103.1, from coordinate 12,792,871 downwards.
CGCAATGTATACATATATTCAGGTTCCCCATAGGTTGGAGAACCCGAAAAACCATGTTTTCTCCGGATCCATCCTCTCCCTGAAAAGTTAGGCCTCGGCCTAGATTTCATTTGCTGCAAAATAGCCAATTAGGCATGAAAAGTGAAAATGTGAAACTGACCTCAAATTCGAAATGTATACATATATTCAGGTTCCCCACAGGATGGGGAACTTGAAAAACCATGTTTTTTCCGGATCCGATCTCTCCCTGAAAAGTTACCCCTCGCCTTAATTGCATTAGTTGGAAAATAGTGAATAAAGCATGAAACGTGAAAATGTGAAACTGACCTCAAATTCTACTGACCTCAAATTCAAAAAGTATACATATATTCAGGTTCCTCACAGGTTGGGGAAACTGAAAAAACATGTCTTTACCGGATGCAACCTCTCCCTCATGAGTTAGGCCTCGGCCTAGATTCCATTTGCTGCAAAATAGCCAATTAGGCATGAAAACTCAAAATGTGAAACTGACTTCAAATTCAAAATGTATACATATATTCAGGTTCCCCACAGGTTGGGGAACCCAAAAAACACTGTCTTGTCCAGATCCAACCTCTCTCTGAAAAGTTACCCCTTGGCTTAGATTGCATTTGTTGGGAAATTGCCAATTAAGCATGAAAAGTGAAAATGTGAAACTGACCTGAATTTCGCAATGTATACATATATTCAGGTTCCCCACAGGATAGGGAACCCGAAAAACCATGTTTTTTCCGGATCCGACCTTTCCCTCATAAGTTAGGCCTCGGCCTAGATTCCATTTGCTGCAAAATAGCCAATTAGGCATGAAAAGTCAAAATGTGAAACTGACCTCAAATTCGAAATGTATACATATATTCAGGTTCCCCACAGGATGGGGAACTTGAAAAACCATGTTTTTTCCGGATCCGATCTCTCCCTGAAAAGTTACCCCTTGGCTTATATTGCATTTGTTGGAAAATTGCCAATTAAGCATGAAAAGTGAAAATGTGAAACTTACCTGAATTTCGCAATGTATACATATATTCAGGTTCCCCACAGGTTGGGGAACCCGAAAAACCATGTTTTTTCCGGATCAGACCTTTCCCTCGTAAGTTAGGCCTCGGCCTAGATTCCATTTGCTGCAAAATAGCCAATTAGGCATGAAAAGTGAAAATGTGAAACTGACCTCAAATTCGAAATGTATACATAGATTCAGCTTCCCCACAAGTTGGGGAACCCGAAAAAACATGTATTTACCGGATCCAACCTCTCCCTGAAAAGTTACGCCTCGGCTTAGATTGCATTTGTTGGGAAATAGTGAATAAAGCATGAAAAGTGAAAATGTGAAACTGACCTCAAATTCTACTGACCTCAAATTCGAAAAGTATACATATATTCAGGTTCCTCACAGGTTGGGGAAACTGAAAAAACATGTCTTTACCGGATGCAACCTCTCCCTCATAAGTTAGGCCTCGGCCTAGATTCCATTTGCTGCAAAATAGCCAATTAGGCATGAAAAGTCAAAATGTGAAACTGACTTCAAATTCAAAATGTATACATATATTCAGGTTCCCCACAGGTTGGGGAACCCAAAAAACAATGTCTTGTCCAGATCCAACCTCTCTCTGAAAAGTTACCCCTTGGCTTAGATTGCATTTGTTGCGAAATTGCCAATTAAGCATGAAAAGTGAAAATGTGAAACTGACCTGAATTTCGCAATGTATACATATATTCAGGTTCCCCACAGGTCAGGGAACCCGAAAAACCATGTTTTTTCCGGATCCGACATCTCCCTCATAAGTTAGGCCTCGGCCTAGATTCCATTTGTTGCAAAATAGCCAATTAGGTATGAAAGGTGAAAATGTGAAACTGTCCTCAAATTCGAAATGTATACATATATTCAGGTTCCCCACAGGTTGGGGAACCCAAAAAACAATGTCTTTTCCAGATCCAACCTCTCCCTGAAAAGTTAGGCCTCGGCTTAATTGCATTTGTTGGAAAATTGCCAATTAAGCATGAAAAGTGAAAATGTGAAACTGACCTGAATTTCGCAATGTATAAATATATTCAGGTTCCCCACAGGTTGGGGAACCCGAAAAACCATGTTTTTTCCGGATCAGACCTTTACCTCGTAAGTTAGGCCTCGGCCTAGATTCCATTTGCTGCAAAATAGCCAATTAGGCATGAAAAGTGAAAATGTGAAACTGACCTCAAATTCGAAATGTATACATAGATTCAGCTTCCCCACAAGTTGGGGAACCCGAAAAAACATGTCTTTACCGGATCCAACCTCTCCCTGAAAAGTTACGCCTCGGCTTAGATTGCATTTGTTGGGAAATAGAGAATAAAGCATGAAAAGTGAAAATGTGAAACTGACCTCAAATTCTACTGACCTCAAATTCGAAAAGTATACATATATTCAGGTTCCTCACAGGTTGGGGAAACTGAAAAAACATGTCTTTACCGGATGCAACCTCTCCCTCATAAGTTAGGTCTCGGCCTAGATTCCATTTGCTGCAAAATAGCCAATTAGGCATGAAAAGTCAAAATGTGAAACTGACTTCAAATTCAAAATGTATACATATATTCAGGTTCCCCACAGGTTGGGGAACCCAAAAAACAATGTCTTGTCCAGATCCAACCTCTCTCTGAAAAGTTACCCCTTGGCTTAGATTGCATTTGTTGGGAAATTGCCAATTAAGCATGAAAAGTGAAAATGTGAAACTTACCTGAATTTCGCAATGTATACATATATTCAGGTTCCTCACAGGTTGGGGAACCCAAAAAACAATGTCTTTACCGGATCCAACCTCTCCCTGAAAAGTTACGCCTCGGCTTAGATTGCATTTGTTGGGAAATAGTGAATAAAGCATGAAAAGTGAAAATGTGAAACTGACCTCAAATTCTACTGACCTCAAATTCGAAAAGTATACATATATTCAGGTTCCTCACAGGTTGGGGAAACTGAAAAAACATGTCTTTACCGGATGCAACCTCTCCCTCATAAGTTAGGCCTCGGCCTAGATTCCATTTGCTGCAAAATAGCCAATTAGGCATGAAAAGTCAAAATGTGAAACTGACTTCAAATTCAAAATGTATACATATATTCAGGTTCCCCACAGGTTGGGGAACCCAAAAAACAATGTCTTGTCCAGATCCAACCTCTCTCTGAAAAGTTACCCCTTGGCTTAGATTGCATTTGTTGCGAAATTGCCAATTAAGCATGAAAAGTGAAAATGTGAAACTGACCTGAATTTCGCAATGTATACATATATTCAGGTTCCCCACAGGTCAGGGAACCCGAAAAACCATGTTTTTTCCGGATCCGACATCTCCCTCATAAGTTAGGCCTCGGCCTAGATTCCATTTGTTGCAAAATAGCCAATTAGGTATGAAAGGTGAAAATGTGAAACTGTCCTCAAATTCGAAATGTATACATATATTCAGGTTCCCCACAGGTTGGGGAACCCAAAAAACAATGTCTTTTCCAGATCCAACCTCTCCCTGAAAAGTTAGGCCTCGGCTTAATTGCATTTGTTGGAAAATTGCCAATTAAGCATGAAAAGTGAAAATGTGAAACTGACCTGAATTTCGCAATGTATACATATATTCAGGTTCCCTACAGGATGGGGAACTCGAAAAACCATGTTTTTTCCAGATCCGATCTCTCCCTGAAAAGTTACCCCTTGGCTTAGATTGCATTTGTTGGAAAATAGCCAATTAGGCATGAAAAGTCAAAATGTGAAACTGACTTCAAATTCAAAATGTATACATATATTCAGGTTCCCCACAGGTTGGGGAACCCAAAAAACAATGTCTTTTCCAGATCCAACCTCTCCCTGAAAAGTTAGGCCTCGGCTAAATTGCATTAGTTGGAAAATTGCCAATTAAGCATGAAAAGTGAAAATGTGAAACTGACCTGAATTTCGCAATGTATACATATATTCAGGTTCCCCATAGGTTGGAGAACCCGAAAAACCATGTTTTCTCCGGATCCATCCTCTCCCTGAAAAGTTAGGCCTCGGCCTAGATTTCATTTGCTGCAAAATAGCCAATTAGGCATGAAAAGTGAAAATGTGAAACTGACCTCAAATTCGAAATGTATACATATATTCAGGTTCCCCACAGGATGGGGAACTTGAAAAACCATGTTTTTTCCGGATCCGATCTCTCCCTGAAAAGTTACCCCTCGCCTTAATTGCATTAGTTGGAAAATAGTGAATAAAGCATGAAACGTGAAAATGTGAAACTGACCTCAAATTCTACTGACCTCAAATTCAAAAAGTATACATATATTCAGGTTCCTCACAGGTTGGGGAAACTGAAAAAACATGTCTTTACCGGATGCAACCTCTCCCTCATAAGTTAGGCCTCGGCCTAGATTCCATTTGCTGCAAAATAGCCAATTAGGCATGAAAACTCAAAATGTGAAACTGACTTCAAATTCAAAATGTATACATATATTCAGGTTCCCCACAGGTTGGGGAACCCAAAAAACACTGTCTTGTCCAGATCCAACCTCTCTCTGAAAAGTTACCCCTTGGCTTAGATTGCATTTGTTGGGAAATTGCCAATTAAGCATGAAAAGTGAAAATGTGAAACTGACCTGAATTTCGCAATGTATACATATATTCAGGTTCCCCACAGGATAGGGAACCCGAAAAACCATGTTTTTTCCGGATCCGACCTTTCCCTCATAAGTTAGGCCTCGGCCTAGATTCCATTTGCTGCAAAATAGCCAATTAGGCATGAAAAGTCAAAATGTGAAACTGACCTCAAATTCGAAATGTATACATATATTCAGGTTCCCCACAGGATGGGGAACTTGAAAAACCATGTTTTTTCCGGATCCGATCTCTCCCTGAAAAGTTACCCCTTGGCTTATATTGCATTTGTTGGAAAATTGCCAATTAAGCATGAAAAGTGAAAATGTGAAACTTACCTGAATTTCGCAATGTATACATATATTCAGGTTCCCCACAGGTTGGGGAACCCGAAAAACCATGTTTTTTCCGGATCAGACCTTTCCCTCGTAAGTTAGGCCTCGGCCTAGATTCCATTTGCTGCAAAATAGCCAATTAGGCATGAAAAGTGAAAATGTGAAACTGACCTCAAATTCGAAATGTATACATAGATTCAGCTTCCCCACAAGTTGGGGAACCCGAAAAAACATGTCTTTACCGGATCCAACCTCTCCCTGAAAAGTTACGCCTCGGCTTAGATTGCATTTGTTGGGAAATAGTGAATAAAGCATGAAAAGTGAAAATGTGAAACTGACCTCAAATTCTACTGACCTCAAATTCAAAAAGTATACATATATTCAGGTTCCTCACAGGTTGGGGAAACTGAAAAAACATGTCTTTACCGGATGCAACCTCTCCCTCATAAGTTAGGCCTCGGCCTAGATTCCATTTGCTGCAAAATAGCCAATTAAGCATGAAAAGTCAAAATGTGAAACTGACCTGAATTTCGCAATGTATACATATATTCACGTTCCCCACAGGTTGGGGAACCCAAAAAACAATGTCTTTTCCAGATCCAACCTCTCTCTGAAAAGTTACCCCTTGGCTTAGATTGCATTTGTTGGGAAAGCATGAAAAGTGAAAATGTGAAACTGACCTCAAATTCGAAATGTATACATATATTCAGGTTCCCCACAGGTTGGGGAAACCGAAAAAACATGTTTTTTCCGGATAAGACCTCTCCCTCATAAGATAGGCCTCGGCCTAGATTCCATTTGCTGCAAAATAGCCAATTAGGCATGAAAAGTCAAAATGTGAAACTGACTTCAAATTCAAAATGTATACATATATTCAGGTTCCCCACAGGTTGGGGAACCCAAAAAACAATGTCTTTTCAGATCCAACTTCTCCCTGAAAAGTTAGGCCTCGGCCTAGATTGCATTTGTTGGAAAAGCATGAAAAGTGAAAATGTGAAACTGACCTCAAATTCGAAATGTATACATATATTCAGGTTCCCCACAGGTTGGGGAAACCGAAAAAACATGTTTTTTCCGGATAAGACGTCTCCCTCGTAAGTTAGGCCTCGGCCTAGATTCCATTTGCTGCAAAATTGCCAATTAAGCATGAAAAGTGAAAATGTGAAACTGACCTCAAATTCGAAATGTATACATAGATTCAGCTTCCCCACAAGTTGGGGAACCCGAAAAAACATGTCTTTACCGGATCCAACCTCTCCCTGAAAAGTTACGCCTCGGCTTAGATTGCATTTGTTGGGAAATAGTGAATAAAGCATGAAACGTGAAAATGTGAAACTGACCTCAAATTCTACTGACCTCAAATTCAAAAAGTATACATATATTCAGGTTCCTCACAGGTTGGGGAAACTGAAAAAACATGTCTTTACCGGATGCAACCTCTCCCTCATAAGTTAGGCCTCGGCCTAGATTCCATTTGCTGCAAAATAGCCAATTAGGCATGAAAAGTCAAAATGTGAAACTGACTTCAAATTCAAAATGTATACATATATTCAGGTTCCCCACAGGTTGGGGAACCCAAAAAACAATGTCTTGTCCAGATCCAACCTCTCTCTGAAAAGTTACCCCTTGGCTTAGATTGCATTTGTTGGGAAATTGCCAATTAAGCATGAAAAGTGAAAATGTGAAACTGACCTGAATTTCGCAATGTATACATATATTCAGGTTCCCCACAGGTCAGGGAACCCGAAAAACCATGTTTTTTCCGGATCCGACCTCTCCCTCATAAGTTAGGCCTCGGCCTAGATTCCATTTGCTGCAAAATAGCCAATTAGGTATGAAAGGTGAAAATGTGAAACTGTCCTCAAATTCGAAATGTATACATATATTCAGGTTCCCCACAGGTTGGGGAACCCAAAAAACAATGTCTTTTCCAGATCCAACCTCTCCCTGAAAAGTTACGCCTCGCCTTAATTGCATTAGTTGGAAAATTGCCAATTAAGCATGAAAAGTGAAAATGTGAAACTGACCTCAAATTCGAAATGTATACATAGATTCAGCTTCCCCACAAGTTGGGGAACCCGAAAAAACATGTCTTTACCGGATCCAACCTCTCCCTGAAAAGTTACGCCTCGGCTTAGATTGCATTTGTTGGGAAATAGTGAATAAAGCATGAAACGTGAAAATGTGAAACTGACCTCAAATTCTACTGACCTCAAATTCAAAAAGTATACATATATTCAGGTTCCTCACAGGTTGGGGAAACTGAAAAAACATGTCTTTACCGGATGCAACCTCTCCCTCATAAGTTAGGCCTCGGCCTAGATTCCATTTGCTGCAAAATAGCCAATTAGGCATGAAAACTCAAAATGTGAAACTGACTTCAAATTCAAAATGTATACATATATTCAGGTTCCCCACAGGTTGGGGAACCCAAAAAACACTGTCTTCTCCAGATCCAACCTCTCTCTGAAAAGTTACCCCTTGGCTTAGATTGCATTTGTTGGGAAATTGCCAATTAAGCATGAAAAGTGAAAATGTGAAACTGACCTGAATTTCGCAATGTATACATATATTCAGGTTCCCCACAGGATAGGGAACCCGAAAAACCATGTTTTTTCCGGATCCGACCTTTCCCTCATAAGTTAGGCCTCGGCCTAGATTCCATTTGCTGCAAAATAGCCAATTAGGTATGAAAGGTGAAAATGTGAAACTGTCCTCAAATTCGAAATGTATACATATATTCAGGTTCCCCACAGGTTGGGGAACCCAAAAAACAATGTCTTTTCCAGATCCAACCTCTCCCTGAAAAGTTACGCCTCGCCTTAATTGCATTAGTTGGAAAATTGCCAATTAAGCATGAAAAGTGAAAATGTGAAACTTACCTGAATTTCGCAATGTATACATATATTCAGATTCCCCACAGGTTGGGGAACCCGAAAAACCATGTTTTTTCCGGATCCGACCTTTCCCTCATAAGTTAGGCCTCGGCATAGATTCCATTTGCTGCAAAATAGCCAATTAGGCATGAAAAGTGAAAATGTGAAACTGACCTCAAATTCGAAATGTATACATAGATTCAGCTTCCCCACAAGTTGGGGAACCCGAAAAAACATGTCTTTACCGGATCCAACCTCTCTCTGAAAAGTTACGCCTCGGCTTAGATTGCATTTGTTGGGAAATAGTGAATAAAGCATGAAACGTGAAAATGTGAAACTGACCTCAAATTCTACTGACCTCAAATTCAAAAAGTATACATATATTCAGGTTCCTCACAGGTTGGGGAAACTGAAAAAACATGTCTTTACCGGATGCAACCTCTCCCTCATAAGTTAGGCCTCGGCCTAGATTCCATTTGCTGCAAAATAGCCAATTAGGCATGAAAACTCAAAATGTGAAACTGACTTCAAATTCAAAATGTATACATATATTCAGGTTCCCCACAGGTTGGGGAACCCAAAAAACACTGTCTTGTCCAGATCCAACCTCTCTCTGAAAAGTTACCCCTTGGCTTAGATTGCATTTGTTGGGAAATTGCCAATTAAGCATGAAAAGTGAAAATGTGAAACTGACCTGAATTTCGCAATGTATACATATATTCAGGTTCCCCACAGGATAGGGAACCCGAAAAACCATGTTTTTTCCGGATCCGACCTTTCCCTCATAAGTTAGGCCTCGGCCTAGATTCCATTTGCTGCAAAATAGCCAATTAGGCATGAAAAGTCAAAATGTGAAACTGACCTCAAATTCGAAATGTATACATATATTCAGGTTCCCCACAGGATGGGGAACTTGAAAAACCATGTTTTTTCCGGATCCGATCTCTCCCTGAAAAGTTACCCCTTGGCTTATATTGCATTTGTTGGAAAATTGCCAATTAAGCATGAAAAGTGAAAATGTGAAGCTTACCTGAATTTCGCAATGTATACATATATTCAGGTTCCCCACAGGTTGGGGAACCCGAAAAACCATGTTTTTTCCGGATCAGACCTTTCCCTCGTAAGTTAGGCCTCGGCCTAGATTCCATTTGCTGCAAAATAGCCAATTAGGCATGAAAAGTGAAAATGTGAAACTGACCTCAAATTCGAAATGTATACATAGATTCAGCTTCCCCACAAGTTGGGGAACCCGAAAAAACATGTCTTTACCGGATCCAACCTCTCCCTGAAAAGTTACGCCTCGGCTTAGATTGCATTTGTTGGGAAATAGTGAATAAAGCATGAAACGTGAAAATGTGAAACTGACCTCAAATTCTACTGACCTCAAATTCGAAAAGCATACATATATTAAGGTTCCCCACAGGTTGGGGAACCCAAAAAACACTGTCTTGTCCAGATCCAACCTCTCTCTGAAAAGTTACCCCTTGGCTTAGATTGCATTTGTTGGGAAAGCATGAAAAGTGAAAATGTGAAACTGACCTCAAATTCGAAATGTATACATATATTCAGGTTCCCCACAGGTTGGGGAAACCGAAAAAACATGTTTTTTCCGGATCCGACCTCTCCCTCATAAGTTAGGCCTCGGCCTAGATTCCATTTGCTGCAAAATAGCCAATTAGGCATGAAAAGTCAAAATGTGAAACTGACTTCAAATTCAACATGTATACATATATTCAGGTTCCCCACAGGTTGGGGAACCCAAAAAACAATGTCTTTTCAGATCCAACCTCTCCCTGAAAAGTTAGGCCTCGGCCTAGATTGCATTTGTTGGAAAAGCATGAAAAGTGAAAATGTGAAACTGACCTCAAATTCGAAATGTATACATATATTCAGGTTCCCCACAGGTTGGGGAAACCGAAAAAACATGTTTTTTCCGGATAAGACCTCTCCCTCGTAAGTTAGGCCTCGGCCTAGATTCCATTTGCTGCAAAATAGCCAATTAGGCATGAAAAGTGAAAATGTGAAACTGACCTCAAATTCGAAATGTATACATAGATTCAGCTTCCCCACAAGTTGGGGAACCCGAAAAAACATGTCTTTACCGGATCCAACCTCTCCCTGAAAAGTTACGCCTCGGCTTAGATTGCATTTGTTGGGAAATAGAGAATAAAGCATGAAAAGTGAAAATGTGAAACTGACCTCAAATTCTACTGACCTCAAATTCGAAAAGTATACATATATTCAGGTTCCTCACAGGTTGGGGAAACTGAAAAAACATGTCTTTACCGGATGCAACCTCTCCCTCATAAGTTAGGTCTCGGCCTAGATTCCATTTGCTGCAAAATAGCCAATTAGGCATGAAAAGTCAAAATGTGAAACTGACTTCAAATTCAAAATGTATACATATATTCAGGTTCCCCACAGGTTGGGGAACCCAAAAAACAATGTCTTGTCCAGATCCAACCTCTCTCTGAAAAGTTACCCCTTGGCTTAGATTGCATTTGTTGGGAAATTGCCAATTAAGCATGAAAAGTGAAAATGTGAAACTTACCTGAATTTCGCAATGTATACATATATTCAGGTTCCTCACAGGTTGGGGAAACTGAAAAAACATGTCTTTACCGGATGCAACCTCTCCCTCATAAGTTAGGCCTCGGCATAGATTCCATTTGCTGCAAAATAGCCAATTAGGCATGAAAAGTGAAAATGTGAAACTGACCTCAAATTCGAAATGTATACATGGATTCAGCTTCCCCACAAGTTGGGGAACCCGAAAAAACATGTCTTTACCGGATCCAACCTCTCCCTGAAAAGTTACGCCTCGGCTTAGATTGCATTTGTTGGGAAATAGTGAATAAAGCATGAAAAGTGAAAATGTGAAACTGACCTCAAATTCTACTGACCTCAAATTCGAAAAGTATACATATATTCAGGTTCCTCACAGGTTGGGGAAACTGAAAAAACATGTCTTTACCGGATGCAACCTCTACCTCATAAGTTAGGCCTCGGCCTAGATTCCATTTGCTGCAAAATAGCCAATTAGGCATGAAAAGTCAAAATGTGAAACTGACTTCAAATTCAAAATGTATACATATATTCAGGTTCCCCACAGGTTGGGGAACCCAAAAAACAATGTCTTGTCCAGATCCAACCTCTCTCTGAAAAGTTACCCCTTGGCTTAGATTGCATTTGTTGCGAAATTGCCAATTAAGCATGAAAAGTGAAAATGTGAAACTGACCTGAATTTCGCAATGTATACATATATTCAGGTTCCCCACAGGTCAGGGAACCCGAAAAACCATGTTTTTTCCGGATCCGACATCTCCCTCATAAGTTAGGCCTCGGCCTAGATTCCATTTGTTGCAAAATAGCCAATTAGGTATGAAAGGTGAAAATGTGAAACTGTCCTCAAATTCGAAATGTATACATATATTCAGGTTCCCCACAGGTTGGGGAACCCAAAAAACAATGTCTTTTCCAGATCCAACCTCTCCCTGAAAAGTTAGGCCTCGGCTTAATTGCATTTGTTGGAAAATTGCCAATTAAGCATGAAAAGTGAAAATGTGAAACTGACCTGAATTTCGCAATGTATACATATATTCAGGTTCCCCACAGGTTGGGGAACCCGAAAAACCATGTTTTTTCCGGATCAGACCTTTCCCTCGTAAGTTAGGCCTCGGCCTAGATTCCATTTGCTGCAAAATAGCCAATTAGGCATGAAGTGAAAATGTGAAACTGACCTCAAATTCGAAATGTATACATAGATTCAGCTTCCCCACAAGTTGGGGAACCCGAAAAAACATGTCTTTACCGGATCCAACCTCTCCCTGAAAAGTTACGCCTCGGCTTAGATTGCATTTGTTGGGAAATAGTGAATAAAGCATGAAAAGTGAAAATGTGAAACTGACCTCAAATTCTACTGACCTCAAATTCGAAAAGTATACATATATTCAGGTTCCTCACAGGTTGGGGAAACTGAAAAAACATGTCTTTACCGGATGCAACCTCTCCCTCATAAGTTAGGCCTCGGCCTAGATTCCATTTGCTGCAAAATAGCCAATTAGGCATGAAAAGTCAAAATGTGAAACTGACTTCAAATTCAAAATGTATACATATATTCAGGTTCCCCACAGGTTGGGGAACCCAAAAAACAATGTCTTGTCCAGATCCAACCTCTCTCTGAAAAGTTACCCCTTGGCTTAGATTGCATTTGTTGCGAAATTGCCAATTAAGCATGAAAAGTGAAAATGTGAAACTGACCTGAATTTCGCAATGTATACATATATTCAGGTTCCCCACAGGTCAGGGAACCCGAAAAACCATGTTTTTTCCGGATCCGACATCTCCCTCATAAGTTAGGCCTCGGCCTAGATTCCATTTGTTGCAAAATAGCCAATTAGGTATGAAAGGTGAAAATGTGAAACTGTCCTCAAATTCGAAATGTATACATATATTCAGGTTCCCCACAGGTTGGGGAACCCAAAAAACAATGTCTTTTCCAGATCCAACCTCTCCCTGAAAAGTTAGGCCTCGGCTTAATTGCATTTGTTGGAAAATTGCCAATTAAGCATGAAAAGTGAAAATGTGAAACTTACCTGAATTTCGCAATGTATAAATATATTCAGGTTCCCCACAGGTTGGGGAACCCGAAAAACCATGTTTTTTCCGGATCAGACCTTTCCCTCGTAAGTTAGGCCTCGGCCTAGATTCCATTTGCTGCAAAATAGCCAATTAGGCATGAAAAGTGAAAATGTGAAACTGACCTCAAATTCGAAATGTATACATAGATTCAGCTTCCCCACAAGTTGGGGAACCCGAAAAAACATGTCTTTACCAGATCCAACCTCTCCCTGAAAAGTTACGCCTCGGCTTAGATTGCATTTGTTGGGAAATAGAGAATAAAGCATGAAAAGTGAAAATGTGAAACTGACCTCAAATTCTACTGACCTCAAATTCGAAAAGTATACATATATTCAGGTTCCTCACAGGTTGGGGAAACTGAAAAAACATGTCTTTACCGGATGCAACCTCTCCCTCATAAGTTAGGTCTCGGCCTAGATTCCATTTGCTGCAAAATAGCCAATTAGGCATGAAAAGTCAAAATGTGAAACTGACTTCAAATTCAAAATGTATACATATATTCAGGTTCCCCACAGGTTGGGGAACCCAAAAAACAATGTCTTGTCCAGATCCAACCTCTCTCTGAAAAGTTACCCCTTGGCTTAGATTGCATTTGTTGGGAAATTGCCAATTAAGCATGAAAAGTGAAAATGTGAAACTTACCTGAATTTCGCAATGTATACATATATTCAGGTTCCTCACAGGTTGGGGAAACTGAAAAAACATGTCTTTACCGGATGCAACCTCTCCCTCATAAGTTAGGCCTCGGCATAGATTCCATTTGCTGCAAAATAGCCAATTAGGCATGAAAAGTGAAAATGTGAAACTGACCTCAAATTCGAAATGTATACATAGATTCAGCTTCCCCACAAGTTGGGGAACCCGAAAAAACATGTCTTTACCGGATCCAACCTCTCCCTGAAAAGTTACGCCTCGGCTTAGATTGCATTTGTTGGGAAATAGTGAATAAAGCATGAAAAGTGAAAATGTGAAACTGACCTCAAATTCTACTGACCTCAAATTCGAAAAGTATACATATATTCAGGTTCCTCACAGGTTGGGGAAACTGAAAAAACATGTCTTTACCGGATGCAACCTCTCCCTCATAAGTTAGGCCTCGGCCTAGATTCCATTTGCTGCAAAATAGCCAATTAGGCATGAAAAGTCAAAATGTGAAACTGACTTCAAATTCAAAATGTATACATATATTCAGGTTCCCCACAGGTTGGGGAACCCCAAAAACAATGTCTTGTCCAGATCCAACCTCTCTCTGAAAAGTTACCCCTTGGCTTAGATTGCATTTGTTGGGAAATTGCCAATTAAGCATGAAAAGTGAAAATGTGAAACTGACCTGAATTTCGCAATGTATACATATATTCAGGTTCCCCACAGGTCAGGGAACCCGAAAAACCATGTTTTTTCCGGATCCGACCTCTCCCTCATAAGTTAGGCCTCGGCCTAGATTCCATTTGCTGCAAAATAGCCAATTAGGTATGAAAGGTGAAAATGTGAAACTGTCCTCAAATTCGAAATGTATACATATATTCAGGTTCCCCACAGGTTGGGGAACCCAAAAAACAATGTCTTTTCCAGATCCAACCTCTCCCTGAAAAGTTAGGCCTCGGCTTAATTGCATTTGTTGGAAAATTGCCAATTAAGCATGAAAACTGAAAATGTGAAACTGACCTGAATTTCGCAATGTATAAATATATTCAGGTTCCCCACAGGTTGGGGAACCCGAAAAACCATGTTTTTTCCGGATCAGACCTTTCCCTCGTAAGTTAGGCCTCGGCCTAGATTCCATTTGCTGCAAAATAGCCAATTAGGCATGAAAAGTCAAAATGTGAAACTGTCCTCAAATTCGAAATGTATACATATATTCAGGTTCCCCACAGGTTGGGGAACCCAAAAAACAATGTCTTTTCCAGATCCAACCTCTCCCTGAAAAGTTAGGCCTCGGCTTAATTGCATTTGTTGGAAAATTGCCAATTAAGCATGAAAAGTGAAAATGTGAAACTGACCTGAATTTCGCAATGTATACATATATTCAGGTTCCCCACAGGTTGGGGAACCCGAAAAACCATGTTTTTTCCGGATCAGACCTTTCCCTCGTAAGTTAGGCCTCGGCCTAGATTCCATTTGCTGCAAAATAGCCAATTAGGCATGAAAAGTGAAAATGTGAAACTGACCTCAAATTCGAAATGTATACATAGATTCAGCTTCCCCACAAGTTGGGGAACCCGAAAAAACATGTCTTTACCGGATCCAACCTCTCCCTGAAAAGTTACGCCTCGGCTTAGATTGCATTTGTTGGGAAATAGTGAATAAAGCATGAAAAGTGAAAATGTGAAACTGACCTCAAATTCTACTGACCTCAAATTCGAAAAGTATACATATATTCAGGTTCCTCACAGGTTGGGGAAACTGAAAAAACATGTCTTTACCGGATGCAACCTCTCCCTCATAAGTTAGGCCTCGGCCTAGATTCCATTTGCTGCAAAATAGCCAATTAGGCATGAAAAGTCAAAATGTGAAACTGACTTCAAATTCAAAATGTATACATATATTCAGGTTCCCCACAGGTTGGGGAACCCCAAAAACAATGTCTTGTCCAGATCCAACCTCTCTCTGAAAAGTTACCCCTTGGCTTAGATTGCATTTGTTGGGAAATTGCCAATTAAGCATGAAAAGTGAAAATGTGAAACTGACCTGAATTTCGCAATGTATACATATATTCAGGTTCCCCACAGGTCAGGGAACCCGAAAAACCATGTTTTTTCCGGATCCGACCTCTCCCTCATAAGTTAGGCCTCGGCTTAGATTCCATTTGCTGCAAAATAGCCAATTAGGTATGAAAGGTGAAAATGTGAAACTGTCCTCAAATTCGAAATGTATACATATATTCAGGTTCCCCACAGGTTGGGGAACCCAAAAAACAATGTCTTTTCCAGATCCAACCTCTCCCTGAAAAGTTAGGCCTCGGCTTAATTGCATTTGTTGGAAAATTGCCAATTAAGCATGAAAACTGAAAATGTGAAACTGACCTGAATTTCGCAATGTATAAATATATTCAGGTTCCCCACAGGTTGGGGAACCCGAAAAACCATGTTTTTTCCGGATCAGACCTTTCCCTCGTAAGTTAGGCCTCGGCCTAGATTCCATTTGCTGCAAAATAGCCAATTAGGCATGAAAAGTGAAAATGTGAAACTGACCTCAAATTCGAAATGTATACATAGATTCAGCTTCCCCACAAGTTGGGGAACCCGAAAAAACATGTCTTTACCGGATCCAACCTCTCCCTGAAAAGTTACGCCTCGGCTTAGATTGCATTTGTTGGGAAATAGAGAATAAAGCATGAAAAGTGAAAATGTGAAACTGACCTCAAATTCTACTGACCTCAAATTCGAAAAGTATACATATATTCAGGTTCCTCACAGGTTGGGGAAACTGAAAAAACATGTCTTTACCGGATGCAACCTCTCCCTCATAAGTTAGGTCTCGGCCTAGATTCCATTTGCTGCAAAATAGCCAATTAGGCATGAAAAGTCAAAATGTGAAACTGACTTCAAATTCAAAATGTATACATATATTCAGGTTCCCCACAGGTTGGGGAACCCCAAAAACAATGTCTTGTCCAGATCCAACCTCTCTCTGAAAAGTTACCCCTTGGCTTAGATTGCATTTGTTGGGAAATTGCCAATTAAGCATGAAAAGTGAAAATGTGAAACTTACCTGAATTTCGCAATGTATACATATATTCAGGTTCCTCACAGGTTGGGGAAACTGAAAAAACATGTCTTTACCGGATGCAACCTCTCCCTCATAAGTTAGGCCTCGGCCTAGATTCCATTTGTTGCAAAATAGCCAATTAGGTATGAAAGGTGAAAATGTGAAACTGTCCTCAAATTCGAAATGTATACATATATTCAGGTTCCCCACAGGTTGGGGAACCCAAAAAACAATGTCTTTTCCAGATCCAACCTCTCCCTGAAAAGTTAGGCCTCGGCTTAATTGCATTTGTTGGAAAATTGCCAATTAAGCATGAAAAGTGAAAATGTGAAACTGACCTGAATTTCGCAATGTATAAATATATTCAGGTTCCCCACAGGTTGGGGAACCCGAAAAACCATGTTTTTTCCGGATCAGACCTTTCCCTCGTAAGTTAGGCCTCGGCCTAGATTCCATTTGCTGCAAAATAGCCAATTAGGCATGAAAAGTGAAAATGTGAAACTGACCTCAAATTCGAAATGTATACATAGATTCAGCTTCCCCACAAGTTGGGGAACCCGAAAAAACATGTCTTTACCGGATCCAACCTCTCCCTGAAAAGTTACGCCTCGGCTTAGATTGCATTTGTTGGGAAATAGAGAATAAAGCATGAAAAGTGAAAATGTGAAACTGACCTCAAATTCTACTGACCTCAAATTCGAAAAGTATACATATATTCAGGTTCCTCACAGGTTGGGGAAACTGAAAAAACATGTCTTTACCGGATGCAACCTCTCCCTCATAAGTTAGGCCTCGGCCTAGATTCCATTTGCTGCAAAATAGCCAATTAGGCATGAAAAGTCAAAATGTGAAACTGACCTCAAATTCGAAATGTATACATATATTCAGGTTCCCCACAGGTTGGGGAACCCAAAAAACAATGTCTTTTCCAGATCCAACCTCTCCCTGAAAAGTTAGGCCTCGGCTTAATTGTATTTGTTGGAAAATTGCCAATTAAGCATGAAAAGTGAAAATGTGAAACTGACCTGAATTTCGCAATGTATACATATATTCAGGTTCCCCACAGGTTGGGGAACCCGAAAAACCATGTTTTTTCCGGATCAGACCTTTCCCTCGTAAGTTAGGCCTCGGCCGAGATTCCATTTGCTGCAAAATAGCCAATTAGGCATGAAAAGTGAAAATGTGAAACTGACCTCAAATTCGAAATGTATACATAGATTCAGCTTCCCCACAAGTTGGGGAACCCGAAAAAACATGTCTTTACCGGATCCAACCTCTCCCTGAAAAGTTACGCCTCGGCTTAGATTGCATTTGTTGGGAAATAGAGAATAAAGCATGAAAAGTGAAAATGTGAAACTGACCTCAAATTCTACTGACCTCAAATTCGAAAAGTATACATATATTCAGGTTCCTCACAGGTTGGGGAAACTGAAAAAACATGTCTTTACTGGATGCAACCTCTCCCTCATAAGTTAGGTCTCGGCCTAGATTCCATTTGCTGCAAAATAGCCAATTAGGCATGAAAAGTCAAAATGTGAAACTGACTTCAAATTCAAAATGTATACATATATTCAGGTTCCCCACAGGTTGGGGAACCAAAAAAACAATGTCTTGTCCAGATCCAACCTCTCTCTGAAAAGTTACCCCTTGGCTTAGATTGCATTTGTTGGGAAATTGCCAATTAAGCATGAAAAGTGAAAATGTGAAACTTACCTGAATTTCGCAATGTATACATATATTCAGGTTCCTCACAGGTTGGGGAAACTGAAAAAACATGTCTTTACCGGATGCAACCTCTCCCTCATAAGTTAGGCCTCGGCCTAGATTCCATTTGCTGCAAAATAGCCAATTAGGCATGAAAAGTCAAAATGTGAAACTGACCTCAAATTCGAAATGTATACATATATTCAGGTTCCCTACAGGTTGGGGAACCCAAAAAACAATGTCTTTTCCAGATCCAACCGCTCCCTGAAAAGTTAGGCCTCGGCTTAATTGCATTTGTTGGAAAATTGCCAATTAAGCATGAAAAGTGAAAATGTGAAACTTACCTGAATTTCGCAATGTATACATATATTCAGGTTCCCCACAGGTTGGGGAACCCGAAAAACCATGTTTTTTCCGGATCAGACCTTTCCCTCGTAAGTTAGGCCTCGGCCTAGATTCCATTTGCTGCAAAATAGCCAATTAGGCATGAAAAGTGAAAATGTGAAACTGACCTCAAATTCGAAATGTATACATAGATTCAGCTTCCCCACAAGTTGGGGAACCCGAAAAAACATGTCTTTACCGGATCCAACCTCTCCCTGAAAAGTTACGCCTCGGCTTAGATTGCATTTGTTGGGAAATAGTGAATAAAGCATGAAAAGTGAAAATGTGAAACTGACCTCAAATTCTACTGACCTCAAATTCGAAAAGTATACATATATTCAGGTTCCTCACAGGTTGGGGAAACTGAAAAAACATGTCTTTACCGGATGCAACCTCTCCCTCATAAGTTAGGTCTCGGCCTAGATTCCATTTGCTGCAAAATAGCCAATTAGGCATGAAAAGTCAAAATGTGAAACTGACTTCAAATTCAAAATGTATACATATATTCAGGTTCCCCACAGGTTGGGGAACCCAAAAAACAATGTCTTGTCCAGATCCAACCTCTCTCTGAAAAGTTACCCCTTGGCTTAGATTGCATTTGTTGGGAAATTGCCAATTAAGCATGAAAAGTGAAAATGTGAAACTGACCTGAATTTCGCAATGTATACATATTTTCAGGTTCCCTACAGGTCAGGGAACCCGAAAAACCATGTTTTTTCCGGATCCGACCTCTCCCTCATAAGTTAGGCCTCGGCCTAGATTCCATTTGCTGCAAAATAGCCAATTAGGTATGAAAGGTGAAAATGTGAAACTGTCCTCAAATTCGAAATGTATACATATATTCAGGTTCCCCACAGGTTGGGGAAACTGAAAAAACATGTCTTTACCGGATGCAAACTCTCCCTCATAAGTTAGGTCTCGGCCTAGATTCCATTTGCTGCAAAATAGCCAATTAGGCATGAAAAGTCAAAATGTGAAACTGACTTCAAATTCAAAATGTATACATATATTCAGGTTCCCCACAGGTTGGGGAACCCAAAAAACAATGTCTTGTCCAGATCCAACCTCTCTCTGAAAAGTTACCCCTTGGCTTAGATTGCATTTTTTGGGAAATTGCCAATTAAGCATGAAAAGTGAAAATGTGAAACTGACCTGAATTTCGCAATGTATACATATATTCAGGTTCCCCACAGGTCAGGGAACCCGAAAAACCATGTTTTTTCCGGATCCGACCTCTCCCTCATAAGTTAGGCCTCGGCCTAGATTCCATTTGCTGCAAAATAGCCAATTAGGTATGAAAGGTGAAAATGTGAAACTGTCCTCAAATTCGAAATATATACATATATTCAGGTTCCCCACAGGTTGGGGAACCCAAAAAACAATGTCTTTTCCAGATCCAACCTCTCCCTGAAAAGTTACGCCTCGGCTTAATTGCATTAGTTGGAAAATTGCCAATTAAGCATGAAAAGTGAAAATGTGAAACTTACCTGAATTTCGCAATGTATACATATATTCAGATTCCCCACAGGTTGGGTAACCCGAAAAACCATGTTTTTTCCGGATCCGACCTTTCCCTCATAAGTTAGGCCTCGGCATAGATTCCATTTGCTGCAAAATAGCCAATTAGGCATGAAAAGTGAAAATGTGAAACTGACCTCAAATTCGAAATGTATACATAGATTCAGCTTCTCCACAAGTTGGGGAACCCGAAAAAACATGTCTTTACCGGATCCAACCTCTCCCTGAAAAGTTACGCCTCGGCTTAGATTGCATTTGTTGGGAAATAGTGAATAAAGCATGAAACGTGAAAATGTGAAACTGACCTCAAATTCTACTGACCTCAAATTCAAAAAGTATACATATATTCAGGTTCCTCACAGGTTGGGGAAACTGAAAAAACATGTCTTTACCGGATGCAACCTCTCCCTCATAAGTTAGGCCTTGGCCTAGATTCCATTTGCTGCAAAATAGCCAATTAGGCATGAAAAGTCAAAATGTGAAACTGACTTCAAATTCAAAATGTATACATATATTCAGGTTCCCCACAAGTTGGGGAACCCAAAAAACACTGTCTTGTCCAGATCCAACCTCTCTCTGAAAAGTTACCCCTTGGCTTAGATTGCATTTGTTGGGAAATTGCCAATTAAGCATGAAAAGTGAAAATGTGAAACTGACCTCAAATTCGAAATGTATACATATATTCAGGTTCCCCACAGGTTGGGGAAACCGAAAAAACATGTTTTTTCCGGATAAGACCTCTCCCTCGTAAGTTAGGCCTCGGCCTAGATTCCATTTGCTGCAAAATTGCCAATTAAGCATGAAAAGTGAAAATGTGAAACTGACCTCAAATTCGAAATGTATACATAGATTCAGCTTCCCCACAAGTTGGGGAACCCGAAAAAACATGTCTTTACCGGATCCAACCTCTCCCTGAAAAGTTACACCTCGGCTTAGATTGCATTTGTTGGGAAATAGTGAATAAAGTATGAAAAGTGAAAATGTGAAACTGACCTCAAATTCTATTGACCTCAAATTCGAAAAGTATACATATATTCAGGTTCCTCACAGGTTGGGGAAACTGAAAAAACATGTCTTTACCGGATGCAACCTCTCCCTCATAAGTTAGGCCTCGGCCTAGATTCCATTTGCTGCAAAATAGCCAATTAGGCATGAAAAGTCAAAATGTGAAACTGACCTAAAATTCGAAATGTATACATATATTCAGGTTCCCCACAGGTTGGGGAACCCAAAAAACAATGTCTTTTCCAGATCCAACCTCTCCCTGAAAAGTTAGGCCTCGGCTTAATTGCATTTGTTGGAAAATTGCCAATTAAGCATGAAAAGTGAAAATGTGAAACTTACCTGAATTTCGCAATGTATACATATATTCAGGTTCCCCACAGGTTGGGGAACCCGAAAAACCATGTTTTTTCCGGATCAGACCTTTCCCTTGTAAGTTAGGCCTCGGCCTAGATTCCATTTGCTGCAAAATAGCCAATTAGGCATGAAAAGTGAAAATGTGAAACTGACCTCAAATTCGAAATGTATACATAGATTCAGCTTCCCCACAAGTTGGGGAACCCGAAAAAACATGTCTTTACCGGATCCAACCTCTCCCTGAAAAGTTACGCCTCGGCTTAGATTGCATTTGTTGGGAAATAGTGAATAAAGCATGAAAAGTGAAAATGTGAAACTGACCTCAAATTCTACTGACCTCAAATTCGAAAAGTATACATATATTCAGGTTCCTCACAGGTTGGGGAAACTGAAAAAACATGTCTTTACCGGATGCAACCTCTCCCTCATAAGTTAGGTCTCGGCCTAGATTCCATTTGCTGCAAAATAGCCAATTAGGCATGAAAAGTCAAAATGTGAAACTGACTTCAAATTCAAAATGTATACATATATTCAGGTTCCCCACAGGTTGGGGAACCCAAAAAACAATGTCTTGTCCAGATCCAACCTCTCTCTGAAAAGTTACCCCTTGGCTTAGATTGCATTTGTTGGGAAATTGCCAATTAAGCATGAAAAGTGAAAATGTGAAACTGACCTGAATTTCGCAATGTATACATATATTCAGGTTCCCCACAGGTCAGGGAACCCGAAAAACCATGTTTTTTCCGGATCCGACCTCTCCCTCATAAGTTAGGCCTCGGCCTAGATTCCATTTGCTGCAAAATAGCCAATTAGGTATGAAAGGTGAAAATGTGAAACTGTCCTCAAATTCGAAATGTATACATATATTCAGGTTCCCCACAGGTTGGGGAACCCAAAAAACAATGTCTTTTCCAGATCCAACCTCTCCCTGAAAAGTTACGCCTCGGCTTAATTGCATTAGTTGGAAAATTGCCAATTAAGCATGAAAAGTGAAAATGTGAAACTTACCTGAATTTCGCAATGTATACATATATTCAGATTCCCCACAGGTTGGGGAACCCGAAAAACCATGTTTTTTCCGGATCCGACCTTTCCCTCATAAGTTAGGCCTCGGCATAGATTCCATTTGCTGCAAAATAGCCAATTAGGCATGAAAAGTGAAAATGTGAAACTGACCTCAAATTCGAAATGTATACATAGATTCAGCTTCCCCACAAGTTGGGGAACCCAAAAAAACATGTCTTTACCGGATCCAACCTCTCCCTGAAAAGTTACCTCGGCTTAGATTGCATTTGTTGGGAAATAGTGAATAAAGCATGAAACGAGAAAATGTGAAACTGACCTCAAATTCTACTGACCTCAAATTCAAAAAGTATACATATATTCAGGTTCCTCACAGGTTGGGGAAACTGAAAAAACATGTCTTTACCGGATGCAACCTCTCCCTCATAAGTTAGGCCTCGGCCTAGATTCCATTTGCTGCAAAATAGCCAATTAGGCATGAAAAGTCAAAATGTGAAACTGACTTCAAATTCAAAATGTATACATATATTCAGGTTCCCCACAGGTTGGGGAACCCAAAAAACACTGTCTTGTCCAGATCCAACCTCTCTCTGAAAAGTTACCCCTTGGCTTAGATTGCATTTGTTGGGAAATTGCCAATTAAGCATGAAAAGTGAAAATGTGAAACTGACCTGAATTTCGCAATGTATACATATATTCAGGTTCCCCACAGGTCAGGGAACCCGAAAAACCATGTTTTTTCCGGATCCGACCTCTCCCTCATAAGTTAGGCCTCGGCCTAGATTCCATTTGCTGCAAAATAGCCAATTAGGCATGAAAGGTGAAAATGTGAAACTGACCTCAAATTCGAAATGTATACATATATTCAGGTTCCCCACAGGTTGGGGAACCCAAAAAACAATGTCTTTTCCAGATCCAACCTCTCCCTGAAAAGTTAGGCCTCAGCTTAATTGCATTAGTTGGAAAATTGCCAATTAAGCATGAAAAGTGAAAATGTGAAACTGACCTGAATTTCGCAATGTATACATATATTCTGGTTCCCCACAGGTTGGGGAACCCAAAAAACAATGTCTTTTCCAGATCCAACCTCTCCCTGAAAAGTTAGGCCTCAGCTTAATTGCATTAGTTGGAAAATTGCCAATTAAGCATGAAAAGTGAAAATGTGAAACTGACCTGAATTTCGCAATGTATACATATATTCAGGTTCCCCACAGGTTGGGGAACCCGAAAAACCATGTTTTTTCCGGATCAGACCTTTCCCTCATAAGTTAGGCCTCGGCCTAGATTCCATTTGCTGCAAAATAGCCAATTAGGCATGAAAAGTGAAAATGTGAAACTGACCTCAAATTCGAAATGTATACATAGATTCAGCTTCCCCACAAGTTGGGGAACCCGAAAAAACATGTCTTTACCGGATCCAACCTCTCCCTGAAAAGTTACGCCTCGGCTTAGATTGCATTTGTTGGGAAATAGTGAATAAAGCATGAAAAGTGAAAATGTGAAACTGACCTCAAATTCTACTGACCTCAAATTCGAAAAGTATACATATATTCAGGTTCCTCACAGGTTGGGGAAACTGAAAAAACATGTCTTTACCGGATGCAACCTCTCCCTCATAAGTTAGGTCTCGGCCTAGATTCCATTTGCTGCAAAATAGCCAATTAGGCATGAAAAGTCAAAATGTGAAACTGACTTCAAATTCAAAATGTATACATATATTCAGGTTCCCCACAGGTTGGGGAACCCAAAAAACAATGTCTTGTCCAGATCCAACCTCTCTCTGAAAAGTTACCCCTTGGCTTAGATTGCATTTGTTGGGAAATTGCCAATTAAGCATGAAAAGTGAAAATGTGAAACTGACCTGAATTTCGCAATGTATACATATATTCAGGTTCCCCACAGGTCAGGGAACCCGAAAAACCATGTTTTTTCCGGATCCGACCTCTCCCTCATAAGTTAGGCCTCGGCCTAGATTCCATTTGCTGCAAAATAGCCAATTAGGTATGAAAGGTGAAAATGTGAAACTGTCCTCAAATTCGAAATGTATACATATATTCAGGTTCCCCACAGGTTGGGGAACCCAAAAAACAATGTCTTTTCCAGATCCAACCTCTCCCTGAAAAGTTACGCCTCGGCTTAATTGCATTAGTTGGAAAATTGCCAATTAAGCATGAAAAGTGAAAATGTGAAACTTACCTGAATTTCGCAATGTATACATATATTCAGATTCCCCACAGGTTGGGGAACCCGAAAAACCATGTTTTTTCCGGATCCGACCTTTCCCTCATAAGTTAGGCCTCGGCATAGATTCCATTTGCTGCAAAATAGCCAATTAGGCATGAAAAGTGAAAATGTGAAACTGACCTCAAATTCGAAATGTATACATAGATTCAGCTTCCCCACAAGTTGGGGAACCCAAAAAAACATGTCTTTACCGGATCCAACCTCTCCCTGAAAAGTTACCTCGGCTTAGATTGCATTTGTTGGGAAATAGTGAATAAAGCATGAAACGAGAAAATGTGAAACTGACCTCAAATTCTACTGACCTCAAATTCAAAAAGTATACATATATTCAGGTTCCTCACAGGTTGGGGAAACTGAAAAAACATGTCTTTACCGGATGCAACCTCTCCCTCATAAGTTAGGCCTCGGCCTAGATTCCATTTGCTGCAAAATAGCCAATTAGGCATGAAAAGTCAAAATGTGAAACTGACTTCAAATTCAAAATGTATACATATATTCAGGTTCCCCACAGGTTGGGGAACCCAAAAAACACTGTCTTGTCCAGATCCAACCTCTCTCTGAAAAGTTACCCCTTGGCTTAGATTGCATTTGTTGGGAAATTGCCAATTAAGCATGAAAAGTGAAAATGTGAAACTGACCTGAATTTCGCAATGTATACATATATTCAGGTTCCCCACAGGTCAGGGAACCCGAAAAACCATGTTTTTTCCGGATCCGACCTCTCCCTCATAAGTTAGGCCTCGGCCTAGATTCCATTTGCTGCAAAATAGCCAATTAGGCATGAAAGGTGAAAATGTGAAACTGACCTCAAATTCGAAATGTATACATATATTCAGGTTCCCCACAGGTTGGGGAACCCAAAAAACAATGTCTTTTCCAGATCCAACCTCTCCCTGAAAAGTTAGGCCTCAGCTTAATTGCATTAGTTGGAAAATTGCCAATTAAGCATGAAAAGTGAAAATGTGAAACTGACCTGAATTTCGCAATGTATACATATATTCTGGTTCCCCACAGGTTGGGGAACCCAAAAAACAATGTCTTTTCCAGATCCAACCTCTCCCTGAAAAGTTAGGCCTCAGCTTAATTGCATTAGTTGGAAAATTGCCAATTAAGCATGAAAAGTGAAAATGTGAAACTGACCTGAATTTCGCAATGTATACATATATTCAGGTTCCCCACAGGTTGGGGAACCCGAAAAACCATGTTTTTTCCGGATCAGACCTTTCCCTCATAAGTTAGGCCTCGGCCTAGATTCCATTTGCTGCAAAATAGCCAATTAGGCATGAAAAGTGAAAATGTGAAACTGACCTCAAATTCGAAATGTATACATAGATTCAGCTTCCCCACAAGTTGGGGAACCCGAAAAAACATGTCTTTACCGGATCCAACCTCTCCCTGAAAAGTTACGCCTCGGCTTAGATTGCATTTGTTGGGAAATAGTGAATAAAGCATGAAAAGTGAAAATGTGAAACTGACCTCAAATTCTACTGACCTCAAATTTGAAAAGTATACATATATTCAGGTTCCTCACAGGTTGGGGAAACTGAAAAAACATGTCTTTACTGGATGCAACCTCTCCCTCATAAGTTAGGCCTCGGCCTAGATTCCATTTGCTGCAAAATAGCCAATTAGGCATGAAAAGTGAAAATGTGAAACTGACCTCAAATTCAAAATGTATACATAGATTCAGCTTCCCCAGAAGTTGGGGAACCTTAAAAAACATGTCTTTCCAGATTCGACCTCTCCCTGAAACTTTACGCCTCGGCCTAGATTGCATTTGTTGGCATAGCCAATTAAGCGTGAAAAGTGAAAATGTGAAACTGACCTCAAATTCGAAATGTATACATATATTCGGGTTCCCCCGAAGTTGGGGAACCCGACAAAACATGTCTTTTTCTGATCCAACCTCTCCCTGAAAAGTTACGCTTCGGCTTAGATTGCATTTGTTGGAAAATTGCCAATTAAGCATGAAAAGTGAAAATGTGAAACTGACCTCAAATTCTACTGACATCAAATTCGAAAAGTATACATATATTCAGGTTTCCCCACAGGTTGGGGAACCCGAAAAACCATGTCTTTTCCGGATCAAACCTCTCCCTGAAAAGTTACGCCTCGGCTTAGATTTCATTTGTTGGAAAATAGCCAATAAAGCATGAAAAGTGAAAATGTGAAACTGGCCTGAATTTCGAAATGTATACATATATTCAGGTTCCCCACAAGTTGGGGAACCCGACAAAACATGTCTTTTCCGTATCCAACCTTTCCCTGAAAAGTTAGGCCTCGGCCTAGATGGCGTTTGTTGGCAAATAGCCAATTAAGCATGAAAAGTCAAAATGTGAAACTGACCTGAATTTAGAAATGTATACATATATTCAGGTTCCCCAAAGGTTGGGGAACCCAAAAAACAATGTCTTTTCCGGATCCAACCTCTCCCTGAAACGTTACGCCTCGGCCTAGATTGCATTTGTTGGCATAGCCAATTAAGCGTGAAAAGTGAAAATGTGAAACTGACCTGAATTTCGAAATGTATACATATATTCAGGTTCCCCAAAGGTTGGGGAACCCAAAAAACAATGTCTTTTCCGGATCCAACCTCTCCCTGAAACGTTACGCCTCGGCCTAGATTGCATTTGTTGGCATAGCCAATTAAGCATGAAAAGTGAAAATGTGAAACTGACCTCAAATTCGAAATGTATACATATATTCGGGTTCCCCACAAGTTGGGGAACCCGACAAAACATGTCTTTTTCGGATCCAACCTCTCCCTGAAAAGTTACGCCTCGGCTTAGATTTCATTTGTTGGAAAATAGCCAATTAAGCATGAAAAGTCGAAATGTGAAACTGACCTGAATTTCGAAATGTATACATATATTCACGTTCCCCACAGGTTGGGGAACCCGAAAAAACATGTCTTTTCTGGATCCAACCTCTCCCTGAAAAGTTACGCCTCGGCTTAGATTGCATTTGTTGGAAAATAGCCATTTAGGCATGAAAAGTGAAAATGTGAAACTGACCTGAATTTCGAAATGTATACATATATTCAGGTTCCCCACAGGTTGGGGAACCCAAAAAAACATGTTTTTTCCGGATCCGACCTCTCCCTCTTATGTTAGGCCTCGGCTTAGATTGCATTTGTTGGAAAATTGCCAGTTAAGCATGAAAAATGAAAATGTGAAACTGATCTCACATTCGAAATGTATACATATATTCAGGTTCCCCACAAGTTGGGGAACCCGAAAAAACATGTCTTTTCCGGATCCAACCTCTCCCTGAAAAGTTACGCCTCGGCTTAGATTGCATTTGTTGGAAAATTTCCAATTAGCATTGAAAACTGAAAAGGTGAAACTGACCTCAAATTCTACTGACATCAAATTCGAAAAGTATACATATATTCAGGTTTCCCCACAGGTTGGGGAACCCGAAAAACCATTTCTTTTCCGGATCAAACCTCTCCCTGAAAAGTTACGCCTGGGCTTAGATTTCATTTGTTGGAAAATAGCCAATAAAGCATGAAAAGTGAAAATGTGAAACTGGCCTGAATTTCGAAATGTATACATATATTCAGGTTCCCCACAAGTTGGGGAACCCGACAAAACATGTCTTTTCCGGATCCAACCTTTCCCTGAAAAGTTAGGCCTCGGCCTAGATGGCGTTTGTTGGCAAAGAGCCAATTAAGCATGAAAAGTCAAAATGTGAAACTGACCTGAATTTAGAAATGTATACATATATTCAGGTTCCCCAAAGGTTGGGGAACCCAAAAAACAATGTCTTTTCCGGATCCAACCTCTCCGTGAAACGTTACGCCTCGGCCTAGATTGCATTTGTTGGCATAGCCAATTAAGCATGAAAAGTGAAAATGTGAAACTGACCTGAATTTCGAAATGTATACATATATTCACGTTCCCCACAGGTTGGGGAACCCGAAAAAACATGTCTTTTCCGGATCCAACCTCTCCCTGAAAAGTTACGCCTCGGCTTAGATTGCATTTGTTGGAAAATAGCCATTTAGGCATGAAAAGTGAAAATGTGAAACTGACCTGAATTTCGAAATGTATACATATATTCAGGTTCCCCACAGGTTGGGGAACCCGAAAAACCATGTTTATTCTGGATCCGACCTCTCCCTGAAAAGTTACGCCTCGGCTGAGATTGCATTTGTTGGAAAATTGCCAATTAAGCATGAAAAGTGAAAATGTGAAACTGACCTCAAATTCGAAAGGTATACATATATTCAGGTTCCCCACAAGTTGGGGAACCCGAAAAAACATGTTTTTTCCGGATCCGACCTCTCCCTCTTAAGTTAGGCCTCCGCTTAGATTGCATTTGTTCGAAAATTGCCAGTTAAGCATGAAAAGTGAAAATGTGAAACTGATCTCAAATTCGAAATGTATACATATATTCAGGTTCCCCACAAGTTGGGGAACCCGAAAAAACATGTCTTTTCCGGATCCAACCTCTCCCTGAAAAGTTACGCCTCGGCTTAGATTGCATTTGTTGGAAAATTTCCAATTAGCATTGAAAAGTGAAAACGTGAAACTAACCTGAATTTCGAAATGTATACATATATTCAACTTCCCCACAGGCTGGGGAAGCCAAAAAACCATGTTTTTTCCGGATCCGACCTCTCCCTCATAAGTTGGGCCTCGGCTTAGATTGCATTTGTTGGGAAATAGCGAATTAAGCATGAAAAGTGAAAATGTGAAACTGACCTCAAATTCGAAATGTATACATATATTCAGGTTCCCCACAAGTTGGGGAACCCGAAAAAACATGTCTTTTCCGGATCCAACCTCTCCCTGAAAAGTTACGCCTCGGCTTAGATTGCATTTGTTGGAAAATAGCCATTTAGGCATGAAAAGTGAAAATGTGAAACTGACCTGAATTTCGAAATGTATACATATATTCAGGTTCCCCACAGGTTGGGGAACCCGAAAAACCATGTTTATTCCGGATCCAACCTCTACCTGAAAAGTTAGGCCTCGGCCTAAAATGCATTTGTTGGCAAATAGCCAAGTAAGCATGAAAAGTCAAAATGTGAAAGTGACCTGAATTTCAAAATTTATACATATATTCAGGTTTCCCACAGGTTGGGGAACTCGAAAAAACATGTTTTTTCTGGATCCGACCTCTCCCTCAAAAGTTACGCCTCGGCTTAGATTGCGTTTGTTGGGAATTAGCGAATTAAGCATGAAAAGTGAAAATGTGAAACTGACCTCAAATTCGAAAAGTATACATATATTCAGCACCAAACATAATAGTGGCAACGAGGATGGGATGAGCTGCCAAACTTGAAGAGCTGAGTCACTAAGGGGGTAAGCCAAGCGACGGTGGCTTGGTTGGGGCCGCGTTTCCCCCCCTCATTCCTGCCAGTACGAAAATGCTGGAGAAAGAGCACTCCCAAGGAACCGTCCCTGGGAGATTAGAAGAAGCGTTGGCAACACAAGGCAGTGCGAGGCCGAAAACAATGAAAACAACTTACCATGGACAAAGTCAGGAAACTCTCAGAATTCAACGTCGCACATCCAGAGAAGTGGAGCTCGTATGTTGTGAGAAGAATTAGTTAAGAGTCAACCAAGTTTATGAGGACAGCTTGAAGGCCACAACGTTGCTGTGCGTTTGTGGCCAGGTGACGTTCGAGATCGCCGAAAACTTAATAGCTCTGGCGCTGCTTGAATCTGTTGCTTTTTCCAAACTTAAAAAAATGCTCAAAGAACATTTTGAGCCGAAGCTATCGGTCATCGCCTGGAGGCATGCCTTTGAAAGAAGAGACCAACGACCAGGCAAATCGGCTGCTGAATTCATTGCTGCCTTTCGTCAAGCAGCCCAACCCTGCGATTTCAAAGATCTTGAAGAGAGGCTGCGAGACTGCTTAGTGTGCGGGTTAAGAAGCAGGGATCTCCAACAAAAATTGTTTGCTAAAGAGACTATTTCATTTCAAGATGCCCTATGGGAGATCATAGCCGAAGAAGCTGCCGGGGGCATGTCAAGGCCTTACGGCTCTCCAGGAGCACTCCCTGCATAGAGGCCATCCACCAGGAGGGCACTGAGAGGATCGAAGACTCCGAATTGAATCAAGAGGTCACCAAGCAGCCACCAGAAAGAAGGCCACAATGCCCAGTTGACAAGGCAGTTCCCTTCTCTTGATGTGCGGGGTGTGGAGGCCAACACAAATGTGTGGATTGCCGGTTCTTCACAGCAATGTGCCGGGTGTGTGGCAAACAAGGCCACATCACTGCTATCTATCAGGGTCATCGGAGAGAGAGTCCACCAGAAGAGTTTCCCCAGAAAGGTACCGGGGCCCCGGGGTAACACAGGGTGGGCTATTGTGCCACTAGGAGGAGCGTGCTTAGAATAGGTGCCCAGTACCTTCTTAAGGAAAAACTGCGGCTCAAAGGCAAGCTGCAGGGAGTTCCGTGCAACATGGAACTAGATACGAGGTGCACATTGTCCATAATTTCCCAGGGGACTTTCACACACATTTGTAGTCATAGGAGCAAAACAGTTAAGCTCAAGCCGTCGAATCTCATATTAACCGATTTCCAAAACTCCTGAGTAACAGTCAAAGAGGAAGCTACACTCAGGGTGCAATTCAAGGGATTTGAGGGCCCCCTGGAAGTCATAGTAGTTGAGGGTAACCGCACAAGCCTCATTGGGCTTGATTGGTTTGATGCATTGGGAATCAATGTAATTGGAATAAACAGCACACAAGCAGTGGACTTAGCAGCAATTTGCTGGGAGTTTGCTAATGTTTTTAGCCCTTACTTAGGGAAATATAAAGGTCCTCCCATAGCTCTCCGGCTTGATCCTGCCATAACTCCAATACGGATTAAGCCGCAAAGAGTGCCCTTAGCCCTCAAGCAGAAGATTGATGCAGAGCTGGATAAACTGCTGCAGCAAGGCATCCTGCAGCCAGTTGATAGCAGTCAATGGGAAACCCCCATAGTTATGCCACTTAAGGCCAACGGAGAGGTGCGAATATGTGCAGATTACAAGTGCACTATCAACAGAGCACTCCAACAACATGCATACCCGGTGCCTGTAGTCAGCCACATTTTGGCATCACTACAGGGAGGTTGTATCTTTGCCAAGTTAGATTTAGCTCAAGCCTATCAGCAACTGCCGGTGGATGATGCCACGGTGGAAGCTCAAACCATAGTAACTCACAGAGGAGCTTTCAAGGTTAAGTGCGTACAATTCGGGGTCAGGTTGCCCCAGGTCTTTTCCAGGGAGTGATGGAGCATACACTCAAGGGTATTCCAGGTGTGTGCCCATATTTTGATGATGTTCTCATAGCTGGGGAATCAGTCAAAAAATTGGCAGAACGGCTCAAGGCCGTCTTTCAGCGCTTCCGCGAAGTGGGACTGAAGCTGAAGGATGGCCTTGAGCCATTCTGCCAATTTGCTGGAACTAAGGAGAAACTTCCTGACAGTGAGGACAATCAACCAGTGGAAGAGCTTACCCCCAGAAATCATGGGAACTCTATTACTGGAGATTTTTAAAAAGAGGCTAGACCCATGGTGGCAAACCTATGGCATGCGTGCCACAGGTGGCACGCAGAGCCGTCCCTGTGGGCACGTGCGCCATCGCCCCAGAGGGAGGTGGGGCTGGGCTGTTCCCCTCCGCCTCTCCATGTGTGCCTGCACTCTCGTTTTCTTTCTCTCTGCACTGGGAGTCAGGGAGCAGCTCCAAGAGCTGGGTGGATCTGGGCTGGATTTTGGAGGCAGCTGCCAGCATGAGTCCAGGTATGCCTGCAGGGCGATTTTGCGGCATCCCAACAGCTCAATCAGGGTGGCAGAGGACTTTTCTAAGCCTCTGGAGCTTGGATCCATGGCCACAGGGGATTTTGCGGTCCCCAGTGGCCCGATCTAGGCTCTGGAGGCCTGGAAAAGGCCTCTGCTGCCTGGATCAGCCATGGGGGGGCGCAAAATTGCTCTGCAGCCCCCCTCCATGGCTGATCCGGGAGGTAGAGGCCTTTTCCAGGCCTCCAGAGCCCGGATTGGGCTGCTGGGGTGCTGCAAAATTGCTCCATGGCCATGGATCCAAGCTTCAGAGGCTCCAAACAGCGGTGGCGGCAGGGCAACCCGTGCAGTGGGGGGAAAACAGTGGCAGCAGTAGTGCAATCCATGCAGTGGGTGGCGGGGAAATGGCAGTGGCGGCAGGGTGATCTGTGCAGTGGGTGGTGGGAAATGGCAGTGGCAGCAGTGCGATCCATGCGGTGGGTGGGGGAAAACCTGCCCCACTTGTTCCACAGCTGCTTTTGGCTAAGCCACATTGCAGCAGCATTGGGCGCAATACCCGAGGCGGCAAACAGTTGCATCATGTCAAAACCGGCCATTTGCCGCCTCCTGTCGAATGCCGTTGCCATGAGGCCATGGAAGAAGCCAGGTGGTGGTAAGA
The DNA here is from genome assembly GCA_034064705.1 of Bothrops alternatus. NCBI lineage: Eukaryota > Metazoa > Chordata > Lepidosauria > Squamata > Viperidae > Bothrops > Bothrops alternatus. The sequence continues at coordinate 12,760,081 of JARGCV010000103.1, read as the reverse complement.
AACCGGTATACTGGTTCCTTACCTCCACCCGGCTTGTTCTGTGGCCTCAGGGCAGCAGCATTGGGTGTGACGTGCGAGGCGGCAAATTGCTGAGATGCACAAGGGGATAAACAGCCGTGGCAAACAGCTGCATCATGCCGAAACCGGCCATTTGCCACCTCCTGCCCAATGCCACTGCCATGAGGCTGCAAAACAAGCCAGGGGGAGATAAGGAACCAGGTCGGGGCTCTGCGAGGGTTGGGTCAGAGTGGAGGGAGAAGGGCGCTTGCAAGGGTTGGATCGGATGCACATGGGGCTGCTGCCTTGCTTTCCGTGCCGTGCCGGGGCTGGGCTCAACTGGTCACGGAGCCTCCATGCCACTTTTCTCCCTGCGGACATTGGGAGTGCCCACCCCTCATCCTGGGGCAGCAGCCGTCCCACGCTCTCCAGCCCACCGCAGGCCAGCCGGGTGCGCAGAGCTCGGGCTTCAGGCAATGGAAGCCGGAGGGGAGCGAGAGCTGCAGCTGCCCAGCTCCTCCATGTGAGAACATGTGCGGGGAAAGGCACCGCCCAGTTTGGTAAGCCACAGTCTGCCTGCAGGAGGAGGAGAATGGAGGAGGAGGGCTGGCCAGGGACAGGCGCAGCACTGTCCACAAGGGGAATCTGACCAGCCCCAGCCTGGAGGAGGGGAGGGAGCCTGAAGGGAGGCATCCTGGTGCACCTGGGTGGCTGGCGACAGGCTGGAGAGCGCCAGATGATGGCAGCTGCCCCAGGATGAGCAGTAGGTGGGGTGGGCGCTCCCGATGTTCGCGGGGAAAAAGCGGCGAAGAGGCTCCATATTCAACCCAGTCCAGCCCAGCCCCAGCACTGCCCGCACAAGCATCCGTTCCCAGGAGCAACATCGAGCTGGCCATGCCCACTCTGGCCACGCCCACCCAGTCTGTCATGACCACCATAGCCATGCCCACCCAGTGGCCATGCCCACCCAGCAGGCCACACCCAGTCAGCGGGCCACACCCAGCCAGTGGGCCACACCCACCTGGCACCCAGCAATACATAAGTGGATTTTGGGTCGCAATTTGGCCACTCGGTCTCTAAAAGATTCACCACCATTGAGCTAGACAGTCACTTGTCTGAGATGGTGGTCAGTGGTGGTGAACCTATGGCATGCATGCCAGAGGCGGCACTCAGAGCCCTCTCTGTGGGCACATGCACCATGCCCCGGAGATGGCAACTGCCCCTCTTCAACCAGCTGCCTGCTAACTCGCTGAGGTCCCACATGACCGGATGCATCCCAGCATGGCTTTTTTCCCTCCCCCCCATCCCATCCCTTCTGGCCTCGCATGCTCTCCTTTTCCTGGGCACAACCCACTGCATCACCTCCTCAGCTGTCGGCAGCCATCCAGCTCAGAGGTGGTTTCTTTGAATTGCTGGCGGCGGGCTGCAGAGCCCCAGAATGCACTGGTCGAGGGGCTGGCAGGCTGTGGCTGCTGATGGACACCATTGGCCTCCATGCACTCGCTGGCATCTGTGTGTGGGGGCCAATGTGTCAGGCAGCAGCTGCAGGCCAATGTGTCAGGGAGCAGCAGCCCCAGCCCTTGCCTTGCCCCATGGCTATGGCACCCCCATCCTGCCTCGCCTCACCCCACAGGACAAGCCTACTGCCCCACCTGCCAAAACCCCCCTGGATCTCCCCCAACCCTGCCCACCCCCACAGGTGTCTCTCCCCATGAGCAACATCGAGGTGACCACGCCCACCTTGACCACACCCACCCAATCTGCCATGACTACCACAGCCACGCTCACCCATTGGGCCACGCCCACCTGGCACCCAGCGATAAATAAGTGGGTTTTGGGTTGCAGTTTGGGCACTCAGTCTCTAAAAAGGTTTGCCATCACTAGTATAGGTTCTCCTGCTGGACTAGAAAACCTCCAAGGTCCCTTCCAGCTCTATTTTATTCTAACACTCACTGGAAAGCAGTTAAATGTTGACAGCAGTTAGTCTATTGTCAAAATTCCCTCTTGTTTATATAAGTATTTTGTATAGCTGGACAAAAAGATTCAGCTGACGTTTGGGCTTATTTCATAGATTCAGAGCTATTATGAAAGAATACCAAATCTGTGTTCAAAGTAGTTGAACAACAATATGGCAGTATGGTTTCTTTAAATCACAGGTTTAGCAGAATTTGAGTGCTTACACCAAAGCCACCAAATAACACCTCACTGAGCCAACTCAATCTCTCTCAGTTCATCGTGCAGGCCCACTCCCCTGCCACCAACATTGGTCAGCCGCTGCTTGAGATGGGGTGGACATGTTTGAGATGGTTTTGGGGTCCCTGGACAGTAACTTCTGTATCCCAACATCAAGGACAATTTCAAACCACAGTTTTCAATGTACAAACAGTTCCAGGATCTACTTGAATATACTCCAATTATTACTTTGTCATTACTTTATCATATGCTGCTACCCAGAGTAACTTCTGGTGAGATGGGAAGCTATATAAATTAAATAAATTAAAAAATAAAATTACTGTAGAACTTTACAGAAAAGTTTGCCTCTGTATTCAACCAAAGTCTCATTGTGACTTCTTTTTATAAATGAGCTTTTGTCAGCATTGACATACTTTTTATGTACAATAATTCCAGCATGGAAGGGAAATCAGTATAAGTCTTTTTATATGGTTTGTAGTTGCTTTCTGAGGAGAGACTAACCTGCTGCAAATATAGAGCTTAGTTGCCCCCTTCGGGCGAGGAACAATAACAAGACTTCTGCTGCGGTCTGAAGTCCCCGCGCCACTGGGGATATCCCTTCTACCCGCCCTTGGCTTTTCTCCACTACGTCAGGCTCAGGCAGCAATCCCCGGTGCCTCCACTTTACCCCCTCCATCTGTCATAGTGGGGAATCCTGTCCATATGTCTTTTTACACAATGAGTACTACTTGTAAAAATCAAGATTTGGCTTTTCCTTTCACTCAGGCAGCTAGAAAAGTTTGACATGAATGGACATATATCATCACTATAAATATCTTCCGTTCACGCTATATTTGGCTTATCCGGGTGTGTTGTTTTTCCGAAATAGCTTCCATCCGGCGTGAAATATCAAGCAACAAACTACCACGCTCCCGCCAACTCCCATCCAGTCTAATCCAAACCAACCATTCAATTCGTTCCGCAGCCCGCGCCTTGCGTGCGTCCATCACCTGTTTTTTTTAAAGTCCAATAGGACTAAATTTAGTAACATCATTTGCATCAATCATGAGCTTTCCCTGCGTCAAGCCTTTTTTTTTTTTTATCCCCGCCCTGCTTTGTAATAATATCCAGGTCGTCTCGTGTTTGGATTGGTTAGAATGTCACGATAGTCGACCTTCCATAGTGCTCTGATTGGTTCTAAAAGGAGGCTCCTCAGTGTAGAAGAAAATAAAAGCGACCGAGGGGAAAAAAAGGAACTCTGATCTGGCGGCAGGTTGTCTATTGCAATGCATGGAAAGGCTTGTGCATGCTCCATGTTAATTTTAAAAGTCTCCATCAATTATTTGTACAGTAGTACAGTATAAATACACCAGTGAACATGTATCTCGGCTTTATTCAAGATAACTTTGGTAATAAGTCTCACTCATAAATTCAATGAGACTTACCCTGATGTCATTGTAAGTGATTGAAATCTTTAAGTTTTCCCACATATACACGTCTCTTGCATTTCACAGTTACACGATAGTTCTAGGATTCTGAACCTAATGTGTAAGAAAGGTCAAAGTGGTGAGTGTGTTGTCCAAACAGTGAGTAAGTTCGGTCTGTAGAATTCCTGCTGGCGGATTCCTTCCCAGAGGCCCGTTTATTAATCCTGGTTTGCAATAGTACCTTTGGCCAGCAAGAAGCTGCATTACAATATGAAATCGAAGTGAAGATTGCAAACTTCAAGTTGCACTTCATAACAAACAGCGTTCTTGTAAAGTTGAAAGGTCATCTTTTCTCTTTCTTTTGGCTTCCCATCATACAACAGCACGGAGTGGTTGTTTTCCAAGTATGAGCTTTGTTATGGTGTTCCTAGGTTCTATTCGTTGTCCAAAATGCAAGTCTTACGGTTGCGCGCGCGCGCGCACACACAAATACATCAGTGAGGCGGGCGGGCAGGAGGCAGAGGTCAGCAATGTCAGGCTCCCATGGCGTCATTACTGACGCTCGCATTCCAGCCGCTGTATGAGAGGCCGCTAGGTTCTTCTGGCATAAATGACGTGCGGCAAGGAGAGAAAGGGGGAGCAGGCGCGCGTTCAAGAAGCTTCCTTCCTTCTTCGCTCCCTCCCTCTAGCTCTGTCTTAGAATCTACGGGGACGACTTTGAACCGTTCGATGTTAGCTAGTGTATATAAACACATTGCGCTGGCTTGGGCTCTCCTTAAAGTCCCAAGCTCTTACTGCAGTAACTAGCAAAAGACGCGCTATTCTCTAGTACTCTTAACCCCCGTCCCTCTTTTTTCATTTCTCTTCCCTTCCCTTGAATGCCTTAGGAAAATTCATTCTCCAGGGCTGGAGCTTCCTTGAAGCCGTGCGCTTTTTTTCTCAGCAACGTCTCGAGACAGCGCTCGCTTGCTGTCATTTTGAGGGAATAAAGCGTATTGGCAAACTACATGTAAAGACGGAACCGCCACAGAAACCGAGTAGGTATGCTATGAATGGGATGCTGGAGGGGAGGGGCAATACTTGAATAAAGTTTGGATACTTTCAATCAAGGCAAATCTGGGCGTAGAACCAGAGCCCTTGCAGCAGTGCTTGGTAAAAGAGTAGGCAGGAGCGAGTCAGAACTGAACCCAGAAGTTGGAGCAGCAGTCTTGAGTGTAAGATTTTGGTAAGCTTCGGCAGAGGGGGGGAGGAGTGCTTTTTCGTCCGCACTCGGCCGGCGTCGCTTTTCTTCCCTGCGGATTGTAGTTGCCATGGTAATGATGCTAGCGGGCTTCCCCACGCTGCCGTGATGAATGGAAGTAATTTGTCCTGGTCCGGAGCTACCGGAGATCAGCGTCCTTTCAGAAAAATTTGTGCTTTGCTGCGAGTTTTTCTGACGAGTGTGAGATTTCGGCGAAAGGGTGAGTGAGACAGGTTTAGGGAGAGAGACTGACAAAAGACAATAGGGCAATCTGGAGTAGAAAGCAATACTTGTTAAAGGAATTGGCCGTGGAAGTTGCTGAGTTTTTTCCTCGTGGATGGGGACGAACAAAGTCAACGGATTTGCTGTTGCTCCGTCCTTGGCTCTTTTTAGCTGCTAGCGCACCAGGAGCTTGCACGAGTAAAAGGTTGAGAGGAGCCATGAAGGCGCCGCCGAGATTATTCCAAACTTTTCTGATAAGATCAAGTGATGAAAGCCGCTGAATTTCAACCCCTTTGTTGATAACTGGGCTAAAAGATGACAATTGACTAAAAACGAAGCATATGGCGAGGTTCCCCTATGTTGATCCTCAGTGCCTCTTTCTAGCAGGCTGAGTCCTAGAAGCTGAGCAAAATATCTGGAGATGCAGAGAATATTTGCTTCATTCTTAAATACAGTTACTATTTGGAGGATTGTTTGAACCCCAGTATTGCTTCTTCTACAGGTGCATAGCTAGAGAGATGTGCTGTTCTAAGGGGAAATCATTTGAGAGGAAAGAGGAAACAATCTCAGGAAACCTATTTTGATACCACTTTTGAACCTTGGAAGTTATTTTAAAATGTATTCATGGCCATTACCAAAAGTAAGTCTCTGCCCAGTCATGATTTAAAGTTTTGTACCTCTCCTTAAAATTAAACTATGAAACTGCAGGAGAATTGTAATTATTGTTTTTAGCAATATATTGACAGGATACGGTAAATTGCAGAGCTTCTAATTACATTATCCATGGTCTTAATACCACTTTAAAAAAGGAGAGAACAGTAATTTGGTAATTTTCTTTCTATATGATGTCTCCTATACTCCATACTTTTAAAACTCTTAACTAATCTGGTAGTATGATAAACTGACAGAAAACACATTGGATTAATTGGTTCCTAAGATTATTAATTTTTCTAATGGAATTACAAAAATAGAAAAAAAACTAGCTTGAAAGTGCAAAGAAATCATAAAGACTGTGATGTACTCATTACATTTTGCTATCTATACCAAATACAAACATTCTGGAATTGTAAGCTAATGGAAGAGATAGGGTAATGGAATTAATTTAGAGAAAGTACTTATTGAGATGCAAACTCAACAGATGAGGAGTCAAAAAACTTTCTTCTTTCATAATGAAAAAATTAAAATTATTAAGAGATATAGTCCCCATCTGATTCACAGTTATGGGAAGGGTGTGGGGATGGGGTTCAGAGCATTTTTCAAGGCACCTTCAATAGGATGGAACTTGAGAAATGGGTTATTCAGCATTTCAAGTGGTATTCCTATACAACAGAGGTTGCAGGACTGAAAGGATTTGCCAACAGTATTTGTGGTTTATATATGTAAGGAGACTATCAGATATAGTCCCCTGTTCTTGCTCTTCACTATCAGAGCATGAGATCTCAATGATTAATGCAAGGAAGTAATGAGAGATTCTCCGAATGATCCATTTTTCTTTCCATTTCCTTTGGTGTAGTGAAAATTGTGCACAAAAATGTGAAGATCCAGTTTTCAGATACAAAAAGGTGCTGTCCACTACAGACCTACTGAAACAATTCTTTTCTTGTCTTACTATTGTAAGAAAAACTATGGGCAAGTTAAGTTAAGCAGTCTACCCTGTCTACTGTTGAGCTGACTTTATTAGTTGTTCAATTCAGTAGGATTTAGGGCCAAACTATATGTCAAGACAAATTGAGGTACAAACATTAGCATTAATTTGAGCAGCTCACAGTGTATTTGGAACTGAGTGCCTTTCCCAGGTTTTTGGTCCTGGAAGTCAGCTTCATTGTACAATAAGACACTTTTATTTATGTGGGAGGAAAACAAAGGAAAACAAAACACACAAAGATGTGTGAATTCTTCAAGCAGTGACTAGAGGATATTTGCCTTGTGGTCTAATGATACTTGTTTTGGCTACATCAGATTAATCCCAGGATTTAATGTAGGGACAGTTATCAAATTTCTAGGGACACACATTAGAACAGAGGTCCCCAGCCCCTGGTCCATGGACAGGACTGGGCCACAGCATACCAGAAATTGGGCCACGCAAACAAGCAAAGCCCCATCTGCATGATCAGGTAGCACATGAAACCATGCCCCATGCGATCCACAGAAAAACTTGTCTCCATGGAACCAGCCCTTGGTGCCCAAAAGTTGGGGGGCCACTGTATATTTAGAAGACTCTGCTTCTAAATATACATTTGAATTTGGTCTTTCATCCGATTCAGAGATTAAGGAAAAGTTAAATTTCTTCAGATGTTGTTTCCATTGTCTATTTGTTTAGGACTTGGGAATTGAAAGGAGCTTTCAGGAGCTTTGGAGATTATGTGTAAATGACTGCTAAGGAGTAGGAACCAACTCTCTGTCTTTCTGTCTGTCTGTTTGTCTGTGTCTGTCTGTCTCTCTCTCCCTGTTTCTGTCTCTCTCTGTTTCTCTCTCTGTCTCTCTGCCTGTCTGTCTCTGTCTCTGTCTCTGTCTCTGTCTCTGTCTCTGTCTCTGTCTCTCTCTCTCTCTCTCTCTCTCTGTCTGTCTGTCTGTCTGTCTGTCTGTCTGTCTCTCTCTCTCTCTCTCTCTCTCTCTCTCTCTCTCTCTCTCTCTCTCTCTCTCTCTCTCTCTCTCTCTCTCTCTGTGTGTGTGTGTGTGTGTGTGTCTTTCTGTGTCTCTCTCAGAATCCAGGTTGGAAAAACCCTCTCTTGTGAGCCAGACACAACACTATTGAGGAGGGATCACCACCATCACATACGCTTGCTCCAGTAGCAGCAACAGCCTCAGCCACTATCCTGTCAGTTACACCCATCATTCAACAAGCAAGATACTCTCCAGGTAAAATGCATTGTTTGCATTTACCCCTAGTCAGGCAGCTGCTTTTTTCCTTCCCACTAATGATGTTTTGCAAAGTTGAATTCATAAATGAACTAATTGATTTGGAAAGGCAATTTTTAAAAGCGTTATTTTCTCTGAAACATTTTCTATGATATTCAGAAATACATGTTACAATTTTGGAGAAGAGATTATGTTCCTTTAGATCAAAAAGGAATTTTTTGTTGAGAACAATTTCTCAACCAATGTCAGATTATGATATTTAAGTTTTTATTAAATATGGTTATATTGCTACCTAATTAATATTAGGAATGCTATAAACTTCCTATAAAATACAATTTTAAATATCAAACACTATTTTTCATGCAGTTTTTTAATAGACAAATTTGAATTAATTTAATGCTTTTTTGCAATTGCCATTAGTTAAAAATATGGTAATATTAAGCAGTTTTTATATGAATGTTTTTGTTTCATGTTTTAATTATTTTATTAAAAATAGAGATTAGTACGCAAGCGTATTTGTTTTTCAGAATAAATAGATTAGTCTAAAACTCTTTGCCTAAAATGTCCTGTCATATTTCATAAATATACAATATATATTTTGCCCTTTTCTTCACAAGTTCCATATAACTCCATAACAGCTAAAACTGAACAATTGCCTTTGGATTTTTAGAATAGATGTTTAATTCTCCTTTATCTCAAAATTCTTAATTCCATTTCTTTAAGAAATAAAGAAAAAGTACATTAAAAATTATATTTTATTTTGAGGGATCTAATTCCTGCTAGTATGTTGTTCTGATTAAATTTTGTTTACTGTAATAGAAAATCTCTGCAATAAAAATATTTTTATTATAGCACATAAATCCAAGTAGCAACTTTGGAAAATGCAGAAGTTACTGATCTTTATTTGAGGTATATTTTTACCCCATCCCTTCCCTTTCCTTTCTTTTTAATGTCACTCCCTCTCCCTCCATAATATGTAAAATAAATGAAAACATTTAAGAAGCTACAATATCTTTCAGTTTCAGTGAGGTTTTTTATATTTAAAGAAAAACAAATCCAGACAGTTCCATTGTTGGAAATGTATTGGATATATCCTTTGTTGGGTATATCTTTCTGAAACCAGATATATTTGCTATACCACAAATTCCTTATAATTCAGTGTTAGCACAAAGGTTGCTACTAATGCGACAGTCTTCCTACATAGAACACATTTAATGTTACAGAAAGCATGTGTACCTATTAACTATGGGTATCTTTCACTACATACATTTCACTGTAGATTATAATGCAGCGTTATTATTGTGTTATTGCTAATGCAACTTTATTTTCTCAATATCCCTGCTTTGCTGTCTCATAAAGTAACAAAACATAGAGAGGACATAGGAGTCTCCCTTGATTTTTATCTCAAAAATAACCTTGTACATGAACTGAGATTAACTAAACCAAAGTTTCCATGGGCTGAGGATAGAATGGAACTTCATTCTCTCAGTCCTAATCCATCTTAACTATTGTATAGTATGTGGAATGTGCTGGCCCAGTGTATAGCTAGCTTAGGAAACTGTGTGTAGAGTAAGTAGTATTTTAAGGGTTAAAATGCTGTTCCCTTAAGGGTTTCTGGGAAATGCAATTTTAGTTGTTACCTGGTTATATCTGTGTTTTAATTGGCCACTGGGAAGGGCTTGTGTCTTTATTATGGGACATCCTGTTACGTGCCATTCTATTATCTCTCTCCATGAATCCTAGCCACGAGGCTAGGAGCTCCATAGCAGCATATAAGATTTACGTAGAATGGGGAAATCCATTATCCTTTTACCTATGAGATGGGTCCAGATTACAATCTACATTCTGGAAGAACTTCTACAATAACTGTGAGTTAATGTCTTGAAGATACCCGGAATAAAGTAATTTTGTATGACTTATCCATCGAGTTTATTCTGCCTATTTCAAGTGGAATCCAGCAACCTTCTTTGCATGAGACAGGAAATGGAATTTGCATTGCTAATTGTTGGTAACTGTCCTGCTAAATGAAAGTGATACTGTGTGCTTTCCCTGACTATGAAATATTTTTCCAGGTACAAAATTTGTCATAATCACCATGAAAGGAGTGCAAATATTGTTAATGGAACTCTATTTTACTTTTGTAGATATGCCCTGTATGCAAGCCCAATACAGCCCTTCAGCCCACTGCTCAAGTTATGCTGCTCAAACTTCCTATGGTTCAGAATACAGTCCTGACATCATGAACCCTGACTACGCAAAGCTGACAATGGAATTAAATAGTGCTGAGATCAATGCCACTGCTGCCACCTCTCTGCCCAGTTTCAGTACCTTTATGGAAGGTTATTCTGGGGGCTATGAACTGAAGCCCTCCTGCCTATACCAAATGCAGTCTGTCTCCTGTTCTTCATCACCTTCCTCTGCAAGCCAGAGACCCCTCATCAAGATGGAACATAATCGGATGCACAGTTATCACTCTTCACTTTCTCTAACAGTGGATGAAGGCATGGCCAGCACCTCCATATACTACAAGCAGTCCCCACCCTCTTCACCTTCTACCCCTGGGTTCATACCCCAACAGATCTGGGATGAATCACCCTCACATTCTCTTTCACCAGCACAGACTTGCATGGCCCCATGCCACCTGGTAGACACTGCCCCTATGAAAACCATGCCTGGCCATTTCCCACTTTTCCATTTCAAGCATTCACCACCCCATACACCTATTGCAGGTGGCCACACGTGCTATGATGCCACTGCCTTGAGCCTACCTATTGGATCAGATAGGCCTAGAACTAGTCAAGCAGCTATGGAAAATCATCCATATGGACACCCCATGTCCAGGAGAGCAGCCACTTTAGCTTTTGCACCACTGGGCCTCATTACAACCAGTTCCAACCTTCTAGGTGAGAACAGCAGTAGCAGCAGTGGCCTTCCCTCTCCATCTAGCAGAAGTTCTTCATCAGGAGAAGGAACTTGTGCTGTATGTGGGGACAATGCTGCTTGCCAGCATTATGGTGTGCGGACTTGTGAGGGATGTAAAGGCTTCTTCAAGGTAAGAATTGCTTAATTTCTTCATATGCCAATATAGCTTATTAGAGAGAGGGGTAGCATACAAATTTAATAAATAAATACATAAACTTGTGTGCAAAAGTAAAGGAAATTAATTTTTGAATGAATATATGGTTTCTCTGCACATCTCAGTCAACCAATCAAATATACCACCAGTTCTCATGAGATTGCAATTTAAGATGTATCAGTCCGTATTGTGTCTACAGCTCTGCAGACCCCCTGGACACTATTGGACATATATTATTATTATTATTATTATTTACAATTTTTATACCGCCCCCCTCCCGAAGGACTCGGGGCGGTGTACAGCCCAATTAAAACAACAACACACAAAAATTAAAATTATTAAAAATAAATTAAACAATTTGGCCGAATATTTAAAAAACCCAGCTAAAAACACAATCCCCTAAAAACAGTTATGGCCATTGTTGGAGCTGGAGCTATCATCCCAGGCCGGCTTGTCGGAATAAGTATGTTTTTAATTCTCGACGGAAGGAACGCAATTCCGTCATCGTACGGAGTTCGGGGGGGAGCTCGTTCCAAAGCGTTGGAGCTCCCACAGAGAAGGCCCTCCCCCTGGGGGTCGCCAGCCGACATTGTTTGGCCGACGGCACCCTGAGGAGACCCACTCTGTGGGAGCGTACCGGACGGCAGGAGGTATTTGCTGGCAGAAGGCGGTCCTGTAGATATCCGGGTCCGATGCCATGGAGCGTTTTAAAGATGGTCACTAACACCTTGAAACGCACCCGAAAGGCCACCGGCAACCAGTGCAGCTCACGCAGGAGCGATGTTACATGGGAGCGCCATGGCGCCCCGGTCACTACCCGTGCGGCCGCATTCTGGGCCAGCTGAAGCCTCCGGGTGCACCTCAAGGGGAGCCCCATGTAGAGAGCATTACAGTAGTCCAGCCTGGAAGTGACAAAGGCATGAGTAACTGTGCATAGCGAGTCCCGGTCTAGGAAGGGACGCAACTGGCGTACCAGGCGAACCTGATAGAACATCCTCCCGGCCACGGCCGTCAAATGGTCCTCTAAAGACAGCCGTGAATCCAGGAGGACTCCCAAATTGCGAACCCTTTCCACGGGGGCCACTGTTTCGCCCCCAATGGACAACGAAGGAGTCAATTGACTAAACCGGGACGACGGTAGCCACAGCCACTCGGTCTTGGAAGGGTTGAGCTTGAGTCCGTTCTTCCCCATCCAAACCCGGACGGCCTCCAGGCACCGGGTCAGCACGGCAAGAGCATCGTTGGGGTGGTTCGGCGTGGAAATGTACAGCTGAGTATCATCAGCGTACAGATGGTACTCCACACCAAAACCACGGATGATCTCACCCAGTGGTTTTACATAAATGTTGAACAGTAGGGGTGAGAGGACCGACCCCTGAGGTACCCCACATACGAGGGGTCTCGGGGTCGACCTCTGGCCCCCTGTCAACACAGACTGCATCCGGCCGGAGAGGAAGGAGGAGAACCACCGCAAAACAGTGCCCCCCATACCTAACCCCTCCAACCGTTGCAGCATGATACCATGATCGATGGTATCAAAAGCCGCTGAGAGGTCCAATAGCACCAGAGCAGAGGAACAACCTCTGTCCCGGGCCCGCCAGAGATCATCCACCAACGCGACCAATGCTGTTTCCGTGCTGTATATGTCCTTGTAATTCACCAATATTCTTTCATTGCTTGTAGCTATTCATATTCATGTATTTAGTACTATCAGTGTTCATTATATTTTAGGAATCTAATCATCTAATTACTGATAGTAAAGGGAGACAAGAAAGAAGAAAGAAAATTTGAAGGGTGGGGAGGATGATGTAATTTAAAATTCTGTAATTTGGTTTCCTTTTTTAAAAATCTTCATCAGTCAACATTTATACTACTATTATTGTCAACCATATTCATTTATTTTTATAACTTGTATTTCCCGACTTTCTGCAACAAATGTGCAGCAACATAAATTGTTTTTGTATTAAAATATAATAGTTCAACTATTTTTACAAAATTATGGTTAAAAAAGTTACTTAGCAAGTTGCTTAGGGTAGCAGCCATATCATATGATGAACTCAAACCTTATCATATAATCTAGAAATAAGTATAATTGAATGAATTAAGTTTACTCACAAGAAAGCATATGAAGAATTATATCCAAAGATTTATATACAAATCTAAACCACTGTTGCTTCTTAATAAATAACTTGGTGCTGCTTTTTTCTGACCTTCAGAATAGAAGACTAAAGCTAAATAATTCTACAATAAGTCTTGAATTTAAAAAAACTGAAGTCATTTTGTGATTAATCTATAACCATAAGAAGCAATTTATTGTTGCACCATTATATCCTCAAAGAATATTTGATACTAAATAAAATAAGTATGATTTTTCCAAGGAAAGTTATTTAGAAGTTATTGATTCCTAATGTTTTATAATAAATGTCAAATAATATAGGCATTTGTTTTCTCCTTAATAATCATGCTGTTAGACTTATGGCAAAATGTTTAACAATTTTTGAGGATACCAAACAAGATTCTATATTAGTTTATCCTGATTGATACACTGATTTTATAATGAGAATTATTTCTGAAAAAAACATATATTGCGCTCCAGCTTAGAAGTGCCATGAATGTATGTTTTAGAGTTGTAACACAATACTCTTGTGAACTGTAGTATTTCTGAATATGTTTTAAGGATAGTTTTGATAATATTATTAGTTTTGTAATAGAAATGTATAAAAAAATATAGAGGAGGCACTTCCGGCGAGGGAATGGGATGGACATAGGAGGCTGGGTCTCCAGCCTCCCAGTCTGGTTTCACTTTGCCTAGTCTCTCTTAAAGAGATGGAAAGTTGCCCTGGAGGGGCAACGAAGAAAGAGGGATCTTTCAGGAGCTTAGATTTGGTGGTGATCAATCTAAGCATGCTGAATGCCCCCTCTAAAGGGGCAGAAGAAAGGTTGCCGGGAAAGCCTGAGCAATCCAAGTTGCCTGCAGTGGAAGGGGAATCATGAGATAATAGCTGATCTCCAACAACAAGTTATGTCTGGGTGAGCTAAAATCTTTTCCTCCTCCTTGTGCTTTAAAATATTGAGACCCTGAAAAGGAGAACTTGAAAGAGTAAAGACCCCCAGAGAGACTTTTGGAGTGGCAAATTTAACATTAAGGGGAAATTTTAAATGAATAACAACTATCGGACTAAGGAGTGTGGAGAATTGATAAATAAGCCAACGAGGACATCTGCTGGCAGAAAATAAGAATTAAAGAATTAAAAACACAGTGACCTTGAAAAGTGTGAGCAAAACAAAGTCTTGGTTTGAGATAATAAAAGAAAAACTGTTCATAGCTATACTTGTTGACACTGGCTAAAGACTAAATAGATACCATTCAGGAAAACAAAAAGGGAAAGAGAACATTTTAAATATGAGAAGAGACTGGAGGAGGCAATTCTGTCTCACAACAGCAGATTCTTGATTACGCCTGGGACATAAGTCTAAGACTGTGAGCAATAAAATGAGTATATCTAATATTTCTAGACTTTCTTCAGCGCCCTCTGTCAGACAAGCCAGCCCAACAACTCAGAGTTCTGTCAGTACATTGTTACAGCGTGAAAAAGAAAGTATGGCTCAAGAGGAGACACAAACCTCTTTAAAATTAATTCAGCAAATATTACAGCAAAATCATACTGAGATACAAAGCAAACTGGACAAAGTAAGCAAAGAAATTATGGATATAAAGGCACAATTCGAAGCTCAAAATCAAAAAATTACACAAAAAATAAACAGAAAATCCAGGAAGTGGAACTTAAAACGCAAGACACTGATAAAAAGGTGGAGATGTTACTGCAAAAGAATGAAGGATTGGAACAATCAAATCAAGAGCTACGGTAGAACGTGCCATGGCAATGGTAGAAATGAGAGAAGCGGAACATTACTTGAGGTTTCAAAATATTCCTGAAAACACTGAAGAAAATATAGAAACGGTGATTATTGAGCTGTTGGCAGAACTTCTAAATGCAGATCGAATTGATATTCAGAATGAAACATATCAAATTTTTCGCATGAGTTCAGCCTATGCAAGAAAAAATAGATTACCAAGAGAAGTGCATGTGAGGTTTATGAAGAAATCAACAAGAGATGAAATACTGAGAAAAGTGAGAGAGGAACCCTTACAATATAAAAATAAAGAAGTTGTGATCCTAAAACAGATACCCAGGAGAGTGAGGGACACCCGGAGACACTATCATTTCCTAACTACAAAATTGATTGCCAAAGGCATAAATTTTAGATGGCTAATGCCAGAAGGCATTTTAATAAATTGGAACAATACAAGATATCGACTGGATTCAATTTGGAAAGCAGAGGACTTTGAAGAAAGAAATAGAGTAATTTTGGATGAAGGATTGCAGCAACAAGAGGATAAGCAGACAGGAGAGACAGCCCAAGGAGCAACGGCACAAGTAGAGCAGCAGCAGGAGAAAAGTGAACAAACAGGTGAAGGAGAAGGAATTGCTAGAGAACAAAGGATTACAAGATCGACTAGGCCTAAATATAAGCAATGAAAGAGAAAATGGAGAAAAAAATGAGTTTTTTTCGGTAAATGTAAATGGACTAAACTCCCCAACAAAAAGAAATAAATTATTTAGGAAACTTCAGAAATTAAATATAGATATAATTTGTTTACAAGAGACACATATAAATACACAACATTATAAATTTTTGGAACACCCCAAAATGGGGAAGCTTTATTATACATCAGCACAACAAAAGAAACAAGGGGTGGCGATATACGTTAAAGAGACAATAGATTCTAAATTAATGTATTCAGTATTGAGTTCCCCAGACTTATTGTCTTGGGGGATTTTAATGTGCCGTCACTCGGTGAGTCCTCTGGGTTGGCGCGGGAGTTCATGTCTTCCATGGCAACCATGGACCTGACACAAGTAATTGAGGGCCCAACCCATGAAAGGGGACACACAACTGACTTGGTTTTTCTCTCGGAGCAGCTGAGGAATGATCTGATATTAAGGGAATTAGAAGTGTTGCCCATGTCATGGACAGATCATTTTCTGCTGCGGCTTGAGTTTACGACACCAATCCTCTCTCGCAGGGAGCCGGAACTGATTAAATGGTTCCGCCCCAGACGCCTGATGGACCCTATTGGTTTTCAAAGGGCGCTTGGGGAATTGCCGGATTCGCTCGTGCACAGTTCGGCGGAGTCCCTAGTGACGGCCTGGGATATGGCCGCTACAGGGGCTCTAGACCGGATTGCGCCATTGCGACCTCTCTGTGGTAGCAGACCCAGGAGATCTCCTTGGTTTACCGAGGAACTCAGGGGGATGAAGCGCCAGAAGAGACGTTTAGAGAAGCAATGGAGGGAGAGTAGATCCGAATCTGATCGAACCAAATTGGGAGCTTATATTAAGACCTATTTGGAAGCAATCACTACGGCAAGATCTCAGTATCTTTCCGCATTGATTGCGTCTGCGGAATTATTATTATTATTTTATTATTATTTCTCAAATTTCTATACCGCCCCGCTCCTGAAGGACTTGGGGCGGTGTACAGCCTAAACATTTAAAAACATATAAATATACAAAATTAGAATAATTAAAAATGAATTAAACAATTTTGGCCGTAAAATCCCCATTTAAAACCCAATATTTATGAATCATAAAAATTACTCAGTCCCCCTAAAACATTTTAACCCTGCTGGAACCGGAGCTTCTATGCCAGGCCGGCCTGTCGAAAAAGGAACGTTTTTAGTTCCCGACGGAAGGTGTGTAAATCTGTTATCGTATGGAGTTCGGGGGGGAGCTTGTTCCATAGCGTGGGAGCTCCCACAGAGAAGGCTCTCCCCCTGGGGGTCGCCAGCCGACATTGTCTGGCCGATGGCACCCTGAGGAGGCCCTCTCTGTGGGAGCGTACCGAACGGTGGGAGGTATTTGCTAGCAGTAGGCGGTCCTGTAAGTATCTGGGTCCGATGCCATGGAGCGCTTTAAAGGTGGTCACTAGCACCTTGAACCGCACCCGGAAGACCACCGGCAACCAGTGCAGCTCCCCTTACATGGGAGCGCCATGACGCTCCCGTCACTACCTGCGCGGCCGCATTCTGGGCCAATTGGAGCTTCCGGGTGCACCTCAAGGGGAGCCCCATGTAGAGAGCATTACAGTAGTCCAGCCTGGAGGTAACGAAGGCATGAGTGACTGTGCGTAGCGAGTCCCGATCTAGGAAGGGACGCAACTGGCGCACCAGGCGAACCTGATAGAACATCCTCCCGGCCACAGCCGTCAGATGGTCCTCTAAGGACAGCCGTGAATCCAGGAGGACTCCCAAATTGCGAGCCCTTCCCATGGGGGCCACTGTTTCGCCCCCAATAGATAGCGATGGAGTCAATTGGCTATACCGGGACGACGGTAACCACAGCCACTCGGTCTTGGAGGGGTTGAGCTTGAGTCCGTTCTTCGCCATCCAGACCCGCACGGCCTCCAGGCACTGGGTCAGTACGGCAAGGGCATCGTTGGGGTGGTTCGGCGTGGAAATGTACAGCTGAGTATCATCAGCATACTGGTGATATTCCACGCCAAAGCCATGGATGATCTCACCCAGCGGCTTTACATAAATGTTGAACAGTAGAGGCGAGAGGACCGACCCCTGAGGTATCTCACATACAAGGGGTCTCGGGGTCGACCTCTGGCCCCCTGTCAACACAGGCTGCATCCGGCTGGAGAGGAAGGAGGAGAACCACTGCAAAACAGTGCCTCCTATACCCAGCCCCTCCAACCGTTGCAGCATGATACCACGATCGATGGTATCAAAAGCTGCCAAGAGGTCCAATAGCACCAGAACAGAGGAGCAACCCCTGTCTCGGGCCCGCCAGGGATCATCCACCAACATGACCAATGCTGTTTCCGTGCTGTAGCCAGGCCTGAAGCCCGACTGGTGCAGATGCAGATATGATGATTCCTCCAGGTGCTGCAGGAACTGTCGGGCAACAACACTCTCAACAACCTTCGCAAGGAAGCGAAGGTTGGAGACGGGACAGTAGTTCGATAAAACAGCTGGATCCAGGGCAGGCTTCTTGAGGAGGGGTCTCACCACCGCCTCTTTCAAAGTGGTGGGAAAGACACCCTCACTCAAAGAAGCATTGATAATTGCCTGGAACCAACCTCGTACCACCTCCCGGGATGCCAACACCAACCAGGAGGGGCATGGGTCCAGTAAACATGTGGTTGCCCTAAGTCCCCCCAGCAACCTGTCCACGTCCTCGGGAGTCACGGGGTCAAACTCAACCCAGGTAACAGTCTCAGGACCTGACTCCGCCTCTACCACTGGACACACCCAGTTGAAGTCAAAGCCTTCCCGTATCTGAGTGATTTTATCATACAGATATTTTCCAAAATCCTCAGCTCTGCCCTCTAAGGGGTCTCCTCTCACCTCCTGATGAAGGAGGGAGTGGGTCACCCTAAACAGGGAGGCTGAGTGGTTATCTGATGACGCAGTAAGAGCAGTGAGGTAAGAACACTTCTCTGCTCTTATCGCCGCTAGGTAGGACCTAATATGGTCTCTTACCAGTGTTCGGTCAGATTCGGCACGGCTCGACCTCCAACTGCTCTCTAGGCGTCTTTTCCGACGTTTCATCTCTCTCAACCCCTCGTTATACCAAGGGGCTGATCGAGACCCACGCCGACTCAGAGGTCGCAAAGGCACAACTCGATCCAGAGCACCGGCAGCCGCCCTATCCCAGGCCGCCACCAGCTCTTCGACCAAGTCGTGTATTAGAACCTCAGGAATTGGCCCAAGCTCTGCCTGGAACCACTCGGGCTCCATCAGCCGCCTGGGGCGGTACCATCTCACCGGTTCCGCCTCCCTGCGGTGGGGTGCAACAGTCAGAAAGTCCAAGTGTAGGAGAGAGTGATCAGACCATGACAGGGGTTCAATGACTATATCCCCTATATTCTGACCACTCAGCCACTATCCAGAGACAAAAACCAGGTCAAACGTGTTCCCCCCTGTGTGTGCGGGGCCTTGAATTACCTGGGCCAGGTCCATGGCTTTCATGGAAGCCATGAACTCCCGAGCCTCCCCGGACGCCCCGCCCATGGACGGCAGGTTGAAGTCACCCATAACTATTAGCCTGGGGACCTCAACCACCACCGTGGCGACAACGTCCAGGAGCTTGGGCAGGGAGGTTGATACGTGGCAGGGTACATAATCAACACCACCTTGGACCCCCAAGGTCCCACCCCCAAGGTCCCACATAATCAACACCACCTCGGACCCCCAAGGTCCCACTTCACCAGGAGGTATTTACAGCCTGCCGTCTGAGGAATAGTGACCTCCCACGGCCTGAAATCTTCCCTGATCACGACCGCCACTCCCCCACCCCTGCCCTGAGCTCTTGGCTGGTGGAATGCAAGGAAACCCCGTGGGCACATTTCCACCAGAGGGGCACTGCCCTCTGGTCCCAACCAGGTCTCCATTATACCTGCCAGGTCTGCTCCCCCCTCTGAGATTAAATCTTGAATGAGGGGGGCCTTATTTACCACAGACCTGGCGTTGCACAGCATCAGCCTACAGCCAGGGCCCTGTGGTTCTGAATAACCCCGAGAACAGGTTGAGCCTTGGGGGTCGGAGCGCACGACCACTCGTAAGCAGTGGGTGCGCGCTCCCTTATTATGATACGGCCCCCTGCTCCCACCGTACCTGCCCCTCCCGCTTACGGTACTAATTGGAACTAAATTAGCCTTAATCAACCCCCCATCCTGACCCTCAGGGCTCCATCCCCTTCCGTTTCCTGGCTTGTCTTCTTGCTCCCTTCCAACAATTCCTTCCCCCACCCTAGACACCCCTTCCCCACCCCTTCCCTCCCTTAAAACTTTCATTAAATACCTATTTAAAAAACCCCAAAGCCCCTTATTTGATGCATGCCATCTCTCAGGACTCCAAAGTCCATCCTCGAGATGGGCCCTTGATAAAACAGAGGGCCGTAATTGCGAGAGGGGGGAATCTCACAATGCAAGAAGAGTCCACTTCGAGTAAGCAGCCAGTCAGATGGGGTCTGGCAAGAGAACCGGGCAGTCCAGTCTAGATTAAAGTCCAAATTCCAGGTTTCCATCAGGGTGATGGTAATAATAATAGTAATAACAACAATAACAATGATGAAGGTGGATTTTAGGTGGTCCGGGCAGGAAAAGGCCCTTATGTTGTTCCATCCTGCTCCATTTAATCCACAGTCCACAGATTCGCATATGTGTTGCCGGGGCAAGGACCAGGTCTCTAAAAAGGGTCCATAGAGGCAGCACCGGAATCTCGTCCGGCTGCCCTGTTTAGGGTGACTTGCTCTCTCCTGGATATGGGGAGGAGAGAGGAACCTTTGCAGGGCAATGCCGAAGAATTTAATAGCTTTTTCGCAGACAAGGTCGCTCAGATCCGGGCTGACTTGGACTCCAATTGGAATACAGTGTCGGCTGACAATGAGTCAGTCGAGATGACAGAGGCCCGTCTTAGTCCTGTTGAATGGGAGGAGTTTGATCTGATATCTCCTGATGATGTGGACAAGACCATTGGAGCTGTGAGTTCTGCCACCTGTTTACTGGACCCGTGCCCCTCCTGGCTGGTTTTGGCTAGCAGGGCGGTGACACAGAGCTGGGTCCAGGCTGTTGTTAACGCTTCACTGAGGGAGGGGTCCTTTCTGGCTCCCTTAAAGGAGGCACTTGTGCACCCCCTCCTCAAGAAGCCTTCCCTGGACCCGGCAGTTTTAAATAACTATCATCCAGTCTCCAATCTTCCCTTTTTAGGGAAGGTTGTTGAGAAGGTGGTGGCATTCCAACTCCAACGGTCCTTAAATGAAACTGATTATCTGGGCCCTTAGCAGTCTGGGTTCAGGTCCAGTTACAGCACGGAAACTGCTTTGGTCGCACTGACCAATGATCTCTGGCGGGCCCGGGATAGAGGTTATTCCACTATCGTGGTGCTTCTTGACCTCTCAATGGCTTTCGATACCATTGACCATGGTATCCTTCTGCGCTGGTTGGAAGGGCTTGGAGTGTGGGGCACCGTTTTGTGGTGGTTCACCTCCTACCTCTCTGGCCGGTCGCAGTCGGTGTTTGCAGGAGGTCAGAGATCGGCTCCGAGGTCTCTTCCGTGTGGAGTCCCTCAGGGGTCTGTTCTCTCACCTCTGCTTTTTAACATATACATGAAGCCACTGGGTGAGATCATCCATCGACATGGGGTGAGTTGTCATCAGTATGCTGATGATACTCAGCTTTATATCTCTGCCCCGTGTCATTACAGTGAAGCAGTGGAAGTGATGAACCGGTGCCTGGAGGCTGTTAAGGTCTGGATGGGTGCCAACAGGCTCAGACTCAATCCCGACAAGACAGAGTGGCTATGGGTTCTGCCTCCCAAGGACAATTCCATCTGTCCATCCATCACTCTGGGAGGAGAAGTTTTATCCCCGTTGGAGAGGGTTCACAACTTGGGTGTCCTCCTTGATCCATAGCTAAGTTTAGAATACCATCTTTCAGCCGTGGCAGGGGGGCATTCGCCCAGGTTCGCCTGGTGCGTCAGTTGCGGCCCTATTTGGACCTGGAGTCACTCCTCACAGTCACCCATGCCCTTGTCACCTCGAGATTCGACTACTGTAATGCTCTCTACATGGGGCAACCTTTGAAGAATGTCCAGAGACTGCAAGTAGTTCAGAATGCGGCCGCGCGAGCCATCTTGGGTCTCCCAAGACATGCTCATATCACTCCAGCCCTCCGTGAGCTGCACTGGCTACCAATTGGTCTCCGAACACAATTCAAAGTGTTGGTTATGACCTATAAAGCCCTATATGGCAATGGGCCAGGATACTTGCGGGACCGTCTTCTGCCCCATGAATCCCAGCGACCGGTTAGGGCACATAGGGTTGGCCTCCTACGGGTCCCGTCTGTTAGAAAGTGCCATCTGGCGGGACCTAGGGTTAGGGCCTTCTCTGTTGCTGCCCCAGCCCTCTGGAACCAACTTCCCTCAGAGGTTCGTACTGCTCCCTCCCTCCTAGCTTTCCGAAAACTCTTAAAAACACATTTATGCAGACAGGCTTGGGGCGTGTGAGCTGTGCTCTGCCCCTGGGCCTTTGATTGGGACTGTATGTTGTATGAGTGGTAATAGTTATATAGTTTTTATATTGTATATTACTATTTTAATTGATTTATATTTTTGTATTTTTGCTGTGAGCCACCCTGAGTCTGGGGAGAAGGGCGGCATATAAGTCAAAATAAATAAAATAAATAAATAAAGGAAGAATTGTTATGGTTGAAATATATTTGCACCAAAAACAAATACTGTTAGTGGCAATTTTATGCTCCAAATGATAGTCAAGAACAATTTTATCAAAGATCACACAGGAAATTAATAGAAACAGAATACCAAAATATTTG
This sequence comes from Bothrops alternatus, assembly GCA_034064705.1. NCBI lineage: Eukaryota > Metazoa > Chordata > Lepidosauria > Squamata > Viperidae > Bothrops > Bothrops alternatus. The sequence goes on along the minus strand of JARGCV010000103.1, from coordinate 12,737,685 downwards.
TTTAATAGGAGATTTTAATGCGATAGTAGATGGAATAATGGATTTTAAAAGTAGTAAAACAGGAAAACTTAGAAGAAGAAGGCTACCCAAGGCATTTCTTGATATGGCAGAAGAAATTGGAATTCAAGATGTCTGGAGAGAAATCAACCCTCAAAATCGACAGTACACTTTTTACTCAAATAGCCATAAATCTTGGTCAAGAATTGACATGATTTGGATGACTTCTGAATTAAAGATGGATATACAGGAAATTGAGATAGAAATAGGCACATGGGCAGATCATAACCCTTTAAAAGTGACATGGAAAAAACCCCAAGATGGATTTTAAATCAATCTATACTAAAAGATAAAGAATTTGTAGACTTGGCCAAAAGAGAAATGGAATTCTTTTTTAAAGAAAACAAAGAAGAAGACACATCACTACAAAATGTGTGGGATACAGTTAAAGCATATTTTAGAGGCATAGTTATAATGTATATGGCAAAGAAAAACAAACAGAGAAGACAGCAATATTTATTTTTAAAAGAAGAATTTAGAAAGTTAGAAATAGAATTACAACAAAACCCACAGGAAAAGACTTGGAAAAGAGAAATGGAAATAATAAAACATAAGCTGACTCAGAAAAACTGGCCAAACAAATAAAAAGAGCAAAACAATTTTTTTTCAAAAATGCCAACAAGCCAGGAAGATGGCTAGCTTATAAGCTTAAAAAGCAGAAAGAGAAGAAAATAATACATAACTTAGTAGATGGGAAAGGTTGTTTACAATTTAAAAAGGAAGAAATAAAAAAGATAATTAAGAACTATTATATGGAATTGTATGGCAAAGAGGAGGCTGTAAAAGAGAGAATTGCTCAATATTTAGAAGAAAGTAAACTGCCAAAGATTCCAGAGACATTCAAAATTATGTTAGAAGAAAGAATAACAATGATGGAAATATTAGAGGCTATAAAATGACAAAAGAATGGGAAAACACCAGGTCCAGACGGGCTACCGGCGGAACTCTATAAAAAGCTACAAGACATACTAAGCAAACTGCTGAAAAAGGTTTGCAATGGATTACTGTTAGAGGCTAAACTTCCAAACACATGGATAGAAACAAATATTACTCTGATACCAAAAGAAGACTCAGATTTGATGTATATTAAGAATTATAGACCGATTTCATTACTCAATGTGGATTATAAAATTTTTACTTCAATAATGGCAGAGAGACTGAAAAGATACTTAGTTGAGTTTATACATCCAGATCAAAACGGCTTTTAACCGAAGAGACAAATAAAAAATAATTTAAGGGTGATAACGGACGTATTAGAATATTATAAATTACACTCAGGGAAATAATTAGCATTAGTGTTTTTGGACACCCAAAAAGCATTTGATAATGTTTCTTGGCAATTTATGGTTCAACAATTACAAATAATGGATTTTGGAAAGAACTTTACAAATATGATAAAAATAATATATAGTAACCAGACAGTTAAAGTGATAGTGAATGGAGATTATACTGAGAGCTTTGAGATAAGAAAAGGCACGAGACAAGGGTGTCCACTATCTCCTTTATTATTTATACTTTGGAAGTATTAAATAGAAGGATAAGGCAAGACACAGAAATTAAAAGATTGAAAGTAAAAGATGAAACATATAAATTACAAGCATTTGCCGATGATTTAGTATTTATTTTGGAAGAACCTTTAGAGATGATTCCTAAACTATGGGGAAAGATAATATGGAGAAGTGGCAGGACTAAAAATAAATAAAGATAAAACTAAAGTAATAGTAAAAAACCTTACAGATAAACAAAAAAGGCAAATACTAGAGAAAACAGAGGTACAAATAGTGAAAAAAGTTAAATATCTAGGTATTATCTTTCAGCTAGGTGTTCGTCAATAAAAGAAGACAATTACATAAAATTATTGAAGCAAATAAAACTAGACTTAGAAAGATGGAAAAATCTCCAACTATCAATATTAGGAAGAATTGCTACAGTAAAAATGAATGTGTTGCCAAAGATTTTATTTTTATTTCAAATGATTCCGATAAAACTTGAGAGAATTTTTTTTCAAAATTTAAATTAATTGGTTTTGAATTTTATTTGGCAGGGGGAAAAAGCTAGAATTAAGATGAAAACATTACAAGATGCTAAGGAAAATGGAGGTTTTGGGCTGCCGGAATGGACATTGTATTTTCAAGCATCGGTGTTAACATGGGTGAAAGAGTGGATAACACTTAGAAATAAAAGGTTATTGTATTTAGAAGGACATGATTTACAATTGGGGTGGCATGCTTTTTTATGGTATGAGAAAAACAGAGTCCATAAGTACTTTCAAAATCATTTTATAAGAAATGCCTTATTAACAGTATGGGAAAAAATTAAAGCTAAAATATATTTTAAAATTCCAGGGTGGTTGTCAACGATGGAGGCATTTATACATCCGAATCTGGTAGATTTTGAGAAAGTATGGACATATAAAGATATTTTAGATATTCATGGGAAATTAAAATCTAAACAAGAATTGGAAAATTTAGGAATTAATCTATCCTGGTGGGCACATTTACAGATACAAAATAGATACGAAAAAGATGTAAAAATGTATGGATTTTACAAGGATCAAACTGTGTTTGATAAGATTTTGTTAACCTCAGATGAGAAATTAATTAAGAAAATGTATAATTTTTTGTTAATTCTAGATATGGAAAGTGAGCAAGTGAAAGAAACAATGATAAGATGGGCAAATTTTTTTGGTTATAACATAGAATTAGAAAAATGGCAAATGTTATGGGAGAGAAACTATAAATTAACAATGTCAACTTCATACAAAGAAAATGTGTATAAAATGTTTTATAGATGGCACCTTCCACCAGCAAGATTAGCAAAAATGTTTAAAAATATGTCAGATAGATGTTGGAAATGTAAACATAATATAGGCATGTATTATCATATTTGGTGGACATGCGGGAAGGCAAAGGCTTATTGGAAAAATATACATATGTGGTTAGAAAAAATATTGGATGAACAAGTGGATTTTAAATGTAAACTTTTTTTACTAGGCATTATATCTGAAAAGACTAATAAGCAGAAATTATATTTAACCCTACATATTATCACAGCAGCAAGAATAATTTTTGCACAGTATTGGAAGAATGAAGGATTGCCATCAGAGGAAGAAATAATCAGGAAGATTTTGGAATGTGCAGATATGGACAGATTAACTATGAGGCTGAAAGACAAAGAAGATACAGACTACTATCAAATTTGGAATTTATTTTATTCTTGGTTAGAGAAAAGAATGAAGTATTAGGAATTGAACATGTATTAGTTAAGCAAACTCCAGACAACTTGTTGGTTGGAAAAATTAACATATATTGATGAAAAAAAATAATAAAAAAGATTGAAAAACAATATATATAGCATGCATGCACAGAATTTCTTAATACACTGAAAAAAATCATTAAATAGTTTTTCAAATATCTAATTTTAATATTATATTCTTACTGCCTGAGAAACATATGTTTTCACATTTGAAAAATGGATTTTTTAAATCACAAACTGTTGTATAAATAATAAAGCTCCAAATTTATGATGATGACACAGAAGTTGCTTTTCTAACATGAAAAACCTAATTCACTAGATTTAGTAATAAATGCTTGACAAATATTACATTTATCTTAAAATATAGCTACCTAGAATTATCTATTTATAGTTAATTTATAATTTAGATTCATAGCTCCTGAGAAATATTGTTGAGTACCCTTATAAATTTAAAGAATGAATGAATAAAAAAACACATTTTAAAATTGAATTTAGACACATCATTAAAATAACTGTCTATATTCCTTCTTTTTGTGTAAGTCTATGATAACAAGACATGCTATAAATATATCTTTATATAATTTGTAATTTAATTTCTATATTTAGTTTTTTTGATACCTTGTTTCTTATTGAATTAACTTATTTTTGAATACCAATATAGATATAAAGAAACCAGTATTCAAATGTTTTATTACTTTAGTAGGATCAGTTTTCAGCAAACTGAACCAAATAGAAAATTGTTCTCAATAGAATATTAAAAATTAATCCCCAAACATATAACATGACAACCTGATAACTTCACTATTTTAGGAAATTAATTTTATCTATTTATAAAAAGTGTACAATTGCATTTTAATTCTGATGTATAAAAAAGAGTGGTTAAGGTCTCAGTTGATTCAGATGACTCTTCTATTATATTTTTTAGAGAACAGTTCAGAAAAATGCAAAATATGTTTGCCTGGCCAATAAAAACTGCCTAGTAGATAAGCGTCGGCGAAACAGATGTCAGTACTGCCGATTTCAGAAGTGTCTCAGTGTTGGTATGGTAAAAGAAGGTAAAGCATTCACTAATATTAGCTCACATATTGTTAATAGCAAATAGTTTGCTTTTAAAAGGCATGGCGTTCTTATTTTAATGCTGAATTTTAGAAATAATGGTGAATGCCCTATTTCTGTGTGATTTATATATGAGCTGAAAAGCATATTATGTTGTAACATCTTCATTCCAAATAAGTAGATTCTTCAAAGATCTAAGCAGTCAGGCATAAGTTTTAAAGGCAACATTTCCAAGATTTCACACAATGCTTGTTTTAAATCTTTAGACACAGGAAGGAAATTATTGCATTTTATTTGTAAAATAAAAATTTGCAGTGCTCAAAACTGCATTTAATTAAAATTCTAGAAGATTTATTCGTGGTGTTGGATCTGTATGCATAAAATCAGATGCTAATTATTATTAATTATTAAAATACTCTTGAATCTTTCTGTAGTTTTAATATGTTAATATTAGGAAAGTATTAATTATTATTGAAATGTGTTTTAATTATATTTACACATATCCTGCAATAGCTCAGATTGTATATCTATTGATGTTTTAATTCATCAACTGAATTTTTGATTACTTAGTATTATAAATTAAAATCATTAATGCAAACTATCCCTGAAGAAAACCTATAACTGTGTTGCTTCTACGTTCATCTAACCATAAGATGCATGTATTAAATTTTACTATATATTAGCTCAAATATTATATTTTAATTGCAAATGTCTTTCTAATTTATGGGAGTATATGGAAATCAAATATATATATAGCTTCTATTATGTAAGATGTTACAATTAAGATGAATGATGTTGTTAAATTATTGCTATTGGTTCTTTCCCCAATAACATCCATTTATGTAAATGAAGTGAAACCTGTTAGTAATAATATGAATGTATAAAAAGATAAACACTTTTGTTGTTTGATTTTATTATTTGAAAGTGATTGTGCAGTGTTATTGTAGAAATTTGTAGAAATTTGTCATAATCCCTTTCAAGCTTGATTATGTTTTTGTTTTTGCTCCTTGACTAGTTGTCCGTACTGACAGTTTAAAAGGAAGAAGAGGCCGGCTACCTTCAAAACCAAAGAGTCCTTTGCAGCAAGAACCTGTGCAGCCCTCGCCTTCATCTCCTCCAGTCAGTATAGTGAATGCTCTTGCACAAGCCCTATCTGATTCTGCACCCCAGGAACTTGATTACTCCAAAGTAGGTATTATGTTTTTCTGAATAAAGTTATTTAGCTCTGGGTTTTAAGTTATAAATTTATGTGCTGAAGTATAATAACAGTAATCTCTTTGCAATAGCAATAGTGATTTGAATAGTTAAGTTACATTGGAAACTTGCTGAGGGTAATGAGATAATTGTCCCAGGTTCCAGATACAGTATAAAAAGTATTCCAAATATTTGGAAGTCAGATGGATTAATATTTTTATTCATGACAGTAAAGCAGTCAGTAATACATAATTCTAAAAAGTATCTCAATATTTTCCAAATATTCCTATTTACAGAAATTCATTAACCTCAGTAGACAAAAGGAGAAAAAAAATAATGACCTTCTATTCTTGAGCTTCCACTAATTAGTCAGGTCAAAACTAAAGAGATATTATATTTACTTATTTGATGTAGAGGCTTAAATCAAAATTAAATAAAATCAAACTACTAAATTAATCAGTGGAACAGCTTGTTTCCAGAAATTGTGGGCGCTCCATTACTGGAGATTTTTAAGAAGAGGCTAGACAGTCACTTGTCTGAGATGGTATAGGTTCTCCTGCTTGAGCAGGGGGCTGGACTAGAAGACCTCCAAGATCCCTTCCAGCTCTATTCTATTCTATTCTATTCTATTCTATTCTATTCTATTCTATTCTATTCTATTCTATTCTATTCTATTCTATTCTATTCTATTCTATTCTATTCTATTCTATTCTATTCTAAATTTAGAGAGAAGATTTGGTCTTCCCATAGGAACTGTAACTGAATCCATCCACCTTGCATAAAAGTGGATGCTGCTGGCATCCACTTAAACCAGAGAATGAGCTTTCCTGTGAATGTAATGTTTCAGGGGTTTGACCACTGTCCCTCATAACAATTGACTGGAAATGCCTGCTGATATAGAAGTGTAACAATCATAAAACAGTATCCCAAACTCCTCTTGAAAGTAATTTAGGAGGATTCTATGGGCAATGTTCCTGAACTGAGACAACTTATAGGATCATGTACCCACTAGTGCATTATGGTAGAACCAAGTGACTAGAACAATAGAAAAAGTCTATGTGTATCATCACATCATTGCCTAAAATATCATTATCAGAGCTAGCTGAAACAATTTCAGGGGTTGGACTTCTTATCCTGGTTAATTATGTAATTTGATTAAGAGCAATTAGAAGTTTATGTTCCCTATGGCAAATATGACCCTCTCTTTATAATTATGACTTGAAACATAGATTGGTTTCCTCTCTGAACAGAGATCATGGAAAGTAGAAGAGGTCATAATGAATTCAATGATTTGCTAAATTGGCAAGGTGAGGACTGGCCCTAGTTAATATATTTATTAATTCTTTCTTGAATAAAGGTTATGGCTCTTTCTGCTTAAAGGAGATTATGCATTCACAACATTATTATTATTTTTAAAAAACTTCCTTTTTACCTGGAAGTCCTGGAAAAATGTGTTGGTCAGCCACACAAACTGTTTAAAAAGGGAGTGGCCTCATATCTCTAGATATAACTGGAATTTGCTAATCATCCGTATTCATTTCTTTGGGGCTCTCAGCAAAGACTAGGACTACTTTGATCATCTTAATGAGTGATATACTGTACACCAGGAAATGGATTGGGGAAATGTAGTCTTTCTAATTCATTAAATTCTCAACAATTTTTAAAACTATCAGACATAGTAGCCATTGCTTGACTTTGCTAGGCTGGGGCCGGTTTTATATTGGTTCCCCTTTTTTCCTATCAAGATTATGACTATTAATAAGCTGGTGCTTGTAATTGTATGTATATGACGTGTAATTTGGCTACATGATGTAAATTTTTACATTGTGTAGCTAGTGTAGAATAGAATAGAATAGAATAGAATAGAATAGAATAGAATAGAATAGAATAGAATAGAATAGAATAGAATAGAATAGAATAGAATACAATACAATACAATACAATACAATACAATACAATACAATACAATACAATACAATACAATACAATACAATAGATCTGGAAGGAACCTTGGAGGTCTTTTAGTCCAACCCCCTGCTCAAGCAGGAGAACCTATATCATTTCAGATAAGTGACTGTCTAGTCTCTTCTTTAAAACCTCCAGTGATGGAGCGCTCACAATTTCTGAAGGGAAACTGTTCCACTCATTAATTGTTCTCATTGTTAGGAAGTTTCTCCTTAATTTCAGGTTGCTTCTTTCTTTGGATAGTTTCCAACAATTGTTTCTTGTCCTGCCCTCTGGTGTTTTGGAGAATAGTTTGATGCCCTCTTCTTTGTGGCAGCCCCTCAAATACTGGAATACTCCTATCATGTCACCCGTTTCTTCTTTTCTTTAGACTAGCCAAGCCCAAATCCTGCAGCCATTCTTCATATGTTTTAGTCTCCAGGCCTTTGATCATTTTAGTTACTCTTTTCTGAACTTTTCCCAAGATCTCAAAATCTTTTTTGTAGTATGGTGACCAAAATTGGTTGCAGTATTCCAGGTGTGATCTTACTAGGGTTTTATAAAGCAGTACCAGTACTTTGTATGATCTTGATTCTATGCTTCTGTTTATACAACCCAGGATTGTATTAACTTTGGCTGCTGCTGCACACTGCTGCTCATAGTCAAATGATCATCCTCTAGGACTCCAAGGTCCCTCTTACAGTTGCTGTTTTTGAGCCAGGTCTCGCCTAATCTGGAGTTGTACCTTTGATTTTTCCTTCCTGAATGTAAAACTTTGCTTTTCTCCACATTAAAATTCATTTTGTTGAATAGGGCCCATTGTTCAAGTTTGTCAAGATATTTTTGAATCCTGAGCTTGTCTTCTGGAATATTGGCTATTCCTGCTAGTTTACTGTCATCTGCATATTTGATGAGTTCCCCTTCTATTCCCTCATCTAAGTCGTTTATGAAGATATTAAAGAGGGGGGCGGAGCCAGCTGTCAGAGCGGGCAGCGGTGTGAATGGTTTCTCCGGCATCGCCAAACACTCGTCCTAGGTCCGTGGGGCTCATCCGAGCTGAAAGAAGCCTCGTGGGGGCGACAGAAGGTGTGGGCGATCTGCTGCTCTGCTGTCGGTGGCGACTGGCGAAGGGTAGCGGATAAACCCGGTACCGAGCGGATCGGGAAGAAGATGGCCAAAAATGACCGCTGAAGCTGACAGCTGGATGGAGTAAACGAGGAAATAGCGGAATGATGGTAAATTGGATTTGACTAAATTGACTTTTCCCAAAGCTTTGTGAGCGGTTTTGGTAGACACATCAAAAGAGAATGCGGAAAGGGGAAGCCTGGAAAAAGAGAAGCTGAAGGATTAGAAAGACAGCAGCGAGTGAAAGTGGCAGGAAGAACTCCTGGAAGGGCCTGATGTGGAGGATCCAGGCTGCACTGATTAAAAACCTGGTGTTTTAAAAGCCACACAAAAGGACAGGAATTATTTAAGCTAAGAACCTTGTCTTATGGCCTCAGGCTTTTGCCTTTGTCTGCTGAGTGGATTGGCCGGCAGAAAGATGTCTGATCTCTTTCTTTTAGTGTTTCTTTTTCTTTTCCCCAGAAAGAGATAAAGATTGCATGATAGAAGGAACTGGAACAATATAGAGACTGATAACTTTGGAAAGTGTTGCTGAGGAGATAGCAGGTGACTATATGGATGTATAGAACGGTATGGTGTGAGACAGAAGGAAGAAAAAAAGAGAAAAGATATTAAAGAGCGATTGAAGGGTTTATTGGATTATATAAAGAAAAAAGGAAAACGCTGGGAAAGATTGATTGAACTGTTAGAACTTGTACTTGCATTAGCATTATATTGATAGAGTTACATAGATGGAATATACCAGCAATATTGTTGTAAACACCTAGAAGGGGAATAATGTAAAGGGGAAGAAAGTGGAAGAATGAAAAGAGGAAAGTGGAAAGTGGATATTTTGGAAGAAGAGTAAGTGGTGGGAAAGTTTATTTAAAATGGCAAGCAATCCAAATTTAGCTAAGATTGGTGGGGGGAAGAAAAACGTAACACAAGATTCCAGCCCTATGAGCCAAAGATCGTTAGATGACATGCTTCAAAGAGAATGTTCCAATCCACTTAAAGAATTGCAGGCAATGATGCAGACAATCCAGGAAGTCATGATGAAGAACCATGAGGAAATCAAAACGGAACTAGAAATAGTTAGGAATGTTACTGGAGAAATGAGAGAGAAGATTCAGGCAATGGATGGAAGATTTGAAGCTTTTCAGCAGCAAATCGCAAAAAATGAACAGAAGTTGTTGGCAATAGAGCAAAGATTGGATAATGAAGAAAAGAAGGTGGAAGAGATGGACAAAAACTTAACTGAGGCTAATAAAGAGTTAATGACAGTGGTGACATTACTGGAAACAGAGAAGGTGACCCAATATCTTAGATTCCAAAATGTTATTGAGGAAAGAGGAGAAGATCTTCCAGACAAGATGGCGGGTTTGTTGGCAGGAGCTCTGGAGATTGACAAGGAAGAAATGATTGCTGGAATGGATGAGACATACAGGGTGCAGACAAACTTGGGAGACAACATAACCTTCCCAGAGAGGTCCATGTAAAGTTTATAAAAAAGAAAATTAGAGATGAATTATTATATAGAACATGTGATGAACAGTTAGAATACGGAGGGAAACAAATTATTGTATTAAAACAGATACCAAAAAGGATGAGAGACCTCCGAAAGAACTACTTCTTCCTGACGTCCAGGTTACATCAAAGCAATGTACATTTTAGATGGTTAACACCAGAGAGGCTTATTGTGACTTGGCAAGAGAAGAGGTTTAGATTGGATACAGTAGAGCAGCGGTTCTCAACCTTTTCCAGGCCGTAACCCCAACCTGCACCGCACACGTGCGACGCGGCATGATGACCCGCATCGCGCATGTGCAGTGCTACCCCATGCATGCACGGTGCTGCGGTGCTGCGGTGCTGCCTACTGCGCTGGCCGAGGCGTAGGCTGCCACCCATTTGGGGCAGTGGTAGGCAGGCCCAGGTGCTTAGGTGCTCCTGGGCGGCTGCGGCAGTGACGGTGCAGGGCGACCACGGGCTGGGCCACCAGCTGGCCCAGCCCAAGGGAGGTAAGACACCCGCCGGGCCCCACGCGTGCCAAAAACCCTCCCTGCGCCCGCCGCTGCCCCGCTAGCCTTGCCTTCGCTGCCGCCCATTTGGGGCGGCGGCAGGCAGACCCAGGCGCTCCTGGGCAGCCGCGGCAGCGACAGCACAAAGCGACCACGGTCTGGGCCACCAGCTGGCCCAGCCCAAGGGAGGTAAGCCACCTGCCGGGCCCCACGTATGCCCACCGGCCTCCCACCTCCCACCCCTGGCCCTCTTTTACTTACAGTTTTAGTAGTTCTCAGCCGGGAGGGGTGGAAACTTCTGGAGAGCTCGCCTTCGCTGCAGACAACTTGCAGCACCGTTTGCAGACTGGGACTTTTGGCGGGCTCAGCAGGGCGGAGACAGCCTGGACAATTCCTATTGGCTTTTGAAAGCCAATAGAATTAGACTCTATTCAAGAGAGTCTATTCTATTGGCTTTCAAAAGCCAATAGAATAAGAGGGAGTAGCACAGCTAAGGAAAAGGGGGGGAAATGGCGGACTGCGTTGTTTGGCGACCCCCGTGAAATGGTCGTTCGACCCCAAATGGGGTCGCGACCCACAGGTTGAGAACCGCTGCAGTAGAGGAAGCAGAAGACTTTTACAGGCAATATTGTGCTTCAGAGGAAGACCTGAGGGATCTCGGAGAAGAAAGAGTTGTGGTTGAAAAAAGAAGAGATATTGAATGAATGTTGGAGAAAAGAGGGACAGAGCAAAGCATGGAGGAAGTGAGAGGGAGAAGAGGTCAAGATAGGCTAGAACAACAGGGGAGAAGCTCAGAAGAAGTGAAAGAAATAAGAATTACTAGAAGCACAAAGACACGACAAAAACAGGACAATGGGAGAGGAGTATAAGATTTGGTCAACAAATATTAGAGGGTTGAATGCACCAGTAAAGCGTAGGAAAGTTTTCAGTAAGCTTATTAAACTAAATGCGGATATTATCGCCTTACAGGAGGTTCACATTAAAAATGATCAAGAATATCTATTAGAACAACCTAAATTAGATAGGCTATATGTTTCACTAGATGAAAAAAAAAAAGAGGAGTAGCTCTGTATGTTAAGCAGAAGATAATTTCGAAACAAATCTATAACGATAAAGAGGGAAGGGTCTTGATAGTTGAGGTTAAGCTGAATTAAAAAAATATAATAATTGTTGCAATATATGCTCCAAATGGAGCTCAAGTATCCTTTTTTAAAAAAAATCTTCATAATAAGCTGAATGATATAGAGGGAGATGGTTTCTGTATAATCGGAGATTTTAATGTGATTGCAGATGAAGATATTAAAGAGTATTGGGCCTAAGGCGGAGCTTTGTGGTACGCCTCTCCAAGTAGTACCATTAAGGACCACTCGTTGAGTATGATTTGTCAGCCAGCTATAGATCCATCTGGTGGTGATGTTGTCTATCCCACCTTTTTCTAGCTTACTAAGCAGCAAGTTGTGGTCTACTTTGTCAAATAGTGGAAAGATATATATATGACATAAATTTCAATGGCTTGTAAAAAAATGGAGGTGGCTGGTTGAAAAAAGCATCTTGGTGTCCATATTTTCTTTCTGTTTCAATGTCTTGTCTTGTATCCCTTTGTGATTATAATAGCATAGTTTTGTACTTTCCATTTCAGCTTCTTGTTATTAGTTGCTGCATTTGAAATTCATGAAGACATGTAGGCCATTTAAAATAAATGTTTTTGTCATAAGAAAGAAAAGAAAGAAATTAGATACAAGGTTACTGATTGATTTAAGCACCATAAATAATGTCAGGATATAGCCTATATATTACTATATTTGCCTAAACATCATAGCTATATAAAAATAATTACACAGGTGCAATAAAAGGCTCTCTAAATGATTCTGCAAGACAGATTGATATCTACAAATAAACTTTAAATAGAAATTTAAACTGGAGACCTCTTCATCAGTATTTTATCCAGAAAAACATATGATCCACAAGAATATATTCTTTCCAGGAAGAAGTAGTGGTTGCCAGGCTGAGTCACCAAAAGAAGAATTAGCCAGTCTGTAAGGGCCTACCTCAGCTAAGCCACCCAAGAAAGCAGAACACTTAAAATAGGCAATGTCTCAAAAGGAACTTTTATTAGGGCTACTGATAGCAGGGAAAACAAGGCAAGATCTGAGGAAAAACCCATGAAAGTAATATAATAAAAGCAATATTCAATACTCCTCTCCCCAGAGTCGGGAACTGAAAACTTTCCTTTTTCAACAGGCTGGCCTGGCATAGAAGCTCCGGCTCCAGCCGGGTGAAAATGTTTTAGGGGGATTGTGTAATTTTTAGGATTCGCACATATTGGGTTTTATATGGTGATTTTATGGCCTAATTTGTTTAATTTATTTTTAATTATTTTAATTCTGTATATTTATATGTTTTTTAAATTTTAAGGCTGTACACCGCCCCAAGTCCTTCGGGAGAGGGGCGGTATAGAAATTTAATAATAAATAAATAAAAAGAGTTCCAGTGTTCATTTGAATTCCAGCCAATCCACAGGTAGCATAGTGTTTTATTAACTGGGTTCTTTGATTTGTTCTTTCAAGGTCTCTCTCACTTTTGTTTCCTTCTGGCTCCAAGCGTAACTGTCTTTCAGATAAGGGTGATGCATTCCATCCCCTGGGGGAAGGGCACAATAGCAAAACAGTGCAAACCATCCCCAAGGTATCCCCCCTCCCAACAGAATGGCAGGCCACAAAGAAAAGTTACAGGTTCAGGAATAGGCATAGGGAAACACTGATTTTCTTGGGGACCTGACATACAGACCCCTGAAAAGAAAGATAATCCACATGCAATAACACAAAAGAGGGAAGGGGAAGAAAACAAGCAAAACAATAGCATTAATCAGGCTTATTAGGATACTTAGTGTGAAAAAAATTATGTAACCTAGGAGCATTAATATGTTTTTTGTATACCCACTCATTTGAGAGGATGGGAGATTTTTCCAAGCTATTAAGTACTGAGTGGACCCATGATGTTTACAGGAGTCTAAAATGTCTCACAGTTCAAAGTGTTATTCGCCCTCAATCAATATGGGCATAGGCATCAGGGGATCCAGGGGATTAAGATTGGAGGTGATCTCAGGTTTGAGTAGGCTACAATGAAAGACAGGATAAATTTGTCTTAGGCCCTTAGGGAGCTGTAATTCAACAGCCACTGGGTTAATAATGTATTTGATAGGGAAAAGTCCAACAAATGTAGGACCCAATTTTCTAGAAAGTTGTAAAGGTTGCAAGTATCTAGTAGAGAGGTACATCTTATCTCCAACCACAAAAGGTTTCTGCTCTACCCTCTTTTTATCAGCTTGAGCCTTATATACTTCTCTGGCCTCATCTAGGGCTTCTTGTACTACCGGCCAGGTATTTCGCAACTGTTTGATCCATTCTTGCAAGGAGGGAATATTAGATTCCTTAGCTGGTAATTCTGGTATGAGAACAAATGTCTGTCCGTTCACAACCTGAAAAGGGGTATAACCAGTACTGGAATGCATAGCATTATTGTAAGCAACTTCAGCAAAAGGCTACAGATCAGTTGTCCTGTTGATACTTGATAAAGCATCTGAGATACTGTTCTAGAACTGAGTTAAATCATTCTGAGATACTGTTTTAGAACTGAGTTAAATCATTCTGCCCTCCCATTTGTTTGAGGATGATGACTAGATGATAACCCTTGACTAGAACCCAAGAGGTCCAAAAAGGCTCCCCAGAACATGGAGGTGAATTGAACCCCCCTGTCTGAAATTATACATTGTGGGGCACCATGAAACCAGTAGATGTGCTGCACAAAAAGTTTAGCCAGAGTTTTGGCCACTGGGGTCTTTGGGCATGGGATAAGTGGGCCTGCATAGAGAACAGGTCCCTAACCACCCAAATGACTATATTTCCAGAACTTTCAGGAAGCTCTAAATAAAGTCCATAGAGATCTCTCTCCAGGGTGCTGAAGGGCTCGCCACCACCTGCAATAGTCCTGGCACCTTTCCTTGCCTCCTCTTAGCTGCATCACGTGAGGCAGCTAGCTATGTAGCTTTCTATGTCCTTTTTCAAAGAAGGCCACCAAAGTTGCCTTTTAAGCAGATGTAGGGTTTTGATAAACCCAGAATGTCCAACAATTTTCGAATCATACCCAGCTTGCATTACTCTCAGCCTTAGAGCTGCTGGAATGTATATTTTCTCCCCAGCCGAGGCCAGATCATCTTTTATTAGACACAGGTTCTTATGGCTTTGAAACCACTCATTGGCTTCCAGCGCTTTCTTAAACTCCTGGGCCACTATCGGATCTATTGATACCTTCACCTTTGTTTGTGCTTGAGTAGTGACAGGTGCTGCTAACTGTTTAGGACAGTGGTTCTCAACCTTTTTCAGGTTGAGACCCCACTTGCGCCACCCATGCGCGCCGCGACCCTGACCCGGGTGCGATCCGCGCATGCGCAGTGCGTGCGCAATGAAAAAAAACAAAAAAAAACAAAAAACCAAAATGGTGGACCGCAACAGGCCGATCTGCGCATGTGCGGCGTGCGCGTGACAAAAAAAACAAAAAAACCACAAAAAAAGCAAAAAACCCCAAAATGGCGGACCGTGACGGGCTGATCCACGCATGCGCGGTGCGCATGCGACGGCCCAAACCACGCTTGCGTGGCATGCATGCGACGGAAAAAAAACAAAAAAACAAAAAAAAAAACAAAAAAAACCCAAAATGGCGGACTGCGATGGGCCGATCCGCTCATGCGCAGCGCGCACACGACGGCCCAAACCGCGCATTCATGGCACACGCATGATGAAAAAAAACAAAAACAAAAAACAAAATGGCAGACCGTGGTGTCCGGCGACCCTTGTGAAACGGTTGTTCGACCCCATAGGTTGAGAACCGCTGGTTTAGGAGTTAGGAATGGTTTAGTTACTTCCAATTTAGCACTATTGTATTGTGGCATCCTAGACAATATCTGCCAGGAAATTCTTCCTCCCAGGAAAGTAATGAATTGTAAAATTGAATCAGTGCAAATGCTGAGACCATCTTGCTTGCTTAGGGGACAGCTTCCTAGGGGTTTTCACAGCTTCAAAATTCTTGTCATCAGTCCACACCTGAAATGATATTTTACTCCCCTCTAGAAAATGCCTCCAGGTCAGGAAGACCCATTGTGCAGCATAAGCTTCCTTCTCCTAGGCTGCCCTCCACTGCTCAGACAGTTTTCTAGAGGTGTAAACACAGGACACTGGCCCTCATTTCTCTGGAGGAGAACCGCTGCCACGTCCACGTCACTAGTGTCAGCCTGAATAATAAAAGCTTGCTCCAAGTCTGGGTGCTTCAGTATCGGCTCTGCCGAGAAAAGTCTCTTTAGTTTCTCAAACGCTGCTGTCCATTTCAGCGGATGGCTAGGTTTGGGTTTGTCCTCACCTTTGGTTTTTAGGAGGTTTGTGATGGGGAGTGCAATTGGTGCGAATGAAGGAATAACTGCCGGTAAAAATTTGCAAAGCCTAAGAAGCCTAGTTTAATGTGCTCTGCCTTAGTCTCAATATAGATTAAGATGTCATCAAGATAAACTAAAAACCCCTCATACAGGTGCTTATGAAGGACCTCATTGATTAGTAGCATAAACATAGCATGCGCCCCCTGTAGTCCAAAAGGTAGCATCTTGAATTGGAAACAGCCCATGGGGCAGTTGAAAGCGGTGTTCCATTCATCCCCCTCATGTATCCTTATTTGATATTACAACTCCCCCAAGTCTCGTTTAGAGAAAAATTTCCCTTTCGACAGGTGCGCTAGCATGTACCTCATTAGGGGGAGGGGGTACATATTTTCCACACACACTGCATTCAGATTGCTAAAATCAACACAGAGATGAAGCGACCCATCCTTTTCTCTGAATAGTACAGGGGCAGCCACCAGGGTCTGGCGGGCTGGATAAACCCCTGCGCCAAATTTTTGTCAATGAACTTGTGAAGTCCATTCAGTTTCCTAGGGGACATGGAGTACATTTTTGGCTTTGGGAGTTTCACCCTGGGACAATTTCAGTGGCACAGTCTGTGGGTCGGTGGGGCAGGAGCTCATCCGATCTTTGCTTGCTGAACACTTCAGCTAAGTCCCTGTATTCCAGTGGGAGGCTCTGCAGCTCCTGCTTGCTGAGGGCAGAAGCTGTTTCACATTGTAGTCCATGCCTCCTGCTCTTTTCTCTGAATGGGGGAGGGGCCCTCTTATTCAGGAATTTTAGGTACCCCCCTCCAATTTACCATAGGGTTCTATTTCTTTAGCCACGCTAGGCCCAGTAGTAATGGCCACTCCATACCGGGGGCCACCACAAAGTCTCTGAGTGGTCTTGCATGGAGATTTGCAAGGGTCTGGTGGCAAAACTGGCAGGGACCCCCCACTTGTTACCGACCTATTGAGCTGGCAAAAGGTGATCAGGGTCTTGAGTCTCCTGAGGGGTATTCCCAACTTCCCTACCAGCTTTGGGCTGATTAAGCAGTGGGTGCATCCCGAGTCCAGTAAAGCTGCTAACTTTACTTTCTTACTGATGTCCACTATGAGCAGTTCTAAGGGCACCGTTATGGGATCAATCAGCCCACTTACCAAGGATTCATTCTCATAGTCACTCTTTGCTGCCCCCAGATCATCGGTTGATAGAGTCAGAGCTTGACCCCCAGCCCTGCAGGCCGAGGGGAGCTCTACAAACTCCTTGAACACCATCGCCAGCTCCCTTGAGTGTGGTACGGTTCTCATGGGTCTCCCCACCAGTTGATGGTCACTTTTCTTCGCTGACCATTTGCTGCAGCAGTTTATTGCTTGATACCCTACCTTTCCACATTTAAAGCACGGAGTGGAGCAGGGTGGGGTCAGTGTCACCCGTGTGGTCTCATCTCTCCTCTCAGGCATTGGCTTGAAGCTGATTCTCATCAGACAGTGGAGATGTTTGCACTGATCTATTTCCACCTCCTCTGCCCAGAGGCACCAATTGTACAGTCACCCTGGAGCTCCATGGGCTACACAGGTGTTGTATAGGTCTTCAGTCAGGCCATCCTGGAAACAGCTTACCCGGATGTCTTCTGGCCAGTTTAAGTGGCTGGCCAACTCTCAGAATTCCTCTGTGTATTCAGCTACTGATAGTTGCCCTTGCTTCATCATTTTTATGCGGTCACGGGCTTTCTGGTCTGCCAGGCAGTCTTGAAAGTGATGTTGGAGGGCTGCCATAAATTGATTAAAATTTCTTAGTTCTGGGGTATTGCAGTTGTAGAGGATCACCATCCACTCAGCAGCAGTATCTTCCAGCACTAGGG
The DNA here is from genome assembly GCA_034064705.1 of Bothrops alternatus. Classification (NCBI taxonomy): domain Eukaryota; kingdom Metazoa; phylum Chordata; class Lepidosauria; order Squamata; family Viperidae; genus Bothrops; species Bothrops alternatus. Next base: position 12,719,768 of record JARGCV010000103.1, on the reverse strand, counting down.
TGACCACTCTGACTTTCTCATATGTAGGCAGTGTTCTCCCATATATCTGCATGTAGGTGATCTGTACATGGGCTAGGAAGAACCCCAATCTCTTGGGATTCCCATCCAATTTCAACCCCAATGGAATTTGCTTCACCTCCGCTGGTTGGGGTACAGTCTCTCTGGGTCTTTGGGGTGGTCGTGCTTGTCGTGCCACTGATGCAGGGGGGGCAGCCGCCACTGCCGCCTCAGGCCCTATTAGCTCTTCCTCACCAGCTTCCTCCTCTGCTTCTTCTTCCAATTCCAATTGCTCTTTCTGATGGGCTTTTAGTTCCTCAAAGGACTCTCGCACATATTCCATCATCTGTTTTAAGATTGCTTTCATCATTTCCAAATTCAGATCCACTAGTTCCTTTTCAGGAGGGGTAGCTTCTGGATTCTTCTTCTTTGTTTTCTTTTTTCCTCCACCTCACATGAGAGTTACTTTCTGAGCCTTTCCTTCCCAATCTTCTTTCTTTCTGATCCCGAGCAACTATCTAGCTCAATCACCTTCTGACAGAGGTTCTGCTACTCCCAGGTTCCTAGAAGTGCTTTTCTCAGGGTCTGCCAGAGCGATATCTGTGCTCCAACTCTCCATTTCACCCTCTTCCATTTTACTGTTAGGAAGGGGCACATTGGTTTTGACCCGCCTTGGTAGGACAGCTGCCTCTCCTGGCTGGGCACTATGCAGACCTCGCCTTATTTAAGAACCTACCTCAGCTAAGCCACCCAAGAAAGCAGAACTCTTGAAATAGGCAGTGTCTCAAAAGGAACTTTTATTAGGGGCTACTGATAGCAGGGAAAACAAGGTGAGGTCTGAGGAAAAAACCATGAAAGCAATATAATAAAAGCAATATTCAATACTCCTCTCCCCAGAGGCCCAGTGTTCGTTTGAATTTCAGCCAATCCACAGGTGACAAAGTGTTTTGGTAACTGGGTTTGCATTCTTTCAAGGTCTTTCTCACTTTCATTTCCTTCTGGCTCCAAGCACAACCATCTCTCAGATAAGGGTGATACAGTCCATCCCCTGCGGGAAGGGCACAATAGCAAGACAGTGCAAAGCATCCCCAAGACTTCTCCCCTCCCAACAGAATGGCAGGCCACAAAGAAAAGTTACAGGTTCAGGAATAAGCATAGGGAAACAATTATTTTCTTTGGGGACCTGACATAGTCTTTAAATATGATATAAAAATTGCTTAGGTCTTCTTCTATATCTCTGTGTTAAGTAATTATTCATAAGCTCCATGTATAGACTAAAATATACTTGACTGCTTATAACAATTTCATTCAGTGCTGATTTATGTTTATTGGGTGGAAAAAGTTTTTTTCATTTCTATTTTTAATTCCTTTTCTTCTAGTATTGTTCTATGGAACAAACTTCTACAGGTACAGATGCAGAGTATGTACAACAATTCTACGATCTTCTCACTGCCTCCATTGATATATCTAGAGACTGGGCAGAAAAAATCCCAGGATTTACTGATTTCCCTAAAGAAGATCAAACTTTACTAATAGAATCAGCTTTTCTGGAACTTTTTATATTGCGGCTATCTATGAGGTACATCTGAGACTCAATAGTGGAAAACTCATTATTGTATAATCTGCTTGAATAAAACATTAAAATGAAATATTTGTTTCATGGACTGATAACTTACAACCCAGCTTGTTTATATAGATAAGCTGCTGTTTTTCCTCTTGTTAGGATGGTTTTGTGGGATATTTAAGCAAGTAGGAGTGGATGAAGCAGAATTCTGGAACAGTAATCAAACACCTTATTGAGCTAGTTTACACATGCAGTAGATCATATAGTAAAACTAATAATCAAATCTTTCCTTCTCTTTCATTGAGATGAGAACATTCACTGGAACCATTAATTGCCTTGTATAACTTATGCTGAGACCTGGCTATAGGTAGTATGATTCTACTAGTTCTCTTAAATGTTTTGGAAGTTTTAAAAACAACTTTAAATAGTAATAACTATTCTTTTAATAGTTGTACTATTGCTTTAAAAAGTCAGTAGTACTATTGATATTAGAACTCTGAATAAGATCTGTATAAGCTTGCAATTCCCCAGAAAGAGCAAAATGGAGCTTCTCTACCCACAGTGCTTCTGGATTTCCAAATGGTATGGTGGAGCCTTTGAATGATTATGTTTAGTATGCCAGTTGCAACAGTTCCTTAAGTGGTTGGATGTGACAATACTTCCTGATGCCATGGTTACATCCCAATTTGATCAAAGAAATGATGTTATCCTAGAAAAATATTTCAATGTTAAATGAGTATCAAATGTACCATTAAAGCTGCTAAATGGTATGGAATACTAAAAAGAAAAAGTGTTGAAAAACCTGCACTGGTTCTTTATTATTTTCTGGATACAATTTAAGATACTGTTTTTAATATTTAAAATAGCTTGGCAATCTAAGAAGCTATAATATCTATCTCAATATGAACCTATTTGGACATTTAGGAAACATATTGTGACCTTTGGGCAAAGCCTTCCTCTTCAACATGTCTTTGGAATTTTAATTTTAATTGCTTTTATTAGATTCTCTGTTTTTCATTCTTAGTCACTTTGAATACCCTTGGGTAGAAAAACAGGAATAATATTTAGTTCACTCACTGACTGACTGATTGACAGACTAATCATCTGGATATTATTGTTGGTGTTATTAATGTTATTACATTATTATAACATGCTAAGTATTTTGTTGTAAGGATTTGATTTCACGGAAGAACATTAAAACATGTGACTTACCTATCTGAAATGATACCATCCAGGAATATATTAATTATCTACATAAGTGATGGCTGAAGTTTCAAGTCCATCTAAATTCATCTTCCTACTGACTCCGTTTTCTTTTATCTCCAATCAGCTGCCTCTGTTCATCCACCAGCATAGGTAGATCGCTCAGAATTTCCCCCCAAATAGCTACAATTATATTCATGTGGGTGTGAGATCAGCTTGCTTTAATGCCCCAAATATAACATATTTCAAAATAAAAAATATGTATGGATCTAATGGTGGTATTTAGCTAATGTGCATTATGCAGCAGGATATATACTGAAAAGTTAGCAGTATTCATAGTGTATGTCTTCTTTTTTATCATTGAAGATCTGACATTAGTGAAGACAAGCTTATTTTCTGCAAAGGGCTTGTACTTCATCGACTTCAGTGCCTTCGTGGATTTGGGGAGTGGCTTGATTCAGTTAAAGATTTTTCTTTAAATTTACAAAGCCTCAACCTTGACATCCCAGCCTTAGCATGTTTGTCAGCTCTAAGTATGATTACAGGTTAGTATTCTTTTGATTCAAAATAAATTTGTTTTCTGGATATTTATATTCCACTGTGTGTGAGTAAATTTCCATCTTAATAAATTCCAAAAAGAATGTATGCCTATAATGTAATTTTAAATTTAAAATTACATTAAAATGCATTACATCTTTTTAATAATCAGACTAAAAAAATAAAAATTACAATATGAAGTGTACATATTATATCAAAGATTCAACTGAATTCATTTTGCTAGGTTTTCCTGGACATCACAGCACCATTAATATAATATTGTAACTGGTGAAATATTTTATTGCGCATCTTCAGCTTGAGTTTCCAATTTTCTGGCTACAAGGCTTAGTTATCTTTAGGACCATGAATCTTAAAAGATTCTGACAGTCTTTAAGAAGGACCTGGAGACCTAGTTCTTCACTCAGGAATTTAGCCAGGAAGTCAGATATATTTGACTATACAATATGTGTGGTGCAATATGTTTTTACTTTATTATGTGTTCTTATTTTTATCATTTCCCATGTATTTAATGTTTTGAATACAGTATTTTTTATTTGCTATACAGACATACTTGGCGAATGAGTGATATACATTTATTTAAAAAATATGTGTGCATATATATATAAATAAAGAAACATGCATATATAAAAGCAAATCATTCAGAAAGAACACTTATGGGAAGAAAAGCAATTGAGAGAAGCTTTCCTGGAACAGAAAGGTAGAGAGGTACAGCAGCAGAATTGGGTAGATGTAGCACTCTCTAGTCTGATCAGAATACTTTTCATGATGTTGCCGAACTGGACAATATTTAGCAGGATTTTTTTCATATGCTTAGTGTTAAATCCTTTGTTCACATGCAAATGATGAAGACACATGGTGACAACTAACAATGCTTTATTCTTCTACTCCAACTCCAAGCAAAAAGCAAAAGGCACGCAGGCCTTTTTATAGGGCTTGAAACCCGGACAGAGTGAACCAATAAGAGTTCTTCTTTCTTTGTACCTTGCGCATGCGCACAAGGCTGGCGCCACTCTATCTGGTCCCGGGCAGCTTTTAGAATGCCCTGGACCATTTGCAACAATTCTGGGCCTGCTGAGTTTCCTCATCAGGCCCAGGACATAACACCCATCCCCCCTGGATAGAATACACACAATTTTTCTTTACAATAATAATAAAATAAATTAAAAGAAAATAATAGTCTGCTCATATGCAGACACCCTTCTTATAACTAATAGAATTAGCTAACCAACCCACTCTCTAATGTGGACTTCGTGTGTCTATCTTCTACCCCACATAGGTCCCATCTCCTCAACCTAGACCTGTAAGGTCCCTTGTACTGACAAGAACCTCACATATTCACTTTGATGCTTAGGAGGGGCCTTAGCCCGTTGTGACCTATGCAAGGTTAGGGAGGGTGCCTGGCCTATCAGCTCACCTGCTCGGCTAGGCAGACCAGGACTTGTTCTTAAGGGCGCCTGGCCTACCAGCCTGTCTTTTGGGCTCATTAGACCTTTATGCACAAATTTTGCAGGTGACCCCTGGTGAGGCGTGCCAGCAGAATTGCCAGAGCTCTCTCCAGGCTCCGTGAGAGCAGCTGAAATTCCCCAATCCTCTGAACTGGCTGAGCATTCCCCAACTACCCTGGATGGCTCCAGGGAACTTAGTCCCTTGAGCCCGCAACCAGTCTCGGACGTGACCTGCGTTGCAGGCGTGTCCCAATACTCCCAGTCCTCTGTGGCCGAAGTGCCAGAGTCAGGGGCCGCCTCTATGGCAAACCCTGCCTCAGGTGAATTCCTGTTTAGAGCTCTTGCGGATATGCCTGACTCTCTGTTTGGCGCAATAGCTGAACTCTGAGGATGCCCTTGCACCTCCCTTGGGAAATCCCTAGTGACCTGCAGTACTTCCCAGGAACAGTGAGATTGTTTCTCAGAAAGTTGACCTGAATTGTGACATGGTTCCTGGGCCCCCTGCCCCCCGAGAGCAGAGGCAGGGGCGGAATCCACAGGGGACAACCGCCAGCACAGTTGATCAATGTGACGCCACAGGACGCGGCCATCTCCCAAGGTCACTTCATATGATAGAGGTCCAGAGATCTTACAGATGACAGCAGGAACCCACAGATGACCAGGAGCATAGTTCTGAGCCCAGACTGGATCAACCATCTGTAGTCTCCTTGGTGCCCGCGGGTGCGACACCTGTGAAGCCACCCGGTCTGGGTGCAACCTGTCCAATTTAGTAATGAGTCTGCAACCCCAGCGGAGTTCAACTGGGCTCTTCCCAATGGTCGTGCAAGGTGTGGTGCGGTGTGCAAGAAGAAAGTCAGCTAACCTATGATGCCAGCTACCGAACGTGAGTCTTTTGAGTGCGTCCTTGGTGGTGCGCACCATCCTTTCAGCTTGCCCGTTGGTGGAAGGGTGGAAGGGTGGAAGGGAGCTGACGTTGCATGCCGGATCAGGCTGGCCTGAAGAAAAGCCTGGAATTCAGAAGAGGTAAATTGAGGGCCATTATCTGAAACCAGGACATCTGGAAGTCCGCGTGATGCAAAAATTCCTCTCAACACCTGGATAATCGTGGCAGTAGTAGTGGAGGAAACAGGAACAACCTCTAGCCACTTGGAATGGCTATCAACAAGGATAAGGAAGAATTGCCCCTGGAAGGGCCCAGCATAATCTAAATGTACCCTTGACCAAGGGGTGTGTGTCTCCTCCCACTTGTGTACAGGGGCCTGAGGCACACTTGTTGGCACACTTGGCAGCGGTGCACCTGAGCCTCGATAGCTTTATCAAGCCCAGGCTACCAAAGATGGCTGTGCGCAAGTGCTTTCATCCTGACTATCCCAGGATGTTCCTCATGCAGAGAGATCAAGACTCTAGACCTCAATGAGGCTGGGATGACTACCCTGCTACCCCATAAAAGGCACCCATTAAAGGTAGACAGTGCGTGTCTCCTTTGCCAAAAACTTTGAAATGTCGCATCTGGACACGTGTTAGACCATCCTGACAACACCCATGTCAGCACGTGTGTAAGCGTATGATCAGTGGCAGTTTCAGCAGCCACGTCCCTAGCATTGAGGGCATCTCCTGAATGGAAAGAATATTTATGGCAGGAGCAGGGTCTGCTTCTACCTGAGTTAAAGGCAATCTACTTAGGTCATCCGCATGGCCCATTTCTTTTCCAGGTTTGTGAACTAGAGTGTAGTCATATGCTGACAGGAAAATGGACCATCTCAGCATATGAGGAGAAATGATATGTGGTATCTGTTTGTTAGTAGTAAACAAACCCAATGGAGGCTTATGGTCTGTATAGACCGTGAAGTGGCGGCCATATAAGAAATCATGAAATTTCTTTATGCCAGCCACTATGGCCAAGGCTTCTCTGTCAATCTGAGCACAATTCCGCTCTGCAGATGACAGAGTCCTTGAATAATAGGCCACAGGGACTTGTGTCCCATCAGCCTTCAGATGGCTAAGTACTGCTCCCACCCCATAAGGAGATGCATCGCATGCGATGCAAACAGGCAGTTGCTCATTGAAATAGCATTAGAAGTGAGCAAGGCCTTAACCTCATTGAAGCTCTTGTCATGGACTTTAGTCCACTGCCAAGGAGCGTACTTGTCTAAGAGCCTATGCAACGGCTCTGCCACTGCAGCTTTGTGTGGGAGAAATGCATGGTAAAAGTTTAAGAGCCCCAAGAAGGCTTGCAGCTCACTCTTGGACTTGGGGTCTGTTGAATAGCTTGTAGTTTAGCTTCAGCCTTGGGCATCAATCTTGAAACCTAAGAAGTCAGTGGAAGTGACTCCTATCTTGCATTTATCCTGCTTTAGCTTAAGGCCTGCTTTTCGAAAACAAAGCAAGACAGCCCTTAATCTTTCTGCTAAATTTTGAGATAACTCCCCAGCAATGAGGACGTCATTGAAGTAGGGACAGACCCCAGGAATACCTCGAAGTGTGATCTCCATGACACTTTGGAATATGCCAGGGGCTACATTGACCCCAAATTGCAATCTCTTGACCTTGAAGGCTCTCCTGTGAGTTACAATAGTCTGGGCCTCTGCAGCTGCCTCATCAACAGGTAGCTGTTGATAGGCCTGTGCCAGGTCAAGTTTCGCAAAAATGCACGCCCCCCGAGGGAGGCCAGGATGTGGCTTACAACAGGGACTGGATAAGTGTGCTGTTGCATCGCCTTATTCAGTGTACACTTGTAGTCTGCACATGTACGTATTTCCCCATTAGCCTTTAGAGGCGTTACTATGGAGGTTTCCCATGGACTAGAATCCACAGGTTCTAAAATGCATGAGCATATGATAAGAATAGTTTAAGTCTTAAGTCTGGATATCCTAAAATGAAATTTATAGAAATCTGCATTTAAATTAGACTTGTAAACATTTTGCCCCAAGATATAGCTATACTCTAATATAAACCTATTATTAGTTTTATACCCATCAAGGGTTGAACATTGGAATGCATCTAGAAAAAGGGTGGAGCTTCAACAGCAGTACTCTTGATATCACTCTGATCACTTCTTGCCGTCCCAAAGGACACCACTGATATCAATTTAACTTCACTACAAAAGAATCCTGGAGTTGCATTTTGTGTGTGAAGGTGTGAAGTTAATTTGCCTCCTTGTGGTACACCATGGATAGTGCGACAAACTAAATAAACTAGCAACTGTGGGCAGCCACTACTCTGTAGGTTTTCCTGGCTTTCAAAATACATGGCAATAAAAACAAAAAATGGACCTTTTCAGGCCCAATTGATAAAAGAGATTGGTAATATTATTTGAATTTATCAAATCAGTGTCAAGGGGCTCAGCAGATCCAAGAACCTATATGTTTCTGAACTTTTACTGGACAGTAACATAGATATGGCCATCTTCCAAGAAACACACATAGAAAACAAAAGAACAGTAACCCAGAAGAGGCAAGATTCATGGCTACAACCTGTTGAGAGCCACCTGCCACCATGGCTATGGTGTTACTGCATATGTTAGAAGGAATATAGAGAATGTCTCCCTGTTGTCAGCCTCTACAAACAACAATATATACTAAGTAGTTTCCAAACTAGGCAATCTAATAATAGTGAACATCTATAAACCACTTCTGATAGCATCAAGCTGCACACAACAATCCATGCAGGTGACTTCAATAGCCATCACATTAATACTTTTCCACTGATGACAATGGCGAACAATTGTCCATCTGAGTTGCAGCAAACAAAGTCCAATGATTTTCAACACTAAAGATAAGGGCACGTTTAAATCAGTGGCATGGAACTGCAAATCCAGACATATGCATCATCACAGAAGGCCCAAACTCTCAGCCAGTCTCCATAAACAGGAAAGTAATGGATATATTCCTGCATAGCCAACATCATCCTATCTTGGTTGAAGTCAGAATCTAATTTCCCCTAATTTGCTCTATCCCTATATCCAGATGGAACTTTCAAAACCCAACTGGCCCAAATTTGCTGAAAAGCTTGATAAAATTATAGAGTGGATTCCACCAAGTAGTCAACACTATCATACCGGTAGATTCATGAAGACAATAATTGCCTCAGTGAAAAAAACATACATCCAGAATGGAAATGAAGAGACTGAAGGACTCTACCAGAATAGTGATCCAGAGATCAATGACAATCTCTTACACAGTTTGGGTGAAGCTCAATGTAAGAAGTGAGAACAATAAAGAGAATCACTAAATTTCAGCAAATCCAGCAGGACCTTATTAAGGAAATTGGGTGGAACTAGATAACCCACATGACAAACACCCAATGTAACTGACCAAATAGTTTCTCAAGTTGTACCTCTCTCCAAAACTCCAAAGGACATTCCGCTCTCATTAAGAATGCTTTCAGCTTTTCAGCAAAAAGGCTGAATACATTCTGATACCCTTGTCCCTTCTCTGTAAAGGAAATTGACGCTGCCATTGGTAGTCTGAAATCTGGTAAAGCACCAAGCTTTGATGGCATTCATCCAGAATTCCTGATAAACTCTGGGAGACACAAACGGAATTGGATTGGTAAATTCCTCTCAGATATAGTTTCCAATGGCTGTCTCCCACCAGAATTCAAAAAAGCTAAAATAATACCACTTCTAGAACTTGACAAATCAGAAGACAGAGTGGAAAGCTACCACCCAACCATCCTTTAGGTGCTGCTACAAACTCCTAGAAACAGGATAGGTCTCATAATAGATGAACATCTGCCTGTGGAACAAGCCAGCTTCTGATATGACCAGACAAGCTTCTGATATGTAGACAAAGTGCTAAGCCAACAGGCTATATTGAAGCAGGATTCCAATGATGTTCTTTAACAACAAACCAGCATATGAAGCCTTGAATGTCTATTTAAACAACTTACTCCCCTGTGAGCCCCATCCATGGTACCTTGGAGTAACATTGGACTGACTCTCTCCTACAAGAAATACCTAGAGAATATGGTGGCAAAAATCAATATTAGGAGCAACATATTGTAGAAATTTTGTGAAACTAAATGGGGAACTTCAACTGCCACCCTCACTAGGGTTGGTCTACACCACAACAGAATATTGTGCCCCTGTAACTTATACAGACTCAGCAACACCATGAGAATTATATAGCACCATCAGCTTTAAAGCAAGATGCACTAGTGATGGAATCAGAAAAATTATGAACAACTCACTCCTAATGGTGGATGCCTACCTTTCTCATTTAACAGCAGAAGACTCATCCAGGACCACCACCACCCAGCACTTGCACAACATCTGCCTAATAACTTTAACATTGATTGCCAATGGAAAGCCAAAAGGGTTACTGAATGCACAGACACAGGAAAACATATAAATGACCCCACAAAAAAAAGTGCCAGGCTTTGAACTACCACATCAGAAATGGGCAATCCTGAATAGGATTCATACCTCACATGGCATCAGCCAGGACTCTTTGTATAAATGGGTATAGTATCCTCCCCTCAGTGTGACTGAGGGGTTCCACATCAAACTATAGATCACATTGTGACTGGCTGTAAACTGAGGGCATATACCAACCCAATATCTGGTGTTTTTTTTCATATAAATGATGCTGTGCTTCAGTGGTTAGGTGGCCTAAACATTGAGCATAGATCTTTTTAACATTTATATTTTATTGTGTTTTACTAATCTAGGTGAAATGTTAATATATATTGCTAGTCCATGTATGATATGCAATATGCTAAATAAATAAATCTAGTGATTTTCTAAAGAAAATGACTGCAAATTCATTTTCTGATATCATAGAATCAGAAAGAAACTGAGAGGTCTTCTAATCCAAACCCTGCCCAAGGCTGGAGACCTTACACCATCCTGGACAAATTATTGTCCATTCTTTTTTTTCTTTTCTTTTTTTTAAACAAATTTTATTGGTTTTTTAATTTTACATCAAGGTGCTTAGGAAACAATGTGATGATGGAGACATCAATCATCCAAAAGCAAAATCATACATATATAATTCAGGTTAATTCATTAAAAGTTCCCTCTCTATTTCCTTCATATATTATTACATATTCAAATTAATACATTTCTAAATAGAGTTCAATCAATCAAATCAGTCATCAATCACATTTCAGTTATAAAGATCCAAATCCTGTTTTTAAGCTTTACTAATTTACAATTACCATATTCCAATTAGCCTTGAATAAACATTTTATTAACACTTCGGGTATCACTCATTTCCCTTTTCCCTAACATAATAATTATATCTAACATGAATATATTATTCCAACAATAACATTCTTACATTTTCCACATATAATCTATTTCTTAATCTAATAAATCATTTATTGATACCATTTCTTCTCTTATCACAAATCCCTCTTATTCTCCTTCTATTACAAAATAATTGTCTTACTTAAAATAAAAGTATCAGTCCAAAAGATATATTCCTATCTATTAAATATATATTCTATCAATCTATATCTATAAAAAGTCTTTTTAACCCATTAGGTAAAGTTTACCCCTCCAAATAATTATCATATCTAAAACAAAATATTATTACAAAGGGTATCCTCTTACAGAATTCACGTACTCCATTAGTTATTAAATCAGTCAAGATCTCTAAAGCCTTTTTAACCCATTAAATGAAGTTTTGAGTCACATTTTTAAATCTAACTCTAGCTTTCTTTCTGTGCCATACCGGTTTCCATAGTAAAGCTTCTGTGTCATCAAACCTCAATATTTGAATAGAGGTATTTCTCGACACTTCAGACTGGTCAAAGTTCTCTTCCCTTTCTTCCAGTGTCATCTGAATGGTGTAATCAGTTTTATTCCATGTTGTAATTATTAGTTGATTGTCCACGTTATTACAATTTTCAGTAACTTGTGTCTGGATGTCAATCTCTGTTATTTTTGACATTTCAGGTATCTCAATTAAAGTTATTCTTTGATCATCAAAATCCTCCATAAATTGTATATGGGATTGTGCAAAGTAATTTCCACAATTTCTCCCGGTATAAGTTCATAGTTGAGTTGTAGATATGGATTCTCCATCTCTTTACATTGTATATATTGTTGGGTAGAAGCCTCTTTGGGGTTACTCTGTTCCTCCTCTATTGCAGGGCTTTTCAACCAGTGGTACGGGTACCACCTGTGGCACATTGGCACTTGGCAGGTGGTACGTGACCATCCCAGAAAAGTGGTAGTGGGGGAGGGGAATGAGCTGAACTGGTGGCAGCACCGGACAAACCTGAGCGACAGATGGCTGGAGCTGCAGGGCTGTCAGGACTCAGCGGAAGTGCCAGAATCAGCGCTTCTTCGGGATTATCAAGGCTCAGTGGAAGCATAAGGATCAGCGCCAGAAGAAGCGCCAATCAGCTGGAATGTTGCAGCCTCTCCAGGGTCTTGTGATTTACATTCAGATGCTTGGCAACTGATTCATATTTATGATGGTCAGTGTCCCGGGGTCATGTGAAGTGACCAAAACCTGCTGCAACCACCTAGCAGACGGGGGGAATAAAAAACAAACACCTCCCTGCCCCACCCCTGCTGCCAATCCTTAACAGAAATGCTCACAACAATGGAAACCTCGGACAGGAGGAAGAGCAGCCAGGTGTCTTGCTCGGCTGTGGCTTGGGGGGCACTTTTTTCAATGCCATTGTAACTTCGAACAGTCACTAAGCAAACTGTTGTAAATCAAGGACTACCTGTACTTCATCACTTTTTTCCTTTTTTTGGTCATCAAGTTTTTGACACCTTGCTAGGTGACTGATGGTACTCAGATATTGCCATATCCTAAAAGTGGTACAATGGGTGAAAAGGTTGAAAAGCCCTGTTCTATTGTTCCTTGGCCTGTAGCTTGATTCATTAAAATTTGAGAATCAATTTGTGATTCTGAAGTGTCATCTTTAATTTTTCTCCAAGATTTCATATACTCCGTAGCTTCCAAATTTCTTTCCAATATAAGTTCATAATCAAGCTGTGGGTAAGATTCCTCCATTTCAGTGGTGAAAAAAATATTTTACTCTTTTAGTGGAGGCTATATTTAGTAAGAGTCAACAAATATCCACCTCCAATTTCTAATAGACAAATTCACCACCCAGCTGTTTCAAATCCTTTATCTTTTCCCTTTTATTATCATTTGAAGGTAAAATCCATCTTCAAACAGCAAAAGAAAATGCAGTTGCAATAACAGTTTTCACCATAAGATGTCCTCAGCAGACTATAAAATTTTTTTCCCAGGTTAATAAAAGTTTATCTCATTAGAAAAACAAAACAAAAACAGATATCTCCAAGATAATAAGTAGAATAATAATAATGTTCAATGGTAAAAGAAAATTCAGGATCCCTAAGTATCCAAAAATTAAATAGTCAATAAAAAATTAGCTGTTTTATTTCTTTAATTTCCAGAACTTTTTTTTCCCAACTACACAAATGCCGCTTTCTTAAAGCAAGGAAGTAGTTCAAATTATTTTTACAGGAGAGTAGTTAAGGCAAAGAGAGGGAAGGAAAGGTCTCACCCAGATTCTCCATGGTGGTTCTTTATGCTTAGCTGTTCTTCTGACTTTCGGCTGGTGCAGCTGGGTGATTGGCCATTTTACTGGCCGATCTTTTCTCTGTCAGCCCTAAGGAGCTGGCTTGGACCGCGGAAGGAGCTGTCACCCTTCCACAGTCATCGAGGGCCTCCTCGACGGTGGTTGCCCCTCCAGGGTGACTTTTCGACCCAATTAAGGGTCTACCGGCGGAGGGAAAGCCAGCGAAGAAACAAGGCTCTTCGAACAACTGCGTACGCCGTGATCTGGAACCAGAAGTCAATAGTTGTCCATTCTTGAAAGCGTCCAGCAATGAAACTGGAGTAGATTACTGAAATTCCTATTGACAATGGAAATAAGACTACAGTAAACAAAGCAACACTGTTTAAAATGTATTTGGGAAATATAGTTCTGTGAGGTTAGGAATTAAACTCAGGCAGTAAAAAGCCTAAATGTGCAGATGCAATATACTACTGAATGCCAGTTACTTGGAAAATTGAAAGCAACTATAAAAGAGAGTTCTATGCACAGCTGTTTTTGCTTTCCATCAGGGCGGTCTTTGTCATAGTAATAATGCTGAATTAAATGGAGACTTGGCCTGGTTGATAGTACTGTAAACTAATCTGCCTTTATATTATGTTACCAAGACATCTAATAGAAGTGGAATATTGGGAAATAGCTTACATGATTTAGGATTATCTTACCTAGACAGCATCATATATTTCAATACTTTACAAATAATATAATAATTTATTTTAAGCCATAAAATAGTTAACTTCGAATGTATTTTAATTTCTAACCCCTTTTAAAAAGTAAATATGCTGAAAAATTACAAAGTAATCCAAATAGCAAAGATTGGCTGAGCTGTCTGTATTTTCTTAGAAGAGTATCTGCGAATTCCTGCTGGAATTCCAGGCTTTGCACAGATGGAGCTAGCAATGGATATTGATCTCCCCTTGAATTCAGTGAATAAATAATGGTTGCCATAGATATTGAGTATCCACAACCATAGGGAAGCTAAGAAATCTCCAAAACATATTCTGTGAAAGCTCAGGCCTCAAATCCTGGGAAAAAATAATGTCAGTGAAATGTAAGGGTGTAGCATTTAGAATGCTGTGCTCATATAACTGTTTTAGTAACTGACTGGAAAATAAAGTATTATGATTGAGTGTAGCTATAAGATTGGAATCAGCTAGCATTGTACTTTTCACTGAATTGAGATATACAGTGCATAACTTCTATTCGCATTCACATACTGGATTACAGAATAGTTACATTAGTACTTCTTTTTTATAATTAATCACTAACACACCCATTCCCATAAAGTGGATATTGAATTCTTTGTCTGTTATTGCTTTGCAGACCGTCATGGATTAAAAGAACCAAAGAAAGTGCATGAGCTATGCAACAAAATCATGGGCAGCTTGAAAGATCACTTGGCCTTCAACTGTCAGAGCAAAAGACAACGCATTGAGTCTGCAGAATCTAAAGTTCTTGGTGTTCTCACTGACTTGCGTGCCGTCTGCACACTAGGACTGCAGCGGATCTTTTATCTGAAATTGGAAGATTTAGTACCACCTCCTTCAATTATTGACAAACTATTTTTTGATACCTTACCATTCTGAAAGTCAAGTTTCCCTTGTGAAAGGCAACTACTTACCAGAGCAGGCAAAAATATCGGAATTGACTTATAACAATGCTGCTTTTGTTAAATGAGGCAAGAAGTAATTCCAGCCCTAATCATATATATGGACTTTTCCCAATATATGTCTTTGCAAACTGAGGTTTAAAATATAATTTGCAGTTTTGGAGATGGGAATTATAGAATAGAAAGATTAAATGCAGATTTGTTTTTTTAATCGCACCTTTTAATGATGCTACTCCAGCCAGAAAAAGGTGTTAATATTAACTGTATAAAAGCTATTTCCATAGCATCTGTTCTTATGTGATGGGTAGAAAATTGTGACAGCTCAGGCCTCAAATCCTGGGGAAAAAAATTAGTGAAATGTAAGGGTATGCACCATTTAAAGTGCTGTGTCACTGCAATGTGTTTGAATAACAAATAACTGGTTTCAATAGCATATATTTTATTAATTTATATCTATAACATACTCATATCAGACTTCATTCTCTTCACATAAATTATTTTTTCTCTTTCTCTTTTTCCCTTAATAAAGTTCATCCATGATTTCATAAATAAAATATAGGAAAATGATAATGGCTGTTAGCTCCCATGTTCAAGTGCAATTTTATCTTTGCTAAGTCTTGTTTATGAGCTATAATTTAATTTAATCCAAAAGAGAGGTGAAAGAAATAAAATGGGGAAAACTGGCTTTATTACATGCACTAATTTCTATGACAAAATTCTTCAGACATATGTTGACAGCAAGGCATTAAGCAAAAATCATATGCTTATTCCTTGGCTGATTAAGTAAATAGCAATGCAGAACATCTGAAGTATGCAGGATTAACATGGACATGGTAAGGTTAGAACTGAGCTTAGTGAATTAGTTAGTAATAGATTCAAGACAATTTGGATGAAATTTTTTTTGTAGAAATAGTCTGAATGTAAATGCTATGAATGGTTTATTGAGCTGCATTTTAAACATTCCGTGTATGTACTTTCCTTTTTTATATGGTTATGGCTAATGCCATGTTAATATGAAATAATTTGTTGCACAGTGTCTTTATTTGTATAAATATTTGTATGCATGACATATTGTAAAGGCTTGCCTCTATTTATTGCAATGACTGCCAGCTCATGAGAGCCTGTTACAAGGAAGATGAAATAGTGTACTCACAGCAAGTCAATTATATAATGGGTTTGGGTAGTCTCATACACATATACACACCTATGTGTCCTTTCTGTTAACCAATTAAATATGTAGTATGTCTTTCACAAGTAAACCTGATCTTATCATGTATTTGCAGTGACCATTAAGGCAGTAAAATTTAGCACTTTGATATTTAAATATTTGTTCATGTTTCATTAATTTTAATATTTAAACATTTTTATTCTTTCAACAAAAAAGGATTTATATGCACTGTATCAAGTCTTTAGTCACTTTGCTACAGAAAAAGATCACTTATTGAATGTTGCCCTGATATCCCTGTATTTAAAAAGTCTACAATAATTTTGTCTTTTTTTAACTATGCTGTTTATATGGAAATTAAATTATACACTCAGATATCAAAACAACTGCCTAGTATAGTGGTGGTGAACCTTTTAGAGACCAAGTGCCCAAACTGCAACCCAAAACCCACTTATGTATCGTTGGGTACCGGGTGGGCTTTGCCCGTTGGGTGGGTGTGGGCCATTGGGTGGGCATGGCTGTGTTGGTAACCGCAGACTGGGTGGGACTAAAAAGTTCAATCAATTAATTCCAATTTTGCGAGATCTTTTTTTCCCCACAAGAAGTTGAAATTGATTGATTGATTGAACCTTCTTTTTTTGCACACGGTGGAGGCCTAAAGCGAAAACGCTTTATAAAACCCAGCTGAAGGCCTAGGACTGGGACAACAGTGTGTGCCCACAGAGAGGGCTCTGCATGCCTCCTGTGGCACATGTGCCATTTATTTATTATTAATTCGACTTGTATGCCGCTCCTCTCCGGAGACTCAGAGCGGCTTACAACATATACATAGGTTCGCCACCACGGGCCTCATTAAATTTGTTTCAAACTGTTCCTTTGAGGAAATGTTATAATAATGTCAGTAACAAAAATAGCTTCTAAACATTATACTGTAGCTAATATTTTTAATTTACCTCCAGATATTTAAAAATTATTGCTTTTTTGTATTGATGTATGATTTATGTGAAAACAAAGTAGCAGAATTAAACATCAGAAGACCCTGATTTTTCTTGTAGGTTGATCATACTTGCCTAACCCTCAAGGCATTTTTTAATTTATTTGATTTTTTGTACATATTATGTACATCACCTCACTAGATTTTAAAAGACATATACGTTTTCTTGTCAATTGTGCAGAAGGTGTAATCCTTATCCTCCTAGAATTAATAGGCATTTTTGACATACAATATGTTCATGTTTCATTCTTATTCTTATAGAATGCCATCATCTACTGCAGGATGAAGGTTCATAGCTTATCACAAAGTTGGGTTTCCAAACAAAAGTATCTTGTTTCAAAATGTTTTCTCTACATTCTCTTTATGCAAAAGAAATTTTTTAAAATTCTGTTTTGTAGTTGCACAATTTTAGAATACCTTGTTAGATTTCATGTAATCATTTAATAGGTTTTTTAATGTCATTATGACAATCATCCCTGTTAATGATGGAATCTTCTATTTTTTTAATTAATAAAAATGTTTGTGCTTTTATTGTTACTGATAAAACATGGAAAAAAAGAAAGCTGATGAATTATTTTTTAAAGTCCACAGCTTGAAGGAACTTTACATCTTTCCAATGAGTACTTTGTTTTAATTTCAGATTAAGAACAAAAGTTACTCTGCTTTTCGAACAGCACTATATGCATATATGAAAGAGAGTATGAACTCGTCTTCATCTGCAGGATTGAGAGAAATTCACATGTACACTAAAATAAAATGAGAAAAATCAGTGGCATTTTCCCCAGGGGCAAATGTGTTGAATATGTTTACTCATGTTAACGTTTCATATGAACTGTTAAGAGCATAAAACACTAAAATAAATATATTCCCATATTAAAAGTAAGGAGATATTAGAAATCCTGAAAAACTGGTAGCAAGACCTTAAAAAAATGAATGTTGATAAGTGTTGTATACTTCGTTCGCGTGCGAATGATGAAAACACATGGCGAGGTTGAACAATGCCTTATTCTCCTTCTAACACAGTTCTCAACCTTTCTCAGGTGTGAGACCCCACTTGCCCCGCCCATGCACGCCGCGACCCCGACTCGGGGGCGTGCACGCGCGCGCCGAAAAAATAAAATAAAAAAAAATTAAAAAAAAAACAAAAACAAAAACAAAATGGCGGCCGTGATGGGCGGATCCGTGCATGCGCTGATCCGCCCGTCGCGCGTGCCATGCATGCGCGGATCCGCCCATCGCGGCCGCCATTTTGTTTTTTTTATTTTTTTTAAATGTTTTAAATTTCTTTTATTTTTTAAATTTTTTTTTGGCGCGACGGGCAGATCTGTGCATGCGTGGCACGCGAGTACCAAAAAAATAAAAAAAATAAAAAAAAATAAAAAAAATTTAAAAAAATTTAAAAAAAATAAAAATTAAAAAAAACAAAATGGCGGTCCGCGGTGTCCCGCGACCCCCGCGAAATGGTCGTGCGACCCCAAATGGGGTCGTGACCCCAAGGTTGAGAACCGCTGTTCTAACAACACCCAAGCAAAAACAAAAGGCACGCAGGCCTTTTTATATGGCCAGAAACCCGGACAATGTCAGCCAATGAGAACAGAGCGTTTTTGCGCCTTGCACATGCGCACAAGGCTGGCACTGTTCTGTCTGGTCCCGGGCAGCTTTTGGAATGCCCGGGACCAATGCAACATCCCCAGCCTACTTTTGCAGGCTCAGAACACAACACCCCTCCCCCCTAGATAGAACATACTTGCGCACACACATGTACGTCATACATTGGGGAAGAATGTCATATAGTTTCATTAATCAAATTCAAGGAGTATGGAATACTCGAATCTGCCCTCAGGCAAAACCACTTCAAACTTTATTCATACAATAAATGTATTCAAAATAAAAAATAATACAAAATAATTTATCACAAGTTACTCCCATTATTCAGGGGCCTCATGCACAGAACCCTCATGATTTGACAGCAAGTTCACAAAGTCTCTCAGATGTTTGGGTGGGCACTTGGCCCGCTGCGACCTTCTAAGGGCTGGAGAGATTGCCTGGCCCACCTGCTTGCCTACCAGGCTAGGCAGGCCAGGGCGTTGCTGCCCTAAATTCCCAGGTGACCCCGGTGAGAGTGCCTGGCCTACCTGCTCGCCTACCAGGCTAGGCAGGCCAGGACTTTGCTGCCCCAAATACCCAGTTGACCTGCCCCGCTGCTGGCTGGCTGGACCCTCTAAGTCCAAGCCAGCATACCATGGAGAAGTGGAATTCCCTGAGTCCACAATGGACCCCTCTTGGGAATACTGTCCCTCGAGCCCAAGGCCAGCAGATGGAAAGGACTGGGTAGCGGAAGTGCCCCAATACTCTGTGGCCCCCAAGCACATGCCCGAGGTGCCAGAGTCAGGAGTCGCCTCCATGGCAACCCCCTTTGCTGGTGACCTCCTTTTGGGAGCAATTGTGGAATTTGGCAAGTTCCCCTGATGGAATTCTTTTTCTCTTGCTTCTTGTGATTTATGTGGATACCCCCAATCAATCTCCCTGTCTGGAGCACTATCTGACATCTGTGAATACTGTAGATACCCCTGGTGTGACTCCCTATCTGGGGTGATTATGGATGTGTGGGATGACCCCATATCCCGTGAATTCCTATTAGGAGCACTTGCAGAACCTTGGGATGAATCCCAAATAGCCTCAGTAGCAGCTAGTGATGGCCTGTTAGGCCTGGGAAACTGTGACCCAGAATGCATGTTATGGTCCTCCTCCCCACCCAGAGCAGAGACAGGAGTGGAAGGGTGAGAGTCCAGTCTCCAACGCAGTTGGTCTATGTGTCTGCAAAGAACGCGGTCGTCTCCCAAGGCAACTTCGTATGACAACGGCCCAGATACCTTGCAGACCACAGCTGTGACCCAGAGATGACCAGGCCCATAGTTCCTTGCTCAAACCGGATCACCCACCTGGAGTCTCCTAGGTGCCCGTGGTTGTGACACCTGTGAAGCCACCCAGTCAGGGTGTAGCTTGTCCAGTTTAGTGATGAGGCGGTGACCCCAGCGGAGTTCTGCAGGGCTCTTCCCTGTGGCAGTGCATGGTGTGGTGCGGTGTGCAAGAAGGAAATCTGCTAACCTTTGATGCCAGTTACCATAAGTCAGTTTCTTGAGAGCATCTTTGGTAATTTGCACCTGTTGTGTCCCGAGCCTGCAAAAGCAGACTCGGGATTATGCATTGGTCCCAGGCATTCTAAGCTGCCTGGGAACAGACTGGTTGGCGCCAGCCTTGTGCGCATGCGCACAAGGATGGCTGCGCGGGACCAGACTGAGCAGCACTAGCTTTGCGTACAGGCGCAGAGTAAAAAAAGTTTGTTTCATTGTTTGCCTCAGTCTGGGTCCATCATCCTTAAAAAGAGACTGCTTTTACTTTTGATTTTTGGTTGGTTGTAGTAAGGAGAAAGAAGAATAAAGAACTTTGATTGCATCATGTGTATCTTTGATTGCACTCAAATCCAGTACTTAACACTGGTGACAAAGGTGGGATCCATTTGCAATTAAATGGAGAAGCCTTGAGGACTTACCAAGAAGTCCTACAGAGGGAAGACGGTGTCTAAATCAGCGTTCCAGCCTGCCAGTACAGAGTCGCTGGAGGGTGAGTTTGGCTACAAGACCCTTTCCCTTAGAAAAGTGCAGAAGAGCAAGTAGAGAAGTGCAACTAAAAAATGACAAAGATTGAGCGTTTGGCTGAGTTTGATATCTCACACCCAGAAAGATGGAGTTCTTATGTAGCCAGGGTGGAGAACTACTACAGAGTAAATCAAATCAGGAAAGATGGCTTGAAGGCTGCAATTCTGTTGTGTGTGTGTGTGGACAGGAGACTTTTGAAATTGCAGAAAATCTGGTGGACCCTGCACCTCTGGAGTCAGTGGCGTATACTGACTTTAAAAAGCTGTTAAAAGAGCATTTCCAGCCAAAGTTGTCTGTTATTGCTTGGAGGCACGTGTTTGAACAGAGGGACCAGAAGCAAGGTGAATCTGCTACAGATTTTATTGCGGCTTTAAGGAGAGCAGCCAGGCCTTGTGAGTTCAAAGATCTGGAAGAGAAGCTGCAAGATAGATTCGTTTGTGGCTTAAGGAACAGAGACATGCAGCAGAAGATGTTTGCTAAGGAAGAAGTCTCTTTCCAAGACGCACTGCTAGAGGTGACAGCTGAGGAAGCAGCAGGTGGGGCTGTGAAGACATTACGGCCACCCAGAAGCGCTCCAGAGAATACTACAGTCCATCAAGAGGACATTCGAGAAGGATCGGACGAGGGTCCTGAAGAAGAGGTGAATAGGCTCTACTAGCCAGCTGAAAGGAGGCAGAGGGAACGTCAGAAAAAGGCCCCAGCATCCCTTCAATGTTTCGGGTGTGGAGGTCGCCACAAGCGAGCTGACTGCAAGTTCCGTTCTGCCATCTGCAGAGCATGTGGCAGGCAAGGTCACATAGCATCCGTCTGTTTGGGTCGCCAGAAGGTCCAACCTCATGAAGAATTACGACTGAAAGGTATCAGGGTCCCCAGCCAACATAGGGTGGGCTTCTGCGCATTGCGCAGGAGTATTTTGAGATAGGTAAACATAAGCCTCTTAAAAAGAAACTGTCCATTAACTTAAGATTGCAAGGGGTTCCCTTATCCATGGAGTTGGACTCTGGGTCCGCTCTTTCCATTATTTCCATTAATACCTTCAAAAAGATATGCAGCAGCAGTGGCCTTCGAGTTAAACTCAGGCTAGCTAATCTAATTCTTACAGATTTTCAGAATTCTATGGTGTGCGTTAAGGGGGAGGCCACCCTTAAAATACAGCATAAGGATTTTGAGGGTCCCCTAGATGTGGTGGTTGTTGGGGGTGAATGTACAAGTCTTACTGGACTTGATTGGTTTGAGGCTCTAGGAATCCAGGTAACTGGGCTGCACCATTTGCAAACGTTCAGCCTTGCAGAAATCTGCAGGGAGTTTGCAGATGTGTTTAGTTCAGAGTTAGGATCCTACAAGGGGCCTCCCATTTCACTAAGATTAGACCTAAACATCACACCAATCAGGGTTAAACCTAGGAGGGTACCTTTTGCCCTCGAAGGTAAGCTTGATGTTGAGTTGGACAAATTGCTCCAGCAGGGCATTCTGGAGCCTGTGGACTCAAGTCCACGAGAGACCCCCATATTAACGCCTCTAAAGGCTAATGGGGACATACATATATATGCTGATTACAAGTGCACACTGAATAAGGCACTGCAACAGCACACTTATCCCGTACCTGTGGTAAGTCATATTCTGACGTATTTTTGCAAAGCTTGACCTGGCACAAGCATATCAACAGCTACCTGTTGATGAGGCAGCTGCAGAGGCTCAGACTATTGTCTCACAGAGGAGCATTTAAGGTCAAGAGACTGCAATTTGGGGTAAATGTAGCTCTTGGAATATTCCAAAGTGTCATGGAGAGCACACTTCAAGGTATTCCTGGGGTCTATCCCTACTTCGATGATGTCCTCATTGCTGGGGAGCCATCTCAAAATTTAGCAGAAAGATTAAGGGCTGTCTTGCTTCGTTTTCGAAAAGCAGGCCTTAAACTAAAGAAGGATAAATGTAAGATAGGAGTCACTTCTACTGACTTCTTAGGATTCAGGATTGATGCTCAAGGCATTCACCCTGCTGAAACTAAATTGCAAGCTATCCAGCAGGCCCCAAGCCCTAAGTCTAAGAGTGAGCTGCAAGCCTTCTTGGGCTATTAAATTTTTACCATGCATTCCTCCCACATAAAGCTGCAGTAGCAGAGCCTTCACACAGGCTCTTAGACAATAAGGCTCCTTGGCAGTGGACTAAAGTCCATGAAAAGAGTTTCAATGAGGTTAAAGCCTTACTCACTTCTAACGCTGTTTTAGCGCATTTCAATGAGCAACTGCCTGTTTGCATCGCATGTGATGCATCTCCTTGTGGTGTGGGAGCCATACTTAGCAATCTGAAGGCTAATGGGACACAAGGACGCAATTTAGTCTTCTGCAGAGCGAAATTACGCTCAAATTGACAGAGAAGCCTTGGCTATAGTGGCTGGCATTAAGAAATTTCATGATTTCAGATGTAAAAGAGGATGATTAACGGAAGATATAATTAAATAGAAGAATGTACTTGCTTTGAAATGATCTAGGTTTGACATAAGATTGACTGATTGATGGGATAGATAAGCATTATGTGATTTGATAAGGTTGAAGGAATCTAAGTTAGAAATAGATTAAATAGATTGTATTTGTTATTTAGGTTTATTAGACATATGAGAAAACCCAGAAGTCGATTGAAGAAGTGAAAATTTAAAATTAAGTGTAAGGAATTAAGGCCAATCTAAGATTATGGGCTGAATCAAGGACCAAGTTTATGAGTAAGATGTAAGAGAGGTTGTTTAATGGAAGATATACTAAATTGATTAAGAATATATGCATATATGATGGATTGATCGTTAGATTGATGGTTTAGATACGTAAATGAAAATTAATACTCTTAACAAGATGATTTGTCTGTTTTGTTTAGTGGATTGAAATGATTTAAGGTTTGATATTAGATGGACTGATTGAGGGATTAGATATGTATTAGAATTGATAAGGTTGAATAAATGTTAAGTAGAGATTGTATTTAGTATATAGTTTAAAATTCTTGTTAGGATTATATAATAATTTTGTTTGAAGTAGGGGGTTTTCTTTTGTTTTACCCTGTACTCACTCTGGGAAGTCAGGGGGGAGGGTAGGGAGGGTTTATAATTTTATATACTATGTTTTCTCAACTGCAATGGGGTTGATGCAAGGATATGTAATTATTGTTATTAAGGGGTTGCTCGGGTGGCCTCTGGGCACCACATCTGATGGAAAGAGGAAGGAGGAGTGAAGGCTTAGGGATAGTTGGGTGGAGTAGAAGGAGGGAGATAGAGAAGGAGGGAGGAGAGTAGGTAGTTAGTTGGTAAGTGAGGGGGGAAGGTTAGGGTTAGGGGGATGTGGTGGGGGGGTACCGAGCAGTAATGTTAATTGTTTGATAAATATGGTCTATGATTATTTTATTAGATGTATTGAAATAAGTACTTATGTTTTGTTTATGGATGATTTTGAAATATGTATTTATGTTGTGATTATGTTTATTGTTTATTTTAACATTATGATTTGATTTGAGCATTTTTCTTTTTCTGTTAAAAATTAAAAAACCAATAAAAATTTTTTTTTTAAAAAAGAAAGAAA
Organism: Bothrops alternatus; assembly: GCA_034064705.1. Classification (NCBI taxonomy): domain Eukaryota; kingdom Metazoa; phylum Chordata; class Lepidosauria; order Squamata; family Viperidae; genus Bothrops; species Bothrops alternatus. Next base: position 12,695,464 of record JARGCV010000103.1, on the reverse strand, counting down.
TTTCATGATTTCTTATATGGCCGCCACTTCACGATTTTTACTGACCATAAGCCTCTGCTGGGTTTATTTATCACTACTAAACAGACCCCACACATTATTTCTCCTCATATGCTGAGATGGTCCATTTTCCTGTCAGCATATGACTCTACCTTAGTTCACAAACCTGGGAAAGAAATGGGCCATGCTGATGGCCTGAGTAGACTACCCCTGAACCATGTAGAACCAGATTCTGCTCCAGCTGTTAATATTCTGTCCATCCAGGAGTTGCCTGTGTCTCCCCTCAATGCTAGGGATGTGGCTGCAGAAACTGCCACTGATCACACGCTTGCATGCGTGCTGACATGGGTGATGTCAGGATGGCCTGATAAGTGCCCTGACACTGAGTTCCAAAGCTTCTGACTCAAGAAGCATGAGTTGTCCACCTTTAAGTGTTGCCTGTTATGGGGAAGCCAGGTAGTGATCCCAGCCTCATTGAGGTCTAGCATCTTGATCTCTCTGCATGAGGGTCATCCTGTTATAGTCAGGATGAAAGCGCTTGCGCGCAGCCATCTTTCGTGGCCTGGATTCGATAAAGCCATCAAGGCCCAGGTACACGGGTGCCATGTGTGCCAACAGTTTAGGCCTGAAATGCCTCAGGCCCCAGTACATAGGTGGGAGAAAACTCAAACCCCATGGTCTAGGGTGCATATAGATTACGCTGGGCCCTTTCAGGGGCAATTCTTCCTGGTTGTTGTCGACAGCCATTCCAAGTGTCTAGAGGTTGTTCCTGTTTCCTCTACTACTACTGCCAGGACTATTCAATTGCTGAGAGGAATTTTTGCATCACACAGTCTTCCAGATGTGCTGGTTTCAGATAACGGCCCTCAATTTACCTCTTCTGAGTTCCAGGTTTTTCTCCAGGCCAACAGGATATGCCATGCAACTTCGGCTCCCTTTCATCCCTCTTCCAACAGACTGGCAGAGAGGATGGTGCGCACGACCAAAGATGCCCTCAAGAAACTGACTTATGGTAACTGGCATCACAGGTTAGCAGATTTCCTTCTTGCACATCGCACCACACCATGCACTGCTACGGGGAAGAGCCCCACTGAACTTCACTGGGGTCGCCGCCTCATCACTAAACTGGACAGGCTGCACCCTGATCGGGTGGCTTCACAGGTGTCACAACCACGGGAACCTAGGAGACTACAGGTAGGCGATCCGGTTTGGGCAAGGAACTATGAGCCTGGTCTTCTCTGGGTCACAGCTGTGGTCTGCAAGATCTTGGGGCCCTTGTCATATGAAGTGGCATTGGAAGACGGCCGCGTTCTGCGCAGACACATAGACCAACTGGTTGGAGACTGGACTCTCACCCTTCCGCTCCTGGCTCTGCTCTGAGGGGGGAGGAGGACTACAATATGCATTCTGGGGATCACAGGGTTCAACAAGTGCTCCTGACAGGAATTCATGGGATGGGGGTCATCCCACTCATCCATTATCACTCCAGACAGGGAGTCACACTGGGGGTATCTACAGTATTCACACATGACAGATAGTGCTCCAGACAGGGAGACTGACCGGGGGTATCCAAACAATACACAATATACAAGAGAAGAAGAATTCTAGCAGGGGCACTTGTCCAATTCCGCAATTGCTCCCAAAAGGAGGTTATCAGCACGGGGGGTTGTCAGGGAAGTAACTTCTGACTCTGACACCTTGGGCACATGCTCGGGGACCGGTGGGAATGGGGGTACTTCTGGGACTCAACAATCTCCATCTGCTGGCCTTGGGTTCGAGGGACAGTGTTCCCAAGAAGAGTCCATTGTGGACCCAGGGACTACCACCCCTCCAAGGTATGCTGGTCTGGACTTAGAGGGTCCAGCCAGCCAGCAGATGGGTGGGTCAACCAGGTATTCTGGGCAGCAAAGTCCTGGCCTGCCTAGCCTGGCAGGCGAGCAGGTAGGCCAGGCAATCCCTTCTGGCCTTAGGAGGTTACAACGGGCTAAGTACCCACCCAAACATTTTCAGGGATTTGTGAAGTTGCTGTCAAGTATATAGGATAGCTCAAGAGGACCTGAAGACAGGAAGCATTCAATTAGAATTTATTTATTTATTTATTATTTTTAAGACTTTTATACCGCCCCTCTCCCGTAGGACTTGGGGCGGTTTACAGCCAAATTTAAAAACGTAACAATAATAAATATTTAAAACAGAATTAAATAACTAGGCTGTAGTAAAACCAAATTAAAATCCCACACTAAAACCCTAACTACTTAATTTAAAATTACATAAAAAACCCGAGGAGCTCTAGGCCAGGCGGGCTTGATTGAAGAGATAGGTCTTCAATTCTCTTCTGAAGATGCAGAGATCATGACATGTCCGGAGTTCTGGAGGGAGACAGGACGGTAGTTGGATAAAACAGCGGGGTCCAGGACGGGCTTCTTGAGGAGAGGTCGCACCACCGCCTCTTTCAGGGTGGTGGGAAAGACACCCTCACTCAACGAAGCGTTGGTAATCGCCTGAAGCCAGCCTCGCGTCACCTCACTGGAGGCCAGTACCAACCAGGAGGGACACGGGTCCAATAAACATGTGGTTGCTCTAAGACCTCCCAGCAACCTGTCCAAGTCATTCGGTGTCACGAAGTCAAACTCAGCCCAAGTAACAGTCTCAAGACCGGCCTCAGCCACTCCCGCTGGACCCCCTTCATCGAAGTTAAAGCCTTCCCGAATCTGAGCAATTTTGTCATGCAGATATTGCACAAAATCCTCAGCTCTTCCCTCCAAGGGATCCCCCCTCACCTCCCGTTGAAGGAGGGAGCGGGTTACCCTTAACAGGGAGGCTGGGCGATTATCTGATGATGCAATAAGGGCAGTGACATAAGAACACTTCTCTGCCCTTATTGCCACTAGGTAAGTCCTAATATGGTCTCTTACCCGTGTTCGGTCAGACTCAGAGCGGCTCGCCCTCCAACTGCTCTCTAGGCGTCTTTTCCAGCGCTTCATCTCCCTCAGCTCCCCATTGAACCAGGGAGCCGATTGAGCACCACACCGGCTTAGAGGCCGCAAAGGCACAACCTGATCCAAGGCACCAGCAGCAGCCCTATCCCAGGCTGCTACCAGCGCCCCGACCGAGTTGTGTGTTAGAGCCCCCGGTATTGGCCCAAGCTCCATCTGGAACCTGTCGGGTTCCATTGCCTGGGGCGGTACCAAATAATTGGTTCCGCCTCCCTGCGGCGGGGGGTGGCGGTCAGAAAGTCCAAGCGTAGGAGAGAGTGATCGGACCATGACAAAGGAGTAATAGCTATATTTCCCATATCCAGATCACTCAAACACTGACCAGAGACAAAAACCAGGTCAAGCGTGTTTCCCCCGTGTGAGTGGGACCTTGAATTAGCTGGGTCAGGTCCATGGCCGTCATGGAAGCCATGAACTCCCGAACCTCCCCAGATGCCTCGCCAGCTGACGGCAGATTGAAGTCACCCATGACTACCAGCCTGGGGACCTCAACCGTCACCGCCGCGATGATGCCCAGGAGCTCAGGCAGGGTGGTTGACACGTGGCAGGGAGCCAGGTACGTGAGCAACACAGCCCTCGGACCACTGAGGTCCCACATCACAAGGACGGATTCACAGCCTGCCGTCTGAGGAACAGTGACCTCCCTTGGCCTGAGACCTTCCCTAATCACAACCACCACTCCCCCACCCCTGCCCTGAGCTCTCGGCTGGTGAAATGCAAGGAAGCCAGGAGGGCACATTTCCACTAGAGGGACACCTCCCTCTGGACCCAACCAGGTCTCCGTAATACCCGCCAGGTCTGCGTCCCCCTCCATAATTAGGTCTTGTATCAAGGGGGCCTTGTTTACCACAGACCTGGCGTTGCACAATACCAGCCTACAGCCCGGGCCCTTTGGCTCTAAACAGCCCAGATCACAAGTAGAGCCATGGGGGTCAGAGCGCGGCACCGTACAGAATGCTGTACTATTTTTTGATTTCGGTAACGTTCAGTCATTAATACAAATAAAGGGGTTTGTCTGAAGGCAGACTAAAATTCCAACTCATTGCATTTAATTAATGGACTGTATAACATTCCTGCCTGTTAAGGTACACCTGTGGGTGTAAGGTATATGTTTCATCCGGGGGGAGGGGTGTTGTGTCCTGAGCCTGCAAAAGCTGCCCGGGACCAGACTGACCAGACTGCGCACAAGGATGGCTGCCCGGAACCAGACTGAGCGGCGCCAGCCTTGCACGCAGGTGCAGAGTAAGAAAAGTTTGTTACATTGTTTGCCTCAGTCCAGGTCCATCATCCTTAAAAAGAGACTGCATTTACTTTTGATTTTTTGTTGGTTGTAGTAAGGAGAAAGAAGAATAAAGAACTTTGATTGCACCATGTGTATCTTTGATTGCACTCGAACCCAGTACTTAACAGCACCATCCTCTCTGCCAGTCCGTTGGAGGATGGATCGAATGGAGCCAAAGTTGCATGGCGGATCAGGTTGGCCTGAAGAAAAGCCTGGAACTCAGAAGAGGTAAATTGAGGGCCATTATCTGAAACCAGCACATCTGGAAGACCGTGTGATGCAAAAATTCCTCTCAACACCTGGATGATCCTGGCAGTAGTAGTGGAGGAAACAGGAACAACCTCTAGTGTTTTAAGTAATTTCGTAAATTACTTAAAACACACCTCTGCCGGCAGGCCTGGGGCAGTTAACATCTTGCCCCAAGCCAGTGTATGTCTGTGTGTATGTTGAATGATTGGTTTTTTTTTAAATTAAGGGGTTTTATATACATGTATTTTTATATGTTGATTTCTATTATGTTGTGAGCTGCCCTGAGTTCTCCAGAATAGGGCGGCATAGAAGTCAAATAAATAATAATAATAATAAATAATAATAATAAGAATGGCTATCAACAACAACCAGGAAGGAGAGGGGCGTGGCTGCCTCAGAGTCGAAATAGCCTTGCTAAGAGGCTCTGCGACACAGGACCTGTAAAGCCGCCAAAGCAGCGCAAACCAGCTGTTTTTCGCGGCGAAAAAACCCCTCCTCAATAGGAGTAGGGGCGAAGAGCTGTGAGTGAGGGTTGAGATCTTCTGAAAGCCCCCCAAAAAAACGCTCGGGGGGGAGAAAGAAGACTCCCTGTAAGCTCACAATAGCTCCAGCCTGGGGCAGCATCTGTCAGCTGACAGACCAAGACGCTGAGACCAGCCACCACCCGAGGAACACATCTCAAAGAAGCACAGAGATTGACAGACTGAACGCAGGAGCTTAAAAAGCAAGTATTTCTTATATTTTACCTCGGATCAAAAGGCACCCAAGATGGCGACCGCTCTTAATTTAAAGTGATAGGCACCGGAAGAGAAAGGTGGAGGAGAAACTGTAATGCGAAAGAGACCTCTAGAGGGCAGCAGAGATGCATAACTTAAAACCTGTGCAAAATAAACCTAAGGAAGAGAAACTGTAATGCGAAAGAGACCTCTAGAGGGCACCAGAGACACATAACTTAAAAACGTTGCAGAATAAACCGAAGGATGTATGCAAGCTCCCCAGAGATGACGATGAAGGAATCAAAAGATGAAATATCAACAATTATTGAAAAAATGAGGAGAAAGATAGACATGATAATAGACATGTATGAAAAAATATGGGAGGGAAGGATGGAGGTGCTGGAGGCAGTGGAACAAAGCGGAGAAATGGAAAAGATGGTGGAAAATCAAAGCAAAGCAGATATTGAGGACTTGGACCAAACCGGAAAAACGTACAGTGGGGAAATGAGAGAAGATACTGGGAGAAATTCGAAGAGAGTCTGGGAAGGAGTTGAAGAAAAGATGGAAGAGGTGGAGAGTCAAGAAGATTTGAAAAGAATTGTTATAAAAGCATGGGGAAAATATCTAGGAGAGGAGGCCAAAAAATTCTCTTGGCAAACTGACAGAATCCATAAAGCATGGCTTATATTGAACCAAGGGACATTGCAAGCAATAAAGAGAGACTTATTACGTGGAAGGGAAGCTGTGCTATGGAAAGCCACCTGGCAGAGGAAGAAACCCAGAATTCGTCTGAAATGAAGAGAAACTTAATATTTTATGCAAGGAATTAAAGGCAAAGAATTATGGACTGATTTAAGGACTAAGTGCAAGAGCAAGAGACATGAGAGGGTGATTAATGGAAGATGTATATTAACTAGACTAGGAATGTACGCGTTGAAGGGAGGGGTGTAATGACATGATAATTATTAACTTTAGAAAGAAGACTTGTTTGTGTGATGTACAATGGATAGATTTGAAAAGAAGTGAAACTTAAAATTTACAAAATGTTGTTGGCTTATAGTTGGACTTTGATATACGGAGTGAAGAAGGTCTACAAATTTGAAAGGATTGTATTAAGCTGAATGCCTTTAACTTGAATTTTTTCTTTGTTTGCATGTACAAATGGATATATAATAATAATAATAATAATAATAATAACAACAACAACAACAACAACCAGGAAGAATTGCCCCTGAAAGGGCCCAGCGTAATCTATATGCACCCTAGACCACAGGTCGGCAACCTGTGGCTCCGGAGCCGCATGCGGCTCTTTGAGCCTTCTCCTGTGGCTCCCAGCCTCCTCTGCCATTTGCAGAGAGAGACAGAGAGAGAGAGAGAGGCACTTGCACTTCCCTGCTTCTCTCTCTCTCTCTCTCTCTCTCTCTCTCTCTCTCTCTCTCTCTCTCTCTCTCTCTCTCTCTCTGTGTGTGTGTGTGTGTGTGTGTGTGTGTAAAAGAGAGTGCACTCACAGTGTTCTCCGAGGAGCTGAAAAGCTTATTGGGCGGAGCTCCTCCCTTTGCTGTGTCTCTGCAGGAAATGCAGAGAATGACACCAGACCCACACTCACGAAAACCACATAGGATGTCACCACCAAACCCAAACCCACACTGATGATGAGGCATGACCCCAAACCAGAAGCCAGACTACAGCTGCATTATTAGCCACTTTAAACCCCTCCAATCCATACATGAAGCAAACTGACACCCACCATGAAGATGAGGCATGACCACGAACGCAAAGCCAAACAGCTATGCAGCTCACCATCTCTAATCCCCCTGCAACTCAGACTAACCTGAGCACAACAAAGCCCCCACCCAAACAGAACACTCCCCCAGCCAATCAGAGCACAGCCAACTCCCCATTCAATCAGAGCACAGCCATCCCCCTAACCAATCAGAACACACCTCCATCCAATCAGAACACAGTCAAGCTCCCAGCCAATCAGTTCATACCCCCACTGGCAGTTAAAAGGAAGAAACAGCTACGATCACACATTGCTCCTAGAAGCACGAAGCTGAAAGCACCAGCCTGAAGATGATGAATGGGATTTCATCGAAACGTCGCCAAGACACTTCAAATTTTACGCAGGAGAAAACCTGAATTACCAGAGACCTACATACAAAACACCCGCGAAAACCTCAGAAAACAAATACACACACACACACACACAAACACACACACACACACACACACACCTATAATAAAGGTAAAAAAGGGGTTTTTCTGCGTAAGTGGCGATGTTTTGAGCCGGGATTGGCACCCGTGCTGGAAGAAGGAAAGGGTCTTTCTCTCTCTCTCTCTGGGTAAAGAAGAAAAGCAAAGATGGGTCGTAGGAAGTCAAAGCGGAAGCCTCCACCCAAAATCAAGATGACAGGAACACTTGAGACCCAATTTACATGTCCTTTTTGTAATCACGAGAAATCCTGTGATGTTAAAATGGAAAGAGCTCGGAATACTGGAGTGATATCCTGTACTGTATGTCTGGAAGAATTTCAGACCCCTATTACTTATCTTTCAGAACCAGTGGATGTTTACAGTGATTGGATAGATGCTTGTGAGGCAGCCAATCAATAACAACTTAAAGGAACTTGTTGGAAGTTAATTAATGTTTCTTTATTCAAGGGTGGGGATATTTGTTTCACAATGCATTGGAGATACAGCTGGAATGACTATGAAATGCTGGTTTGTGCTCTTTTCTTTTATTCTGTAATCTACCTTTTTATATGAATATTGTGGAGTTTAGAAACTAATGACTATCAAAAAAGACCTGCAAGTGTGGGAAAGGTCAGTTTTTATTCAGGTTGATGCTTGGGAAATTTTTCTCTCAAGATTGAAATCGGAGGTTAAGTGTATCAAATGCTGCTGTTCCATTTTTGTTAATTTATTTTGGGCTTATAGAGAAGGGCTTCCATATAAACTTCTCTTCCATTCTGTGATGGTTCTTGGAATATTATATTCTATGTTAAATTGCAAAGTGTAGTCAGCAAGAATATACGAGATATAAGAAAAAATAGCCCTATCTTGGTCCCATGATACAAGCTTCATATTTATCTGTTGGAACAATAATCATGAAATCAATCTTTTTATTAATAACATGTCTCCAGTTAGAATGGCAGTGTGTTGCCTCTGTTTCAGAAAACATTGTGCGCAGGACTCTTCTGTGACACTGGGCATGGAATTTTGAGAACTGTGTTATGTAATAAAGTATAATTCAAAGAAAAAAAATAAAGGTAAAAAAGGATATATGCAGTGTTATCTTCATTTTAGATATCAAAAGGGTTTTGCGGCTCCCGTGTTTTGTTTTCAGTGGGAAACAGGTGCAAGTGGCTCTTTGAGTGTTTTGGGTTGCCTACCCCTGCCCTAGACCATGGGGTTTGAGTTTCCTCCCATCTATGTACTGGGGCCTGAGGCATTTCAGGCCGAGACTGTTGGCACACTTGACACCCGTGCACCTGGGCCTCGATGGCTTTATTGAGCCCAGGCCACCAAAGATGGCTGCGCGCAAGCGCTTTCATTCTGACTATACCAGGATGTCCCTCATGCAGAGAGATCAAGTTTCTAGACCTCAATGAGGCTGGGATCACAACCCTGCTACCCCATAACAGGCAACCCTTGAAAGTGAAAAACTCATGCTTCTTGTGCCAGAAGCTTTGGAACTCAGTATCTGGGCACTTGTCAGGCCATCCTGACAACACCCATGTTAGCACGTGTGTAAGCGTGTGATCAGTGGCAGTTTCTGCAGCCACATCCCTAGCATTGAGGGGAGACTCAGGTAACTGCCGAATGGACAGAATATTAATGGCTGGATCTGGCTCTGGCTTTAATTGGTTCAGGGGTAGGCCATCTGCATGACCCATTTCTTTTCCTGGTTTGTGAACTAAGGTATAGTCATATGCTGACAGGAAAATGGACCATCTCAGCATACGAGGAGAAATTATATGTGGGGTCTGTTTATTAGTGGTAAACAAACCCAGCAGAGGCTTATGGTCAGTATAGACCGTGAAATGGCGGCCATATAAGAAATCATGAAATTTCTTAATGCCAGCCACTATGGCTAAGGCTTCTCTGTCAATTTGAGCGTAATTTCACTCTGCAGAAGACAGAGTCCTTGAGTAATAGGCCACAGGGACCTGTGTCCCATCAGCCTTCAGATGGCTAAGTACGGCTCCCATCCCATGAGGCAGTTGCTCATTGAAATGCACTAAAACAGCATTAGAAGTGAGCAAGGATTTAACCTCATTGAAACTCTTTTCATGGGGTTTCCCACTTTAGTCTACTGCCAAGGAGCCTTCTTGTCTAAGAGCATGTGTGAAGGCTCTGCTACTGCAGCTTTATGTGGGAGAAATGCATGGTAAAAATTTAATAGCCCAAGAAGGCTTGCAGCTCACTCTTAGACTTAGGGCTTGGGGCCTGCTGGATAGCTTGCAATTTAGTTTCAGCAGGGTGAATGCCTTGAGCATCAATCCTGAATCCTAAGAAGTCAGTAGAAGTGACTCCTATCTTACATTTATCCTTCTTTAGTTTAAGGCTTGCTTTTCAAAAACAAAGCAAGACAGCCCTTAATCTTTCTGCTAAATTTTGAGATGACTCCCCAACAATGAGGACATCATTAAAGTAGAGGCAGACCCCAGCAATACCTCGAAGTGTGCTCTCCATGGCACTTTGGAATATGCCAGGGGGTACATTTACCCCAAATTGCAGTCTCTTGATCTTGAAGGCTCCCCTGTGAGTTACAATAGTCTGGGCCTCTGCAGCTGTCTGATCAACAAATAGCTGTTGATAGGCCTGTGCCAGGTCAAGCTTCGCAAAAATGCGCCCCCTCTTGAGGGAGGCCAGAATGTGACTTACCACAGGCACTGGATAAGCGTGCTGTTGCAGCGCCTTATTCAGTGTGCACTTGTAGTCTGCACATATACGTATGTCCCCATTAGCCTTTAGAGGTGTTACTATGGGGGTTTCCCATGGAGTTGAATCCACAGGTTCTAGAATGCCCTGCTGGAGCAATTTGTCCAGCTCAACATCAATCTTACCTTTGAGGGCAAAAGGTACCCTCCTAGGTTTAACCCTGATGGGCGAGATGGTTGGGTCTAACCGTAGCGAAATGGGAGGCCCCTTGTAGGATCCTAGCTCTGAACTAAACACATCTGCAAACTCCTTGCAGACTTCTGCAAGGCTGAACGTTTGCAAATGGTGCAGCCCAGTTACCTGGATTCCCAGAGCCTTGAACCAATCGAGTCCAACCAATCGAGTACGTTCACCCCCAACAACCACCACATCTAGGGGACCTTCAAAATCCTTATACTGTACCTTAAGGGTGGCCTCCCCCTTAATACACACCATAGAATTCTGAAAATCTGTAAGTATTAGATTTGATGGCCTGAGTTTAACTCGACGGCCTCTGCTGCTGCATATCCTTTTGAATGTGTTAATAGAAATAATGGAGAGAGCAGACCCAGTGTTCAACACCATTGATAAGGGAACCCCTTGCAGTCTTACGTTAATGGAAAGCTTCTTCTTAAGGGGCTTATGTGTCCCTGTCCTTAAAATACTCCTGCGTGATGCGTAGAAACCCACCCTATGTTGCCTGGGGACTCTGGTACCTTTCAGACGCAATTCTTCACAAGGTTGGACCTTCTGGTGACCCAAACAGATGGATGCGATGTGGCCTTGCCTGCTACACACAAATAGCAGAGCAGAACCTGCAGTCAGCTTGCTTGTGGCGTCCTCCGCACCCAAAGCATTGAGGAGATGCTGGGGCCTTGTCTGGACGTTTCTTCTGCCTCCTTTCAGCTGGCTGGTGAAGTCTATCCACCTCTTCTTCAGGATCCACTTCTAATCCTTCTAGAGTGTCCTCTTGATGGACGGTAGCTGTCTCTGGAGGGCTCCTGGTGAGCCGTAAAGTCTTCACAGCCCCACCTGCTGCTTCCTCAGCTGTCACCTCTTGTAGCGCATCTTGGAAAGAGACATCTTCTTTTGCAAAAATCTTCTGCTGTAAGTCTCTGTTCCTTAAACCGCATACAAAGTGATCTCGCAGCCTTTCTTCCAGATCCTTGAACTCACAAGGTCTGGCTGCTCACCTTAAGGCTGCAATAAAATCCGTAGCAGATTCACCCGTCCTCTGGTCTCTCTGCTTGAACACGTGCCTCCAAGCAATAGCAGACAACTTTGGCTGGAAGTGTTCCTTCAACAGTTTCTTCAAGTCAGTATATGTTACTGACTCCAGAGGTGCAGGGGCCACCAGTTTCTCTGCAATTTCAAAAGCTTCCTGTCTACAGACACACAAAAGAGTTGCTGCCTTCAAGCCGTCTTCTCTAATCTGATTTACTCTGAAGTAATTCTCCACCCTTGCTACATAGGAATTCCATGTCTCTGGGTGTGAGACATCAAAATCAGACAGACGGCCAATCTTCACCATCATACTATTTCGACTTTCACCACTCGCTCCTCTGCAAACTGCTGTTTGGGGAAAGGGTTCTTTAGCCGAGCTCACCCTCCAGCGATGCTATACTGGCAGGCAGGGATACTGATTCAGACGCCGTCTTCCCCTCTTCAGGGCTTCCTAGGTAAGTCTTAAAACGCTTGTTTCAGCTTGCAAAGGATCCCACCTTCGTCGCCAGTGTTGTACACTTCGTTTGCATGTGAATGATGAAAACACATGGCGAGGTTGAACAACGCTTTATTCTCCTTCTAACAACACCCGAGCAAAAACAAAAGGCACGCAGGCCTTTTTATATGGCCAGAAACCTGGACAATGTCAGCTAATGTGAACAGAGCATTTTCACGCCTTGCACATGCGCTTTTGGAATGTCTGGGACCAATGCAACATCCCGAGCCTGCTTTTGCAGGCTCAGGACACAACAATAAGCGCAATGCTTCTTTAGAAAAGTGAAAAGTAGAACCGGTATCCTTTTTCTGGCTTACTACTAAACCTACAGAGGAAAAATAAACCATTTTGTCGTGCAACAATTTTTTTTAAAAAAACTTACTTTTTAAATAGATGTTTTATTAGCCTAGCTCTTTACCTTTCATAGTAATTGAAAGTATCCAATATAGAAGCAATGTGTGTCTTTTCTTTGTGGAAGTATCAGTGGTTTCTTATAATGTGGTTGGTTATTTTATTTTAAGCTTTAATCCAAATAGGCTCAAGGAATAACCCATGGCTTATTTTGGGGGGGAGGGTTTTCAGGCAAACTACATAAGTGCAGCATATGAGTAGTTTTAACACAGAAAAACAAAACAAAAAATGTACCAAACAAATTATGCTACTTTGGTTGTCTGAGAGTGGTTGTCTGAGAGTGTTTCTAATTTCTTTTAAAGGGGAGGAGGGTCAAATCACAAGTACATTTGATTTGTGAATACAGACAATCTGCTGACTGCTATGAGATTTACAAACCTGAATATATATTGTGATTGTGCAGTTTTGTTTAATAAATGTGATATTCTGTGAAGTAGTAAAAGTAACAGAGTATAAGCAGCAAAACTGACCATTTAAAGATTAAATTGACCATTTAGATACTCAAACATTTTGAGGTTTTTAAAAAAGTTCTTAGTTTTTCTACATTAAATGTATACAAACTTGGCAGGGAAAATCTGGGTGATGACTACAAGAAGATGCAGCAAACAAGCAATATTTTGCTGCCAATTTTGCAGCCCAGATATGATAGTCCTATTCTAGAACTAAATTGCTCAACACTTTATTCTGTTGCTATAGATTCTTTCTGAGTGAATAGTCTTCTAAAAACAAACAAGATGGTCTTCTGATGAAACATATAAATAATTCAGCATCCATTTACTACCTGTTATTACATATGAAACTAGAAATAAAAATATCTAATACAACTAAGGAATATTTCTAATTTCCAAAGAAGGGTATCTTTCTGCTATTTTACCGTAAACAATAGTATTGTCTATATAAATACATGGATGTCAAATATTAACTGAAAATGTAATTTAACACTCATTTCTATCAAAGTTGATTGCTCAATAAGCATATAATATTATTGAAACAATAAGAGTATCAGAGTATAAGCAGCAAAACTATTATTATAAAATATTGATCACATTTTTTGTTAAATTGGGGGGAAAGGATGGTTCTGATTCTACTATTTGTTATTACAAGGCTTGGAAATTAAAATCTATATCCCTATATAAATCAGTTTTAACAGTTCATTGTACCTTATTAATTTAGTGAGACTTCCTGCTATTAAAGTGTTGAGGACTGCAATCATTACCAAGAAAGTAAGAGGTAGTTAGGAAGATTAGTGAAGGGACTGCAGAATGACCTTAAGTTTCAATAGTTAGCTATAGCATTAATCAAGTGCTGCAGTCTTGAACACCTTTTCCTAAACCATCAGTGTTATGTCCTGGGCCTGCTGAATGACTCAGCAGGCTCAGGAGGCTGCAGAAGGCCCGGGCAGACCATGTAGTTGCCTGGGACCAGACAGGCTGTCTCCAGCCTTGTGAGCATGTGCAAGGTGGGAGACTAGCCTTGCATTGATAGGCTGATGCTGTTCCTGCACAGGGAGTATAAAAGGGGCAGCGCCATTTTGTTTGCTGTTCTGTTCTGTTTGTGATCTCAATAAAGAAGTTGTGTTTTGTTACTCCTGCCTTGCTTCAATGTCTCTGATTCTAAAACAGAACATTGGCGATGAAGGTGGGATAGGTTGCAAGAAGAACAACAGGAGAAGCTAGGCTGACTTACCAGAGGAGGCCTGAAGCACTGGGAAGTTCAACATCCAGAGGAAGCGATTGCCTGCCAGTATGAGAACGCTGGAGGTGAGCTCGGCTTCATGGGACCTCTTCTCATACCTTGCAGCAAGAGGCATTGAAGAGGCTTCAGGCTGTAATGATGCCAAAGGTAGGCCATCTATCGGAATTTGATACTTCTCACCCTGAGCACTGGAGCTCCTACGTGGCTCGAGTAGAGAATTACTTTCGAGTAAACAAGATCCAAGAAGATGGCCTTAAAGCTGCTACATTGCTGTGTGTCTGTGGGCAAGAGACTTTCAATATTGCAGAGAATCTTGTAGCCCCAGCACCACTGGAATCAATTGTGTATGCTGAGTTAAAGAGGATGGTGCGAGAGCACTTCGAACCCAAGCTCTCAGTAATTCCATGGAGGCACGCCTTCGAGCAGAGGGATCAGAGGCCTGGTGAATCTGCTACAGACTTTGTTGCTGCCTTAAGACAAGCAGCTAGGCCTTGTGCATTCAAGGATCTAGAAGAGAGGCCCCAGGATCATTTAGTTTGTGGGCTTCGGAGTTGTGAGCTGCAACAGAAACCTTTTGCAAAAGAAGATGTGTCATTCCAAGATGCGTTAAGAGAGATTGCAGCTGAAGAAGCAGTGGGCAGAGTGGTGAAGGCCTTGAGGCTTGCCAAGAACCCCCCAATGCCTAGCACCGTCCATCACGAGATTTCTCGGGAGATTCCAGAAGAGGATCCAGAGTTGGAGGTAGACAGGCTTCAGCAGCAAGCAGGAAGAAGGCCTCAGGAAGGTAAACAGCAGACAACCTCAATCCCTTGGTGTTTCGGGTGTGGAGGTTACCATAAGTGCTCTGACTGCCGGTTCCGCTCTGCTATCTGCCGGGCATGTGGCAGGCAAGGCCACATTGCCTCCGTCTGTTTGGGTTGCCAGAAGAACCGGTCTCCAGAAGAATTGCCTCTGAAAGGTACCAAGGTCCCCAGCCAAAACAGGGTGGGATTCTGCACGTCCCGTAGGGGTGTTTTCAAAACCGGGGTTCACATGCCACTTAAAAAGAAGTTTCACATTGACGTGAAGTTACTAGGAGTTCCCTTGTCGATGGAGTTGGACACAGGGTTCACTCTATCGATCATTTCCTTAGACACCTTTAATAAGGTTTGCAGCAGAAGTGGCCTACGAGTTAAACTCAGGCTTTCAAATTTAATCCTTACTGAATTCCAGAGTCAGCGTGAAGGGGGAGGCCAAGCTCAAGTGCAGCGTAAGAGTTTTGAAGGGCTGCTAGATGTGGTAGTAGTTGGGGGTGATCGTATGAGTCTTATTGGACTCGATTGGTTTGAGGCCTTGGGATTCAAGTGACTGGACTTCACAATCTGCAAACGTCAGGCCTTGCAGAAGTTTGCAAGGAGTTTGCTGATGTGTTCAGTTCAGAGCTTGGCTCATACAAGGGGCCTCCCCTTGCTTTACGTTTAAACCCAGCCATCACACCCATCAGGATCAAGCTCCAAAGGGTGCCTTTTGCCTTAAAGAACAAAATAGATGCAGAGCTGGATAAGCTGCTCCAGCAGGGCATCTTAGAACCTGTAGCCTCTAGTCCATGGGAAACCCCTATAGTCACACCACTGAAGGCCAATGGAGGAGTCCGAATTTGTGCGGACTATAAATGTACACTAAATAAGGCATTGCAGCAACATGCCTACCCGGTGCCTGTGGTGAGCCACATTTTGGCCTCACTCAAGGGGGAGTAAATCTTTGCAAAGCTTGATTTGGCTCAGGCCTATCAACAGCTACCTGTTGATGAGGCAACGGCTGAGGCCCAAACAATTGTGACGCATCGGGGAGCCTTTAAAGTAGAAAGGCTGCAGTTTGGGGTTAATGTGGCCCCTGGAATATTCCAGAGTGTGATGGAGCAAACGCTCCATGGTATACTTGGGGTCTGTCCCTACTTTGATGATGTCCTCATTGCTGGGGAGTCATCTGTGAACTTAGCTGAAAGGCTGAGGGCTGTCTTGCTGCGTTTCCGCCAAGCAGGGCTGAAGCTGAAGCAAGACAAATGTAAGATTGGAGTTATCTCCACTGAATTTCTGGGGTTCCGTATTGATGCTGAAGGCATCCATCCTGCTGAATCCAAGTTCAAAGCAATTCAGCAGGCCACAAGTCCCAAGTCCAAAAGCGAACTTCAGGCTTTTCTGGGACTGTTAAACTTTTACCATGCATTTCTACCTCACAAGGCCGCAATGGCTGAGCCGTTACCCCGGCTCTTGGATAAACAGGCTCCTTGGGAGTGGACACAAGTCCATGAAAAGAGTTTTTCAGAGGTCAAGGCCTTGCTTTCCTCAAATGCTGTGTTAGCTCATTTCAATGAGCAATTGCCTATATGCATAGCCTGTGATGCATCCCCTTATGGGGTTGGGGCTGTGCTGAGCCACCTCAAGGTTGATGGGACGCAAGTTCCTGTGGCCTACTACTCCAGAACTCTCTCATCTGCAGAGTGTAATTATGCACAGATTGACAGAGAAGCCTTGGCAATAGTGGCTGGCATAAAGAAATTCCATTTCTTATATGGCCGCCATTTCATGGTCTATACAGACCATAAGCCTCTGCTGGGTTTGTTTACAACAAACAAACAAACCCCTCATATAATATCCCCTAGAATGCTGAGATGGTCAATTTTCCTGTCAGCATATGACTATACTCTGGTCCACCAATCAGGTAAAGAAATGGGCCATGCAGAAATCAGCAGATTACCTCTACCGCAGGTAGAGGCAGATCCTGTTCCTGCTCTTCGCATTCTCTCTATTCAGGAATTGCCTGAATCTCCCCTCAATGCTAGGGACGTGGCTGCAGAAACTGCCACTGATCACACACTTACACGTGTGCTGACATGGGTTTTGTCAGGGTGGCCTGACATGTGTCCAGGCTCAGAATTCCACAGTTTCTGGCAAAGGAAACATGAGTTTTCCACTTTCAAGGAGTGTGTCCTGTGGGGAAGCAGGGTAGTCATCCCAGCCTCATTGAGGATTAGAGTCTTGCAATCTTTACATGAAGATCATCCCGGAATTGTCCAGATGAAGGCGCTTGCGCGTAGCCATCTATGGTGGCTTGGACTCGATAAAGAGATCGAGACCCAGGTTCATGGGTGCCAAGTGCCCCAACAGTCAAGGCCTGAAATGCCTCAGACCCCTGTACATAGGTGGGAGGAGACACATACTCCATGGTTGAGGGTACACATCAACTACGCTGGGCCCTTTCAGGGACAATTCTTCCTTCTCCTCGTGGACAGCCATTCCAAGTGGCTAGAGGTTGTTCCTGTCTCCTCCACTACTACTGCTAGGACCATCCAGGTGCTGAGAGGAATCTTCATCTCACATGGTTTTCCAGATGTCCTTGTCTCCGACAACAGACCCCAATTCACGTCTTCTGAGTTTCAGGCTTTTCTTCAAGCCAACATGATCCGGCATGCCACATCTGCGCCATTCCATCCAGCTTCCAAAGGCCAGGCAAAGCGTATGGTGCATACTACCAAAGATGCTTTAAAGAGAATCACTCACAGCAACTGGCATCACAGGTTAACTGACTTTCTTCTTTGCCACCGCACCACACCTTGTACTGCCACTAGGAAGAGCCCAGCTGAACTCTGCTGGGGTCGCAGACTCATTACGAAACTGGACAGGTTGCACCCAGACCGGGTGGCTTCACAGGTGTCACAGCCGCAGGCACCTAGGAGACTACAGATGGGCGATCTGGTCTGGGCAAGGAACTATGGACCTGGACACCTCTGGGTGACCGCAGTGGTATGCAAGGCCTCTGGGCCACTGTCATACGAAGCGGCACATTAATCAGCTATGCTGGAGGCTTCCCAGCAACACTTCCGCTCCTGGCTCTGCTCTCACGGGGGAGGAAGACACAATTACAATCGTGGACCACAGTCTCTCCGTGAAAGTGGGGATACACTGGCTGCAGAAGGGGGTTCTGCTTATGAGGTGGCTCCTGATTTGGGCACTGGGTCTATGGATTTGGCCAGTCAACCGGCACTACAGGCTTCTCCATCTGCTGGTCTTGGGGTCACGGGACAGTGCTCCCAAGAGGGGTCCATTGTGGACTTGGGGAATTCCACCCCACCAAGGAACTCTGGTCTGGCCAGTCAGTATGATGGAGGATCGACGGATTCAAGGGGGCATCTATGTCCTGGTCTGCCAAGCCTGGCAGGCGAGCTCGCAGGCCAGGTGCCCACAACAGCTCTAAGAAGATCAGAGTGAGCAAGGGGTCCCCCCAAGCATTTACAAGACTATGTAAAGTTCTTGTCAATTCCAGGACAGGCCTAATAGTCTTGTGAAAAAATAGAATGTATGTAAGGGAGGCTTAATAGTTCTCTTGAACTAAGGGCACACTCAGAATTGGGGTGTTTTGTTTGATAGTATTAAACAATATGTGGTATTCTTTTAAATATGAGAAATGGTATGACTGGGTCTGCCTGTGTGCAGGCATCACTGTGTTAGAAATAACAATATGCTTAATTGAACACATGTATATGTATGCTGCTATAAAAACAGTAAGTATTCACTTGTTTTATCCAAGGGGGGATGGGTGTTATGTCCTGGACCTGCTGAATGACTCAGCAGGCTCAGGAGGCTGCAGAAGGCCCAGGCAGACCATGTGAACATGTGCGAGATGGGAGACTAGCCTTGCATTGATAGGCTGATTCTGTCCCTGCAACGGGAGTATAAAAGGGGCAGCGCCATTTTGTTTGCTGTTCTGTTCTGTTTGTGATCTCAATAAAGAAGTTGTGTTTTGTTACTCCTGCCTTGCTTCAATGTCTCTGATTCTAAAACAGAACAATTAGAGTCTCTACACACATATATAGACCTCAACTACATATTTCATGTAAAATTCTTTATACATGTTAGTGGTAGCTATCAACAACATAGGCAAGAAAGGAGAGACTAAACAACTATTTGTTGGAAGAAAAGGTAGGTCAAGAGTAGCACAAGGAAGGGAATAATTTCCAGCTTTCTAGATAACCTATAATCATCAGATGATATCATGTAAAATGTTAATACTGCTTTTTATTGCACTGGTAAAACCATACTTGGAATACTGAATCCAGTTTTGATCACCAAACTAGAAAAAAGACATTGAGATTATTTTTTTAAAAAAACAAGTTTTATTGTTTTTTTTATTTTTAAAACAAAGCACTCAAGAAACACCATGGTGTTAGGGTAGTCAAACATTCAAAGACAAAACATATATACATAATTCAATCAATACATCAAATATTCCCTCTCTTTTCCCCCTAAGTAACATATTTTATTTAAAATAGTCCAATTCTAGCTTAAATTTATTCAACCTAAACCTGTTTTTAAGGCTTTACCATGTTTCCCCGATAGTAAGACACCCCCGATTGTAAGACGTATCGGGGTTTTCAGGGGGTCGGCTAATATAAGCCGTACCACGAAAGTAAGACATATTACTCCTGCCCACTTCCGCCTCCTGCTTAAAATACTTAAATACTTAAAATACTTAAAATACTTAATATACTTAAAATACTTAAAATAAAACTGACAATTGTTTTCCAATCAATATAAGCCGTACCCCGAAAGTAAGACATAGTGGGGCTTTTGGGGATAAAAAGAAAGTGTGACCCTGTCTTGCTTTAGGGGAAACACGGGTATAAATTTACACTACCATAATCAAAATAACTTTAAGTACAAACATTATCAGTTCGGGTATCCCTTCCAAATATGTTCTAGGTCCTTAATTTTATCATAAATCTTATTTATTTCTTCTTCCACTAATATCCCTTATTTAAAATAAAATATTAACCTATCCTATATGTATCTAATCCATCAATCAATCAATCTCTTTAAGCTGACAGAATAAAATCAGACCTTAAATCATTTCAATCCATTCGACAGAATTCAAATTTCATCCAGTTAATTTTCATAACTAATAACATCCGTGTTATCAAATAAACAAATCATTTTATTAGATTAACTCAACATTACATAATAATTTTCTTACAAATAAACCTATAGTTCTAAAAAAACATTCTTAATCAATTTAATATATATATTCCATTAATCACCCCTTTTTCTCTTACTTCTAACTCACAATCTTAGACCTTAAATCAATCCATAATTCTACATTACCTTTAATCCATTACCTAAAAATGTCTCCTTTTTAAGCTAAAATATTTATCTATCCTATACATATCTAATCCATCAGTCAAAGAGATTGAGATTCTAAAAAGAGTGCAGAGAAGAGCAACAAAGAAGATTTCTTGGAGGCTACAACATACAATGAACAATTGGGTGTGGAAAGTTGCAAGTACATTAGATGGTTGAAGAAATAAAAAGGGCATTAGAAGAATATCTGAAGGACAGTGAGGAAAATGCACTGAAGCTAGTATAAGAGGAAGACTTACTGAATACTGAAGAGACCAAACCAGCCCACAAAAAGAACCAATGAACAGGAAAGAGGCATGGGAAGATAAAGTTATTACATGGCTACTACAATTTAAAAATACCAGGTAAAGCAGATAATAAGAAGACCTGGCAAGGGTAAGAGCAGAACAGTTAAAGAAAGAGAGAGAGAGGTTAATTCTGGTTACACAAGACCAAGCCTTAAGAACAAATGCATACAAAGCCTGAATTGAAAAGACAGCAACAGAGAGCAAGTGCCATCTCTGCAAAGAAGTTGAAGAAGCAGTCGACCTCCTGGTTAGCTGCTGCAAGAAGATTGCACATTTCTAATATGAATAATGGCATGACAAAGTAGCAACAATAGTGCCTATCCCAGGTCTTTGGGAAGGATTCGATATATAGATAAAACACCAAATCAAGTCTGAATATCTGGCTGTGCAATAAACATAATAATAATTATAGAAAAGCTAGGGATTTAACAAAATAATTTTACAAACTACAGCTGTTTACCAGATATGCAAGATTTATATAAAATCAAGGGTTCAAATTTCAAATGCATCTTTTTCCAAATACTGCTGTTTCCACCTATCTCTTTTTGTGTAACTGACTGACAACTAGTTCTCATAATGAGACACCTCCCTGTACTGGTTACTTAATTCAACTACATGCAATAGAATTGTCCTGATTAGTTGTTAAATAACCATATTTATAAACATCTCAAACATAGAACATAGAATAATAGGGTTGGAAGGGAACCTGTAGGTCTTCTAGTCCAACCCCTGTTCAAGACAGAGACCCTATACCAGTAATGGAGAACCTTTTAGAGACTGAGTGCTCAAACTACAACCCAAAACCCTCTTATGTATAATCGGGTGCCGGGTGGGCATGGCCCACTGGGTTGGTGTGGCCCCTTGGATGGGTGTGGCCTATTGGGTGGGCATGGCTGTAGTGGAAACAGCAGACGGATGGGAATTAAAAAGTTCAATCAATCAATTCCAACTTTGCAAGATCTTTTTTTTCCTGCGAGAAATTGAAATTGATTGATTGATTGAACTTTTTTTTTTGCACATGGTGGCTGAGGCCTAAAGTGAAAAGGTTTTATAAAACCCAGCTGAAGGCCTAGGACTGGGGTGAAGGAGCCCACAGAGAGGGCTCTGAGTCCCACCTGTGGCATGCGTGCCATAGGTTCGCCACCACAGCCCTATACCATTCCAGACAAATGGTTGTCCACTCTTTCCTTGAAAACTTCCAATGATGGAACTCTGAATTAGGCCATTCCACTGATTAATTGTTCTCACTGTCAGGAAATTTCTCCATAGTTCTGGGTTGAAGTACAGATGAAAGCACCATCTATGCTTTTAATTCTTCAGCTTTTATGGCAAGCTGTTTATAGTTCCTTGATATTGTTTTCAGACTCTTTGTGGTATCCTTTGTCCCCACGTGAAAGAAGAGCAAGGGTTAATAATTTGTGGGCTTGTTTATATTAATAAGCCTCTCATTCATATCTTTGATATCTTGGGAGACAACAAACCTCTCTAAATTGATTGTCCTGTCCACAAATCGCTGATTCAATTTCTCTAAGAAGTGAGTCTTATATCACCAAAATATGCCTCTTTTTTTTCTTGTGGAAATCTGGACTGGTTTTTCCCCCTGCCACTAGAACACTTGATGATATCCCTTTTCCATATGTCTGCATGCTTATTTTTAGGAGAAGGATATAAAAATGATTGCTTAGCTCCAGCAAGGCTGAACTTTACTGGACTTCACTAGATAACAGGGACATCATTCTTGTTTTTTGTTTTTATTTTTCTATGAGTGACATATTGCTATTGATCTATCCCTATCTACTGGTTTTTTTTCCATGTATTCTTGGTTTCTTACTATGTTTAGTTTGGCTATAGTCGTTTTCCTTTTGTTGGAGTTTCTTCTTTCGTTAATTGAGTCTCAGAGTAGCTAAACTTGCCTCTAGATTCTACATATTTTTTCTTTGATTCATTAACTTTACATCTGTTAAATATATAATTTGGGTCTTCTGTGGGCTGAATACATCCATGGCAGATATTTTGCAAATCATAACAGTATGAGTCTTTTTTTACATTTTTTTTACATTTCAAGATTTTATTTTTATTTTTCCAATTATTAAAGTTTAAAAAATTCTTAAGTTCATTTAAAAATTTAAAAATTCAAAAAATAAAAAAAATTAGAAATGCAAAAAATTCTTTAAAAATTCAATTCTTAAAAATTAGTCATTTGTTCTCTTTTATGGATATTATTATAGATATTATAATAGGCTTATCTTCAAGACTTTTAGAATCTAATTCCAAACAAAAACCACTAGATATCCAATCACATAAGGAGGTAGACAGTAAAGAGAAAGAAGAAGAAAAAAGAAAAACATAATGAAGTAGACAGTGATGGGAAGGATGGAAATTCCAGTTATAAAGTAGGAGATATAAGAAACATACCTAAGACCCATAAAGGACTCAAATGCCTATACCCTAATGCTCAAAGTTTAGGGAACAAACAGGGTGAACGTGAAGTATTAGTACATGGAAGTAGATATGATATAGTTGCCATTACTGAAACTTGGTGGAAAGAAATTCATGACTGGCATGTACTGATGGAAAGATACAAACTATTAAAAAGAAACAGACCTAACAAAATAGGAGGTAGAGTTGCATTATATATAAAAGATCACTACATCTCTACAGAAATAAACAAAACCAAGGTTGAAAACCTCCGAGAATCCACATGGATCAATATAAAAGGAAAAAAGAATGACATTGGTATAGGCATATACTACAGGCCACCCAATGAAGCAGAAGAAATAGATGAACTCTTTGCTACTCAATTAACAAATGTATGTAGGAAACATACCACAGTAACAATGGGAGACTTTAACTACTCTTATTTCAACTGGGAAACAAACTCTGCAGCAAGTGGGAGATCAAACAGATTCCTAACCAACTTAGCTGACAATTTTGACATCCAAGAGGTAAAGGAGGGAACTAGAGGAAAAGCTACACTGGACTTAATTCTTACTAATAGAGAAGAAGAGAAGAAGAGAAGGAGTTGAAGTTTCCTGAACCTTGGACAAAAGTGACCACATCATATTGGAATTCAATATAATGCAAACACAAGCAATAGAATATAATCCAATCAGATTTTAAAAGAGCTGATTTTAACAAACTCAGAGCCTAAGCAAAATTTCATGGATAAAAATCCTAAAGGGGAAAACAATTCAAGAAGCACAGGAAACTCTGAAAAATATGATCATAAAAGCCCAGTCTAACACAATACCACTGAAAAAGAAAAACAAGAAATCCAAGAAATCAGCATGGTTGCAGAAAGATTTCTAATAAACTGAAAAGCAAAAAAGGATGAGTGCAAGATCTGAATATTTCCTGAGTGAAAACATTACATTAAACATTCTGTATAACCCCTCCCCAGTGCCTAATTGTCCAGTTTGACTTCTGCGAATCCAAAAGTGTGAAGTTGTTATGGGAACTAGCTCGATAAAACACAGTTCTCGGACATCTTGGTTCCCTCCCAGCAGAATAGAGAGAAGGCAGATGGCCCTAGGCACATCCCCCCCCAGCAAGATATATCAAAGTGGAAAAGAATAAAGTGAGGGAAAGAGCCCCGTCCCCCCTCCTAACAGAAGGACAGAACCCGATATGGTATGAAGTAAAAAAGTATGAAGTGGAAATGAATAAATGAATGGAGGGTCTGACATACTGCCCCCCCTTAAGAGAAGGAGAAATCCACCTGGAGAAACAGAAAATAACAAAGGGGGAAAGAGGAAGAGAATATACATGTTAGACTGGTTTATCTGGATAATGCGTGTAAAAGCAATTGAGCAATCTAGGTGCTTTGACATCTTTTTTGTGAACCCACTCATTCTGGGAAGCTGGGAAGTCTTTCCATGCCATCAGATACTGCGTAATTCCATGGTGTTTGCGTGAGTCTAGGATTTCCTTAATTTCAAAGTGCTGTTCCTCCTCTATTATAATGGACTGTGGTGCTGGGACTATTACTAGCTGTAAAGGCAAGGTTATTTTGGGTTTTAGCAAACTACAGTGGAACACAGGGTGGATTTTTCTTAAGGCTTTAGTCAGTTCCAACTCTACTGTGACTGGATTTATGGTTCCATCTGTTTCTTTTCAGCTTGAACCATATAGGCTGCATGGGCTTCATCTAGAACTTTCCTTATGATGGGCCACATGTTTTGCAGTTGGTTCATCCACTCCTTAAGGAAAGGGATGATGGGCTCATTAGTTGGCAGTTCAGGCATAGGCTTGAATATTTGTTCTGTGGGGTGTATCCAGTACTGGAGTGTAAGTCACTTCAGCAAATGGCAAGAGATCAGTCCAATTGTCTTGTTGGTAATTGAAACATTTCAGGTACTGTTCCAGAACCAAGTACTTTCCTTCTGTCCTCCCATTCATTTGAGGATGATGACTAGAACCCAAGCCCTGGTCTGTCCCCAAAAGATCCAAAACGCCTTCCAGAACTTTTGAAGTGAATTAGATCCCCCTGTCTGAAATTATGTGTTGCAGGGCTCCATGCAGGCAATAGATATGCTGAAGAAACAGCTTAGCTTGAGTCTTTGCAGTTGGAATTTTTTGGCATGAGATGAAATGGACCTGCTTCGAATCAGTCATGATCCAAATGATAGTATTTTCTGCTCTTTCTGGTAGCTCCACAATAAAATCCATGGAGATCTCTCTCCAGGGTGCTGAAGGCTGTAGAAGGGTTTGTTTTGCCACTGCACAGGTGGGGCAGCTGACCACGTAGCTTTCAATTTCCTTTTTAAAAGATGGCCACCAAAACTGCCTTTTTAGCAGGTGCAAGGTTTTCACAAACCCAAACTGCCCCACCAGTTTGGAATTGTGGGAGGTCTGCATTGTTTTCAGTCTTTGGGTGGCTGTAACATATAGCTTCCCTCCTACCCATGCCAATCCCTGTCACATGGAGCAGAGGTTTCTATGATGGTTTCTAAAGTTTGTTTGAATGCCAAGGTGATGGCATTTAAGGGGTCTGACATGCTACCCTCCTTAAAAAAAGAGAGAGCTCCACCTGGAGAAGAGAAAATAATAACAGGGAGAGAAAATGAAACATAGCAGTTAGTCAGGGTAATGAGTATGAAAACATTTGAGCAATTTAGGGGCCCTCACATGTTTCTTCTTTCATTTGGGGATTCTGAGAGATCCATCCACGCCACTAAATATTGGGTGGCCCCATAGTGCTTCCTGGAATCTAGGATTTCCCTGATTTCAAAATGTTGTTCACCTTCCACCATGATAGGTTGTGGTGGAGGGGCCACTGTTGGCCTTAAGGGCGAATTCATTTCAGGCTTTAGCAAGCTACAGTAGAATACTGGATGGATCTGTCTTAATGTCTTGGGAAGTTCAAGCTCTACTGTGACTGGATTAATGATGTGTTTAATAGGGAAGGGTCCCATGAATTTTGGCCCTAATTTCTTGGAGGGCTGCAGGAACCTAGTGGAGAGGTATACCCTATTGCCCATCCTAAAAGGCTTGGGGTCTACCCTATTTTTATCTCCCTGTGTTTTATAGGCTTCTCTAGCTTTGTCTAAGGCTTTTCTGACAACTGGCCCCATGTTTTACGTGATCCATTCCTTAAGGGAATGGAAGGTAGATTCATTGGTAGTTCAGGCATGGGTTGAAGCTCTATCCTGTAGCCATTTGGAAAGGTGTGTAACCAGTACTGGAATGCACTGCATTGTTATAGGATACTTCAGCTAATGCAGTGGTTCTCAACCTATGGGTCGCAACCCCATTTAGGGTCGAACGACTGTTTCGCCGGGGTCGCCTGACACCTCGGTCCGCCATTTTTTTTGTTTTTATTTTTTTTGTCGTGCGCGCGCCGCGCATGCGCATTTCAGGCCGTCGCGCGCGCCGTGCATGCACGGATCGGCACGTCGCAGTCCGCCATTTTGTTTTTTTATAATTATTATTATTTTGTTTTTTTTTTGTTTTTTGTTTTGTCACGTGCGCGCCACGCATGCGCGGATCGGCCCGTCATGGTCCGCCATTTTTATTGTTTTGTTTTTTTGTCACGCACGCGCTGTGCATGCGCGGTTTGGGCCGTCGCACGTGCTGCGCATGCACGGATTGGCCCGTCGTGGTCCGCCATATTTTTTGGGGTTTTTTTTGTTTTTTTTTGTCGCGCGCGCTACGCATGCGCGGATAGGCCCGTCATGGTCCGCCATTTTGTGGGTTTTTTTGGTGTTTTTTTGTTTTGTTTTTTTGTTGCACGAGCCGCGCATGCACGGTTCGGACCGTCACATGCGCGCCACGCATGCGCGGATTGGCCTGTTGCGGTCCGCCATTTTGGGTTTTTTTGGTTTTTTTTGTTTTTGTTTTTGTTTTTTGTCGTGCGCGCTGCGCATGCACGGTTTGGGCCATCGTGCGCACCGTGCATGTGCGGATCGGCCTGTCGTGGTCCGCCAATTTTTTATTATTATTATTTTGTTATTTTTGTTTTTTTTGTCGCGTGCATGCCGCGCATGCGCGGTTTGGGCCGTTGCACGTGCCGCGCATGCACGGATCAGCCCACCGCGGTCTGCCATTTTGTGTTTTTTGTGTTTTTTTGTGTTTTTTTGTTGCGCGCGCCACGCATGCGCGGATCGGCCTGTCGCGGTCCGCCATATTTTTTCAAGCAAGTTCAAGTTCAAGCAAGGTGTCAAAAAAGGGGGGGTTTTGAGTTTTACTGATTAGATTCATTTGTTGTTATAGAAATGGCTATAATAATATTATGGAAAAGTAAAGAGTTGACATTCAGTGTTAATGCTTCCTTCTAGTGCAACAGAGGAAGTATGTTCTTTTTCCCTTCTCCCCCTCACTTCCCCCCCTTTTCCTCCCCACTATGTCCTACTATTTGCTTTTGTATTTTTGTATTTTATTCTATAATCTAATAAAATATTACAAACTGTAGAAAAAAAGAAAAAAAAGTACCAGTTTTAATTTCTTCTGTGGCTGTTCCTTTGTGAATCACTTTCCCTTTGTACTGACAAATGTATGATGAATTCAAACTTGGCACTTTTATGACTTGTGGACTTCAATTCCCTCATGGCTGGTTGAGGAATTCTGGGAGTTGAAGTCCACAGGTCTTAAAGTTGCTAAGTTTGTAGACTCTTGAGCTAGCTGGTTGGCCCTTCTGAGCTTTTCCAATCCCTTCCCTGTAGCCGTAAAGACACAGGAATCAAGTGCAAAGGAAGAAAACAAAGAAACACAAACTCTGTTTTTTTTCTCTTTAAGCTGCCTCAGGCATGTCACATGTCACAATGTTGCAATCCTTGACTGAAAGTTTCCGGCAATTGCGAAAAGCTTTAGCTTTAAATTAAGCCTGTTTACCTTCAAAGAAAACTTCCTAAAAGCCATAGACAGACTCAATTAAAGGGGGTAAAACTAATTAAACTAATTTAAACTAAACTTGTTTAAAGGGATTAAACCTTTTCTGATGTCTTTTTTCCACTTCCCCTACCCAAACCAATTCTTTTATAGCCTCTCCTCTTCCCCCCTTTTTTCTTCAGTTCACCTCCAGTTCCAAGCTGCTTCCGGAAGCGCCAATCAGCTGGACCCATTCAGCTGGAGCCCTGCTGGCTCCTGGGGCTTTTGCCAAGCCCAGACAGTCCTGCAGCTGCAGCTGCATCTCTCTCAGGCTTGGCTCGCTTTGGCTCATTCCCCTCCCCTGCTACACTTGGCTAGCAATCAGGTACCACCTGCCATGTGGCAAAGTACCACAAGTGGTACGTGTACCACCGGTTGAAAAGCTCTGCTTTAGCAGTTGGAATTCTCTGGCAAGGGATGAAATGGACTTGTTTGGAGAATAAATCTGTTACTACCCAAATGATAGTGTTTCCTGTGCTTTCTGGTAGCTCTATGATAAAGTCCATAGAGATTTCTCTCCAAGGTGCTGAAGTGTTTGCAACCACCTGTAGGAGGCCAGATGTTTTTCCCTGCCTCCATTTAGCTGCTGCACAAATGGGGCAACTGGCTACATAGCTCTCAATGTCCTTTTTAAAAGATGGCCACCAAAACTGTCTCTTGGTGGAGGGTTTTCACGAACCCAAAGTGCCCCACTAGTTTTGAATCATGGCAGAACTGCATGAACTTTAGTCTCTGGGTTGTAGGGATGTATAATTTCCCCGCTATCCAAGGTAATCCATCTCATGTCAAACAGAGGTTTTTGTGGCTGAGGAACCACCCATCATCCTCCATGGTTTGCCTGAATTTGGTGGCTGTCCAATGGCCGGGCAGTTTTAGTTTGCACCCTCATGGTGACGGTGGCTGCTAGCTGTCTTGCGGATAACAGTGGTTTGACTATTTCAGCTTTTGCACTGTTGTATTGTGGCATCTGTGACAGGGCATCTGCCAAAATGTTCCCTCCCCCCAGGTATGTATCAGAGAGTAAAATTGAATCAGTGAAAGTGCTGGGCCCATCGAGCCTGTTTAGGGGACAGCTTCCTGGGTTTTTTTAATGCCTCAAGGTTTTTATGATCAGTCCATACTTTGAAAGGGATCTTCTTCCCTTCCAGGAAGTGCCTTCAGGTGAGGAGGGCCCTGCACACAGCGTAAGTTTCCTTCTCCCAGACAGCCCAAACTGCTCAGTTTCTGTGAGTTTCTTTGAGGTGTAGGCGCAAGGTTGCAATTGGACTTCCTGGTTTTCCTGAAGTAGAACCGCATCCACCACTACATCGCTGGCATCTGCTTGGATGACAAACAGTTTTTCAGGATCTGGGTGTTTTAGCACTGGGTCCGCAGAAAAGAGTCTTTTTAATTTCTCAAATGCCACCTGGCATTCCATAGTGATAGTCCATTTTAGTGGTTGGCTTGATTTCGGCTTGTTCTCCCCTTTAGTTTTCAATGTTAGTAATGGGGAGTGCGATCTGAGCGAAGGAGGGGATGAGTTGCCGATAAACGTTTGTGAAGCCCAGAAAACTTTGCAGCTGCTTACAGGTGCATGGTGGGGCCCACTCCAAAACAGCTCACACCTTTTCTGGGTCCATTTCCACCTCTTTGTGGAAATCCAGTAGCCCAAATAATGGAATTCACATTTCAAAAGTTTGGCATACAGTTTGGCTGCACGGAGGTTTTGTAAAACTGCTCTGACTAATTTGAAATGCTCAGTTTTTGTTTTGGTGTATATTAATATGTTGTCCAGGTACACCAAAACTCCCTTGTACAAATATTCATGGAGGACCTCATTAATTAGCTGCATAAATACTGTGGGTGCTCCCTGTAGCCCAAACGGGAGTAAGTTGAACTGGAAGCACCTGTTCTGCCCCAGCCTACATCCGTCCTTGTTGTGTCACAAGAACAAACCCCTGTTTAACAGTAGACTGGGAAAATCAACCTCTTTTTATTTCCAAAACAGTCCTGATAAATTTTTCTCCAAAACAAAGATAACAGAATACTTTTCCAAGAGATAATTGGTTACAAAAGCAAACAGAGCAAGAGTTAAACAAGAAATTCACTGGTAAAACAAACAGACCATGATCCCTGGAAGTTCTTTACAAACGGTTGCCTTCAGCAACCAGCACCGCCCACACCTTCCCTTTTTATAAAGCAGTCCCAAGGCGTGGCTTCTCAATGCCTTCTCCTCCCCTAGAGTTGTCGTATTGACTGCTGCTGACCTGCTCTAGATAATTGCCTGCATCTATGAGCATCAATCATGTCTATCAGCTGTGAATCCTCCAAGTCTGACTCATCCTCCCCACACAGCTGAGTTTCATCTGGAACACGATTGGAGTGGCCAGGCTCTTCATCAGATTGTTAGTCTTGTAAATTCATCAGTGCCTCCCTCTGACTCTGATGGCTCTCCAAATGCCTCCTCCACCTCCTCCTCAGATTTCCCACAGCTGTTAGGAACACAGGCTGGCACGGAATCACGACAGCACTCTAGGGGCAGTTAAAAGCAGCTAACCCGGTAATATGCTTCTTGCAGATCTAACTTGGAGAAAATCTTTTCCTTTGAGAGGTGGGCTAGCATGTCTTTCATAAGTGGCAAGTGGTAGACGTTGTCCATGCACATGGCATTCAAACATCTATAATCTATGCAGAGACAAAGAGGCTCATCTTTTCTTCTCGAAATAGCACTTTTCAATATCTTCATAAGTGACTTAGATGAGGGAATTGAAGGGGAACTAATCAAATTTGCAGAAGACATTAAACTGGCAGAAATATCCAACACCCCAGAATACAAGCTCAGGATCCAAAAAGATCTTAACAGACTTGAACAATGGGTCCTATCCAGTGGTGGGATTCAGCCAGTTCGTACCACTTTGGCAGAACTGGTAGCTAATTTTTTGTTGCCCAGACCCAGAATGAACTTTCAGAAGTGGCATCCACACAGAGAACTGGTTGTTCACATATTTGAATCCCACTATTGGTCCTATCCAACAACATGAAATTTAATGTGGAGAAAAGCAAGGTTTTATACTTAGGCAAAAACCAAAGGTAGAAATATAATGTGGCTCAAAAACAGTAATTGTGAGAAGTCCTAGTGGACAAGGGGTGTCAAATTGCTGGCACATGGGCCAGATGCATCATACTGAAACCATTGTCGGCAATGGAAAAAAAGTCACAATACATCACGACATGTCATGTGGCATTGAGAGTTTGACATCCCTGTAGTGGATAAACGTGAGCCAGTAGTGTGCAGAAGCAGCCAAAAGGGCCAATATAATCCTTGGTTGCATAAGCAGAGGCATAGAATGAAAATCATGTGAAGCATTAGTACCATTTATAAATTCTTAGTAAGACCACACCTGGAATACTGCATTCAGTTTTGGTTACATTACAAAAAAAAATGTTGAAACTTTGGAAAAAGTGCAAAGAAGAGCAACTAAAATAATTAAGGCCTGGAGACAAAGACATATGAAGAACGGTTGCAGGAATTGAGTATGGCCAGTCTAGAGAAAAGGAGGACTAGGTGTGACATGATAGCAGTATTCCAATATTTGAGGGGCTGCCACAAAGACAAGAAACAATGAATGGAAACTACAAGGAGAGAAGCAATCTGGAATTAAGGAGAAACTTCCTAACAGTGAGGACAATTAACCAGTGGAACAGCTTGCCATCAGAAGCTATAGATGCTTCATTACTGGAGGTTTTTAAGAAAAGACTGACAGCCACCTGTCTGATATGTTATAGGGTCTCCTGCTTGAGCAGGGGGTTGGACTAGAAGTCCAAAGTCCCTTCCAGCTCTATTCTGATTGGATTGTGTTAAACTTAAAGGCCAATGAAGTCACCTTCTAGATATTGTTTGTAATCCACAGACTAAAAGAATGAAACAAAAAAGAAAATCTCAACTGAACAAAAAAATAAAAAAATAAGGAAAAATATTATTTAAACAGTGGTTGTATTAATAATTAAGAGGTCCCTTCTTCCTTTAAAAATTTATAGCCTTTTCCCCCCTTTAAAAAAAATAAAAAATTAATTAAAAAATTAAGAATATTTAAAAATTGTTTTACACGGGGTCTTATTTTTAAAATATCTTTCCAATGCTGTATCCTTTGGCTTCCTTCCTTGTTTTAAAAATTGGTCTTTTTCTTCCCCTTGTGGTTAATATTGAAATAAAAGGTAGTCTTATGCTCCCTCTTGTGGCAAAAACAGGTCATAGTCAAAATACAGTTTGTAATCCACAAAAGGAAGTAGAAAAATAGAAGTCTTTTACCCAGAATCATGCAATCTTAGTCTTTTGCTGAAATTAATATTTTGTTCCCTCTTATGGATCACATTGAAATAATGCTTGTATATAATAGAGCAAGGGCAAATTAGATTTACTTTTTAAATCAGTTCCCCAGTTCACAGTTATATCCTCAAATATTTGCAGCCTTGTTTTATAGCTCAAAATTATTATTTTTCTGGCAAAAATTTTATTGGTTTTCTAATTTTAACAACAAAATGCTCAAAGCACACCATGGTGTTAGGGTAAACAATCATCCAAAAGCAAAACATTTATACATGCTTCAATCAATACCTCTGGTATTCCCTCTCTTTCCCCTTAACTAACATAGTTTATTTAGAGTAGATCAGTCTGGTTTAAATTTAGCCAACCTATACCTGTTTCTAACATTTTAAAAAAATTATACAACCATAATCAAATTAACTTTAAATACAAACTCTATCAGTTCGGGTATTCCTTCCAAATATATTCTGGCACCTTAGTTTTTATTATAAATTTTATTTAACTCTTCTTCCACTAATATCCCTTAATTAAACTAAAACATTAGTCTATCCTATATACATCTAATCTATCAACTAATCAATCTCTTATAGCTAACAAATAAAATCAAATCTTAAATTTTTCACCAAATCATCCCCAAATTTCTCCATATTTTTCTCCATGCTTTTCTCTAAATTATCAGTCATTGTTGATAATGCAGCCTGCAAATCTTTCATAGTCAACATTTCTGGAGGGGATTGAGTAGGCAAGGGGGCTTGAGGCTGTGTAGATGTTGAAGCCGGGGGAGCAGAAAAGCTATATGTTTGTGATTTAGAGGGCTGAGCCGGTGAGAATACTGCAACCTTAGCAGATGTTATTTTAGTTTGTCTGGCAGCCATTCTATGATCAATCCGCTTTTTATAAAAACTCTCAAAAAGTTACTTTAAATTAAAAAAAAATTTTCACATATATTGCCAAAATTTTCCCTTCCTCTTCTTTTCCTTCTTATCTTCTTTCAAGTCCTAAATTTTAAGTAGAATTTGTGGAATTTTAAACTTTAAATCTGAGCGATCGCAAAGCCTTTGTTCTAGAAAGTCACTTTCACTTTGCAGTCAGAAAGCGATCGCCATCTTAAAGTTGTTATGTTGATTGTAAGAATGGTTGTGGTCAGAAGTAGAATATAAAAAGTTACTTGCAATGTAGAACTCCTGCATTCACTCCACCTGCATGTAGATCTCTCTTAGATACTTATCTTTCACAGGGGTGGTTGCGGCGTCTTTTTCTGTCTGCTGACAGAAGCGTCCCGGGCTGGAGCGTCTTCGAGCGCCTGGGGAGCTCTCACTCTTTCCCCCTGAAAACTTTTTCAGGGGGTTTGTAGAGGAGCTCAACCCATGCCCGATGCTCTTCACCCCTTCTTCTCCCGAAGGGGGGATTTTCCACAGCAAAAAACAGCTGATGTTTTGCGGCTTGACAGATCCTGGGATAACAAAGCCTCCAAAGGAAGCTATGGCGACGCCAAACGGAGCCACCGGAAGTCTAAATCTTAATTTTTTCAATCCATTAAACATAATTCAGCTCATATCCAATTAAACTGTCATAACCAATGACATCAATCTTATCAAGTAGAAATCATCTTATTAAGTTAGTTCAAGATTACATAATAATTTTCTTACAAATAACCCTATTATCCTAAACAAAAAAAAGAAAAGAAAAAAGAACAAATACATTCTTAAAGGATTTAATATGTATTTCATTAGTCACTCCTTTTTTCTCTTATATCTCTTTTTTAAACTAAATTAATACGTCCTAAAGCTATATAAACCATCAATCAACTTTAAGCTAACAAGATAACATCAAACTTTAAGATATTTCAATTCATTAATCATCAAACAAATAAATCATCAGTAATTTCCATATATCTAGATTTTATATCTTCCATTAATCCCATTTTTCTTACATCTAACTTATAATCTTGGTCCTTAAGTCAGTCCATAGTTCTAGATTGCCTTTAGTCCATTACACAAAACTTTAACTTTCATTTTTTTTTAAATCTTATTCTGGATTTTTTCAAATGCCAAGTAGGTTTCCATAGCAAAGCTTCCTTTCCAACAGAAAAGTCTCTCTTTATTGCTTGTAATATCTTTAGAATCAGTGAGAACCACCTTGACCTCTGAATTGGCCTTCTGATTTTTTTTGCATAAAGTCTCGTTGCTTTAGAGTTCCAAGTCCCAATCTTTGCTTTTCCTGATTCTCAACGCCATA
The DNA here is from genome assembly GCA_034064705.1 of Bothrops alternatus. Classification (NCBI taxonomy): domain Eukaryota; kingdom Metazoa; phylum Chordata; class Lepidosauria; order Squamata; family Viperidae; genus Bothrops; species Bothrops alternatus. The sequence goes on along the minus strand of JARGCV010000103.1, from coordinate 12,661,109 downwards.
ACTGAGTTGCATATAAGGCAGATTTCTCTTTGTTTTCAGTTAGGTCCTCTTTTTGTAGAGTCTGTTTAATAGAAGAATCAGGTGCAGTCTGAAAATCAGTTTTAAAGTTTGAGGAAGAGATTCTGGCTCTTAGTTCTGTAGTAAGCTCTTTCATTGTAGCACATATTTCCTCTTTAGTCTCATAAATTTTCTCCAGAATAAGTTTGCAATTTAAATGTGAGTACAGCTCCATTTTAGAAAAAAAATTTAAACATCCAGTTAACTTTCATATAAAAAGATCATCTCCTCTCCAATTGCAATATTACTTTTTAACCAGTAGATGCCCTCAAAAAGCTAAAAAAGTAAATAAATCCATTTTTCCCCAAAAGTCATTTCACTTTGCATTATTCTTTCTTTACTCAAAAAAAATAGGCTAATAATAAAGTTCGTAAAAAAAAGTTTTTCCGATACCCCAGAGTACTTATATAAAAAAGCAACGTAATTTCTAAAACTTCACTTTGTTCCTTTGTTCGCCTTTCTTCCCCAACGAGTAAAAGCTGCCTTTCCGAGCTAGGGAAATCTTTCCAACACAGCTCTTACAGGCAACAAACAAACAAAAAAAAACAAAGAGAGGGAAAAAAAGGAAAGATCTCACCCGTGTTCACCATGGTGGGTCTGAAGCTTAGATGTTCTTTGGACTTGCGGTTTCTTGCAGCAGAGCGATCAGCCATTTTATTGGCCGATCTTCTTCTCCGTCAGCCCTCGGAGTTCCATCCGGACAGCTGGAGGAGCCGCTGCTCCTCTGCTGCCGGAACACTGCCTCCTCGTAGGAAAGTCGCACCCTCCAGGGCGACTTTGGAGCTGCATAAGGGTCCGCCGACGGAGGGAAAACTAGTCGGCGAGGAGAACAATCTCCCCGCTCGACTAGCGACGCTGCGACCGGAACCGGAAGTCCTTCTATAGCTCAAATATTTGTAGCCTTACTTTGGGGTTAGTATTTCAAAGAAAGTAAAAGTGAAATAAATCTGAAAGTTGGCAGATCATTCAGTTCATAAATGCTTTTGTAAGCATAAGTTTGCAGTTAGTATAAAACAAAAGGAGAAAAAGAACTAAGAAGAAATTTCCTGACAGTTAGAACAATTAATCAGTGGAACAACTTGCCTCCAGAAATTGTTAATGCTCCAACACTGGAAGTTTTTAAGAAGAGATTGGACAATGATTTGTCTGAAACGGTATAGGGTTTCCTGCCTAAGTAGAGGGTTTGGACTAGAAGACCTCCAAGGTCCCTTCCAACTCTGTTATTCTAATTCTAATTCTAAAGTAAATCCGAACTGCAGGTCAGTTCACACTTTAACCACTATAAAAGTCACTTCATAGTTTAACCATTATAACTGAGTTTGGGAGCAAGGGACTTCTTTCTCAATTTCAGGTGACTCCCTGCTGGTCTGATTGGGGGAAAAAACAGCAACAAATATCTTGGATGCTTCGTCGTGGTCAAGATAGGCTTCTCAATCCCACCCATTTATATTTATTTTTCTCCAGTTGACAGCATGAAATGAAAAATGAAAGAGCACAGGACCAAAATAACCAGAGTTTTTTTGACATTTATATTTCCTTGTGAAATCATTATATTTTATGCAAGATTTCTGAAATATTGTTCTATAGGATAGGATAGGATAGGATAGGATAGGATAGGATAGGATAGGATAGGATAGGATAGAATAATTTATTGTCATTGTGTATCCACAACAAAATTAAATGGTGTCCACAGTGCACACTACACACAAGTAAAAACCACAAGTAAAAAAACATATATTATATATACACCTCCTTCACATTCTATTCACCATTGCACTGCCCCTAATGTTGCACTACAATGTTACACTATACAGTAGTACTTAATATGGTTACAGCTCTGAGCTAAAAACTATTTTTCAGCCTATGTTTGTTTGTTTTTATTATCCTGTACCATCTAAAAAAAAAGAGTGTCCAGGATGAGATGAGTCTTTAAGAATGTTTTGAACTTTCCTAAGACAGCAGAAACTGTACAGTTTGGCCAGCAGAGGAGGAAAGAGCAGCCCATAATCCTCTGGGTGATGGTAATGACCCTCTTGGAGTGCTTTCCTATCTGATTTGCAATTGGCAAACCACACACAAATGCAATTGGTTAGAATACTCTCTATGGAGCAACGGTAGAAGGTCACAAACAATTTTTCATTCAGTTGTTGTTTCCTGAGAAGTCTAAAGAAATATAATCTCTGCTGAGCCTTCTTAACCAATGCTATAACATGAGCACTCCAGAATCTGAAATGTAGTTCTTTCAATTTTCATAATATTGCTTTCCCCCACCCCAAAATATACCGGATTTTAGAGTGTTCCTCAATATATTCAACTCTATATGTAATATAAATGTAAGGTGAAAAAACTATTGTTTAAAAGAGCATCAGCTGCTTGAATTACAAAAGCATACTTCTGAAATAAACATAAAACCAATTAATTATGTTCAAAATTGAAAACTATTTATTTCAACATTCATTGGGCAGAGGGAGTGTTGAATAGAGATTAGTCATCTGCCATCAAAAGCTATAAAATAGAACAATACTGTGAGAAAGGAAGAAGTTTAAAAATAAAACGGTCACAATTGATTAATAATAGAAAGATTAGCCAAGCCCTGCAGGTAGGCACTAGATTCCAGGAGGCTTGGGTAGAAAACACACTTAACAAGACAAAAGGATGGCAAAGGGAAGTTCTAAATAATGTAACTGAGGGGGAGAATTATTTATTATGCAAAATAAACTCTTTTTCTTTCCGGTGGCTCCGTCGGTGTCGCTATAGCCTCCTTTGGAGACTCCGTTATCCCGGGATCTGTTAAGCTGCAAAACAGCGATCATCAGCTGTTTTTTGCGGTGAAAAATCCCCCCTTCGGGCAAAGAAGGGGTGAAGAGCATCGGGCGTGGGTTGAGCTCCTCTAAAAACCCCCTGAAAAAGCTTTCAGGGGGAAAGAGTGAGAGATCCCCAGGCGCTCGAAGACGCTCCAGCCCGGGACACTTCTGTCAGCAGACAGAAAAAGACGCCACCACCACCCCTGCGAAAGATAAGTATCTAAGAGAGATCTACATGCAGGCGGAATGAATGCAGGAGTTCTACATTGCAAGTAACTTGTTATATTCTACTTCTGACCACAACTATTTTTATAATCAACAAAATGACTTCAAGATGGCGATCGCTTTCACTGTAGAGTGAAAGTGATTGTAAAGTGAAAGTGACTTTCTAGAACAAAGCCATAGCGATCGCTCAGATTTAAAGTTTAAAATCCTATAAATTTTAACTAAATCTAGGATTGGAAAGAAGATAAGAAGGAAAAGAAGAGGAGAAAATTTTGGCAATACATGTGTAAAAAACTTTTTATTTAAAGTAACTTTTTGAGAGTTTTTATAAAAAGTGGACTGATTATAAAATGGCTGCAAGACAAACTAAAATACCAGCTGCGAAGGTGGCAGTATCTTCACCGGCTCAGCCCTCTAAATCACAAGCAAGCAGCTTTTCTGCTCCCCCAGCTTCTTCAACATCTATACAGCCTCAAGCCCCCTTGTCTACTCAATCTCCTCCAGAAATGCCATGAAAGATCTGCAGGCTGCATTATCAATAATGACTGACAATTTAGAGAAATGTATGGAAAATATGGAGAAAAAGATTGCAACTCATGCTGAGGAACAAATTAAAGGAGTAACTGATTAATTGGAGAAAATTAAAGGAATAATTGAGACTCATAATATAGCGATAAGAGAAGATATTGTGGAAGCTTTCAAGGGGGTTTGGGACTATACTCTGAGACTGGAAGAAAAGGTGGAAGGGGTGGAACAACAAATTGAGGAAAAGTTGGATGAAATTAAAAGTGATATACAAGACCAAGCTGTCATGGTACAATATAATCAAATGATGTCCTCAGAATCAGAGGACTAAAAGAGGAAGCAAATCAGAATCAGGAGGACTTGAGAAGAATTTTTGGAGAAGCTTTGGCACAATTTTTAGATGAGGGGGTACAAAATGTTTTTGGCAGATAGACAGGATCTACAGAGTTAATTCATGGATTGCAAGACAAAGAAATTTACCTAGAGACATTGTGATTTATTTTGTTACAAGGAGATTTAGAAATCATGTGCTTACAATATCCTATAACAAGAAATTAACTGTGGCTGGTCAGGAGGTTGTCATTTTGAAGGAGATTCCTCCGAAGATGTTAAAAGCAAGAAAAGATTATGCATTTTTGGTGGCTAAACTTAAAAAAACGTGGTTTACAATTTAGGTGGGAGGCCCCAGGTGGATTATCACTATCTTATCAGGGTAATAGATACCGCTTGAATTCTATTTGGAAAGCAAAAGATTTCTTTGAGAATATGATGAAGGCTGGCAAACCCCCATCTCCAACACCGAAAAGTACAGAGCCACCAAAAGAAGGAGATAAGGAGCAAAAACAACAAGTACAGCTTGCAGAGTTACAACCTCCTGCAGCAACAGGAGTTGATAAAGGAGATCTATTGGAGCTGCCTGTGCGGAGCATTGATATTTTTCAACCTTTGGAGGTAGAGATGCCTAGAGATCAAAGGCAAACTCGAGCAATTACTAAACGCAAGGAACAACAAGAAAAAAAGGCTCAACAAGATCGCGCAACTCAAGCAGTAGTACCTACAAGTGTGGAAGCCATGAGAGCTCAACCAAAGAAAAAAATGGATGAAAATTTTGATTTGGTCATGCAAAGGCTTTCTGAAATTGGTCATGTCAAATAAATATTTGACATGGAATGTCAATGGTTTAAATTCTCCACAGAAAAGGAAGAAGATATTTCATTATTTGATTCAATGTAAAAACGATGTAACTTGCTTACAAGAAACACATATTAGAATTACTGACCAGAAATATTTGATAAATAATAAATTAGGTACACATTTTGTTGCAGCGGCTGCTGAGAAGAAGAATGGAATTGTTATCTATGTTAAAAATCATATAAGAGCTAAACTAATAGAATCAGATATACAAGGTAGATATTTAGCAATTGAAATTTTAAAAAATGGGAAGAAAGTACTTTTGATGGGCATATATGCACCAAATCAACAACAAGGAAAATTTTACAAGTTAATACATAAAAAGTTAATACAATTTGATTATAGGTCTTGTATTATAATGGGAGATTGGAACGGTGTGATAGATATTGGAGATATTACCAATTTCTCAAACACGTTCTAAGCTGCCTAAATCTTTTTTTGATATAAAGGATGATTTTGATTTGATAGATATATGGAGAGATAGAAATGGTAAAGAGCAAGAATTTACTTTTTTTTCTGATAGGCATCAGTCATTTTCTAGAATTGATTTTATATTAACGTCAAGTGACTTTCTTCTTAGTTTAAAGAAGGTCAAGATCCTACCTAAAGTTTTAACAGATCATAATCCAGTTTGGATGGAATTAATGGAAGGACAGAGACCTAAAAGATCTTGGAGATTAAATGAAAACTTGTTTAATTATGATATAAATGTGAATGAATGTAAAAATGTAATGAAGGAATTTTTTACATTTGGAAGGACAGAGACCTAAAAGATCTTGGAGATTAAATGAAAACTTGTTTAATTATGATATAAATGTGAATGAATGTAAAAATGTAATGAAGGAATTTTTTACATTAAATTTGCATAAGGATACATCTATAGAAATGGTATGGGATGCAAGTAAAGTGTATATTGATTTGAATAAAAGGCATAGATGTAAACAAGAGAAAAAACGGAAGGAGTTAGAAGAGGAAATAAGAAAGAAGGAACAATTATTAATAAAGAGACCGGATGATAAAAATATTAAAGAGGGGATTAAGGTTTTACGGAAACAATTTGAGTTGTTGATGGCAGACCAAGTTGCTAGGAATATACAATATGCAAAACATAATACATTTTTTAATTCTAACAAGCCTGGTAGATGGTTGGCCTATATATTAAGGAAAAAACAAAAATCCCGAATAATTGAAAAAATAGAGTATAAAGGGAAAGAGGTGTTCCAACAAGAAATTATTAAGAAAGCCTTCTTAGAATTTTATTCTAGGTTATACGCTGAAGAGAAGATACAAGAGAATGAGATAGATACTTTTTTGCAAAATGAAAATGTACCAGTAATTAGCAATGAACAAAGAGATAGATTAAATGCATTGATTACATCAGAAGAAATAATTTCAGTGATTAAACAATTGAAAATATGAAAATCTCCCGGCACTGACGGGTTAACGGCAACTTACTATACGCATCTTCAAATGGAAATGGTGGAACTTCTTAGAGAGCTATTTGTTAATATACAAGAGGGTGGTCAGGTTCCACCTTCATGGAAAACAGCCTATGTTTCTTTAATTCCCAAAGAGGGGAGGGATAATGTTAAACCAGAAAATTTTAGACCTATTTCATTGTTGAATACGGACTACAAGATTTTTGCAAAAGTGATGGCTAATAGATTAATGACAGTTTTACAACAAACAATTCATTCTAATCAAACCAGTTTTTTTACAAGGGAGGCAGATGAAAACTAATGTTAGACAACTTATTAATATATTAGAATATTTGGAGAACCATATTCAGGTGCCCGCAGTTCTTATGTTTTTGGATGCGGAAAAAGCATTTGATAGATTGAATTGGTTGTTTTTGAAAAAATTGATTGCTCGGGTGGAAATGGCAGATCAGTTTATTAATTCTATATTGGCGATTTATCAGAAACAAACAGGACAGATTATTGTGAAAGGGGATTTAACAGATTCATTTAATATAGAGAAAGGTACCAGACAGGGATGTCCATTATCCCCTTTATTGTTTGCTTTAACTTTAGAAGTTTTATTGAATAAGATAAGAAGAGCAGATGATTTAAAAGGTATAGAGATTAGACAACAAGACTATAGATTACGTGCTTTTGCTGATGATTTGGTTGTGACATTGACTCAACCAATACAGTCAGCCAAGAGATTGATGGAGATAATTAAAAATTATGGTAGGGTATTAGGGTTTAAATTAAATATATCTAAGACAAAGATGTTAGTTAAAAATTTAAATACTAACTTAAAACAGGAATTGGAAAGAATAACGGGATGTGAGATAGTCAAGAAAATTAAATATTTAGGAATTGACATTGAAGCCTCTAATGGGAAGTTGTATAAAAATAATTATGAGGTTTTGTGGAATAAGACACAAATAGAGTTTGAGAAATGGAAGAAATTACAATTATCTATGTTGGGTAGGATAGCAGCAGTTAAAATGAATGTATTGCCTAAATTTCTATTTCTTTTTCAAATGTTACCTATACTTAAAAAGGATGCGAACCTGGAAGAGTGGCAGAAGGGTATTAATAGATTTATTTGGAATGGCAAGAAACCGAGGGTCAAATTAAAAATTATTCAGGATACAAGGGAAAGAGGTGGTTTGAAAATGCCTAATTTTAAGTTATATTATCACGCTGCTGTTTTAGTAGCGATAAGTGATTGGGTTAATTTAACTAATGATAGAGTATTCAATATTGAAGGGTACGGTTTATTATATGGTTGGCATGCATATCTAGTTTATGATAAAAAGGTGGATAGGACTTTCAAAGAGCACCTATTGAGAAATGCTCTGCTGCGTGTTTGGAAAAAATATCAGTATAAATTAAATGATAAGATTCCTGTTTGGACGTTCCCAGACACGCAATAGAGAATATAAATAGAGTACAATTACAAGATGTGGTGCCTTATGAGAAACTCCTAATTAAAGAAGGGAATCTTTTATTATTGAAGTCTTTGAATACCTTAAGAGAGGAAGGAATAACCCTTACTTGGTTTCAATATTTACAATTGCAGACTAGATGGAAAAAATATTTGAAGATGGGTTTATCTCAAACAGATGAAAATTTAATTAAACAAATTAGAGACCAAAGGTCAATGCATATTAAAAGATTGTATAACGTATTGATAGAAATTGATTCAGAAACTGAATTAGTTAAGGATTGTATGATAAAGTGGGGACAAAATTTCGGACAACCAATTATGATGGAAACTTGGGAGAGGATTTGGGTGAAAAATGTAAAATTTACACAAGCGCAACATTTAAGAGAAATTTTTTATAAAATGTTTTATAGATGGCATTTGGATCCGAAAAAATTATCATGTATGTACCCTAATTTAAAACCTAATTGCTGGAGATGTGAATGTATGGATGCTACTTATTTTCATGTATGGTGGACTTGTAGAAAAATCAAGGCTTTTTGGATAAAAATATGATGGATACTTCAAAATATTTTGAAAAAACGTATCGAATTTTCACCACAGTTGTTTTTATTAGGTATTATAAAAGATTGCACCACCATAGAGACGAACTTAATTTTGAACTTGATTACAGCAGCGAGACTGTTGGTTGAACAATACTGGAAGAAGGCAGAACTACTTTCCATCGAGGAATGGACTTTGAAAGTCATAAATTTGGCGGAAATGGCTAAAGTATCTGCATATTTGAAAGATCATTCAAATGAAAAATATATGTTGGACTGGAAAAAATGGATAGATTATATTCAAGGGAAATGTCAACTTAAGAAATTGTATTTAGCATATAGTTAAATTTTTATTAGGATTTAAACCTAGTGGATTTTCTTTTGTTTTACCCTGTATTCACTTTGGGAAGTCGGGGGGTGGGTGGGTTGGGGGGTGTAATAATGTACTCAACTATAATACTCGCAATATATAAGAATGATATATTTATTGATACAATAGGGGTTGCTCGGGCAGTACCTCTGGACCACATCTGGAGGGGTGGAGAGTGAGGAGAGAAGGAGTGGAGGGAAGTAGGAAGATTGTAGGAGAGGAGGGTGCAGAGTGAGGGAGGAAGAGAGGGGAGGGGGAGGGAAGTAGGAGAATAGGGAGGAAGGAAGAGGGGGATGTGATGGGGGTGCTGCCGAGCAACACCCATAGTTATTTTATTTTACGTAAGTTTTTAAAAGAATGTATGTTTTGTTTTGTGTGGGAGAAAGTTGAAAAAGATTGTATTAAGTTGAGTTGTATTTTATGTGATTCTTTGTTTATAATTATAAAACTAATAAAATACTTATATATAAAAAAAACAAGACAAAAGGATGGCAGAGGGAAGTTCTAAATAATGTAACTGAGGGGGAGGGATGATGTATTCTGGCTAGGCAGATCGGACAGATTGTGCCCTCAGAAGTCCTCTCAAATGGGACCTATGGGGAGCGGATGGGGGCGTCGTGATAGGAGTGTATATGTTATGTGTTTGAATATTTTTGGTGTGGTCTCTGGGTTTAGAACTTCCTGTTGAAGTCTCTCACCAGGATCCACCGTGCTTTGCAAACCGCTTTTCTATTTTCTGCAGAATAAACTCTTTTTCTTACCAATCCAATTTTGTTGGTATTTTAATCACATTTCCAACAAATTGGCACCCAATGTGGGGCCTTGGGCATCTGTTCCTGCATCTTCAGGAGGCGAGGTCAACTGAGGAAAGCATGCCCCATTGATTTCAATGGTCCAAAGTTGCAGCCGCAGGTCGAGGAAGCAGAACGGAGCCAGGCCCATGGACCAAATAATGATTGGTAAGAACTGAGGAGAGGGGACCAGAGAATTACCAGGACAAGGACTGGGCAACTTCGTGCACCAACCTAGGTGAGTAAAACTTGGGGTAAACCAAGGAATAAAACCTAGGCGGTCGGGGTGGTTGGGTAGCACAGTTTGAGTCTGAGATCTATGAGAGGTGTGTGTAAGACGCTCCAAGGGTCCACAGGACTGGCAAGACATACACAAGCTGTGGATGTCCTGAGGGTCCACAGGATTGGCAAGGCATACACAAGCTGTGGATGTCCCGAGGGTTTGGACTGGCAAGGCAGAGTGAGGGAACTCCTGAGTAAAAGGAGAAAGAGGCTTGGTGAAGCGAACCGTGGTCTCATTAGATTGGTAAGGACAACAAAATTGTGTGGTAAACCAACCATGGGTAATTCAGGAGAGTCCCAGGAGAAGGAATGTGTGAAAACGGTTAGGAAAAATCCAAAACTAAAAAAAATCCAAAACTAAAAAACCACAGCCCATTAGGAAAATTGTTAGAAAACTGGGGGAAACCACCATACAACAAGCTGTGCTGCTTTCTATGGTGGGGGGGATGAGAAAATTGAGTAGCCCCAAACAGGAAAAGGAAACATAAACTCATCTTGCTGGCACAGACCCTTTGTGTCTGTAGCCAGGGTAGAAAAGGGAGTTTGGGGTTTAAGCTCAAGGACTGCTTTGGAAAGAAGGGGAATGAGAGAAATGTGTGTATGTCTCTGTGTGAGTGAGAAAACCTTTTTTCCCCAATCACAATTGGATTTTGCTCATTCTGGTCTTTCCTAGCTGCAGAAAGGATCTGTTGGAGTATCAGAACCTGCAAAGCATGGGGGTTTGGCCAGAGCGCAGGACGTTTTGTTAGGGAAAAGGGAAAGACTGTGTGCAAATGGAATGGAATGGGTGAATGAAAGAATTGGATTTGAGTAACCAGCTGGTTAGGTCCTGTAAGCAAAGCAAAGCAAAGTTAGGAAAATGATATTGGCTAAATAAAGGTACTTAAAAGAAAAATAAGAAGTAGGGATTCTCTTTTTCTCTCTATCTTTCTGTGCGATCACATGGTATGTTTAAGATTCTTGCCTTCTCTCATTCGAGTTAGCTGAGATTTGTGGTGGGAATGACCAGGATGTGTAGAACTAAAAGTTCTGTTTTCTTTTCTGTTCTCTTTTCCTTGTCTTGATATGTATATGTGTGTCAAAGTTTTTGTGTGTGAGGTAAATGTGACACGCTACCAAAAGGAAATATTTTCACTCTGTTTGCCTGGCCAACAAAAAGAGTGAAGAAAGATGTGTTTGTTTGTTTGTTTTTCTTTCCCCCTCCCCCCCTCTCTCTATATACTCTTAAGAACAGCCCAAAGTTAGTAGGAATAATAAAGTTGGAAGGAATCTTGGAGGTCATCTAATACAACCCCCTGCTCAGGCAGGATGCCTTTTCAACTTCTGTCTGCAGGCACAAAAACCCCTGCTTTTTCTGGCTGTGTTGCTTTAACAGCGAGAGAAAGAGACAGAAAGAAAAGTGGGGGGGTTGATCTTTTTAACTATTTTTTTGTTTAGAATTCTGGTTTGAGGAAGGAGGGGTGGATGGGAATGTTTTAACCTGCTTAATAGAAATTTTTTTCCATCTGAATGGAATCTGATTAAATTAGAATTTGATTAATTTAAAAAAAAGTTGATACTAGAGTTTGATACAAAACTATTTCAGTAACTCAGATTTTTTGTGTCTGTGGAGTTGGTTTTTGTTGTTGTTTTATTTTTTTATGTTTTTATGTCTGTGTGAAGGACACACTGATAAAAAAAATACCTAAGAAGGAATTGGAATTCAACACTTGTTTAAAACAAAGGAGTTGAGAAATTTTTTGGGATTATGTTGTTTTGAATAAAGATTAGTATGCAAACAAACTCAAGCAGAGTTTTTGGTAAAGTGCTCCTTTGTTCTTTATTAACCAATTTGTTTGTAAATACAGACAAAGCAATTGCTAGGAGAAGGGGGGTTTACCCAGAAGTGGGGGAAAAGAGAGATGAATGAATGAAATGGGAAATAGAAGGCAGGGAGGCATTATTTATAGATGGCTCCTCCCGGGTAGAGAATGGGTTAAAGAAAAATGGGTATGCAATCATAAATGGACACACCAAAGAGTTGGTAGAATCCGGTAGCCTGCCAAAGAACTGGTCAGCCCAAACTTGCGAACTATGCATTAAATCAGGCCCTAAAATTGTTAGAAAACAAGGCTGGAACTGATTATACGGATTCAAAGTACACCTTTGGGGTGGATGAGCCATATCTTTGGAAAATTTGGGTGGAAAGGAGAATGATTAACTGCAAAGGAAAGGAATTGACCAAAAGAATTGCCATAACCTATGTGAATGCACATCAGAGGGGCAATTCTTTTGAAAGTGTGGGAAATAGGATTGTGGATGAGGAAGCCAAGGGGGCAGCAAATGAAGAAAGCATAAATGTCTTAATACCCATTGTAGAAACACTAGAAGAGATCCCTGTGTTCAGAAACAGAAGAAAAGAAATAATGCAGATAGGTGGGCAACAAGGAGAGAAGGGTAAATGGTTTCTCCCAGATGGGAGTCAGGTAATCAATAAATCCGTAGCGTGAGGATTATTGGAGAAGTTACATGAAGGAAGCCACTGGGGGAGTTCAGGCATTGGTGGATGAGCTCCTGAAGCATTATGGATGTATCAGAATTTATACACCAGCAAGACAAATGGTGGATAAATGTTTGATATGTAAAAAGGTAAATAGGCAAGCAATCAGGAAACAAAAAGGGGGAGGGAAGCCTCCAGCCCTTTGGCCATTTCAGTGCATTCAGGTAGATTTTACTACCCATGTAGTACCCGTGTAGTAATGCAACAACTAATATGGTTTCTAAAATACTATTGGAAGTAATATGTGCATAAACTGTCCAGATATTTTGATTTTCTCAGGAAACAAGGATTGCTGGCACAAACACCTCCCTTGGAGTTTCCAGTCCACAGATTCCAGATCAGAGATTGGGTGCTGATCCGGAGTTGGAAGGAGGAGAAGCTGGTTCCGAAGTGGGAAGGCCCTTTCCAGGTGCTGTTGAAATCCGAAACAGCAGTATGAACAGCAGGGAAAGGCTGAACCCACTACACCTGTGTGAAAGGGCCAGTGGACGCTCCAACCAAGTGGGAATGTGTGCCTCAGCCTGACCCTTTGAAGTTGATAATAAGAAAAAGCAAAATATAGAGACATTAGAAAAAAGGGGGGTTAAATGTGTTGGTTTTGTGACTGTAAATGTTGGTGTAATTGTTGTTGTTGTACCCATTGCCCAGACTGCACACCGATACACAGAGACTGCGGAGAAGAGTGTGATATAGTGATCATCGAAGACTGGTGTCCCGAGTACCAATCTCAGCCTGTTACAGGCAGTGGTGTCAAAAGTGAAAGGGAAGAAGTACTTTTCCAGGGGTGGACAGAATTGGGACAATGTTAGATCTCAATATGACCTTGGTTACAGGAGTAATTAAGATATGGATTATAGTGGGAGTAGTAGGGTCCGGGAACATATGCAAAGGTCAAAGTATAAATACCTCTGATAATTGTAATGATTGCATTAGAACCACCAAAATGGGTAATAAGATAACCAAAACTGTGACATATCATACTCAGATGGACTGCAAGAAGGTGGTGGGAACATGTGTTCATAATACCACTCAATTTTCCCTGTGTAATGAAACAGGGAAATATGTATGAAATATCAACAAAATCATTCAGATATTTACTTCATTATTATTAGGACAGAACACCAGTACTTCTGCTAATCACAAGAGTAGAATCTGCTTTGATGCCTGCTGTGCCATGAAGTTTAGTCCCTGGACCACCTGTGGGGGCCTGAGTTGGAAGCGGAGTTACCTTACATATTGGTACTCCGATGGTAGGGGCCCACCTAGGGTGTGGACTGAGAAGGATAATGAATGACCACCTGAACATATAATATAGGTGTATGGACTTGCCACTTGGGCTGAAGATGGATCATGGGGATAGAGGACTCCAATTTATATGCTGAATCGCATTATTAAGTTACAAGTGGTTCTGGAGATTATCACTAGTGAGACAACGCTAGCATTAAATAAGTTGGCTAAACAAAATACCCAAATGAGGACTGCAATTTATCAAAATAGGTTAGCCTTGGATTATTTATTGGCAGAAGAAGGAGGGGTCTGTGGAAAATGTAATTTAACCAACTGTTGTCTGCAAATAGACGATGAAGAGAAAGCCATTGAGGGGAAAAAAACACAGGATGAGGAAAATAGCCCATGTACTGGTCCAAATCTGGACTGGAATACTTGATGATGAGGGGTTCTTGGGAGGAATTTTTAGAAACTGGAAACAAGCTTTATTCATGTTAGCAGTTGTATTTTTCGTGTTAATGTGCTTATCCTATTTGATCCCTATTGTAGGGGTATTGTACAAGTATTGTACAAAACACAATGGAGGGAATGGTAAATGCAACCAATAAGAGTGACGAACAAATTCTGATGTTAAACAAGGTGACTGGACATGCTGCACTACTTCACTTCCAGAATGCAGAGAAGATCCGGGAAAGTTTAAAACCATTTGAAGAAAAAATTTATTTTTAAATTAGTATAAAAAATGGAAAGGGTGGATTTGTGAGAAAGGAAGAAGTTTAAAAATAAAACAGTCACAATTGATTAATAATAGAAAGATTAGTCAAGCCTTGCAGGTAGGCACTAGATTCCAGGAGGCTTGGGTAGAAGACACACTTAACAAGACAAAAGGATGGCAGAGGGAAATTCTAAACAATGTAACTCAGGGGGAGGGATGATGTATTCTGGCTAGGCGGATCGGACAGATTGTGCCCCCAGAAGTCCTCTCAAATAGGACCTAAGGGGAGCGGATGGGGGCATTGTGATAGGAGTGTATATAATGTTATGTGTTTGAATATTTTTGGTGTGGTCTCTGGGTTTAGAACTTCCTGTTGAAGTCTCTCACCAGGATCCACCGCGCTTTGCAAACCGCTTTTCTATTTTCTGCAGAATAAACTCTTTTTCTTACCAATCCAATTTTGTTGGTATTTTAATCACGTTTCCAACAATACTAATGTGCTTCAGCTTGGCAAATAGTCCCCTCCTTGCTTGGCACAAACATTATACTTCCAGAATAGTAATCAATACAGACAATTATTATTTGCAAATGTGGTTTAATTTTATTGATTTTATTTATTTTATTATTCATTTTCCATTTATATTTTCTCCAAAAACCTCAGACAAATATTTTATCTTTTGAACAATCCCATAAGACAGAATGGTGCAAAAGCCATGCTGTGGTACAATGGCTAGAATGATGGACTTAGCTATTCAAAAGGAATGCTGTGCAAGGTGTGCATCAGTTTCTTTAACAAAGATGGCAACCCTCGACATGTAAATGTCTCTGAGAAAGGCCAGAACCTAATAATGATCCATTCAGAATGGAGGAGCTTATATTTTTAGAGTCCAAAGCTGCTGCTCTGCGTAGTTATTGTTGATCCCAGATCATCATGAATTGTAAATTGACAGTCATTCCAAATCTCTTTAGCATCCCAAACTTATGGGCAGTGGATGGAGGAGGGGGAATCAAAAGCATATCATTGAGCAAATAGAACTAATATACCCAAATTTACTGCTAGCAATGAACTTTTCTCCAAGAGAGGAATAATAAGATTATTCTATTTTATACAGTCAGCTGACATGTAGTCACTGATTCAAAAGATATTGTTCTTCATTTCACATTACTTTTTAATTTGCAAAATGTCCAAATGGCTCTCAATTCAACCCAGAAGGATCCAGTGTCTTGGTGTTGTAGGATTGCACCATGAAGTCAAATTTATCCCACTTATGTGGCACTGTGGCCCCGTGGCTTGAACTGTCACCAAGTTAAAGGGGGATAGCAATAAAATCAGAAAGAAAAGCAGATTATGTCCTTGGTGCTCTCAGAGCTTGCTTGTTTCTTTGCAGATGTTTCTTTACCCAACTAGGTAATATCATCACTGCTAGTAAGGAGTGAAGTTTATTGACAGTTTATATTCTAGAGGCTTGCCCTATCTAGAAACCTGGCATTTTGACAAATTAGCTATCAATAGACGCATAGACATTAACAACATCTATAGAATATGCCAGGGGTGGGGAACTATGGCCCTTTTATCATTTGTTGGCTCAGAAATTCTGGGAGTTAAAGCCTACAAGTCATAAAGGGACATAATTCCCCACCTCTGGACTATGCAAAAGAAACAATCAACCAGCCAAAAAGGGAACAAAAAGACCCAAGCACTTCTCCACTAGCAATCAGCACCCAGATTAGCATAAATTAACTCCAGGATTAACATTAGACCAACAATCAAGTAAACAATACCCTAATTAAGAAATTGCCAAAGAAGCCAACAGCAAACAGCCCAGCCAAAGAATCTGTAAGACCATCCTCACCAACAGTGGCAGGCAAGCCACTGGAATATAAACTGACAGCAAAATCACACTCCTTATTAGCAGTGATGATGTTACGTAGTTTGGATAATGAAACCTCTACAAGAAAACAAGCAAGCTCAGAGAGCATCAAGGACTCTCATTTCAACCCTGAGATAGAAATATCCTGATTTGCCTACAACAAGTGATGCAGCCATAAATCTCTGTTAAGAAGAGTGATCATATAAACTGAATAAATCTGGAAACTGCAGCAGAGGAAGGGTAGAGATTGGAGAAAGCATGCAGACTCCTAGAAAAGAGGCATCATCAAGTGTCTCTAGAAA
The DNA here is from genome assembly GCA_034064705.1 of Bothrops alternatus. Lineage (NCBI taxonomy): Eukaryota > Metazoa > Chordata > Lepidosauria > Squamata > Viperidae > Bothrops > Bothrops alternatus. The sequence continues at coordinate 12,644,770 of JARGCV010000103.1, read as the reverse complement.
AGAGGCATCATCAACTGCTCCTATGAAAGGAAGAAAAATAGCCCAAATTTCCCTGGGGAAAAAATGGTGAGTGTTGATGATAGGATACTCAATTATCAGGGGAACAGAACAGAATCAGCCATCTATAAACTGGACATTTAATCAGAGAGAGTTTTACAGCTTTCCAGCGCCAAAATAAGCATACATTCAAAATGAGCAGGAGACATAGTTTAGAAAAACTTTATCTATAAAATATATATAAACATGATATATACAATTTCATTTAGCTCTGGGGAACATCAACAATTCTTACCTTGGAGATCAGAACACAGGGAAGACTAAGACAGATCCAGACCTAGGCTGGATCACAGTACTGTGTCTTAATCAAAAACAGTTCTCATTGGCTGGTTTGTTGCTATGGCTATTCCAGTTCATAAATTCTTACCCAGGGACACTCCTCCCTTTATGACTGGAATAGACATAAAACCAAATAACTTAATACTCTTCCCATGGTGTACTCCACCCAATGGCTTGGTTATTATATCTGCCAGATTGTTATCTGAAGAACAATGAAACAAGTGAATTAGTTTACTTTTGATGGCTTCTCTGACATTATAATACTTAATGTCCACATGCTTGCTTCTACTTTTCACTCTGTCACCTGTTGCCATTTTAATGCAAGCAGCATTATCTTCAAATACTGTTACAGCTTCTTTAACTTCTATACTTAAAACCTTTAACAGCTGTACATACCAGGTTACCTCTGAATAAAATTCAGACAGAGCAATAAATTCTGCCTCTGCAGTAGAAATAGCTAAAGTTGTTTGTTTTCTGGACTTCCATCCAATTAAAGTCCCTCCAAATAATACCACAATCCCAGAATTGGACTTTCTGGTTTGCACATCATTGGCATAATCACTGTCAACCTAACATTTTAACTTTAATTCTTCAGAGACCTGTATTTGAAGACCCAAATTCACAGTTCCCTTCAAATACTTGAGAATTCTTTTCACACCCATCCAATGCAACTGTGTTGGTGCGGCAATAAAGCAAGATGCTTACTGCACAAGCTATGTGTTGTGTCCCGACCCTGTGGAAGCAGGCTCGGGACACTGCAACAGTCCCGGGCAGTTGCACAAGCTGCCCGGGACCAGACAGAGTGGTGCCGGCCCTGCGCACATGCGCAGGGCGCGAAAGCGCTCCAAAAATGTAGCAATTCTGCCCGGGGTTCTCTTGCTTGTTAAGAGAGGCATGCGTGCCTCACAGAAGCTGTCTTCGATCCTGAAAGCTCAATAAAGACTGTGTTGAAGAATGAACCTCGTCACTCCTCATTTCCTCGAAGGACATAAAATTATGTCTGGTCTGGACCACTGTGACAGATATAACAGGCTCCCTATTGCTGACTGATATATCTCCTGATCACAGGCTTCACTTTTGTCCTCACCCAAAGTGTTGTGAAAATCTATGCTCATAGGTATTGGAGCAAAATTACAATCCTTTATGTTGCATCTCTCCAACAGCTGTTCAATTTTCCTTCTTTGACTGAGAACGTAGCCACCTTTCTCATTTTTTTGTATCTCTACACCAAGATAGTTTTGTATTTCTTTTTTTTTACACAAATTTTATTGTTTTTTTTTAATTTTAACAACAAAATACTCAAAGCACACCATGGTGTTAGGATAAACAATTATCCAAAAGCAAAACATTTATGCATACTTCAATCAATACCTCTAGTATTCCCTCTCTTTCCCCTTAACTAACATAGTTTATTTAAAATAGTTCAATCTGGTTTAAATTTAGTCAACCTATACCTGTTTCTAACACTTTAAAAAATTTATACAACCATAATCAAATTAGCTTTAAATACAAACTCTATCAGTTCGGGTATTCCTTCCAAATATATTCTGGTACCTTAGTTTTCATTGCAAATCCCATTTAACTCTTCTTCCACCAATATCCCCCAATTAAACTAAAACATTAATCTATCCTATACATATCCAATCTATCAACTAATCAATCTCTTATAGCTAACGAATAAAATCAAATCTTAATTTTTTTCAATCCATTAAACATAATTCAGTTCATGGCCAATTAAATTGTCATAACCAATGACATCAATCTTATCAAGCAAAAATCATCTTATTAGGTTAGTTCAAGATTACATAATAATTTTCTTACAAATAACCCTATTATCCTAAACAAAAGAAAAAGAAGAAAAAGAAAAAAAGAATAAATACATTCTTAAAGGATTTGATATGTATTTCATTAGTCACTCCTTAGCTATATACGCCATCAATCAACTTTAAACTAACAACATATCATCAAACTTTAAGATATTTCAATTCATTAATCATCAAACAAGTAAATCACTTATAATCTTGGTCCTTAAGTCAGTCCATAGTTCTAGATTGCCTTTAGTCCATTACTCAAAACTTTAACTTTCTTTTTTTAAAAAATCTTATTCTAGGTTTTTTCAAATGCCAAGTAGGTTTCCATAGCAAAGCTTCCTTTCCAACAGATAAGTCTCTCTTTGTTGCTTGAAATATCTTTTGAATCAGTGAGAACCATCTTGACCTCTGAATTGGCCTTCTGATTTTTTTTTTCATAAAGTCTCGTTGCTTTAGAGTTCCAAGTCCCAGTCTTTGCTTTTCCTGATTCTCAACGCCACAATTGAGTTGCATATAGGGCAGAGTCAATTTCTCTTTGTTCTCAGTAAGGTCTTCTTTTCGTAGAGTCTGTTTAATAGAAGAATCAGGTACAGTCTGAAAATTAGTTTTAAAGTTTGAGGAAGAGATTCTGATTCTTAGTTCCGTAGTAAGCTCTTTCATTGTAGCACATATTTCCTCTTTAGTCTCATAAATTTTCTCCAGAATAAGTTTGCAATTTAAGTGTGAGTACAGCTCCATTTTAGAAAAAAAATTCAAACATCCAGTTAAGTTTCATATGAAAAAATCATCTCCTCTCCAATTGCAATATTACTTTTTAACCAGTAGATGTCCTCAGCAAGCTAAAAAAAGATAAATAAATCCATTCCCCCCCCCATTTCACTTTTCATTCTTCTTTCTTTACCCAAAAAAAACAGCATAGGCTAATAATAAAGTTCATTAAAAAAAGTTTTTCCGATACCCCAGAGTACTTATATGAAAAAACAACGTAATTTCTAAAACTTTACTTTGTTCCTTTGTTCACCTTTCTTCCCCAACGACTAAAAGCTGCCTTTCCAAGCTAGGGAAATCTTTCCCACACAGCTCTTACAGGCAAAACACAAACAAAAAAAAACGAAGAGAGGGAAGAAAAAAAGGAAAGGTCTCACCCGGAATCACCACGGTGAGTCTGCAGCTTAGATGTTCTTTGGACTTGCGGTTTCCTGCGGCAAAGCAATCGGCCATTTTATTGGCCGATCTTCTCCATCGGCCCTCGGAGTTCCGTCCGGACAGCTGGAGGAGCCGCCGCTCCTCCGCTACCAGAACGCTGCCTCCTCGTAGGAAAGTCACGCCCTCCAGGGCGACATAAGGGTCCGCCGACGGAGGGAAAACTAGTCGGCGGGGAGAGCAATCTCCCCGCTCGACTAGAGAAGCTGCGACCGGAACCGCAAGATAATTTTGTATTTCACCCAGTCTTTTCAAATCAACTTTTTCTCCAACTGATTAGCAAATTCCTTCACCTGTGCTAGATCCTTTGCAATGAAGTAAAGACATTCACAAATGCTAATAATTGGCAATCCCCACCGTGGAATCTTGCAATATATGTGCAACCATCAGCCTTACAACTCTTGAACTCAAGACCCTTCTGTTGGAAGAAAAGTCTTCATCCTGGTTCAGTCCAAGCTGGGGATAAACAACATGGCGACTGCTTTAGAAAAAAGGTTGCAGTTTATTGAAGAGGAGAGCCAGACAGAAAGATGGTTCTGGCAGGAAAGAGGGGGGAAAGGGTGAGCACATGTAGGGAGTGGGTTTTTATACCTTCTGGAGTCTTTTGTTTTGAGTTGTTTCCTGTTCCTGTGGCATGAACTTTGACCTGAGTCTGAGTGTTCTTTTCTGGTATTCTTTGGTGATGGGTTAATCCTATTATGTCCCAAAGGTCATATTCTGCTTCCCTGGTACTGGGGCTAATGACTCTTAAAGAGTTTGGGTGAGGTATGCAGATTTTAGGTGTCTTTGTTTTCTTAATCTCCTAGCTTCAACCTTCCTGATGGTTTACATCTGCATTTGTACAGAGCTGGCTTCTGCTTGGAGGAGGGAGACCTGGGGCTATCAAGGAAAACTGGACATGCTTTTCTGTCTCTTTAAGATCCTTTGAGGAAATATATTTTCCTGCCCTTTTAATATTTCCTTCTCTGGGGGGCTGACTTCCGACATTTCAATGCCACATCTAAACAGATCTTCCAGTTTCTGGCTGATTGATTCAGCCCATAAATGGCCTTGTTCAGTTTATACACAGTGCCAGGCTTTCTTTACTTTCATACCCTGGTGCTTGAACCATGTAAATTTCTTCCTCCAACTCTGCATTGAGGAATGCTGTGGTTATATCAAAGTGCCAAATTTTATGCCCATGTTCCGTTGCCAATGCTAGTGACAACCTTATAGTTTCACTTTTTACCATTGGTGCAAATACCTCATCATAGTGCACATTTTTCTTCTGCAAAAACCCCTGTGCCACTAATCTTGTCTTATATTGGACTTCATTGTTGGGTAACACTTTCCTTTTGTATACCCATTTACATCCTACAGCTTTGTAACCTTGTGGCAAAGTCATAAAGGTGAACACTTTATGTTCATCCATGGATTTCATTTCTTTGCCCTTGGTCTCTTTTCACTTCTCTTGCTCCACCTTGGGTAGTGCCAATACTTCCTGATAATTTCTTGGCTCATACTACACATTACACACCTTTACTTTCCCAGCAGAATACTGTCAAGTGGAATCCCTTTGTTCCATCACTCTGACCTGCATGGCATTGACTGCTCTTGACTGTCAACCCTTTCCTACTTCACATCAGTCACCATCTTTTTCTGACTTCTTTTCTTGACCTTTTTCAGTTTCTCCTCCCTGAACACTGACAGTGTCACTAAGTGAGTCACCATCACTAAGTGGATCATCTCCAGAATTGGCATCAATTCTGCCCCAATTCTGCTCTGCAAAACTAGCAGATTTGGAAATTACTATCCTTCTGCTTCCATCGCTAAAGCGATAACTCTTTGAGCCAGGCTCATCGCCCATAAATCTGAGCTTTCTAGCTTTTGTTGCCCTTTTCTCCTGATTGCCTTTGTAATATGCACCCATACACCCAAACACCCTTAAATTTGCTAGAGATGGCTTTCTTCCATATAGCACAGCATATGGAGTATCATTTATAGAGGAACTCCATAGCCTATTGACTAAATAATTAGCAGTCAACATGACTTCACCCCAATACGACCTGCTCACAGCAGTGAATCTTTCATGGTCTGCAAGACTCCATTTCGTCTTTCAGCCATGCCATTCTCAGCTGCTGTGTACGGCAGAGGAGGAGAGGTCCCGGGGCTTACTGAGCAAAGGAACTGGATGAGGCTGTCGGCAGGCCCAGAGGAAGAGAGAGAGGCTTTTGGAGGAGTTGGTGGCAGTGGCAGTGTGCTCCAGGGGCGAAAAGAAGCAAGGCCTCTTTAAGGAAAAGGTGGAAGAGACAGGATCAGAAAAAGGCAAGGTTGTCTAGCAGTAATACAAGCTAATTTGAGGGCTAATCCACATGGAGCTCCATTTCCATCTGTCCTGTTTGCCATCATTTGCTCCCTAGGGACTAAAATGGATAATCTGAAACTTGAACTGGCCACAAACAAGGAGTGTATATCAGAGGTGGTGACCCTTTGAGAGCTGTATGCAACGAAATTTCATTTTGAATGTATGCCAATTGGTGTACATTCAAAGTGACAATAAAATATTATTATTATCATTATCATTATTATTATTATTATTGCATCTATCTCTTATTCCTAGCTGTCCCAACCACTTTTGAAAATTTGTTGACATGAATTCTGAACCCCTGTCAGTTTGCAGCTGGCATACCTGTTGCCTATATCTTCTTTCTGTGAAGCTCACCCATTGCTTGAACTTATGCAGAACCTCTGTTTTGCTCTTTCACAAATAACAGAAACCAAATCTTCTGAAATCATCTACAGTGACCAGTGCATACCTGGCTCTTCCCAAGCTGGCTTGCATTGGGCCTACTAAATCTGTGTCAAGGTTCCGACTAATGAAACACTTCAAAGAACTTCCAGGCATTGTTCATCCTAAAAAGTCTTTATTCGTGCAACAAAGTGTCGGCACAGCATGGATGGATGCCAAGATCTGAGTTCCCTTCCCTTCACCACATAGTATCTGGCACAATTCCCTCCTTCAATTTGCAGTTATAATCACGTTCTCCAATCAGTTTGAAGGGCAAAGCTTCCCTTCTGTTCTGTAACGCGCCATTTCTTATCTTATTAAAAACAACCGGGGAAACATTCTTCCTCCTCCCCCAGCATCTTCTAATTCTAAGAGCAAAGCAAAATAAAGGAAAAAGCTGCCTCTTTATATTGTCAAAGCAAAAACCATCCAATGTTTGCAGCCTTGATATCCGGCCCTCCTTACAAAAAGGATAGATCCTGTAATGTAAACAAAAGCATATTTCAGGGATTATCTCTTGGTTTGTTGGGGTTTTTCTCATGAAACTTTTTGATGAGTCGATCAGCCTTCACATCGCTAGATTTCACCCAAGTAGCTTCGGACAGCGAGTACCTCTTCCATTGTACTAGGTACTGCAATTTCCCTTTAAAATTCTAGAGTCAAGAATACGTTTCACTTCATAGTGACACTGACTCGCTATTATGAGGGGCCCGGGTGCCCTCTTAGGGGGAGGTCTTAAAGTGGAGCCTCGACAAGGTTTAAACAAGCTGCAATGGAAGACAGGGTGAATTCTCCCTAAAAGCCTAGGGAGTTTTAATTCTACTGTGACGGGGTTGGTGATCCTTACAATGGGAAAAGGCCACCAAAATTTTAGTCCTAATTTCTTGCTGGGTAATTTGAGGCATAAATATTTAGTTGACAGTGTAATGTATTGGCCACAACTGTTTTGAATCACTTGCTTAATGTCTAATCACTTGTTTGAATGTCTGACCTAGATTCTGTTGTAATGTAATGGCTGCTGTTACTTAAGCCAGACTTGCTGTCTCCAGGCTGGTAATTAGGTTTTGGATGGGAAACTGTTACTCTAAACCTATTGGCTGCCGCCTGAGGGCTAACCATATAAATAGCTGCACAGCAGCTATTTGAGCTGCTTCTGTTCAGAGTTAAATAAACTTGTTGCTGTTTCAAAACTCATCTTGCTTAATGCCTTCAAGAACCAAATACTTAACAGTGGCAACAAGGATGGGATGTGCTGTTCATCATAACAGTCTGAAGTCATTAGGGGAGTGAGGCAGCACAGAACCTGGCAGGTACTACATTCCCTCCCCCTTGGTCTGCCAAGCAAGCCATGCTGGAGACCACTACGCCCTAAGGATCCATCCTAGGGCCTACGCAGAAGCCAGCAGCACAAGGCAATGCAAGCAACAAGAAACGCAAGCAACTCACCTTGGGGAAACTTGAAGAGTTCGACGTCAACCACCCGGAGTGATGGGCATCCTACATTTCCCACGTAGAAAACTATCTCTGCGCCAACCAGGTCACCAAAGATGGACTGAAGGCCACAAACCTCCTCTGGGTGTGCAGCCCCGCCACCTTTGACATTGCAGAAAACCTGGTCGCCCCAACGCCACTCGAGTCCGTCATCTACGCGGACTTGCTCTGAGACCATTTTGAGACAAAATTATCCATGATAGCATGGACGCATGCTTTTGAGCAGCAGGAGCAACAACCTGGTGACTCGGCCACAGAATTCATCGCCACTCTTCGTCAAGTGTCCCGACTCTGCAATTTCACAGATTTGGAGGAGAGACTAAGGGACCGTCTAGTCTGCGGCCTCCGGAATCGAGAACTCCAACAAAAACTTTTTGCTAAGGAGACTCTCTCACTACAAGAGGCCTTGAAGGAGGTCATGGCGGATGAAACTGCCAGAGGGACTGTTAAAGCGCTGTGGCCCTCCAAAAGCACGTCAAGCATGAAGCAGTCCACCACGAGGATGCTGAGTGAAGGGAAGACACTGACTCAGACTACGAAGTCAACAAGCTGCAGAGGCAGCAAGAGAAGGGACCGAGGCCAGCTGACAAGGCAGTTCCGTTCCTTAGGTGCATGGGTTGCAGAGGCCGCCATCAACGCATGGAATGTCATTTCCGTACAGCAACGTGCCGGGTGTTGGCAAGTCAGGCCACATTGCCACTGTCTGTCGAGGTTGCCAGAGAGACCATCCACAGGAAGACTCAATCAGGAGAGGTACCGGGGCCCCAGGGCAACACCGAGTAGGGTTCTGCGCCAGCCGAAGGAGTGTTCTCTGCACTGGGGCCCATCGCCCCCTTAAGCCGAAGCTTTGATTCCAAGTGAAACTTCAGGGAGTTCCATGTAAGATGGAACTAGACACAGGCTTCGCCATGTCCGTCATCTCCATAGGAACATTTAGGCACATATGCAGCCACGGCAATAGATGGGCCAAACTTCGGCCATCTAATTTAATGCTCACTCCCGAGTGGTGGTCAAGGGCGAAGCCACACTTCTAGTGAATTTCAAGGAGTTTGCAGGCCCACTTGATGTTGTTGTGGTAAAAGGCCAACGCATGAGCCTCATAGGGTTCGAAGCATTGGGCATTCAAGTAACCGGCATTCACCAGATACAAGGAGCGGATTTGTCTTTAGTCTGCAAAGAATTCTCAGATGTTTTCAATTCATGCCTAGGGGAGTACAAGGGTCCTCCAATAACCTTCAAGCTTGATCCTATGGTAACGCCAATACGGATCAAGCCTTGTCAAGTGCCTTTTGCTTTAAAACAAAAAATCAATGCAGCGCTGGACAAGCTGGTCAGTCAGAGGGTAATGCAGCCCATAGACAATGGGGAATGGGAGACCCCCATAGTAATGCCACTAAAGGCCAATGGGGAAGTGTGAATATGCACTGATTACAAGTGTACCATTAACCAGGCACTTCAGCAGCATGCGTACCCAGTGCCAGTTGTCAGCCATATTTTGGCATCCTTGCAAGGTGGCCACGTGTTTGCCAAATTAGATTTGGCACAGGCCTACCAACAGCTGTCAGTGGATGAGGTCATGGCAGCCACCCAAACCATTGTCACCCATCGGGGGGCCTTCAAGGTCAAGCGCTTACAGTTTGGGATGTAGCCCCAGGGATTTTCCAGGGAGTAATGGAGCGAACGCTCAATGGCATTCCAGGGATCTGCCCATACTTCAATGATGTTCTCATCGCCGGAGAAACCACAGAGGTCCTGGCTGAACAGCTTAGAGTCATTCTTCAGTGGTTCCACACAGCGGGAATCAGTTTAAAGAAGGGAAAATGCAAGATTGGGGTTGAGTCAACGGAGTTCTTGGGGTTCCGCATAAATGCCAATGGCATCCATCCGGTGCACTCAAAGCTGAAAGTGATTCAGCAGGCCCCCAAGCCCAAAGTCCAAGGAAGAGCTTCAAGCGTTTTTTGGGCCTTCTTAATTTTTTACCATGCCTTCCTTCCCAACAAGGCCACTGTGGCAGAGCCATTACACCAGCTCTTGGACAGACAAGCCCAGTGGAAGTGGACCAGCGTCCATGAAAAGAGCTTCCAAGCAATCAAATCAGTGCTGTCCTCGAACTCTGTACTCATGCATTTTAACGAAAGGCCGCCAGTCTGCATCGCATGTGATGCATCTCCATATAGGGTTGGGGCTGTGTTGAGCCATTTGTCGGCTGATGGGAAACAGTCTCACATTGCCTACTATTCTAGGATCCTGTTGTCCACAGAGCGCAATTACGCGCAAATTGATAAGGAGGCTTTGGCAATTGTGGCTGGAATTAAAAAATTCCACGACTACTTGTATGGTCTTTACAGACAACAAGCCACTCCTTGGGTTGTTCACTACAAACAAACAGACACCCCAGATTCTGTTGCCTCGAATGTTGAGGTGGTCTATTTTTCTGTCAGCCTACAACTACAGGCTGGTTCACAAACCAGGCAAAGAAATGGGCCATGCAGACGGCCTTAGTAGGTTGCCCCTACCACATGTAGAGCCAGCTCCAGCTGCATGCATCCTGGCTATCCAGGATCTGCCGGAGTCTCCCCTTCATGCTGGGGACATAGCTATTGAGACAACAGCTAACAAAATACTGAGTCATGTATTGAATTGGGTGCACACAGGATGGCTAGACAAATGTCCAGGCCCAGAATTTCAGAGCTTTTTCATGCAAAAAATGAGTTTTCAGATCATAAAGGGTGCATCCTTTGGGGAAGTAGGTTATAGTTCCCAGCTCGTTAAGACCCAAAATGCTTGAGGGCCATCTGGGAATAGTCTGGATGAAGGCACTCGCAAGGAGCTACCTTTGGTGGCCTGGGCTAGATAAGGTTATCGAGGCCCAAGTACATGGTTGCATCATGTGTCAACAGTCCAGACTGGAGATGCTGCAAGCCCCTATCCACTGATGGGAGGACACACACACATTGTGGTCAAGAATCTACATTGACTTTGTCAGGCCCTTTCAGGGACAGCTGTTTTTAATAGTAGTCGATAGCCATTCAAAATGGTTAGAGGTTGCACCAGTTCCCAATATGATTACTGCCAGGACTATCCAGGAACTGCACAGAATCTTTGCAACACATGGGCTTCCAGACATCTTAGTATCAGACAATGGGTCTCAGTTTACTGCTTCAGAATTCCAGTCCTTCAGGACAAACCTCATAAGGCATGCCACATCGGCTCCCTTTCACCCAACCTCGAACAGCCAAGCGGAATGCATGATCCACACAACCAAGGAGTTCCTAAAATGGATTGTCACAGGAAACTGGCATCACAGATTGGCAGACTTTCTACTCTGCCAGTGTACAACTCTCTGCACAGCCACAGGCAGACGTCCAGATGAACTATGTTGGGGCCATTTCATCACTATGCTGGACAGGCTCCACCCCGACCGAGTTGCATCAGACTCTGCATGGCCAAAGGCACCCAAAAGTCTGCAAGTGGGTGAACAGGTTCAGACCCACTTATGGGCAAGGGGCTTTGTGGGTGGCAGTAGTGGTTGTAAAAGTGTCAGGGCCACTTTCCTATGAGGTGGTCTTCAAAGATGGGTGAGTCATTTGCCGGCACATTGATCAGCTGCGTCAGCAGCTGGCAGATCAGTCAGCAGCTCAGGACTCCCAAGAGAGCCACACACAAGGCCTGCACGACAGCAGTCCAACAGAAGGGTTTGCACACTATGACAGGACCCTCCCACAAGGAGATGGGGGAATGGCCATAGTAGAGTCTCCTCCGGACACACAGACTGCATCGGCTGAACAAGACAGGCAAACAGCGCTGAAAATCAGCCCTACAGACTTTGCTGCAGGAGTGGAGTTTGGTTTGGGCTGACCAGGACTGGCCAGCCAAAGGGACTTGAGTCAAACCAACTCCATTGAACCTCTGAGTCCTGGTCTACCCAGCCTGGCAGGCAAGCAGGTAGACTACGGAACCCTGGCAACCCTTAGGCGTTCTGAATGGTCAAGAAGGCCACCTAAGTATCTGCAAGATTATTCAAAAAAATAAAGGTTTGAACTATCTAGGGGGAAGGGTTGTAATGTATTGGTCACAACTGTTTTGAATCACTTGCTTAATGTCTAATTTATATGTCTATTTATATGTCTAACCATATAAATAGCTGCACAGCTTCTGTTCAGAGTTAAATAAACTTGCTGTTTCAACACTCGTCTCGCTTAATGCCTTCAAGAACCAAATACTTAACAGACAGATAAATATTTTTCCCAACTTGGAATGTTCTTTGGGGAGCCCTCTTTTTATCAGCCTGCTTTTTATAGGTCTCAGAAGTCTTTTTAATGCAGTTTTTGTGTTTCTCCAAACTTCTTCCCACCCCCTCACCCATTGCTCAATTGTCTGGGAGGCGGACTCTTTTCCTGTGGCTACTCTGAAAGGCATGTAGCAGGTGCTGTTGTGAACAGAATTATTGTAAGCCACCTCGGCAAAAGGGAGGAGGTCAGTCCAGTTTGTCTGTTGGTAGGAAACATAGCATCTGAGATATTGCTCCACCATTTTGTTAGTGGATTCTGCAGCCCTATTGGTAGCTGAATGAAAAGCAGATGATAAGCCTTGAGATGATCCAATTAATTTAAGAAAACTCCTCCAAAATTTTGCTGTGAACTGCACCCCTCTGTCTGAAATTATTCACTTAGGGATGCCATGCAGCTGGTAGATATGTTTCAGGAACAATTTAGTCAGTCGTTGGGCAGATAGGAGTCCTTTGCAAGCGATGAAATGAGCCTACTTAAAGAACAGGTTTATCACAGTCCAGATGACAGCATTTCCTCTACTTTCAGGTAGGTCTACTATAAAGTCCATAGCTATTTCTTCCTATGGTTGAGGGGTTTCCCTGGAATTCTTTTCATGGTGGCACATACAGTACAACTCCTGACATAATTTTCCACATCTCAATTTATCCCCGGCCACCAGAATTGCCGGCCGATGAAGTGTAGAGTTTTTAAATATCCAAAGTGCCCAGCCTGTTTTATGTCATTGCTGTGATTGAGGGCATTAAGACAGAGGGCTTCAGGCAGATACAGTTCCCCCTTGTAAGCCAAACCATCCCTGCATGTTAGGGAGGTTTGATTATCTCTGAACCATTGATCAGTGAGGAGCTCTTGTTTTATTTTCTTTACCGCAGGGTCATCAGGATTAGGGACCTGCGGGGTGTGAGTTGAGCAGCAGTTTGTGGGTTGGAGATAATTGCCTCGTTAACCTCCTTGCATTCGCTTTTGTACTGAGGCAATCGGGATAGCGCATCAGTTAGGACGTTTTTTCCTCCTGGTATGTACTTTAGAGTGAAGTTGAAGCAGTTAAAGTACTGTGCCCACCACACTTGCTTTGGGGACAATTTTCGGGGAGTTTTCAGTGTTTCTAGATTTTTGTGATCTGTCCATACTTCAAATGGCACCTTGCTCCCTTCTAGATAGTGTCGCCAGTTTAACAGCCCCCACCTAATTGCAAAGGCCTCCTTCTCCCAGATTGCCCATCTCCTCTCGCTTTCAGTAAATTTTTTAGAGGTGTAGGCGCAGGGTTGTAGAACTCCACTTTTGTTCTTTTGCAGCAATACAGATCTGACTGCCACATCACTGGCGTCAGCTTGGATTACAAAGGGTTCCCCTGGGCAGGGGTGCTTTAGGACCGGTTCAACAGCAAATAGTCTTTTTAAATTCTCAAACAGCTCAGGTAAATGGCTGGTCCGGTCACGGTTTTCCTCCTCCTTTGCCTGTTTTGAGTAGTTCTGTAAGGAGTAGGGCAATCTCAGCAAAGGAGGGGATGAACTGACGATAGAAGATGGCAAAACCTAAAAAGCTCTGAAGCTGTTTGTGAGTCTTTGGGGGCTGCCACTCAATTATAGTTCTCATTTTGACTGGATTCATTTCAATGCCCTCATTGGAAATTCTGTAGCCAAGATAATCTAATCGGGTCTGGTAAAATTTACATTTTGACAATTTGGCATAAAGCTTGGCATTCAATAGTTTCTTTAACACTTCTCTCACCAGCTTTATGTGATCAGTCATATTCGTGCTGTATATCAGGATATCATCAAGATACACCAGAACCCCTTTGTACAAGTGATTATGTAGGACCTCATTAATCAACTGCATGAATACAACTGGGACCCCCTGTAGTCCAAATGGCATGACTTTCAATTGGTAGCTCTCCATGGGGCACTTGAAGGCAGTTTTCCACTCATCTCCCTCCTTTATTCTCACCCGGTAATATGCCTCTCTCAGGTCTAATTTAGTGAAGATGCTCCCCTTAGCCAGGTGGGTTAGTAAGTCCTTCAGGAGGGGGAGGGGGTATTTATTTTCCACACTCACCATGTTCAGACCGTTATAATCCACACAAAGACGAAGAGATCTATCTTTTTTTCTTTAAATAACATAGGGGCTCCCATGGTAGATTTGGCCTGTTCAATGAACCCCCTCGCTAGGTTTTTGTTCACGTATTGCTGCATCTCCTCCATTTTGAGGGGGGACATAGTGTACATTCTCAGTCATGGGAGTTTGGCTCTTGGCACCAGTTTGATAGAGCAGTCATTGGGTCTGTGAGGGAGCAGGGCATCACATTCTTTTTCACTAAATGCCTCCACTAGGTCCTGGTATTCACTGGGGATGAATGGTTCACTTGATGGCGGTAAGGCAGCCATGTGTGCTTGCTCATTGGGTGGTCTAAAGTGTCCCACAATGTCAGTTGAATCAGTGGGAGGTTTAGGCCCTATAGGTAGTCTCACAGTTCTCATTCCTTTCTCTCACCAGATAAACAGCTTCCATTTGTCCAACCAGGCTAATCCTAGGATCACAGCCTCAGTCATTTTTGGGGCCACCAGGAAGTGAATAAACTCCCAGTCGTCACCTATTTCTAGGCGTAGGAGTTCAATTAATTGCGTGACTAAAGTCCCTCCTATCAGGGAACCATCGGCTTGTTCAAACCTCACAGGCTTGGAGAGCTGTTTTGTCTGTATGCTCATGGAAAATGGCAGACTAATGATGCATCGGGTGCATCCAGAATTGATTAGCACATTTAAGTCTATTTGTGCCCCCGACTTAGGGATTATAAATTTGGCGGGTAGGAAAAAGGTGGGATGTGTCGACTCACCATTGGGTTGTTCTCTCCTTCGTCGTTGCTGTCAAAGGAGGGTAGAGTGGGGGCAGGTCCACCCAGAGTCCCGGAGTCCACCTGTGTGGGGGATGTGACCTGGGCAACATGTTCCTGCATAATCCGGTTGGATTTCTCTCTCATTAGCCACTGGGCAGGTTTCTTTCTCGCTGCTGGTTCTGGTCTGCTCTGTTGTTGAGGGTAGGGGACTGGACAGTTTGGTGGGCCTGCAGGTGGCCTGGCTCTTTCAGCCATCGCAGTAGTTGGAGGTTTTCGTGGGGGTGATTGCCGTTCGGGTTGCTCCAGCTTCAGCTTGGGTTCAGGTGGGGGAGGCTTCTTAAAGCGGGCGAGCTGAACGTCTAGCCTCACCGCTGCCTGGTACCATTCTTGCAGCTGATCAGGTACTGCTTGATAGATGCAGGCCTGAGAGAGGTGGTCATCTAATCCCTTAATGAACTGATGGATTAGGAATAGCTCAGGCCACCCTTCTATTCGACCTGCTATCTTGTGAAACTCTCGCACGTACTCCAGGGCAGGCCTGCCGGCTTGTTTTATTTTGTGGATTTGTTCTACTGCTTTGAGACCAATGGATGGGTCCTCAAATCTTTCTCTCAGTCCTAGTGTGGGGAAAAATGCATGCGCAGCAAACTGCCATGCTTTCCCCCACACAAACCTCATAACCTTTTGATACCCTTTTATCCCAATGAAGCAGCCAGAAATTCATCTCCTTTTGACTTAATGCCTCACCTACCTAAATAGATAATATGCTTAAGTTACTTCCTATCTCTTCCTGCCTTTGTCAGTTCTTTCTCCTTTTGATCTACTTGTATTTGTTCTTTACCTGGTCTTTGATCAGGTAATGTCTTACTAGAAAATAGTTGCTTATATGAAGGAATTTTCCAATGAAGAAACTTTATGTCAGCATCTAATGGTTAAACTTATGAATGTAAAATGTCAGCATTTAATGGTAAAGCATATGTATGTAAAAAGTATATAAAAACCAATAAACACACAGAGATTCTCAAGCTGTCTCAAGCTGTGACAAGCAGCTCTGCAGCAGCTTCAAATCTCTGCTCAAGACATGCCTGAGTCTTTTTCTTAGCATCTTTACACCTAGGAGGAAGAGGTGGGGTTCTCCAATTTGGGGGCTTGCTCATTATATAAATTGTTCAGCCATTCGGATGCTTCTCCCTCTAGGCTGGATGCAATCATATCGACCATGGCGCCTGGATCTGGGTAGAGATAGGCCCAGTGGTTCAAATGAGACCGCACTTGGTTGAGGAAAAAAATCAGCTTCTCTGGGTCCCCATCGAAGGTTGCTCTGAAAGGTAGTGCAATTATAGGCTGTTGGGGCCCCCACTGTGGTTGTTGCTTCTGGCCCAATCTTGGCTGCTGTTTCAATGGTTGGTGGGCTCCCCTCTGTGCTCGTTGCCCCCAGTTGCTGCTGGCCCCATCCTGGTTGCTGATTCATGCCCAGAGGTTGTATGTTCAGGGGCTGTGGCCATGCCCCCTGCTGCTGTAGGCCTCTCAGCGGTTGCTGTACGTTTGGGGGTGGTGACCAATCTCCTTACTGTGGTAGTCCTCCCACCAGATGCTGATCTCACCACCCAAACTGTTGAAAGGCCTCTATTAGCTGTGGCAAGATCAGAGGTTGCTGACCATTCACCTGCTGGGGCTCCCAAACCTATCATTGCTGCAAGGACACCAGGCTGGGGTCTCTCTCTGTGAGTCTGGAGGGCCTGGCAGAGAACTCCTGGGGCTAGAGGGCTGTCTGGTCTGCAGACAGGATTTTCCACTCACCCATGATTTGGTAGTTCTCCACCGATCTGCTTTTAAAGTCTTTGAGGGCGGCAAGGCAGTCTCAAGGCGTCTGGAGTCTCCGCTGGGCTGGGTCCAGCCTGATGACCAGATAAGCTCTCCTAGCTGCTTGGGTTTTTTCTCCAGCTGGGAATTCTGCCAAAGTTCTTCCTCCCCTGGCATCTTGGCTGTCGTTCCCCCCCCCGGGGTAGCAGCTGATGCCAGGCTGTTCGCTTCAAGCAATTTCCCTTTCTCCATTTTGAAATCTTCTCCTGAATCTTTGCCAGCTTCTCTCAAGTCTAGAGACAGTGGCTGGAGTTCAGGACTCCTAGATGTTTTGAAAAGTTTGTAGATCTTGGCATGATGTCAAGGTTCCGACTAATGAAACACTTCAAAGAACTTCCAGGCATGAATGGGCAATAGAAATGACTAGGCAAAACATTCTACACAAACCTGAGGCATTACTATTAGGAATACTAGAGAAAAATGTAAATAAAGAGGACACATATTTAATTATTCATGTGGTTATGGTGGCAAGGATACTATTTGCTCAAAAGTGGAAAACAATTGAAGTACCGAGTGAGGAAGAATTAATAAAGAAAATTATGTATTGCGCAGAACTTGGTAGGATAACTAAAAGATAAAAAAATCAGGAAGAAACAGAATTTTATTAAATATGGAATAAATTTTATAGATGGAGGGGGAAAAAATGGAGGTCACAAATAAAGAGATAAGTTAAGATAGAGACCAGAATTGTATAGTTTGTATATAGATATATGTAATTAATGTACAATATGGACTGAGATGTCAGTCAAAGACGATTTACCATGTTCAATGTTTTTAATTCTCTTTTTTCTTTGTATTCAATAAAAATTTAAAAAAAGAACTTCCAGGCATTATTTATCCTAAAAAGTCTTTATTCGTGCAACAAAGTGTCGGCACAGCATGGATGGATGCCAAGATCTGAGTTCCCCTCCCTTCAGCACATAGTATCTGGCACAATTCCTTCCTCCAATTTGCAGTCATAATCACGTTCTGCAATCAGTTTGAAGGGCAAAGCTTCCCTTCTGTTCTGTAATGAGCCATTTCTTATCTTATTAAAAACAACTGGGGAAACATTCTTCTTCCTCCCCCCCCCAGCATCTTTTAATTCTAAGAGCAAAGCAAAGTAAAGGAAAAGGCTGCCTCTTTATATTGTCAAAGCAAAAACTATCCAATGTTTGCAGTGTTGACAATTTGCATGTAGAACCCTTGTCTGCCTTGTGCTCTTCTTGCTCACTGGGAATATTTTAGATTTCGATGATTTACATACTGCACAGTCTAAGTATGCCTTACACTCTTTTAAGGTTAATCCCTCTGCAAACTCTGGCATCCTTTGCAACACTCTGAAGCTGGCATGGCCAAGCTTTCTGTGCAAGAGATGAATGCATGAATCATGTTGTGCCACATTACCAAATGTTTGGGCACATTGAATCTTTTGTGCCTGCAACACATAAAGATTATCCTGTTTTATGCCCTGTGCACATGCATTCCCATTTCTTTTTATGAGACATTTCCCATTCACAAATATGGTCTCAAACCATTGTTTGTCAAAACTGGTGACACTTAGTAAATTATGCTCCATTTCAGGCACACATAATACATTATTAAACCTTTCCTCCAGACATGGAATCAGCCCACTGCCTTTCCCCATGACTTTTGCCTTTTGGCCATTTGCTAAAGCCATTGCATCTCCTCCAGTTGAATTCAGTCTGGAAAACAACTTAGAATTATTAACAATTGTTTGACTAGCCCCACTGTCTATTAACCATTTGTCCCTGCTATTGCAATAGTTAACTTTTGAAACAGCAGCTTGTCCATTTGCTGTTCTTCTTCTTTGTAAACAGATTTTCTTTAAATGAGTTTCAGCCCCATAGATGAAGCATGCATTTTTCTCCTGTTCTTTCTTCTAGGTAATTCTCTGCAGAGATGTAATTGAATCTTTGCAGACAGGCAGCCTGCTGCTCTGCTCTCTTTGCTCCTTGGACTCCCAACTCAGGAATTTCTCCTTGTGGCTTGTTCTAAAATGGCGTTTCTGTTCTTCAGAAATCAAATAGGCTTTAAGCCCTTCCATAATTCCTGTTCTGGTCTGCATTCAAAAATGTGATGGCCCACATTTCATCAAGACTATTTAGTACCAACAGCACCTTCTGAGATTCAGGAATCTGCATTCCTCGCCATTCTAATTCAACAGTTTCTGCATGTGGAGCAAATGCTCTTCTATGATCTCATGTGGCAGCAGCCGGGCTCTGTACAATTGCACCGATAATTGCACTATATTGCATGCTGACTCACTCACATGCATGCTTTTCAACTTCAACCAAACTTCTTTTGCAGTTTTTAAATCAGCTACATTTAAGAATTGTTCATCTTCCACAATTAAGATGATGTAAGCCAATGCCTTACCATGCCTCTGTTGATCTGCAGCTGCTAATTGCCCCGGGGTGGATTAATTACAATATCCCAGAGCTCCTGAGCCTTCAGCAAGCATTCCATTTTTGCAGCCCAAATAAGATAATTCTTTTGTCCCAATCGAGGCAGAGAGCTCTCCTTTAAATCAACAGCTATCTTGCAAGCCTTCAGCTGAGCAGTCTTGTTTATTTAACTCAACAGTCCTTCAGCTTAATTATAGCTCCATGTTGAGCCTCAATCTTTTTCTTCAATCTTCTGTATTGTGTGCAAGGGCTGGCCAGGATCTGGGCCCATAACCTGTTAGAGTTTTAAATCTTTCCAGTGCAAAAATAAGCCCCCCAAAATAAACACACATTCAAAATGAGCAGGAGGCATTGTTTAGAAAAACTTTATCTATAATATATATATATATAAACATGATACGTATAGATTCATTCAGCTCTGGGGAACTGTTGTGATTCCTCGCTAGCTGGTGGACCTGGCAGCTGAGTCAGAGGAATCAGAGGAGGAAGAGGGGCCTGGAATGACATCAGAGTCAGAGGAAGGCTGAGGAGCTCCAAGACTTACAGTCTGACAAGGAGCCTGGCCCCTCTACTCACGCTCAGGATGAGACACAGCTGTGCTAGGAGTCTGAGTTGGACAGTGATGACTCACAGCTGGAAGATATCCAGGATGCATGTAAATGCCAGCAAGAAAAGACCGTCGGACAGAGGAATGCAATGGGGCGGCTCCAAAGGCAAAGGAGAAGGCATTAGGAAGCCATGCCTTGGCTGCATAATAAAAGGGAAGGTGTGGGAGGTGCTGGTTGATGAAGGCAACCGTTTGTGTTAAGGAATCGAGTTTCTGTGAACTGTGTTTTGTTTGCCTTACTCAGGTCTGTGAATAATAAAAGGGGATTGGTTTTTTTCCTGTGGTTCCAGCCTGCTTGTTGGAAGAGGGGTTTCTCCTTGTGAGCTTAACAATGACTCAACGTAGGCTGGAACATAACAGAACCATCAACAACTCTTAACTTGGAGATCAGAACACATGGAAGACTAAGACTCGCCCAGACCTAGGCTGGATCACAGGCTTCAGACAGCCAATATTGTGTCTTAATCAAAACAGTTCTCATTGGTTGGTTTGTTGCTATGGTTATTCCAGTTCATAAATTATTACATAGTGACAGAGAGGTATGTTGTCTCCCTGGAGCAAAAATCAAACATGTCGCTGAAAACCTTATTAAAATAATTAATTAAAGTGAAGTAATCCTCACTTTATGACCATAATTGAGGCCAAAATTTCTGTTGTTGAGTGAAACATTTGTTAAGTGAATTTGCCCCATTTTATGACTTTTCTTGCCACAGTTGTTAAGTGAATCACTGCAGTTGATAAGTTAGTAACCCAGTTGGTTAAATGAATCTGGCTTCCCCATTGACTTTGCTTGTCAAAAGATTGCAAAAAGTGGTTACATGACCCCGGGACACGGCAATGGTCATAAGTATGAACTAGTTGCCAAGCACTTGGATTTTGATCACATGATCATGGGGATTCTACAAAGGTTGTAACTGTGAAAAATGTCCATAAGTCACATTTTTCAGTGCTATTGTAACTTTGAACAGTCACTAAATGAACTGTTATAAGTCGAATACTACCTGTACTCATTTCTTCTCATTCACATAGGGACAAACAATATGACAATGAACCTAAAAACAACACTGAGAAATTACAAGCAGCTAAGCAAGAAAGTTAAGGAGGTTAGGAGCACAAGTAGTGTTTTCATCTGTACTTCCAATGAAAGGTCAACAACCAATGAGGGGGAAAAGAATTTTAGAAATGAACCACTGGCTTAAGAATTGATGCTGTCAAAAGAACTTTGGATTCTAGACCATAAAGGACTTCTGGCAACAAATCAGGTAAAATTGAAGCACTAGTACATGAAGACAAGTATGTTATAGTTGCCATTAGCAAAACTTGGTGGGATGAAATTCATGACTGGAATGTACCAATGGAAGGATATAAAATGTTCAAAAGAAACAGACTTTGCAATAGAGGAGATGGAGTTCCATTGTCCTGGATCAAACAAGAGCTTGCTGGATATTACTTGATACAGGCAGATTTAACTCCACAGAAGGGATTCATGCAAATTACTTTATTCATCAGGCATCCTCAAGACATTAACTTACAGTTACTGTATAGATTCTTCTGAAATGCAGATTGTAATCTGGACCCATCGTGCAGGTTTAAAAAAATAGTTTCCTCCATACTAATGAAGCAAACAATCCTCATGGTTGGACTTCATAGAGACTTCCCTGACTGGTATGTAACCAGAATATCCCATAATTAAACAGAAGTCCCTCCCAGTGGCCAATCTGAACATAGATATGACCAGATGACATAAACTACATTATCCAGAAGGCCATCCTTTAATTCCTAAGCTAGCTATATACTCTGACCAGATAGCTATATACTCTGACCAGCACACTCCCCACCTGGAATTATACAATTTCCACTATTAATTAACTATTAACTAAAATAAGCAAAGGCATAGCATCAAACAGTGCGATTATGAGGTAAACACAAAACATGCATAGCTCATGGTTCAATCTTCAATTTCGGTCTTCCTCAACAGCAGTACCAAGTCGGTGATTTGTCTGGTGTAAAGCCTTTTAATGAGAATCTGTGAGTCACGACATGACTCATGTGGCTTCACAATCTGAACTTCAACTTGGCGAACTAGTCCATCAGAACTGGGTAGAACTTGGTGCACAAGCCCTATGGGCCAGGAGTTCCTATGAGTGTCTTTGTCTCTCAACAAAACAAGGTCTCCTTCTTCTAGGTTAGGCTCTTTGGTTCTTCCATTTGCGGTGTTCCTGTAAGGTAGACAAGTATTTTTGCTTCCAACGCTTCCAGAAGGTGTTGGCAAGCAGTTGAACTTGTCTCCATTGTTGTTTATACATGTCTTTGGGAACAAAGTTTCCTAATGGTGCTGGCCAGTCCCCTGTCTTCTGGATTAGCAAGGTGGCCAGGGTGAGGATAGTTGGATTTTCAGGATCTGAGGAAACTGGAATCAAAGGTTGAGCATTGATGATAGCTGCCACTTCTGCCATGAGGGTGGTGAGGATCTCATGCATCAACATGGGTGTCTTTATCAACATGGAATTCAGGATTTTGCGGGCTATGCCAATCATGTGTTCCCACCCTCCTCCTCCCATGTGGGAAGATTGAATGTCCATACACAGTTTTGGGTCTTTAGGTATTTGTCAATTGCTGAATCGAGGCGAATGCCTTCGTCAATCTGTAATTCCTTGCAGGCTCCTACAAAGTTAATCCCACGGTCAGATCTAAATGCCTTAACTGGGCCTCTATAGGCTTGAAGCCTTCTTAGAGCATTGATGAAGCAGGAGGTGTCCATGGATTCAATGACTTTGATGTGAACAGCTTGAATGCTAAGACATGTGAATAGGATGGTCCAATGTTTGCTGTTAACCTCTGGTCTTACGAATAGTCACGGACCAAGGGCCAAAGACATCTAGGCCCACATTGGTGAATGGCGGGTGGCAGGTCAGCCATCAACTGATGTTGTGTCATGCCCCGTTGTTTGCGACAATGATGGTAGCAATGCACCATTTGGCTCCCACGATCCAGAATCCAGCAGCTCTGAAGGCACCTTCTGAGAAGTGCTGGCCTTGATGGTGGGCGGTTTTGTGGGTAGTGTTGGACCAGCAGGTATGTTGCATGTTGATGAGTGGGAAGGATGATAGGGTGCTTGATGTTTGGGACTATTTTAGCCTTATCTAGATGCCCCCCCACTCGAAGTAAGTCATGGCTATTGAGGAACGGGTTCAACTTCAGCAGTAAACTAGACCCCGGGATAAGCTTCTTAGCTTTCAGACACTCGAAAACCACCAGATATGCCTCTTGTTGCATACTTTGTAGAATCCCTCTCTTGGCTTGGAGATAGCTGTCTGAGAAGCTTATCTTGCAATGCAGAAAACGAAAAATCACTGCTACGCCCAATATGAGAGGTCTCCATCTGGAGAAGTGTTCGAAGCAAGCTGGTTCTAGGGAATGGTTAAAGGGCGGTTTCTCTGTCTCCTTGACCATTGTCAACAAGCAGATGTCTAGACTGTCATTTTCTTGTTCTGTCTGATTTGCTGAGTGCCTGAGGTCGAACGTCGGCATCTTGATCTGGGTCTAGTAACTCATAGTGTTCTGGTCTCTGTGACATCAGGCTGTCTGGATGGGCCAAGAACTCAGGACCCTTTATCCAAATCGATTCTGCCAACTGTGATGCAGGAATGGACTGTGTAGCCTGGTCCTCAGGATTTTGAACTGTTGGCACATACCATCTGTTAGAGAATTTTAATTTCTTTATTGGTGAAAAAATAAATCAGAAGCTCTCACAGTTGACTGTATTTAGCTGATTCAAATACATTTCTTTATATTCATATCAAAATATTTACAATACCATACATTCTTCTTTACAGCAACATAGCTCAATGAAGACTTCTTACAGAGAGATACAGAGACAAACCTGAGACTGAAAATTTAGCTCCTAACTCAATACCTTTTGCACAGACTCACATTGGCTGACTGAGTTACCATATGACTCTTCCTGCTCATGAATATTCCAACACCATCACTGCTCAGGATTTGAAGATTCTGATCCTTTCCACCCTATTGTTTACATTGATGTAGAAGTACCTGCTTTGGTTGTGAATGTAGCTTAATACCACCTTGTTGTCCATGTAGAAGGTGGTGGTTTTCAGCTCAAGGTCTATTGTTTTCGTTATCAAGTCTGCAAGTTCTACAGCTAATATGGCACCACAGAGTTCCAACCTTGGTACGATATGACCTTGTTATGGTACTAGTTTCACCTTTCCCATGATGAAACCGATGTGAACATCGCTCTCCCTGCTGTAGACTCTGATGTATCCTACAGCTGCTATTGCTTTCATCGATGCATCTGAAAAGACATGAATTCTTTCTTTGGTGCAGCGGCAGGTGAGATGGGGACATACTTGCATTGCACATGGATGCTTTGGAGACAACTTAGGGATGTACACCACGTCTCCCAGTCTTGCTTCTGTTCTAGTGGGAGTGGCTCATCCCAGTCTGTGGTGTTTTGGGAGAGCACACATAGAAGGAACCTCCCTTGGACCATTACTGGTGCGGCAAAATCTAGAGGGTCGAACAGGCTATTCATTGTGGACAGGACTTCTCTTCTTGTAAAGATGGTGTTCTGTTGCTGGAGATTTAAAGGTAAAGACATCCTTCTTCAAGTGCCAACATAGACCGAGACTGCGTTGGGTAAGAGGAACATTGGTGCCAAAATCGAGGTACTGTAACCCCTTAGCATGGTCTTTGGGATTGAAGGCTTCCAACACTTCTTCACTTGGATGCAATTTTGTGTAGCCTGAGGTTGGCTGTCGCTAACATCTGATGTGTCCTTTTTAATAGGTCTATGACTTCTGCTGGAGTGGATACAGATTTCAGGCCATTGTCAATGTAGAAGTCTTGTTCCACAAAGCATCTGGCTTTGTGTCACGCCCATGAGCAGTGAGCTGCAGACTGTAGTTAGTGATTGCGGGGGAAGAACCATTCCCAAAGACGTGCACTCGCATTCTGTATTCTGATATCTTTTGATTGTGTTGTTCATCACTGAACCACAGAAAGCACAGGTAATTGCAATGATCTTCCTTGACATAGAATGAATGAAACATCTGTTGAATGTCAGCCATGACTGTTATAGCCTCCTTTCTGAAGCAGATAAGCACGCCGAGCAAACTGTTGGTAAGTCAGGCCCTGTAAGAAGGACTTTGTTCATAGAGATGCCTTGAAACTGTGCACTGTCATTGAAGACTACTCGTATCTGACTTGGCTTTTGTGGATGGTACACTCCAAAGAATGGTAGATACCAGCATTCTTCATCCTTTCTCAGGGGTGGGGCAAGTTCAGCATGTCCGTTCTGGATCATCTTGTCCATGAACTCCACTAGATGAACTTTCATTTTGGCTTTCTGTTCAAGATTCTCTCAGACTGTTGAGGCGAGAAAAAGCTTGCTCATGGTTGTTCGGCAGGCACTGCCTGGGTGTGCGAAAGGGTAGTGAGGCTACCTCTGTGAAGATCTTATCTGGAAAATTAATACAGCCCAGGTGGCCAGAAAGGCCCAACAGAGACTCCACTTCCTCAGGGTCTTGCAGAAGAACAGGGTAAAACAACGACTCATGACCTTCTTCTACCAGGCTACTATTGAAAGCATCCTCACACACTGTATCGTGGTTTGGTATGCTGGCTTGACAGTCGCGGATAGGAAGGTATTACAGAGGGTGGTGAGCACAACACAAAACATCGTGGGCTGTTCCCTGACACCACTGGATGACATCACCAGGGCTCATTGCTTTGGAAGAGTAAGGAAAATTCTCAGGGATGACTCACACCCTGATTGGTACCTCTTTACTCTCCTACCATTGGGTAGGAGATATAGAAATATAGCCAGCCATACCAACAGGCTGAAGAACAGCTTCTATCCATGGGCTGTCAGGCTCTTGAACAGGACATAACTTTATGCATGATAGACTCAAGAGGCCGGTGCACTGTGTAATTAGCTCACATGGTGTAATAAGTCGGTGGGTTTGTAGTCACTGTGAGTTGTGGGGGGGCATTAGCCAATCTCATTGTATACATGTTGTACTTTGATAATAAAGGTTCATTCATTCATTCACATCTGGTGGTTGAGATTCTTGTTCTTGTCCACTTTGTTTTGGGAGATTTGTGGTCAACTGCATCGCTCCTTCCTGCTCATGTCGTAGCGTGTTCTGGTCACCCACATAGGCCTTGACATAGCTAATATGAGCTTCCACTTTCTGGCCCTTCCAAATGGTGCATGCAGGTAGCGCCTTCAATCTCCGCCTGTAAAGCTGCAGCTCTTACTGCTATTCCTGCTGTCTCCCATTCACGCTGTAGAAATTCTAGTTTGGCCTGAGCTTTGGTCATTTCTGCCCTTTGTTTAGCCATTTCTTCATTTTGCAGTTGCTCTGCTTTTGCCACACGTAAAACTGCTTTGGCCACCACAGCATTGATTCGTGCTTGTGCAGCTTGAGCAGCCAGGTTCTCTGCCCTGGAGACTCAGGATGAATGGCTATGATGAGAAGATGCCTTAGAGGGATGGGAAGCACTTGTGACATGCTGGTACACGTCTGAGACCATTGCGACCTATGATGAAGGGATGCAGTTTTCTTACAGGAGTGAGAGGAAGCCACATGTGACCACTGGAATGATGCATGCAAACAATGGGGCATTTCGGACTCGGCCTTTTCGCTCAGTGTGTTCTTCGTCTGAAGTTCATCTTGGAGATGTGACTTAAGATGAAAGGACGAGGCTTTCTTAGAAGAGTGAGAGGAAGCCACATGTGACCACTGGGATGACGCATGTGAACGATGGGACACTTCTGACTCAGCTCAGTGTGTCCTTCACTTGAAGTTCAGCTTGGAGAGACTCTTTACTACTTTGTAGTAGCTTCTCATGCTCTCTGTTTATCAGCTTGAGGTGTTGCATTTCCTCTTTGAATGTTGAATCTCCTAGCTGCAACTGGATGTCTATGAGGCAGCGCTCCCAACCTGTCCATTACATGCAAAGCTCTTCCATATCCTCTTCCAATGAATGGATGCGCTTGGGGGGAAGCTTATCTTTGGATGCGTCACAGAGTTTCTGCAGCTTCTCCCAGGATTTTCCATGACGTTGATAGAGGCTATCCCAATTCTGCAGCAGGCTTGACCGCTTGGCTTCAGTGGGCCTTCTTTGATGCCTCAAGTTATAGGGTTTCTGAGATGTTTCTGCCTTTTCAAAATTTTGTACATCAGGTTCTGCGCACAAGTCGAGGTTAGTTGGAGGGACTTGCTCTTCTGCCACGCTGGGATTCTCTGCCATGACTAGAGAAGAATCAAAGGATTTCTGAAGATTTTAGTAAAATTTAATTTTTGACCACTAGGGTGCGCTGTATACATATAGCTTAAATGCTGCCCTGTTGTTTGCAGATTAGCCACCAGAGGGTGCTACACCTAGGCCACTAGGGTGCGTTGTATACAGACAACTTGAATACAGGCCTTGTTTGCAGATTGGCCACCAGGGGGCGCTGTGTCTAGGCTACTAGGGTGAGTTGTATACAGACAGCTTGAATACAGGCCTTGTTTGCAGATTGGCCACCAGAGGGCGCTGGGTCTAGGCTACTAGGGTGAGTTGTATACAGACAGCTTGAATACAGGCCTTGTTTGCAGATTGGCCACCAGAGGGCGCTGCACTTAGACTATGCTTAGGATAGACTGGCTGTTGCCTGCTCCCTTTAATAAGGACTGCAAGGCTTCTGGACATCTGCTTCTGGAATCTCTAAAGGTTTGCTTTCCTGAAATTGAAA
Organism: Bothrops alternatus; assembly: GCA_034064705.1. NCBI lineage: Eukaryota > Metazoa > Chordata > Lepidosauria > Squamata > Viperidae > Bothrops > Bothrops alternatus. Next base: position 12,617,400 of record JARGCV010000103.1, on the reverse strand, counting down.
TTCCAACTTGGATTGTGAAGTTTGCACTCTAAAAGGGGGCTGGCTTCGCTATTTCTCTTCAAGCAATAGTCAAGGGAACAGCTGAATGGCTGGTTTCAGTTAAACATAAGCCAGAATCATTTGTTCTCCCTGTGATGCATTCCAACGCGAAGAAATTTCTGTAGTCCATTTAAGCTCACGCCTACTGCTTCAGTGACTCCATCCAGCCACCTCATTCTCTGTCGTCCCCTTCTTCTATTGCTCTCAATCTTTCCCAGCATTAGGCTCTTCTCCAGTGAGTCCTTCCTTCTCATTAGGTGGCCAAAGTATTTGAGTTTCAACTTCAGGATCTGACCTTCTAATGAGCAATCGGGGTTGATCTCTTCTAAGACTGACCAATTTGAATGCCTTGCAGGCCAAGGGACTCACAGGAGTCTTCTCCAGCACCATAGTTCAAAGGTCTCAATTCTTTGGCGCTCAGCCTTTTGTATGGTCCAACTTTCACAGCCATACATTGCAACTGGGAAAACCATGGCCTTGACTATATGCACTTTTGTTGGCAGGGCGATGTCTCTGCTTTTTAGTAGGCTGTCGAGATTTGCCATAGCTTTCCTCTCCAGGAGCAAGCATCTTTTAATTTCTTGGTTGTAGTCCCATCTGTGGTGATCTTGGAGCTCAGGAAGATAAAATCTGTCACTACTTCCATTTCTTCCCCATCTATTTGCCAGGAATTGAGAGGGCCGGATGCCATGATTGTTGTTTTCTTAATATTGAGTTTCAAGCCAACTTTTGCACTCTCCTTCACCCACATCCTCTTCACTTTCTGCCATTAGAGTGGTATCATCTGCATATCTTAGGTTGTTGATATTTCTCCTGGCAATCTTAATTCCAACTTTTGATTCATCATGATGTGCTCTGCATATAAGTTAAATAAGCAGGGCGACAGTATACAGCCTTGCCGGACTCCTTTCCCAATTTTGAACCAATTAGTGGTTCCGTATCCAGTTCTCACTGTTGCTTCTTGACCCGTATATAGGTTTCTCAAGAGACAAATAAGATGGTCTGGTACTCCCATCTCTTTAAGAACTTGCCACAATTTGTTGTGATCCACACAATCAAAGACTTTAGCATAGTCAATGAAGTAGAAGTAGATGTTTTTCTGGAACTCCCTATCTTTCTCCCTGATCCAGCGTATGTTGGCAATTTGATCTCTAGTTTCTCTGCCTCTTCGAAATCCTACCGTGTTTCCCCGAAAGCAAGACACACCCGATTGTCAGACGTATCGGGGGTGTCAGGGGGTCGGCTACTGTGCCCCGACCGTAAGACGGTATATCTTATACGGTGTTTTACTTTTGGGGAAACACGGGGGCGGAGGGGAAGGAAAATGGACGCGCACACGCACACCCGGTGGAAACGGCGGGGCTGGGGAAGAGACGCCGAGGGGGGCAGCCGGCTCTCCCTGCGCAGCCTGCTGTGAGCCAGCTGCCCCCCTCGGCGTCTCTTCCCCACCTCCTTCCCTGCTCCCTCAGCAGTAGGCTGTGCAGGGAGAGCCACAGAACTTCTTGCAGGAAAATGAGCTTAGGTTAAGAGACGAGCCAGCAGAGGTAGACAGCTTTTCACGGAGACCTCCCCCACCCCCAAAGGGAACCCACGCAGGCCGCCGCGCCCAAGGCCTCTGGCGTGCAGAGGGAGGGGGGCTGCCAAGCAGATGGAAAGGAAAGCGAGCCGACGCTGCCCAACTTCCCAGCCAGTCTCTCAAGAAGTGCAACGGGCTGGCATTTGGCGGCGGCGGCGGCATGCAGGTGGGTGTCTCAGTGTGGCGATGTTATGGTTTTATTTTCGCTAATTTAAGAAAACGAGAAACGCCTCCGAGTTTCGCGCAACGTATGTTTTTAGGGAAGGCTTCCTTGGCCTCTTCGTTGAAGTGGGTGTCCGCTGGCGGCGATTCCCTGCAAGTTGTCTGCAGAAAGGCGGCATGGAGTGCAAGCTGGAAGCTCACCGTATCGTCAGCATCTCGCTAGGCAAGATGTACAGCGCGCGAGGTCAACGGGGCGGCGTGAAATTGCACAAAAATCTTCTCGTGTCGCTGGTCCTGCGCAGCGCCCGACAAGCCTACCTGAGTGAACTCGACTGCTCACCTTCGCCTCCTCTCGCTGCTGTTGCTGCTTCTTCCTCGCCAGCAGCCGCTGCGCTGATTCCCCTCCGAGATGGTGGGGAGGAAGGAGGGCGCCCGCCGCTGCCCTTCTCCCCTCCTCGCGCCTTTCTGCCGCCGGCGCGGGCGATCTTGCCGTCTGATCCCCGGACTTCTGCATGGTGCCGGAAGCTCCTGTCGTCTGAGAGGGAAGTTCCGCGGTTGCCACGCTGCTGCGGCTGCTGTTGCTCCTCTTTCGTGAGCGAAGCTGGCAAACGGCCGGCCGAGGCTCCTCCTGCCCTCTACTGCTCCCGAAAGCGGAACGCTGCTGTGCAGCCAGACGGCGGGCTGGAGGAAACGTCTCCGGGGAGCTCTCCGCTGAAAAAGGTCCGCCGGGAGGAAGAGGAGGACATGGAGACGGGCAATGTGGCCAGTCTCATCAGCATCTTCGGCTCCAGTTTCTCGGGACTTCTCAGCAAAAAGTCCTGCGGGGGCGAGAGGGAGGGCAGCAATCAACGGGGAAGGCGGCAAGAGAAGGAGGAAGCAGGAGCGGGTGAGGCAGAGCTCGGACAAATCTGTTGCGATGGATCGGTGCTGCGGAACCTCAACCCTTGGGGTACGGCTATTGTGGCTTTCTGAACTTATACCTTCCTCCTCCACTGATCCCGGTGACACAATGTGGGGCAGCTTTGATTCAGACACTGAGGAAGTACCGGTAGGCGCTTGGGGCCCGTCCAGGTGCTGTCCTCCTCAAGGGTTGTGTGTGATGATGGGACTGGAGCAAACCCCCAGCTGACCTTCACACTTCTTTTCTGGACGCCCTTGAGGGCAAGTGTCTCATTCTGCATGAAAGTATTTCAGTTTGTTTCCAGCTGCTCAGAAGTTCCCTTTCTCTCTCCACTACCTGCAAACTTTTGGAAAGATTAGAATAGACCTCTTGTTATCCTACCATGCACAGCATGTTCTGTGAGTTGCAAAAGTCTTCAAATGACATTTAGGACCAAAGGGGGTGGGGGAGAGTTTTCTTACCCTGCTAGGCTGTGTTGATGATGGGTGCTGCTGAGGTGTGTTAACAAATCAATGGTTTGGAGTTCTCTGGGACGTTTTGTTGCTCCTGGTCTTTGTTATATAAAGGCCCTTGAAGGAAAGTGGGTCTTAATGGATGTTTTGTAAAGTAAGCTCTTTCTCTGGTTGTGTTTTGTATGCGCTCGGACGGGGGGGCACCCCGCGTGCGGTTGGAAGACGCCGCCTAAATGAACCACCCAGTGCAGTGGTTGGGTGAGTGCTGGTGCGGGCGCTCGCTCGCTCTCTGTTTGGAATATGGTTGGGAAAATGGAAACGAAGGAGAAGCCCAAGCCGAGCCCCGATTACCTGATGCAGTTGATGAAGAGACGCCGAGGGGGGCAGCCGGCTCTCCCTGCACAGCCTACTGCCGAGGGAGCAGGGAAGGAGGTGGGGAAGAGACGCTGAGAGGAGGTCCGGCTGCCCCCCTTGTCTCTTCCCCACCTCCTTCCCTGCTCCCTCGGCAGTAGGCTGTGCAGGGAGAGCCGCCGCCCGCCGCCGCCGCCCCAGCCGATGGACGCGCACACGCACACCTGGTGGAAACGGCGGGGCTGGGGAAGAGACGCTGAGGGGGGCAGCCGGACCTCCCCGCGCAAGCCGCCAAGCAGGTGAGCGGCGGCGGGGCGGGGAGCAGAGCCGCGCAAAGCTCTGGATTCCGCTCCCCCCCCACCACACCAGCCCCATCGGCTGGGGCGGCGGCGGCGGCTCTCCCTGCACAGCCATTGCATAACATGTAAAACAATGAAAAATGGTACGGTAAGAACGAACAGTGGAATACTGGAAGATAAAACAGATTTATTCCATGACAACCATGTCATCACCCTCAGGAATATCATCATAAACATCCACACTCTTAGGTTCCTGTGGATTTTCTTGGGACTCTTGGGACGACATTTCTTGCTGAATCAGTGGCCCATATTTCTCATGGGTAGCAACGGCACTGTCCTGAAATGAGTAGGCTTTGTCCAGGTAGCCAGCTCGCAGTGCATTTGCAACACAGGTGTTAGTGATCTTATTCCAAGAATTTTTCACCCAGTTAACAATCTCTGGCAGTCTGGGCTTCACAAAGTTCCCACGTACATTTCTCTCCATTCGGTTTTCAATGTAGTCATTGATTTCCACACGCAGATAGTCCTTGAACGGCTTGTTAATGGCGATATCGAGAGTCTGAAGATAAGCCGTCATCCCTGCAGGAATCATGATTTGGTCGATTCTCCGCTCACGAAGGAAGTTTTTCATGGTTTTGGCGCGGTGTGTGCTGGCTGCATCCCAGATCAGCATTCCTCTTTTGTTCCCGTGCATTACAAGCGGCAGCATTAAATCAAGCCACTTTCTTATAACATCTTGTGTGGCCCAGGCTTTTTCAGTTTCCAGCACATAAATGCCAGAAACCCGCTCAATCTTCTCCTTCTTGCCCTTTGCAATGAGCAGCGGTGTTGCTTTAGTGCCATCCAGACGAATCGTCAAAATGCAGGTGACACGTGCACTTTCATAAGCGGTGGAGGGAACGTACACTGAGGAGGCACCTTGGTGATCAATGGTGGTTTGAGCTCCTTGGCCCATGAACACGGCAGTTTCATCCATGGCGATCATGTTGCAAAGACTGTATTTAGAGAAGTCAATGTCATCCACAAACTTCTTGTAGGCTAATGCGCGTTTAACAATCTCAGCATCTTCCAACCTAAAGAGGGTTGTGGATCTTCTCAAAGACAGGGCATTGCGTTCAAGAAAGTTATCCACCCAGTGCTTTGATGCCTTGAATTGTTCATGGGAAATGTCAAACTGTGGCGAGACTGCAAGGGCATATTCCTTAATCTGAGCCCTAGTCACCACCAATGTCTTTGCTCTCCTGTCTGCAATCCACTCAGAGACCAGGCTTTCCAGCTCTGTATACATTGGTTGCCGACCACATCCAATCTTGCGCCTTTTACCCATTCCGCTCTCCACTTTTTCACTCAGGTTAGTGTATTCTGCACGCCATTTTTGGACCAGTCGGTGATCCAACATTTTCTCCTTGCAGAACTGCGCTACATTTTTGCCCCAAGATTCTTCGACAATCGCTTTTTTATACTCCACGGTGTAACTCTTCCTTTTACCACTGGAACCGGAAGCACTCATGTCTAGGGGCAAAAATAATTACCTCAGCATATGGTACCGGTATAAGCACTGCTTGTGGTTCCGTATCACAGTCTCCCATAGGGTTACAGCCCCATACAGTATCCCACATAGCCTCCCATACGGTAGGAATTCCCTCCCCTTGATGCTTTACCTTACGCAGGCAGCTTCAATCCCGGTATACCGTAGGTCAGTCAGGAAAGCCGAATGTTTAGGGACAACGCATGAAGCAAATAAAGTTTCTCTCTGAGGTTTCTGCCATTCGAATGGAATCAGTCACTCCTCTTTATTTGGTTAACATCAAACAAGGTGAAAAAATCACATACAAAAAGGTTTACTGTGGCAGTTTACCGGTAACAATGGTTACATCCTCAATTTATTCACTTTTACGGTACCGTATGTTTTACATGTCCCACTTACCGGTAACACTTATACGGTATAAGCTTTTATAACAGCAGATGGTCAACACAGAAGTTATACAGATTATTGTCCTTGTTATTCTCGCCTCGTCCCACTCCCCCACCCCAAAGCTCACCCGCACACAAGCACAGATTTGGAACTTGATGTCTGTCATCCCCCCCCTCCCTTTCTTGTTTGGAGGCTTTTTTAAAAGTTCCCACTGTGTTGACATGGATGGCTATGAGGGGATATTGTAATGCACCCACTTGAACTGGCCGTAAACACCTTTTGGCTGTGCTAATTGCCGGCTGATTTACGGTACAAGCCTTTAGGCAAGGCAATTACCGGTATTCAGATCAAAAGAGTGCATAAACAAACAAATCCTCAGGCTGTTTGAGATAAGTTAAGCACATCTGAAACACACACCAAATTACTGTAGCCTAAGATTTACAGATCTTTGACAGTTAAATGAGTTTATACCGGTAGGAAACATACGGTATTATCTTGTAATTATCTTGTAATCTCCTGACCTCCTGACTAAGCAGGAGATATAGTACGTACTATATATGACATGCCCCGAAGGCAACACGTGGTGGGGATTTTGGGGATAAAAAGAAAGTGAGACGCTGTCTTGCTTTCGGGGAAACACGGGGTACCTGCACTTCTGGTAGTTCTCGATCCACATACTGCTGGAGTCTAGCTTGTAGGATTTTAAGCATAACTTTACTAGCATGTGAAATGAGTGCAATGGTGTGATGGTTTGAACATTCTTTGGCATTGCCTTTCTTTGGAATTGGAATGTAAACTGACCTTTTCCAGTCCTGTGGCCACTGTTGAGTTTTCCAAATTTGCTGGCAAATTGAGTGTAGCACTTTTACTGCATCGTCTTTTAAAATTTTGAATAGCTCAACTGGAATACTGTCACCTCCACTAGCTTTGTTGTTGCTCAGATTTCCTAAGGCCCATTTCACTTCACATTCTAGGATGTCTGGCTCGAGGTCAGTGACCACTCCATCGTGGTTATCTGGGACATTAAGCTCGTTCTTGTATAGTTCTTTTGTAGTTTTGCCACCTCTTCTTAATCTCTTCTGTCTCTGTTAGGTCCCTGCCATTTTGGTCCTTTATCATGCCCATCTTTGCATGAAATGTTCCCTTCATATCTCCAATTTTCTTGAAGAGATCTCTGGTCCTCCCTATTCTATTGTTTTCTTCTATTTCTTTGCACTGTTCATTTAAGAAGTCATTCTTATCTCTTCTAGCTATTATCTGGAATTCTGCATTCAGTTGGGTGTATCTTTCTCTTTCTCTCTTACCTTTCGCTTCCCTTCTTTCCTCAGCTATTTGCAAAGCTTCCTCAGACAGCCATTTTGCTTTCTTGCATTTCTTTTTCTTTGGGATGGTTTTAGTTGCTACCTCTTGTACAATGTTGTGAAACTCCGTCCATAGTTCTTCAGGCACTCTGTCTATCAGATCTAATTCCTTAAATCTATTTGTCACCTCTACTGTATATTCATCAGGAATATGATTTAGTTCATATCTGAGGCCTAGTGCTTTCCCCTACTTTCTTCAATTTAAGCCTAAATTTTGCAATGAGAAGCTCATGATCTGAGCCACAGTCAGCTCCTGGTCTTGTTTTTACTGACTGTATAGAACCGTAGTGGCAAACCTATGGCACACGTGCCACAAGTGGCAGGAAGAGCCCTCTCTGTGAGCACGCACGCCATCGGCCCAGTCTTAGGCCTTCAGCTGGGTTTTATAAAACCTTTTCACTTTAGGCCTCCACCGCCATGTGCAAAAGAAAAAAGGTGCAATCAATCAATTTCAACTTCTCACGGGGGAAAAAAAAAGAACTTGCAAAGTTGAAATTGATTGATTGAATGTTTTAGTCCCACCCAGTCTGCCATTACCACCGAAGCCATGCCCACCCAAAGGGCCACGTCCGCCCAATGGGCCACACCCACCTGGCACCCAACAATACACAAGTGGGTTTTGGGTTGCAGTTTGGGCACTTGGTCTCTAAAAGGTTTGCCATCGCTGATATAGAGCTTCCTCCATCTTTGGCTGCAGAGCACATAGTTAATCTGATTTCTGTGTTGACCATCTGGTGATGTCCGTGTGTAGAGCCGTCTCTTGGGTTGTTGGAAAAGAATATTTGCTATAACCATCTTGACAAAATTCTATCAGCCTGTGCCCTGCTTCATTTTATACTCCAAGGCCAAACTTGCTTGTTATTCTGGTTATCTTTTGGCTTCCTACTTTAGCATCCCAATCCCCCATGATGATAAGGACATCATTTTTTTGGTGTTAATTCTATAAGGTGCTGTAGGGCTTCATAGAACCAGTCAACTTCATCCTCTTCAGCACCAGTGGTTGGGGCATAGACTTGGACTACTGTGATATTGAAGGGTTTGGCTTGGATTCGAATTGATTCGAATTGATTCAAAATTGTCATTTTGGGGATTGTATTCCAGTATTGCTTTTCCTACTCTTTTATTGACTATGAAGGGTATTCCATTTCTTCTAAGGCAGTGGTTCTCAACCTTCCTAATGCCTTTAATACAGTTCCTCATGTTGTGGTGACCCCCAACCATAAAAGTATTTTCGTTGCTACTTCATAACTGTAATTTTGCTACTGTTATGAATCATAATGTAAATATCTGATATGCAGGATCAGACTCTAAACTCCCCAATCGGAGCCTCGCCTTTGGATCCCGACCAGGCTGGAGGCAGAATAAAAGGAAGCCGTTTAAAGGTGGGAGGAGGTAAACTTCCGAGGTTGGCTTGCTCCTGATTCACGACGAAAAAGGCGAAGGGAAGCTCGCAATTCGGGCTGGCAGGCAGGCAGGCAGGCTGGTTTGCTGGCTTTCTCGCCCACGCCAACTCCCTTCTCTTTGCTTGTAGCCGGGCGATTCCCAGTTTAAGCGCAGCTCCTAGCAACCCCGAGGAAAATCCCATGGATGGGGGTGGGGAGACTCAATTAAGGTGCTTGCAACCCCTCCATGCAAGGGCACAGACCAACCCCAGTTTTTTTTAAAAAAGCTAATATTAAAAAAAAATACAATCCAAAAGCGCTATCTAAAAAAAGCAATTGCACTGAATGCATCAAGGCGAGCTGGCAGAAAGAAAAGATGATCACTGGCGCTTTTATTCACAGACACCAGATTTCCCTCCCCCCAGATCATAAAATGTCCATTCCTCCCTCCAAAAGGGAGGGAATCAAAATACAAAAGGAACCCCCACTGTGGCAAAGCCCTCCGGCGTGCTGATTCCACAGCTAACAACCCTTCCTTCCCTCCCTCCCTTCCTCCTTCCTCCTCCTCCTCCTCCTGCCTCACCCCCCCTCACCTCCCTGCCAGCCCATCTCCCCTCTTCCACAGAGGCATGAGCAACTGCATGCAAGCGCGATCTGGAGCAGCTCCGCCAGCTTCACAGATCCCCTGGGAAGATACGTCACGGACACCAATGTCCAGCCACGGCTTCTGATTGGTGAAAAGGCTGGGAGAAGGCGGGCTGAGTCGTTGGCTTTTGCTAGCTCTACCTGAGAGGCAGGGAGTTGCTCCTTTGATGCTTTAAGTCTTATCATTCTCTGTGTTGTTTTTATCTGCCTGGAGACGGATAGAGGAGCGGTGTCTCGGTTCCTAAGACCATCGGAAATATGTGTTTTCCAATGGTCTTAGGCAACCCCTGTGAAAGGGTCATTCGACCCCCCCCAAAGGGGTCACGACCCACAGGTTGAGAACCGCTATTCTAAGAGATTCTTGCCCACAGTAGTAGACCTGATGGTCATCTGAGTTAAATTCACCCATTCCTGTCAATTTTAGTTCGCTGATTCCTATGATGTCGATGTTCAGTCTTGTCATCTCTTGTTTGACCATGTCTAGCTTGCCTTGATTCATGGATCTTACATTCCAGGTTCCCAAAGAGAAAAGATCTTTACAGCATCTGACTTTCCTTTCACCACCAGATGCATCCACAGCTAAGCGTCCTTTCGGCTTTGGTCCAGTTGCTTCACTCTTTCTGGCGCTACTAGTACTAGCCCTCTGCTCTTCCCTAGTAGCATATTGGACACCTTCCGACCTGAGGGGCTCATCTTCCAGCATCATATCTTTTTGCCTTTGGGTACTGTCCACTCTAGAGGAGTTCAGATCACCAGGATCTGACAGATTACATCCCAGAATTCTGAAGGAGCTGGCAGATGTGATCTCAGAACCACTGAACCATATTTTCTTAGATCCTGGAGTACCAGGGAACTATCAAAGGACTGGAAAAGAGCTTATGTAGTTTCCTCTTCAAAAAAGGGGAAAAAACAGATCCAGGAAATTACAGACCAATTAGCTTGACATCAATATCTGGGAAGATCCTGGAAAAGATAATCAAGCAACAGATCTGTGAACACAGATGTGAATACCTAGAAGCAAATCTTATTTCATTCTTTGACAAAATGGTTAAATTAGTGGACCAGCAAAACACAATGGACATAATATGCTTGGATTTCAGTAAGGCATTTGACAAAGTAGGCCACAACATATTCTTGGTAAGCTAAAAAAAAGGCAAGACAAAAAACAGTGGACGGAAACTGTTCTGTTTTGTCCGTTGGTAAGGCATTGAGATGAGGCAGGAGTCACAACAGTTGCTTCTTTATTTAATCTCCAACAGAACAACACAAAATGGCATGGATCCTTTTTATACCCCCTTGCAGGGAGTAGCATCAACCAATCAATGCAATGTATCTTTCCCGCCTTGTGCATGCGCAATAGGCAGGAGACAGCCTGTCTGGCCCAGGCAGCCACATGGTCTGCCCAGGTCTCTCTGCAGCTTCCTGCATCTGCTGTGTCAATCAGAGCCCAGGACATAACACCCCTCCCCTCTTAGCTCCAAAACATATAGAACGTACTATTTTACATTACTACAAATCTAATACCTTTTCAGTTCTTTTGAGCGTGTTCTTATTTCTAAGTACACGTAAGCCTGCCCACTTACTAGCAGGATTTTCACATAATCCTACAAATACTTTGGTGCGCCTCTGGCCCACTCTGATCTTCTTGGAGCGGTTGCAAGTGCCCGGTCTACAAGCTTGCCTGCCAGGCTCAGCAGACCGGGACTTGGATGCCCACTATGTACAGGCGAACCTTCATTATGCTGACTGGCTAGGTCCTGTAAACCCAGACCAGAGTTCTTTGGTGGGGTGGAATTCCCCAGGTCCACGGCAGACCCCTCTTGGGAGCAATGTCCCATAGGCACAAGGTCAGCAGAAGGAGTGGCCTGAACAGCCAGTTGTGTGCAATTTTCCATGGACCCAGTGCCAGAGTCAGGAACTGCCTCGTTGGCACAACTCCTATGTGCAGAGTGCAACCCCCCGCTTCTGCAAGAAGACTGAGATCCACGATCGCCATTGTGATCTTCCTCCCCCCCGAGAGCAGAGTTAGGAGCAGAGGTTTGACTGGGTAGCGTCCAGGGCAGCTGGTCAATGTGCCGACATAACACACGACCATCATCCAGGGCCACTTCATATGACAGCAGCCCAGTGATTTTGCAGACCACTGCAGTCACCCAGAGATGTGCAGGTCCATAGTTCCTTGCCCAAACTGGATCGCCTACCTGTAGTCTCCTAGGTGCCCGTGGCTGTGGCAATCTGTCCAGTTTGGTAATGAGATGGCAACCCCAGCAGAGTTCAGCTGGGCTTTTCCCAGTAGCTGCGCAAGGTGTGGTGCATTGGCAAAGAAAAAAGTCAGCTAACCTGTGATGCCAGCTTGCGTGAGTGAGCCTCTTCAAGGCATCTTTGGTTGAGCGCAGCTTGGCCGTTGGAAGCTGGATAGAAAGGTGCTGAAGTAGCATGCTGGATCATGTTGGCCTGGAGGAAAGCCTGAAACTCAGAAGAAGTGAATTGAGGTCCGTTGTCGGAGACAAGAACATCTGGCAGCCCATGGGAGGTGAAGATGCCCCTCAACACCTGGATGGTCCTGGCAGGTCTCGTAGTGGACACTGGAACGACCTCTAGCCATTTAGAGTGACTGTTCACAACAATGAGGAAGAATTGCCCCTGAAAGGGGCCAGCGTAGTCGATATGAACCCTTGACCAAGGAGCATGTGTTTCCTCCCACCTATGTACAGGAGCCTATGGCATTTCAGACCTAGACTGTTGGCAAACCTGGCAACCCTGGACCTGGGTCTCAATCTCCTTATCAAGCCCCAGCCACCAGAGATAGCTGCGTGCCAGAGCCTTCATCTGGACTATGCCCGGATGTCCCTCATGCAGAGATTGCAAGACTCTAGTTCTCAATGAGGTTGGGATCACTACCCTACTTCCCCACAGGACACAACTCTTAAAGGTGGATAGCTCATGCTTCCTTTTCCAGAGACTCTGGAAGGTAGTGCCAGGACACATGTCAGGCCAACCTGACAGCACCCATGTCAACACACATGTTAGCGTGTGGTCATTGGCTGTTTCTGCAGCCACATCCCTTGCATTGAGGGGAGACTCAGGCAAATCCTGAATAGCTAGTATGTGGTTAGCTGGAGCAGGATCTGATTCTACAAGCTGTAGAAGCAACTTGCTAAGGCCATCTGCATGGCCCATTTCTTTGCCAGGTTTGTGAACCAGTGTGTAGTCATACGCAGAAAGGAAAATTGACCACCTCAACATTCTAGGAGAAATTATGTGTGGGGTTTGCTTGTTGGTTGTAAACAACCCCAGCAGTGACTTGTGGTCTGTATAGACCATAAAGTGGCGACCATACAAAAAGTCATGGAACTTTTTTATGCCAGCCGCTATGGCCAGGGCTTCTCTATCTATCTGTGCATAATTACGCTAAGCAGATGACAGAGTCCTAGAATAGTAGGCTACAGGGACTTGTGTCCCATCAGCTTTTAGTTGATTTAAGACAGCCCCGATCCCATAAGGGGATGCATCACAGGCTATACACACTGCAGCTGCTCATTGAAATGAGCAAGAACAGCATTTGAAGATAACAATGCCTTGACTTCTACAAAACTCCTTTCGTGGACTTGTGTCCACTTTCATGGAGCCTGTTTGTCCAAGAGCCAGTGTAACAGCTCTGCCACTGCAGCCTTGTGAGGTAGAAAAGAGTAATAGAAATTTAGAAGCCCAAGGAAGGCTTGAAGCTCGCTCTTCAACTTGGGGCTTGGGGCCTGCTGAATCGCCTTGAGCTTAGATTCAGCAGGATGGATGCCTTCTGCATCTATACGAAACCCCAAGAATTCAGTGGACGTGACTCCAATTTTGCATTTGTCTTGCCTAAGCTTCAGCCCCGCTTCGTGGAACTGCAGCAAAACAGACTGAAGCCTTTCAGCCAAGTTTTCGGGAGATTTCCTTGCGATGAGGAAATCATCGAAGTAAGGGCAAACTTCCGGAATGGAAAATGCCAAGGGCTACGTTAACCCCAAACTGTAGTCTTTTGACTTTGAAAGCTCCCTGATGCGTTACAATCATCTGGGCATCAGCCGTTGCCTCATCAACCAGTAGCTGTTGATAGGCCTGAGCCAAATCAAGTTTGGTGAAGACTCGGCCTCCCTTTAGCAAGGCCAAAATGTGGCTCACCATGGGCATTGGATAAGAGTGCTGCTGTAATGCTTAGTTTAATGTGCATTTATAGTCAGCACAAATGCTGACTTCCCCATTGGCCTTCAGTGGTGTAACTATAGGCCTGTCATCTGCAAGATGTGTAGCCCAGTCACTTGAATCCCAAGTGCCTCGAACCAATTGAATCCAATTAGACTTGTGCGGTCGCCCTCTACCACAACAACGTCCAGAAACCCTTCAAATTTCCTATGCTACACCTTGAGCATGGCCTCCCCTTTTACCCTGACTCAGGAATTCTGAAAGTCTGTTAAGACCAGATTTGACGTCCTGAGTTTAACTTGCTGGATGCTTCTGTAGCAGATTTGCTTAAGGGTGTCCTGGGATATGAAAATATATTTTATTAGTTTTTTTAATTTTTACAGAAAGAAAAAACTACTCAAATCAAATCATAGTGTTAAAATAAACAATCATCCATAAACAAAACATAAGTACATTTTTCAATACCTCTAATACTAATAACTCAACTGAAAATAATCATACCAAACAATTAACATTACTGCTCGGTACCCCCACCACCACATCCCCCCGACCCTAACCTTCCCCCCTCACTTACCAACTTACTACCTACTTTCCTCCCTCCTTCTCTACTTCTCTATACTCCACCCTCCTTTCTACTTTCTTTCTACTTTCCTCCCTCCTTCTCCATCTCCGTCCTACTCTACCCCCTTCTTATCAACTTCCACTTACATCAGCCTTCACTCCTCCTTACTCTTTCCATCAGATGTGGTGCCCAGAGGCCACCCGAGCAACCCCTTAATAACAGTAATTACATATTCTTACATCCAGCCCAATTACAGTTGAGAAAACATCGTATATAAAATTATAAACCCTCCCTAACCCTCCCTCCCGACTTCCCAGAGTGAATACAGGGTAAAACAAAAGAAAACCCACTACATCAAATGAAATTATTATATAATCCTAACAAGAATTTTAAACTATATACTATATACAATCTCTAAATCATTTCAATCCATTAAACAAAACAAACAAATCATCTTGTTAAGAATAATAATTTTCATTTACATATATCTAAACCATCAATCTAAGTCAAACCTTAAATCACTTCAATCCATTGAGAGGTTATATAAAATCACCCAAACAATCAAGTTTTATATACATCTTCCAGTAATCAACCTCTTTCAAACCACTGAACATCAAATAAAAAAAAATTTCATCTTTTTAGAAAAATAAACAAATAATATCAATAAACCCCTCAATTAAAAAAAATATGTTCTTAATCAATTTAATATATCTTCCATTAAACATCCTCTCTTCATCTTACTTATAAAATTGGTCTTTAATTCAACCCATAATCTTAGATTAGCCTTAATTCCTTACATTTAATTTTAAATTTCACTTCTTCAATCGACTTCTGGGCTTTCTCATCTGTCAAATAAACCTCCATAACAAATACAATCTATTTATTCTATTTCTAACTTACATTCCTACAACCTTATCAAATCACATAATGCTTATCTATCCCATCAATCAATCAATCTAATGTCAAACCTAGATCATTTCATAGCAAATACATTCTTCATCAATTTAATTATATCTTCCATTAATCATCTTCTCTTACATCTTACTCATAATCTTAGTCCTTAAATCAGTCCATAATTTTGAATTACCCATAATTCCTTGCATACAATTTTAAATTTCACTCCTTCAGTCGAATTCTAGGTTTTTTCTTCAACCAGGTAAACCTCCATAACGAGGCCTCCCTTCCAAATAATAAGTCTCTCTTCTTTACTTGCAATATCATTTGAGTCCAAATAAACCATCTTAACCTTTGCATTAGTCCTCTGTTACTCTTAGCCATAAACTTTTGTTGAGATAACAATTCAAATCTCTGTCTTTGCTTTTTCTGATCCTCAGCCCCATAAATAAGTTGCTTCTTAAACTGAATCAATGTCTCTTTTTTCTCAATTAAATCCTCTTCTTGCTGCTTATCTAAAAGGAATAGCCATCCCCTCCTTTCTTGAAACAAATCCTCTTCCTCCTCTCCATAGATGAACTGTTTATCAAGCAAGATCCATTTCCCTTTATTCTCTTTATTCTCAGTACTGTCCTCTTCTTGTTCTTGTTCTTCTTCTTGTTTAGATTGTATTATAAAATATTCAGCAGTCGGTTGTAAATCAGTTTCATTTGGAAGAAAAAATCTGGTAAATATTTCTGTAATAGTCTCTTTCAGTATTGCTTTAATCTCTTTCACTATTGCATGCCTTTCTTCTTGAGATTCATCAATACGATCCAAAATAGATTTAACATTTGAATGTAAATTCCACTCCATTTTAAATTTAAAACAATCACTCTGGCTTTAATACAATTCCTACAGCTGTCTCTCTAGCTTCGCTTACGAGAACAAGGAGAGAGAAAAAAAATGGAGAATTCACTTTCACTTTCAAACACTTTCCTTTAACAGTGAAAGCAGTGAAAGCTATACGCCATTTTGAAAGCATTATGTTGATTGTAGAAGTTAGAGATATATAGCCAGAAAACAATAAAAAAATACTTGCAATCCAATAAGAACTCCTGTATTCACTCAGTCTGCTTACAGTCTCTCTTGTGTTCTATTTTTATAAGCAGAAGCGGTCGCGGCGTCTTTCTCTGTCTGATGACAGAAGCGTCTCTGGGCAGGAGCGTCCTCAGGAGCTTAGGGAGCTATCACTCTTGATCCCTGAAAACTTTTTCAGGGATTTAAGAGGTGCTCAACCCTGCTCCTGATGCTCTACACCTCTTCTTTGCCCGAAGAGGGGATTTTTCACCGCAAAAAAACAGCTGATGTACGCTGTTTTTTGCGGCTTTACAAACCCAGGGAACGGAGCCTCACAGAGGAGACTCTAGCGACGCCGGCGGAACCACCGGAAGCCTGGGTGTCCTGGGATATGATTGACAGAGATGAACCCATGTCCAGCTCCATCGTTAAGGGAACCCCTGCAATTTGACATCAATGCAAAGCTTCTTCTTTAATGGCCTGTGGGCCCCTGTGTTAAAAATGCTCCTGTGGGGCATGCAGAAACCCACCCTATTCTAGCTGGGGACCCTGATACCTTTCCGAGGCAATTCTTCCAAAGGATGGTCTTTCGTGCGACCCAAACAGACGGCGGCTATGTGGCCTTGCCTACCACATGCCCAGCAAATGGCAGAGCAGAAATGGCAATTGGAGCGCTTGTGGCAGCCTCCACATCCGAAACACCAAGGGAATTGAACGACCTTGTCAGCTCGCTCATGGGGCCTCCTCTCCACTGGCTGCTGTAGGCATTTGACCTCATTTTCAGAATCAGGATCAGCTACCTCTCGAGCAACCTCTTGATGGATGGAGCCTGAACTCGTAGGATGCTTGGAAAGCCGCAAGGCCTTAACAGCTCCTCCCGTTGCTTCATCGGCCGTGATTTTCCTTAGTGCATCCTGGAAGGAAATGTCTTTCTTTGCAAAAATCTTTTGTTGCAACTCATGGCTCCTCAAACCACAAACTAGATGATCTCAAAGTCTTTCCTCCAAGTCTTTGAATTCACAGGGCCTAGCAGCTTGTTGCAATGCAGCAATAAAGTCTGCAGCAGACTCTCCTGGCCTTTGCTCCCGCTGTTCGAATGCATGATGCCAGCCAATCACCGATAGCTTTGGTTCGAAATGTTCCCTGAACATTTTCTTCAACTCAGTGTAAGCAATGGATTCCAGAGGTGATGGGGCAACCAGATTCTAGCAATATCAAATCTCTCTTGCCCACAGATACACAGTAACATTGCGGCTTTGAGCCCGTCTTCCCGATCTTGGTTTACTCAGAAGTAGTTTTCTACTCTAGCCTCCAACGTTCAGGGTGAGCTGTATCAAATTCAAATGCCCTATCTTCGACATCGTTACTTCTTAGCAGCCTCATCAATGCCTCATGCTGCACCGCTTTGCAAAGGAGTTCCAGGACAAATCTTGCCGAGCTCTCCTCCAACATCTTCATACTGGCAGGCAGAGTCGCACGAATCGGAACGCCGAACTTCCAAGCACTTCGGGCCTTCCGTGGTGAGTCAGCCTATTTTCTTTTCATTGTTTTCTTGCAGCACGACCCCACCTTCATCGCCAATGTTCTATTCTGTGCTTTGATAAGGCATTGAGATGAGGCAGGAGTCACAACAGTTGCTTCTTTATTTAATCTCCAACAAAACAACACAAAATGGCGTGGATCCCTTTTATACCCCTTTGCAGGGAGTAGCATCAATCAATCAATGCAACGTATCTTTCCCACCTTGCGCATGCGCAATAGGCTGGAGACAACCTGTCTGGCCCGGGCAGCCACGTGGTCTGCCCGGGTCTCTCTGCAGCTTCCTGCACCTGCTGTGTCAATCAGAGCCCAGGACATAAAAGAAACTAATCAAGGAGAGAAGCAACCTGGAACTAAGGAGAAATTTCCTAACAGTGAGAACAATTAACCAGTGGAACAGCTTGCCTTCAGAAGTTGTGGGTGCTCCATCACTCTTCTTTATACCATTGTCTCGAATGGTATAAGGCACAGGTTGGCAACCCGCAGCTCTGGAGCCACATGCGGCTCTTTCAGCCTTCTATTGAGGCTGCGCTTATGGCAGCCTCCACATCCGAAACACCAAGGGAATTGAACGACCTTGTCAGCTCGCTCATGGGGCCTCCTCTCCACTGGCTGCTGTAGGCATTTGACCTCATTTTCAGAATCAGGATCAGCTACCTCTCGAGCAACCTCTTGATGGATGGAGCCTGAACTCGTAGGATGCTTGGAAAGCCGCAAGGCCTTAACAGCTCCTCCCGTTGCTTCATCGGCGGTGATTTTCCTTAGTGCATCCTGGAAGGAAATGTCTTTCTTTGCAAAAATCTTTTGTTGCAACTCATGGCTCCTCAAACCACAAACTAGATGATCTCAAAGTCTTTCCTCCAAGTCTTTGAATTCACAGGGCCTAGCAGCTTATTGCAATGCAGCAATAAAGTCTGCAGCAGACTCTCCTGGCCTTTGCTCCCGCTGTTCGAATGCATGATGCCAGCCAATCACCGATAGCTTTGGTTCGAAATGTTCCCTGAACATTTTCTTCAACTCAGTGTAAGCAATGGATTCCAGAGGTGCTGGGGCAACCAGATTCTAGCAATATCAAATCTCTCTTGCCCACAGATACACAGTAACATTGCGGCTTTGAGCCCGTCTTCCCGATCTTGGTTTACTCAGAAGTAGTTTTCTACTCTAGCCTCCAACGTTCAGGGTGAGCTGTATCAAATTCAAATGCCCTATCTTCGACATCGTTACTTCTTAGCAGCCTCATCAATGCCTCATGCTGCACCGCTTTGCAAAGGAGTTCCAGGACAAATCTTGCCGAGCTCTCCTCCAACATCTTCATACTGGCAGGCAGAGTCGCACGAATCGGAACGCCGAACTTCCAAGCACTTCGGGCCTTCCGTGGTGAGTCAGCCTATTTTCTTTTCATTGTTTTCTTGCAGCACGACCCCACCTTCATCGCCAATGTTCTATTCTGTGCTTTGATAAGGCATTGAGATGAGGCAGGAGTCACAACAGTTGCTTCTTTATTTAATCTCCAACAAAACAACACAAAATGGCGTGGATCCCTTTTATACCCCTTTGCAGGGAGTAGCATCAATCAATCAATGCAACGTATCTTTCCCACCTTGCGCATGCGCAATAGGCTGGAGACAACCTGTCTGGCCCGGGCAGCCACGTGGTCTGCCCGGGTCTCTCTGCAGCTTCCTGCACCTGCTGTGTCAATCAGAGCCCAGGACATAAAAGAAACTAATCAAGGAGAGAAGCAACCTGGAACTAAGGAGAAATTTCCTAACAGTGAGAACAATTAACCAGTGGAACAGCTTGCCTTCAGAAGTTGTGGGTGCTCCATCACTCTTCTTTATACCATTGTCTCGAATGGTATAAGGCACAGGTTGGCAACCCGCAGCTCTGGAGCCACATGCGGCTCTTTCAGCCTTCTATTGTGGCTCCAGTCCTCCTCCGCCATTTGGAGAGAGAGAGAGAGAGAGAGAGAGAGAGAGAGAGAGAGAGAGAGAGAGAGAGAGAGAGAGAGAGAGACAGAGACAGAGACAGAGACAGAGACAGAGACAGAGACAGAGACAGAGACAGAGACAGAGACAGAGACAGAGACAGAGACAGAGACAGAGACAGAGACAGAGAGAGACAGAGAGAGACAGAGAGAGACAGAGAGAGACAGAGAGAGACAGAGAGAGACAGAGACAGAGACAGAGAGACAGAGAGAGACAGAGAGAGACAGAGAGAGACAGAGAGAGACAGAGAGAGACAGAGACAGAGACAGACAGAGAGACAGAGACGGAGACTTGAAAAATGGATAAAATTTAAAAGATAGGACAAAGCCCTGAAGATGCTCCAATTGGAAAGTTCATGTCAGTTACATAAATACCTACTCAAAACATTCCAAAAGCATAAAATAGCACAAAGTAAAACATTAGAACAGAGATTCATTTTAAGGAATGAGATGTCTGTATGCTTTAGTGAGAGAAAAGAAGGGCTAAATTTATCTTTTAATTTATTCATAAATGAATAATTTGGCCAGTTTGGCTAACACTCATGCTGAGTTTGCTTACATTCCCTCTTAGTTTCTAACACAACCTGTCACTTATAATGTAGAAGTGAGTCACTAGGATACCTGTCCCTATTGCAACCTATAATATCTAAGGATTGATTATAAACAATGTGATATTGCTTTCAGTATCAAGCAACTGCAGAATGTTAAACAATGAGTTTCAGTAGTTAGAATTATTGTTTATGGTAGGAATAAGATTGTCATAACTGTTAAATATAATTTTGAAATTTTCAGGAGAATTCCAAGTTCTCCACTCTATACAAGAGTTACATAATAGAAGATTATGGCTTTTCCTCAAATGTAATGAAGTTATTTCAAAAGTAATTTTCTATTTGAAATAGAATAACTGGCAGTATTTGAGGGGGTGCCACAAAGAAGAGGGGGTCACATTATTCACCAAAGCACCAGAGGGTAGAACAAGAAACAATGGTTGGAAACTGATCAAAGAGAGAAGCAACCTGAAATTAAGGAGAAGCTGCCTGACAGTGACGACAATTAACCAATGGAACAGCTTGTCTCCAGAAATTGTGGGCACTCCATCATGGAGATTTTTAAGAAGAGGCTAGACAGTCACTTGTCTGAGATGGTATAGGTCCTCATGCTTGAGCAACGGGCTGGACTAGAAGACCTCCAAAGTCCCTTCCAGTTCTATTCTATTCTATTCTATTCTATTCTATTCTATTCTATTCTATTCTATTCTATTCTATTCTATTCTATTCTATTCTATTCTAATATCAGTGTATTGTAATTTTTCCATGTTCTTGTCTTTATCGTCACGCTTGCTTTCATATTTCCTACCTACCACAGCCCACTACAGAGCACATGGGCAATGAAAACATAAAATACATCAACATAAAACATGAGCAGTGATCAGAAACAAGTTAAACAACACACTAGAAGACCTTTTCAATTAAAGTAAGAAAAAATACGAAGTTTTCAGTAATCACACAGGTACTAACATAGATGCTCTCTGTTATTTTTCATTTAAATAACCATAAACGTTACAGGGTTATATTTCTATGTTAATGAAAGTAAGAGAATTTTATCTCAATTCCCATTCCTTATTATATGGAGTAGTATATTATAAGTACAGTATATTATATAGATACCAAGTCTAGGCTACTAAAATCTGGACAACGATTGGATATCAGGAAGCAGTTAGGATTCTGATATCTTTTTACCACCTATTGTAATCGTGAGCCACCCAAAGTTATTTGCTGAGATAGGCAGTTATAGAAATCAATCAATCAAACAAACAAACAAGCAAACAAACAAACAAACAAATATTTGGTTTTCCTATCTAAATGCAGGAAAAGTGAAAAACAATGAGAAGGGGAACTTATCGTATTTATAGATGACATCAAGCTGGGAGGAATTGCTAACTCCTCAAGATCAGAAGGATTTTGACAGACTTGGTATCATTATGCCCTATTCAACAAGATACAGTTCAGTAGTGAGAAAAGTAAGGTCCTGAACTGAGGCAAGAAAAACCAAATGCACAGATATAGAATAGATAGTATCTGGCTCAATAGTAGTAACTGTGACAGAGATCTAGGTGTCATACTGGACCACCACTAAAGTATGGGACAGCAATGTGCTGCAGCTGCCAAAAATGACAATGCAGTCTATCAACATAGGGATAACACTAAGATCATGAGAAGTGGTAATACTACTTTATACTGTGCTAGTAAAGTCACATTTGGAATACTGAATATCGTTCTTATCAACACAGTACAAAAAATATGATGAGACCTAGAAAGTGTGCAGAGAAGAGCAACAACGCTGATAAAAGGTCTGGAAGTTAAATTTATGATGAACAATTAAGAGAGCTAGACATGCCTAGCCTATTGAACAGGACTGGGGGGAGTGAAGAACAAAGTCACAAAGAAGAGAGGATTGACTTATTCTCAAAGCACCAGAAGGCAGGAGAAGAAATAATGGGTGGAAGCTTGTTAAAGAGAAATCCAACCTAGAAGTAAGGATAAATTTTCTAACAGTAGGTGCTCCACTACTTCAGCAAAAATAGACTATACAATTATTTGACTGGGATGGTGTAAAGCTCCTGTCTTAAGCAAGAGGTTGGATGAGAAGACCTCCAAGGTCCTTTTCTGCCCTATGATTCTATGTTGTATATTCATTCCCATCTACTAGCTATTTGGATCTTCATAACAGGTCTCATAGCTCATAATACCACATTCTATTCAGAGTAGTGCACAATGCTATAAGATGGGAGGTGTATTGGCATAGGAATATTCTTGCTCTGTTTCCTTCAGTACAAAGGGAGAATCATGCATTCTGGAGACATGATAGCAAGAAGTACTGTGTTTCCCCGCAAGTAAGAGCTACCCTGAAAATAAGCTGTTATGTTTCTAGGCAATGAAGAGGCAAATGGTGCAAACAACAACTCTTTATTCAGTTCACAACAGAAGCAGCCCTAGCTGCTGCTAGGTGGCAGCCAATAGAATTGTCCCTCTTAAAGACAAGCTAATTAACATGTAGACCAGTGATGGCGAAACTTTTAGAGTCCGAGTGCCCAAACTGCAACCCAAAACCCACTTATGAATCATTGGGTGCTGGGTGAGTGTGGCCCATTGGGTGGGCATGGCTGCGGTGGTAACAGCATACTGGGTGGGACTAAAAAGTTAAATCAATCAATTCCAACTTTGCAAGATCTTTTTTTCCCCGTAAGAAGTTTAAATTGATTGATTGATTGATTGATTGAACCTTTTTTTTGGCACATGGCGGCGGAGGCCTAAAGTGAAAAGGTTTTATAAAACCCAGCTGAAGGCTTAGGACTGGGGCGACAGTGCGTGTGCCCACAGAGATGGCTCTACGTGTCACCTGTGGCACACGTGCCATAGGTTCGCCACCACGGATGTAGACAGTCAATCTGGAGCTTAAACAGGTGCAGCTATTTGACCGTTTCCAATAGTTTCCAAGTAATAAACCCCAATACATAACACCCCTTCCCCCTAGATAGTTCATAATGACAAATATTGAACATAGTCCTGTAAATATTTTGATGGCTTTCTTGACCATTCCGAGCACCTTGGTCCTGCTGTAAGCCCCCAGTATACTAGCTCACCTGCCAGGCTGGGTAGATCGGGGCTTTGGGACCCATTTGCTATGGGTAGACCTGAGTCTCTGTGGCTGGTCTGTCCAGGTAGACCCGAGCCAGTGTCCATAGGTGGAACAGTTTCCACCAGGCTGGAAATCGGAGCCAACTGTCAGGATTGCTCAGTGGGTGCAATCTCTGAGTTTGGGGCCAATTCGCTGTCCACAAGTGCCTCTCCCCTGGGAGTCTCACCCTCACTCGAAGGCTCCAATGCATGGCTGCTGTCAGGCTCCCCCTGGATTTGGCTTTTGCGAGAATCTTGAGCCAGCAGCTGGTTCACTAGCCTCCTGAGCAGCTGGTCGATGTGCCTTCGTAGCACACAACCGTCTTCCAGGACCACTTCGTAAGAGAGTGGCCCTGACACCTTCGTAAGAGAGTGGCCCTGACACAGCTACCACCCACAGTGCCCCTTGCCCGTAGTTACAAGCCCAAAAAGGATCACCCACTTTTAGGCTCCGTGGTGCCTTGGCTGTGCTGATTCCAAGGCAACTCGGTCTGGATGCAGACGATCTAGTTTAGTTATTAAACGACAGCCTTATTTGAGTTCTGCTGGGCGTCTGCCCATGGTAGTGCAGGGAGTCATGCGTTGGCAGAGTAAAAAGTCGGCTAGCCTATGCTGCCAGTTTCTGGTTACAATCCTTTTTAAGGGCTCTTTGGTCGTCTGGACTATGCGCTCCGCTTGGCCATTTGAGGCCGGGTGAAAAGAGGCCGAAGTGGCCTGCCTGATCATATTAGCCCTCAAAAAGGACTGGAATTCTATAGCGGTAAATTGAGCCCCATTGTCTGAGACTATCACGTCGGGTAACCCGTGTGTAGCAAAGATTCTGTGCAGTTCCTGGATGGTCTTGGTAGTAGTCATAGTTGGGACAGGTGCAACCTCTAACCACTTAGAGTGACGACAATAAGGAACAGCTGTCCCTGAAAAGGTCCCACGAAATCGATGTGGATTCTTGACCATGGGGCTTGTGTGGTTTCCCATCGATGGATGGGGGCTTGCGGCATTTCTGGCCGGGATTGCTGGCAAATGTAACAGCTGTGTACTTGGGCCTCAATATCTTTATTTAACCCTGACCACCACAGGTAGCTTCTTGCGAGTGCCTTCATCCGGTCTATTCCCAGATGTCCCTCATGCAGAAATACAAGTACCCTGGGCCTCAAGGAGTGCGGGACTATGTCCTGACTCCCCCACAAAATGCAACCTTTGTGAGCTGAAAGCTCATCCTTCCTCCTACTGAAACTCTGAAAGCTAGGTCCCAGACTTATGTCCGGCGATCCTGTGAGCACCCAATTCAACATGCAGCTCAGTGTATTGTCCGAAGCTGTTTTGGTAGCCATGTCCCTTGCATTAAGGGGAGACTCCGGCAAATCCTGGATAGCCAGAATGCAAGCCACTGGAGTGGGGTCTGGCTCTAAGTGCGGCAGGGGCAGTCTGCCAAAGCCATCTGTGTGGCCCATTTCCCTGCCCAGTTTGTAATTATAAGCTGAGAGAAAAATGGACCACCTCAGCATCCTTGAAGAGAGAATATGAGGTGTTTGTTTGTCCATTGTGAACAGACCCAGGAGTAGTTGGTGGTCCGTAAAGGCCGTGAATGGCCAACCATACAAGTAGTCATGAAATTTCTTAATACCAGCCACAATGGCCAGTGCCTCTTTATCTATTTGGGCATAGTTACATTCTGCCAAGGACAGAGTCCTTGAATAATAGGCTATTGGAATTTGTCTTCCGTCAGCCATTAAACGACTCAGCACAGCCCCCACCCTGTACGGGGACACATCATGAGCAACGCAGACAGGCAGCTTTTTGTCAAAATGCGTCAATACTGAGTTTGAAGACATCAGTGATTTGACTGCAAAAAAACTCCTCTCATGGACGTTCGTCCACTGCCACTTGTCCACTGCGGTTCTGCCACTGCAGCCTTGTGTGGTAGAAAGGCATGATAAAAATTGAGCAGTCCCAAAAATGCTTGAAGCTCCCCCTTTGATTTTGGACTTGGGGCCTGCTGAATTGCTTTAAGCTTGGATTCAGCAGGGTGAATGCCTTTGGCATCTATGTGGAAACAGAGGAATTCGGTTGAAGCTACCCCAATCTTACATTTCTCCTTTTTCAGTTTCAGGCCCGCTTCACGGAAACGCTGAGCCGTTCTGCCAATTTCTCTACTGAATCCCCAGCTATGAGGTCATCATTGAAATACGGACACATGCCTGGAATACCTTTTAGCAGGAGCTCCATCATGCCCTGGAAAAGTCCTGGGGCGACACTGACCCCGAATTGTAGGCACTTCACCCTGAAAGCTCTCCTGTGGGTAACTATAGTTGAGCTTCTGCCATGGCATTGTCCATGGGCAGTTGCTGGTAGGCTTGAGCCAAATCCAATTTGGCAAATATGCAACCTCCCTTTGTGACGCCAAATGTGGCTGACTATAGGCACCGCATATGAATTTTGTTGAAGTGCTCTATTAATAGTGCACTTATAATCCACGCATATGCACACCTCCTCGTTGGCTTTAAGTGGCGTAACTATGGGGGTTTCTCACCTATTGCTGTCTACTGGCTGCAGCACACCTTATTGCACCAGCTTGTCCAGCTCTGTGTCGATTTTGGGTTTGAAGGCAAAAGGCACTCCCGAGGCTTGATCCTTACTAGGGTTACAGTAGGATTGAGGTGGATGGTAATTGGAGGATCCTTGTACTTCCCTAAGTCTTGGGTGAATACATCAGCAAACTCTTGGCAAACCGCTGCTTGCGTTCTGTGTATGCCAGTCACGTGGATGCCCAATGCATCAAACCAGTCTAGCCTGATGAGGCTTATGTGGTTGCCTTCAACAACTACGACGTCCAGGGGACCCTCAAACTCTTTGAACTTCACTTTGAGTGTGGTTTCTCCTTTAACCATTACACAGGAGTTTTGGAAATCAGTTAACAGGAGATTCAATGGCTTGAGTTTGATTCGTTTGCCACTGTGACTGCAAAAGTGGTTAAAAGTTCCTTGGGAAATTATAGACAGGGCTGACCCCATGTCTAGTTCCATGTTGCATGGGACTCCATGAAGCTTGACTTTGAGTCTCAGCTACTCCTTCATGGGGCAATGGGCACCTGTTCTAAACACACTCCTTCTGCTGGCACAAAAACCCACTCTGTGTTGCCCTGAGGCCCCGGTACCTTTTCTGAGAAATTCTTCTTGTGGAATGTCCGTTTGGTGACCTTTACAGATAGTAGCGATGTGGCCTTGTTTGCCACATGCCCGGCACATTACTGTGCAGAACCTGCACTCTGAGAGTCTATGTCGGCCTCCCCAGTCCATACATCGAGTGAAGGGAACTTCCTTGTCAAGTGGCCATTGAACTCTTGCTGGTGGCTTCTGCAGCAGATCGATTTTGTGGTCCATGTCAGGGATGTCGCCTCTTTCCGCATCCTTGTGGTGGACAGTTTCTCGGCTGGGAATGTTCTTGGAGGGCCGTAAGGCTTTTACAGTTCCTCCAGCAGCTTCTTTGGCTACAATTTCCTTTAGAGCATCTTGGAACATCAAAGTCTCTTTCGCAAACAACTTCTGCTGAAGACCCCTGTTCCTCAATTGTTTGAAGGAGTGTCTCCAGGCAATGACTGAGAGCTTCGGTTCGAAATGATCCTTGAGCATTTTCTTGAACTCAGGGTGGGTGACCGATTCAAGTGTGTCTAGTGCGACCAGGTTTTCAGCGATATCGAACATCGTCTGGCTGCACACACACAGCAGCCTTGCGGCCTTTAAGCTGGTTAGCTCTCGCAATGCCTTGTGCTGTTAAGACTTCTGTTGTTGTCCTGGGGATGGGACCCTCAGGGCGTTTGGCCTGCAGCATTGCTTGCTGGCAGGCAGAGGGGGGGAACGTAGTTCTTACCAGGGCGCTGAGGCCTGGTCTACCCCTAGTCACTTCTGGCTCTTTCTCTCTTCACAGCACATCCCATCCTCATCGCCACTGTTATGTTTCTAGTTCAGTGAGGCATTGACAAGGTGAATGGTGCAAACAATAACTCTTTATTCAGTTCACAATAGAAGCAGCCCTAACTACTGCTTAACCAGTATTTATACAGCTCACCACTAGGCGGCAGCCAATAGAATTGAAGCAGTTTTCCCTCTTAAAAACAAGCTAATTAACATGTAGACAATCAGTCTAGAGCAGCGGTTCTCAACCTGTGGGTCGCGACCCCATTTGGGGTCCCCTGCCCAAAGTCTTGTTCCCACTTTACCATACAGTTCTTGACTAGCACGGTTTCAGAGTCCATTTCTATCAGAATGCTGTACACTCGTTTGATGTGCATGATCCCCTGCTCTTTAATCTGTTTAATTAGATTCTCGTCAGTCTGGGATAAACCCTTCTTCTTGTCCTTGTGCCACCGTGATTGCAGTTGTAGATATGATAGCCAGGTACCTCCTATTCCTTCATCTGCTAGCGTTGTTTGGGGTTTCAAGGAGAACCCATTTCCTTCTTCCAGTACAAGTTTACTGTAGGGCACCACTTCTTGCCCTTGGGATATGTTTACATCCCCTATTGTGTGTCCGGGGATCGTCCAGATGGGGATCTTGTCGTGTAGAAGGTGTTTATATTTCTTCCAGACCCATAACAATGGGATTTGTAGTGGGTTCTCCTTGAAGTTCTTGTCTGCTTTTTTGTCATACACCAAGTATGCGTGCCAGCCGAATAGTAGACCATGCCCTTCAACATTCAATATTCTATCATTCGTCATGTTGATCCAGTCGCTCAACGCCACCAGTGTCGCTGCGTAGTAGTATAGCTTTAGATTAGGCATTTTGAGTCCCCCTCTCTCCCTTGTGTCCTGGATGATTTTTAGTTTTACCCTCGGTCTCTTGCCATCCCAAATATATCTGTTGATGCCCTTCTGCCAGTTGTCCAAGCCCATATCCTTTTTGAGTATGGGCAGCATTTGAAAGAGAAATAGAAATCTTGGCAATACGTTCATCTTTACTGCTGCTATCCTGCCCAGCAGGGACAGTCGTAGTGTTTTCCACCTTTCCAGATCTGCTTGTATCTTGTTCCACAGCACCTCGTAGTTATTCTTGTATAATTTCGCATTCGTTGATTCTATCTCCACTCCTAAGTATTTAACTTTCTTGACTATTTCACAACCCGTTATTCTTTCCAAGTCCTGTTTTGCTTTGTTGTCTAGATTTTTGACTAGCATCTTCGGTTTTGATATATTTACTTTGAAGCCTGACACCCTACCATAGTCTTCCATTATCTCCATCAATCTCCTTGCTGACTGTACTGGTTGCGACATTGTCACCAGCAAGCAAAGGCACATAGTCTGTAATCTTGTTGTCTGATCTGTATGCCCTGTATGTCTTCTGCCGCTCTTATCCTGTTCAGTAGAATCTCCAGCATTAGGACAAATAGCAGGGGTGACAGCGGGCAGCCCTGTCTCGTGCCTCTTTCTATGTTGAATGAGTCTGTTAGGGCTCCATTAACAATGATCTGGCCTGTTTGTTTCTGGTAAATTGCCAGTATGGAGTTGAGAAACTGTGCTCCCATTTTCATCTTCCGGACCAAGTTCGTCAGAAATGGCCAATTCAGTCTGTCGAAGGCTTTTTCTGCATCCACAAACATAAGGGTGGCGGGTACCTGGTTGTGCCTGTCCAAGTACTCTATTATGTTCAACAGCTGTCTCACATTGGTTTTCATCTGGCGTCCTTGTATAAATCCCCTTTGGTCCGGGTGTATTGTTTTTTGTAGTACAGTCATTAATCTATTGGCCAAAATTTTTGTGAAGATTTTGTAGTCTGTGTTTAGTAGTGAGATGGGTCTGTAGTTTGCAGGTTGTGTGTTATCTTTCCCCTCCTTGGGGATTAACGAAATGTAGGCTGTTTTCCAGGATGGTGGGGCTTGGCCTCCTTCTTGTATGTTGACAAATAGCTTTCTGAGGGGTTCTAACATCTCCTCCTGGAGATACTTGTAGTAAGTCGCTGTTATCCCATCCGTCCCTGGCGATTTTCCTGTTTTCAGTTGTTTGATCGCTGAGTGTATTTCCTCCTTTGTGATTAAGGCATTCAGGGCCTCTCTTTGTGTGTTGGTGATTGCCTGTATCTTGTCGTTTTGTAGAAACTTATCTATCTCTTTGTCCTGTGTCTTCTCCTCGGCATATAGCTTCGAGTAGAACTCTGTGAAGGCTTTCTTAATGGTTTCTTGTCGAAATTCCTCCTTGCCTTTGTATTCTATCTTTTCAATTATGCGGGATTTCTGTTTCTTTCTTATGATGTAGGCCAGCCATCGACCCGGTTTGTTGGCCTTGCAGAATGTCTTATGTTTTGCATATTGTATGTTCCTTGCAACTTGGTCTGCCATCAACATGTCAAATTGCTTTCTTAAGATCTTGATTCCTTCTTTGGTGACTTTGTCCTCTGGTCTTTTTATTAATAGCCGCTCCCTCTTACTTATCTCATCCTCTAACTCTTTTCTTTTTTGTTCTTGTTTGCGACGGTGCCTGTTATTCATGTCCATAAGAATCCCGCGCATGTACGCCTTGCTGGCGTCCCAAATCATTTCTATCGGTGTTTCGTTGTTCATATTTATGTTGAAGAATTCCTTCATAGCATTTTTGCATTCAGCCACCTTTTCTTCGTGTCTAAACAGGTTTTCATTAATTCTCCAGGATCTCCTCTGTTTCATGCCGTGTCTTAGTTCCATCCTCACAGGGTTATGATCTGTTAGCACTTTGGGTAGGATTTTCACTGCGTTTAGACAAACTAGCAAGTCGCTAGATGTTAATATAAAGTCAATTCTGGAGAATGATTGATGTCTGTCGGAGAAAAAAGTGAATTCTTGTTCTTTGCCGTGCCTTTCCCTCCATACGTCTGTCAGTTCGAGGTCTTCCTTCATGTCAAAGAAGGATTTAGGCAACTTGGAGTGCTTTTGCGGGTTAGGTGCAGTTCTTTTTTTTGTCTAGGGCGGTCTCTATGACCCCGTTCCAGTCACCCAGTATAATTTAGGATCTGTAGTTAAGTTGTATTAATTTCTTGTGTATCCGTTTGTAGAATTTGCCTTGTTGTTGATTTGGTGCGTATATGCCCATTACTAGAATCTTCTTGTCTTCTTGTGTTATTTCAATTGCCAGGTATCTACCCTGGGGGTCAGACTCTATTAGCTTAGCTATTACATGTTTCTTTACATATATAACAATCCCATTCTTTTTTCTTGGCGCCGCTGCCACAAAGTGTGCGCCTAGTTTGTAATTGATCAGGTATTTCTGGTCTGCTGCTCTGATGTGTGTTTCCTGTAGGCAGATTATATCGCTTTTACCTTGGTTCAGGTAGTGGAGTATTTTTCTCCTTTTCGGGGGGGAGTTTAGTCCATTAACATTCCAAGTCAGATATTTAGTTGTCATTATCTGTTTCAGGATACTCTTGCGAGACCACTTCTGTTCTTTCTTCTGCTTTCTTCTTTGGTCTCGTTCCCATGATATCCGGATTGGTGCTCATATTGAGTTGTGGGGTCTTGTCTTGCTGGTGTGTGCATTTGGTAGCGGGTCCAAGTAGCCTGCCCTCCATAGGCTGCTCTGCTTCCTTGGTTTTGTTGCCCTCTGTTCTCCGTGCCATCGTATCTCGAGGTAGTCCATTCCTGTCCTCTGCTACTGTGCCGGTCCGTGCTTCTGCGTGGTTTGCTCGTTGATCTCGATTCCTCCCACTTTCCAGTGGTCCATCTGTGTCTTCCCTCGTAGTGTATTGAGGGCCGTCCGACTTCAGTTCCTTTTCAAGGAAGTCTTTGGCTTTCTGGACTGAGTTCAAGTAGTATCTTTTGTTTCTGTAGAGAAGTGACATCCCTGTTGGGGTTTCCCATCGATAGTGCAGAGCGCGTGGTCTCAGTTCATTGATCTGGAATTTGTAGTCCTTTCTGTCTCTCAGCATCGCCGGGGGGATCTCTTTCAGTACCTTCACCTCCCGCTCCTCTATGTAAAATTTCTTTTTATAGGAAGTAATGGAGATGAGGTTCCGGAGCCCCTGAGTCACGAAATGGATGACCACGTCTCTTGGTTGATGCCTGTTTGCTGACCTCCATGAGCCGACTCTGTAGATTCTATCGAATTGCCACGCAATCTCTTCGGTTTTCTTACCCAGAAATGTTGCCAGGGCCCCTACAAAGGTCCTGAGCAGGCCTCCTTGGGTTTCGTTTGTGGTCTCATTCCACCCTCTAAACCTGATTGCAGAAGCAATTTGCCAGTATTGCATCATGGTGGACTGGTCTTGGGCCACCCCTTTCATCTCTGCTATCTGTCCCTCTAGGTGGTTCTCCACTTCTTCCATCCTCTCTTCTGTATTCTCCCTGATTTCCTGAAGGTTCTTCTCCATTTCCTCCTCTATTCTCTTGTAGTGTGCTTGCATTGCTTTCTTCATTTGGTCCAGGTCTGTGGTCATCGCTCTGCGTTGTTCTTCCCACTTTCTCTCTAGGTTTCTACCTTGGTCCGCCAACATCCGTTTTATGTCTTTGCATCTTTCCTCCATCTTCTGTTCTGCTTCTATGCATCTTTTCTCCATCCTTGTGTCCATTGCCTCTAATTTTCTATCCATGCCATCCATCCTTTTTATCAGCGTCTCTATTATCTCTTTTAGATCTTGGATCCTGTGTGCCGTTGGGAAGGCATGGGTTGGCGTATGGGTCTGAGGGCCCGCAGTTGGATGGGGGGGTGTGGGGGTGGGTGGGGTGTTGCCTGGCAGATTGGAGGGCTGGGCCGAGGAGGATGCAGCTCCCTTTGTGTGTGGCAGTTTGGTCTGTTTCGTCCGTTTGGTGGCCATTTTGAGCTTCTCCTCCAGTTGGCCTGTCCACCCTTAAAGCCACCCCTTAATGCAAAGAGTTGTGTGAGAATTGTTCCTGTGCAAGATTATCAAGCTGATTGGATAGATTGGATCAAATTCCTCTGCCCAAAGTCAGCAAGTGTTCATGTCTCACAGTTCACATTCCAATAGCAAAACAATAGTCCACTACGGGGTGCAATCTGCCTTCAGGTAAACTCCGCAGTACTGGCCGGGGTGACACAAAGACTAGAGGATCTGTGGCTTGGGGCCCGTGCAGATGGCCCCTCCTCTCAAGGAGCAGCACCACCAGTCCTCAGGCACCCAAACAGTCAGGCTTCAGGCTTCTGACTAGTCTTTCAGGAATCAAGCTCCAAATGCGACTCACTTGCTCTGAAGCCTCATCTCAGCCAGGGAAGATTAGTCCTCATCCAAAGCCTCTGGATCTGGACTCCCCAAGCCTGCCGCCCGCTGTGGGGGGGGAAGGGACAGCATTTCCGCAAGGTTTCCCCCCCTCTTTTTTCCCCCTCGCTGCTTCGCCTCCGCTCGCCCGCTCGGTCCTCTCCTCCTCCGCCCGCCCGGCTCCTCCTTGCCGCCCAAAAAAACTTTTTTAAAGGAGACCTGTTGCCTCTGCCTTCTTCCTCCTTGTCAGGCCCCCTCCGCTGTCCTTGCGGCGCTTCTCCTCTCCGTCTTCTCGTCCGGGGGTCCTCTTCCAGCCTGTAGACTTCCTGGCGGCCTTCTCCATTCCTGCCGGTGTCCACCTCCCCTTCCGGGTGCTCCTCCGGTGCCTGCCCTCCCCCGTGGCGTTGCGCTGCGTCTCGCGGCCTCTGGCAGCATCCTGCAGCGTCTTGCGGCCTCTTAGGGCCTGCCGGCCGGCTGGCCACCACCAGCTTCCTCCGCCCCGTCTGCCGCCCCCTCGGATCCTCCGGCGGCGATTTCTGCTTGCCTGGGTAGGTCCGGGGCTCTTCTTCCCTCGACCCGCTTCTTCCTGGTCTTCTCTCACTCGGCGGTCTGTTTTTTTGGGGGAATTTAATCGAGCCCTGTCTCGAAGCCCTCTTTAGATGGCTCCGGTCCTCGTGACCGGACTGCAACATTCTTAATGGAACCTGTGTAATTAAAGACAGGTCCTCATGAGGACATTTCATCATGGGCCTGGCATGACTGTGCCAATGATACTTGGGCTCACCTGGCTAGAAAAATGGAACCCATCAATACACTGCAAGAAGAAACTGTTAAAAGTGTGCCCAAAGTGTTCTGAGAGAAAAAAAAAGCAGAGAAAGTAAAGCTGAACTGCCAAGCACTGACTGTTAGAAAGTGGAAGGGGAAGATGTAGCAACAGCCCATGAGTAGAAGGGGCCCATTTCTCTCATCCTAAGGGAATACTGGGAATTGGAAGAGGTCTTTAGTGAGTGAGACTCTGATGTACTTCCACCCCACCGGCCCAGAGACTGTGCTATTGAAATACTACCCAGGGCAAAATTGCCAAAATTTAAACTTTACTTCCAGAGAATTAGAGGAGCTTTGGGTTTTCATCAACAAAAACTTGGCCAGGGGATTTATCCAACTGGCACTCATGCATTTCTGAGAAAAAATATGAGTCATTAAGATTATGATTATTAAGATTATTACGATTACTGCAGTCTTTTTTATATAAATGTTTTATTGATTTTCTATTATTACAAATCATAAATGCTTAGTAAACAAATGTAATGTCCGGGTACATTTGTTACTCAATGTACAATGTAACTTCAGTACAAGTCTATTCAATACTACACAGTCCAGTGTTTTTTGTTTTTAATTCCCTCTTCTTCCCCTGATATTTTCATTTTCTCAATAATAAACAAATACAATTCTTACTATTAATACATACAAAATTAGATATACACATCTTCTAGTGTTATACAAATAGCAATAGTAACCTCTTTTCTAACCACCTTATATTTAAATTGTATTTGCAATTAAAGTCTCCTTATTAAATCAATGTCCTGTTTTTCAAGCTCTTACATAAGTTTAATTTCCCATCAGTATTCAAAATATCTTTGTCAGTTATGATTTTTCAAAGTTAGTTACATCTGTGTAGCCAAAGGTTTCATTTATACAAGCCATTCTAGTGTTTTTATTATTCCCATATCAAAAGAGAGAATGTTATTCTAGTTATAAATCATATCTTTTTTATTATAAAGATCTATTTATATCTATGTATTATCTATTCTTTTGTCCATGTTTAAGCAAATATTGGCTCATATAATACCCCATCTGCTGTGTCAGATCTTCTGTTTTTTTTAGTCTCTCTAGCTTTCTTTCTTTGCCAATTAGCTTTCCAAGCCAAAGTAATTAAATCGCCAACAGGTTCTTCCTTTGTTCTTGTAAATATTGCTTGGAATGGGAAAAACAATTTGAGGGGAAATTCCACCCAGTTATATTCATTAAACAATTCCCACTTTCCTTCTCCTTCCATTTCTCTTTTGATTTTTTGTTTCCTGATTTCTGACATTTCCCCTAACAGCTTTATATTCTGTTTTTTGAAATCATCTTCCTTATCCTTAGGTATATTTTGAAAGCCTAAAAAATAAGGTATCTTTTCCATTTTCATTGTTGCAGCTATGTCTTGCAGATTTTTATTTGTCTGTGCCAAATTATGTTTCCCTTCTTTTATATCTTGTATCTTTAGATCAATTTCCTTTGATTCATCTTCTGTTTTCTGACTTGTTTGTTCATTCTTTGTAGTCGTTTTCTTATCATGATTTCTTCTTGCATTTTCTTTATGTGAAATAATTGTCTCTGAATTAATTGTAACATAGAATGTATTTCCTTCTGAAACATATTTACTTCTTCTTGAGGTATCACTCCTACAAATCCCTGGTAAACCTGGCTGGGGGCTTCAGATGGGAATATTAAATATGTTTTCCCACCACTTTTAGCTAGATATAAAGGATCCATTTTATTTTTCCCCTCCAGATATTCTATCAGAACTGTTGTGATCCCCGTGTACTAATCTTGTCTTATACCACCAATCTTAATGTCCATAAAACAAAGTCTCATCTGGTTCTTCTGGTCTTTATATACTGTCTTTATAATCCAATAAATTCCAGGATATGAGTCCACCACTGAAAGCAATGTTTTGTAGTAGTCCTTCTGCTGAGGTGTCCAAAAATTGTCAATCAGCTGAAATTTACAATCCAAAATGTTCAAAGTGTTCAAAATGTTCAACCACACTGAGAGCAATGCAAAAACCTCCCCCAGACAAACATAGCCAGAAGTCAAATTTTTCTTTCTCTCCCAATAGTTCTTAAGATTAAAAGTCAGAGCTCTCCCAATACTTCTTAAGATTAAAAGTCAGAGTTTATAATCCAAGAAGGTCAACAGGTTTCAAAACAATTAGATTCTCACACTGTAGTAAGTATGCCAAAATATTTTTTCTCTGTTGCCAGATGTTCTCTGTTGAGTTAAAAGTCATCAAACAACAAAGAAAGTAGGTTGTTATCTGTTTCTAGGCTTCTTGCCAGGTCTGTATCTGTCATTGCAGCTGTGGTGCTTTACTCTTGTCCACCACTAGATGTCATTCAATATCCATTTTCTGACTCTTAGAATAGGTTAATTTCTTATATTTCACCCCAGTATTTTTTTCAAAGAGAAAATCTTAACAATTTTCTCAGTTCTCAAAATTGTCAAAACTATAGCTTTATATTACTTCCACTTGAGTGATAAATGTTTCTGTCCCCCATAAAAAGATTAAAATGCCACTTCCATTCCATTCTCACGTTCAGAGGTTTTTAGCTTCTTGGGAGCCTTTTCCAGGAAATCCAGTTGTAAAATAGTAAAGAAAGGATCAATATTCTCACCCAGTTCCATAAACGCTGTTTATGATCTGCAAATTAGTGCTTCTTTCTTTGATTGTCAGTAGCTGGAGGCTGGCCACTGGAGTGCAGCCAGTCTTTTCCTCTGCTGGTTTGGAGGGTTTTCAAATGGATCAACTGCCATCTCTCCATGATCAATGAAGCATGGGTGATTTTAGGCCCTTTTAGGGGTCCCTGGAGGGCAAAATCGGGCGCAGAAAGCAAAGCCCTGCATTTCTGCATCCATGCTGTTACAATGTCAAACCGGAAGTCTTGATTACTGCAGTCTTAATGCTATTTGTGTGGATACCCCCTACAATCAATGAAAGACGTGCTGAGTCACCTAGCTAAAGGGAAATTTTTTACACAATTGGATTTGAAGAAAGCCTATTATTAGAAATGGGATGAGTGGAAAACCATTTTCAACTGTACACTGGGCTGTTTCCAATTCCGGGTCCTTCTTTCAGATTGCAAGGGTCCCCTGCCATATTCATGCAATTAATTAATTAATTAATTAATTAATTAATTACATAAACATTTGTACAAGGGAATTTTGGGTTACCTGGACGATATTCTGATCTATATTGAAACCATGGATGAGCATATGAAATTGATGAGAACAATGTTGGAAAAACTCTGCACTATGCAGTTGTATGCAAAATTTTCTAAATGTTTCTTAAAATGAAGATAGATTATTTGGAACATAGGATCTCACACAAAGGGGTAGAAATGGTAACCCAGAGAAGGTGTGAGCCATTTTAGAATAGGAGGCACCTCACACATGGAAACAATTACAAAGTTTCCTGGTATTTGCAAACTTTTATAGGCAATTCATCCCATCATTTGTGCAGATCGGATCAAGGACAATTGGACACTTCACCACAGCTTACCCAATACAAACATTCTTATTCTGCTGGCTCTCCATCGACATTCCTCTCCTGCCATTGGCCCACCAGCATTTTCCCTCCACCCCTTCATCCCAGGCATTTCCATGGCCATTGGCTATGTGGGACATTTAAAATGTGCATCTGGGCAGTCAATTTTCATGCTGAGGCATGGGTGACCTTGGGCACAGGGATGTGGAGGACATTGCTTTTATGTGCATGCAAGGAAAGTAGAAAAGAAGTGGCCCAGGGGAGTCAGGGGCAAGGCCTTTCCCTTCCAGCCTTTCAGGAGGCTGCCCCCATCACCACACCAGCATAATTACAAGGTTAATTACAAGGTCTGGCTTTGCTGTATGGCTGCAAAATATTGCAAGGCCAATATTTACTTCCAAATATTAATGAGAAAAAGCAATACTGAAACAAACTTCAAATGGTAGATCTTTAAAGGGAGAATCTAACAATCACAGGGTGGCAAGAGAGCTGGCAAAAAAGACTAGCTAATTTTGAATGGAGGGTTAGACCCTAACCCTAAACCCCCCTCATTATGCTGGGGGGGTGTCCTCTTGAAAGGCTGGGAAGGGAAAGCCTCTGCCCATAACCAAGCACCCCCATAGACTGTTTTTTTCCCTCCTCCGCTTGCATGCACATCAAAGCAATATGCACCACCTCTCCGTGCCCAAGGCTGCTCACCCCTCACCATGTAGATTGGCTACCTGGATGCACATTTAATTGTCCCACACAGCCAAATGGCTGTGGAAAAGTATTCCTCTGTGAAATGCCCAGGATGAAGGGATGGGAGAAAAACGCTGATGGACCAATGATGAGAGAGGAATGCCAGTGGAGAGCCAGCTGGGTAAGAATGCCTGTGTTCAGTCAGCCATAATGGAGTGCCTGAGAAGAAGTGGCATTGTTAAGGCAGCCGTGTTCAATTGTCCCAATCTGACCCAAATTGCCCTGCCAATCACCAACCTCCTCAAAACCAGAGAGGAGGGGCAAATACCAGCCATGTCAACTGCTTAAGTGGTCAATGGAAAATCAGTCAGCTTTTGAAAAGCTGAAGCGTCTTTTTTGCAGCTGAACTCATGCTCAAATACCTGGATCCTGATGAACAGTTTGTAATTTAAGCACCGTGGTGGCACAGTGGTTAGAATGCAGTATTTCAGGCTAATTCTGCTGCTTGCTGACTGCCAGCAGTTCAGTAGTTTGAGTCTCACTGGCTCAAGATTGACTCAGCCTTCCATCCTTCCAAGGTTGGTAAAATGAGGAGCTAGATTGTTGGGAGCAATATGCTGGCTCAGTAATATATAAGTCTAAGTCAATGGTTCTCAACCTTCCTAATGCCGTGACCCTTTAATACCTCATGTTGTGGTGACCCTCATGTTGTGGTGACCCCCAACCATAAAATTATTCCAGGGTCATGTGATCACCTTTTGCAACCTTGTGACAAGCAAAGTTAGTGGGGAAACCAGATTCACTAAACAACCATGTTACTAATTTAATCTCTCTCCCTCTTTCTTTCTCTCCCTCTCTTTCTCTGTCTCTCCCTTTCTCTTTCCCTCTCACCCTTTCTTTCTCTGTCTCTCCCTTTCTCTTTCCCTCTCTCCCTTTCTCTCTCCCTGTCTCTCTTTCTCTCTCCCTCTTTTTCCTTTCTTTCTCTCTCTCTGTCTCCCTTTCTCTTTCTCTTCCTCTCTTTCTCTCTCTCTCTCTCCCTCTCTCTCCCTCTCTTCTGTCTCCCTCTTTCTCTCTCTCCCTCTCTCTAATTCTCTTTCCCTCTTTCTCTCCCTCTCTCTATTTCTCTCTCCCTCTCAAACATCCTTAAAATCCTTAAAAGTTATGCTTGGGTGGAAGACTTTTTCTTTTACAAATGGGGCGGGTGGGCCCGACATTCGCGGGCAGGCAGGACCCCGCCTGCCGGGCCGCCGCCTCCCCACCACCCTCCAAGCCAGCCGGCTCCCTTGCCAAACCTCCCAGCTGACAAGCACAAATTTGAGGGTCGCCAGCTGACGGGCGCAGAGTTCGGCGCTGCGGCGGCCTCCCCTTTGTTTTCCTCACTGGCCAAAGTGTTGCCGGATGTTCCAGCTGACGGGCGCAGGTCCGGAGGTCGCCAGCTGATGGGCGCAGGAGGTCGGCACCGTGGCACCCTTCCACCCACTTGCTTCTTCAGCTGGAGCAGTTGCATGGTTGCCGGTTGCGGGGAGCGCGTCAGCGTCCCTTGGGGGCCATGCAAGCTCTGGCAACTGCTGCAGCCAAAGAAGCAGATGGCTGGGAGGCCGCTGCAGCACCAAACTCCTGAGCCTGTCAGCTGGAATGTCAGGCAACGCTTTGGGAGGTGCGGAGGGCGAAGGGGAGGCAACGGAGTGCCGAACTCTTGCGCCCATCAGCTGGCGACCTCCGGACCTGCGCCCGTCAGCTGGAATGTCAGGCAACGCTTTGGCCGGTGTGGAGGGCGAAGGGGAGGCGGCGGAGCACCGAACTCCTGCGCCCATCAGCTGGCGACCTCCGGACCTGCGCCCGTCAGCTGGGAGGTCTGGCAACGGAGCCGGCTGGCGTGGAGGGCGATGGGGAGGCGGTGGCTAGGTGGGCGGGGTCCTGCCTGCCCGCGAATGTCGGGCCCACCCGCCCCATCTGTAAAAGAAAAAATCTTCCGCCCAAGCATAACGCCAGCAGTTCTGTGCCACGGAGGCTTGAGACACGGAGGCACGGTGCCGTGGGAGGCGGCAGGACAGGGGGGAGGAGTTACCTGCATCCTGCCAGCCAAATTCTGGAAGCCTGCCTGAGTGAAGAATTTTAGGGGGTGTTGAAAGGAGACAGACTGAGGGCTGTATTAAGACCATAGATGGCTGCGTAAGGAGAGTGGAAGGGAGGCAAATTCGGGGTGGAGCAGAAAACACGGGGGGGGGGGGAAGTGTGAGGAAATAAGCACCAAGGTACATGGCACCTTGCAAGGGATTCCTGAGTGTTCTGCAATTGTTTTTCCTCTCTCCTCTGCGCGAGAAAAACTTTTGCGATGTAAATCTGAAACCAGGTATTCCTGTGAGGTGGCGCAGGAGGTTCTTGGGAGAGGCGAGGACGAGCTTGGCGTTTCTTCTCTCCCAATCCCCTTCCTCTTCTTTACCCCCTTCCCAGCCTGCCTGCGATTTTAGCTCACTGCTCCGTGGCTTTTCTTTGCCTAGCCTAGGCAAGCTTTCTTCCACCCGCCCCGTTCCTGGGAGCGCCGAGGAGGTACGGCAGAAACACATGAATTGGGATTGACCTTGGGAAGCTGATCCTGCTTAGAACCTTAGGAGAGGAGGAGGAGTCCCTTCCTCCTTCCCTCCCTCTCTCCCTGTCAAGCCCCCGTGTGCTCGACATGAATGGCAGGGAAGGGGTCTAGGACAACGTGCGGGTCGGCTCCACGGGCATCCTGACCAACAGCTGAGCGGCTCCAACTTCTGGCCGCCGAACAGCTGAGTCCTCCGGGAGGCAACGTGAGGCCCTGAGGGGTATTGCAAGCTCGCAGGGGGGGTGGGAAGGAAAAGAAGATGGAAGAGAGTGAGGCTGCAACAGAGAGAGCGGTGTCTCGGTTCCTAAGACCATCGGAAATATGTGTTTTCCGATGGTCTTAGGCGACCCCTGTGAAAGAGTCGTTTGACCCCCAAAAGGGTCGCGACCCACAGGTTAAGAACCGCTGGTCTAAGTGCTATTGCCATTGCTATTCAGGCAGATGCCAGAAATGTGGCCGTAGAAGCAGACCTCTCCAAAAAAATCAATAAGGAATGCTACAGCCCTGTGCCTATACCTCCTGAAAACTCTCTAATGCAGTATGGAAGTGGGCAGTATGCGAAAAAGAGGCCTAGGCCATGTGGTGGGCACTTCTCACCTGAAGGCACTTTTTTTAGGGTGGTAAAACTCCTTTTCAGCTCTGGACTGATCATAGCAACCTAGAAACACTGAAGACCCTTGGGAAGCTATCATCTAAACCAGTGAGATGGGCACAATACTTTAACCAAGTATTTGAAATACTTCCAATATTT
Source organism: Bothrops alternatus (assembly GCA_034064705.1). NCBI lineage: Eukaryota > Metazoa > Chordata > Lepidosauria > Squamata > Viperidae > Bothrops > Bothrops alternatus. The sequence continues at coordinate 12,576,919 of JARGCV010000103.1, read as the reverse complement.
GAAGGGCTGTCATAGAGAGCAGGGGGTACTCTGCAAAGCACCTGAGGGCAAGATAAGAAGTAACAGATGGACCTTAATAAAGAGAGATCTAACCTAGAATTAAGGAGAAATTTCCTGTCAGTGAGAACAATTAATCAGTAGAACCGCTTACCTCCAGAATTGTGAGTGCTCCATCACTGGATGTTTTCAAGAAGATATTGGTCAACCATTTGTCCAGAAAAGTATCTCTTGCTTGAGCAGAAGACCAAGTTCTCTTCCAACTTCATTATTCTGTAAGAAAAGAATAGGATGCAAAAAATCTGAAATAAAGCTAGAATTATCTTCTGGGGTAATTGTGTGGAAGTGCAGCCATAGGTTTAATTTTGAATGAAGGGGATAAAATATATGCACAATGTTACATTGATTGTTGTGGCTCTGGAAGAAAAGAGAAATTTGATTATAGTTAACTTCACTTATTATAAATGTTTAGTATTATCAATGTTTATACCCAGACAGTAGTTTGCTTGTTAAAGCATAGGATTATTGTTGGGGGTTACCCCATTACTGTACCTACCTTTACCCTATCCTGAATCCCTTATTCCCACCCCTTCCCATATCATACTGACTCTATCCTTTCCCTACCTGCATAAAATTTAATAAAATATTTATATATATATAAAAAGAAAGCAATGGTTTGAAGAAGTTTGCTTATTTCTAATGCATTGCTTAATCATGTCTATTCATATGCATCCATGGCAACAAAGGAAGCTAATAATCTCTATTCATTACAAAGTAACCTTTTGTTTATTTGCCTTTGTGTCTGCTAACCATTACAATATAACAATTTGCCTCTTATCCTATGCCCTCTCTGAACTTCTCCTCCTTACCGGGCTGCTAGGAAAAGGGGGGTGAAAAAATACAGACCTCCGGGATCTGGTTTATTTCTCTGTCATCAAAATAAGCTTTAAAGAGCTGTTGAATGATCATGCACAACACAGCCAGATTGATGTTATGTTTCCTGGATTTAACACCTAGAAATCTGCCAGTCTGAATTGCCCGGAAGAACTGTGGGGTGGGGGTTGCTTAGGGACACTTTAAAACATCAATCTGTAAGGGAATCCCTCAGATCCTGTCTATTATGCCTGCTATCAATTACTCTTAATAAAAGTTCCTGTTGGAAGAGATTGTTTCCAAGAGTTCTGCTTTCTTAAGATATGGTTTGAAGTGGTTCCATACATTAGACAGGATCTGCAGTAATAGTCAATCTGGAAGGAAGAACCTTACTGGTATTTTGCAAAAAATACAATATCAGACGATGAGGCAGGGAAGGAAGAAAACTCCACGGAAAGGGAGCCTTCCCCCAACCGGGAACCTGCCACCAGTCGGAATCCAAAATGTTATACTTCTCAGGAGAAGAGATGGTGGAGACACGTAACCACAAACCTCGGTGGTCAATGGGCATTGGAAAGAAAGGCAAGTGGGAAAAGAGATCGAGAAATGTAACCCTGAGACGGGGCAGCCACCAACCAGAATGGAAGCAGGAGATGGAGAAATCCCTGCATGTTAGTGAAGAGGAAGGAAGTTGTGCACAACACTTGAACTGGATCCTAGAGAAAGCCATTGACCTGATGAAAAGAACCCTCAGCTCTCTAGGGGAGGAGAAATCAGAGCCCCGCAGCCACACCAGCACCTGGAGCTGCAGCTGGAGACACACTGAGGGGGAATCGGAACCTGTAGTCCCAGGGACGTTCACTGAATCAGCAGCTACTGCTTCAGCAGCCCCCATCCCCCGCCAACCTGCAGATGATGATAAGAATGGAAGACAATACCGCTGATGGTGAAGGCACTGATCCATTCAAAGATTCCTGCCACTGGATGTGAAATTCAAAGGGGAGTCAATACGCTTGGGGTTTTTCCTAACCCAAGTCCTCAGTTACATGGAAGAATACGGGCAGCACATCCTCAGCAACAAAGCTTGTATCCATATCGTGCAATCCGCTCTGGACAGACCGGCTGCAGATTGGGTGCTGAACTTGCATGATTCCAACGCCCCAGAGCTCAATGACTTCAACCGTTTCATGTCCTCTCTGAGAAGGTGATCGCAAAGCCCGTGAACGAATCAAAATGGTGAGGCAGGGCAGACGCCCGGTAGCCAAATATACACAAGAATTCTGGACCATTGTCAGCAAGTTGAACTGGCCAGAAGACATCTTCCTTAGCCATTTCAAAGGTGGCCTAAATTATGACTTGTATGATGCTTGCCTGCCCCGGGGAGACCCACACCAACTTGATGAATGATACATCCTGGCAGAGGAAGCAGAGATCGACCTACTAAAGAGGCACTGCCAAGGAAAACCATGGGGCCACTTACCGCCTGAGCCAATGCGTGAGCCAGCAAAACCACCGGCTATGGCCAAAAAGCCAATAAACTGTTTCAAATGTGGAGGAGAGTGGCATTGGGCAGTAGAATGCCGCTTGAAAGCCCCTCAGCACAACCCACACCACTCACTGGCCAGGAAATCTGGAAAGTCCCCAGCCAAGCCAAAAGAACCCACCATGAGAGTGGTAGAGGCTGTGGATTCTCCAACCTCTGCCCAATGTGGGGAGGAAATTCCAGCCTACAATGCAGGGCCAGTGGACACCTCAGATGACAGCTCGGAGAGCGAACCCCTGGTATGTGGACCCATCGCACCCCTCCTCAAGACAGTGACTATATTAGCTCCCTCCATGCCCAAAGCTGTCAAAGTGAAAGCCTTAATAGACTCTGGCTGCACCTGCTGCCTCATTAGCCCGACGCTAGTGGGGAATTTGGGCATTCTGGTGAGGAGGCTGAAACAACCAATCTCATTTGGCCAGTTAGATGGGTCCATAGCAAGGGGGTTGCCAGCTACCCTAGCCACTTTACCAGTCCACCTATCCCTGGGAAACCATGAGGAAGACATAACATTTGTTATCCAGTGATCCTAGGGCTGGAATGGTTAAATAAATGGAACCCCTGGGTAAATTGGAGGATGGCAGAAATCAATTTCCTGAAGGGGGACCCTATGGATTTAAAACCCCAAGGTCTCCTACCAAAATTAAGAGCAGAGAAAGCATCAATGGGAGAAGGAAAGGGGCTACATGAAATATCAGAGGAATACTGAGACCTTGCTGAAGTTTTCAGTGAGGAGAGGGTGGATGAGCTCTCCCCTCACTGAACCACAGATTGTTCCATAGACTTCAAGCCTGGGGAAAAACTCCCAAAGCCCAGACTATACTCCATGAGCCCTAAGGAGAAGGAGGAAATGGAAAGTTTCATAAATAAAAACCTAGAAAGGGGGTTCATCAAACCTGCCAAGCATAAAGTAGCTGCCCCGGTCCTCTTTAGAGAGAAGAAGGATGACACTTTACGCTTGTGCATGGACTACCGCTCCTTGAATGCAATCAGTGAAAGCAATCTATATCCCCTACCTCTCATGAAGGTCATGTTATCCCACATCTCAAAAGGAAGAATTTTCACTAAACTAGATCTAAGGGAAGCATATTACCGTGCTAGAATTAAGGAAGGGGATGAATGGAAAACCGTATTTAATTGCCCAATGGAGTGCTACCAATTCAAAGTTTTGCCGTTTGGACTACAAGGGGCCCCCGCAGTATTTATGCAATTAATCAATGAGGTACTAAGGGAGCACTTATTTAAGGGGGTCCTGGTTTATTTAGATGACATCCTTATCTTCACTGAATTCAAAGAGAAACATGTCAACCTAGTCAGAACAGTTTTAAAGAAACTGCGAGCTGCCCACCTATATGCCAAATTATCAAAATGCGAATTCTACCAGGAAAGAATAGACTACCTTGGTTATTGCATATCCCCACAGGGCATTGAAATGGACCTAGAGAAGGTCAGAGCAGTATTAGAATGGGCACCACCTTGTACAAGGAAGCAGCTGCAAAGTTTCCTTGGTTTCGCAATCTTTTACCGCCAATTCATTCCCTCATTTGCCCAGATAGCCCTGCCCCTCACAAACTTACTAAAAATGAAGGGAGAATCCACAGTGAAATCTAACCAGCCACCAAAATGGACAATGGAATGCCAAGCGGCATTTGAGAGATTAAAGAGACTCTTTTCTGCAGAACCAGTACTGAGGCATCCAGACATGGATAAGCCCTTCATAATACAGGCAGATGCAAGTGATGTGACAGTGGAGGCTGTACTATTACAAAAAAATGATGAAGGGGTATTGCAACCCTGTGCATATACATCCAAGAAACTCACCAAAACCGAACAGCGCTGGCCCGTGTGGGAGAAAGAGGCATACGGGATACGTTGGTAATTACTTACATGGCACCAGTTCCTTGAAGGGAATAAAATCCCTTTTCAGGTATGGACAGACCCTAAAAACCTGGAAGCCTTGAAAACACCCAGGAAGCTCACCCCCAAGCAAGCCCGCTGATCCCAGCATTTTCACCAATTCCATTTTAAGCTCAAGCACTTGCCGGGAGGGGGAAGAACTTCTTGGCAGATGCACTGTCTTATATGCCCCAATATAACAACACGCAAGCCACCAATGCTAAACCACTTATGGCGGAACTACAACTGGCAGCACCAGTAACCATCAGAGCCCAAGCTAAATTAAAGCTGCAGCTGAGTAGCCAAACCAGAATGGAATTCCGGAAAACTTTGGAAACAGATGAATGGTTCCAGAAAAATAGAGATGTGTGCACAGTCAAGGATGGACTGCTATGGGTGGGGGAAATGTTATATATACCAACCACCCAGAGAGTCACATTCATACAGCTTTGCCATGACACAAAATCAGCAGGGCATTTTGGATTTGTAAAAACATTACACTTAATTAAAAGGCAATTTTGGTGGCCATCCATGAAAAAGGACATAGAAAGTTACGTGACCAGCTGCCCAATGTGCGTGACTGCTAAGAGGTTGGAAGGGAAATCGCCCGGACTGTTACAAGCAGTGGCAAATCCCTCAGCCCCCTGGAGGGAAATAGCCATGGATTTTATAGTGGAATTACCAGAAAGCAATGGAAACACTGTCATCTGGATGGTTATGGACTTGTTTTCCAAACAGGTGAACTTTATCCCTTGCCAAAAAATTCCCACCGCAAAAGTCTTAGCAAAACCTTTTGTGCAGCACATTTACAGATTGCATGGGGCACCCCATCACATCATATCTGATAGGGGAGTGCAATTTACATCAGCATTTTGGAAGGAATTTTTATCCCTCTTAGGAACCACTCAGGGACTGTCATCTAGTCATCATCCTCAAGGGAACAGTCAATCAGAACGCTCGAACTCAGTTCTTGAGCAATACTTAAGATGCTTTATTAATTTCCAGCAAACAAATTGGATGTACCTACTCCCTTTCGCAGAAGTTGCTTACAATAATGCAGTGCATTCCAGCACATGCTACACTCCTTTTCAAATAGCCACCAGTCAAAGTTTCAACCCCATGCCAGAACTAATCCCAAATGAACCAGCAATCTCATCACTGAAAGAATGGATAGAACAATTACAAAATACCTGGCCAATAGTTAGAAAAGCCTTAGACCAGGGGTAGGCAACTTTGGTTCTTTTATGACTCGTGGCTCAGGAATTCTGGGAGTTGAAGTCCACGAGTCATAAAAGAGCCAACATTGCCTACCCCTGCCTTAGACGAAGCTGGGCAAGCATACAAAGCACAAGCAGATTAAAAAAAAGAGTTGAACCCACACCATTCATTGTAGGAGAAATGGTATATTTATCTACAAATACCTAAAATCCCTATAACCTTGTAAAAAAACTTGGACCGAAACATATAGGACCTTTACCAGTTAAAAGAATCATAAACCCAGTAACAGTAGAATTAGAATTACCCCAAAATCTCAGGCAAATACACCCCATTTTTCATTGCAGCTTGCTGAAAAGAGAACAACAGTCAACCATACGGTCAAAAATTCCCTCCCACCACCTCCAATCATGGTGGAAGGACAACAACACTTCGAGATAAAGGAAATCCTAGACTCTAGGAGGTATCATGGGACAACTCAATACCTAGTAGCATGGAAACACCTCCCCTCCTCACAAAACGAGTGGATCCATAAACGTCATGTCAGAGCCCCAAAACTGTTAAAGAAGTTTCATACAGAGTGTCCCAACAAGCCAGACTAACTTTTATACCTGTTTTCTTGTCTCTACAGGTGGATCTCTTTTATTTTTAAGGGGGGCAGGATGTCAGAATCCAGTTATATTTCCTTTCTCTCTATCTTCTCTAAAACCAATTCTTACCCTTTCCTGGATCCTGCCATACTCCCAAGGAGGAGGGGGGATATGCATGCGGGTTTATTACTTTCACTTCCTCTATTCACTACAAAGTAACCTTTTGTTTATTCACCTTCGTGTCTACTAACCATTACAATATAACAATTTGCCTCTTACCGTACGCCCCCTCTGAATTTCTCCTCCTTATTGGGCAGCTAGGAAAAGGAGGGTGAAAAGATACAGACCTCCGGGATCTGGTTTATTTCTCCGTCATCAAAATAAGGTGTGAAGAGCTGTTGAATGTTCATGCACAACACAGCCGATTGATGTTATCTTTCCTAGATTTAACACCTAGAAATTTGCCGGTCTGAATTGCCCAGAAGAACTGTGGGGTGGAGGTTGCTTAGGGACACTTTAAAACATCGATCTGTAAGGGAATCCCTCAGATCCTGTCTATTATGCCTGCTATCAATTACTCTTAATAAAAGTTCCTGTTGGAAGAGATTGTTTCCAAGAGTTCTGCTTTCTTAAGATATGGTTTGAAGTGGTTCCATACACTAACTGTGTGATTGATGTAACTGTTTATTATGAAACTTTGATGAAGGAGTCACACAAATAGAGGTATGAAGAAGATCCTTTGTGGAATGAAGAAGGTTATGGAAGAGATAAATGAGTATGTCACTTATTGCTGCAAAAAAATGAGGACAAGTTGTGAAAGGAAAAAATATCTTAATAATTCTTTCTGTATATATCAAATATATTTCTTTGATAGTCTATTAAAATAAAGACTGGTGTCTGCTGAGACATACTTAGTAAAAGGAAGTACTGTGACCTTTGCAACAGAGGGTGAAATACTGTGGTTGGCACACATTTCTCCACAGGAACAGAGTGCGGAACCAGATAGCGTAGGAACTGAGGAACTGAGCTTTGTTCACAGATACAATGACATGAGTAGAAATGGTAGTGAGGAAAGTAGTGGTCAGAGCAAGGACAAGGGAGAACAGGAAACTGGCTCAGTAACTAGGACAATGGAATAAGAATAAGGAACTAACACAGTGGTGAGTTCCAGGAATAGGGAGCTGATCTAGAGGTCAGTCCCAAGAAAGGAAAATGGGATGGCTATTGGGTTGCACAGAATGCTAGAGGTGGGCACAATGTTAAGGTATAAAGCCTGCTTAAAAGATTGGGATGTTGCCACCTGGCGCAGCAGTCATACTTAATGACTGCTGTCCATTTGGTCCTTATTGCAATGAGTTGTTGAAATGTAAGTATTGAATTTGTGTGTCAAATTGAAATAAATCCCTGGATCCTAAAGTGAGAATTTTGTTGTGTATTGTCTCTTGTTTCTCTTTAACAAATTTTTTCCCTGACAGTTTTGGTGCATTGGCTGGGAAGGGATGAAGTTGAAAGAGGCCTTACATTCCACAGGAGCATCTGACCAACTCCAGGTTTGGGCTATGGGCAATCAGTGTCAATGCTGCTAACATTGGATGTTCTTGCTTTGACAACAGATGGAAATGTAGCCATCTTTTCTCTTTCGCTTTTAGAGTTAAATAATGCTGGGAGGGGGGATGTGGATAAGAGTCCAATTAGTCATATCAACAATAATTCAGCTGTGGGAATCAAGGTTATTGCGCCCAAAGCTGATAAACATTTGGCTGGCTGGGGAGAAAGCCTGCACTTCAAGCTAATTGGGGAAAGTGATTTATGACTGTTAATTGGAGGAGGGAATTGTGCTTTGCTACTTTGTGCCCAGGGGAGGGGAATTCAGTTTTTGGCTTTAACTATGCAGTGCCAATACTTTTTCTCTCAAATAAAAGATTCTTTAAGGTAAACAATGTCTCGAAGTTCTTTTAAAGAGTTTCATCTATCGGAACTATGACATTTAGCTTGTGCTCCCTCTCCATGTACCCACACTCTACATTGGATCAGAGGTAAGCAAAAGGCCCCCTTCTTTGGGACCTTGGGGTAGATAGATAGGGCAGCTGTTGTGATTTGTTATTTATTGTTCGTCCATCGAATTCGATGAGGACCTTGACATCTTATGGATTATGGGCCATCAACGATGTGTCCGTAGGTGGCTGATAAGACCGATGTTAGCACAGAATGTTCTGTCACATACTGAACAAAGAAATGTAGACACTGTTACTTCGGCATTTATAGCTCTGGCTTTGCACAGTGCATGCTTCTCTTGTGCCAAGATTGTCCTTCTATGTTCATATGTCTGGCAACCCTGATACACCAGAGTATGCCATGTCAATCAATCATGTCCCAGAGTTCCCAGGAGGTGGTGTTAATATCCAGGGACTTGAGAGAGACTTTCAGCATATCTTTATATCGCTTCTTTTGACCCCCGTGTGATCGTTTTCCTTGAGACAGTTCACTATAAAAGAGCTGTTTAGGGATGCGATGATCTGGCATCCTTACAACATGGCCTGCCCAGCACATCTGGGTTTTCATCAACAGAGTATAGACTGATGATAGGCCTGCTCTGCAAAGGACATCAGTGTCTGGTATCTTATCTTGCCACCGGATCCTCAGAATTCTACGAAGGCAAGTCATGTGGAAATAATTCAGTTGCCTCACGTGCCTCTTGTACACTGTCCAGGTCTCACTAGCATACATCAGGGTAGTTAACACTGCTGCCTTGTAAACTTTAAGCTTAGTAGCAAGGCTTATTCCACAGTGGTCCCACACTTTAGTCCGCAATCCACCAAATGCAGAGCTTGTCTTAGCAATTCTACAGTTGACCTCATTGTCAATTGTCACTGCACGGGAGAGGGTACTACCAAGATACGTAAATTGGTCCACTACTTGCAGCTTTTGTCCCTTTACTGTGATGGTAGGCTCTTGATACTGAGCTTTTGGAACTGACTGGTACATCACTTTGGTTTTCTTCATGTTAATGAGGAGGCCAAAGTTGCCACAAGCGGCTGTGAATTTGTCCATGCTGGCTTGCATTTCCTGCTCCGATCCTGCATTAAGAGCGCAGTCATCAGCAAAAAGTAGATCTCGTAACACAGTCTCCTTTACCTTGGTGACAGCCTGAAGTCTTTGCAGGTTGAATAGTTTCCCATCGGTTCTGTACCTCAGATTAACCCCCACTGAGCTGTTCTGAAAGGCATCTGACAGCATGGCTGAAAACATCATGCTGAACAGGGTTGGTGCCAGCATGCAGCCTTGCTTAATGCCGTTAGTGACAGGGAAGTCCTCTGAGACTCCACCGTTACTCAAAGCACGAGCCGCCATGCCATCATGGAACTGCCATACCATCAGAATAAATCTGTCAGGGCACCCAAACTTTGACATAATACGCCATAATCCTTCACGACTAACTGTGTCAAAAGCCTTGGTAAGATCCACAAAGGTCATGTATAGTTCACAATTTTGCTCCTGACATTTCTCCTGGAGCTGTCAAGCTGCAAAGATCATGTCCACCATGCCGCACTCTTTACGGAAACCACACTGTGTTTCAGGTAGTATACCCTGTTCCAGATGGTCAATCAGGCAATTTAGCAACACACGTGCAAAGATCTTGCCTGCGACGGAGAGAAGTGATATTCCTCTATACTTATCACATAGTTGTCAATTTCCTTTCCTCTTGTAGAGGTGCACGATGGCCGCGTCTTTCAGTTCCTGGGGAATGAAACCTTGTTTCCAAAAGGATCAGAACAGTTGGGTAAGTTTTTCAACAAGCACAGCGCCACCAGCCTTATAAACTTCCGCTGGGATTGCGTCAGATCCTGGCGCCTTACCACTGGAACATTGCCAGCCTCTGATGGTAGGGCATCCAGGCTATAGTTGATATCTACCTGGGACATCCTGTCAATCACCTCATTATTGATGGTAGATGGGCGGTTCAGCACAGAGTGGAAGTGCTCAGCCAAACACTGTAAAATCAGGGTCTTCTCAGTGATAAGAGTTGCACCACTCGAATCTAGTAGAGGAGAGCTTCCTAAGGCTGAGGTCCATACAGGGATCTAAGGGCTTCATGGAACCGTTTGACATCACCTCTATCAGCAAACTTCTGGATTTCATCTGCTTTAGCACTCAACCAGGAATCCTGCATCTTGCGGATCTTGCTCTGTACAATCCTGTGAGTGTTTATAAAAGCATTTTTTTTGCAGTTGACGATGGATCATTTTAATGAGCACAGTAGAGATCTTAATCTCGTTTTCATCAAACCAGACCTATATGAAGGTCCAAGAACCTTGAGTGCAGAAAAGTGCAAGATGTCCCGGAAACATTCCCAGTCCTTCTCAGCATTTTCCTGTATTTGCAGCTCCAGGAGTTGAGTATCAAGATCTTTTACTAATGAAGCTGCTATGTCGGGGTTTTCCAGTGCACTGACATTGATCTTTTTCATCACAACTCTGTTTCCCTGAGGACGATTCTTTGGCTTGATGTGAATATTTAATTTTGAAATCATGAGTTTATGGTCAGTCCAACAGTCAGCACTCGGCATAGCCTTAGTTACTCTTACATCTTGCATGTCTTTCCTCCCCACAATGACGTAGTCAATGAGATGCCAGTGCTTGGAGCGTGGGTGCATCCAGGATGTCTTTTTATGAGTAGGCAGGAAAAAGATGGTATTAATAAGGACCAAATCATGAGCAGCACATGTCTTCAATAATAGCAAACCATTGCTGTTACACGTGCCAATTCCATTTTTACAATAACGCCATCCCAGGTAGAATGATCAGACCCCACTCTCATGTTGAAATCACCAAGTAAAATCAGCCTATCAGTGCGCTTCATGGATGAAAGTAGGGCATCAAGATCTTCGTAAAACTTGTCCTTTACTTCATCTGGATTTGTCATTGTAGGTGCGTAGGCACTGATCAATGTGGCTTGCTTTCCACTTAGTAATGGGAGGTGCAGTGTCATAAGTCGATCATTCACACCCTTAGGACGTAGCAGCTTCATTAGTTACTAGCAAGTGGTTGAATGCCCACATTATTTTCTCCTCCAGCATATCTCGTTCAATTCCTCTAGCAAGGATGGAACGTTTCCATTTTTTTGGGAATAATATGTAATCAATTTGGTTTCAATGTTCTCCATTTGATGAAGTTCAAGTATATAGTCCCTGCTTGGGTTCAAATCACATGTTCATTATGCTTAGCTGTTGTTTGTGGCAAAGCTGAATCAGATATTCTCCTGCTTTATTTCGTTCACCAAGGCCAAACTTGTCTGTGACCCCTGTTTCTTCCATTTCTCCCACTTTTGCATTGAAATTTCCAATAATATAGATAGTGTCTTTCTTTGGAGTTTGTTTCAGAATTTCCTGAATTTCAGTGTAGAATTTTTTGATGTTCTCTACTACTGGAATCAAGATTCAAAAGGATCTTGAAAACATGAACACTGGGCCCTATCTAACAAATTGAAATTCAATGGTGAGAAAACTAAGGTTTTACACTTAGGCAAGAAAAACAAATGCACAAGTATAGAATAAGTGGTACCTGCTTCAATAGCAGCAACTGTGAGAAGCATCTACGACTCTTAGTGGACAACCACTTAAATATGAGCCAGCTGCAATTCTTTGCTGAATTAACAGAGAGATAAAATCAAGATCACATGAAGTTTTAATATCACTTTATGATGCCTTGTTAAGACCATACTTGGGATATTACATCCAGTTTTGGTCACCACAATATAAAAAAGATGTTGAGACACTAGAAAGAGTGCACAGAAGAGCAACAAGGTTGATTAGAGGACTGGAGGCTAAAATTATAAAGAACGGTTACAGGAATTGATTATGTTTATTTTAATGAATAGAAAGACAAGGAATGACGTGATAGCAGGGGCTGTCACAAAGAAAGAGGATCAGCCTATTTTTCAAAGCACTTGAAGTCAGGACAAGAACCAATCTAGAAATAAGGAGAAATTTCCTCACAATGTGAACTATTAATCAGCGCAATGGCTTGCCTTCAGAAATTGAAGATGTTGCATCACTGCAGGTTTTTAAAAATTGATTTAACAGCCATTTGTCTGACGTGGTATATATAGTGTCTCTTGCTTGAGACATTCAATGTCCAACTCTGTTATTCTGTTATCTGTTAAATGAAAATCCATTTTTAAAAGATTTTTTAATCCTATATAACAATTCTTGCTTTTATATGAGAAAAATTCCTGCAAACATTTTAAGAAAAATGTAAGGCTATTGCCTGATAAAAAATAAATTCATGTATCCAATAAAAATGATAGCTCAAGTTGTTTTTATTTTAGGATTCATAATCCAATTAATGAATGAAGACAAAAAAACCCTGAAAACTATATAGTATGAAGATTTAGCCACATAATTAGGAGAACATGACTTACATAAGAATCCATAATTGTCACTAGAAATGAAAATTGTGAGTTTAAAGGTAAAGAGATACAAAATGTTCTATATTGGGTCCATCTAGCTCTGGAATATTCTATTTTTCTTCAAAACAGGCTGGCCTGGAGAAGGATGATGTATTTGTGGAAGTCGATTATCTAGACATAGAATGACATTATAGCATTCTAACAGCACATAAGTACATCTTTGACTTTTCTTTTGTTTTGTAAGCTCACTTATTCATATACCATTAGATTGAATGATACGGTTTAACAGTCATTTTCTTTAACTTTCAACCATCTCCCACATAATATTGCCCTATTTTATTGCCTAATAGCTAAATTTATTCCTCTGTGTAATTTTCTGCTTTCAGTACAGCTAATCAGAAGCTATTAATGAACTGCCATTAAGGATGCCTGGCTGCAGAGAGTAGCAGATGAAAGCTTCTGTGGGAGCCTGATTTACAGACATTAAAATAGTATGTATTGGCTTACTGTTGCTTCCCAGTGGGAAACCTCACTTGTAATTCTTTTGCATTCAGACTCAGTAGGAGAAGATTGACAGGACTGAAGATCATGTCAACAGAGCTGCTGTGAATGTTGAAGAGGAAACCAAAAACTTGGGGAAGGTAGGACTCTTCTCCTGCTGATCAATCAATGTTATTCGGCCTCCTAGCAATCTTCTATATTAACCCCATTGATCTGCCTGTCTTTACTGCAAAGAAACTAGCAATTAGGGAAATAAGAAAGAAATGACACATAGGTGGTAGGGGGAGGACAGCAAAGGAAATCAATTTTTCTCATAGTGTTCTGTCACAGCCAAACTGCCAAAAAAGAACTTATTTTGCTTAAAGATTCCTCATAGAATGCTCTATTTCTGCTTCTAATAGAATATCACAAAACTAGCAAAGGGTTAAATTATTGGCTCACCGTGAAATATGAAAGCTTGACAGTGCGAAACATTAGATGAAAATCTCAAGAAGAAGGGGCTATCAACAATCCTAGTTTATTTTCTTGGAAGACAGTCATATTAGAAACATTTGGATTTAATTCCCAGCAAATAAATGACAAGAAGGTCATTTCCCTCTCATAGTGCATAAACCAATAATATTGTATTACAAACAGCTCTGGAAAGAGGTTCCTGTCCACACTCTTTCCTTTCTCATAAAGTTTGGAATAAATCTTGTTTACTAAAAAGCCTTTGAAGCATAATTCTTTGATACAGTGCACATTGAAAGGGTGGAGTATTTCAATTTGATTAGAACAAAACACTTAGTATTAGTGATAGTATGTCATGAGAAATTAAAATAAGGAAATCATTGAAGGTTATAGTTAGTCCACCTTTAGAGGGAGTTGCTTTATGTCCTAAGCATGCTTGGTACTACAGTAATAATAATAATAATAATAATAATAATAATAATAATAATAATAATAATAATAATAATAATAATAATAATAATAAAGTTGGAAGGGACCTTGGAGGTCATCAAGTCCAACCCCCTGCTCAGGCAGGTAACCCTATACCATTTCGGACAAATGGCTGTCCAGTTTCTTCTTAAAAACTTCCAGTTGAAGGAAGTTAGCCCAGAGAAGGAAATATTAAAAGGGCAGAAAAATATATTTTTCCTCAAAAGGATTTTTTTAAAAACCAAACCTGGCCCCAAATCTATCTCTCTGCCCCAAGCAAGAGCTAGCCCCATACGAATGCAGATGTAGAACCATCAGAAAGCTGAAGCCAGAGCACTCAAGAAGACAAAGAGAAGATCTGCATCCCCCACCCAAACTCTAGGAGTGATTAACCCCATCACCTGGCAAGCAGGATATGATAATAGGATTAAACCACAGATATCAAATCCTAGAAAAACACTCAGAAATAGCTTCAAGGTTCATGCCACAGGAACAGGAAACTATTCCAAAAGCTAGAGGGGGTATAAAAATCTACTGCCCATGTGCTCAAGGTCTCTTTTCTCTCTGCTCTTTGCAAGGACCATCTTTCTGCTTCTTCAATAAACTGTAACCTTCTTCCCAAAGCAGTCGCCATTTTGCTTATTTATCCCAGCGTGGATGAACCAGGATGAAGACTTACTTCTAACAATTTGGCACCCAGAGATGGGACTCCAAGATAACCTCTCCAATGGACTGAGACTGGTAAGTCCCATCTTGCCGGCAACAGACCCCCTTATGTCTGTGGATGGGTCTCCCAGGCTTTACCCATGTGGAGCCGAGGTAGTAAAGGGAGGTTTTTTTTCCAAAACAGTTATACAGATTATTTTAATGAAAATCAGTTGAAATAATTCATTTGTTTTCTCCATAAAAGGGCTTTCATTTTTCTAAATCTGAAGGCCTCTCCTGCTTGGAAGAAACTGAAGAAGCAATGGGCTCTGGCTTGGTGGAAGGAGAAATACAACCAGGGCAGATGCCTACTCCCTCAGGAGACTTGTTCAAGAGGCACTACAATTGAAAAGTACAGTAGCTCGTCTTGACTTCAGGTCTTTAATTTTACAAAAGTGGAGCACTGGATATTTTTCCATAGGTGACCTAAATCCTCTAAGCGTTTAGGTACCAAGACATAAATGATTTAACAAATCAAAAGCAACAGTTTAAATTGTACTCAAAAATTAATCAGCAGCCAGTTTAGAGCCCAAGAACATAGGTGCAATATCCCAACAAGTAGCAATTAATGTACCTTGCTGCATTTAGAGTATGGCTTTCTTTCACCCTAGCTGAACAATACTTTATTCCCAACATAGTGTTCTGTCTGGCCCCTCTCAGCTCATTAAAATCCACATAAATATGTCTTTAAGAGGTTTATTCAAAAGGATTAACTTCAAAGCACGCTGCTGGCATTTTGCTGGCAGGAACGGCCAAGTCTCATTTATTTACATTTAGATTAAAACATGCTCTTCCCACACCTTCCAATTAACTCACTCTTTCTTTATCACATTGTCCAATACCTCATTATTCTTCCGTAGATTTCCAAAACATCAGAAAACTGAATTCAAACGCACTGCTCCAGATATCAGGCTACTCCTTGATTAACGTTGCTCGTGACAAAGGCGTAGTCTCTCTGTCCCCTTCTAATATAGTGTCCGATACGTCACTTCCCCCCATTACTTCCTTTTTCCACTTAACTGACACCGTCATTTATCAAACCTTCGGAATCTCGGATCAAGCCATCTATCTTCTTGATCCAAATCTGACCCCTCACTTTGTGAATCTGACCCAGACTGCCTGTAAATCTCCTCCCTTTCTGGCTCAGCTGCCGGGAGGGGAAAATACCCAGAGGGGCCTGGCTGCTCTTCCTCGGCTGCCGGGAGGGGAAAACACCCAGAGGGGCCTGGCTGCTCATCCTCATACTCTGACACTTCCCAAACTGGTCTAGGGACACTCACAACACATAGCAGCCAATCACCTGAACTCAAGTAATTGAACATCCTCAGGAGAAATAAAGAGGTCTATCAGATTGTGTAAAAAATATGAAATAGGCTGACAATGAGTAGGACAAAGTTCTATTCACAGGTTAGCAATAGGATGCAAATGACACAAAAGTCACTGGAGTTTATAAGTACTGGTGAACTGCACAGCATTCCCTCTAGTTATTTGGCATCATCACCATGCATCAGAATAACCAAACAACAAAATGATAACCTTAAAATTCAAAATACAATACACTAAACCATAAATTAACCATACATCCTTGATACTCATAGTCCACTAAACCGAAACACGGTGGACTATTATACAGTTCCCCATTATCAAGATGGTTTAAATTGATTATGGCTATGTAACAAGGTTTAAGAAAAACAAAACCATAGGAAAAATGGTGTATTATTTCTGGAAGAATTGTTAGTTATGAGACAAGTAAAAGTTACAAGTATTTGTACATAAGGAATTCAACCCAGTGCAGTGGCACTTCACCCACATTGAAGCAAACTTTTAGAGATAAACCACTTGATTTTCAGATTTTGATTTAAAAACTTCTAATACTACTATATCCAATTATAGTGTTATCTTTATGCCCTTTACGTCACAGATTCATTCAGCAAACACAACTTTAGATTTTAATTCTTTTTATTTAAGAACCAAAAAAATAGATTCTCATAATCACATATGACATGTCAACAAGGCTAGAATTATGGAAGTTGTAACATATTAATAGGAAACACTGCCATAATTGGAATACACAAAACCCAGTACTTCTATTGTATACAGTTGCACAACAGCTAGCCCAGTCCTCCAAGAGTGCCAACCTCTTCTTATGTCTTTTCAAGCCATCTTCAACTATTATTGTAGAATTAATCCAACTTAATGAAGCCGATGTCCTTGGTGTACTGGCGGAAGCACTGGCGACACATGTTGAGGCCGTACTTGCGGATCAGTCCGTGTCGGTTGGAGCAGACGCGGCAGGAGCGCGAGCCCTGCCCGAACTTCCTGGGGTGGCTCCAGTAGAGTTGCTGGTGGCCCATTGCGGCGCTCCGGCTACCCCTCGCGCGGCTCTGATGCCGAACAGGAAAAGGAAAAGGAAGTAAAGGGAGTTTTGAGAGTTTGAGCTCAAGGGCTGCTTTGGAAAGAAGGTGAAGGTGAGTACCTCTAAATTTTAAGTTTAAAGCCCAGGGGAACAAAGGAATGTGTGTATTTCTGTTTGTGTGAGTGAGAAGATTTTTTTCCCCAATCACAGTTGGATTTTGCTCCTTCTGGTCTTTCCTAGCCACAGAAAGGATCTGTTTAATTGGCAGAACCTGGAAAGCATGGGGGTTTGGTCAGAGCACAGAACCTTTTGTTAGGGAAAAGGGAGAGGCTGTGTGAAAATGAAATGGAATGAGTGAATGAAAGAATTGGATTTGGGCAACTAGCTGCTAAGGCCCTGTAAGTAAAGCAAAGTTAGGAAATTAGGCCCCAAAAAGGGAGCGGCCACCCACCTCTGAGAGCAGGCGGAGGTGCCCACGGACATTGGAGGTCCAAGGGGTCCCTAAATGGTGGTGTAAAGCCGGCCGGTCGGAGAGTAGCCCGTACCTTCTGAGGGACACCGGAAGGTCATTGCAGACCCCTATTTGGTCTGAAAACGGGAGGATCCCTTGGAGGAGCCCACGAACTCTGAGAGGGATCCGGAGAAGCTCTGTGAGTCCCCTTTTTTCCGGACTCACAAAATCGTGGTGGTAGAAAGAAGTCTCACAAGGAGGCTTCGACTGTGTAGTGCCCTTTAGCGTTAAAAGGAAAACCCCATTATAGAAGAATGGGAGGTTCCAATTCAAGGGCGGAAGTAGGTTTCCCTGTTGATAGCTTGCTCGAAGCCTGGGACAGGAGACAGCTTCCTGTCCAGGCTGGAATGAAAAAGAGATAGGTAAAGAAACTATAGGGAAAAAAATAGACTTTGCTTAGGGCTTTGCTGGGAAACCAATTTGGCTAAATAAAGGTACTTAAAAGGGAAAATAAGAAATAGTGATTCTCTCTCTCTCTCTATCTCTCTTCTCTATGCAACCACGTGGTACATTTAAAATGTGTGCCTTCCCTAACCTGAGTTATCTGAAATTTATGGTGGGAATGACTAGGATGTGTAAAACTAAGATGTCTGTTCTCTTGTCTTTGTGTATATATGTTTGTCAAAGTCTGTGTGTAAGAGGTAAATGTGACTATTAACTGTTTCAAATCCAAAGAGAAAAGAATTTTAAATTCTGCTAGAAATTTTGCTTAAAAGAAGCCACAAAAAGGAAATACCTCACTCTGTTTGTCTGGCCAACAAACAGAGTGAAGAAAAATGTGTTTGTTTGTTTGTTTGTTTTCCTCTTTCTCTCTGTGTCCTCTTAAGAACAGCCTTAAGTTAGCAGGAGGGAATGTTTTAAGTTCATCTGCTAGAAAGATTTCACTCTTGCATTTAATAATATATAATAAAGTTGGAAGGGACCTTGGAGGTCATCTAGTCCAACCCCCTGCTCAGGCAGGAAAACCTATACAAACTTTATCAAATGCCTTACTGAAGTCCAAGAAAATTATATCCACAGCATTCCTCTAGTCCACTAATTTTGTAACTGGTTAAAGAATGCAGTAGGATGTGTCTAGCATGATCTATTTTTGACAAACCCATGTTGGCTTTTAGTAATGACTTTGTTTGCCTCTAGATGTTCACGGATTCTTGTTTGATTATCTTTTCCAGAATCTTCCCAGGTATTGAGGTCAGGCTGATAGATCTATTGCTTCCTAGATCTATTTTTATTTTTATTTTATTTTTGAAGAGGAAAACTACATCAGCTCTTTTCCAGTCCTCTGGTAGTTCCCTAGTGCTCCAGGGTCTTTGAAAAATATAGTTCAGTGGTTCTGAGATCACATCTGCCAGTTCCTTGAGCACCTTGGGTTGTAATCCATCTGGTCTTGGTGAATTGAACTCTTCTAGGCTGGATAAGTGCTTGCTCACCATTTTCTTGCCTAACTTAACTTGTGCTTCTAATCTATTTTTTATGGTACTGTTTTTGTAAGTTGGACTGTTTGTTTTTTATTATTTTTGACTGTGGTCACAAGCCTTAGTTCATTTTGAGCCTTAGCTTTCTTCACCTCATCTTTGCAGGGTCAGACTATTTGCTAATATTCTGCTGTAGTTATGTGATCCTCTTTCCACTTTTTATACTGGTCCCTCTTATATGTCAATTTATCAGAGAGTTCTTTATGCAGCCATGCTGGTTTCTTGTGAGAGCTATTATTTTTCTTCTTTGTTGATATTGTGCTAGACTGGATTTTTATTATCTTACTTTTCAAAATTTCCCAAGCTTCTTGAGTTGTTTCCCCTTGAAGATTCTCATCCATGGAATCCCTCCCAAGCCCTCAATTTAGTGAAATTAGCTCTCTTAAAGTCTAAGACTCTAGTTTGACCATGTTCTATTGCTTGTGCTCCCATAATGTTGAATTCCAATATTGCATGATCACCCCTTCCCCAAGGTTCCTGTGGCTTCAACACCTTTTATCATTTTGTCTCTGCTAGTGTTTCTCTACTTTTGAGAAACAAAGCTGTCTGCAAGGTTTGTCACGAATCTGTTTGATCTTCCACTTAGTGCAGAGTTTGTCTCCCAGTTGATGTCAGAGTAATTAAAGTCCCCCATTACTATTATCATGTGCTTCCTACATACTTTAGTTGAGTTCTTATACCCTTTCATGGTTTCCAAAATTGTCATTCCTGATTGGTGAGTTTAAATTTGTCTTTTCTGATTTTTTGGTCAATGTCTGTTGTTGGGTAAATTTCCTTCTCAATACTGTCTAAAAAGTGTTAATTTTGTTCCAGGGGGAATCCAGTGTTAAATTATTTTATTGGAGTGAGACGGGGGTGTCCTGCCTGCTGGATCCTGCCCCAAGTTCTAGAAAACATTTTGCAATGTGTTGTAAATGAGTTTGTGTTCTAAATGGGTTTTATCTATCTATCCCTTTTCCTGAAAATGCGTGTCTATCTACAAGAGACTTTTGAAGTTCAAGTCTGCTTGTTTGGGGAAATAATTTCTTAAGTTACTTTTCTTATCCTATCACTAATTGGTGAAACTACAGTGAAACTTTTCTGACACAAATAAGCATTTTCCAATCTCTAAAACAGCGGTTCTCAACATTTTTCAGGCTGCGACCTCAACCTGCGCAGCGCATGCGCGGCGCGACCCCGGCCTGCATCACGCAAGCACGGCGTGATGGCCCGCATTGTGCAAGCGCAGCGTTATGGCCCGCATCGTGCATGCGCAGCACAACCCTGGCCTGCATGGCGTATGCACGGTGCGACGGCCCGCATCACGCATGCGCGGCGCGACCCCGGCCTGCATCACGCATGCACGGCGCGACCCCGGCCTGCATCACGCATGCGTGGTGTGACAGCCCGCATCGCGCATGCACAGTGCAACAGCCCGCATCGTGCATGCGCGGTGCTACCCCATGCATGAGCAGTGCTGCCCCATGCACCGGCCGAGGCGTAGGCTGCCGCCCGTTCGGGGCGGTGGCAGGCAGGCCCAGGTGCTCAGGTGCTCCTGAGGGTGACCACGACCACCAGCTGGCCCAGCCCAAGGGAGGTAAGACACCCGCTGGGCCCCACGCACACCAAAAACCCTCCCTGAGCCCGCCGCTGCCCCGCTAGCCTTGCCTTCACCACCGCCCATTTGGGGCGGCGGCAGGTAGGCCCAGGCACTCCTGGGCGGCCACGGCAGCGACGGCACAGGGCGACCACAGGCTGGGCCACCAGCTGGCCCAGCCCAAGGGAGGTAAGCCACCCGCCGGGCCCCACGTGCACCAAAAACCCTCCTTGCGCCTGCCGGCCTCCCACCTCCCACCCCTGGCCCTCTTTTTTTTTAAAATTTAATTTATAAGCCGCCCTTCTCACAAGACTCAGGGCGGCTCACAACAACAACACAATTAAAAAACAGAATTAAATTAAAAAATTTAAAAAATAATTTCATTCACACAACATAAACACATTTAGCTCACAGCCGCTGGTGGCGGGACACTCTTAGGGCTGAGGGACAGAGCAAAGCTCATATGCCCCAAGCCTGTTGGCATAGATGTGTCTCCAGTGCTTTCCGGAAAGCTAGGAGGGAGGAAGCAGTACGAACCTCTGAGGGAAGCTGGTTCCAGAGGGCTGGGGCAGCAACGGAGAAGGCCCTTGCCCTAGACCCCGCCAGACGACATTGTCTAACAGACGGGACCCGTAGGAGGCCATCCCTATGCGCCCTAACCGGTCGCTGGGATTCAAGAGGCAGAAGACGGTCCCGCAAGTATCCTGGCCCATTGCCATAAAGGGCTTTATTGGTCATAACCAACACTTTGAATTGTGTTTGGAGACCAATAGGTAGCCAGTGCAGCTCGCGGAGAGCTGGAGTGATATGAGCATGTCTTGGGAGACCCAAGACAGCTCGCACGGCCACATTCTGGACTACTTTCAGTCTCCGGACATTCTTCAAAGGCTGCCCCATGTAGAGAGCATTACAGTAGTCGAATCTTGAGGTGACAAGGGCATGGGTGACTGTGAGGAGTGACTCCCGGTCCAAATAGGGCCGCAACTGGCACACCAGGCAAACCTGGGCAAAGCCGAAAAATGATGTTCCAAACTTAGCTGTGGATCGAGGAGGACACCCAAGTTGTGAACCCTCTCCGAAGGGGACAAAACTTCTCCCCCCAGGGTAATGGACGGACAGTTGGAATTGTCCTTGGGAGGCAGAGCCCATAGCCACTCCGTCTTATCGGGATTGAGTCTGAGCCTGTTGGCACCCATCCAGACCTCAACAGCCTCCAGGCACCGGTTCATCACTTCCACTGCTTCGCTGTAGTGACACAGGATAGAGATATAAAGCTGGGTATCATCAGCATATTGATGATAACTTACCCCATGTCGACGGATGATCTCACCCAACGGCTTCATGTAGATGTTAAAAAACAGAGGTGAGAGAACAGACCTCGGAGGAACTACACATGGAAGAGACCTCGGAGCCGATCTCTGACCTCCTGCAAACACCGACTGCGACCGGCCAGAGAGGTAGGAGGTGAACCACCGTATAACGGTGCCCCGCACTCCAAGCCCCTCCAACCGGTGCAGAAGGATACCATGGTCGATGGTATTGAATGCCGCTGAGAAGTCAAGAAGCACCAGGATAGTGGAATAACCTCTATCCTGGGCCCGCCAGAGATCATCGATCAGCGCGACCAAAGCAGTTTCCGTGCTGTAACCGGACCTGAACCCAGACTGCTGAGAGCCCAGATAATCCATGTCACCTCCCTGCTAGCCGAAACCAGCCAGGAGGGGCACGGGTCCCGTAAACAGGTGGCAGAACTCACAACTCCAATGGCCTTGTCCACATCATCAGGGGTTACCAGGTCGAACTCATCCCATACAACAGGACTAAGACGGGCCTCTGTCATCTCGACTGACTCATTGTCAGCCGACACTTCATTCCAATTGGAGTCCAAGTCAGCCTGGATCTGAGTGAACTTGTCTGCGAAAAAGGTGTTAAATTCTTCGGCATTGCCCTGCAAAGGTTCCTCCCTCCTCCCCGTATCAAGGAGAGAGCGAGTCACCCTAAACAGGGCAGCCGGACGAGATTCCGCAGACGCGATCAATGCGGAAAGATACTGAGATCTTGCCGCAGTGATCACTTCCAAATAGGTCTTAATACAAGCTCTCAATTTGGTTCGATCAGATTCGGATCTGCTTTCCCTCCATTTCTTCTCTAGACGTCTCTTCTGGCACTTCATCCCCCTGAGTTCCTCGGTAAACCAAGGAGATCTGCTGGGTCTGCTACCAGAGAGGTCACAACGGCACAATCCGGTCTAGAGCCCCCGTAGTGGCTGGATTCCAGGCCATCACTAGGGACTCTGCCAGACTGTATATGAGCGAATCTGGCAATTCCCCAAGTGCCCTTTGAAAACCAATAGGGTCCATCAGGCGTCTGGGGTGGAACCATTTAATCGGTTCTGGCTCCCTGCGAGAGAGGATTGGCGTCGTAAACTCAAGCCGCAGCAGAAAATGATCTGTCCATGACATGGACAACACTTCTAAGCCCCTTAACTTCAGATCATAGCTCAACTGCTCCGAGAGGAAAACCAGGTCAGGTGTGTGTCCCCCCTCATGGGTTGGGCCCTCAATTACTTGTGTCAGGTCCATGGTTGCCATGGAGGCCATGAACTCCCGCGCCAGCCCAGAGGACTCACCGAGTGACGGCACGTTGAAGTCCCCCAAGACAATAAGTCTGGGGAACTCAACTGCCAACCCGGCTACCTCCTCGAGTAACGTGGGCAGGGCTGTTTTACTTACAGTTTTAGTAGTTCTCAGCAGGGAGGGGTGGAAACTTCTGGAGAGCTTGCCTTCGCTGCAGACAACTTGCAGCACCATTTGCAGACTGGGACTTTTGGTGGGCTAAGCAGGGCGGAGACAGCCTGGACAATTCCTATTGGCTTTTGAAAGCCAATAGAATTAGACTCTATTCAAGAGAGTCTATTCTATTGGCTTTCAAAAGCCAATAGAATAAGAGGGAGTAGCACAGCTAAGGAAAAGGGAAAAAATGGCGTAGCACAGCTAAAGAAAAGGGGGGAAAATGGCAGACTGCGTTGTTTGGCGTCCCCCGTGAAATGGTCATTTGACCCCAAATGGGGTCGCGACCCACAGGTTGAGAACCGCTGCTCTAAAATAATGTGGTCTATTTTGGAATAAATGTTAAAGGCAGATTCTCCTGCCCCTGGCAGGTTGCACATATTAAAATATTAGGCTTTTAAAATCACTTGGAGTTTTCAGCATTTTCAAGCTGCCGCATTTTTCCCCCTTCCTCTCAAGTTGCAAGTTCTTGTCCTTATCTGTCCTCAAATCTGTGATTTGTCTGTCTGTTTCTCTAATAACTGCAGTATTAATGCCTTTTCAAACTGCCTGCAAGCTACCCCCCTTTCTAATTTATTTCTTGCCCTTTGTTTTCCATACCCGTTGTCTGCCTCTCCTGGGAGAGTCCACCCAGAAAGTGGGGGGGGGAGACCTTGTTCTTGTATCTTTCAGCCCTGCAATCCTCCCCCAAACCTTTGGAAGCAGAACACACAGACCCAGATGCTGCCTCCATCCATTTGAGCCTTGGAATTGGGTTTTGAATCCAGCCATCCACTAAAAAGCCACCATGCAATCTGAGTGGAACATCTTCCCAAGTCCTACCATTCCCCAGATGCCTGTGAGAGCTGCAGAAGGAAGGAGTCCTGGAGCCACTGGAGCCATGTGAAGCCTCACAAGAGAAAATTAGACTGTGGGGGGAGGGTGGAAACCCATTGTAAACTTTTCTTTCTTGCCCCATTTGTATTGTAAAAAGCCAGTTGAATGTATTAATGGAGAGATGGCATTTGGGAATAGTTGGCAGAAGAAGTACTGAACACCTTGGACTTCTATCTGGTGGGAGGGAAAATTTATCCAGAATGTTTGTATTGCCTGTTTTGTAGAAATAGTTACACACACACACACACACACACACACACACACACACACACACACACACACCATTCAGAGTCTATCCCCTCCACCTACCTTTAGTAAAGTCCCCCCCCCCAGGCTGATTTTTTTTGCTCTATTGCACCAAAGCTTTGCAAGCACACCTTCCTGAAAATTCCAAGGAGGAGGGAACTAGCCCCCCCTCAGGTGATTTGCAATTTTTATGCCTGACTAAGGAAGTAACAGGAAAGATCCCCAAACCTTAGCCCTGAATATCTTGCACTGGTAGGCTCAGATTGGGATTCCTAGAGCTCATTATGTGCAATTTAAAGAAAATTTTAATAGCCTGGCATATTGGCTAACCTCAATTGGGCATTACAAACCTGGATGCACTGAACTAAAAGCTAAGGCAGGAAACAACCCTTGAAAATGGGCAGCCAGTGGACACATACTAAAGAAAACCATGGCTGTGAAGAATTTTGGGAGGTATGCAAACCTGACTGGAAGCTAAAGCTTTTTACCCCCTCAGAGAAGGTCCGCAACTTGGGCGTCCTCCTCGATCCACAGCTAAATTTGGAACATCATCTTTTGGCTGTGGTGAGGAGGACATTTGCCCAGGTTCGCCTGGTGCACCAGTTGCGGCCCTATTTGGACCGGGAGTCTCTTCTCACAGTCACTCATGCCCTTATCACCTCGAGGTTCGACTACTGCAATGCTCTCTACATGGGGCTACCTTTGAAAAATGTTCGGAGACTTCAGGTAATGCAGAATGCAGCCGCGCGAGCAGTGTTGGGCTTGCCTAGAAATGCCCACATTTCGGCATCACTCCGCGAGCTGCATTGGCTGCCAATTGGTCTCCGAACCCAATTCAAAGTGTTGGTTATGACCTATAAAGCCCTACATGGCATCGGACCAGGTTATTTACGGGACCGTCTGCTGCCTCATGAATCCCAGCGGCCGGTTAGGGCCCACAGAGTGGGCCTTCTCCAGGTCCCGTCAGCCAGACAGTGTCGCCTGGCGGGGCCTAGGGGAAGAGCCTTCTCTGTTGCGGCCCTGGCCCTCTGGAACCAACTTCCCCCGGAGATCCGTGTCGCCCCCACCCTCTCCGCCTTTTGTAAATTGCTTAAAACACACTTTTGCCGGCAGGCCTGGGGCAGCTAACACCTTGCCCCTAGCCAGTGTATGTTTGTGGAATGATTGGTTTCTTTTTTAACTTAGGGTTTTTTTATATATTTATGTATTTAATGTAATTTCTATCATGTTGTGAGCCACCCTGAGTTCTCCGGAATAGGGCGGCATAGAAATTAAATAAATAATAATAATAATAAAATAATAAAGGTGACATCCAACATTTGAAAATGATTGGCACAGAATATTGGACACTATAAATTTCTTTTCCACCTAACAAAATGTTTGCCCTGACTTTTAGAACTTTATGGGTGCAAGCTCCCCTTTTGGGAGCCACTAAAGGGATCTTTTTCTGCTGCCTCCATTAATGTTTTAATTTTTTTTTTTTTGCTTAACAGCTTAAAAGCTTGCCTACTAAGTCTCCCTGACCAGATCAATTTTAATGTTGTGTCAATAAGTGTGACATTCTCACACTTAAGGCACAAAGCGGGGATATTGAAGGAAGTTAGCCCAGAGAAGGAAATATTAAAAGGGCAGAAAAATATATTTTTCCTCAAAAGAATTTTTTTTAAACCAAACCTGGCCCCAAATCTATCTCTCTGCCCCAAGCAAGAGCTAGCCCCATATGAATGCAGATGTAGAAACATCAGAAAGCTGAAACTATGGCACTCAAGAAGACAAAGAGAAGATCTGCATGCCCCACCCAAACTCTAGGAATGATTAACCCCATCACCTGGCAAGCAGGATATGATAATAAGATTAAACCACAGATATCAAATCCTAGAAAAACACTCAGAAATAGCTTCAAGGTTCATGCCACAGGAACAGGAAACTATTCCAAAGGCTAGAGGGGGTATAAAAATCTACTGCCCATGTACTCAAGGTCTCTTTTCTCTCTGCTCTTTGCAAGGACCATCTTTCTGCTTCTTCAATAAACTGTAACCTTCTTCCCAAAGCAGTCACCATTTTGCTTATTTATCCCAGCTTGGATGAACCAGGATGAAGACTTACTTCTAACAGTGTTGGAGCATTCACCGTTTCTGGAGGCAGGTTGTTCCACTGGCTAATTGTTCTAACTGTCAGGAAGTTTCTCCTTACTTCTAGGTTGCTTCTCTCTTTGGTTAGTTTCCATCTATTGCTTCTTGTCCTGCCCTCAGGCGCTTTGGAAAATAGCTTGACTCCCTCTTTGTGGCAGTCCCTGAGATATTGGAACATTTCTATCATGTCCCCCCCCCACCCTTCTCTTCATTAAAGTCACTTGAACTACAGAGAGATAGCACAGTTATTCACTTCCTGAAGAGGGTGTACATTGCTTTGCTTGTTTTTACTAATCAGGAGTTATTCTTAAAGCAGGAGTCAAAACCAATATCTCTCTCTAAGATATTGAACACAATTCTGATTGTAGTTGCTATTCCATAAAGTGCAATAGCATTCAGAGGACAAGCATTCACCATTCTTTTCCTCAACAATTTTTTTTGCAAGCATTGAAAACTGCTTTATTCAGTTTAGTGTAAAATTGGATCTCCAATTTTAAATCAGAGAAATAATATGCTATAACTTACTTTTCAAAAGCTTGGCAATACTGAGCTGGATTCAAAAGTGCCCTAGCATGAATTATCTGATCTTCAATTGAGTAGATATTCCTACAAATGAAAACTGGAGATGCAATTTTTTTAAAATATTCCCTATACTCCCATCCCATATCACATTTTAAAAACACTTTATTGAACATCTTGCCTTACTTTTGATTCATATGAGTAAAACATTCTGAATCAATTTAAAATCCTAACAAGAACATATTAACAAGAACAAAAAGTTGAGAGTTTAGCTAATGCTTATCCATCCTCTGTTAAAGGAATTCAAAAGAGCTAATATGCAGGAAGGATTATAATCTTGAAGCACAAAAGCTAGGGGACTTGGTAGATTCTGACTAGTTTGAAAATTGTGCATAATATGCTAAAACTTACTTTTCAAAAGTTTGGCAACACCGGGTTGGATTTAAAGTAACCTATCATGGACAATAGGACTTTTATTGTTTGTAGTTGAACAGATATTTCCACCAATAAGTGAACACAAGATTAACTCCAACATGTAGTCTTTAAGGAAACTATGTCTATATGGGGAAAATATACAGTGAGAGACTTTTGGTCCAGTAAACATTTTTAAAAAATGAGATAAGGGGATAGAAAAAATGCTTAACAAATTTGCTAACTTAATCTCAGGGTTTGAAAAAATCAGGATAAATTTTTCACAAAATGTAATTCACTTGCAAAAAATGTAGGGTTGTGTGCTGAATTACATGTTCATCATTTATGCACAATTCTAGTTCAAATTTAGTCTTACAGTATTCAAAACAAATCATTTTATTTACCTTAAGCCTCTCTAACAATTATATATAGAAAAATCATTGATATACCACATTCTTTTAATTTAATATTTCAATTCCCTTTAAAGCATCTTCCAAAACCAACATCAAGTTATTTACAAAAACTCAAAATTTACACATTTCTTTTTAAACTTTTACTCCCATAATCTTCTCAGCCTGTCTTATATTTCTGTTCGGTACTTCAAAAAACCAAAATAATCAAGAGAAGAACAATTTATAAAGCAGTACTAATATTTCAAATGATCTTTATTCTGTCCCTTTGTTAATCCAGCCTAAGATTGTGTTGGCTTTTTTGGCTGCTGCTGCACAGTACTGACTCATATTTAAGTGACTGTCCATTAGAATTCCAAGATCCCTCTCACAGTTAGTGCTATTGAGCCAGTTTACACCTAATCCATACATGTACAGATGGTTTTTCTTGATTTGTTCCTTTTAATATTTTACAAGATTTTGTTAGCTCTCTGTTAATATGTGCTTTTGTGTAACCTAAATCAGTTTTGACCATTTTATAAAATTCTCCCCTGAATTCATATCTTCCAAAAGTTTAAACAGAAAAGTCAAATTCAAATTGTCAACTCTTCATCTAAATTCTAAAAAGATCAATGTGTCTTATTTTTCATTGCAGTGTCCTAAATATTTTGATGGCGCAGTGGTTAAGTCTAGTGCCTACAGCCTGGAGTTCGATCCTGACAGGATTCAAGATTGACTCATCAATCAGAATTGAGCCAGAAGGGGCCTTGGAAAACTTCTAGTCCAACCCCCTGCTCAAACAGGAGACCCTATACCAATGATGGCGAACCTTTTAGAGACCAAGTGCCCAAACTGCAACCCAAAACCCACTTATCCATCGTCGGATGCTGGGTGGATGTGGCCCATTGGCTGGGTGTGGCCCATTGGATGGGCATGGCTGTGGTTGTAATGGCAGACTGGGTGGGACTAAAAAGTTCAATCAATTCCAACTTTGCAAGATCTTTTTTTCTCCGTGAGAAGTTGAAATTATTATTACTATTACTATTACTATTATTATTATTATTATTATTATTATTATTATTATTATTATTATTATTATTATTTACAATTTTTATACCGCCCCCCTCCCGAAGGACTCGGGGCGGTGTACAGCCCAATTAAAACAACAACACACAAAAATTAAAATTATTAAAAATAAATTAAACAATTTGGCCTAATATTTAAAAACCCAACTAAAAACACAATCCCCTAAAAACAGTTATGGCCATTGTTGGAGCTGGAGCTATCATCCCAGGCCGGCTTGTCGGAATAAGTATGTTTTTAATTCTTGACGGAATGCAATTCCGTCATCGTACGGAGTTCGGGGGGGAGCTCGTTCCAAAGCGTTGGAGCTCCCACAGAGAAGGCCCTCCCCCTGGGGGTCGCCAGCTGACATTGTTTGGCCGACGGCACCCCGAGGAGACCCTCTCTGTGGGAGCGTACCGGACGGCGGGAGGTATTTGCTGGCAGAAGGCGGTCCTGTAGATATCCGGGTCCGATGCCATGGAGCGTTTTAAAAATGGTCACTAACACCTTGAAACGCACCCGAAAGGCCACCGGCAACCAGTGCAGCTCACGCAGGAGCGATGTTACATGGGAACGCCATGGCGCCCTGGTCACTACCCATGCGGCCGCATTCTGGGCCAGCTGAAGCCTCCGGGTGCACCTCAAGGGGAGCCCCATGTAGAGAGCATTACAGTAGTCCAGCCTGGAAGTGACGAAGGCATGAGTAACTGTGCATAGCGAGTCCCGGTCTAGGAAGGGACGCAACTGGCGTACCAGGCGAACCTGATAGAACATCCTCCCGGCCACGGCCGTCAAATGGTCCTCTAAAGACAGCCGTGAATCCAGGAGCACTCCCAAATTGCGAACCCTTTCCACGGGGGCCACTGTTTCGCCCCCAATGGACAACGAAGGAGTCAATTGACTAAACCGGGACGACAGTAGCCACAGCCACTCGGTCTTGGAAGGGTTGAGCTTGAGTCCGTTCTTCCCCATCCAAACCCGGATGGCCTCCAGGCACCAGGTCAGCACGGCAAGAGCATCGTTGGGGTGGTTCGCCGTGGAAATGTACAGCTGAGTATCATCAGCGTACAGATGGTACTCCACACCAAAACCACGGATGATCTCACCCAGTAGTTTTACATAAATGTTGAACAGTAGGGGCGAGAGGACCGACCCCTGAGGTACCCCACATACGAGGGGTCTCGGGGTCGACCTCTGGTCCCCTGTCAACACAGACTGCATCCGGCCGGAGAGGAAGGAGAACCACCGCAAAACAGTGCCCCCCATACCTAACCCCTCCAACCGTTGCAGCATGATACCATGATCGATGGTATCAAAAGCCGCCGAGAGGTCCAATAGCACCAGAGCAGAGGAACAACCTCTGTCCCGGGCCCGCCAGAGATCATCCACCAACGCGACCAATGCTGTTTCCGTGCTGTAACCAGGCCTGAAGCCCGACTGGTATGGATCCAAGTATAGTGATTCCTCCAGGTGTCGCGGGAACTGTCGGGCAACCACACTCTCGACAACCTTTGCAAGAAAGCAAAGGTTGGAGACAGGACGATAATTTGATAAAACGGCTGGATCCAGGGTAGGCTTCTTGAGGAGGGGCCTCACTACCGCCTCTTTCAAGGCGGCAGGGAAGACACCCTCACTCAACAAAGCATTAATAATTGCCTGGAACCAGCCTCGTACCACCTCCCGGGATGCCAACACCAGCCAGGAGGGGCACAAATTGACTGAGTGAGCCTTTTTTTTTGCACATGGCGGCAGAAGCCTAAAGCGAAAAGGTTTTATAAAACCCAGCTAAAAGCCTAGGACTGGGGCTACAGCACGTGTGCCCACAGAGAGGGCTCTGAGTGCCACCTCTGGCACCCATGCTATAGGTTCGCCACCACTGCCCTATACCCATGCTGGCAAACCTATGACATGCATGCCAGACTGGGCATGCAAATCCCTTTCTGTCGGCATGCGCACCAGAGGGATGCTCCCCTCCCCGTCTCCACATGCGCCTGACTAGTGGGAACTGGAGAGGGCAGGGAAACCGAATATAGCAGTGCTCTCATGGGAACAGCTGTGAGAGCTGGGCGGGAAGAGAGGAACCTATAAAAGCAGGTTTTGGCAGGAGTGCAGTGAGAGAGCGAGTGAGCGAGCAGACAGCCTTTGGAAGCAATGGTGAGCATGAGTTTGGAGAAGACCAAGTAGGACGCGGTGTCCATTTGCGCTTTGCAGAAGGCTACCAGAGGAAGGAGGACATGTAAGTTTGGACTTTGGAGAAAGGGAGAGAGAGAGGAAGGAAGGAAGGCCCCACCTGCGCCACTGGGCAGATACGCACCCAGGTCTACCCAGGTGACACCGAAGCCAGCCAGCCCTTCTGCAGGAGTGCGGGGGGAGGTGGGGAGAGTGGCTACTCCTGAGCATGCTTGCCTCCCTTCTGGCTCCCTCAGCCTCTCCCCCCTCCAGGCTGGGGCTGGTCAGATTCCCCCCAAGTGTCCCCGGCCAGCTCTCCTCCTCCATCCTCCTCCTGTGGGCAGACCATGGCTTACCGAACCAGGTGGCGCCTCTCCCCGCATGCGTCCTCAGGCGGAGGAGCTGGGCAGCCACAACTCTCACTTCCCTCCAGCCTCCATCTGCCCGAGGCCTGAGCTCGGCACACCTGGCTGGCCAGCAATAGGCTGGAGAGCGCGGGACAGCGGCAGCTGCCCCGGGATGGGTTGGCGGCATGTGCACATCTGCGGCAGAAGACCGCAGGCGGGCAGCCACCATGGCTCCGCTTGCCTAACAGGGCGGGGCACACTCATGCACAGGGACACACATGGGGCTGCTCCCTCGCTTTCCGTGCCATGCCAGGGTTGGGCTGGACTGGACACGGAGCCGCCACACTGCTTCTTCCACTGGGAGCACCCACCCTGCCTACCCCTTATCCCTCATCCTGGGGCGGCTGCCGCCGTCCCGCACTCTCCAGCCCATCGCTGGCCAGCTGGGCACACCAAGCTTGAGCCTCAGGCAGATGGAGGCTGGATGGGAGCAAGAGCTGCAGCTGCCCGGCTCCTCCGCCTGAGGACGCATGCAGGGAGAGGTGCCACCCAGCTCGGTAAGCCACAGTCCACCCGCAGAAGGAGGAGGAATGTCAGAACCCATATTTTAAAGGGCCTTTCCTTTTTCTTTCTCTCTAAACCCAAATTGCATTCTTTCCTCTCCCTGGGTTCTGCCATACTCCTGGAGGGGAGGGGGAAGCGCTTGAGGGTTATTGCCTTGTTTACTCTATCGCTACAATGTAACATTTTGCTGTTTCTGCATTTCTCCTCTGTGAACTTTCCCTTATTGTCAGCTAGTAAAGGGGGGAGAATGGAATGTACCTCCAGCAACTGCTTTATCTCCACATTCACAAGGGAAGGTGCGAAGTCGCCTAAACATCGCTGCAGCCTGGAGACAGCCTGATGTTATCTCCTTTTTCCCACAACAAACTTAACACCTTGGGTTTGGTCTGTTTGAACTGACTGGATGAACTATGGGGTGGGGTTATGCTTGGGATACTTTTTACCTATCAATCTGGTGGGAAACCCTCAGATCCTGTCTATTATGTCTACTATCAGCTTCTCCTAATAAAAGCTCCTATTGGAAGAAACCGCTTCCATGAGAATGGCAGAACTTGAAAATGAAAGTATAAGAAAGAAATACATTGAGGGTCTGACATTCCACCCCCCCCCTTAAAAAAAGAGATCCACCTGGAGAAAACAATAACAGGGAGAGAAAATGAAACATACTGGTTGGTCAGCTTTATCAGAGTAACCAGTATGAAAACATTTGAGCAGTCTAGGACAGGGCTTTTCAACCAGTGGTACGGGTACCACCTGTGGTACATTGGCACCTCGCAGGTGGTACACGGCCATCCTAGAAAGGTTGTAGCGGAAGAGGGGAATGAGCTGAACTGATGACAGCACTGCACAAGCCTGAGCGAGAGATGGCTGGAGCTGCAGGACTGTCAGGGCTCAGCAGAAATGCCAGGATCAGCACTTCTTCGAGACTATCAGGGCTCAGCGGAAGCTCCAGGCTCCAGCTGGAGCTCAGCGCTGATCCTGGTGCTTCTGCTGAGCCCTAAAGCAACAATCAGCTGGAAAACAGCACTGATCCTGGCACTTTTGCTGAGCCCAGAAGAATGTTTGCTGAGCCCAGCTGGAATGTTGCAGCATCTCCAAGGTCTTGTGATTTACATTCATATGCTTGGCAACTGATTCATATTTATGATGGTCATAGTGTCCCAGGGTCATGTGAAGTAACCAAAACCTGCTACAACCACCCAGCAGATGGGGGGAATAAAAAGCAAACACACACACCCCGCTGCCAATCCTCAACAGAAATGCTCACAACAATGAAAACCTCGGACAGGAGGAAGGGCGGGCAGGCAAGTGTCTTGCTTGGCTGTGGCTTGGGGGGCACTTTTTTCAGTGCCATTGTAACTTCAAACAGTCACTAAGCAAACTGTTGTAAGTCGAGGACCACCTGTACTTTATCACTTTTTTTTGGTCATCAAGTTTTTGACACCTTGCTAGGCGACTGGTGGTACTTGGATATTGCCATATCCTAAAAGTGGTATAATGGGTGAAAAGGTTGAAAAGCCCTGGTCTAGGGGCCCTCACATGTTTCTTGTTTACCCACTCATTCTCAGATGCTAGGAAATCCTTCCATGCCACTAAGTTTTGGGTGGCCCCATGGTGCTTTCTGGAATCTAAGATTTCCCTGATTTTAAAATGTTGTTCACCTTCCACCATGATAGGCTATGATGGAGGGGCTGGGTTGATGATGCGTTGATGACTGGGCTGATGATGCGTTTAATAGGAAGGGTCCCACAAATTTTGGCCCTAACTTCTTGGAGGGCTGCAAGGACTGCAGGAACCTAGTGGAGAGGTATACCCTATCCCCCATCCTAAAAGGCTTGGGTTACACCCTTTTTTATCTGCCTGGGCTTTATAGGCTTCTCTAGCTTTGTCTAAGGCTTTCCTGACAACTGGTCATTGCAATTGTGTGATCCATTCCTTAAGGGAAGGGATGGTAGATTCATTGACAGGTAATTCAGGCATCGGATTGAAGCTCTGTCCTGTAGCCACTTGGAAAGGTGTGTAACAGACAGCTGCTGCCTGTCGACAATCTTCAGATGCAGTATTCCAAGTATGATCTTACCAAGGATTTATGAAGTGATACTAATACTTCATGTGATTTTAATTCTATGCTTCTGTTAATACAACCAAGGATTGTATTAGTTTGTCTGCTACCGCACACTACTGGCTCATGTTTAAGTGATTGTCCACTAGGACTCCAAGATCTCTCTCATAGTTACTGTCTTTCAGTCACGTTTCACCTAATCTGTACTTGTACCTTTGGTTTTTCCTGCCTAAGTATAAAACCTTGCTTTTCTCCACATTAAATTTCATGTTGTTGGATAGAGCCCATTGTTCAATTCTGTCAAGACCTTTTTGGGTCCTGAACTTGTCTTCTGGGATGTTAGCTATTCCAGTCAGTTTACTGTCATCTGCAAATTTGATGAGTTGGAATAGAATAGAGCTGGATGGGACCTTGGAGGTCTTCTAGTCCAGCCCCCTGATCAAGTAGGAGAATCTATACCATCTCAGGCAGGTGATTGTCTAGTCTCTTCTTAAAAATCTCCAATGATGGAGCGCCCACGATTTCTGGGGATAAGCTGTTCACTGTCAGGAAGTTTCTTCTTAATTCCAGGTTGCTTCTCTCCTTGATCAGTTTCCAACCATTGATTCTCGTCCTTCCCTCTCGTGGTCTGGTGAACAACCTGACACCCTCTGCCTGTTATTATGTCTCCTCTATTTCTTCTTTTCTTTAGACTAGCCAAACCCAAGTCCCGTAGCCATTCTTCATATGTTTTAGTCTCAAGACCTTTGATCATCTTAGTAGCTCTTCTCTGAATTTTTCCAAACTCTCAACATCTTTTTGATGACCAAAATTGACAGTATTCCAGGTGTAGTCTTACTAGGGTTTTATAAAGCAGTACTAATATTTCATGTGATCTTGATTCTATACCTGTTTAGACAACCCAGGATTGTATTAGCTTTTTTTGGCTGCTGCTGCACAATGCTGGCTCATAGTCAAGTGATTGTCCACTAGGACTCCAAGATCCCTCTCACAGTTACTGTTTTTGTCTTGCCCAATCTGTATTTGTACCTTTGGTTTTTCCTGCATAAATGTAAGACTTTACTTTTCTCCACACTGAAACTCATTTTGTTGGATAAGGCCCATTGTTCAAGTTTGTCAAGATCTTTTTGGATCCTGAGTTTGTCTTCTGGCGTGTTGGCTACTCCTGTCAATTTGGTGTTATCTGCAAATTTGATGAGTTCCTCTTCAATTCCCTCATCATTTATGATATTGAAGAGTACTGGGCCTAAGACGGAACCTTGTGGTACCCCACTGCTTACTTCTCTCCATGTGGAGGTAGTGCCATTGAGGACTACTCATTGAGTGCGGTTTGTTAGCCAGCTACAGATCCATCTGGTGGTGATGTTGTTTATTCCATCTTTATTCCTAGCTTACGCAGGAGTAGATTGTGGTCTACCTTATCAAATGCTTTACTGAAATCTAAGTATACTATGTCCACTGTGTTTCGCTGTCTACTTTATTGAAGAATGAGATGAGATCGGTTTGGTATGATCTGTTTTTAACAAACCCATGCTGGCTACTAGTTATGACTTTGTTTGCTTCTAGTTGTTCGCAGATCTGTTTTTTGATTATCTTTTCTAGGATCCTCCCAGGTTTTGATGTTAAACTGATTGGTCTGTAGTTTCCTGGGTCCATTTTTTTCCCCTTCTTGAAGATGGGAACCACATCAGACCTTTTTTTTTTATTGTCCTTGATTTCTGTTGCAAGTCTTTGTTCATTCTGAGCCTTTGCTTTCCTGACTTCATCTTTGCATGTTCTGGCTGTCTGCTGATAATTAGCTTATGTATTCCCCATTTTTTGTATTTGTCCTTTTTGTCTTTTAGTTTGTTACAGAGATCTTTGTGCAGCCATGCTGGTTTCTTCTTGAATTTGTTTTTCTTTCTCAGTGGTATTGTGGTGATATGGGCTTTTATGATCACATTTTTCAGGGTTTCCCATGCTTTCTTTACCCTTCAGGATTTTCATCCATAGAGTTTTTCCTAGGTTCTCTCTGAGTTTGTTAAAGTCGGCTCTTTTGAAGTTTAGGACATTGGTTGGATTGTTTTCTATTGCTAGTGTTTGCATTATATTCAGTTCCAGTATGACATGGTCACGCTTGCCCTAGGTTCTGGTAATTTCGATTCCCTCTATCACTTCTTCTCTGTTTGTAAAGATTAAGTCCAATATAGCTTTATGTCTAGTTCCCTCCTCCACCTTTTGGGTGACAAAATTGTCAGCTAGGTTGGTTAGGAATCTGCTTGATCTCCCGCTCACTGCAGTTTGTCTCCCAGTTGATATCTGGATGGTTGAAATCTCCTATTACTACTGTGGTATGCTTCCTACATGCATTTATTAACTATTTGGCAAAGAGTTCATCTATTTTTTCTGATTGGTTGGGTGGCCTGTAATATACACCTATGGCAATGTCACTTTTTTTTCTTTTATATTGACTCATATACATTCTGGAGAGATTCTATCTTTGATGATGTGCATTCCTGAAGATATGTAGTGTTCTCTTACATATAGTGCAACTCCCCCTCTTCTTTTTGTAGACCTGTTTCTTTTGAACAATTTGTATCCATCCATCAGTCCATTCCATTCATGGGTTTCATCCCACCAGGTTTCTGTAATGCCAACTATGTCATACCCATCCTCATGTACTATTGCTTCTAGTTCGCCCTGTTTGTTCCTCAAGCTTTGAACAGTTGTATATAAGCTTTTAAGACTTTTATGCCTGTCCATGGGAATGTTTCCGGTATCTCCTGGTTGTTGTATTTTCATTTTTCATCACTGCCTACCTCATTATTTGATTTGTTTTCTTGAGATTTACAATTGGTTTTGGGTTCTAGAGATTGATCACCCTCCCCCCTCGGTTTTAGTTTAAAGCCCTCCTGATGAGTTGGGCCAGTTTTTCCAAGTACATTCTTGCCTGTTTTCATGAGGTGTAGCCCATCCCTTGCCAAGAGTCCTTCCTGTAGGAAATGCAGTCCATGATCCAGGAAACCAAAGTTTTCTTTTGTGACACCAACCCTTTAGCCAATGGTTTATTTCTAAAATTCTTTTTTCCTTTTGTTGGGAATACTGATGAAAACACTACTTGTGCTCCTAGTTTCTTGACTTTATTGCCTAGTTGTTACATGCATGTATCATATACAGCAGTTCATATGTGAGGTACAATGTACTTCCATGTGAAAAAACAGATGCAATTTCAGAATTGTAGTGAGAGCATTGTAGTTATAATCCTTCCTATATTGGTAGCATTTTTGTAAATCATATAACTTCGATGATGCCTCGGATTTAGAATTTGACACATATACTTCACTGAATGACTATAACAAAGCTGATAAGAAATTTTTCATATTTATACAGTTGTCAGAGATTACAATTCAAATATGTATCAAGGGTGAGAGATCTGTAGCTGTTTAGGTAGTTCCAATATTTTTTACCATAAGCTTTTTGGAGGGATATTTGTTGGAAACAGTGGTCCAGTGATACCTGAAGTGATATTCTCACTGATGCACAAAACTATATTCAAGCCATGTGGTTTTTATTGTCCTCACAAAAGAAACAAAGGGAAAATAGCAATCAACCAGGTCATAATTGTCTCATAGGTGCTTTTTCAAAAGGCAGCTAGATTGTTTTTTTTTTCCTTGAGGAAGAATAATAAAATGTTTTGCTTCTCATCAAGAAGCTTCATCAGTTTTTATCACAACTGAAAAAGCACCTTTGAGATAATAGCTATGACAGCCTGAATAAAAATTATTTAGGAATTAAGATTAGATACCTGTTGTCATTTAAATTTGAAAACATGGATATTTTTCAACATAAAAACTCTAGTGTGAAAAACATAACTATTGCAAAGCAGAAGGGGCAATTTCAAGGGCAGAAGATGAAACCAAGTGCAGTTAACCAACTAGGCTACAATGTCATATTAGACAAAATAGATGTAAATATTAGACAAAATGTATGATTTTGTGTATATTTCTTTACAAACACATAAATAAATGCTGCATGCCATTTATTCAACAGGCTGTTCTTTATTC
Organism: Bothrops alternatus; assembly: GCA_034064705.1. NCBI lineage: Eukaryota > Metazoa > Chordata > Lepidosauria > Squamata > Viperidae > Bothrops > Bothrops alternatus. The sequence goes on along the minus strand of JARGCV010000103.1, from coordinate 12,538,743 downwards.
TGTTTTGATATTAATATTAAATGAAATAAAATATTAAATTGCTTACTTTTTTAATGTATAACAGAGAAACACTGTGATCTCTTGGGGGGGAAAAAGAAAGGTTTCCAAAGTCCAACTTTTTTTCTTTTTTATTCATTAATTAGCTCCATGGGTTTTATTGTTCATAACTGTGATACAAACATCAAAACTAAAAAATATTTTAAAAGGCTAAAATTTGAATTTTTAAAAATCTGGCCGACCCATAGACATTATTTGGAGCATGCACACAGTGGCACTTGTAATTATAGTGTTGCCTACTGAGCAAACAATGTGTTCCACAAAATTATTTGTTATTTAACAGTTTGCATGAAAGAAATGGTTGAAAAATTCTAATACTTATTTATTACCATACATTTTAACACATGAACACTTGCAGAACAAGTAAAGCATGCTGTAACTGAGGAAATATGTCAGTTCAAAATATTAGAAAGAATCTGATTTGTTTGAAAACATACACTGTATTAAGGGGCAGCACTTTAGCCCTGTATTATGGAAATCCCACAACTATTAGTAGTTCAAATTGTTTTAATTGTGAAGGAAATATAGTAATTTCATGTATTCTAAGACAATGCTCTGATCTTGAAAACAGAAAGGAATTTAAAAAGATATTGATTGTATACTATAAATTAGGACTGTGTTCATAGGATTATATACTCTTTAAAAACCTAAAGGTTCATTCATTTTTAGAAATTCTGATCAGCCTCTGCCTCAAGATTTTACCCAGTACTGCAAACATACTGAAGACTGATCATAATTGTAATTATGTTCTAAATAAAGTTGATTCTGAACATTCAAAATTCATTAACCAAGTAATTAATATAATAATAATAGAATAGAATATATATGGCATAAGATTGAAATGTAAAGTCCTTGGTGCTCTCTGAGCTTTGTTGTTTGCCTGTAGACAAGAGTAGGTTTGCCCCACTCCATTCACATTCCTCATACTCACTAGCATTAATGTTGTTACTTAGATGGGTAATAAAATGTCTGCAAACAACCAACCAAGCTCACCAAGAACCCCATAACAATAATAATATATTTAAAACTATTTTTAAACTGAGTGTGGTTCCATTACCACATATTTTTCTCAGTAACAATATGATAGTATTGAAATTATCTTCTTCCATTTTTATTTTCCAACTTCCCAGACTAACTATAGCCTTGAAATTTCTTGGTAGTCTACCATTCAAATATTAACAAGATGATTTTTCAAGATTGGCTAACTGCTGCCACCTTCTCGACTTTAGAAAATGATGATTTTTCACCTAATGTTTTCTATTATAGTCTCAAAAATGTTTTGAACATCAAAATGTTATTATGCATCTATTTATAAATGGCAAAATATTGTTTTTGCAGTGATATTTCTATTAATTATTACTTCATCAATATATGAATATTCATAATTAGAGTTAAATAAGGGGTCATGGGATAGAGAATATTACGTTAAGTTAATAACTGCTTAAAAAAAATGGAGAGTTCTCATAAAAGGGATGTGAGAAGGAGGGACTCTCCCAAAATCTATTTATTGGAATTTTGCTTTTTAAGCTAAAGGACGTGTGTTTAACAATTTTCCCTCATTGCCACAAATACTTGAGCAAATGATAATGGGCCCCACTGAACATTTTCTCCATTTCATTTCCATTTTAAAATGAATTATATGGTAAAAAATAAGTAAGGTAGCATCACACAAATTCTTAAAATTGCAATTTATTCCCCACCCAAGAATTCAGGATATTCCTTCAATAGCAAATTAACAAAATTATATTCACTTGAGGAAAAAGGTAAGACAACCATACCACCAGATTACACCAATGAAAAACAAGAAGTCTTGTTTAATTGGATAGTGCAAGTTAACAGCATATTGCTGGTATTGACAACACTTTCATTTGTTTAGAAAAGGTTTACATCAATTTGCAGCAAGAAAAACTTTGGAAAGATGCTGTCCCAAAGAGGCCCACACATATTTACAAACCCCAGGGAGCACAGAAAAACAAGATATTATTCAAAATAAAACAAACAGAATTTAAGAAAATATAGGTTTCCTATTTCCACCCCACAGGAGTTACAACTGCTGACTGAACATTGTTTTCAAGTCTTCAGAGTTCATCCTTTTCCCGCAATAAAGTGTATCTATGTCCACTAGGTGCTAGCTTCTGAAATGAACTCTCTGGTGGGCTGCTTACTATGTCCTGGAGTGGCTGAAAAGAATAAAACAATCTTCTAGAACAAGTGATAAACATTAAAGATAAAAGATTCAGACACAGTACCAATTAATTGTGGTACCAACATAATAATATTGCTAAGTGTAGGCTAGTCCAACAAATTCTTGCAATTTCATAGTCAACTTGAACAAAAAGGGGATGTGATACATCACAAATTAAATTGTTTTGGAAGCTCTTTAATTCCTGCTAATAATTAGTTTAATATCCTCTTGTAATAATAACAAGTCATTAAGTCTTCATATTTGATCTACGAGTTCATCTTCTTAGCCTTACAATTATTGGATTATTAACCATGTAAGTAAGAGCTGCCACTTCCAGGTCTATAAAGTTGATTAACAATGAACTAGAAATCCAACACATATCAATCTTTCCATTATTTTAATGAACTGAAGAATAGTAGGTATATTCTTTCTCTGCAGGATATTTATATCTCCACATATCCAAGAGAGATAACAATGACATAAAAGTACAAATTTCAATCATATTCTTCACAACCACCTCCCTCTTGTTGGAGAAGACAAAGCCAGAATAGGGCTTAATTAATATTAACTTTTCTTTTTTCTCCAGTTGGTCTTTTATCTTATTCACTGAGTAGATGGTATCCTGAATCTTTTAATTTCTTTTATTTTGAATATTCTGGAATATTCTGGAATATTTAGGTTTTTTATATGTATCCTTTGTCAATTGTATTCTGATTTTTAGTTTTTCTGACACCATTTACTAGCTTTTCCTTCTTACTTCCCTTTTTGTGTTCAGATTTCACTGAACTTTTTATGTGAGCAACATGAGCTTCCTGTGTTGTTTTTATTTTTCTCACTAGCTTCTCCTGTCATGGAATCCAATTTAACAGTAAGATATTAAAATCCATCTTCTTGAATGGATGCTAAACAGCTGATATACAGATGGTTACAAGCAGAAAAGGAGCAAAAGAGCAAAATAATTACTTACAGCAAAAAAAACCTCTCTGGTTTGTTGTATATTTATTATCTGAATTAAAACCTTACATTTCTACCCAAAGGGCATTCAAGGTTACCCTCTATTTTTAGAATTCAGTGCTGCTAAGCATGACTGAGCTCAGGCAAAGCTCTGACAAATAAAGTCTGGTGTTTGCTGACACTCAAGAGTTGCTAATTGAACATTTTGTGATGATTGTTATGACTGTGAGAATAGGTTTCCTGAGATGCTGTATCAATTGGGTTCCAAAGAACTCCTTAGCCCCATATGGAAGAAAAGCAAATAGAATGAGGCTATTTGGAAGACTGATCCTGATGTTGTCTTAAAACATTGTTGCTAGTTACTAGATATTGATTTCCAGGAAACATTTTTGTTCTGCAAGCATTGAAATAACTTTTTTTCCATTTTAGAACTCTGACAAGCAATGAGAAGCAAGCAATAAAATAGAAAGTTAGTTGTTTTAAAACCTAAGTGGAGAGCTAGAACTACAGCTTTGAGGAGAGAGAGATTTTGTTCTAGGCAAAAAAGTGGGAAGATATACTAGGAATCAACAGATACATGTATTTAAAAATATGTCAGATGCATGTACTATATGAGTTCAAAATGATTTAAATAGCTAAGCTGTTGTCTCCGGCGTCGTTACAGCCTCCTTCAGAGGCTCCGATCTCTTGGATTTGTAAAGCCGCAAAAACAGCGAACATCAGCTGTTTTTCGCGGCGAAAAAACCCCTCTTCGGGTGAAGAAGGGGTGAAGAGCATCGAGCAGGGGTTGAGCTCCTCTGAAAACCCCCTGAAAAAGTTTGCGGGGGGGGGGAAAGAGTGAAAGCTCCCCGGACGCTTGAAGAAGCTCCAGCCCGGAGACGCTTCTGTCTGCGGATAGGCAAAGACGCCAGGACCACCTACTGCTCGAGAAAAATTCTTAAAAAGAGACCTATATGCAGGTGGAGTGGACACAGGAGCTTATACTGCAAGTATTTTTCTATATTTCACTTCTGATTAAATACTTTCACAATCAACAAAATGTATCCAAGATGGCGATCGCTTTCACTATATAGAGAAAGTTACCGGAAGTGAAAGTGGAAAGTGAAAGCGCAACGCTAGAGCAATCGCTAAGAGTCAATTTAGACTCATATCTTAAAATTCTACAAAGTGTAATTAAAGAAGACTAAAAGAGGATATATTTTGGCAATATATGTGTAAGGATTTTCCCTCTACTTAAAGAAACCTTGTTAACAGTGGGCTGAATATAGAATGGCTACCAGACAAACAAAAATAGTTCCCTCAAAGGTGGCAGCATCCTCCCCAGCTCAGCCCCCTAAAATACCAGTAAATAATTTTCCTGCTCCCCCATCTTCCTCAATATCTACAGAGTTTCAGACCCCCCTATCTACCCAAGCCTCTCCAGAAATGCTTACTGTGAAAGATTTACAGGCTGCATTGTCAGCAATGTCTGAAAATCTAGAGAAAAGGCTTGACACAATGAATGACAATTCTGAAAAAAGGTTTGAAAAACTGGAGAAAAAAACTGGAGAACAAGATTGAGGAACTGGAGAAGAAGATGGAGGAACAAAGCAAAGCTGTAACTGATGATTTGGAAAAAAATAAAGAAACAATTCAGACTCACAATAAGGAAATAAGAGAAGATATTGTGGAAACTTTCAAGGGGGTCTGGGAGAGTGTTGAAGAAAAGGTGGAAGAGGTTGAGCAACAAGTTGAGGGACAACTTGCTGAGATGAAAAGTGAAATACAAGACCACACACTTATGGTGCAATATAACCAGATGATGTCAGCGATTAGAATCAGAGGGTTGAGAGAGGTATCAAATGGGAATCAAGAAGACTTGAGAAGAATTTTTGAAGAAGCTTTGGAAAAATTTCTAGAAGATGCCAAAAATTTCTCTTGGCAGATTGACAGAATCCACAGAGTTAATTCATGGATGGCAAGACAAAAAAATTTACCTAGAGATGTTGTTATTTACTTTGTAACAAGGAGACTCAGAAATCATATTCTTACAACATCCTACAACAAGAAACTAAACTTTGCTGGTCAGGAGGTGGTGATTTTGAAGGAGATCCCTCCAAAGATGTTAAGAGCGAGGAAAGACTACGCATTTTTGGTCACTGAACTTAAAACACGTGCTCTACAATTCCGGTGGGAGGTTCCAGCTGGACTGTCATTACTTTATAATGGTAAAAGATACCGCTTGAACTCTGTTTGGAAAGCAAAAGAATTTTTTGAAAATGTGCTGAAGGCTGGTGGACCCCCACCTACATCACCAAAAGGTATGGATCTACCACAAGAAAGAAGAATGGACTTAAAACAATGACCACAATACCCGGAGACACAGCCCTCTGCAGCAACAGGAGCTGATAAAGGAGCTTTTATGGAGTCGTCCGCTCGGAGTATTGATATCCTTCAACCCTTGGAAGTAGAAAAGCCTAAAGAGCAAAGGCAAACGAGAGGTACTATTAAACGTATGGGACAACAAGAAAAGCACAACAAGGCAGTACAAGTACAAGTCTGGAAACCATGGGAGCTCGACCAAAGAAGAAATCAGGGGAAAAAGTGGATTTGGTCTTGCAAAAGTTTTCCAAAGCTGGTCATGTCAAATAAATATTTGACATGGAATGTTAATGGTTTAAATTCTCCACAGAAAAGGAAGAAAATATTTCATTACTTGACTCAATGTAAAAATGATGTAATTTGCCTACAAGAAACACATATTAGAACTACAGACCAGAAATACTTAATAAGCAATAAACTGGGTACACATTTTGTTGCAGCGGCTGCTGAAAAGAAGAATGGAATTGTCATCTATGTGAAAAATCATATAAGAGCTAAATTAATAGAATCAGACTCACAAGGTAGATATTTAGCAATCAAAATTTTAAAAGATGATAAGAAAGTTCTTTTGATGGGCATATATACACCAAATCAACAACAAGGAAACTTTTATAAATTGATGCATAAAAAGCTAATACAATTTGATTATAGATCTTGTATTTTAATGGGAGATTGGAATGGTGTTATAGATATCGGTTTAGATAAAAAGAAGACATCACCAATCCCTCAAACACGTTCCAAGTTGCCCAAATCTTTTTTTGATATAAAGGATGATTTTGATTTGATAGACATTTGGAGAGAAAGACATGGTAAAGAGCAAGAATTTACCTTTTTCTCAGATAGACACCAGTCATTTTCTAGAATCGACTTTATATTAACATCAAATGATTTTCTTTTTAGCTTAAAGAAGGTGAAAATCCTACCCAGACCATAATCCGGTTTGGATGGAATTAAGGGTTGGACAGAGACCTAAGAGATCCTGGAGACTTAATGAAAACCTGTTTAAATACGATATAAATGTGAATGAATGCAAAAATGCTATGAAGGAATTTTTTATATTAAATATGAATAAGGATACACCTATAGAAATGATATGGGATGCAAGTAAGGCGTACATGCATGGGATTCTAATGGATATGAACAAAAGGCACCGTTGTAAACAAGAGCAAAAAAGGAAGGAGTTAGAAGAGGAAATAAGCAAGAAAGAGCAACTATTAATAAAGAGACCGGATGACAAAAACATTAAAGAGGGGATCAAGATTTTACGGAAACAATTTGACTTGTTGATGGCAGATCAAGTTGCTAGGAATATACAATATGCAAAAGATAATACATTTTTTAATTCTAATAAACCTGGTAGATGGTTGGCTTATATATTAAGGAAAAAACAAAAATCCCGTATAATTGAAAAAATAGATTATAAAGGGAAGGAAGCGTTTCAACAAGAAACGATCAAGAAAGCCTTTTCAGAATTTTATTCCAGGCTATACGCTGAAGAGAAGATACAAGATAACGAGATAGATATGTTTCTGCAAAATGAAAAGGTATTGATAATTACCGATGAACAAAGAGATAGATTAAATGCATTGATCACATCAGAAGAAATAATTTCAGTGATTAAACAATTGAAAATGGGAAAATCCCCTGGGACTGATGGGTTAACGGCGACCTATTACAAGTATCTTCAAATGGAGATGGTGGAACCTCTTAGAGAATTATTTGTCAACATATAAGAGGGTGGCCAGGTTCCACCGTCATGGAAAACAGCCTATATCTCTCTAATTCTTAAAGAGGGAAGAGATAATGTTCATCCAGAAAACTTTAGACCTATTTCATTATTGAATACGGATTATAAAATTTTCGCAAAAATTTTGGCTAATAGATTAATGACAGAGTTACAAAAAATAATTCACTCAGACCAAACTGGTTTTTTACAAGGAAGACAGATGAAAACGAACGTCAGACAACTTATTAATATAGTAGAATACTTGGAAAAGCATATCCAGGTGCCCGCTGTTCTTATGTTTTTGGATGCAGAAAAAGCCTTTGATAGGCTGAACTGGTTGTTTTTGAAAAAATTAATTGGAGGGATGAGAATGGGAGAACAGTTTATTAATTCTATATTGGCAATTTATCAGAAACAAACAGGCCAAATTATTGTGAATGGGGACTTAACAGACTCATTTAGTATAGAGAAAGGTACTAGACAGGGATGTCCTTTATCCCCTTTGCTGTTTGTTTTAACGCTGGAGGTTTTATTGAATAGGATATGAACGGCAGATGATTTAAAAGGTATATGGATTAGACAACATGACTACAGATTATGTGCCTTTGCGGATGACTTGCTTGTGACACTGACTCAACCAGCACAGTCAGCCAAGAGATTGATGGAGATAATTAAGGATTATGGTAGGTTATCAGGTTTTAAATTAAATATATCCAAGACCAAGATGCTAGTTAAAAATTTAGATAATAATTCAAAACATGACTTGGAAAGAATAACGGGTTGTGAAATAGTTAAGAAAGTTAAATATTTAGGAGTTGATATTGAAGCTTCTAATGGGAAACTATATAAAAATAATTACGAAGTCTTGTGGAACAAGATACAAATACAACTGGAGAAATGGAAAAAATTACAATTATCTCTGATGGGCAGGATAGCTGCAGTAAAAATGAATGTATTGCCAAATTTTTTATTTCTTTTTCAAATGTTACCTATACTTAAAAAGGATGCGATCCTGGAGGAGTGGCAGAAGGGTATTAACAGATTTATTTGGGATGGCAAGAAACCAAGGGTTAAATTAAAAATTATCCAGGATACAAGGGAAAGAGGTGGCTTAAAAATGCCCAATCTTAAATTATATTATCATGCTGCGGTTCTAGTTACGTTAAGTGACTGGGTTAATCTATCCAATGATAGAATACTGAATATTGAAGGGTATGATTTACTATATGGTTGGCATGCATATCTAGTTTATGACAAAAAGGTGGATAGGAGCTTCAAGGAGCACCTACTGAGAAGCTCTCTGTTGCGTATCTGGAAAAAGTATCAGTACCTACTAAATGAAAAGATTCCCGTTTGGACGGTTCCCAGACACGCAATAGAGAATATAAACAAAGTACAAGCTCAAGATGTGGTGCCCTATGGTAAACTCCTAATTAAAGAAGGGAATTTGTTATCATTAAAGTCCTCGAATATGCTAAGAGATGAAGGAATAGTTTATACTTGGTTTTCATATTTACAATTGCAGTCTAGATGGCAAAAGATGGGTTTATCTCAAACAGATGAGAATTTAATTAAACAAGTTAGAGACCAAAGGTCTATGCATATTAAAAGATTGTATAATGCATTGATAGAGATTGATTCCGAAACTGAACTAGTCAAGGATTGTATGATAAAGTGCGGACAACATTTTGGACAACCTATTATGATGGAAACGTGGGAGAGAATTTGGGTGAAAAATGTAAGATTTACGCAAGCGCAACATTTAAGAGAGAATTTTTACAAAATGTTTTATAGATGGCATCTAGATCCGAAAAAATTATCATATATCTACCCTGACCTTCAATCTAAATGTTGGAGATGTGAAAGTATGGATGCTACTTATTTTCATGTATGGTGGACCTGTAGAAAAATTAAGGCTTTTTGTAGAAAAATATGATGGGCACTCCAGAGCATTTTGAAAAAGCATATTGAATTTCTACCGCAGTTGTTTTTGCTAGGTATTAGAAAAGATTATACCACCTTAGAGACGAACTTAATTTTGAATTTGATCACAGCAGCAAGGCTGTTGGTGGGACAATACTGGAAGAAACCAGAATTACCATCCATGGAAGAATGGACTTTGAAAGTCATAAATTTGGCAGAAATGGCCAAAATATCTGCATACTTGAAGGATCATTCAAACGAAAAATATATGTTGGACGGGAAAAAATGGATAGACTACATACAAGAGAAATATCAATCTAAGAAACTGTATCTAGCTTATAGTTAAATTTTTATATGCTGATTGAAAAATGTTGACAAGTAGAAAATGATTGTATTAAGTTGAGTTGCACTCAACTTGAATTTTTCTTTGTTTCCTCTGTTTACATTTATAAATATATAATAAACGGCAAAAAGACAAAAAAATGATTTAAATATATTTCCTTCTCCAATTTTTCTCTACATCAATGATAAAAACTGGCTTAAGAAACACTGATTGGGTCAAAATCATACGGTGAATTATACCATTAAGTATGGATTTGAATTTGCTCTACCTCCATCACTACAACCCTGAAGGTTTCAAAATAGTTATAATTTTTTCTCTGGTAAAAAAAATCAAAGAAGAAGAGGAAAGGAGGATTGTGATTGGAGGCATTATTGGAAGAATCTGCTGAATGAAAGTTATGGCACTGGACCAGGATACTTACGGGACCGTCTTCTGCCACATACTTCCCTATGACCGGTGAGAGCGCACAGGGTCGGCCTCCTCCGGGTCCCGTCAGCAAAACAATGTCGTCTGGCGGGTCCTAGGGGGAGGGCCTTCTCTGTTGTGGCGCCCGCTCTCTGGAACCAACTACCTCCTGAAGTCCGCGTTTCTCCCACTCTCCTGGCCTTCCGAAAGAACCTTAAAACCTATCTTTGCCGGCAGGCCTGGGGATGATTGTGAACTGTGGTGTGAATGTTGAATGTGTGTGGGGTTTCTCATTTTTTAAATATTTGTGGTTGGATTCAGATTATGATCTGTTGTTTTATATAGATGTTGTAAGCCGCTCCGAGTCTTTGGAGAGGAGCAGTATATAAATCCAATAAATAAATAAATAAATAAATAAATCCTATCAGGAATCGAAGTGGCATTGGAATATACCAAGAATTATTTCAAATCTTGCTGAGAAAAAAAGCAAGCAAATAATTATTTGCCCTTAATGCCCAGGCTGTGCGATGCTTTAGACTTGAAGCCTACAAAAGTTTAGAACACTTGAAGTTGTTCATGTAGCATCTGTCAACAACTCATTAAAGAAGCGGTTTCCCTGTAAAGCGACATTGGGGAAATATATGCTTGCTTTAGAAAACTAATGTCAAGTTCTATAGGTATGCTGACCCATATTCCAAAGCATTACAGGCTGTACTAACATTTATTTCCTGAACTGCCTAATCCTATCCTGCTCTATTTTTGAAATTTATCCAGCTTTCATGGGAGAAATGAAAATTTTACTTGGACATTACAAAATTCCAATGTTCCCTTAATGTAGATGTATTGGAATACTTTATTTCTTACCTGACCAGGTGCTATATCTGTTGGATCTGGACCATGATGAAACTCTCTGTGCAATTTCCCAGAGTGTAAATCTAGTACAAATTGCTTGAGTTTACCAGGAACACTGCAATGATATATCACATTTTAAGTAATATTGAACACTGAACTTTAGATAGCATAAGATCCAACTCAAAGTACCATATAATAAAGATTAGATATAAAAATCATCAAATCATCTCAATCACTAGTCAACCCCATGATCATCATAAGAGCTACAGTAGCAAGTATATACATAATTAAGCCTATAGTAGGCTCATATAGAATAGAATAGAATAGAATAGAATAGAATAGAATAGAATAGAAGCTGGAAGGCTTCTAGTCCAGCTCAAGCAGGAGAACCTATACAATTTCAGACAAATGACTGTCCAGCCTCTTCTTAAAAATTGCCAGTGATGGAGCGTCCACGATTTCTGAAGGCAAGGTGTTCCACTCGTTAATTGTCCTCATTGTTAATTGTCCTCATTTCTCCTTAATTCCAGGTTGCTTCTCTCTTTGATCAGTTTCCAACCATTGTTTCTTTAAACATTGTAAGTCACCATTCTTTATATCTCAATATGGCTTTTAATTTAAAAATTATTTAAAAGCAGGCAAATAGAGGGAATTGAGTACCTCCATTGGAACGCTATTCCATAGCTTAAGCAAAGGAGCAGGCAAGTCTTTACACTAAATTTAAAAGATTAGCTCAAAATCTAAACAAAAAATATTAATCTTTTTTAATTCATATTAATGATATTTCACATATTCAAGATATTTTAGGGTTAATAATGCAGGATCAGGAACTGAATTATAACTGGGAGACAAATTATCCTACTATCTCTTTTTTCTTTTTGTAATTGCCTAAAAGCATGGCAGCTTGAAGTGATTCTCCTCTGTAAACTCAAGTTTTCTGACTGAGCACAATGGTGGACTGATATGTTCATTTGCAGATGAATGCAGAATTGTTTTCCATAATTAATGTACAGTTCAAGTAAATCCAAGACTCAACAGTCTTACGAACAATCTTTTAGACTTTAAAATTATGCCAGGCCTGAAACAGTCTTTATGGCCTGTAAAATGCTTCTGACCTTCAAAACATATCACAGGTTGTGGCTGCATTGTCTATAACTTCAAACCTTCTACTACTACTTCTGTTAACAGTAATACTGATTTATGTTTTTAAAACAGAATTTTAAAAATAATATTTATTTTAGGATTTTTTATTTTACATGTTTTGTGAGATGGATGACTATATACATATAATGAAACAACGAAACAAATTATCTTCAACCTACCTGAAATATATGACCTAGAAGAAACTTGTAATGGTTACACACTTCTATAAAGTGAGAGGAATGGGGCTCTGTCAGAACCCATTCCTATTTCATTTCTACCTAACCTCTCTGACCTAAAAACAAATCTCACCTTCCCCTGAGTTCTGTCATACTCCCAAGGAGGAGGGGGGATGTACCTGTGGGGTTATTGCTTTCCCTTCCTCTATTCGCTACAATGTAACCCTTTGCTTCGTTTGCTTCTGTGTCTGCTGCTGGCTACAGTGTAACAATTTGTTTCCTGCACTATATCGCTCTCTGAACTTTCTTCTCCCTAACCTGTCAGCTAGGAAAAGAGGGAGAGAAAGAAATACAACCTCCAGAGCCTGGCCTATTTCTCCGTTCTCAAAAGGAGGTATGAAGAGCTGCTTGAACAGCGTGCTACGACCGGAGCCGGACTTATGTTATCTCCCCTTTCCCACGATGGGCTTAACACCTGGGGATTGGCCAGTTTGAACCGTTTGGATGAACTGTGGGGTGGGGTTTGCTTGGGGACACTTTAAAGTATCGATCTGCAAAGAAATCCCTCAGATCTTGTCTATTATGCCTGCTATCAACTTTTTAATAAAAGTTCCTGTTGGAGGAAACCGTCTCCAAGAGTTCTGCTTTCTTAAGATGTGGGATTGAAGTGGGTCCTTACAGGCTCACAAGCAATTGTTTTAAAATTGGAGTACCTGCACTTAGCAACAGTCTGCCCCATAGGAATTTGATTTACCTGCAGGGTTGGCTTTCTGTATGCTGTTAAAAATTAAGCTTCTCATAAAGCATTTAAAATATGAATTGATACCATCAACTACAGCACTATTCATGTTAACATTTGTATATTATATTTTTTGTTTTTTATTTTAGAATAGTCATTTTATTACTTTGTATTGATGGAAGTTGCTGAGAATCTCCTTTACTGCAGCAGAGATAAATCCAATAAATCAATAAATAATCCCATAAAAGATAGTTTAATGATTACCATCTACATTTACTTACTTCCTCTCCTTAAAAGTAGTAACAGGTGGTGTAAAGATGAGCTGAATGAGGTATGTAAGAAATGTATGTAAATAAGTAGGCAGTAGTTCTGCCCCATCCCCCACTGTCACCAAATCCTCCAAAAACATTACCCCAAGGAAATCTTTCTATGAAAAAATGTTCTCTAGACTTAATTTTTATGATATAACTGAATACAAAAAAGATTTTTACCCTCTCCCTTCCAAAATATTTTTTTCCCTTTTTTCTAACTCTATATGACCAAAGATGAAAGGAAACAGGTACTCACGCCAAATCATTGAAGTCTGAAAAAACATACATATGTCTAAAACTATCAATAGCAATAACAGGACAATCTGCTGGACTTTTCTGAATGTGGAGCAAAGGATGTCTGAACTTGTCGCAATCAGCATGTAAAAAGTTTATGGTACCTTGAAATTTAGAAGCAAATTGTAAGATTTTTAGAGAATGTAATATAAGAACATAAAGGTAAATCACCACATTATATGTAAATATCTAGTTTGGAGTAAAAGTATTTTGAATATACAAAAGTTGTTGATAAGACCATTTTGTATTAATATAAATAGGTTAAATATGCTGTTTAGGAAAAACAATGTAATTTTAGTATAGATTTATTTAGAACTAGATCTTCAGAGAACTTTTAAAAAGTTAGTAGATTGTAATAGCTGACTTTCCATTAAATGTGCACAAGAATAAGCCTTAATTTTTTCAGTGGTAAAAGAGTATTAAGCTGAAATATTATACGAATAAGAAAACACAGTATCAATAATTATCATTCTTGTGCATAAGAGAAAACTAACAGCCTAACACCTAATTCAATTAATTAAAAGACATAATACAATATACATATACATAATTACAGCAAACATCTACCTTTTTCACTTATTAACTGTCGTGCAACTTCCTGTTGGAACCTTTCTAAACTTTCTGTGTCATCTTTCATATGAAAGAGTATAAGGAAAGGAAGACCCTCTTCTGTCAATTCCTATATAGAAAGAAAAATATTAATAGACCATCAATTTTCTACTAACTTTTAGTTAACATACAGGTTTTAGCTGTGTACTCACATACACTCTTAATGAGGGATAAATCAGAAATTAGTACAATACTATCTCACCAATTTAATCAAAAGTTTTATACTCATTAAAAATAATATAATAAATAAATATAAGGATTGAACAAAAATAATTATATATGTTGATTAATGTTAACTTCCTCAAGAAAACAAAGTTATATATCCTACTTGATATAGAAGTAATCCTCAACTTACAACCAGTCATTTTATTTATTTCATTTATTAATTTTTTTTTACCCATCTCATTGCAAGATGACTCTGGGCAGCTTACAATATCAAAACAAAACCATAAATATACATGTAAATGTATAAAATCACAGTAAAATTGCAATAAAAATACAGGTTATAACTCAAAGGCATTATACTCTTTATACTCAAAGATGGAGAGGAAGAGATCAGAATGTACTGGGGAGGGGAAGAGGTGGGAGTTGCTCTTAGTCAATCAATCACCTCTAGTTTAGTACTCCCCCATTAAGTCCCCAAGCCAACTGACAGAGCCAGGTTTTCAGGCTCATGCAGAAGGTCAAAAGAGTGGGAACCAATCTCACCTCAGGAGAGCAAGATGTTCTAAAGGAATAGGGTTGCAGCAGAGAAATTCTTCTCCTGGACCCACTAGACACAATTCCTTGACTAACAAGATCTGAAGCATGTCTCCTCTGCCAGCACCGATGACATAGTTCCTCAAGTAACCTGGACCCATGCCATGCAGATCTTTATAGGTAACCAACACCTTGAATTGCACGTGGAAGCAAAATGGCAGCCAGTGAAGCTTGCAGAACAATAGTATAACATGGACCACTTTAGGAGCTGCAAAGATTGCACATGCCACCGCACTCTGCACCAGTTAAAACTTCCGAATGCTTTCAAAGATAGTCCCATGTAGAATGCATTGCAATAGTCCAAACTGGGGTGACCAAGGCTTTATTGACTGAGCACGGGATTCCTGATCCAGGAAAGGCCACAACTGGCACACAACCCAAAATTGTGCAAAAGCTCTCCTAGCTGTGACTGCCCTCTGCTCTTCAAGCTGGAATTACAGGTCCAGGAGAACCATCAAGTTGTAGACTAGGTCTGTTTGAGATGCAATCCTATCCAGAATTGGTTTAAAATCCCGGATATTGAAGCTTCGTGCACCAAAAGCCATTTGGTCTCACCAGGATTTAGTCAAAGTCTGTTGTCCCCCATCCAGGCCCAAAAGCCTCTTACACACTGTAAAATGGCAGCAACAGTATTATTTGGGTATAATAGGGGTAGAGATATAAAGTTGCGTATCATTCACATACTGATGATACCTCAAACCATAATGACAGATGATCTCACCCAGAGGCTTCATGTAGATGTTAAAATGTTAAAAAGGAATGGAGAGAATAGCCCTGTGACATGCCACAGAAGAGTGTCCATGGGCTGGCTCTCTCACTTCCTGTCAATATTGATTTGGACCAGTCTTGGAGAAAGGAGAATGAACCAATCCAAGACTATGCCACCCAGCTACAGATCCCATAGCTGGCCCCCAAAAATACCATGGTCAGTGGTACTGAAGGCTGCTGAGAGGTGAAGGAAAGCAAGGATACTTGTACTGCCATCGGGAGGAGAATGAAAGCCTAAAACTACAGTTCCTAAGTGAGTTAAATCAGGGCTTGCTTGTTGGAAGTAACAACGGGGAGAGTTGGGTGTGTTCATCGTTCTGGGACTGATATCGCTTTGAATCTGGCCCCAAGGAAGACCAAGTTCTTTCTACTACTAACGGCTACATGGACTTCAACTACCTTCAACTAGTGGTAACTTCTACATAGACTTTCAGAAAACTTCAACTATTTTCATCATAGACTTCAACTAACTTCAGTTAACTTTTACATAGATTTTAGATTTCAACTAACTTCTATACAGACTTTAACCAACTAACTTCCAAAAGTGGACTAATGGACTAATGGATGTTACTAGCGTTATATTTTCTCCCATTCATTCTAGAAGACTCTATGCTTCTCATGGGGAAATTATTAGCATGCTGGATATCAGGTGCTTCAAGGAGCCAGTTGAATGTTTCCATGTAAATATAGGCATAGCTATAATCATTGCGGCAGAATTAACATCTGGCATGCCTGTTTTTGTTATTATGTTCTTGAGCTGTTTTTAACTGTTGTTTGTTTAAATTTTAAATAGTTAACTTGTTTAATACCATTTTAAATTGATTGTTAGATGCTGAATGATGTGGGGGGGATTGAATGTTTGTGGAATGAATCGGGTTGAATGGATGGTTAGCTTATTGTTTTAAATTGTTTGTTTAAAGGGTAGTTTTTTGTGGGTGGGATAAATTAATGATATGGATGGAGTTGTGGTTGAGTGGAATGAATGGGATGGACTGGCTAGCCTGCCTGGCGCGGCAGAGGTGGAGGGGGAGGGAAGCGCTGGCTCTGGGGTGATAGAGGGCCAAAGTATACCGGTCTTGCTGGGGAGAGGAAGATATGGCAGGGGCCACAGGGTAGGCCATTCCCGGGGAACAAGAGCTTGCTGTTTAAAAGCGATCCCTTGCTCCGACCCTGTGAGTTCAGCCTGAAGTACTGGTGATGGGGGAAATCCGGACCCTGGGCTCAGGCTGCTGCTGCTCAATGCCAGGTCGGTTGTAAATAAAGCTCCCCTCATCCATGATCTTCTCCTGGATGAGGAGGCCGACCTCGCATGTATGACCGAGACCTGGCTGGGCCCGGAGGGAGGAGTTCCTCTCTCTGAGATGTGTCCAGCTGGGTTTCAGGTATGGCATCAGCCACGACCCCAGGGAAGGGGGGATGAGTGGCTATTATAGCCAAGAAGACCTTTAGCCTATGCAGGCTTGCTGTTTCTGAGATTGCGGGTTGTGAGTTGCTCCTTGTGAAGTTGGACCTAGGGGTTCAGGTGGGCTTGTTGCTCGCGTACCTGCCTCTCAGCTGCGTGTCAACAGTCCTGCCTGCGCTACTTGAGGAG
This sequence comes from Bothrops alternatus, assembly GCA_034064705.1. NCBI lineage: Eukaryota > Metazoa > Chordata > Lepidosauria > Squamata > Viperidae > Bothrops > Bothrops alternatus. Next base: position 12,521,547 of record JARGCV010000103.1, on the reverse strand, counting down.
GTTGCTGGGCTGGCGGTTGAGTTCCCCAGGCTTATTGTCTTGGGGGACTTAAATCTTCCATCGCTCGGCGAATCCTCTGGGTTGGCGCAGGAGTTCATGGCCACCATGAACCTGACTCAGGTAGTTCAGGGTCCAACTCACGAGAGGGGACACACTCCCGACATGGTATTCCTCTCAGAACAGTTGAGCAATGATCTGAATTTAAGGGGCTTAGATATTTTGCCTAAGTCATGGTCAGATCATTTTCTGCCACGGCTTGTTTTTAAGGCTCCACTCCTCCCCTGCAGGGAGGCGGAACCGATTAGGTGGTTCCGCCCCAGACGTCTGATGGATCCAGAGAGTTTTCAGAGGACGCTTGGGGAAATACCGGATTCTCTCATTCACAGTTCGGCAGAGTCCCTGGTTACGGCTTGGAATATGGCTGCGAAGGGGGCTCTTGACCGGATTGCGCCGCTGCGACCTCTCTGTGGTAGCAGACCCAGGAGATCTCCTTGGTTTACTGAGGAACTCAGGGGGATGAAGCGCCAGAAGAGACGCCTAGAGAAGCGATGGAGGAAAAGTAAATCCGTATCTGACCGAACACTTGTAAGATCTTATATCAAGACTTATCAGGTGGCGCTCAAGGCGGCAAGATGCGCGTATCATTCCGCCTTGATTGCATCTGCGGAATCCCGCCCAGCCGCCCTGTTCAGGGTAACTCGCTCCCTCCTTAATCAGGGGGGGGGTTGATGCACCCTTGCAGGGTAGTGCTGAGGACTTTAATAAGTTTTTCGTGGATAAAATCGCCCAGATTCGGATGGACCTTGACTCCAATTGGAATGCAGTATCGGCTGATAATGATTCAGTCGAGATGACAGGGACTCGTCTTGATCCCGTTGTGTGGGAGGAGTTTGACCCGGTAGCACCTGATGAAGTCGACAAGGCCATTGGAGCTGTGAGCTCCGCCACCTGTTTATTGGACCCGTGCCCCTCCTGGCTGGTTTCGGCCAGCAGGGAGGTGACGCGGGGCTGGGTTCAGGAGATTGTCAATGCTTCTTTGAGGGAGGGGTCCTTTTCGGCTCCCTGCAAGGAGGCAATTGTGCGCCCCCTCCTCAAGAAGCCTTCCCTGGACCCAGCTGTTTTAAACAACTACCGTCCTGTCTCCAATCTTCCCTTTATAGGGAAGGTTGTTGAGAAGGTGGTGTCACTCCAGCTCCAACGGTCCTTGGATGAGGCCGATTATCTGGGCCCTCAACAGTCAGGATTCAGGCTCGGCTACTCCACGGAAACTGCTTTGGTCGCGCTGACGGATGATCTCTGGCGGGCCCGGGATAAGGGATTATCCACTATCCTGGTGCTACTTGACCTCTCAGCGGCTTTCGATACCATTGACCATGGTATCCTTCTGCACCGACTGGAGGGGTTGGGGGCACTGTTTTGCGGTGGTTCACCTCCTACCTTACTGGTCGGTCGCAGTCGGTGTTGGCAGGGGGTCAGAGGTCGACCCCTAGGTTCCTCCCTTGTGGGGTCCCTCAGGGATCGATCCTCTCCCCTCTGCTGTTTAATATCTACATGAAACCGCTGGGTGAGATCATCCGACAACACGGGGTGAGATATCATCAGTATGCTGATGATACCCAGCTTTACATCTCCACCCCGTGTCATTTCAGTGAAGCAGCGGAAGTGATGTGCTGATGTCTGGAGGCTGTTAGGGTTTGGATGGGTGCTAACAGGCTCAAACTCAACCCCGACAAGACGGAGTGGCTATGGGTTCTGCCTCCCAAAGATATTTCAATCTATCCATCCATTAGCCTGGGGGGGGAGCTTTTGACCCCCTCGGAGAAGGTCCGCAACTTGGGCGTCCTCCTCGATCCACAGCTAAATCTGGAACATCATCTTTCGGCTGTGGCGAGGAGGACATTTGCCCAGGTTCGCCTGGTGCACCAGTTGCGGCCCTATTTGGACCGGGAGTCTCTTCTCACAGTCACTCATGCCCTTATCACCTCGAGGTTCGACTACCGCAATGCTCTCTACATGGGGCTATCTTTGAAAAATGTTCGGAGACTTCAGGTAATGCAGAATGCAGCCGCGCGAGCAGTGTTGGGCTTGCCTAGAAATGCCCACATTTCGGCATCACTCCGCGAGCTGCATTGGCTGCCAATTGGTCTCCGAACCCAATTCAAAGTGTTGGTTATGACCTATAAAGCCCTACATGGCATCGGACCAGGTTATTTACGGGACCGTCTGCTGCCTCATGAATCCCAGCAGCCGGTTAGGGCCCACAGAGTGGGCCTTCTCCAGGTCCCGTCAGCCAGACAGTGTCGCCTGGCGGGGCCTAGGGGAAGAGCCTTCTCTGTTGCGGCCCCGGCCCTCTGGAACCAACTTCCCCCGGAGATCCGTGTCGCCCCCACTCTCTCTGCCTTTCGTAAATTGCTTAAAACACACTTTTGCCGGCAGGCCTGGGGCAGCTAACACCTTGCCCCTAGCCAGTGTATGTTTGTGGAATGATTGGTTTCTTTTTTAATTAAGGGTTTTTATATTTATGTATATAATGTAATTTCTATCATGTTGTGAGCCGCCCTGAGTTCTCCGGAATAGGGCGGCATAGAAATTAAATTAATAATAATAATAATAATAATAATAATAATAATAATAATAATAATAATAATAATACCCCAATCCTGATCTTGCCAGAGATCATCCACAAGTGCGACAAATGCTGTTTCTGTCCCATAACCGGACCAGAATACTGAATACTGACTGAAAGGGATTTAAATAATCCACTTCAACTAGAACCCTCTAAAGCTGCCAAGCAACTACCTTTTTTACCATTTTCTCTAAAAAAGGGAAGATGGGAAAATGGGGCAGGTGGGACCAAGTGATGGGTATTTGAGGAGGGAGTGAACTAGGAACCACTCTTTGAAGTTACGATGGCTACGGAATGGGTGCTTTATGGCTTGTAAGGCACCCTGGCCACCACTAATGATCACACACACATTCCACAGTCAGATGACTGTATGTCGGGCAGGTCAGCTTTATGACTGGTCACAGTGTTCCGCAGTCACAAGACTGTGATTTATAATTGTTCTTTCCAGTTTCCAGCATAAATGCCCATTTACATTAATGGGTTCCCTTAATGACTGCCACAAAACAAAAGCATGACTGAATTCCCAATCCTAATTATAGTTGTTACGTCGAGGATTACCTGTACATATAGATTTCGCAAATTGCTTAGGCAATAGGAATACCATTCTCCTACCCACTCATAAATCCCTTCTCAAATGAAAAAAATATTTCAAATTGGTCTCTCATATTCTTAATAGTTCTTACTTACTGAATGCCTAATTCAGTGAGAACTCGAAATTATGACATTCCTGAAAAAAAACACTTTACAACCAATTCACGAATTCTGTAATCACCATCACAATCAGTGTAAGTTGACCTCTCTGATCTCTCTACTTTGCAAGGGTGGAATTGTTTACACAAATTGGTTCCCCCCCCTTCCTCTCACAGAAAGGAAAGATTGGAGTAACAAAGAGAAATAGAGATTATCAGTTACAAAAGATGTTTTTCATGTCTGGAATTCTGAAAAATACTCAAAAAATAATCATAACTAGTTGGTATCTTATACATTGTAAAAAGCAAATAAAGAGCATATAGTTTTCTGCATTTTGTTCATCATTTACATTGCAGCTCAAACATGTCCAGAGCAGTCTTTCTATCTGTAATATGCATTCACACTGGACTTCCAGACGTAATAGACATCATCATCATATTATTATTCAATACTTTTATTTACTTGCTTCTGAGAAGAAATTTTCCATTTTGAAGTTCACACAGTAATTTTTGTTAGTTGACAACTTAGGCAGGAAACGATATTCTGGAAATGCATAAATACTCTTTATATATGTGGATAAACTTAAAATTTTAAGTTCTAAAATACACAAAAAATGGGTTTGATTTATCCATGGATGGGCCTATCTGTAGGTAAATGCAGTAATGCATTTTTATAGTACCAGTATATACTCACAGATAAGCCAAATTAAAATTTCTTGAAAAATATACCACCAATGGTTTAAAATCTAATCTAAAATTTAAAATCTAATCTGTTCTGGTAAACTACATTTATTGATACAAATGAAGTCATTCATAACATAATAAAAATATATACAAAATGTTTGAGAATTAGTTTATCTGTGGTTGATACATTTTTTATAGTACTTTGGTTAAAAATTCTAGAGTTGGCTTATCCTCCAATAGGCTTAAAATAAGTGGCTTTATAAAGTAATGAAAGGCATTTGACACTTAATTTTGGATTAAATCAATTTCATTTGTAACCATTTATCCTTTAAATAAAAGGCCTGAATAACCAGATAGTATTTACCTCTCCATTTTCAAATGTAATTTCACGAACAAGAGGAACACATTTGTCTTGAGTCCATGCATAAGCCAAGTCAAAATTAGTCATAGAACCCAAGTAAACCATATCTGGAGCATTTTCCTGTTAAAACATGATGTTAAAATTAAGCATAAATTAACACAGGAGAAGTAATATAATATTATAATCCCAAGGGTGAGATGGGCAGTATCTAAATTTTATAAACAAAGTATAACTAAGAGGCCATATCACAAAGCACTAAAGGCATTCTGTTATAAACATTTGCTCATTACAAAATGCTTCCATGCTATGGCCAGCAACAATCAGTAGTAGTATTTCAGTGGCTTGGAAACTCACAGAATCACTCATAGTTAATACCAACACACTATAACAAGTGGGAGAAGGGTTCACCTTATCATACTATTTAGAAACATGTACATTGAAAATCTAGCCTTCTTTAAATGACGCCAAAAACAAATTTTAAAACACTGATATTATCTTAACATACTGCAAATTCTTTGTTTTGCTTTGTTGTTTTTTTAAATTCTTGCTATAGAAGTAAATACCTAAATACAGGAATGCTTGTTATTGGACCTGTTGCATGAATGTATATGATAAGTAGAAATTCTACAGTAGTCTTCATTTTGTTTCTTTTTGGCTTTAATGTTATGCTTTTATTTTGTTCATCATCCAGTGTTTCTCAGATTGATGCATAGTGATATAAATTGAATAAATAAATACTATCAAGAAAATTGTTCAAGAAATTGAATAATATAACTGATTTTCACAATATCTATTCAAGATTAAGAATAGTAGGAAATATAGTTGAAAATATAAATAATTAGGAAACAGAAGTAAATTGGCAGGTTATAGTTTTTAAATTTCTTTTCTTATGAAGTCTTCATGTCAAAATGCAAATTTCTAAAAGCCCCCAAAGAAAGCTATGTCTTTTTTGTTTTTGTTTGCAGAATAAAAAGGATAGGGGACTTTCTGGATTACATTCTTAATTGTTAGCTAATTATCTGAGGGACTGAGACTAGTCTATTTAGTTATGCCTAAATATAAATAATTATCTGATTTGCATTCAAGAGATGTGAATAAATACTTTCCAAATTTGGGCACAAACCAAGGAAGTTTCATAATGTATGTAATATATATAATGCTCTGATAAGACCACATTTGCAATAGCGCATCCAGTTTTGGTCATCATAATATAAAAAAAGAGGTTGAGGACTCTAGAAAGAGTGAAAGAGAAGAACAGCAAAGATGATTATGGGACTAAACATATTAAAAACAGTTCATATGAAGAACGGTTGCAGGAATTGGTATGTCTAGTTTAATGAAAAGAAGGACCAGGGATGGCATGATAGCAGGGTTCCAATATTTAAGGGCTACCACAAATAAGAAGGAGTCGACCTATTTTCCAAAGCTCATGAAAATAGAACAAGAAGCAATAAATGTAAACTAATCAAGGGGAGAACCAGCTTAGAATTAAAGAGAAATATCCTGATAGTTAGAATAATTGGAATGACTTGCCTTCAGAAGTTGTGGGTTCTCCATTAACTGGAGATTTTTAAGAAGAGATTGGACAACCATCTGTCTGAAATGGTATAGGGACTCCTGCTTGAGCAGGAAGTTAGACTCCAAGGTCCCTTCCAATTCTGTTGTTCTGTTCTTTTTAAGATTCCCTACACCAGTGGTTCTCAACCTTCCTAATGCCGCAAATATGATTCTTGCTGCTGTTAGTACATGTAGTATCAGATATCCGCTCTCCTTCTCATAGTTAGCTCCTATTATTCCTAACAAAAACAATTCTGGTTTAAAATCTATCGGTTTTTTAGTCATCTTCTCCAACCATATATGTATCTTAACTCAAAACTTTTTTGCTTCAGGGCAGTGGTTCTCAACCTTCCTAATGCCATGACCCTTTAATACAGTTCCTCATGTTGTGGTGACCCCCAACCATAAAATTATTTTCGTTGCTACTACATAACTAATTTTGCTACTGTTATGAATCGTAATGTAAAGATCTGATATGCAGGGTGTATTTTTATTGTTACAAATGGAAAAAAGTGATAAAGTACAGGTAGTCCTTGACTTACAACAGTTTGCTTAGTGACTGTTCAAAGTTACAAGGGCACTGAAAAAAGTGACATGACCATTTTTCACACTTATGACCGTTGCAGCACCCCCAGGGTCATGTGATTTACATTTCGACGCTTGGCAACTGATTCATATTTATTATGGTCACATTGTTCCAGGGTCATGTGATCGCCTTCTGCAACCTTCTGGCAAGCAATGTTAATGGGGGAAACCAGATTCACTTAACAACCATGTTACTAATTTAATCTCTCTCTCCCTCTTTCTTTCTCTCTCCTCTTTCTCTCTCTCTCTCCCCATTTCTCTCTCCCTCTCTCCCTTTGTCGCTCTCCCTCCCTTTCTCTCTCTCTTTCTTCCTTTTTCTCTCCCTCTCTCCCTCTCTCCCTGTATTTCTCCCCCTTTCTCTCCTTTTCTTTCTCTCTCTCCCTCTTTCTCCCCCTTTCTCCCTCTTTCTCTCTCTCCCTGTCACTCTCTCTCCCTCTCTCTCTTTCCCTCCCTCCCTCTCTTTCTCTTTCCCTCTTTCTCTCCCTCTCTCTATTTCTCTCTCCCTCTCTAAGATCCTTAAAATCCTTAAAAGTTATGCATGGGTGGAAGACTTTTTCTTTTACAGATGGGGTGGGTTGGCAGACAAGTACTCAAAAAAAAAAAAGAAAAGAAAAAAAACGTGCGAATAGGCATCCAGTAGCTAGCTTGAAGTTTGAACTTCTTTCTCTTGCCACCGGCTTCTAGGAGGAGCAAAAGACATCCAGCACTGCAACTAGGCACCCTGGACTGACCATTCCAGGGCTTTCTGCACCAGCTGACTTAGTTGTCTGCAACCTCCTGTTGTCGCTTGGGGGGGGAAGGGACATGGGCGGGAGAGATTCCTTTCTCATCCGAGGAGGGAAGTTATGTTGGACCGTTGACTCTGTGTTGAGCCCGGTGGGCCCGACATTCGCGGGCGGGAACCTGCCCGCCGAGCCACCACCTCCCTATCGCCCTCCAAATAAACCCCATCTTGCTCCGGAGGGTCTCCAGCTGGGGAGAGGGACAATCAGATGGGGGGTCCTCGAAGACTGGAGGGGGTTGAAGCCTCACCCTCTCCGACTTTTATTCCCTCTCCGGGATCTGTTTCTCCAAGCGCCCGATCCAGCTGGTGGTTGGGATCACGGAGGGTCCCTCCCCTCCCGCTGGCAGATACCCCGCAGGGTTTACTCACGACTAAGGGTGAGAATCAGTCCCGGCTCAGCCCTTTACCCCGCTAAGGCTGCGCGTTGATTAATGGGCTCCCCGGGTTTGTTTGGTGTTTTTTTCCCCCCAACCCTTCTCCCTCGCCTCCTCTTGCGCCGCCAAAGACCCTTTTTAGGATGGGGAAAGTTAAATATCTAGAAAGCGAACTTCTTCAGGAGGAAGTCATTTAAGGGCGGTGGCGGTGAGGAGAAGGGGCCTCTGGGATGCTTACTTGCAAGTAAACCCGACAGCTTCCTTCAAGGGCAGAGACCAATGCCACGAATGGCCATCCTGGCTCATGCCCGCGCAAAGCAGCAACTCTGATCTAGACGGGGGGTGTCAACAGAAAGGAGGCGAGCAAGTGAACAACACCTCGGATGCACCAGCCTGTCTTCTGCTGCCCACAGCAGTCCCCCTCCCTCGCAAACCACTATTCATTTTTAGCAGCTGAGGATCTGATTTTGCCAACCAAAAATAAAAATACCCAGGGATTGGGGGGGGTGCAGGGGGAGAGAGAGAGAGAGGTACCAAGTCTGTGCCTTGCTCTAAGAATGTGCTTTCCAGTTGTTGTTTTAAAGCTACGATTTAAAAAAAATACAATCCAAAAGCGCTATTTAAAAAAGCAATTGCACTGAATGCATCAAGGCGAGCTGGTGGAAAGAAAAGATGATCGCCGGCACTTTTATTCACAGACACCAGATTTTTTCCCCCCAAATCATAAAATGTCCATTCCTTCCTCCAAAAGGGAGGGAATCAAAATACAAAAGGAACCCACCCCGCGGCAAAGCCCTCCAGCATGCTGATTCCACAGCTAACAACCCTTCCTTCCCTCCCTCCCTCCTTCTCCTCCTCTTCCTGCCTCACCCCCCCTCAGCTCCCCACCAGCCCATCTCCCCTCTTCCACTGAGGCGCGAGCGACTGCACGCAAGCGCGATCTGGAGCAGCTCCGCGGGCTTCACAGATTCCCCGGGAAGGTACGCCACGGACGCCAATGTCTGGGCCGCAGCTTCTGATTGGTAAAAAGGCTGGGAGAAGGCGGGCTGAGTCGTTGGCTCTTGCTAGCTCTACCTGAGAGGCGGGGAGTTGCTCCTTTGATGCTTTCAGTCTTACCGTTCTCTGTGTTGTTTTTATCTGCCTGGAGACGGATAGAGGAGCAATGTCTCGGTTCCTAAGACCATCGGAAATATGTATTTTCCGATGGTCTTAGGCGACCCCTGTGAAAGGGTCGTTTGACCCCCAAAGGGGTCGCGACCCACAGATTGAGAACCGCTGCCCTAATCTATCAGGATAGACACTGAATGACACAGAAGGTGTCATTCTTTGACATGTTTTTTTAATGTTACAGTAAGGAAGATGAAATCACTGTCATATGTAATCAGTTGTCCTTGTCAGGGAATGGACAGAATCAACAGAAACTGTTGATAGGAAAAGAATAATTCGGTCATACAATTTTAATTTAATATTCTGCCTATTAATGGTTAGAAAATTTATTGCTCTTCTCAGGAAGCAACGCATGCTGCAGACCATAGCTTCTAAAAATAAAGGCGTCAGTGAGAAGATTATGATCAGGGAATGTGTAAAATGCACACAGGGATGTGTAAAATGCACCATTCAGGTAATAGAATACTTGTTCTTTCTACAGACTGAACTAATATAGTTACCCTAGAAATGGTCTGATTATTTTCCAGAAGGTATTTTTCAACAACGAAGCATTCTATGGTATTTCAAATATGTATCTTGCCCCCATACAGATCTATTTCATTCAGAGCACAAGCTGCTTCTAGTTTAGAGGTCCTAGGATTCAATCACAATTCCAGCCAACAAAATGAGTATTGAGTCATAGGAAAATTGGGCACTACCGTTTGATGGATAAGGGTAATCATTCTGTAAGCAACAGAGAAGTTAACATTTTCTTAAGAACATGACTATGACTTGAATTAAAGTATCAAAAATCTTTAAAAAGGTATCAACTTTTGGATTCTCAAAAATCAATCCCTTATACTACGATCACAGCAAAAAGGCTTACCATATAGTGAACGCGTCAAAGATTGGTAATATAACTCTTGGGAGTTTTCTTTTTGGAATGAGATCTATCCTTTTGGTGTAAGAACTTTGTCTAATTATAGAGTCTGATGCTCTGAATCTGAGAAACTCTAATATCAGTTTTAAGTTCTAGGATCCAATTGTTAGGACCAAATTTAAATTCAGAAACTAACAAACTAGACCTATAAAATGATTTAGAATAAAAAATGTCCTGCTTTAAATAAATTGCCCGAGGTACTGACAATGGCCCACAAGAAAAAACAGAGTTGTTCAGTTTAGTAATCTGGAAATGCTGCAAGTATCTACTAAAACAAATCTTTTGTCTGTAAGCAGATAAGACCAGAGAATTCTATTATATGGGCAAGTGTATTGTCATAATTAGTATATTTCTGAAAGAAAGCCTTCAGAGCCATACAGTACCCCAAGATTAAAAAAAAATCTATTAAGAAAATAAATAATTAGAAATGAACTTAAAAACTAAATAGATACAAAAAAAATCTAGAGACTACTTCAGTAAAAACTATTAACTATAAGACAGACTTTTCTTGTGATTCTTTGGATAGATGCAGAAAACCATGAAGTATAGAGATCAAGAAGAAATATAAATGAAATATAAATAATAAATAATTATTTGGAAGCCTAGAAAATGCTACCTATCTGAGCAAATTATATCTGAGTGCTCAAAAGCCCATGACTTTTGGAACAAGATAAAAAAATGGCTGGAAGAAATACTAATGATAGAGGTAGAGTTAAAACCAGAACTTTTCTTACTAGGCATAACTATGCAGAAATACGACAAAGGGATATTTTACTTGATGCTACATATTCTCACGGCTGCTAGATTGGCGTATGCACAAAACTGGAGGAACAAAGAAATTCCAACAGAAGAAGAGATTTTATATAAAATCTTATCGTGTGCTGATATGGATAGGCTCACAATGGAAATGAAGGACAAGACGGAGTCACATTACTTTGAAATCGGGGACAAATTCTATTGTTGGTATAAATCAAGGAGAACTGTTCAGGTTTTAAGTTAGTGTTAAGATAGAAATATATAAAATTGTATGTTAGTATATGGAGAAACAAATTAGAGACTGTATTGTATAGAAAAATATGTATATATAGAGATTAAGAATTATATGTATGATGAGGAACAAATTGTTAGGAATATTTACACTGGAATGTTACGTTATGTCCATCTTTGTTTTAACTGTATTATAAATAAAAAACTTAAAAAAAAGAATGAAATCCAGTTATTAGCATCATATATAGATGGTCCTCAACTTACAACAGTTCGCTTAGTGATCGTTTGAAGTTACAACGGCACTTGAAAAAGTGACTTATGACCATTTTTCACACTTATGACCATTGCAGCATCCCTATGATCATGTAATTTACATTTGGATGTTTAACAACTGATTCACATTTATGACGGTTGCAGTGTCCCAGGGTCATGTGATCTTTTGCAACCTTCTGACAAGCAAAGACAATGAGGAAACCAGATTCACTTAATAACTGTGCTACTAATTTAACAATTGCAGTGATTCAGTTAGCAAATGTGGTGAGAAAAGTCTTAAAAATGGGGCAAAATACGCTTAATAAATGTCTCATTTAGCAACATAAATTTTGGAGTCAATTGTGGTTATAAGATGACGACTACCTGTATGCATAATTTTAATGATTTGGGCTAATTTTAAACATTTCATCAAATTTACTAGGTGGGGGGGGGGAAACTTACCCCTGTTGGCTTATATATTATGTTGTCCCCACTAAATCGTTCTGGTTTGGAAACCGACCTAAGGATTAAAATAATTTTGTTCTTAACTATTCTAGGATACAAAACAAGAAAATAAATACTGGAATAGCAACGAATCTTTAGTCATTGGCTGAACTCAGATATCATGCTAAAGTATCATTTATTTTAGCCATCATTTATTAGCTAAGGCAAATAAATTTAATTGCTTTTCTACCCCGCACAAGGATCACATCCTGATTTGATTATCACTCTAAGTGCTAACTGCATTGAACAGACCAGCTAATTAAGTTTAAAACTCTAGTTTCCTATCTGAAAACACAGCAATGGCACTTAGACATATATTGCTTCTTAGTGCTTTACAGCCCTTTCTAAACGGTTTACAAAGTCAGCATATTGCCTCCAACAATCTAGGTCCTCATTTTACCAACCTTGGAAGGATGGAAGGCTGAGACAACCTTGAGTTGTTCAGAATCAAACTTCTGGAGTGAGCAGTGAGTTAGTCTGAAATACTGCATTCTAACCACTGCGCCACCAGGCCACCACAAACATAGGGCCTCCTCAATTTCTCTGCCTCCTAGGCCGATTTTCCAAGGTTGAATGTGTATAAGGAAGATACAGATAATAGTACTAGGGCTGCTGTTTTATGGAGAGACTAGTTTCAAGACCAAATTCGAAAAATATATTTTTTAAAATTGTTTTCATACCATTGTTAAAGAAAGGATGCTAATATAAAACTTTCTGGAATCATGTGTTAATTCATAAGGATAAAAGTTATATTTTCAATAACTAATATACTTCTATTTAACCTATTGCAATTCATACATTTAAAAAGCTTACCCAAATGCAGCTAGGAAGACACAGTCATCATGCAAAACATTTGCTACTCTTTCAAGGGTCCTGTAATTATCAGAGTCTTTTTGTTCAAAATAGCCAATAATGTTTCTTTTACTGCGCTGTAACACATAAAACATACATAACACTCTAACTCACCCTTTAAAAAAATAGTATTTTCATTAATTCTATAGTTCTTTAAACAGAACAGATGATGTTTATTAGAATCAAATGTAATATTAGCAAAAAATCATAGTCCAGGATTTCAAATACACCCTTGTAACAAAAAAATGTGCAGAGAATTTTGAAGGTATTAATCTTATTACTAATAATTATTTTATCCATTTTGATTAAGAACCTATATTTTCATCAAAATAATGTTTTACATGTGCCTGTGTAGAAGATATCCATTTTCATTTATGAAGATTAAAAGGGCTAAGCAGAACTTTTTTGAAAATGCTAACAAGCTGGGGAGATGGTTAGCATATAGACTAAAAAAAGAAAAAGAGAAAAAACTGATAAATAAGCTGCAAGATCCCAAAGGTGAATTACAGTTTCAAAATGATACAATTAAAAAAATTATTAAAGACTATTATGAGATGCTTTCTAGTGCAGAGGAAATCCCAAAAGAAAAAATACGGCAGTATTTAAAAAAAGCAAACTTACTAAAAATTTTAGAGAATATTCAAAATATCTTAAATGGAAAAATATCAATGATGGAGATTATAGAAGCTATAAAAAGGCAAAAAAATGATAAAACTCCAGGTCCAGATGGATACACCTGCAGAGTTTTATAAATTATTACAAGACATACTAAGTCCTATTTTGAAAGAACTATGTAATGAAATACTCCTGGAGGCTAAAATACCAAATACATGGACTGAAGCCAATATTACTTTAATACCCAAAGAAGACTCTATAAATCAATATCACTATTAAATGTAGACTATAATTTTTTTGCCTCAATAATAGCAGAAAGACTAAAGAAATTTTTGATCAAATTTATACGTTCAGACCAAAATGGTTTTCTACCTAAAAGACAGATAAAAAATAATTTAAGAATGATTCTTAATGTGTTAGAGTACTATGAAACTCATCCAGGGAAACAGATGGCTTTAATATTCCTTGATGCACAGAAAGCGTTTGACAATGTAAACTGTGGAAACTAGTGGAAACGGATTGTGGAGAAAACTTTATAAATGTAATTAAAATAATTTACTGTAAACAAACAGCCAAAATAATTGTAAATGGAGATTTTACAGAAAACTTTAACATTAAAAAAGGTACAAGACAGGGATGCCTACTATCTCCATTATTATTTATACGAACACTGGAAGTATTGAACAGAAACATCAGACAAGATATAGAAATTAAAGGACTGGAGATAAAAGATGAAAAATATAAACTACAAGCATTTGCACTTGGTTTTTATATTGGAAGATTCACTGGAAACAAGCACTAAACTTATGGAGAAAATTGAAAAATTTGAAGAAGTGGCAGGATTGAAAATAAACAGAGAAAAGACTAAAGGGCTAACAAAGAATCTAACGGAAAAACAAAAAAACCAACTAGCAAAAAACCCCAAATCTTCAAATAGTTAAAAAAGTTAAATATTTGGGAATTTACCTAACAGCAAGATGTGTAACAATAAAAGAAGATAACTATGTAAGACTGCTAAAACAAATAAAACTGGACCTGGAAAAGTGGAAAAACCTACAATTTTCAATGCTGGGGAGAACAGCAACAGTGAAAATGAATATCTTACCAAAAATACTCTTTTTATTTCAAATGATTCCTGTAAGGCTGGGAAAAGTCTTTTTTGATGAATTGAATACAACAATACTGAAATTAATCTGGCAAGGAAAAAAAGCTAGAATTAGACTGAAAATGCTACAAGAAGCGAAAGAAAATGGAGGATTTGGACTGCCTGATTGGATGTTATACTACCAAGCAACTATTTTAACATAGCTTAAAGAATGAATAATGCTTAGAGATAAAAGACTATTATACCTAGAGGGGCATGACCACAAATTGATTGGCATGCCTTTCTGTGGTATGGGAAGAATAAAATACATAGATATTTTTGAAACTGCTTTATAAGAAATGCACTTCTTATATAAATTTTACATTAAGATACCTGGATGGCTTTCAACAATGGAAGCTTTTGCTTACCCCAATTTAATTAATTACGATAAAGTTGTGACCTATAAAGATATCTTGGACAATGAAGGAAAATTGAAAGATAGACAAGATTTACAAGAACAAGATATTGATCTATCATGGTGGCCATATTTGCAAATCAAAACGAGATATGAAAAAGATGCTAAAATAATGGGATTCTATAAAGAACAGAGAGAATTTGACCAGATACCATTAAAACAGATGAAAAGTTGATTAAGAAACTCTATAAATAACTGTTAAACTTAAAGATGGAGGAAGAACAAGTAAAAGAAACAATGATAATACGGGCAAAGAGCTTTGGATATAATATAGAATTAGAAGACTGGCAAATATTATGGGAAAGAAATGTCAAATTAACTAAAGCAGTGGCATATAAAGAAAACTTATTTAAAATGTTTTACAGATGGCATCTAATACCAGTGAGATTAGCAAAAATAAGTGTTGGAAATGCAAACAAAGACCAGGTACTTATTACCATATCTGGTGGACATGCCCTAAAGCAAAAAGATTTTGGTTAAATATACATTTCTGGTTGGAAAAAATAACTAAAAAACAAATAGACTTTAAGCCAGAATTATTTTTGTTAGGAATAATAGGAGCAAATTATGAGAAAGATTGTATATTGTATGTATTTTCCAACAGTGGAAAAATCAAAATGTACCAACTGAAGAAGAATTAAGAAAATTTTATAGTGTGCAAAAATGGATAGATTCACTTTAAAGATAAAAGAGAAAGAAGACTCAGTGTATTTTAGAACATGGGGTAATTTCTGTCAATGGCTAGAAAAATGAGTTAGAGAGAAAGGAATGTGATATGTAACTTTGAATATATATTAGCAAGGAGACTATCGAGCGATTAACATATTGTTGATGATAATTAGCTATTGTCTATTATTTTTTGTTAAACACATGAACCCTGACATGATGCTGTTTGCTAAATATTGAGAACGTTATTGAAAAAATCCTAACCCCAACCCTAATCCTAACCAAGGGGTAGGCAACCTCGGCTCTTTTATGACTCATGGACTTCAACTCCCAAAATGGCTAAGGAATTCTGGGAGTTGAAGACCATGAGTTATAAAAGAGCTAAGGTTGCCTACCCCTTGGTTAGGATTAGGGTTGGGGTTAGGATTTTTTCAATAACATTCTCTAACATTGCCCTAACCCAAATCCCAACCCCAATCCTAACCCCACCTCATTCCTAATCCTATAAAAACTAATAAAACTTATATATATAAAAAATAAAAGAGTGACTATAGAGTAGATAAATGTCTATCCAAATATATTTTTGGGTTTGAAACAAACATAAACTTCAAGATTCTCTGCATATCTATTCACATTTACAGGAGCCCATGATAAGATTATGACTATTTGTTAAAGGTATATCTCATTTCTTTAGGAATCAGGACGGCAAGTCATATTTAATACTCCTTTTATTTTTTCCTCATGGGAGAGGAGATTGGTTGGATAGGGAGGGAATGATTGAGGTTATCTTTGATCGCTGATGGTAGACCTAAATCTGGCTCACTTCTGTCTTAATCCAGTCCCTTGTCCACTTTGCCATGGTGGCTGTCCCCATCCATGACTATAATAATTTGGAAATTTTAGCACTACAAATTATATGACTAATAAGTTTGCTTTCTGGCAATGTAAATCACATAACTAAAATTATTCTACAATATTTGCAATGCTACCAAGGAAGATATTAAAATTAACATTAATTTTAAAAACATTTTAAAAGTTTAAAATATTAAAAGTATTATAACAGAGATTATAAGATTTCTAAACAGTCTTCAACTAAATGAGAAAATAAATATAATTTGCTAAGCAGCAAACATACATTTTCCAATTTATATATGGCAATCAACATACACTTATATGCATACAAACTCACATCAAGAGAGTTAATTTCTTCCAAGCTTAGTACTTCTCTAATTGGATTGCTTTTCTGTTGCCGGATATAATCTGCTATTGCTGTCACTGATCTTTGACCTCGATACTCTCTCTTCATCATCATCCCATTCCGGAACAACTTCAAGGTTGGGTATTTACTTATCCTATACCTTTGAGCTATGTCAGCTGAAAAACAATTATGAAGTATTTGAAAACATGTATATTCAAATGTTATATACAATGTAAAAGGAATTAAAATTACATTTTCTCATCTTTTAAGAAAGATAATGGCAGAAGTATTTAAAGTTTGTTCCTTTAACCCCAAACAATGAGTCTGTTAAAACCTCTGTTTTTTGTACAGTGCATACGTTTTCTTCATGGTCACTTCAAAACTCATTCATACCTATTTTTTAATTGTTTGCTTGAACTATAAACAAAATAATGGTTAATAAAATGCACTAGTCAAAGCATACCTCCAGACATTGATCCCAATACCAAAATAATAATGTGCTTTTTGCCAATTATGGAAAGAGAAGACTTGTAAGGAGTCCTTGGTATTTTCTGAGCTTGACATTTTCTAGTAGACATTTCATTACCCAAACCAATCACGAAGGGGTGAGCTACCGTCCTTGCATTGGTTCCTCTCAACCTAGCAGTTTGAAAGTATGCAAATATGAGTAGATAAATAGGTATCACTTTGGTGGGAAGATAACAGCACTCGTGACGTCATGCTGGCCATATGAATGTGGAAATGTCTTTGGACAGTGCTGGCTCAATGGCCTTGAAATGGAGATGAACACTGTCCCTTATAGTCGGCAATGATTGGCAGAGTAAAATCTGCAGGGAATCCTTTTATTGATCTTATCAATAAACCAATTTCTGTTTCCTTGAAACTGTGTTTTGGTCTCCATTTCAAATATATACTCGAGAAATTCTCCTTCAATATAAAAAAATGTGTAAGATTTCTACAAAATCAAGCTAATTGAGAAAAGAATTATGAATTGTCACATTACTATAGATACCATTCTTTGTGACCACCAAGCCTCTGACTTCATACAATTTAAATTTTTCTTTTAAAAATGGTTATAGTATACTGCTTAACAAAGTACCAAACTTTGCTGATCTATTTATCCAGAGCAAAATAAATTTGAGAGAAAACTGGAGGAATATGTTTTATAGATGGTATACAACTGTCAAAGATTGCAAAGTATGAAAAGGTATAAAACGATAAATGTTGGAAATGATACAACAAAGAAGGAACATTTTATCATGTAGTTATACAAAATAGTCAAAAGTACTGAAAACATCCAAAACATTCTGAAAATATAATCTGAATTAAAACCACAAATATTTTATTAGGTATGATTCCAATGTACATAAATGAAAATAATCACAATTTATTAAAATATATGCTGACAGTAGCGAAAATTAATCTGGCACAACAGAAGGCAACCCTTGAGATGCTAAAACTGGAAAAATACCCGACAATGGAAAACTTAACTGAAATTATTCCCTTTTATACAATATATTAGACGTTAAGGTACCTAAGACACTTAGAAAGAGAAGGTACTTAAAAAAATTAAAATTATTGAAATAGAAATGAGCAGCCATCACAGATGCCAAAAACATAATACAAAAATATGCTATTAGCAATTAGCAGTTATGAGTGGGAGTGGAATGTACTGCATTGTTGTAGGCAACCTCAATGAAAGGGAGTAAATCCGACCAATTGTCTTGTTGATAATTAATAAAGCACCTAAGATATTGTTCTAGAACCAAGTTCAGACCTTCCATCCCACCATTTGTCTGGGGATGATGCGAAGATGATAACCCTTGACTAGAACCCAAAAGATCTAGAAAAGCTCTCCAGAACTTTGAAGTGAATTGGACCCCTCAATCTGAAATAATCTGTGGGACACCATGGAAATGGTAGATGTGAAGGATTTCCGGTGACGTCGCTGAGGCTAGACCCAGGGGAAAAAATGCTCCATTCCCCGGGTCCGAATTTCTTCTGATGGTGGGCCCTTTTGGGCCAAATGCCACCCCAAAGAGGTGGCCAGTGAAGGGTGAATCTTTGAGGGCCACGGGCCGGCGGCAGCCGACCTGTTGAAGACAAAGCAGCCCCTGGACTCTCCAGAATAAAGGCAACTGCAATCATGCTGCCGCCGGCCCGTGCATTAACAGCTGTTCATCGGAGACGGAGAAACAGCACTGACTGATAGCAAGCAACTGAGCCGGATGAGAACAGGCTCTGCTTTCCTATTGAGGGTGGATTTTTTCTTTTTCTTTTTAATACCCTGTCTTTAGTCCGAGCGTGAAGCCTTTAGGGAGGGGGCGGAGTTTTTCCTCTTCCCCCCTCCTGCATATAAGCAGCGGTTTAAGCTACTTTTATTTTGAAAACTAAATCTTCAATACGGTAGAACTGTTTAAGTTTTAATAGAAATTTGGGAAACTTGCCCCTTTAAAGACTTTTTTAAAAATTACAATTCAGAAAAGCCATCGTACTTGTCTATTTTTAAAACTTTACAAATGCTCCTTTTTTATTCTTCACTCTGGACTTCCTCTTTTTTTTTTACTCAAGGGCCAGGAAATTGATACATTGTAGTTCTCGCTCCCTTTGTTTGATGTTTACTCAGACTAGGAACTTGGCTCTACGCCCAGACACTTGGCTGTATGCCCAGATATCCTTATCTGACCTTGAAAGCAGCTGAGAAAGGTTTCCTTTTTTTCTTCTGTTTTTCTCTTTGATCTACTCTGCATGCACAGCACAGACTATTTAGCCTATATATATATATATATATGATATTTGGTGTCATTTTTTCCCTTGGATTAGAAACAACTTGTTAGGAAGAACTGATTATTAAAGAACCTTTCTTTTTTTGTTCCTTTTTTGTGGCTTTTTGCCTTTGAGTACAAGTTGGTGGACTATAAATTGGATATATATTTTTCTTTATTGTCTTTTTTCTTTTTTACTTATTCTCGGGTTTTTTCTTTTTTTCCCCTTGCTGGCTTTTCTCTTGGATATTTTTTTGATCCTCTTTTTTAATGGAATTATTTTTTCCTTTTTATTATTTTTTTCTGACACTCCCTCCTAGCAATAGGAGTTTATTGGATTACAATTGGCCATTGGGCCTCCTGATGGATTATAACATAACATAGCAACCTAACGATGAGCACTTCAAACCTGACTAAACTTGGGAGAAAAGGATATTCTGCTCCCACCTCGACTTCCGCCAGTCCAGTCTACCAAAAATCAATTACTATAGCATTACAACAAGAAAAAATGGAAGCTCAACAAAAGGACACTCAGGCAATATTGCAGGCAAATGCAGCCCAGGCAGCGTCTTCGACTAAAAACTATGAAGATTTGAAAAAGGATCTCGACAAAAATTATGAAGATTTGAAAAATGATTTTGCCAATATGAATAAAAAATTGAAAACTTCCAACAGATAACCAACAAAGGTTCCAAAAGATAGAAGATAAATCTGTGGAAATGGATCAAAAACTAGAATCCATACAAGAGGAGAACCAAAGACTGGCCCAAAAAAATGCGGAATTGAAAGAAAGATTATCTCGTGGTGATAGCAATGGAAAGAGCATCATACTTCTTAAGATTTCAAAACATAATAGAAGAAAAGGATGAGAATCTGTCAAAATAGATAATTGAGTTACTTGCAGACCTTTTAGGAATCGGAAAGGCCCAAATGGAAGGAGAAATAGATCAGATCTTCAGGGTTAACTCAAGTTATAACAGAAGAAATAGAGTTCCCAGGGAAGTCCATGTTAGATTCCTTAAAAGATCTATGCGAGATGAGATTTTGAGAATAGTAAGAGATCAACCGTTAAAATACAAAGAAAAAGAAATACTAGTGGTCAAGCAAATCCCCAGAAGGATAAGAGAGGCTCGAAGAGAATACCAGTTTTTAACCAGAAAATTGATTAACAATGGAGTGAATTTTAGATGGTTGGTTCCAGAAGGGATATTAATTTTCTGGGACTCGAAATAATACAGATTGGATACCCCGCTTAAAGCAGCAGAATTTTTTGACAAGCATAGATCCTTTTTGGAAAAAGGGGATCCAGAACCTAAGAAACAAGAAGAGACGGGTGCTGTAGGAGCGTCTGAAGAACTAGAGGAGGAAGAAGTTAAAAAGAATCCGTCTTTGAGTACACATAGATTGTTATGATTACAAAACCATTCATCATTATTTAAAGCCTGTTTGAATTCCAGCAGTAAGGTTTTATTTTCTGGTTCTTTTGCTCTAGCTTGAGGCCTGGTAGTGGCTGAGGCAGCTAGTTGATGAGGCTGCCCTGGTAGTGACCAGGGCAGCTAGTTGATGAGGTTTAGTTATCTCAGGCTTCTTACTGTTGTATTAAGGTAGTCTTGATAGGGCATCAGCTAAAAAATTCTTCTCCCTGGCAGGTAATGGATCATGAAGTTAAATCTGTGGAAATGCTGTGACCACCTTGCTTGTTATAGGGAAAGCTTCCTGGGTATTTTCATAGCTTCTAGGTTTTTATGATCAGTCCATACCTGGAATGGTACTTTATGTCTCTCAAGAAAATACCACCATACCGCATAGGCTTCCCCCCCATGCTGCCCATTTCTGTTCAGTGTCTGACAGTTCTTAGAGGTGTATGCACAAGGTTGTAACCTCCCTTCCTTATTCCTTTGTAAGAGAACAGCTCCCACAGCTACATCACTGGCATCAGCTTGAATGATGAATTGCTGGTCTGGGTCTGGATGCTTCAGGACTAGCTCCACGGAGAACATTTTTTTAAGTTTCTCAAACGCTGCTTGACATTCACCTGTCCATTTTAGTGGCTGGCTAGTTTTGGGTTTATCCCCCCCCTTTGGTTTTTAACAGATTGGTGATAGGGAGGACAATCTGAGCAAACAATGGAATAAATTGTCTATAGAAATTGGCAAACCCCAGAAAACTTTGGAGTTGTTTCCTGGTTCTTGGGGTAGCCCAATGCAGCACTGCCTTCACCTTTCCTGGATCCATCTCTATCCCCTCATGGGATGTGCAATACCCCAGGTAATCAATATGCTCTTTGTGGAATTCACACTTAGATAACTTGGTGAACAGTTTTACAGAGCGTAATTTTTTCAAAACAGTTCTGACTAATTTAATGTGTTCATCTTTCATTTCAGTGTAGATGAGGATATCATCCATGTAGACCAGGACCCCTTTATACAGGTGCTCCCCCAACACATCATTTATCAATTGCATAAAGATGGCAGGCGCCCCCTGCAGACCAAACGGGAGTACTTTGAATTGGAAACATCCTAATGGGCAGTTAAAAGTTGTTTTCCATTCATCTCCCTTTCTAATCCTTATGCAGTAGTAAACTTCCCTCAGGTCCAGTTTTGAGAAGATTTTCCCTTTTGACAGGTGTGCTAACATATCTTTCATTAAAGATAGGGGGTACATGTTCTCCACACACACAGCATTGAGACTTCTATACAAAGAGACAAAGAGATCCATCTTTCTTTTCCCTAAACATGACATGGGCAGCTACTCGAGGTTTAGCTGGTTCAATAAAATCCCTTTGTAAATTTTTCCTTATAAATTTTTCCAGTTCATTCAGTTCTCTAGGAATCACTGAGTACATTTTTGGTTTTGGTAGCTTCGCTCCTGGGATGATTTCAATAGCACAGTCTGTGGGGCAGTGAGGGTGGAGTTCATCTGCCTTCTGCTCAATGAACACCTCAGCTAAATCTTGGTATTCCATTCGAAGGCTTTGCAGCTCTGACTCATTAAGGGCAGAGGCAAATTCACGACATAATCCACATCTCCCACCAGTTTCTTTAGCTATGGGAAGGGCTTCCTCATCTGCAAATTTGAGTTGCCCCTCCCTCCAATTAACCACAGGATTCCATTTCTTTAGCCACGCCAGACCCAGGACTAACAGCCACTCCATTCCAGGAGTCACAATGAAAGCCAAAGTCTCTATGTGGTTCCCTAGGTCGATGCGTAAGGGTCTGGTGACAAAACTAGCAGGCACCCCTCCCACAACGGATCCATCCAGTTGGAAAAATATAATGGGAGTCTTTAATCTTCTGAGAGGTATTCCCATCTTCCCCATCAGTTCTGGGCTCACCATGCATTGGGTACACCCTGAGTCCAAAAGGGCAGTTCAATCCCCTCTCTTAGCAGGCGTCTTGCTGCAGCAATCAGCAGTGCAATGCCCCTCCTTTCCACACTTAAAACATGCTGTGCTGTGAGGCAGAGGGGGGAGTGGCTCTTGTGGAGTCTCCTCGCTTCTCTGGCTGTGGCTTAAAACTTTGCCTCACTGGGCGGTGTAGGTGTTTGAGTTAGTCAATTTCCACCTCCTCAGCTAGCAGGCACCAGTTGTAAAGTCGCCCCGGGGCTCCCCAAGCATTATACAGCTCCTCATTAAGCCCGTCCTAGAAACAGCTCACCAGGATCTCCTCTGGCCAATGAAGATGGCTGACCAGTTCTCTGAATTCTTCAGTGTATTCAGTGACAAGTCTTCTCCCTTGCTTCACGGTCTTTATGCGCTCCCAGCTTTCTTGTCTGCCAGTCTTCAAAACACCTATGGAGCGCAGCTATAAAACGTTTGAAGTTTCTCAGCTCGGGGGCATTGCAATTGTAAAGAGTCACCATCCAATCAGCCGCCGCCCCTTCTAGCGTCAAAGTGACCACACGTACCTTCTCTACATCCGTGGGCAGGGTTCTCCGATAGATTTGCATGTAGGTGAACACCTGTGCCAGGAAATACCCCAGCCTTTTGGGGTCTCCATGAAACTTTGCCCTGATTGGGATTGGTTTCACTTCTGCTAGCTGGGGGGGTGTCTGGCCCTGGTGGCTTCGGGGTTGTGCTGCAGCTTGGGCTCCGGCAGCTGCTGCCTCTCGAGTTTTTATTTTTTATTTTACGATTTTTATACCGCCCCCCTCCCGAAGGACTCGGGGCGGTGTACAGCCCAATTAAAAACGTCAACATACAAAAAGTAAAATTATTAAAAATAAATTAAATAATTTGGCCCAATCATTTAAAAACCCAATACATAATCTAAAAACTCAATCCCCTAAAAACAATTATGGCTTTGTTGGAACCGGAGCTACTATCCCAGGCCGGCTTGTCGGAATAAATATGAGTTTCCAACTCTCCCTCTTCGGATTCCTCCTCCTCCGACTCTTCTTCTGATTTGTGGCCCCCTTTCATTCGTATTTTAAAGTCATCGAGGGTTTTCTTCACATACTCCATTATAGCTTCCATAGATCCCAGTTTGGGTTCTTCTTTTTCTGCATCTTTGTCTGGGAGGGCAGGCTCTGGATTCTTCTTGATTTTTTTCTTACCCCCCCCCCAGGTTAAGGTGACTTTCAGGGCTTTCTCCTCCCAGCATTCCTTTTTGCAACTCTGAATGACCATCTGGCTCAATCTTCTTCACCTGGTGGTCCAGCCGCTTCCAGGTCCCTGGAGAGGCTTTCACTGGCTTCAAGGCTGAGGAGGTCTTCGGCCCATTGCGCTGCCTGGAGCTCCTCCATCAAAAATTTGTTGTTACCAACATAATCCCCCATGCACCCCTCCCCCAACAGAATAGCAGGCCACAAAAGAATAAGAGAGTAGGCAAGGGGTTTTGGGGTCTGACAGATCCATCTTGATTTATTTTATTTATTTATTTTATTCGGATTTGTATGCCGCTCCTCTCCGAAGACTATATATATAAACAATTGAACAAATCCGAACAACATTAAAAATACAAACCCCATACATGTTCATCAATCACACCACAATCAACAATCATCCCCAGGCCTGCCGGCAGAGGTAGGTTTTTAAATTCTTTCGGAAGGCCAGGAGGGTCGGAGAAACGCGGACTTCAGGAGGTAGTTGGTTCCAGAGGGTGGGCGCCGCAACAGAGAAAGCCCTCCCCCTAGGGCCCACCAGACGACATTGTTTCGTTGACGGGACCTGGAGGAGGCCGACCCTGTGCGCTCACACCGGTCGTAGAGAAGTATGTGGCAGAAGGCGGTCCCGTAAGTATCCTGGTCCCAAGCCATGAATGTACATATCTCCCACCTTTTGTCTTTGCAGCTGCTGCAGTTGGGACAGGGTAGGCGGCTGCACATCCGCATGGCGCATCTGGTGGGTCAGATCACATACCTACCCCCACACTTCTGCCTCCACCTGCTACAGGTGCTGCCACTGCACCTGCTGCTTGGAAGGCCGGAAGCAGAGGTGCAGGGGAAGGCACATGATCTGGCCTGCTGGATGCACCAGGTGGCTGTCTGCCCCGTCTCATCTACAGCGGCCTTAAAGACAGAAAATGGGATGGAGAAGGTGCATCCAGCGGGCTGGATCATGTCCCTCCCATCCCCCCGCGCCTCTGCCTGCTGCCACTGCTTAGAGGGCTGGCCTGTTGGTTGCAGCAAGCTGCAGAGCCCTAAGTGTGCCAGCCAAGGGGCCAGTGGGCTATGGCTGCTGCCGGACAGAGTCTGCCCCTGCGCGCTCTGCGTGCACCGGTGAGGCAAAGGAGGTGGTTGGGCGGGTGTGGTGCCATGCCATGGCCCCTGCGCACTTGACCTTGCCGTCCAACCTTGTCCTCCAGCGAGCACCCCAGGAGCTCAATGGCTGGACTGAGCGCCTGCCACCCAAGCCCCAGGCAGTCCACACTGCCATCCGCACAGCCCGAGGTCAGTAAGGCTCCTCCGATGGATCAGGCCCTGATGCCCACCCTGGTCCCAACCCCCTCCACTGGAGACCCCTGGATCTCCCCCAGCCCCCCTGACATGAGCAATGTTGAGCTGGTTATGTCCATTTTGGCCATACCCATTCAGTTGGCACAACCACCCTGGCCATGCCTCCCTGCGGGCAACCACAATGCTGATGCGGCCCTCAATAAAATCGAGTTTCGACACCCCTATAGCAAAAGTAAAGCTAGATCTGAGTATCCCTATACAAAGTTTGCACTTTTTCCTTTCCCTAGTCCTCCCCCCTCTTGGTCATCAGTGTCCAATAGTATTCCTTTTTGATGTTTTGAGAATTGCTTTGAGATTTGGCGCCTCTTGATGTAGTTTTGCATTTTGTTCCCAAGCCGTGCATCCTTGGTGGCTGGCTTATTCTGGTTTGACACCTCTGGTTCTTATCAGCTTGTCTCCCTACCTCCTTTTGTTTTCTCAATTCCCATGCCAGATTCTTATTTCCCCAAATTCCTTCCCCCTCCCTTGAAATTTAAGGCAGGATGCCAATGAAGAAGCTGAAGATGGCAGCGACATTTGGCCCACTTTGATAATACTTTAGTCCTGTAGAGAACAAGAGAAAAGAAAAATAATTGAAAGTGAACCTATTTATAATTTAATGGAGTTTTTCTAGGTACTTGTCATGGAATTTTCAGAGAGATTTAGGAGCTCAAACATGTTGGGTATCTACCCATTCTTTTTCTGAAAGTGGAAAATCCCCCCACGCTAATAGATACTGAACTTTTCCTCTGTGCTTATGAGAATCCAAAATTTCTTTTACTTCAAAGTGATGTTCTCCTTCAATTAGGATGGCAGTTGGTTGTGGTTTCATTGCAGGACATAGGGGAGAGGTAATTGCTGGTTTCAATAGGTTGCAGTGGAAGACTGGGTGAACATGTCTAAGCGTTTTTGATAGGTCCAACTGAACTGCTACTGAATTGATGATTTTGTTAATTGGGAAAGGGCCAACATATTTGGGCCTAGTTTTTTCTACAGTTGCCTAGATGCAAATATTTGTGGAGAGGTAGAGGTGTCATTCATATTAAAAGGTTTGTTTTGGCTTGGTTCGTTTCTTGTCAGCATGTTTTTTATAAGATTCCCTTGCTTCCTCTAATGCTTTGCAGACAACCAGCCAGATACTTTGAAGTTCCACAATCCACTTTGCTAGTGATGTAGTTTGTGCTTTTTTCTGGGGAAATTTTTGTATGGCTACAATGTCCTGAGCCATAGCGACCTTGAAAGAAGTGAACCTGGTGCTACTATGCATTGTGTTATTGTAAGCTACCTTGAAAAATTGGAGCAGGTTTGCCCAGTTGTCTTGGTTATAATTAATGCAGCATGTCAGGTATTGTTCTAAGATTGCATTCATGCATTTGCACAATCCCATTCATTTGTGGATGATGGAAGGAACTAAGTCCTGGAGTGGTGCCCAGCAATTTTAAAAATTCCTGCAAAAATTGTGAAGTAATTCTGCAGTCGGAAATTATTCGTTCAGGGGCTCTGTGGAGTCAGTAAACATGTTGTATGAATAGTTTGGCCAGTGTGCATGCCAAAGTGATTTTGGAGCATGGCACAAAGTGTACCTGTTTGGAGAAGGGGTTGGTGACCACCCAAATTACTGTATTTCCTGAACTCTCCCGTTATTCCACTATAAAGTCCTTAGAGATCGCCTTCCAGGGCGCTTGGGGCTTTGATACTGGCTGAAAGAGTGCTTAGGGTTTTAGTCAAGTAGCAGATGGGGCAACTGGCCACATAGGGTTCAATGTCTTTTTTTCAAAGAAGTCCACCAGAATTGGCATTTAACTAAGTGTAGGGTTTTTACAAAGCCAAAATGCCCTGCCATTTTCGAGTCATGACTTTTTTGGGAGGGATCATGGTATGTTGGTTCTCTG
This sequence comes from Bothrops alternatus, assembly GCA_034064705.1. Taxonomy (NCBI): domain Eukaryota; kingdom Metazoa; phylum Chordata; class Lepidosauria; order Squamata; family Viperidae; genus Bothrops; species Bothrops alternatus. Next base: position 12,494,577 of record JARGCV010000103.1, on the reverse strand, counting down.
GGACATATAATTTGGGCTCCACCCAGGCTAAATCATCTCACATGGTGCAATTGGCTTGGTGTTGTTGGAACCATTTGTCCTTTTCTAATATAATCTTCAGAGATGTGAGCAATTCATCTGGCATTTGGGATTTTTCTTCTCTTGTGCTCTGGTGATGGCTGGGGCTGCCAACTGCTGGGAGGGGATGACTTAGACTTCAACCTTAGACATACTGTAATGGGATAGACTTAAAAGGAGATTAGTTTAAAAAAAAATCCCTCCTGGGAGATAGTGGAGTGTGAAATTGATATGATTCAAATATTGAGCCCAGCGGATCTGCTTTGGAGAGAGCTTCCTTGGGATTTTTTAAGGCTTTCATGTTTCTGTGGTCCATCCATACTTGAAAGGGGTTTTTATTCACTTCAAGAAAGGGTCTCCAGGTTAGAAGGGCCCATTGCACAACATATGCCTCCTTTTTCCAGACCGGCCATCTCCTCTGACAATTTTTTTTCCGAGTAAAGATTTTATTGATTTTTTTTCATCAACATATGTTAATTTTTCCAATCAACAAGTTGTCTGGAGTTTGCTATGCTAATACATGTTCAATTCCTAATCCTTCATTCTTTCCTCTAGCCAAGAATAAAAAAGGTTCCAAATTTGATAGTAGTCTGTATCTTCTTTATCTTTCAACCTCATAGTTAATCTGTCCATCTCTGCACATTCCAATATTTTCCTGATTATTTCTTCCTCTGATGGCAAAGCTTCATTCTTCCAATATTGTGCAAAAATTATTCTTGCTGCTGTAGTAATATGTAGAATTAAGTATAATTTCTGCTTATTAGTCTTTTCAGGCATAATACCTAGTAAAAAAAGTTCAGGTTTAAAATCCACTTGTTCACCCAATATTTTTTCTAACCACATATATATCTTTCTCCAATAGGCCTTTCTTTGCCTTACCACATTTCCACCAAATGTGATAATATGTGCCTATGTTATGTTTACATTTCCAACATCTATCTGACATATTTTTAAACATTTTTGCTAATCGTGCTGGTGGTAGGTGCCATCTATAAAACATTTTATACAGATTTTCTTTGTATGAGGTTGACATTGTTAATTTGTAGTTTCTCTCCCATAACATTTGCCATTTTTCTAATTCTATATTATAGCCAAAATTTTTTACCCATCTTGTCATTGTTTCTTTCACTTGTTCACTTTCCATATCCAAAATTAACAAAAAGTTATACATTTTCTTCATTAATTTCTCATCTGAGGTTAACAAAATCTTATCAAACACAGTTTGATCTTTATAAAATCCATACATTTTTACATCTTTTTCATATCTACTTTGTATCTGTAAATGTGCCCACCAGGACAAATTCATTTCCTGATTTTCCAGTTCTTATTTAGATTTTAATTTCCCATCAATATCTAGAATATCTTTATATGTCCATATTTTTTCAAAGTCTACCAAGTTCGGATGTATAAATGCCTCCATCGTTGATAACCACCCTGGAATTTTGAAATATATTTTAGCTTTAATTTTTTCCCATACCATAAGAAAGCGTGCCACCCCAATTGTAAATCATGTCCCTCTAAATACAGTAACCTTTTATTTCTAAGTGTTATCCACTCTTTCACCCATGTTAACACAGATGCTTGGTAATACAACGTCCATTCCGGCAACCTAAAACCTCCATTTTCCTTAGCATCTTGTAATGTTTTCATCTTAATTCTAGCTTTTTCCCCCTGCCAAATAAAGTTTAAAACCAATGAATTTAAATCTTGAAAGAATTTTCTCTCAAGTTTTATCGAAATCGTTTGAAACAGAAATAAAATCTTCAGCAACACATTCATTTTTACTGTAGCAATTCTTCCTAATATTGACAGCTGCAGATTTTTCCATCTTTCCAAGTCTACCTTTATTTGCTTCAATAATTTTGTATAATTGTCTTCTTTTATTGATGAACACTTAGCCGAAAGATGAATACTTAAATATTTAACTTTTTTCACTATTTGTACCTCTGTTTTCTCTAGTATTTGCCTTTTTTGTTTATCTGTGAGGTTCTTTACTATTACTTTAGTTTTTCCTTTATTTATTTTTAGTCCTGCCATTTCTCCATATTCTTCTATCTTTCCCCATAGTTTAGGAATCATCTCTAAAGGTTCTTCCAAGAGAAACACTAAATCATCAGCAAATGCTTATAACTTATGTTTCATCTTTTATTTTCAATCCTTTAATTTCTGTGTCCTCTGACAATTTCTTGGAAGTGTATGCATATGATTGTAGAACCTCCTGGTTGTTTTTCTGAAGTAATATAGCCCCTACTGCCACCAACATGGGTTAAGCTGCAAACAGGCACTTGAGTTTTTCAAATGTTGCTTGGCATTCCTTTGACCATTTTAAGGGTTGGCTGGGCTTGGGTCTCTCCCCCCCTTTTGTTTTAAGTAGTTTGGTGATGGGTACAGCTATGTGGGTAAACCATGGGATGAATTGGAGATAAAAAATGGCTAACCTCAGGAAACTCTGGTGTTGCTTTTGGATGCATGGGCATGCCCATTCCAGCAGCAGTTGGTATCCTCTATCTGATATAATCCATTTTGGTGCCCATGGAGTCGATAGATGTGTTTCAAAAACAACCTGGCTAGCTTTTGGGCAGATGGGAGTCCCGAACAAGCAATGAAGTGAGCTTGCTTCGAGAAATGATCAATGACAGTCCAGATCACAGTGCTCCACCTGGTTTCTGGCAATTTTGCAATAAAGTCCATGGTTATTTCCTCCCAAGGCTGGGAAGGATCTGCCACTTGTTGTAACAGACCAGGGGCTTGCCAGGACACTTTTTCATAGCGGCACAGATAGCACAGCTCCGTACATACCCGTGTTCCCCGATAGTAAGACACCCCGATTGTAAGACGTATCGGGGTTTCGGCTAATATAAGCCGGACCCCGAAAGTAAGACGTATGTCTTGCTTTCGGGGAAACACGGGGGTATTGCCGCCTCCTGCCCACTTCTGCGCCGCCCCCCTCCATACGTCGCCATTCGGAACCGGGAGGCTTTCCAACGCGTTCAAACTCCGTCCCCTCTCGATGCCTAACTCGCTTCACGCCTGGCGGTTTTTGGGTAGCTGGAATCCAACTGGAAGGCACCGGTTAGAGAAGGGTGGGCAGTACTTACATACTGGCCATTAACCTTTGCAAAAGCCCTCCGAATGGGATTAAGCTGTGTTCTTCCACGTGCGTGCGTGCGTGCGTGCGCACAGCCGCATTTCCCCCCACCCCCACCCCCGTGCTCACCGCTGGCGTGGGCTGGTCGTGAGAGGGAGAGGGAGGGATGTAAAGCGCCGCGGCTTTCCCATTGGCCGCTTGCCGGAGTGGTTTTTCCCCTTGCTCAGCTCCGAAGAGTGCGAGCGGTTAAGAAGGTTTTCCCCTCCCCCCCCGTTTTCCCCTTCTAGCTTTAACTCACCGCTTGCCTCCAGCCGTTGAAGCTGAGGCTACGTTTTCAGCCCAGCTGCTCGGTTTTTCTCTTGCAAAAGAAGGAATGAAGCTTCTGCAAACACGTCCTTCTTCCCCCTCCCATTCCCAATCTCTGGATGCCCCTCTTCAAAGCACTGTTCTCTTGAAACGACTGTGAGCCACCCCACCCTTCCTACGCTACAAGCCTGCTCCTCAACCTCTTTTCAGCCCAGGGGCTCCCTGTGGAACTGTTCCGGGCACGCACACTCCCTCCCTTCCTCCCCATTCAGTCACCCAGTTGTCAGTCTCTGTCCTCTCGTCCCGGCAGTCTCCCCCCTCATCAAGGTTTTAGAATGACTGCCCATAGAGCAGTGCCTTAGGTGGAACTAACACATGTTATTTTTATACAACAGCTCTTGGATTCCGACAGACAATCGTTCTAACCCGCATGCAATGATGCTCCTATTTTTCTGCGCAAACTGAGGCCCGTTGAATGCTTTGTTAATTGTATGTAAATACGTATGCACTGTTAATAAACTTTGCAATTGGAAAAAGAAAAAGAAAAAAAAAGAAAGGGAGGTTGGTCGCCGGAAAAGGGAGCGTGAGCGAAGCGGCGGGTGAGTGAGTAAGCGAGCTGGAGGGGCGGGTTTTCTTCCCGGTCTCTTGCTGCCCCAGCCAGAAGGAAGCTCCCTGCGCCAAGGAGAGGTTCCTGGTGCGCCTCCCCTCGACCCCCTGCGGCGGCAGTGGTGGCGGCGGCTCCGCCAGACGAGTCGGGGGGTTTCCCTCCTTCGCCAGCGCCGGGGGCAGAGAGTGGGGCAAGGCCTTCCAGGAGAGAGCAAGGGCCAAAGAGGAAAAGCGCAAGGCTCTTTGCGCCCCTCCCCGGCAGGGCGAAAGGGAATGCCCGCCGCACCTGGCCAGCTGGATTTCACGACAGCCGAGCGGGCGGATTTTAGGCAGCAGCGGCCACCTCCGTATAATTGGAGGTGTAATTCAAGAGGGGATTGTGGCGGACTCCGCGCGCGTGTGCCAAAGCCGGCTCCAGCCTCGAGGGATTGGGCCCCGTTTCTGGCACCCGCGTGACCTCTCATGCTGTTGACGGAAGGAGGAGTGACACCGCTGCTCTCGCGTGGTACGTGGTACTCGCTTTACTGGGTGGTTAAACGGGAAGACTTTTAAAGACTTCCACGGAAGACTTTTAAAACAAAAAATTCGACAATTTTCCAATATAAGCCGTACCCCGAAAGTAAGACGTAGTGGGGTTTTGGGGATAAAAAGAAAGTAAGACACTGTCTTACTTTCGGAGAAACACGTAACTTTCAATGTCCTTTTTCATGCCTGACCACCAAAACTGCTGCTGCACCAAATGCAAAGTTTGCAAAAATCCAAAATGACTGGCTTGTTTTGTATATTGACTACACTGAAGGGCTTGAATTCTAAGGGATACTGGAAGGTACAGTTTGGAGCCCTTCCAGGCTAGACCACCTTGATAGGTCAATAGCAATCTACTGTTGTTGAACCAAGAGTTTGTTTTTAGTTCCTTTAGTTTTTGCGTTAATTGACCATCAGGCTTGTTGGAGGAATGATGGAATTAATAACCTCCTCTCGGTGGCTCTTATATTGGGGCATTGTAGACAGAGCATCTGCCAGAAAGTTCTTTTCCCCAGGGAGGTATTTGGGAGTGAAATTAAAATGGTTGAAGTACTGTGCCCACCTAACTTGCTTAGGAGATAATTTTCAAGGGGTTTTCAGTGCCTTTAAATTTTTATGATCAGTCCAAAACTCAAAAGGCACTTTGCTCCCTTCCAAGAAATGGCACCAAGATATCTCAACGCAATAGCCTCCTTCTCCTGAACAGCGCAACGCCTCTCTGTTTCTAAAAGTTTTCTTGAAGTGTAGGCACAGGGTTGTAGATCCCTGAGGATGTGGACAAGGCCATTGGAGCTCTGAGTTCTGCCACCTGTTTACTGGATCCGTGTCCCTCCTGGCTGGTTTCGGCTAGTAGGGAGGTGACACGGAGCTGGGTCCAGGCGGTTGTTATCGCTTCATTGAGGGATGGGTCCTTTCCGGCTCCCTTAAAGGAGGTACTCGTGCGCCCCCTCCTCAAGAAGCCTTCCCTGGACCCGGCAGTTTTAAATAATTATCGTCCCATTTTGGGTAAGGTTGTTGAGAAGGTGGTGGCACTCCAACTCCAGCGGTCCTTGAATGAAACTGATTATCTGGGCCCTTGGCAGTCTGGATTCAGGTCCGGTTACAGCACGGAAACTGCTTTGGTCGCGCTGACCGATGATCTCTGGCGGGCCCGGGATAGAGGTTACTCCACTATCCTGGTGCTTCTTGACCTCTCAGCGGCTTTCGATACCATCGACCATGGTATCCTTCTGCGCCGGTTGGAGGGGCTTGGAGTGCGGGGCACCATTCTACGGTGGTTCACCTCCTACCTCTCTGGCCGGTCGCAGTCGGTGTTTGCAGGAGGTCAGAGATCGGCTCCGAGGTGTCTTCCATGTGGAGTTCCTCAGGGCTCTGTTCTCTCACCTCTGCTTTTTTTTTAATTTTTTTTAGAAATATTTTTATTAATTTTTATAAAATTTTTAACAAAAGATAAAATAACAATTCAACTGTAAACAATTATGTACATATACAATTACCAAACAATCAAACAAAAAAAAAACAAAATTCATTGTTTGCAAAACACCATTCCTTCTTTCAGCTACACTGTTCTCTGCTGCTGTGTAAGGATTTGTACGTCTGACATGCTTGTTGTCTGTACCTTCTCTCTACAAAACTTACCCACTGTTTGAATTGTTGTAGCACCTCTGTCTTACCTCTAAGCAAGTAGCAAAACGAATACCTGCTATAATCATCAATAATTACCACTAGATCTGCATGGACCAGCTCTAGAGCTCTTTTTGTTTGTTTTGTGCTATATTTACTAACTGGGAATGCCTTTGACTTCCATGCTTTGCACACTGCACAGTCCAAATATGTTTTGCATCCCTTCAAATTTAGCCCTTCTGCAAACTCTTGCATTTGCTTCAAAATTTTAAAGCTTGCATGGTCAAGTCTTCTATGTAGAAGATGAACACACGAATCATGCTCTGCAACATTCTTAAATATATGGGAACATTGAACCTTTTGTTCCTGCAATACATATAGATTATCTTCCTTTATGCCTTCTGCACAAATATTCCCATTCCTTTTAATGAGACACTTCCCATTTACAAAAATGATCTCAAAACCTTGTTTGTCTAAATTAAACACACTTAACAAATTATGTTCCATCTCAGGTACACAAAGCACATTGGTAAACTTTGATTCCAAATATGGAATTTTTAAATCGCCTCTTCCGATGACTTTTGCTTTCTGGCCATTTGCCAAAGTCAGTTTCTTGTGCTATTGGAACAAACCTGCAAAATAATTCAGAGTCATTAACAATTGTTTGACTTGCCCCACTATCTATTAGCCACTTGTCTCTGTTGTTGCTATAGTAAACTTTTGCAACACCAAAATGTTCCTTTTGCAAATCAGTCTTTTTTGTTTGCACAAATGTCCATCGCTGCAAATTGTTCTTCTGCAAACAGTTCCTTTTCAGATGTGTCTTTGCTCCACAAATGTAGCAATTCTTTTCTTGCTGAGCCCTCTGCTTGCAAAATCTCTCTTTTGATGCAATTTGGTCCCATCTGCTTGTTTCTTCTCCGGAGACTTGCAGTCTGGACCCCTTCCTCAGGAATTTTACCTCCTCGTGGCTGTTCCTAAAATGTTGCTTTTCTTCTTCATTAAGCAAACATGCCTTTAAAGCAGCGGTTCTCAACCTTTTTCAGGCCGCAACCCCGACCTGCGCTGCGCATGTGCGGCACGACCCCGACCTGCGCCGTGCATGCGTGATGGCCCGCATCACGCATGTGCGGTGTGATGGCCCACATTGCACATGCGTGGCACGACGGCCCGCATCGCGCATGCGCGGTGCTACCCCGTGCATGCGCGGTGCTGCCCCCTGCGCCGGCCGAGGGGGAAAGGGGGAAAAACGGCAGACTGCGTTGTTTGGCGACCCCCGTGAAATGGTCGTTCGACCCCAAATGGGGTCGCGACCCACAGGTTGAGAACTGCTGCTTTAAAGCCTCAAAATTTAAGTCTTGCTCTTCTTTACACTCAAATATCGCAGAAACTGTGTCCCAGGTTTTATCTAAACTGTTCAACACCAATAAAACCTTCTGGGACTCAGGGAATTTAATCCCACGTTGTTCTAAGTCCAAAAATAAACTTTGCATTTTATTTAAATGCTGTTCTACAGATTCACCTGGTTGCAAACAGGCCCTGTAAAGTTTTCTTGACAATTGCACTATATTGCATGCAGAAACATTCACGTGCACAGCTCTCAACTTCAACCAAATCTCCTTTGCAGTCTTTAAATTTGCAACATTTAGAAATTGTTCATCCTCTAAATTCAAGATGAGATAAGCCATTGCTTGATCATGACTTTTCTGATCAGCAGCTGCAAACACTTGTGGTGGATTTTCTACGATATACCACAGCTCTTTTGCTTTGAGCAAACATTCCATTTTAGTAGCCCACACAACGTAATTCTTCTGGCCTAAACGAGGCACAGAGCTTTTCTTAAATTCCATTGCATTCCATTCTGCTTATTCTGCCTTGTTCTTATACTTTCTAAACACAGGCAATTTCTTTCAGCTTTAAATTACAATGCAGTCCTTAGTAAGCTCTGGGCCCATAACCTGTTAGAGAATTTTAATTTCTCTGTTGGTGAAAAATAAATCAGAAGCTCTCACAGTTGACTGCATTTAGCTGATTCAAAATAACTTCTTTATATTTATATCAAAATATTTACAATACGATACATTCTTCTTTACAGCAACATAGCTTAATGAAGACTTCTTACAGAGAGATACAGAGACAAACCTGAGACTGGAAATCCAGGTCCTAACTCAATACCCTTTTGCACAGACTCAGTAGCACTTTCTTCATATTGGCTGACTGAGTTACCACATGACTCTTCCTGCTCATGAATATTCCAACAAAGTTTTTGCTAGTCAGTTAACTAAGGTATGTAGGAAGCACATCACAGTAGTAATGGGGGACTTTAATTACCCTGACATCAACTGGGAGAAAAACTCAGCACCAAGTGGAAGATCAAACAGGTTCCTGGCAAACCTAGCAGTCAACTTTGTCTGCCAAAAAGTAAAGAAGGGAATGAAGAGATCAGCCATATTGGACTTAATTTTCACCAACAGAGATGAAATGATAGAAGATATGAAGCTACAGGAACCTTGAAGGGGAATGATCATGCAATATTGAAATTCAACATTATGCCAGCACAAGCAATGGAACATAGTCAAACTACAATCTTGGACTTTAAGAGAGCTAATTTCAATAAACTTAGAGACAGCTTGGGAAGGATTCCATGGATGAGAATCCTAAAGGGGGAAACAACTCAAGAAGCTTGGGAAATTCTGAAAAGCGAGATAAAAGAAGCCTAGTTTAGCACAATATCAACAAAGAGGAAAAATAACAGCTTTCAAAAGAAACCACTATGGGTGCATAAAGAACTCTCTGATAAATTGAAAGACAAAAGGACATGTATAAAAAGTGGAAAGAGAGGCACATAACTAAGGCAGAATATCAGCAGATAGCCCGAGCCTGTAAAGATGAAGTGAGGAAAGCTAAGGTTCAGAATTAACTAAGACTTGCGAAAAAAGTCAAAAATAACAAAAAAAAGCTTTTTTCAACATGTAAGAAACAAGACAAAAGTCAAGGAAATGATTGGTCTATTAGTGGGAGAAAGTGGCAAAAAGATGACAAACAATAGGGAGAAAGCAGAACTACTTAATTTATTTACACAAAGGGAATAAACAGTCCATCGTCCGGTCTCCAACCTTCCCTTTGTGGGGAAGGTTGTCGAGAAGGTGGTGGCGCATCAGCTCCAGCAGTCTCTGGAGGAAGCCGATTATCTGGGCCCTCTGCAGTCGGGGTTCAGGCCCGGCTACAGCACCAAAACTGCTTTGGTCGCTCTGATGGATGATCTCTGGCGAGCCCGGGATAGTGGCCAGTCCTCTGTCCTGGTGCTTCTTGACCTCTCAGCGGCGTTCGATACCATTGACCATGGTATCCTTCTGCACCGGCTGGAGGGATTGGGAGTGGGGGACACCGTATTGCGGTGATTCTCCTCCTATCTCACTGATCGGTCGCAGTCGGTGTTTGTGGGGGGTCAGAGGTCCACCTCTAGGTTACTCCCATGTGGGGTGCCTCAGGGGTCGGTTCTCTCCCCCCTACTTTTTAACATTTACATGAAGCCACTGGGTGAGATCATCCACTGCCATGGAGTGAGATACCATCAGTACGCTGATGATACTCAGCTGTACATTTCCACTCCTGGCCATATCAGTGAAGCGGTTGAGGTGATGTGCCGGTGTCTGGAGGCTGTGAGGGTTTGGATGGGTGTTAACAGATTAAGGCTCAACCCTGATAAGACAGAGTGGCTGTGGGTGATGCCTCCCAAGGACACTTCTATCTGTCCCTCGATTACCCTGGGGGGTGAATCTATAAACCCCTCAGAGAAGGTTCGCAACTTGGGAGTCCTCCTCGATCCACGGCTGACATTGGATCATCATTTGTCGGCAGTGGCGAGGGGGGCATTTGCCCAGGTTCGCCTGGTGCACCAGTTGCGTCCTTACTTGGATCGGGAGTCTCTCCTTACAGTCACACATGTCCTTGTCACCTCGAGGATCGACTACTGCAGCACTCTCTACATGGGGCTACCCTTGAAGAGTGTTCGGAGACTACAACTAGTGCAAAATGCAGCTGCGCGAGCAGTTGTGGGCCTTCCTCGTTGTGCCCACATTTCATCAACTCTCCGCATGCTGCATTGGTTGCCCATTGGTCTCCGAGCCCAATTCAAGGTGTTGGTTATTACCTATAAAGCCCTTCATGGCATGGGACCAGTATACTTATGGGACCGCCTTCTGCCACATACTTCTCTACGACCGGTGAGAGCGCACAGGGTCGGCCTCCTCCGGGTCCCGTCAGTGAAACAATGTCATCTGGCAGGCCCTAGGGGGAGGGCTTTCTCTGTTGTGGTGCCCACCCTCTGGAACCAACTGCCTCCTGAAGTCCGCGTTTCCCCGACTCTCCCGGCCTTCGGAAAGAATTTAAAAACCTACCTCTGCCGGCAGGCCTGGGGATGATTGTTGATTGTGGTGTGACTGATGAGTATGTATGGGGTTTTATTTTTAATGTTTTTTGTTCGGATTTAGTCGAAATTGTTTTATATATATGCTGTGAGCCGCTCCGAGTCCTCGGAGAGGAGCGGCATACAAATCCGAATAAAATAAATAAAATAAATAAAATAAAATAAATTAGTGGACCAGAGGAATGCTATGGATATAATTTACTTGGATTTCAGTAAGGCATTTGATAAAGTAGACTACAAGCTACTACTTGATAAAATAGAAAACTGTGGATTAGACAGCATCACCGTAAGATGGATTTTTAACTGGCTCAATGTGTAGTCCTCAATGGAACTGCATCTACATGGAGGTAAGTATGCAGTGGGGTACCCCAAGGCTGTTTTTGGCCCAGTACTCTTCAACATCTTCATAAATTATTTGGACAAGGGGATAGATGGGAATTTCATCAAATTTGCAGATGACACTAAGTTGGCAGGAATAGCCAATACTCAAAATAGGCTTAAGATACAGAAGGATCTTGACAAACTTGAGCATTGGGCACTATCTAACAAAATGAATGCACAGGTACAGTATAGGTGGTACCTTGCTCAATAGTAATAACTGTGAGAGGGATCTTGGAGTCCTAGTGGGCAATCACTTAAATATGAGCCAGCAGTGTGTGGCAGTTGCCAAAAAAGCCAACAGAGGGATAGAATCAAGATCACATTAAATGTTAATACTACTTTATAATGCCTTGATAAGGCCACACTTGGAATACTGCATCCAGTTTTGGTCAACACGATGTAAAAAAGATGTTGAGACTCTAGACAGAGTGCAGAGAAGGGGCGTTGTCTTACCTGAACGCCTTTTCTCAGCATGAAGAATGGAGAACCTACAAATGGGTTAAAGAAGTCCTCTAGCGCAATCAGACCAAATCAATCAAGTTGTCACACCCCTGCTGGACTGAACCTTGCCCCAGTTTCGAAAAAGGGCGAAGCTAATGACTGTGTGACGTGTTGGTTTCCAGTCTACTGACACTGACCTAACTGTGAATTCCAAAGAAAAGGGAGGGGGTGGATTCTCCATTCTTCATGCTGAGAAAAGGTGTTCAGGTAACACAACGCCCCTTCTCCAGCATGGAAAAGAATGGAGAATCCACGAATGGGATATACCAAAGCCCATGTACCCCTACGGGTGGGAAACAGGCTGGTCAGGTGTCGACGTTGTCTGAACCACCTGTTGTAAAACACGGCAGCCGAAGGAGGCCCCTGCAGAGGCAAATTTGTCAAGCTTGTAATGACGGATAAAGGGGGAAGGGGAAGACCATGTCGCCGCCCTACAAATGTCAACGATATAAGCTTGAGTGTGTCACGCAGCTGATGTAGAGGCACTGCGTGTGGAATGCGCCATCAAACGGCTTGGAACAGGCAGGGAACATACCCGGTATGACTCCGTAATGCAGGCATTGATCCACCTGGCAATAGTAGAGGAAGAGACCTTCTGTCCCCTAGAAGCTGGATGGAAAGATACAAAAAGCGCCTCCAATCTACGAAAGGCTGCTGTCCACTTAATGTAATATCGCAGGGCCCTGTGAACATCCAGGGCATGCCATTTCCGCTCCAAGTCGTGTGATGGGTTAGGACAAAACTCCGGCAACACAACCTCTTGTGCCCTATGAAATAAGGAGTTAACCTTGGGAATGAATGAGGGGTCCAACCGCAAAACCACTCTGTCCCAGTGAAAAACCACTCTGTCCCTTACGGAAAGAGCTGCTAATTCCGAGACACATCTTGCCAATGTCACAGATATTAAGAAGGCTACTTTAAGGGATAAGTGGTGCAGAGTGCAAGATCTGATGGGTTCAAAAGGGGATCCAATAAGAGCCTGTAGTACCCGAGGCAACTCCCAAGTGGGATAACGATGGACTACAGGAGGCTTACTGTTTGTAACCCCCTTGATAAAGGAACGAACCCTCGGGTGTTGAGACAACGGCGCGGAATTGGCACAGGTGAAAACCATGGAGAGAGCCGCCACCTGCCTATGGATAATGTTGGGTGCTAGGCCCTTATCCACGCCCTCCAATAGATAGTCGGGTATTCTTGGAATAATAACAGAAGAAATGGACAAACTATTTCGATCACACCAGTAACAGACGTTCCTCCAAGTGGTATCGTAAATCCGATTTGTCGCCGGCCACCGAGAAGCCTGAATCATTGAGATCACACCTGAGGAGTATGAACCCCGCATCAAGAACTGGCGTTCAGATGCCAGGCGGTTAACCAGAGCCACTGCGGGTCTGGGTGTCGTATGACCCCTTGTAGTAGGATTATCCGATCTGGAGGAATCCTCCACGGAGGAGCTATGGCAAGGCTCACGAGATCCGCGAACCATGGTCGCCTCAGCCAGTGTGGGGCCACAAATATCAGCTCTGCTTGCTCCTGCAACAGTTTTCTGATGACTGCCTGAATCAGGGGAAACGGTGGGAAGGCGTATAGTAGTCCCGCAGGCCAAGGGCTATGAAGAGCGTCTACTCCCTCCGACCTGAGGGGGAAACGGGAGAAAAACCATGGGATCTGAGCGTTCACTGGGGAGGCGAATAAGCCGACACTCAGTTGACCGAACCGGTGCGCGATCTCTTTGAAGAGACTTGGATGCAGACTCCATTCTGAATGGTCTACCGTAGAGTGACTCAGATAATCCACCTGCCAGTTCACCTCCCCTGAAATGTGCTCCGCCTTCAGGGAAAGAAGATTCCACTCTGCCCATGATCCCAGTAACCGGGCATTGGACATCAGGACCCACGATCGAGTACCGCCCTGCCAGTTGACATGGGCCTTTGCCGCCACATTATCTGTCAGGACCAACACGTGGCACCCTGCAATCGTTCTGCGGAAGTGGCAAAGTGCCAGGCGTATAGCCCTGAGTTCCAGCCAGTTGATGTTTTGTCTGAGGTCTCTCTGGGACCACCGGCCCTGGGCGAATTGATATTGGAGGTGTGCCTCCCTGCCGAATAGACTGGCGTCCATGGTCAAGGTCACATGAACCGGCTCTCCGAAAAGGGACCCCTTGGACAAGGCTGGGGAGAGCCACCAGAGAAGGGATCTGAGCGTCTGTGCTGGAACTCGTACCTTCCGGGGAAAAGAGCTTATGCTCCGCCTCTGTGTAAAGAACCACTGGAGCTGTCTTGTGTGTGTGTGAAGCCTGGCCCAAGGAACTATGGCAATGCAGGAAATTAGTTTCCCCAACAGTTGGGAGAGCAGAGCTAGAGTCACCCGTTGTTCCCTGTGGACCTTGAGGACCAGAGTACGGATGCTGACTTGACACTCCTGCGATAGGAATACTTGACAAAGTGTCGTGTCTATTATAGCGTCTAAGTGCAATAGGCGAGTGGCTGGAATCAAGTGGCTCTTTTGAAAATTGATTAAGAAACTATGACCTTGAAGCATCCCTATGCATCCAGATCCGTCAGTACGTTCGGTGCAGAGGACGACTGGATTAGGATGTTGTCCAAGTAGCACTGAATGCGAATTGGGACCGACCTGAGATGTGCGGCAAGTACCGCCAGGACCTTGGTGAAAACCCTGGGGGCTAATGATAGGCCAAACGGGAGAGCCTTGTATTGGAAGTGATGGTTGGAGTACCTGAACCTGAGGAATTTTCTGTGATTCGGATGAATGGGGATGTGAAGGTATGCCTCTGTAAGATCTACTGATGTCAGGAAGTCTCTTGTACGCTGGCCAAGATGGATTGAAGAGTCTGCATCTTGAACCTGCAATACAACAGATGCAAGTTTAAAACCTTGAGGTCCAGTATCGCCCTTCATCCCCCTGAAGATTTCGGTACTACGAACAGGATGGAGTAAAATCCCTGTCCCAGTTGGTCTGATGGTATCCGCTCTATGGCCTCTATGCGTAAGAGATGTTGAATGGCTTCCTGCATGAGGTCCTTTTTTACGGGATTCCGCAACAGGGGACAGGTGATGTAGTGACAAGGGGGGGTTGTCACGAATTCCAGGGACAAGCCGTCCCTGATGGTGGTGAGCACCCAAGCATCTGTGGTGGTGTCCTCCCATTTGCAAATGTAATAAGTCAGTCTGCTGCCTATGGGAGGAGTCCACCCCAAGTTACCTTGACCTACGGAAAGGGCGACCTCCCCTGCCTCAAAAAAGACGTTTGTTCGGGATCTGCTGTCTGGGCCTGTCTCTGTAACCGGACCAGTCCAAGGAACAGTCCGGTCCTGCTGGAAAGGGCCGTGATACATTACTTGAGATCGGTTCAGATCCCAATCAAAAGGGAGGACGACGGTTATATGGGGCGAAATGCCTGCCCGATCTTTTGGACAGATGGTAAAGTACCTTCCTCTTTTTCCTGTTTTCCACCAGGTATGGAGTGAGAGCTTCCCCAAAGAGGTGACCGCTCTGGTATGGGGCTGCAGCCACCCTCCATTTGTGCTTGGTGTCGGCACGCCAATTCCTAAGCCAAAATAATCTACGTGCAGTGACATTGGAGGCTATGGCACGGGCAGAGAATCTAGCCGCTTGGAGAGACACATCTGCCATGTATTCCAAGGCCGCCCGCAACTTGGTCACGTCCTGGTGTACCTTACCTCCTCTGGGGAGATTCTGGACTGGAGTTCACGTAGCCAGATCAGAGAGATCCTGGCAAAAAAAGAATTAGATGTGGAAGCTCTTACCGCCCACACTGAGGTCTAGTGTGTCCTATGGAAGGAAACTTCTGATTTTTTGTCCTCGGCGTTCAGCGCCTCCGACATGTCGCCTGGAATCTTGGATTCTGAAAGGATGGGAGTAAGGGACTCGAATCCCCCCAAGGGCACAACAGGTGCCTGGGAAACTCCATTGATCCCGCACTGATTTCAGAAACATGGGAAGACAAGGAATCTGTTGATGTTTCACTACAGGTTCCGAGAACAGTGGACTGGTAACCTGACCGGGTGTCTGATCAGGCGCCGGAGTCTTTTTCTGATTCGATCTTTCCGATGGCACAGGCCTTGTGTAAGAGAGAGGAGAAAGAAGTAGTGTTGAACAAACCAACCAAGGGAGGGGCCTCCGTATGCTCCTCCTCCTCATCTGACCACGGCCCCTCTTCGAGGACCTGCTCCGACTATTCGGATACCTCGCTCCCACAGGAATCCCTGGACCGTGAAGTCCCCGTGCAAGGGAGAGGGTATGACGTCCCCGGGGTCGCTGGAGCATGCACTGAAGAAGCCATAGCTTGAGCAACAGCCTGAGAAATCATGTCTTGGAGTTGGTCTGTAAATGAAGATTGCTCCAGGGGGTGGAGTCCTACCACCGTAGGAGTGAATGAAGGTGACGGAGCCTGAGATGGACCCGCAAGGGAGAAACTCTGCGAGACTCCACCCGCCATGTGGGAGGGGTGAGCTCGGC
This sequence comes from Bothrops alternatus, assembly GCA_034064705.1. Classification (NCBI taxonomy): domain Eukaryota; kingdom Metazoa; phylum Chordata; class Lepidosauria; order Squamata; family Viperidae; genus Bothrops; species Bothrops alternatus. The sequence continues at coordinate 12,478,562 of JARGCV010000103.1, read as the reverse complement.
CCCTGCTGGCGGATCCTGGGTCCGCACTCTTAGATCCTGCTCAAAAAGAGAAAGGTGATCCTGGCTGAACCCAAGTGAGAGATCCTGATCTAGATCCTGTTCTGAAGACCAAGCCCGCACAAAGGACGAGGGTCCCCCGCTGTTGATGCAATAGGGGGAGGAGTCGAGGGAATTGAACCCTCCACTGCACACTTTTGGGCTTTGGAAAATTGCCTTTCTAATGTCCTGTGTCTGCGACCAGCCTGCTTTTCAGCCGCCTTAGATGTTCTTTTGGTTTGGCCTTGATTTTCATGGCCGCTTCTTGGTTGGATGACTTGTGTTTCTTATTTCCACTGGAGGTGGAAGACTGTGGAATGGTGTTGTCCACCATAATTATCAGGAGTTTTCCAGCAGATCGCTGAAGCTGTCCTAGTCTGCAGGAGATATGGCTATGGCCCACCGAAGTGGTACAGGCCTACATGAGGAACTGTGAAGTCTGGCCCACCGTTAAGCACGGAGTCACACTATATATATATATATATATATGTCAAGTGGTTATTTTTTAGATTGCACCCTGTAAACCCAAATATGGGAGGAAGGAATCATTCTTTCCTTTTGCTTGTTTCAGCTCAACCCAGAGCCATCCTGCAAGCACAAATATATATATGTTGTTTAAAATTGTTGACAAAGAAATAAGGGATTTCTGATATAGCCATTTCGAGTTTCTTAACTCTCTTCAGTCAGAACTCACCCTTCCGGGATTCGAACCTGGGCAGTCTGCATGCTAAGCAGATGCTTTAACCTATTGAGCCACAAGTTCTCTCCCGCTTTGTCAGTAGTCAGGGAGTAAGGATATGTGTCAAGTGGTTATTTTTTAGATTGCACCCTGTAAACTTGTGGCTCAATAGGTTAAAGCATCTGCTTAGCATGCAGACTGCCCAGGTTCGAATCCCGGAAGGGTGAGTTCTGACTGAAGAGAGTTAAGAAACTCGAAATGGCTATATCAGAAATCCCTTATTTCTTTGTCAACAATTTTAAACAATATATATATATATATATATATATATATATATATATATATATATATATATATATATATATATATATATATATATATATATATATATATATATATATATATATATATATATATATATATATATATATATATATATATATATATATATATATATATATATATATATATATATATATATATATATATATATATATATATATATATATATATATATATATATAAGTGGTGGCTATAACCAAAGAATGGCTGGTCCACTAGATGCAGGCAGCGGTAACAGGCTGTGATTGAACAGCCAACTGAGCCTAGCTGACAGAAGGAACAATTCAAGGCTGGGAGCGGTAAGCAGTGTTTATTCAAATGCAGATTACTATGAATTGCAGGGTGTTCCTGCCAAAAAGGCACCTTCCTGAGAAGGGTTACTCTGCTGACGAAATCACGCTGTGGGGGCTAAGAGAAATTTAATCAGTCACCCCCACAGCACATACTGAGGAATCCAATTAGCAATTAAATTAATAGCCATGGAGAAAACAACTTGAGAAATGAATAAGGACAATGAAAATAGGATGGCCGCGGACCGCATGGCGGTCCAAAATGGCGGCCTCGACAGCCAACGAAGGAAAACTGAAAGCAGTAGCTGAAATCAAGGGGAACAACCCTCTTGGTAAATAGTAAGATAAATGATAAATTGGAAGAGGAGGAGATTTTAGTAAGGCAGCATGAATCCGGAGGAAAACAGCCTCATTGTTGTGTCGCGTTTAAAACGGCAATCGCGACGATCAGCTAACAATGCACAGAGAAGACTACCTCAGGGAAGCTAAAAGGCCCCTTTGAAAACACTTGCCAAACTGGGACAGCGCTGATCCCAGTGCTGACCAGATGGCAAGACAATGAAAAATCCACGAATGGGAAGCAAACAAAAGGAAATATGACCTGTCCTCCTAAAATTTTCGCTTTGTGAGCCAAGTTTCCACATCCGTCCTGGGCTGAGATCAAATCGAAACTGGAGCAAGATCCAGTCCAGCAGGGGCGTGGCAATTTGATTGATTTGGTCTGATTGGGCCAAAGGACTTCTTTAACTCATTCGTGGATTCTCCATTCTTTTCCATGCTGGAGAATAGCAACAAAGATGATCGGGGACTGGAGGCTAAAACTTATAAAGAACGATTGCTGGAATTGAGTATGTCTAGTTTAATGAAAAGAAGAGCTAGGGATGACATGATAGCAGTGTTCCAATATGTCAGGGGTTGCCACAAAGAAGAGGAAGTTAAGCTATTCTCCAAAGCACCTGAGGGCAGAACAAGAAGCAATGGATAGAAACTAATCAAGGAGAGAAGAACCAAGAAGAAATTTCCTGACAATTAGAACAATTAACCAGTGGAACAATTTACCTCCAGAAGTTGTGAATACTCCAACACTGGAAGTTTTAAAGAAGCGATTGGACAACCATTTGTCTGAAATGGTATAGGGTTTCCCGCCTGAGCAGGGGGTTGGACTAGAGACCTCCCTTCCATTCCACTCCATTCCACTCGGCTAGTTTCCAAGGACAACAGGACTCTGATCATATACATATTGTCACACAACCAGGAACCTGTGGTATTTCACTTTTTGCATTTTTAATCTCCAATCTCTCTGACTCACCAGGTTTAGGATATAAAAAGAGGGATGAAACCCTGGAAGATTAGCAATGGAAGAGGCAATTATTAACCCAGGTAGCTGAATTAGGGCAAGAAGGTCCAGAGGACATTTAGGAGAGAAAAAATGATTTTTTAAAGTTTTCTATCCTATGGATTCAGCCGTTTGTTAAAAATGATTATGACATCAATAACAGTTGTTGCAGACATCCTCAAAAGAAAAAAAGAGAGAGAAAATAATCTTAGTAACCTTCCATACCATTAATCATGGTACTTGACAATCTGAGAACTGGGACATTGCTTTGTAATGGTTCCATTTATATCAGGGAATGTTGACTGTGTCACTCAAAGGCTACTGAGTAAATTGAGGATGGTATCTGGGAATCCCTCAAGTCTACATTCTGTTCTCCATTTTGTCTATTTTAACATATATGAAATCATTAAGATGGAGCTGCACTGTAGCCAAGTGGTGAAGATACTCACCTCCCATTTGGAAGGTTGAGAATTCAATCCTAGGTAGCAGCAGATGCTTCTCTTTCAGGGCACAAAGAGAAAATATCTGCTGCGAACTCCGCACAGGCATTGGAAAGAGCAACTGACCAGTAAATGCTCAGTTCCATTCAGTCATCCTGATTCTACCCTGAATTAAAGATTACAGGTCATAAAAAAGAAAAAAAATGAAATCGCTGTCAGATTTTCAGGAAATTTTAAGCTGTTACTAATCTATTGATGGCACTAAAATGTATTTACAGGTAATCCTCAACTTACAACCTTAATTGAACATGGAATTACAGTCATATGATGTAGTGGTTGTTAAATAGATCACTATGTGTAACCCTGCTAATTTTATTATGTTTTTGCAGCGGTCATTAAGCAAATGCTGTGACCATTAAGCATATTTGTTTATTCCAATAGGTGTTTTTGCTGGAATTGGAAATAAATTCCAGAAACTGGCAAAAAGTGCCAAAAATTGCAATCATTTGACAATGGAATCCTGAAAATGGCTATGAATGTGAGCTGATTGCCAAGCACCCAAAATGCAATCATGTGACCATGAGAAGGGGGATGCAGTCATTTGAAGGACCTCTGGGAGTGTCCGTTATAACTTTGAATGATTACTAAGTGACCGGTCGTTAAGCAAGGACTTCCTGTGTGTTTGTCTAGGTCATTAGGGAAAGGCAGATTTCCCTGAATGCTTTCCTTATAGGAAATAATTGGCTAGATGAAGGAAAATAAATTGAAACTGAATCAAAATAAGATGGAAATACTCCTAAAAGCGTATTATAATTTTAGGATTAAAGTAGATGCACTACATCAGGGCTTTTCAACCGGTGGTACCTGTACCACCAGTGGTATTTTGGCACCTGGCAGATAGCATGTGAGCGTCCTAGAGAAGTGGTAGCGGGGGGGGGAGACAAATGAGCTGAAGTGTGGCAGCGCTGCAGAAGCCTGAGGAAAAGACAGCTGGAGCTGCAGAGCAGTTGGGGCTCAGCAGAAGCCCCAGGATCAGTGCCGGGCTCCTGCTGATTGGCAGTTCCGAAAGCAGCATGTAGCTGGAGCTGCATGAAAAAAGAGGGGGGGGGAGAGGAAAGGATGTAAAAAGAGGTTTTTGAAGGGAAAGGGCCAGCGAAGGGCTGTTGCTGCCCTGGCCCTGGGTGCGTGCTCTGCATTCCTGCTAACCTCTCAGAAAGAAAAGAGGACAGCCCAGGCCAACCACGTGCTGATTTACAACCTCATAGCTACCATCAAAGCCAGAAGATGCTCAGCCTTAGATCCACAGGGCAGCCCTGGAACCAGCGATGGGCCGCCTCACGCCCTGAATGCGCACAGGAGGCGGTGAGCAAACTTGCGGGGCCTGGGCGTCCCTGGGGGCCACGCTCTGATGCTTCACAGGTTTATTTTTTTAAGCTGCCCAAGGCTCCAGGCAGGAGACTTCCCATTTTAACCCCTCCCCCCATTGCCTCTGCTCCTGAAGGGCGTCTGCGTAGCTCTCAGCTCACTTCTCCCACACCTGTGCACGTGTTTGTGTGTGTCTGTGTGTGCGTGCGCATGGGGGGAGTCTCACCTCTTGCAGCCCTACGCTGTGACATCGGGGAGGAAAAGAACAAAAGAGGTAAGGGAAGCTGTGATGGGAGCTTCTTGCAGCTGTCCACGGGGCTGGGTGGGAGCTGAGGGGGGCAGGGCATGATTTAATTGGTGACATGTTGAGAAAAAAGAAACAAGTACTCCAAAAAAACCAGCTTTCATTAGTTTGCAGCCTCCCATTGCAGAAGATCTTGGTTAAGGGCATGGAGCTGCAAGGGGTAAGATTCCCCCACATGTGTGCGTGCACACATAAACATGTGAGCGGATCTGGGAGAGGTGAGCTGAGACCCACGCAGAGGCAACGACAGGAGAGAGGGGTGAAAATGGGAAGCCTCTCCCCATCACTGCCTGCCTGTTGCCACCTCTGCCCGGAGCCTCTGGCAGCTTAAAAAAAAAGCAGGGAAGGGAGAGAGGGAGACAGGAAGGAGTCAGGGAAGGAGGGAGGGAGGGAGGAAGGAAGGAGAGGGAAGGAGAGAATGGAAGGAAGAAAGGAAGGAAGGAAGGAAGGAAGGAAGGAGGGAGGGAGGGAAGGAGGGAGACAAAGAAGGAAGGAGTCAGGAAAGGAGGGAGGGAAAGGAAGGAAGGAGATTGGAATGAGAGGGAGGGAACTCTGAGGGAAGTTCTGCCTTAGCACTTGGCCACCAGCAGCCCTTCTGCCACCCCCTTTCCTCCTCCTCCTGGCCTATCTTGGTGGTCTCCCATCCTATCGCGAAGAATGCTTTGGTTACAAAGCTGGGTCTCCTTGCATGGAGAGGAAGCAGGCCTCCCTTGACCCATGCAATTTGCTCTCCTGCACCCACCATGAGCAACCTGGCCAAGGAGAGTGAACACAGCAGCAGCCGCCTCGAGGAGGAGGTAAGCACAGCCAGATGCGCCCTCGGGAAAGTAGGCCTGAACTGAGTTGGGCTGCAGGATCCTGGTGCGAGGCTCCTTTGGTGGATGATGCCCTGGTGCCCACCCCAGTCCCAACTCCCTTTACTGGAGACCCCTGGATCCCCCCACAGCCCCCGCCCCTCCCCATAGGCGCCTCCCAACCTGAGCGATATTGAACTGGCCTTTGCTTGTCAAAAGGTTGCAAAATGGAATCACATGACCCTGAATCAGTTGCCAAGCACCCAAATGTAAATCATGTGACCCTGAGGGTGCTGCAACGGTCATAAGTGTGAAAAATGTTCATAAGTCACATTTTTCAGTGCCATTGTAATTTTGGTCAGTCACTAAGTGAACTATTGTCAGTTGAGGACTATCTGTACTTTATCACTTTTTTCCTTTTTGGGGGGGGGACATCCAAGTTTTTGACACCTTGTTAGGGGACTGGAGGTATTTGAATATTGCCATATCCTAAAAGTGGTACAATGAGTGAAAAGGTTGAAAAGCCCTGCGCTACATGGGATTACAGCTATTATAGAACAATGTCCACACCTAAGTCACCCTGAAAACAACCTGGCTAAAGGGGCTCTAGTGAAATTGCGACACAGCTAGCAAGCCGGCAATGGATAATATCTAGCTACACAAATCCAAATGAGATACAAATAGACTGATCTAATAAGAAATGATTGCAGCAATGTCAAAGGTCCAAGAGATAGGACAGCAAAGTATAAAACAGGAATTCTGAATACAACCAACCGGCTTGGGAAATAAAAAAGAAAAAATCTTGGAAATAATGGAAAGAAGAGGGATTGAGATAATAGGACTAGTCAATATAAGACACAAAGGACATGCTAGTAAGACAATTAATAAAGAATACATTTATCTACTCAAGAAGGGACACAGCAAAGAATGGAATGGACATCTTGTTACATCGAGTCATAGAAAATGCATGTCTGCAAAATGCATACTAGACATCAACAACTATTTGGACAGAAAATAATACTTTAAAGAGGAGAGCAAACTGAAACATATACACAGTTGTATGCCCCATGTAATCATAAATACACAGAAGAAAAATAGGATGATTTCTTTGATGAACTATTTGAGGAGGTAGAGAAAGCAGAAGCTAACAGTATACAGTATGTAATGGAAGATTTCAGTGGTAGAGTGGGTAATACAATGAGAGAACACCTGCAGAACATTTTACTAAGTAATCAAAAGTATATAGAAAAGAGAAAATTATAACCCCACAGAAATAATTAATGATAAGAAGACCACTAATAGAATCATCAGAATAAAATAATAGAAAGGTGGAGAGAACATTTCAAAGAATTCCTCAACCCCTAGACCAGGGTACACTGGCATCTGGAAGGTGGTACGCGGCCCTGCCCAGCCCAGCCCAGTATAGCGGGAGAGGGAATGAGCCAAAGTTGCACAGCGCAGGACAGAGACAGGAAGGGATATAAAAGGAGGCAGTTTTGCCAGGAGAGTGAGAGAAAAAAGACACTGGAGAAAAGAGGCAGAAGAGAAAAGGCTTTTGTCAGAGAAGTGGTGTGTGTGTGTGTGTGTGTGTGTGAGAGAGAGAGAGAGAGAGAGAGAGAGAGACAGACAGACAGACAGACAGACAGACAAAGACAGAGAGGAAAGGATTTTGGAGGAAGGATTTGGAGGAACATGTGTATGAGAATGGTGAGGATTTGGAGGGACGTGTGTTTGTGTGTGTGTGTGTGTGAGAGAGAGAGAGAGAGAGAGAGAGAGAATGGGAAGGATTTGGAGGAATGTGTGTGTAAGAATGGGAAGGATTTTAGAGGGATGTGTGCATGAGAATGGGAAGGATTTGGAAGAATGTGTGCATGTGAATGGGGAGAATTTTGGAGAGATGTGTGCATGAGAAAGAGAGAAAAGGTTTTTTGTGAGTGAAGCCATGAGGAGAAAGGGAGAAGAGAAGGAAGAAGATGGGAATGAGAAAGAGGGAAGGAGGGAGGGAAGGAGCCTAACCCTAATCCCTTCCACCAGAAAGCACTGGATTCCCCCCACAGATGTCCCCTGACCTGACCGATGTAGAGCTGGCCACACAGCTCCCCTTCCCTCCCCCCAACAGTAACCACAATGCTGATGCAGCCCTCAAGTTTGACACCTCTGATATAAAAGGAGGTGGGGAGAGGAGAAGATATAAAAGGAGGGGAGAGAGGAGAGGATATAAGAGGAGAAGGTAGAGAAATTTATTAAATGAGTTTTGCCCCATTTTATGACTTTTCTTGCCACATTTGTTAAGCGAATCATTAGCAGCAGAATTTCATTCAGCTGGAAGGAGAACTACATGATTGCTTGACTTGTTCTTGATTACTACTTACCCACTTTTAGGACATAACATTCACTATCAAATAAGATATCATTTTTAATACTTCCTTTTCCATACTATTACAGTATCATTTATCATTGTATTCATTAAATTATGATTTTAATAAAAATATGGTATTTAATTTTCAATTAACATAGGTCTTATAACAGCTTCTATTTCTAATTTTAGAAATATGATTAAAATAATAAAAAAGAGTTAAGACCTTTCTAGAATCACATTAAGGTTCCATACATTCTCCAGAAAAACATCTTTACATTGGTTCTAAAAGCAGGAAAATATTTTTATTAGACATCAAGTATAATAAAAGTCATCAATAATTCCTTATCATTTGCTGTGCCTTAGCAGACCAGTTGCTAAAATCTGTAGCATACCTGATCAATTGTACCTCAAAATAAGACAGCTATGTTAGGCTGACCATTCTGAATGCAGTTACAAAAAAGGTCCTATTTCTGTTTCCTGTAGGCATTGCAATTGCATAAGGAAAGATGATATCTACATTGTAAATACAATTTGTTCCAAAATGAATAATTCTAAATGCTAATTATAAGCCACATTCAAAAAACTAAAATACAGAGAAATGTATCTTGCCAACACAAGACATTTAAATATTCTTTCTGCAGAAAAGTGGAATCCTAATATTGGAAAAAATGAAAGAAGTGATTCTTGACTAGAATCCAGTAGCAGCTTTGAAGAAATGAAGAAGTCATTAAAAGTGAAAAATGTAATTTTTAGGTAATTATGATAAACAAGTTAGATTGACTCAATTACAATGGTGATAGATACACCATTGGAAGACCTGAAATATCAAATTAGGGATAGGTTGTTACAGAGAGAAATTTATATATTTAAAAATTCATATTTATGGCACATAATCAATTTCTTAAATCAGCAACATATCTACATTCAAGATCTGCAAGATCTTAGCTTATTCTAATAACTAAATTTTTACAACTAGATATTTAAAACATAAACAAGTTCTTAAAACAGTTTACTTACAGTACTGATCACAATCTACTCTGGCAAATACAACTTGATTCTTATCTGGAAAATCCTCTTTAACTACATTAGAAGCTTCCTCAAATATAGGGTGTAGCATTTGACTAAATCGACACCTGTTGAAAGATATCAAATAAGAGGTAATTTCTAAAAATAAGGTATTAGAGGATTTTACATTGTAGTATCACACAGAATTACTGAAAGCAAATGTTCTACAGTACATTACATAAGAGATTTCTTTACACAGAAAAATCAATGAACCAAGGTAATCTGAATATCTTCCTAATCTTTGAGGAAGGGGTTTAAAGTAATAATAAAGTTGGAAAGGACTTTGGAGGTCATCTAGTTCAACCCCCTGCTCAGGCAGGAAACCCTATACCATTTCAGACAAATGGCTGTCCAGTCTCTTCTTAAAAACTTCCAGCGTTGGAGTATTCACAGCTTCTTAAGGCAGGCTGTTCCACTGATTAATTGTTCTAACTGTCAGGAAAGTTCTAGGTTGCTTCTCTCTTTGGTTTCCATCCGTTGCTTCTTGTCTTGCCTTCCGGTACTTTGGAGAATAGTTTGATTCCCTCTTCTTTATGGCAACCCCTGAGATATTGGAACACTGCTATCATGTGACCCCTCGTCCTTCTCTTCATTAAACTAGACATACCCAATTCCAGCCACTGTTCTTTATATTCTCTTATTTATTTCTCTTGATAATAAGAAGGAAAAAAAGTCCCTATGTTTCATGAGAACATTCCTGAAGAATAAAGTATAATTAGAATTGCTCATAATTGAACCCCAATACTGTACCTTTGAAGAATACTGATAAGAAAGTGTGATCATATATTTAGTTTGAAAAGTACTAAATTTATATTTCAAAGTTTCTGTTTATCTTACATTTATAAATGCTTTTTAATAGCAGAAAATAATCCCAATTTCTATATTACTAAAAATATATGATTGCATAGAAACTTACCAATCAGCATAAAAATTCACTAATGCAACATCGGCATTGTCTGGGAAAAAAGAAAAATTAATTAATGTTTGTGACATCACAAAGCCTACACGTAAAATATTAAATCAACAGCACAGAATAAGAATGATATTATCATTTTCAGAAGGGCAGCAAGCAACATTTGGATAAATCAGAATTCATAAAAAGTAATACTGTTTCTATTACAGAATTATTAGGTTAACTGAACTTAAACTAATTATTTAGTTGTTTTTGTTCTGTATCTGTTTTATGGAGGGTTGAGAGAGCAACGGATAAGTCAGAGCAAATTAGCTTTGCCTATCAAAATTAGTTTTTGCTGGGGCATGTATTTGATGCGGTAACTTGCCCTTGCCTTGTCTTCAATTTCTGGTGAACTTACTTGATTCTGGACTTTATTAATTTTGTCTTCTATGAAAGAGAAGAATCCACATTTTTTCTGTTGTAACAAGTTGCTTTGTATTTTGGAACTTTAACTTTGAGCTTTAAGGAATTTAAGTTTCTTTGTTATGGTGATTTGGTCCAGATTTCTTTATTTTACCCTGATTAATCTGGGAAACAAAATGTTTGTAACTGCACAATATCCAACACGGCAATGATTTTGTGAGAGTATCCACACCAATCTTCCAAAGTTTCAAACATAGACTTTCACACTCCAAAGTTAAGAGTTACTCAGACTAGAAAGTAGAACAATAGCCCCAAATTCCCTATGAATGCTTTAGGATCTTTACTGCACTTTCACATGACCAGCAATAGATAGCTATCATACTAGTATATGGGATTAAGGTTCATTAGGTTTTTTTGAACCAAGTCACAAGGGATAAAAATAAAACCAAATTTTTAATATGTATTTTAGATAATAGATTCCTATCCTCATCTCTGTTCTAGCTCTTAAATGTAACCAAAGATTTTTGAGTCAGACAAAACAAGGGATTTGGGCTGTGCAAATACTTCAAAAAAATTTCCAAGTTCATATAGCTGCTTTGAAAACTGCAGCTACTTTAGTGCCACACAAGTAACCTGGGGAAAAACACAGCAGCTTTAAAAGTTTGCAAAAAGCTGCTCCATATAGTCATCCTATAATACCTATTCTGAAGGTATTTTTCAGAGCATGATTAGACACACCATAGCTGTACTAAAATCAGTAAGATTCATTAACCAATTTAGTGTGACTAAAGCATAACAACATAGACAAGGTTTTTGCTTTGGAATTTGTATTACCAATGGAAGCTTCCCTTCTCTTCCTAGCAATAATAAAGTTCCAAAAGAGTAATATTTTAAAACGTCTCATGCAATCTGATTTTAATTTAGCATTATGACATTACCTACTTATAAATGTTATTAGCTTCTAAATATTTTTCCTTCAATATTGTACAAATATTCTCAAGATTTCACATGAATAACAATGTAGTCATTAAATACTTCTTCTAGAGTATTTTAAAATCTGACTGTTGAATCAAAGCCTATCTCAATGAATTCACAATCAACTTCAGGAATAGAACTTAACATAAATTTAGTTTTAGGGAGGTAGAAGGTTTAGTTGGGAGGCGGACAGGGGGCAAGAAGGGCAGTTTCTTACACTGGTTTATTTATTTTAAAAAATTATATGGCTGTCCATCTTTCATTAACTCTTGGCAGTTTCTACGTTTTGCTTTCTACCCCCCTAATCTCTCCCCCAATATCTTGTCAATCAACAGTTGGAGTTTTGGGCTTTTAATTACTGTTACTGAATTATAGTTCAGCTGGTAATAAAACTCTTCTCATCTGTGACTTGCAAATGAGAGAGCCGTTTATTACCAAGACCTAGACTGGGGTTGGGAGCTTTCCTCTCTGAGAAATTTGGCCATATTGATTTCAGATGTGGCATTAGATTAGCCAAGTGTACAGAGTTGGAGCAGTGGAGTAACTATTATCATTCCAGCTACTGTTGAGGGTTTCAGAGGTGCTGTCTTGCAGATTAGTTGTAAAACTTTATATATAAAGCTGGGCTTTAGGAATCAATTGCAATTGTTGTTACTGTATCAGCCTCGCTGTGAGATAGCAACTTCCAAATCTAAATTTTTGACTTTAGTGGCCAAGTTGTCAATGAAATTTCATAGGCTTCAACCTTGGATGCAAATTCCATATGGCTCAAGAGTCTATGGACATCATACAGTAGCAAATATAGATCTAATCCAGATCACCTAAGATCCAGCACATGATGGTCATGTATTGGATCTAGGTTTTGTCTTAGGAAAGTGGCAGTGATTATCACTTTCTGATTGCTTTAAGCGCCCTAGTGCTGCTCAACACAGTGAGAAGGATTTATTATGCCAATCTGCTGAAGGCATCTGATGGATTGGGGCTTCTTAAAGGCTGGGTGCCCATTTTGATTAAGATTTTGGTTACTGCTAGAATGAAGGTATGGTTGTGTCTCTGAATCAGTTACACTTATACTACCTCTTGTTATCCATGGAACCTAATGCTGCCTTCTTTTCAGAGAAGCCCCAACTAATAAAATAGCCAAAGAGATGCCTAAAGCATTGCTGGATGACAACAAAGAGTAAATCTGACAGGATATAAGAGTCATTGTTCGGGGCTTCCTCCCTCCTGGATAAGATGGACATATATTTAAGGCCATTGGTGAGGAATAACATGGTCATCTATTGGATAAAATTGTCCAGTTTTGCTGAGCTGACTAGACATTGCTGGCTGGGAGGTCCTATGGAGTTGACAGAGATACAAGAATGGAGTTGGCTTTGTTATTTGGGATAATCCTATTAGTCATGCGGAAGTGGACGGATCCTTAGGACTATGAGTTCAGTTACCTGAAACTTAGATTCATGACCTCTTGCCTGGCCAAGGCCTGTGATTAGGTCCAGATGTAGGGAATTAATCCTTCAGAGAGAGGTTGCTCCACTGATGCTTAAGAAGGGGGATTCCCCATCAAAAAATCATCACTGGCCCCAATTGAAATGGACAGTTTTAGTCCATTTAGAAAGGTTGTTGCACCGCAACTTCAGAAAGATCTAGAGGAAGATTTTAACTGGGTCCTTTTCAGTCATTATTCAACTTGCATATGCGAACTGAAACAGCATTGACTTGTGGATGATTTCTGATAGGGGTGGTAGACCCCATCCTCACTCTCTTAAATCTCTAAGTAACTTTCAATTATCAATCATGTTATTCTTCTGGACTGACTCAGGTTGTTGAGAACGAGAGATACAATATGATGGTAGTTCTCCTTTCTCCAGGACCAGGTCCAGTTAGTTTTAATAGAAGAGATTTGATAAAAGTCCCCTTCTCTATAGGGGTTCCCAAGTCCCATGCTCTCCTCATTCCTGTTTAACATCTATATGAAGTTGCTGGGTGAGATCATCCATCAGCATGGGGTTAGTTATCAACTGCACATCTCTATCCAAGCTGACAAGTGATGCTGTTAATGTTCTTTCTCAGTGCCTGGAGGGAGAGATTGTGTCCACAGATGGCTGGCAGTGGTTAGTTTTGGGTGACTAAAGTGATGGTGGGGGAGAGACAGTTAAGCCCCCACAGGGTGACTGTAAAGATTATTCTAGACGTCTGTCAGATAAAGCCATTCAATTTCTGTGGGTGTTAGACTCAGTCTGGGTAGATCCAATGGAAATGATTGAGACATGGCCTCACTTGGTTATCTGAAAGAGCTTAAGATAGCCAATACTGTTATGAGCTGTGTCACGTGTAGTCTAGATCAACTGCCCTCCTACTTGGTTACAACGTCCTGGGAGGTGGCAGGTTCAATGCTTCCATGTGTGAGAAGACATAGGTATGTGAGAAGAAATAGGTAATGGTTTCCCCCTTCCTCAAGAAACCATTTTTGGACCCTATGGCTTCGAATAACTTCTATTCCAACCTTCCCTTTTCAAAGGATGGCAAGAGGATGTTAAGCTCTTCGCTACAGAGGGCCTTTGATGAAGCAGATTATTTTCAGTCAAGTTTCAGACTGAGCTATAGTATCAAGATAGCATTGGTCATACTTGTAGATGTGTAGAGGGCTTGGGATTTTGGAAGTGTGTTCATTCATGCTATTCCTTCTGGATCCCTCACCAACTTTTGATACTATCAACCATAGTATTTTCTTGACCAGCCCCGAGGATTGGGAGTGGAATATTGTTCTGCGCTGGTTTTTTGTGATTGCTATCAGTCAGTGCTAGTGAGGGGGGAGAAGTTCAGCCTGAGCTCCTATTATATGGGTTTATCATATTATGTCTCTCCCCTCCTAATTAAGACCCTGGGCTCAGGCTGCTGCTGCTCAATGCCAGGTCGGTTGTAAATAAAGCTCCCCTCATCCATGATCTTCTCCTGGATGAGGAGGCCGACCTCGCATGTGTGACCGAGACCTGGCTGGGCACGGAGGGAGGAGTTCCTCTCTCTGAGATGTGTCCAGCCGGGTTTCAGGTATGGCATCAGCCATGACCCCAGGGAAGGGGGGGAGGAGTGGCTATTATAGCCAAGAAGACCTTTAGTCTACGCAGGCTTGCTGTTTCTGAGATTGCGGGTTGTGAGTTGCTTCTTGTGAAGTTGGACCTAGGGGTTCAGGTGGGCTTGTTGCTTACGTACCTGCCTCCCAGCTGCGTGTCAACAGCCTTGCCTGCGCTACTTGAGGAGGTTGCTGGGCTGGCGGTTGAGTTCCCCAGGCTTATTGTCTTGGGGGACTTAAATCTTCCGTCGCTCGGCGAATCCTCTGGGTTGGCGCAGGAGTTCATGGCCACCATGGCAACCATGAACCTGACTCAGGTAGTTCAGGGTCCGACTCACGAGAGGGGACACACTCCCGACATGGTATTCCTCTCAGAACAGTTGAGCAATGATCTGAATTTAAGGGGCTTAGATATTTTGCCTATGTCATGGTCAGATCATTTTCTGCTGCGGCTTGTTTTTAAGGCTCCACTCCTCCCCTGCAGGGAGGCGGAACCGATTAGGTGGTTCCGCCCCAGACATCTGATGGATCCAGAGAGTTTTCAGAGGACGCTTGGGGAAATACCGGATTCTCTCATTCACAGTTCGGCAGAGTCCCTGGTTACGGCCTGGAATATGGCTGCGAAGGGGGCTCTTGACCGGATTGCGCCGCTGCGACCTCTCTGTGGTAGCAGACCCAGGAGATCTCCTTGGTTTACTGAGGAACTCAGGGGGATGAAGCGCCAGAAGAGACGCCTAGAGAAGCGATGGAGGAAAAGTAAATCCGTATCTGACCGAACACTTGTAAGATCTTATATCAAGACTTATCAGGTGGCGCTCAAGGCGGCAAGATGCGCGTATCATTCCGCCTTGATTGCATCTGCGGAATCCCGCCCAGCCGCCCTGTTCAGGGTAACTCGCTCCCTCCTTAATCAGGGGGGGGTTGATGCACCCTTGCAGGGTAGTGCTGAGGACTTTAATAAGTTTTTCGCGGATAAAATCGCCCAGATTCGGATGGACCTTGACTCCAATTGGAATGCAGTATCGGCTGATAATGATTCAGTCGAGATGACAGGGACTCGTCTTGATCCTGTTGTGTGGGAGGAGTTTGACCCGGTGGCACCTGATGAAGTCGACAAGGCCATTGGAGCTGTGAGCTCCGCCACCTGTTTATTGGACCCGTGCCCCTCCTGGCTGGTTTCGGCCAGCAGGGAGGTGACGCGGGGCTGGGTTCAGGAGATTGTCAACGCTTCTTTGAGGGAGGGGTCCTTTCCGGCTCCCTGCAAGGAGGCAATTGTGCGCCCCCTCCTCAAGAAGCCTTCCCTGGACCCAGCTGTTTTAAACAACTACCGTCCTGTCTCCAATCTTCCCTTTATAGGGAAGGTTGTTGAGAAGGTGGTGTCACTCCAGCTCCAACGGTCCTTGGATGAGGCCGATTATCTGGGCCCTCAACAGTCAGGATTCAGGCTCGGCTACTCCACGGAAACTGCTTTGGTCGCGCTGACGGATGATCTCTGGCGGGCCCGGGATAGGGGATTATCCACTATCCTGGTGCTACTTGACCTCTCAGCGGCTTTCGATACCATTGACCATGGTATCCTTCTGCACCGACTGGAGGGGTTGGGGGTTGGAGGCACTGTTTTGCGGTGGTTCACCTCCTACCTCACTGGTCGGTCGCAGTCGGTGTTGGCAGGGGGTCAGAGGTCAACCCCTAGGTTCCTCCCTTGTGGGGTCCCTCAGGGATCGGTCCTCTCCCCTCTGCTGTTTAATATCTACATGAAACCACTGGGCGAGATCATCCGACAACACGGGGTGAGATATCATCAGTATGCTGATGATACCCAGCTTTACATCTCCACCCCGTGTCATTTCAGTGAAGTAGCGGAAGTGATGTGCCGATGTCTGGAGGCTGTTAGGGTTTGGATGGGTGCCAACAGGCTCAAACTCAACCCCGACAAGACGGAGTGGCTATGGGTTCTGCCTCCCAAGGATATTTCAATCTATCCGTCCATTAGCCTGGGGGGGGAGCTTTTGACCCCCTCGGAGAAGGTCCGCAACTTGGGCGTCCTCCTCGATCCACAGCTAAATTTGGAACATCATCTTTCGGCTGTGGCGAGGAGGACATTTGCCCAGGTTCGCCTGGTGCACCAGTTGCGGCCCTATTTGGACCGGGAGTCTCTGCTCACAGTCACTCATGCCCTTATCACCTCGAGGTTCGACTACTGCAATGCTCTCTACATGGGGCTACCTTTGAAAAATGTTCGGAGACTTCAGGTAATGCAGAATGCAGCCGCGCGAGCGGTGTTGGGCTTGCCTAGAAATGCCCACATTTCGGCATCACTCCGCGAGCTGCATTGGCTGCCAATTGGTCTCCGAACCCAATTCAAAGTGTTGGTTATGACCTATAAAGCCCTACATGGCATTGGACCAGGTTATTTACGGGACCGTCTGCTGCCCCATGAATCCCAGCGGTCGGTTAGGGCCCACAGAGTGGGCCTTCTCCAGGTCCCGTCAGCCAGACAGTGTCGCCTGGCGGGGCCTAGGGGAAGGGCCTTCTCTGTTGCGGCCCCGGCCCTCTGGAACCAACTTCCCCTGGAGATCCGTGTCGCCCCCACCCTCTTCGCCTTTCGTAGATTGCTTAAAACATACTTTTGCCGGCAGGCCTGGGGCAGCTAACACCTTGCCCCTAGCCAGTGTATGTTTCTGTGTATGTTTGTGGAGTGATTGGTTTCTTTTAGCTTAAGGGTTTTTTATAGATATGTGTTTATTGTAATTTCTATCATGCTGTGAGCCGCCCTGAGTTCTTTGGAATAGGGCGGCATAGAAATTAAATAAATAATAATAATAATAAAAATAATCTATAGTCATCCACAAGCGTGGGATTCAGTATCACCAGTAGGCTGATGATGCCCAATTATACACCTCTATCCTATATTAGGTAAATTATATTCAGGTACTAGCTCAGTGCCTTGAGGCTGTAAGGTTCTGGGGTAAGAGAAACCAGCTGTGAGTCAACCCTAAAAGACAAAATAGTTGTGGGTACCCCCTCCCCAACCTCATTGTCAGAAAAGTTGACATCTCTGATTCAGAGATGATACAGAGTTAACATTCCCCCAGGCAGATCTGGTGCACAACTTGGGAATCCTCTTGGGACTCAAGGTTTCTGCTGGAAGAGCAGGTGGCAGTGTGCAAAGGGATCCTTTGCATAAATTCAACTTGTACACCAGTTGTGCCCATTCCTAGAACAGTAATCTTTCTAAACCACCTGTTTTAGTCATCTCCCATTTAGATTACTGCAATGTGCTCTAATGGGGCTGCCATTGCAAACTATCAAGAAGCTGTAACTGATCCAGACTGGAGAAGCATGTGCAGTTTTGCCCTATACCTTGTGTCTCACCTGAATAACACTACTGCAAGAGCTATGCTAGATTCCAGGTGCAATTCAAGGTACTGGTTAGCACCTTTAAAGTTCTACTTGGCATAGGGCAAGATTATTTGCAGAATCATCTCTCTCTGAGGGTACCTCGCTATTCTGCTAGGTTAAATAGGGTGAGTATACTCTAGATCCCCTCCTTAAAAATTGCCACCTGATGCATCGTTTTGGTTACCACCTCAGTGCTTTGGAATAGCCTCCCATCTGAGATCCAAGGGATCCCTTTTAGTCTTCTGGAGGGCTATGGAGACCTGGATCTTTCCCTCAAGCTTTGTTTATGTAGGGGTTGAGTTGCAAGGATGTTTGCTATGGGGCCTGGAGGGTATTTTTGTTTTCAACCATGTTTTAATGCATTGTTGTGAACTACCTAGAATCATTATATGAGATAGATGGCCATATAAGTTTAGTAAATAAATAAAATAAAAACCAAGTGACTTTGGGTTTCAAAGCCTCCCAAATCCAAAGGTTTTCCAAATATTGCATTGCCGTATACGAATCTCATATGTAATTTGGTGGTCCTCCTATACTCATGGTTCCTGTTCAGGGAATATAAAGAAGACACAGCGAGCAGAGCTTTTGTATAGATTCATCTTGACACATTTTCTTGGACCATGACACATTACTCATGCTTTGGTCATCACCTGAATTACAGCAATGTACTTAAGGCTGCCCATGAAATGCACTCAGAAGATAGAGCTGGTCCAGACTGTGGCTGTGTAAGCAGTTATGGGAACACTTCAGTTTATCCATGTTACCACTGCTCCAAGAACTGCCTTGATTCTCAGTAGGCTTTTGGCTGCAATTCAAACTCCCGATTAAAGCCTTTAATTGCATGGAGCCACCTTATTTATGGGACCACCTTTCTCCATTTTTTTTCTGTCTCACTAGATCTGGCAGGCTGACCATGTTCTGGCTCCCATCTACTGTATTATGTATTAAGGAAGTGGGCCTTATCTATCATAATGCTTGCCCTTTGAAACATCATACTCCAACAAATTTATCTGGCCCAATCTTACTAATTTCCTGTTAACCTTGAAAATCTAACTCTTTCCTAGGCATGGGTCGTATAGATGACTGACTCCATCACTGTGGTTTCTTTGACATGACTAAAATTATGTGATCTCAGTATCATTGTCCTTAACTGTGCTATTGGAGTATTGTTTTTTATTGTTATTGTTATCTTTGGTTGTTGAGTGTCATCCTGTCTATGTCATCAAGAGTCAAAAGTGTGAGATGGGAAACTATATGAATCAAGGCAATAAATAAATAAATGTTCTGTATAAGCATTAAACAATACTTACTTAAAATATCATCTATATTTCCACTGTCAAGGCTTGTTATTTCACTTTGTGTTGGATGAAAAAAAGAGGATATCTGCAAGAATATAGACACTTTAAAATGTATCCATTAACCTTCCATACATACATAGTTTAGAACATTTTAGCATGGCCAAAATTGTTTCAGATATTACATGCATTAAGAGAGTTTAGTTTTGTCCTTGTCCTCCTCCCCAGTACCCAATGGATTTCTCCAGGAAAGACTCCTCCCCCAGAATGAAACACAAACTGTTGAAGATTCTAGTTCACTAAACCAATTACTGATATAATCTGTCACAATATAATTATTATTCCTGCTCATACAATACATAAAGTGAGAGGAAATCAAGACAAGTTCATTTAATCAGTGCTCTTAAGAGCACTTTCTACTTACTAGTAATTTATTTCACTGAAGGGACTCAGAATATGCCCACTCTGCTAGAACTAATAAGATGGGCAGAATCAGAGATAAATAATCTCTGATTATAAATAATCTGGCTCCATGCAATATAGGGATTTAAAGGTTACAAACAGCACCTGAATTGCATCTGGAAGCATATTGGGAGCCAGTGCAGCTCATGCAACTCTGGTATTACGCATTCCAGACCAGCTACAGCTTCCAAATGCTTTTCAAGGGCTGTCCCAAGTGCACAGAATTCCAATACGCCATGTTTCTAAGTATTTGATAAGCTAGTGGTAAATCAGCATTCTTGTTGACTGACAAGGAGTCCATTTTCCAGGCTTCAATCATTTCCCTAGCTATTTTTCTCCCTGCTTGGCCATCAATCTTACCGTAGTAGGTGCAAAATCTTGTTCATTGCAATGTGAGGCCACTAATGAGTTTGGATCTCCTCCTCTGACTGCTTGTGTTCTTGTAAGATTCCTCCCCATCTATCCTACATAGTCACATAGGCAATCCCTGCAGGGGATCCGGTGGATTACATTAGAAGTATCTTCTACCTCCAAGCGATCGTTGCAATGCATGATTTATCCTTGTAGGGTAGCCTCTGGGCAGTGTGAGATGCCCACTTGCAGATATTGGAAGTTGCATTCTACTGCTTCCTAATTGTTTTTCATATATGGTAGGGTATGCCATATAGTTGATCTGTCTCAATTCCTCAAAAGTTGGAAATTAAACAATAATTGTCAATATCGACTGGATTCAGAGCTGGCTTCTTGAATGGTAGGCAGATCATTACCCTTCTCAAAACTGCCAAAACTTCCTTTTCCTCCAAGGAAAGGCTTAGTACTCTCTGGATATAATTTCCTATTACCCCTTCCTGGCTATTTTAACTATTTAAGTTTTCAAGGTTTTGGCTGCTGAGAAAGCAAGATTTTTCCTGAAATTCTATATTGAGATATCATAGAATTATAGGTTAAAAGGACTAGGTAATTCACTCCCATGGTTCTAGATAATTCCTGGTGGAGTGTGGCTATAGGTTTGTGGGCTATCACTATTCCTAGGGGTTGGAAAGTTCTGTATTTCTGTATGGTAGGATTCATTTTTGTGTGGTGGTCAGTTGTGTGGTCTGTGGTGGTTTGGATGCTGTGTGTCAGAATACAAGGTTTTTGGGATAGTCATTACAGAGAAAGATGTCAAACTATCACACAACACACAGCTGACCACCACGCAAAAACGAAGCCTACCATACACAAAAGGGGTGTCAGAAATGACAGCCAGAAGGGGTGTTGTCTTACCTGAACGCCTTTTCTCAGCACGGAGATGGATAATGGGTTTAGACTGTGTTCCTGCCCAATGGGTTTAGTCTGTGTTCCTGCCCAATCAGATCAAGTCAGCCAAAGTTGCAACACCTGTCCTGGGCTAGAGTATCCCAGTCTCGATGCAGGCGAAGCCATGACTGACAGCAAGATGTGTTGGCTCATAAATCTAGCCCTAGGCCTAAGTAACCTGCAAGGGCGGGAGTGGATTATCCATCTCCGTGCTGAGAAAAGGTGTTCAGATAAGACAACGCCCCTTCTCCAGCACTGGAGATGGACACTCCACCAATGGGACATACCAAAGCCTACTGTCCCTGAGGGAGGGGAGCAGGCTCGTCCGCCGTGGCACTTTGAGGTACAACCTGTTGGAGAACCCTCCTACCAAAGGAGGCCTCCGCCAAGGCGAACCAGTCAATCTTGTAATGCCTTATAAAAGGAAATGGTGAAGACCATGTGGCCGCTCTGCAAACGTCCTCAATTGACGTCTGAGTGGCCCAGGCCGTGGAAACAGCCGTGCTACTGGTTGAGTGAGCTGTTACCCATCGTGGAACCAGCAATGATTCAGCCTGGTACACCCCCAGAATACACGCCCTAATCCACCTGCCAATCATGGAGGAGGACACCTTCGGACCCTTGGAAGAAGGATGGAAGGAGACAAAGAGGGCCTCAGAGTTGCGGAAGGCAGCTGTCTGTGAGATATAGTAATGGAGTGCTCTGCGGACGTCCAGAAGGTGCCATTGCCGTTCCAGGGCATGAGATGGGTGAGGACAGAAATCTGGGAGTACGATTTCTTGAGTCCTGTGGAAAAGAGAATTGACCTTAGGAAGAAAGGCAGGGTCCAGATGAAGGACCACTCGGTTCTGGTGAAAAAAGCACAAATCATCTCTGACTGAAAGTGCCGCTAATTCTGATATTCGTCTCGCAGACGTGATTGCCACCAGGAATGCGACCTTGTGTGATACGTATCGTATATCACATGTCTTGAGGGGCTCAAAGGACGGTCTGGTTAGAGCCCGAAGAACTCGCAGCAGATCCCAAGAGGGATACCTGTGCACTAGAGGGGGCTTGATGTTAGTAGCCTCCTTGATGAATGAGCAAATCAAGGGATGATGATCTAGGGAAACCGCTGAGTCACAGGTAAGTACAGTAGAGAGAGCAGCGACTTGTCTGCGCAACGTGTTTGGAGCCAAGCCCCTCTCCAGACAATGTAGAAGGTAATCCAATATATGTGGAATTGTCAAGTCTGGAATGGTCAAGTGGTGGTTCGAGCACCACGAACAGAAGTTCCTCCATGTGGCCTCATAAATACAGTTGGTAGAGGACCGACGGGAGGCCTGGATTATGGTAATGACCCCCGGCGAGCAGGACTCCTGGGACAGGATCGAGCACTCAAGTGCCAGGTGGTTAACTGGAGCCACTGGGGATCTGGATGAAGAAGGGTTCCCTGGCTGAGTGAGACCCGATCTGGGGGAATCCTCCATGGGGCTGCTAGAGAGAGGTTCACTAGGTCAGCGAACCATGGTCTCCGTGGCCAATACAGGGCCACTAGAAGAAGGGGCCACTGCCGGAAGAAGAGGAAGAGGAGGGAAGGCGTAAAACAGTCTCTCCAGCCATGGGCTCCGAAGAGCATCCGCTAGTTCCGCCCCAGGAGACAGAAAGCAGGAAAAGAATCGCTGGAGATGGGCGTTTGTCAGGAAGGCAAAAAGGTCTAGAACTGGCAATCCGAAGCGGTGGCAGATCTCCCTGAAGATCCTCGGGTGCAGGCGCCATTCCAAATGGTCCACTATCGCCAAGCTCAGGAAGTCGGCCTGAGTGTTTGCCTCCCCTGAAATGTGGTCGGTCTTGATGGAAGCCAGGTTGGCTTCTGCCCAGGAACCCAGCAGGAGGCCTCGGTCAAGAGTGCATGAGATCGGGTGCCCCCTTGCCGGTTCACATGTGCCTTAGCAGCCACGTTGTCCATGAGGACCAATATGTGACACTTCGCTACTGCACTGCAAAAGTGGCGCAGGGCCAGGTGTACGGCCCTGAGCTGTAGCCAGTTGATATTGTGCCGAAGGTCGGAGCGGGACCAACGGCCCTGGGCCCACTGTGAGCGAAGGTGTGCTTCCCAGCCGAATAGGCTGGCGTCGGTCGTAAGGATGAGTCGATCGGGCTCCTTGAAGTAAGACTCCTTAAGCATGGCCGACGAGAGCCACCATGTGAGGGATTGCAAGACGTGAAGCAGAAGTCTCACCCTTCGATTGGAGGAACTGATGTTAAGTCTCTGGAAGGGGAGCAGGAACCACTGAAGGTTCCTGGAGTGGAGCCTGGCCCAAGGTACAATCGCAATGGCCGAGATCATCTTCCCCAGTAATTGGGAGAGGCTGGTCAGCGTCACCGTTCGATCCCTGCGCAATTGGAGAATTGACTCCCTGATGCTGTCTCGGCGTTCTTGGAATAAAGACACGGCATTCCACTGTGTCTATGATGGCCCCTAGGTGTAATAACCTTGTTGTGGGGACCAAATGGCTCTTGGAGAAGTTCACCGAGAACCCGTGATTCTGGAGCAGCATTATCACCAGTTTGAGATCTGCCTGAGCTGTCTGGATCGATGATGACTGGATTAGAATGTCGTCCAGATAGCACTGGACTCTGACTGGCACCATTCTCAGGTGAGCTGCTAGAACTGCCAGGATCTTGGTAAAGACTCTTGGAGCCGAGGATATGCCAAACGGGAGTGCCCTGTACTGATAAATATATCCCCTGTGGGCGAATCTTAGAAACCAGCGGTGGGTGAGAGAGATGGGGATGTGGAAGTACGCTTCCGTGAGGTCGATAGACGTCAGGAAGTCCCCCCTTCTTATGCCTCCCAAGGTGGACTGGAGCGTTTGCATCTTGAATTTGCGGTATGCAAGATGATAGTTTAATCCTTTTAGATCCAGGATGGCTCTCCATCCCCCTGACACCTTGGGGACGACAAAGAGGATGGAGTAAAATCCCTGACCTCTCTGATCCAATGGTTCTATGGCCTGTATGTTTAAGAGGTGACCAATGGCCTCTCGCATTAGTTTTTTCTTTGTTGGATTTCTTAGCTGGGGACAAGAAATGAAGTGATTTGGGAGGTTGGAGATGAACTCCAGAGACAGTCTGTGATGCACGGTGTTTAGGATCCATGCATCCATGGTGGTGGCTTCCCACTGGCGGGCAAAGAGAGAGAGTTTGCCCCCAATGGGAGGATCTGCCTGAGAGTCACCTGGATCGGCGGAATGGGCGGCAGCTCCCACAAAAGGGCTATTTGCCCTGAAATTGTTGTCTGGGTCTGGAAACCTGTCTGTCAGACTGTCTGTCCTGTCTGTCTTGTCTGATAGGGTAAGAACAGTTGGGCTGGGATAGTTGGACCTGGCTCCAGCGCAAAAGGGCTGCCTCCGTGAGTAGGTGTTGGGACATTTGTCCGACTGTTTAAGGAGGTGATCCTTAAGGTGATCCTTATGTTTATCCTTATTCTCAGTGAGGTAAGGATTCAGAGCTTCACCAAACAATTTCCCTCCCTGATAAGGAGCTGCGGACAAGTGCCATTTGGACTTGGCATCAGCGTGCCAGTGTTTCAACCAGCGCATACGGCGGCCAGTGACATTGGATGCCATGGCTCTGGAGGAAAATCTGGCAGCCTGGAGGGTGACATCGGAAGCATATTCTGTAGCCGCCACCATCTTACTTAGATCTTGATGCATGCGGATATCCTCTGCCTGTATCCTGGCCTGAAGCTATCTAAGCCAGCAGAGAGCAAACCTGTTAAAAAAGGATGCAGAGGTAGCTGCTCTGATAGCCCAAGCCACGGTTTGATGTGTTCTACAGAAAGAGAGCTCACATTTACGGTCCTCAGCCTTGAGGGCCTCGGAAACGTCACCAGGAATGACGGTTGGAGACACAAGAGGTCCTAAAGGTTCATCTACTGCGGGTACCTCCAGAGCCACCTCCAGGTCCTGGGCCACGTTATAAAGTCTTTTCTCGTTACTACTTAGAAGGGGAAAAGAGGCCGGGGATACCCATTGCTTTCAGACCGTGGTGAGGAACATGGGAGGACAAGGAATGCGGTATTGTGTTGTTACCGGTTCGGTGAAATTCGGATCCGCCTCCGAGTCTGGAGTGACTGAAGTTGCCGGTGTGGAAGGATCGGGTCCGAGATGTGCCGTGGAAGTGGCCTTACGAAGCAGGGGCACAAAAAAGGCAGGGTTAAAGAGACCGCTAAGTGATAGTGTCTCAGGGAAGGGTTCCTCCTCCTCAGACATCGGAATCTCCAGATCAGTCTCGTATTCACGAGATGACGAATCCCCAGAGTAAATGGACTATGAAGGGGAAGAAGGTGCATGATAGGACTCAGTAGCCAGCTGGTGGGTGGGTAGAAAGGTGACCGCAGGTGACTTAGCCGCTTGCGATCTGGCCTCAAGAGGGCACTCTACCGCCTGTGCAATCATCTCAGCTAGGCAGTCCTCCGTGGGGAGGGGGACTGGTTCACTTGGCCTAAGCCCGGCCGCAGTGGGGGTAAAAGTAGCTTCAGGGGCCACGTGTTGAGCCTGTGGAGCAGTGGGCTGAGTGATGGGATGAACCCTGTCCATGTCCCCCGGTGCAGGAGACGGGAGAGGTTCCCCTGTTGACCATATCCCCAGTGGAGAAGCGGAGGGCCCCAAGGGCAGATCAAAAGAAGGCACTTCGGCTTGTGAGGTCTCCAACCTGGCTAGCTTCTGTGCTTTGGAGAATTCCTTCTCTAGGGGTTGGTGTCTCCTGGTGGTCTGTTTTTCAGCTCCCTTGAAGGTTTTTGAGGTAGACCTGGCCTTGGCAGAGATCTTACCTGCCTAGCATCCTCCATCCTCTGGTAACACAGGAGCACGATAGGGGACCCCTGGTATCCGGAAACTGCTATTGGTTGGATAAGAACAGGCGTACTATAGGGGGCACCTGGAATCCAGATAGAACTGATTGTGTGGATAAGAACAGGCACACGGTAGGGGACGCCTGGTATCCAGACAGAGCTGTTTGTGTGGATAAGAACAGGCGCATGGTAGGGGACGCCTGGAACCCAGATAGAGCTGTTAATATAATTAGGCCCAGGATCCCAATGGACTAATCCTGATTTTCAGGGAGACCTGGAGCCACCAAGAACCCAGAAATTGACTCCAAGGAGATTAAATGCACATTAAAGAACAACCCAGATAGAGCCAAACCTGCTAAGCAGGCTGTAAAATGGATATATTGCAGGCCTGAGTGGCTATGGAGATCAAATACTGACTGAGGTCTGACAGGCCTTGGAATGGTGTTATGTAAGGTTGTATTTAAAGCAGATGAAGGAAGTAGGCCTGAGAAGGCTAGCAGGCCTGTTCTGAGGCAACATGGCCGTGCAGGGTTCCTGTGCAAACTGAGGCTCCAGAGGCCTCAAATGGTGGCCACAGGGGAGAAAAGGGCAGAGCAGGTCCCAAGATGGCGGCCTCAAGAAAGACCCAGTCCCAATAAGGGACACAAAAAGGCAGCCACACCCAAAAAGGCTGCCACACTCCGAATGGCAGCTCAAAATGGCAGCCACACTCAAAAAGGCTGCCATACTCAAAATGGCCACCACACTCAAAATGCCCACCACACTCAAAATGGCAGCCGCACGAAGTCTGGGGGTATTGCTGCCGGCACCCCCTTCCACCCTAAACCAAGCAGCCCTCCAAGACGAAAAAACGGAGCTTTGGAATGCTTTCTGGCTCCTATCATGAAGAAACGCTGGAAAAGAGGTAATAGGCCTTCTGAACACGCGCCAGCTGCAAACGGCCTTTTTAGCATTTGCGCGTGTCCAGAGGCTTTTCCAGGCAATGGGGAACTGTGGAGGGCTGAGGAGCAGCACTGAGCCCAGTGCTGTCCAAGAGGAGAAGGAGGGCTGTGTTACAGAGGGGAAGCAAGTCCCCTCAGCCTCAAGCCTTTATGGTTGGAAGTGGGGGGAGGGGGAGGAACAAAGGCCTCCATTCCTAGTTAAAGGCAAACAGTTCTTCAGCCAACTGAGAGGAAACAACACAGTGCTGAATACAGCACTGTCACAGAAGACTGAAGAGAATAGAGAATAAAGAATCCACCAATGGAAACTGTACCTGCCTAAGAGCCAACTTGCTACGTCTGTCTTGGGCAAGATCAAGTCGAGACTAGGACACTCTAGCCCAGGACAGGCGTTGCAACTTTGGCTGACTTGATCTGATTGGGCAGGAACACAGTCTAAACCCATTGGTGGATTATCCATCTCCAGTGCTGAAGAATTCTCCAATCCCTAGAAATAGCGATAGCCCATAAACCCACAGCCACACTGTGCCAGGAATTATCTAAAACCAAAGACAAGATACAGAAAGATAAAAGAAGCAATGTCATCTATAAAATCAACTGTAACAATTGCAACCACTTCTACATGGGACAAACATCACATCAATTCAAAACTAGGATCCACGAACACTGGCTGGCAGTCAAACTCCATGATCCCAAATC
The DNA here is from genome assembly GCA_034064705.1 of Bothrops alternatus. Taxonomy (NCBI): domain Eukaryota; kingdom Metazoa; phylum Chordata; class Lepidosauria; order Squamata; family Viperidae; genus Bothrops; species Bothrops alternatus. The sequence goes on along the minus strand of JARGCV010000103.1, from coordinate 12,451,251 downwards.
CCTAATCACTACCCACACTGACACCAAGCAATACCAATTCAATTGGGCAGCACTAAAATAATTGGCCACACTACCACCTGCCACGTTTGGGAGTTCATCGAAGCCTGGCACTCCACAAGCAATTCTATCAACAGACATATTAATTTACAACTAGCATACAAACTCCTCAGAATCCAAATCAATTGAACAGCCATCCGGAGACAGCATCAATTCTCAAGCCCCTCTCCCCCAGCAGTTTACCTTCCAATGACCCTGACCTGATATAATCTCCCCATCACAAGACCCATTACCAGCCTCTGACTGATGACTCATTCCTGACCCACTGATAGTTCACACCCTCCAACGACCCTAACCTGATGTACCTCCCCATCACAAGCTTCTCTGATGACTCACACCTGGCCCATCATAAGACCATCACTTGACACTCCCACACCTGAAGCCCTTATATAAATAGAACCCTGACAAAGACATCCATTAAACATCGTTGAAGATGTTACCTAGCCTGGTAATGAAATATTTGGAAACCAACTCTCAAACTCAGAGAATGAACCTTCACCTTCATCCTATACTTGAGCTACAGATATTTGTCACTATTGCAGAAAATAAATTGTCTGTAACAGTGGTGTCAAACTGCCAGCCCATGGGCCAGATGGGTCATGCAGAAGCCATGCCCACCCGTTGCCGGCAATGGCAAAACTGTCCCGATATGTTGTGCAATGTCACATGACATCACGAGTTTGACATGTCTGGTCTGTAATATACAGTTCACATTTAGGTTGGAAATGTGGACAAGGGACATTTTATCATGTTTGGTGGTTGTGTAAAATAGCTAGAAATTTATGGATTCAAATAAAAACACTGATTCAAAAGATTTTAAAAATATAATTGAATCTAGAGGTTTCTTTTTGGGGATTGATGGACAAATATTGGAAAAACGTTTTTGTATACTAACTAAAGTGAGGAGGTTTTTTTGTAACAGTTTGCATAAAGACAGACAGATTTTGTCTTTACCAACAATGGAAGAATGGTTAGTAAAGAGGATGGATCTTGCTAATATGACTAAACTGAATTTTTTGATCAGAGAAAATACAATATCTACATTTATTGCTGACTATAAACTTCTTATGGACTTTTTGCATTAAAAAAGTTTTACTAAAATATATAATTTATGATTTTGATCAATTGATGATTAAAATGGATGGGTTAGAGAAAGTTTGTAACCACAGAGTAAGAGGTAAATTGAAAACTTAAAATGCTGAAAAGAAGATTAGAAGCTACCTTTTTGAATCTTAGAAGCTATCTCTTTGAATCTTTATTTCTTTCCCCCCTTTATTGTACTTTTATCTTTCTCTTTGACTTCATTTATTTTTCCTTTTCCTTTCCTTTTTATTTTATGTTCATTTATATTAGTTTTTAATATTCCTTTTAAAATAGTTATTTATGAATTTGAACCATGATGTACATTCCTTCCAGCAAAAAATAGGCTGCCTTTCACAAGGACCAGAAGAATATGTTGGGAAATCACTTGCTTGGATCATCAGAAGGGTTTTAAATTAAAAGTGGAAGAAGAGCGAGAACAATCTTCAGAATCAAACCCCAAGCATAAAGATAGCCAATCAGATATTGAAGAAGGGAGTAATGAAAAGGAAGAGGAAAAAAGTATTTGATCACCTGCTGATTTTGTACATTTGCCCACTCATAAAGAGATGATCAGTCTATAATTTAATGGTAGGTTTATTTTAACAGTAAGAAACAGAATAATAACAACTAAAATCCAGAAGGGTGTTGTCTTACCTGAACGCCTTTTCTCAGTACGGAGATAGAGAATCCACCAATGGGTTTTCTCTGTCTGCCTGCTCTTGAGACCAAGTAGCCAAACATGACACGCCCCCTCTTGCTAGGAGATCCAGTCTTGAAGAGGGTGAAAGTGGCTGATGCAAGGACAAGGTGTTGGCTCTCAATTCCCTAATAACGGCCTAACTGACCATAGGGTGGGTGTGGATTCTCCATCTCTGTACTGAGAAAAGGCGTTCAGGTAAGACATTGCCCCTTCTCCACTACAGGAGATGGAGAATCCACCAATGGGACATACCAAAGCCTCACTGTCCCGATGGGTGGGAAACAGATAAGGCCGAATCTACATCCCCGGAGACCACTTGCTGGAGGACCCTCCGACCAAAGGAGGCATCCGCTGAAGCAAAGCGATCAATCCTATAGTGATGTATAAAAGGGGAGGGCGATGACCATGTCGCAGCCCTGCAAATCTCTTTGATGGATGCCTGAGTGGCCCATGCCACAGATGTTGCAACGCTGCGAGTGGAATGGGCCGTGATATGACTTGGAGTCGGTAAGGAGGAAGATTGGTACGCCTCTGCAATACAGGACCTGATCCACCTGCCAATAGTGCCAGCAGATACTTTCTGTCCCAGGGAATCCGGACGGAAGGAAACAAAAAGGGACTCAGATCTGCAAAAAGGTTCTGTGCGCTTAATGTAACGCCGCAGGGCCCTGCGGACGTCCAACGTGTGCCACTGCCACTCCAAGTCATGGGAGGGATCAGGACAAAAGTCAGGCAAGATGACTTCCTGTGCCTTATGGAAAGGTGAATTGACCTTGGGCACGAAGGCGGGATCCAACCACAGGACCACCCGGTCTCGGTGGAAGGTGCAAAGATCATTCCTGACCGAGAGAGCAGCCAGTTCTGAGATACGCCTGGCTGACGTGATGGTGATCAAGAATGTAACTTTAAGAGATAAGACTCGCAATGGTATAGTAGCTATAGACTCAAAGGGCGGTTTTGTTAGTGCGCAAAGCACACGAGGCAGCTCCCAAGAAGGGTACCTGTGACCACGGGAGGTCTAGTGTTGCAAGCCCCCTTGATGAAAGCGCATATCCTGGGATGATGAGCTAGAGGAACTGAGTCCGCACAAGTGAACAATGTCGATAGGGCCACTACCTTCCTACGAAGGGTCGTAGGGGCCAGGCCTCTGTCCAGACCGTCAAGAAGATAGTCTATAATCTGGGGAATAGTTAAATTGTACGAATCAGGTTTCCGCCTTCTGCACCAATGGCAAAAATTGTTCTATGTGGAATCATAAATGCGATTGGTCGCCGGTCTACGAAAGGCCTGAATCATGGTTATTGCCCGTGGAGAGAATAACTCTTGTGTCATGATGTTGCGCTCAAGCGCCAGGTGAGTAACTGTAACCATTGAGGGTTCGGATGTTGGAGGACCTCCTGGTGTAAGGATATGTGATGTGGGGGAATCCTCCACGGAGGAGAGCGGGAGAGATTCATTAGATCGGCAAACCAGGGTCTCTGCGGCCAGTATGGGGCCACGAGGATCACTTTCGCCTGCTCTTGAAGCAGTTTGCGGATGGTCGCCAGAATGAGCGGAAGGGGAGGGAAGGCATAAAGAAGACCCTGCGGCCACAGAGTCCGCCGGGCATCCGTCCCCTCCGCCCCGGAAGATAATAACGGGAGAAGTACCTGGGGAGTAGGGCATTGCTCGACAATGCAAACAGGTTGATGACTGGATGGTCGAACCTGCTGAATATTTCGGAAAAAAGATCCGGATGTAGTCCCCATTCCGAAGGGTCTATCGTGGAGCAACCAGGAAAGTCCGCTTGCCAGTTCTTGATCCCCGAGATGTGTTCGGCCTTGAGAGAGGCCAGGTTGGACTCTGCCCAGGATCCTAGTAACCGGGCCTCGGACATAAGGGACTTGGACCTGGAGCCCCCCTGCCAATTCACATGCGCCTTGGACACCATGTTGTCCGTGAGGATTAATATGTGACGTCCCCTGATCCAGTGTCGGAATTGACGGAGAGCCAAGTGAATGGCCCTGAGTTCCAGCCAATTGATGTTGTGTCTCAAGTCTGCAAGGGACCAACGGCCCTGCGCAAACTGAGACTGAAGGTGGGCTCCCCAACCGAAGAGGCTGGCGTCCGTCGTGATGGTGAGGCGGTCTGGCTCCTTGAAAGGAGACCCCTTGGCTACCGCTTGTGAGAACCACCAGCGTAGAGACCTGAGGGTACGGACCAGGAGCCTCACCTGCTGGCTGGATGCGCTGACATTCAACCGCTGGAATGGAAGAAGGGACCATTGGAGCTCCCGCTAGTGGAGTCTGGCCCAGGGAACAATGGCTATGCAGTTTGTGGTGTCTATGATGGCTCCCAGGTGCAGGAGTCTGGATGAGGGAACCGTCTGGCTCTTTTGGAAGTTCACCGAGAATTTGTGCTGCTGGAGGACCCGAATAGTTAGTTGCAGGTCCGACTGGGCCGCCCGGGAGGATGCTTGGATCAGAATATCATCCAGATAACATTGGATGCGTACCAGTACCTTCCGCAAGCGGGTGGCCAGAACAGCCAGGATCTTGGTGAATACCCTGGGTGCTGAGGAAGGGCCGAACGGAAGGGCCTTGTACTGGAAGTGGCGGCCACTATAACAGAACCTGAGGAACCGCCGGTGTTCTGGATGGATGGGGATGTGGAGATACGCTTCCGTGAGGTCTATTGACCCCAGGAAGTCTCCTTGTCTGATGCCTCCCAGAATGGACTGGAGGGATTGCATTTTGAACTTTTTGTATGCAATGTAATAGTTCAGACCCTTGAGGGCTAGAATTGCCCTCCATCCCCCCGAGGTCTTGGGAACCACAAAGAGGATGGAGTAGAATCCCCTGCCTATGTGGTCTGGTGGAACTGGTTCTATGGCCTGAATCTCTAGAAGATGTTGAATGGCCTCCTGCGTAAGTCCCTTATTTATCGGATCCCGAGAGGTGGAACAGGAGATGAAGCGACCCGGGGAACTGGCCAGAAATTCCAGGGACAGTCCAAACTGGATTGTTTGTAAGACCCAGGCATCCATGGATGTGAGTTCCCACTGATGGAAGAAGTGGGCAAGTATTCCCCCTATGGGGAGTATGGTGTGAGAGTCCTTTGGACTTCCTGAAAGGACGTCCTGCCCCCTGGGTGGCTGCTGAACCTACTGCTGTCCAAAAGGACTGCCTGCGAAAATATGGAGTGGCACATTTGTCGGACCGTTTATTAAGGTGTGCCATGACCTTCTGCTTATCCTTGTTCTCAACAAGGTACGGATTCAGTACCTCCCCAAAGAGATTGTTGCCCAGATATGAGACAGTGGTGAGATGCCATTTGGCTTTGGCGTCGACCTGCGAGTATTTCAGCCATAGCATCCTTCTGGCTGTGATGTTGGAGGCTAGGGACCTGGAAGCAAAACTGGCCGACTGAAGAGCCGCATCCGTGGCATACTCAGTTGCAGCCACCATTTTACTTAGGTCCTGGTGAGTCCGAATGTCCTCAGAAGGGACTCTGGCCTGTAATTGGTGCAGCCATAAGAGGGTGGTCCTGACAAAAAAAGGATGCACAGGTGGCTGTTTTGATCGCCCATGCCGCTGATTGATGAGTCTTACGGAAAGTCTGTTCCCACTTCTTGTCGTCCGCTTTAAGCGCCTCAGACATATCCCCAGCGACTGCAGTCTGGGATACCAGTGGGGTCCAGGCCTCGTCCACCTTGGGGACCTCAAAGGCCTCACTTAAGTCTGTAGAGGTACCAAAGATCTTTTTATCCGACCCGCTTATGGAAGGAAATGAGGAAGGGGAGACCCATTGCATTTTGATCCCCTTGAGAAATATTGAAGGACAGGGAACGCAGTGCTGGGCTGCCACTGTTTCAAGGCATATCGGATTTGGACGGAAATCCGATGTGGCCTGTGGTTGAGGGGACTGATCCGACCCAATATTTGCTGTTGAGGTGGCCTTGAGAAGCAAGGGAAGAAACAGGGCCGGCTTGAATAGACCTCCAGATGAGGAGGGTTCAGGGGGGAGTTCCTCCTCCTCTGAAAAATTTAAGTCCGGTTGGTCCTCACCTGCGGAGATGAGTATCTGCTCATTGAGGAGTGTGCGAGAGATGTGGGCTCCTGAAACATAGGGATCCCTGCAGGAGGAACATAAGGTGGCGCAGCTAATGTGGATGCCCCCTGTTCAGGTGGAAGGAAAGACCATTCTGCTAGAGCGCGGTACACCACCTTGAATAATAGAGCCTCCATTCGTCCATCGGAGAAAATATCTCCGCAGTCAGGACCCCTGAGCCCTGCTGCAGTTGGAGTAAAGGTAGCCTAAGGGGCTGAACCCGAGGTAAGTGAGGGATTAGTAGCTGTATGCTGAACTAGAGCCGAAGGTGTAATGGGAGCTTCTGTCAGAGACCACACGCCCTGGGCTGAGGTCGAAGGACCTAAAGGAAGGTCAAACTGAGGGCCGCCACTTGGTCCATCTCTAATCCTGCCTGTCTCTGAGCTCTGGAGAGCTCCTTCTCCAGAGCCTGGTGCTTCCAGCTGGCATGCTTTTCCGCCAACTTGGAGTTTTTCCTGAGAGTGCCCCTAGTTGTGGGCTTGCCTGCTCCCTCCAGTTTGGAGGTGGTCTGTCAGCCGTAACTACAGGATATGGAAGCTGTGCACATGGGTTGAGGCCCAGTGGAGTTCTCCATCCTAGGTTGAGCTGTCTCAGGGAAACTGAGGCGAAGCTCTGCCAGGCAAGCAGTTGGAAGCAAAATTGGAGCAAGTAACGAGGACTGCTCCACTGATCACCTGACTGAAAAGGCAACTCTATCTGGGCATGATCACAGCAATGGCAGCTGATGCCGAAGGCACGGTTGGGGACCTGCTCTGGGCTTCGCCCGGAGGCCTTAGGTGGCCAGTCAAAGTGCACCAGAGGGCCCAATGAAGGGTGCAGAGGGCCTGAATAGGTCAGGCAAGGAAAGATGAGTATCAATAGAAGCTTGATTAATTTAGGGTATACTGTATAATATTATGAAACAAATGTCCCTCAAAAATCACTCAGGCCTTTGTGACTACAAGGCTCTGGCCTGATGAGGTCTAAATTTCTTTTTCTTTTTCCACGTGACTTTCAAAATGGCGGCCGTCAGAATTCGGGGTGGAAATTAGAGACTCTGTGTGACCTGACCAGGGACCGAAGACCCAGAAGGCAGAGGTAATTAAATCACAGGAGGAAGATTAAACAGCCTAGGGTATGCCAGGAAAAACTTTTTACTCTTCGTTGTTTTAGCGGAAACAAAATGGCAGCCACTCGCTCTGCCACCAAAAACAACGACTGACCACACAGGGGAAGTTTCCCCAATGTTGGGAAGGTCCTGGCAGAAGCTAGTGCCCTAGCTGTGGGAAATTGCTCAAATTTGCCTCTGATCGTGAGAGAGGAAAAAACAGAGCCTTGGGAGTCGTTTTAAATTTCTCTGCCCCAAACGGCAGCCAAAATGGCGCCCGCGGGGTCCCAAATGGCTCCAGAGGTCTGGGAAGTGAAGTTGAATCAATCTGAGGTGGGAACACTGTTTCCTGGGTCCTAAGAGGGGAGGTGACAATCTCACCTAAGGCAGTTTTGTGAGCTGCTCACAAAAAACAACAAATTTCTTTTCCCCAGAGCCCTGGGGAAAAACAGAAGGAATCAAAGGCCGTTGTCTTCCCCCCCCCACACCCTGCAGTTCAAAAACCTCCGGTTTGAGGCAGCGCTGAGTCCAGCACCACAGGGAAACTGTATGAAATGATTCCCAGACTATGAGGATTATTAAATTATATTGAGGGATATGACTATTAAAGGGAGAATTCACCAATGGGTCACTACCTGCTAATCTACTGAGAGAGCCAACCCTGATGCGTCTTCAAGAGCTTGAGACCAAGTCAAGACTGGGTCTCCTAGCAAGAGGGGGTGTGTCAAGTTTGGCTAATTGGTCTCAAGACCAGGCAGACAGAGAAAACCCATTGGTGAATTCTCCATCTCCTGTACTGGAGAAAAGTGCATTTCAAAAAAGTTATAAATTGATTTGCATTTGAATGAGTGAAATAAGTATTTGATCTCCTATCAATCAACAAGATTTCTGCCTCCCAAGTGTCTTTTATATAGGTAACGGGCTGAGATTAGGAGCACTATCTTAAAGGGAGTGCTCCTAATCTCAGCTTGTTAGCTGTATAAAAGACACTAGTCCAGACTTCCGATTCCGGATCACAGCGCTGGCGATCATGTTGAGAAAGTCGTCTCTTTGCCGGCCGGATTCCCTTTGCTGATAGATCCTTAACAGGGTCGAAAGTCACCCTGCAGGGGTGACTACCGATGCGGAGGACTCTTGTCAGCCGCGGAAGGGCAGCAGCTCCTTCCACGGTCCGAGGCAGCTCCTTAGGGCCGCACCAGCCGAAAGTCAGAAGAACATTTAAGCATAAAGAACCACTGTGGAAGATCCGGGTGAGACCCTTCCTTCCCTCTCTTTACCCTAACTATCCCCCTGTGAAAAGCTTTTGGAATTATTTCCCTGCTTTGAGAGAGCGGCATCTGTTTACTGGGGAAAAAGAGCTCTGGAAAGAAAAAATAATTAATTTTTACTGACTATTTTTATTGTTGGATACTCTGGGGTCCTGATAAAATTCCTACTATAGAACTTTATTACTCTACTCTTTATTATTCTATCTAATTAAGCTGGAGAATATTGTTTTTTTTAACTTTCCTAACTGGATAAAACTGTATTGGAATCTGGAAAGAAGACTTTACAGCCTACTGGGGACACCTTGTGGCGAAAGCTGACACTGCAATTGTATTTCCTCTTTGATTTTGAGGCTGGGTTTGACCTTCAAATTATTATAAAAGGGAAAAGATAAAGGATTTGAAACAGCTGGGTGGTGAAACTGCCTACTAGAACTGTGGAGGCAGATATTGGCTTACTGTTAGTAAACATAGCCTCCACTAAAAGACTAAAACATTATTTCACCACTGAAATGAGGAATTTTACCCAAAGCTTAACTATAAGCTTATATTGGAAAAAATCTTGGAGGTTACGGAGCAAATGAACTCTAGGATGAATACCAAAGAAGATATTCCAGAACTACAAATTGAACCTCAAATTTTAACTGATCAACTTATAGGCCAAGGAATAATAGAGGAGGAACAGATCAACTTCAAAGACACCTGTATGCAACAACACACACAATTTAATGAGATGGGGCGTTGTCTTACCTGAGCGCCTTTTCTCAGCATGATGGTGTAGAATTCACCGGTGGGTAATTTCAGCCTTCCTGCTCAGATGAGACTAAGTCAGAGCTTTAGCCATGCCTCCCTCTGGGCGTGTCTCCCCAGTTTTTGACGAGGCGAAGTATCCATGACAAAGTCTGGCGCAATGGCTCCAATCAAAAAAATAATACACATGCCTAGACTGTCTAAACAGGGAGGGTGTGAATTCTACACCATCATGCTGAGAAAAGGCGTTCAGGTAAGACAATGCCCCTTCTCCATCATGATGGATGTAGAATCCACCGGTGGGACATACCAAAGACCTCATGTCCCTACAGGGAGGGGAAGTCTAGGCCTGTGTCCCTGAGAAGTAACCACTTGCTGTAGGACTCGCCTACCAAACGCAGCGTCCGCTGCTGCAAACTGATCAATCTTATAGTGTTTGACAAATGAAGAGGGAGAGGACCACGTCGCTGCCCTACAAACCTCCTCAATTGAAGCCTGGGTGGATCAGGCAGCTGACGCAGCTACACTATGTGTCGAGTGGGCCATGATGTGTGAAGGAACCGGAAGAGACTGATAAAAGTAAGCACGAGCAATGCAAGCCCTAATCCACCTTCCAATGGTAGAAAAGGAGACTTTCCGGACCATGGCGGAGGGCTGAAAAGGCACAAAGAAGGCCTCTGATTGCGAAAAGCCGAGGTTCGCTTGATATAGTGGCACAGAGCCCTGTGTACATCTAACTTATGCCACTGTCTTGCCAAACGATGAGAAGGATTAGGACAGAAGTTAGGAAGGACTAAATCCTGGGATCTATGAAAACCTGTATTAACCTTTGGAACAAAAGAAGGATCCAATCTGAGAACCACTCTATCCTCAAAAAAGGTACATAGGTCACTCCAGACCAACAGTGCGGCCAATTCTGAAATCCTCCTGGCCGATGTGATAGCAATCAAGAATGCTATTTCAAAGTAAGAAAATGAAGAGAACAAGAACTAAGAGGTTCAAACGGAGAAGAGGTTAAGACCTGCAACACCTTGGTCAAATCCCAAGATGGGTAACGATGCACCATAGGTGGCCTAGCGCTAACTGCGCCCTTGAGAAAGGCAGTAACTGCCGGGTGTTGTGAAAAAGGAGCTAGATTGTCACAGGTAAGAATAGTAGACAAGGCCACTACGTGTCTGCGTATGGTACTGGGTGATAAACCCTTATTTAGCCCCTCCAGTAAATACTCCAAAATGTTAGGCATGGTTACTGAGAGCGTCAATAGCCGCTGCCTATAGCACCACATGTAGAAGTTCCTCCATGTGGCGTCATAAATCCTATTAGTCGAGGGGCGCCTTGTGGCTTGGATCATTGAGATCACCCCGGATGAATAGGATTGCCTAGTCAAACACTCCCACTCAAGTGCCAGGCGGACAACTAGAGCCACTGTGGATCCGAATGTTGAAGATTCCCCTGGCTGAGAGACACACTGTCCGGGGGAATCCTCCACGGGAGCGATAGCGACAGATCCACAAGGTCGGCAAACCACAGACGCCGTGGCCAATAAGGAGTAATTAAGATTATCCTCCTTTTTTCATTTACAGATATGAAAAAGATATAAAAATGTATGGATTTTACAAGGATCAAACTGTGTTTGATAAGATTTTGTTAACCTCAGATGAGAAATTAATTAAGAAAACGTATAATTTTTTTGTTAATTTTAGATATGGAAAGTGAACAAGTGAAAGAAACAATGATAAGATGGGCAAAATTTTTTGGTTATAATATAGAATTAGAAAAATGGCAAATGTTATGGGAGAGAAACTATAAATTGACAATGTCAACTTCATATAAAGAAAATCTGTATAAAATGTTTTATAGATGGCACCTTCCACCAGCAAGATTAGCAAAAATGTTTAAAAATATGTCAGATAGATGTTGGAAATGTAAACATAATATAGGCATGTATTATCATATTTGGTGGACATGCGAGAAGGCAAAGGTTTATTGGAAAAATATACATATGTGGTTAGAAAAAATATTGGATGAACAAGTGGACTTTAAACCTGAACTTTTTTTAATTAGGCATCATGCCTGAAAAGACTAATAAGCAGAAATTATATTTAACTCTACATATTACCACAGCAGCAAGAATAATTTCTGTACAATATTGGAAGAATGAAGCTTTGCCATCAGAGGAAGAAATAATCAGGAAGATTTTGGATTGTGCAGAGATGGACAGATTAACTATGAGGCTGAAAGACAAAGAAGATACAGACTATTATCAAATTTGGAATTTATTTTACATTTGGTTAGAGAAAAAAAGCAAGGATTAGGAATTGAATATGTATTAATTTAGCAAATTTCAGACAACTTGTTGATTGGAAAAAATTAACATATATGGGGAAAAAATTAATAAAAAAGATTGAAAAAAAAGGAGTAATTAAGATTATCTCTGCTTGTTCCTGAATCAGTTTGCGGATAGTTGCCTGTAGCAACAGAAGGGGAGGGAAAGCGTAAAGCAGCCCTCCCCGGCCACCTACACAGAAGGGCATCCGTTCCCTCCGCCCCCCATGTTGGGAACCTGGTGAAAAACTGGGGAGCTGGGCATTCATCAAGGAGGCAAAGAGATCCAGAAGTGGATGACCAAACCTGCTCGAAATTTCCCTGAACAGTACCGGGTACAGGTGCCACTCCGAGTGACCCTGCTCAGGGAGTCTTCTTGTCGATTTGCCCCTCCCGAAATGTGTTCTGCCCTGATGGAATCCAGAGTGGACTCTGCCCAAAGCCCTATGTCCATGGCTTCCTACATGAGGGATCAGGGCCGGGTCCCACCATGTTTGATGACGTGAGCCCTGGCTGCAATGTTGTCTGTCAGGATCAAGACGTGCTTTCCCGATAGTAGGGAGGAAAACCAGTGGAGAGCTAAGTGTATGGCCCTGAGCTCAAGCCAATTCATGTTGTGACCCAGGTCTTACAGGGACCACTGTCCCTGAGCCAGATGGGTCTGAAGGTGGGCTCCCCAATTGAACAAACTGGCGTCTGTGGTCAAGGTGAGCCTGGGAGGCTCCTTAAAAATGGTCCCCTTGGTCATGGCGAATGAAGCCCACCATAGGAGGGATGACAGTGTGTGATGAGGAACCTTGACCCTTTTGGAGGAAGCACTGAGATTCCATTTCTGGAAGGAGGAGTAGGAACCACTGAAGGTTCCCGGAGTGAAGCCTGGCCCAAGGAACGATCCCCATGCAAGAGACCATCATTCCCAGGACACCTGGACCGGAGGTACTAACTTCTCTCTCCAAACCTGGTGGACAAGCTTTTGGATGTTGACCCGACGCTCCTGAGAAAGTTAGACCCTGCAAAGGTCTGAGCCTATGAATGCTCCTAGATGGAGGAGACGCTTTGTGGGGGGTTGTGTGACTTCCCTTGAAGTTCACGGAGAACCCGTGATCCTGAAGTGTCTGTATCATGACTTCCAGGTCCGACTGAGCTGACTGGAAGGACCTAGACTGCACTAGGATGTCATCCAGGTAACGCTGTACGTGCACTGGTATCATCCTGAGGTGGGCCGCTAATACTGCCAAATTTTGTGAAACCCCTTGGGGCTGAAGAAAGACCAAAAGGGCCCTGTATTCGCGCGTAAGAGAACCGCAGGGACTTGCGGTGACCTGGAAGTATTGGGATGCGTAGGTATGCTTCTATCAGATCTATGGAGGAAAAGAAGTCCCGTTTCCTGATGCTGGCTAAGATGGACTTTAGGGTCTACATTTTGAACCTTCTGTAGGTTAAGAAATAATTCAGACCCTTCAAGTCCAGTATCACCCTCCATCCCCGAGGCCTTGGGGGCCACGAACAGAATGGATTAGAACCCTTTTCCAATCTGATCCTGTGGTACCGGTTCTATGGCCCTGATTTCTGGTAGGTGGGAGATGGCTGAGGAGACTAACTGAGACTTGGTCGTGTTTTGCGATACTGAACACTGTATGAATTGGTCCGGGGGAGACGATGGGAGCTCCAGAGAGAGACCCTGTCTTAGGTGTCTCTGACCAAAGAGTCGGTGATGGTCATCGTAGGACAGCACCAGACGACCCCCTATGGGGTAGTCCCCCTTGGCGTCAGTTGGACTGCCAGTAGGGATGGTTGCCCGAGCCCCTAAAGGAATGTTTGACCTGGAACTGGCCCCTGGTTCCAATGTTCTTGCGGTCCTGTTGATGAACCTGCCTGGGGGAAAAGGATCACAAGCCCCTTGACCAATTCCAGGGCTGCCCTGCCCAAAAGGGCTGCCTCCACTCTCAAGAACCACTGGGACGGAATGCCTGCCTGCGATACTCCTGCTGTGGCCGCCTATTCGACCGTATGGAGGGGTGTGCCAGAACCTTATGCTTGTCTTTGTCCTCAATTACATGTGGTTCGAATACTGGACCAAATAAGTATGTCCCGCTGTACTTGGCCGTCGACAGGCGCCCCTTTGACTTTAAGTTAATCCGCCACTGTTTCAGCCACAGCAGCCTACGAGAGGCCACTTTTAGTGATGCTCTTGCGAAAAAAGAGGATGATGTTGCCACCCTGATCGACCATGCCGAAGACTGGTGAGCTCTTTGAAGGGAAAACTCGAACATCTTGTCCTCTGCCTTCAGGACCTCAGCCATATCCCCTGGAATTGCAGAGGTGGAGAACAAGGAAGTTAAGGGAGTTTCCACGGCAGGCACCTCTAAGAGGGAGGCAAAAGAAGAAGAGACATTACAGAGTTTCTTTTCCATACTGTTTGGAGAAGGTGTGGTGGCCAGAGATGACCACTGCTTCTCTACCGTAGTACAAAAAAAAAAAAAAAACCCGAGCGGACAAGGAATCTGTTTCTCCTCTATGACCTTTTCTGCCAATAAGGGGTTAGACTCTTGGCTAGTGGAGGTAGAAGGTTTCTCCTCCTGTGCCGAAGTCAGATTGGCCGTGGTACAGGTCTTTAAAAGAAGGGATCTGAGAGGAAAAATGTCAAAGAGGCCCGAGGTTGACACCTGTTCAGTGCTGTCTCCTCATCCTCTGACAGGGGCGTGTTGGCTATCCCCAAATCCGCTGACCCTTCCTCATCCAGTTGAGAGGAAACCTCAGAGATGCCAGAACCAGGCACTGTGTTACGTCCCGCCTGGGAAGGAGAGATAGATGGAGGAGGTAACGGTTGTGAGGATCCCAGTTGACTCCTAGAAGACGACCTAAATTGCATAAAGGCGTGATGCATGAATGCTTGGAAATGGCTTTGAAACCACATATCTCCTTGTTTCTTAGAGCTGGCCCCAACCTCCGTTGGAACACGCATGAGGTCCAGACCCTGTTGTATAGGAGAAGAAGAGGAGCGAGGAGGACCTACCTGCTCAGTTTCCCCCTGAGGAGACCATGCCTGAAGGACATCCCTTGAAGGCGCAAAAGGTGACTCAAATGGAGGTGTCCACTGAGACGGGGGGAACCACTTCAGTCTCACTGGACATGAACCTTTGGGCTTTGGAGAATTCCCTCTCCAGCGCCTGATGTCTCCTCAAGGCCTCTCGCTCAGCTAGAAGTCTCCTTGGTGGATAAATGTTTTGTCTTGGCTCTTTTCTTTCCTTTCCCCCCGCTTCTAAATCAGTTGACCTGCGGTTTGTTTGTGCGGGGGGGGGAAACACCGGAGACTTGTGGTGCCTCGGGCGAGGAACTGTCTGCCATTGCAGTCTAGATAATCCAGTTAAGGGATATCCAGAAGTAGGGGGAACCCAAGCACGCAGATCAAACAGTCAGAGATGGAAAACCGATCCTCGCTCTTAACAGTGGCAATGGCAGAGACAGCCAGACAGTTTCCTAGAACTGCCTGCTTAGGCCCTGTGGCAAAAGGCCAGTGACTAATTGAAACAGGTGGTTAGAAAGGTTACCCCTTCATTCTGCTTACACAGGTGTTAACAAATTTTTAACCTGTTCCTCAATGAGTAGTTAACACAATAAAACACATGCCATGAGGCAATCTCTCATAAATTGTGGGATAACTCCCAAATATTCCATCACACTTTGCTGTGAACAAGTATGAAATGTTTTATCCCCCCGGTGCACAGCAGGCCAAGTCAATAATAAAAAACAAGACCAACGGTCGTTAAGAGGAACACTAGGTCCCAACAATATGGCACCCGCCCTGTGGGCCTCTCAAAATGGCAACCGCGTTATGACCACATGGTCAAAATGGCGGCCGCGCTCTTTTCTGTGTCTCAGAGAATGACGATGGCCAAAAAGCAAGAGGAGAAAGAGAAATCATAAGGCAACAGTCAAGGAAAACTATTAACAAGCCGTTTAACATAACGAGCCCTCTTCCCCCCATTCGCAATAGGCACTTGCTGTTTGCTGCGCAGCCTCCGCTGCGATCGACTATGGCTGCAGGGAAGCCTCGTGGCTTCGATGATCTCACAAAGTGAAAAGAAACCTCCGGCAGCTGCACTCAAAAGCCTCTGTTTGCCGCTAGCCAGCTGATCGGCTGAATCGCAGTCCCGCTGATTCTCGATCGGTCGGGCTGAAAGCCTCACCCGAGCTAGGCCTGCAGCCTTCGTCCCAGAGCCTATTGGGCTCAAAAGCCTGAGAAAAGGGACTGAATCCTTTGCTCTTTGCCAAATAAGCCCAATCCAACAGATAATAACAAATCAATTTGAAAAAAAATTAGAATTTAAACAAATAATCCAATTAGTCTTAATTAACCTAGTCTAACTGAAGAGCCAAAAAAATTGCGCCCTACTGAGCTGTCAAAAAACTGGGGAGACACGCCCAGAGGGAGGCATGGCTAAAGCTCTGACTTAGTCTCATCTGAGCAAGAAGGCTGAAATTACCCACCGATGGATTCTACATCCATCATGCTGGAGAAGGAGGAACCTCACCCACAACTTAACTATAAATTTATACTGGGAAATTTTTTTGAAGCTACTGAGCAAGTTAATTCCAGAATAAAAGCCCTTGCCCCAAAACTTCAAACTGACTTCCAGACTCCAAGTGACTACTCCATAAGTCAAAAAACAACAGAAGAGGAACAAATCAACACAGAAGAGGACATTACACAATCCTACGTACAACTCATTGAGAACTTTGACGACCAAAGAATGACTTTAATTAAAACACTTGTAATGCCAAAAGCAACAGGAAATGATTTGCAAACACGAAGTATTGAAAACTGTCATAACGTGGATAACCAACTAGTAACCACAATATTGAACAAAACTGATTATACTACTCAGACGATACTGGAAAAAGGAGAAGAGAAATATGACCAGACTGAATTGTTGATAAGTACTTCTAATCAAACACTGAGATTTGATGACATAGAGGCTCTTTTATGGAAACCTGTCTGGCACAAAAAGAAAGCCAGAGTTAGATTCAAAAATGAGACTTAAAATTTTACTTAATGGGTCAAAAAGGCTTTTAGAGATTTTGACTGATTTAATACTAACTGAGATGAATTATTGACTAAATTATAGTTTGGAATTATAATAAGGAAAAGGTTTTATATAAAGAGTTATTAGGATAAGAAATAGAATATATACGTGAAGTATAGTAAGAAGGTATCTTTTGGAACAATATGTTTGTTTTAGGTATGATAATTACTTTGATGGGATTTAAATTTTACTTAATGGGTCAAAAGGCTTTTTAGAGATATGGATTGATTTATAGAATATATATCTCAAATAGAGTAAGAATGTATTTTTTTTAGAGTAATATTTTTATTTTAGGTATGATAACCACTTTGCAATAGAAGAACAACAAGAAAATGGATTTTGATAAAGGAAGATATGGCATTAATAAATGAGTTATTAGATTAAGAAATAGAATATATTGGAAAATGTAAGAATGTAACTGTTTGAATAATATGTTTAATTATTATGTTATGAAACAAGGGAATTTAGGGATACCCGAAGTATAAATAATATGTTTATTTAAGGCTAAATTGGATTATGATAACTGTAAGTTAGTAAAGCTTAAAAACAGGATTTGGACTTATATAGGTGAAATGCTATTGATAATTTTTTTTGATTGATTGAACTTTATTTAGAAATGTATTAATTTGAATATGCTATATTAACTGAGGAAAATAGAGAGAAAATCTTTAAAGAATTAACCTGAGCCATATATGTACGATTTTGTTTTTGTTTTGGGATGATTGACTACCCCATCACCACATTGTTTCCCAAGCACCTTGATGTAAAAACTAAAAAATTAATAAAACTTGTTCAAAAAAAAAAGACACCAGTCCACAGAAGCAATCAATCAATCAGATTCCAAACTCTTCACGATGGCCAAAATCAAAGAGCTGTCCAAAGATGTTAGGGACAAGATTGTACACCTATACAAGGCTAGAATAGGCTACAAGACTATCGCCTAGCACAGCAGTTCTCAACCTTTTACAGGGCTCGACCCCGGCCCGCATCCCGCATGCGTGGCGCGACGGGCGCATCGCGCATGCGCGGCGTGACGGGCACATCGCGCATGCGCGGCACGATGGGCGCATCGCGCATGCATGGCGGGCGCATTGCTGCATGCGCGGCGCGATGGGTGCATCGCTCATGCGCGGTGCGACGGCCCGCATCGCAAAGGGGAAAAAATGGCGGACCCCCAAAAAAATGGCCGACCAAAAAAAATGGTGGGCCCGCATCGCGCATGCGCAGCGGCCCGCATCGCAAAGGGGAAAAAATGGCGGTCTTCCTCGTTGTGCCCATATTTCATCAACTCTCCGCACGCTGCATTGGTTGCCCATTGGTCTCCGAGCCCAATTCAAGGTGTTGGTTATTACCTATAAAGCCCTTCATGGCTTGGGACCAGGATACTTACGGGACCGCCTTCTGCCACATACTTCTCTACGACCGGTGAGAGCGCACAGGGTCGGCCTCCTCCAGGTCCCGTCAACGAAACAATGTCGTTTGGCGGGCCCTAGGGGGAGGGCTTTCTCTGTTGCGGCGCCCACCCTCTGGAACCAACTACCTCCTGAAGTCCGCGTTTCTCCGACCCTCCTGGCCTTCCGAAAGAATTTAAAAACCTACCTCTGCCGGCAGGCCTGGGGATGATTGTTGATTGTGGTGTGATTGATGAGTATGTATGGGGTTTGTATTTTTAATGTTGTTCGGATTTGTTCAATTGTTTTTATATATATGTTGTAAGCCGCTCCGAGTCTTCGGAGAGGAGCGGCATACAAATCCGAATAAATAAATAAATAAATAAATCTCCAGGAGGAGATGTTAGAAACCCTCAGAAAGCTATTTGTCAACATACAAGAAGGAGGCCAAGTCCCACTATCCTGGAAAACAGCCTACATCTCGCTAATCCCCAAGGAGGGGAAAGACAACGCACAGCCCGCAAACTACAGACCCATCTCACTACTAAACACGGACTACAAAATCTTCACAAAAATTTTGGCCAATAGATTAATGACTGTACTACAAAAAACAATACACCCGGACCAAAGGGGATTTATACAAGGACGCCAGATGAAAACCAACGTGAGACAGCTGTTGAACATAATAGAGTATTTGGAAAGGCACAACCAGGTACCCGCCACTCTTATGTTTGTGGATGCAGAAAAAGCATTCGACAGACTGAATTGGCCGTTTCTGACGAACTTGGTCCGGAAGATGAAAATGGGAGTACAGTTTCTCAACTCCACAACGGCAATTTACCAGAAACAAACAGGCCAGATCATTGTTAATGGAGACCTAACAGACTCATTCAACATAGAGAGAGGCACGAGACAGGGCTGCCCGCTATCACCCCTGCTATTTGTCCTAACGCTGGAGATTCTACTGAACAGGATAAGAGCGGCAGAAGACATACAGGGCATACAGATCAGACAACAAAATTACAGACTATGTGCCTTTGCAGACGACTTGCTGGTGACAATGTCACAACCAGTACAGTCAGCAAGGAGATTGATGGAGATAATGGAAGACTATGGTAGGGTGTCAGGCTTCAAAGTAAATATATCAAAAACAAAGATGCTAGTCAAAAATCTAGACAACAAAGCAAGACAGGACTTGGAAAGAATAATGGGTTGCGAAATAGTCAAGAAAGTTAAATACTTAGGAGTGGAGATAGAATCAACGAATGCGAAATTATACAAGAATAACTATGAGGTGCTGTAAAACAAGATACAAGCGGATCTGGAAAGGTGGAAAACACTACGACTGTCCCTGCTGGGCAGGATAGCAGCAGTAAAGATGAACGTATTGCCAAGATTTCTATTTCTCTTTCAAATGCTACCCATACTCAAAAAGGATGTGGACTTGGACAACTGGCAGAAGGACATCAACAGATATATTTGGGATGGCAAGAGACCGAGGGTGAAACTAAAAACCATCCAGGACACACGGGAGAGAGGGGGACTAAAAATGCCTAATCTAAAGCTATATTACTACGCAGCGACATTGGTGGCGTTGAGTGACTGGATCAACATGACGAATGATAGAATATTGAATGTTGAAGGGCATGGTCTACTACTCGGCTGGCACACATACTTGGTGTATGACAAAAAGGCAGACAAGAACTTCAAGGAGAACCCACTACGAATCCAGTAATTATGGGTCTGGAAGAAATATAAACACCTTTTACACGACAATATCCCCATCTGGACGATCCCCGGACACGCAATAGGGGATGTAAACATATCCCAAGGGCAAGAAGGGGTGCCCTACAGTAGACTTGTACTGGAAGAAGAAAAATGGGTTCTCCTTGAAACCCCAAACAATGCTAGCAGATGAAGGAATAGGAAGTACCTGGCTATCATATCTACAACTGCAATCAAGGTGGCATAAAGACAAGAAGAAGGGTTTATCCCAGACTGACGAGAATCTCATTAAACAGATTAGAGAACAGGGGATCATGCACATCAAACGAGTGTACAGCATTCTGATAGAAATGGACTCTGAAACCGAGCTAGTCAAGAACTGTATGGTAAAGTGGGAACAAGACTTTGGGCATTCTATCACCATGGAACGTGGGAGAAAATCTGGGTGAGAAATGTAGAATTCATGAAATCGCAACACTTAAGGGAAAACTTCTACAAGATGTTCTATAGGTGGCACTTCGACCCGAAAAAACTATCACTCATCTATCCAGACTCCCAGCCCAAATGCTGGAGGTGCGGTGACGGGGAGGCTACCTACTTTCATATATGGTGGACATGCAGAAAAATCAAAGCCTTCTGGAGGAAGATATGGTGGACACTCCAAACCATTTTCAAAAAGCGTATTGAATTTCTACCTCAGGTTTTTTGTTAGGGATAACAAAGGATTGCACTACCTCAGAGACGAGCTTATTTCTGAACTTGATCACAGCAGCCAGATTGTTGGTGGGACAATACTGGAAGAATCCAGAAATACCGCCTATGGAATAATGGACTGTGAAAGTAACAAATTTGGCGAAAATGGCGAAAATATCGGCATACTTGAAAGATCGCTCAAATGAACAATATTTGACAGACTGGAAACAGTGGATAGACTATATACAAGAGAAACACCAATCAAACAAAATGCACCTGGCGTTTAGTTGAGGCTCGACGTGAGGAGGGAAGAATGTTTATCAAATCAAACGTTTACAAAAACTAACACCTAATGTTGTATGTTTATGTTCTATGACGAATGCCTCTTAACATGATCTTATGCTTAATGTTGTTTGCTTTAATATTGATAAAGCGGATTGAACTTCTACCTCAGGTTATGAAACTTCTACCGGTACCTCAGGATCTCTGGTTAGGGACTATAAAAGATTGCACTATTACTGAGACGAAGTTAATTCAGACGCGCGAATGAACAATATGTGATAGACTAGATATAGTAGATAGACCATATATAAGATTTACCTCAGGTTATTAAACTTCTACCTCAGGATTTTTGGTTAGGGATCATAAAAGATTGTACTAATACTGAGATGAATAATATGTGATAGACTAGAAACTGTGGATAGACTATAGAAAAGAGAAACACCAATAAAATAAAGTGTAACAGGCGTATAGTTGAGGCTTGATGTGAGGAGTGAAAAATGTTTACCAAACCAGACGTTTACAAAGATTAATACTTAGTTTTGTATATCAGGTGCTATGATGATTGATGCATACTATGATTTTATGTTCAATGTGGATTGTTTTAATAAAAGAATTTTATATATATATAAAAAAAGAACATTACAAATTTTTGGAATACCCCAAAATGGGGAAGCTTTATTATACATCAGCACAACAAAAGAAAGGAGGGGTGGCGATATACGTCAAAGAGACAATAGACTCTAAATTAATATATTCAGATGAAGAAGGAAGAATTGTTATGGTTGAAATATATTTGCACCAAAAACAAATATTGTTAGTGGCAATTTATGCTCCAAATGATAGTCAAGAACAATTTTATTAAAGATTAAACAGGAAATTAATAGAAATGGAATACCAAAATATTTGTTTAATAGGAGACTTTAATGTGATAGTAGATGGAATAATGGGTTATAAAAGTAGCAAAACAGGAAAACTTGGAAGAAGATTACCCAAGACATTTTTTGACATGGCAGAAGAAATTGGAATTCAAGATGTCTGGAGAGAAATCAACCCTCAAAATCGACAGTACACCTTTTACTCAAATAGTCATAAATCTTGGTCAAGAATTGACATGATTTGGATGACTCCTGAATTAAAGATGGATATACAGGAAATTGAGATAGAAATAGGCACATGGGCAGATCATAACCCTTTAAAAGTGACATGGAAAGGAATACAAAAAAACCCAAGATGGATTTTAAATCAATCTATACTAAAAGATAAAGAATTCATAGACTTGGCCAAAAGAGAAATGGAATTCTTCTTTAAAGAAAATAAAGAAGAAGACATATCACTACAAAACGTATGGGATACAGCTAAAGCGTATTTTAGAGGCATAGCTATAACATATATGGCAAAGAAAAACAAACAGAGAAGACAGCAATATTTATTATTAAAAGAAGAATTTAGAAAGTTAGAGACAGAATTACAACAAAACCCACAGGAAAAGATTTTGAAAAGAGAAATGGAAATAATAAAACATAAGCTGAATTTGTTGGACTCAGAAAAATTGGCAGAACAAATAAAGAGAGCAAAACAAAATTTCTTCGAAAATGCCAACAAGTCAGGAAGATGGCTAGCCTATAAGCTTAAAAAATAGAAAGAGAAGAAAATAAAACATAACTTAGTAGATGGGAAAGGTTGTTTACTATTTAAAAAGGAAGAAATAAAAAAGAGAATTAAGAATTATTATATGGAGTTGTATAGCAAAGAGGAGGCTGCAAAAGAGAGAATTGTTCAATGTTTAGAAGAAAGTAAATTGTCAAAGATTCCAGAGATATTCAAAACTATGTTAGAAGAAAGAATAACAATGATGGAGACATTAGAGGCTATAAAACGACAAAAGAACGGGAAAACAGCAGGCCCAGACGGGCTACCGGCGGAATTTTATAAAAAGCTACAAGATTATCGCCCAATTTCACTCCTAAACACAGATTATAAAATACTGGCTGCAATTATGGCAGGGAGGCTTAAAAGAATACTAAATATATTAATTCACCCTGATCAAAACGGTTTCCTACCCCACAGACATATTAAAAATAATACAAGAACGATTTTAAATGCAATAGAGTACTATGATTTACACATTGAGGTATTTTACTTTTATCTAACACATGGTTAAATAATTCCAAGATTGTTGGTTCCAGGGAGTCTAATAAAACTTTATATAATTCCGATGGAATACCATCTGGACCAGGAGATTTGTTATTTTTCTGAGTCTGTATCGCATTTTTTAACTCTTCCGGAGTTATTTTTTTGTTTAACATTACTCTTTCTTCTTCTGTGATTTTTGGTAGATCAGTTTGTTCTAAATATTCAATAATTATTCTTTGTTCAATATCTTCTTTTTTATATAAATTTAAATAAAAGTCAATTATTAAAAAAAAAAAGCTACAAGATATATTAAGCGAACCGCTGAAAGAGGTTTGCAATGGATTATTGTTAGAGGCCAAACTTCCAAATACATGGATAGAAGCAAATTGATACCAAAAGAAGATTCAGACTTGATGTATATTAAGAATTATAGACCGATTTCATTACTCAATGTGGATTACAAAATTTTTACTTCAATAATGGCAGAGAGACTGAAAAGATACTTAGTTGAGTTTATACATCCAGATCAAAATGGCTTTTTACCGAAGAGACAAATCAAAAATAATTTAAGGGTAATATTGGACATATTAGAATATTATGAATTACACCCAGGGAAACAATTAGCATTAATGTTTTTAGACGCCCAAAAAGCGTTTGATAATGTTTCTTGGCAATTTATGGTTCAACAATTACAAATAATGGATTTTGGAAAGAACTTTACAAATATGATAAAAACAATATGTAGTAACCAGACAGCAAAAGTGATAGTGAGTGGAGATTATACTGAGAGCTTTGAGATAAGAAAAGGCACGAGACAAGGGTGTCCACTGTCTCCATTATTATTTATCTTTACTTTGGAAGTATTAAATAGAAGGATAAGGCAAGACACAGAAATTAACGGATTGAAAGTAAAAGATGAAACATATAAATTACAAGCATTTACCGATGATCTAGTATTTATTTTGGAAGAAATAAACTATTCCTAAACTATGGGAAAAGATAGAAGAATATGGAGAAGTGGCAGGACTAAAAATAAATAAAAATAAAAATAAAATAATAGTAAAGAACCTCACAGATAAACAAAAAAGGCAAATACTAGAGAAAACAGAGGTACAAATAGTGAAAAAAGTTAAATATTTAGGTATTTACCTTTCAGCTAGGTGTTTGTCAATAAAAGAAGACAATTATATAAAATTATTGAAGCAAATAAAGCTATGCTTGGAAAGATGGAAAAATCTCCAACTATCAATATTAGGAAGAATTGCTACAGTAAAAATGAATGTGTTGCCAAAGATTTTATTTTTATTTCACACTATTCCGATAAAACTTGAGAGAAAATTCTTTCAAAATTTAAATTCATTGGTTTTGAATTTTATTTGGCAGGGGAAAAAAGCTAGAATTAAAATGAAAACATTATAAGATGCTAAGGAAAATGGAGGTTTTGGGTTGTTGAAATGGACATTGTATTATCAAGCATCGGTGTTAACATGGGTGAAAGAGTGGATAACACTAGAAATAAAAGGTTATTGTATTTAGAAGGACATGATTTACAATTGGGGTGACATGCTTTTTTTTATGGTATGGGAAAAACAGAGTCCACAAGTACTTTCAATATCATTTTATAAGAAATGCCTTGTTAACAGTATGGGAAAAATTTAAAGCTAAAATATATTTAAAAATTCCAGGGTGGTTATCAACGATGGAGGCATTTATACATCCGAATCTGGTAGATTTTGAAAAAGTATGGACATATAAAGATAAAAATATCTTTAGATATTGATGGGAAATTAAAATCTAAACAAGAATTGGAAAATTTAGGAATTAATCTGTCCTGGTGGGCACATTTACAGATACAAAGTAGATATGAAAAAGATGTAAAAATGTATGGATTTTACAAGGATCAAACTGTGTTTGATAAGATTTTGTTAACCTCAGATGAGAAATTAATTAAGAAAATGTATAATTTTTTTGTTACGGTAATTCTAGATATGGAAAGTGAACAAGTGAAAGAAACAATGATAAGATGGGCAAAATTTTTTGGTTATAGTACAGAATTAGAAAAATGGCAAACGTTATGGGAGAGAAACTATAAATTAACAATGTCAACTTCATACAAAGAAAATCTGTATAAAATGTTTTATAGATGGCACCTTCCACCAGCAAGATTAGCAAAAATGTTTAAAAATATGTCAGATAGATGTTGGAAATGTAAACATAACATAGGCAGGTATTATCATATTTGGTGGACATACGGGAAGGCAAAGGCTTATTGGAAAAATATACATATGTGGTTAGAAAAAATATTGGACAAACAAGTGAATTTTAAACCTGAACTTTTTTTACTAGGCATTATGTCTGAAAAGACTAATAAGCAGAAATTATACTTAATTCTACATATTACCACAGCAGCGAGAATAATTTTTGCACAATACTGGAAGAATGAAGGATTGCCATCAGAGGAAGAAATAATCAGGAAGATATTGGAATGTGCAGAGATGGACAGATTAACTATGAGGCTGAAAGACAAAGAAGATACAGACTACTATCAAATTTGGAATTTATTTTATTCTTGGTTAGAGAAAAGAATGAAGGATTAGGAATTGAACATGTATTAGCTTAGCAAACTCCAGACAACTTGTTGATTGGAAAAATTAACATATATTGATGAAAAAAAATAATAAAAAAGATTGAAACAGAATTCCACAGCCAGCAATGCTGGCTGTGGAATTCTGGGAGTTGAAGTCCCCCCCCTCCCAAAAAAAGGAACGAGCAAGGCTTTTCAGAAAATATACTCATTGTCAGAACGCATCTTTCAGGTTGGCAAGTGATCAACTTTTGTATTCAGCCTATGAAATGCACTCTTTCAAGAGCTGAGTATGCTTTACATTGTCTCAGTGTTTAGGGCAGACATGTCAAGCTCGCGATGTCACGTGACATCGCGCAACGTATCGGGACAGTTTTGCCATTGCCAGTAATGGGGTGGGCGCGGCTTCTGCATAATGCATCCAGCCCATAGGTCGGCAGTTTGACACCCCTGGTTTAAGATATATAAAAACATATGTCTCTTTTTACCAAATCTTTAATTGTTAACTCATATTAATATCTATTTACTACTAATTTTAATTGGGGCATTAATTTCTATTCTGCTCTTAATTTTAAATTCTGTCAACTGTCTAGAATACTTGCCAAAGTTTAATAGTGGAGTATAACAAACAAATAAATAAATGTAGGAGAAAGAATGGCAGAATTAAAAGAGAGATCAGCCTAAGATCCTTAAGTAGCCTCCCTTGAATTCAGTTAACTCTTATCTAAATCAAAGCAGATGCTAATCATTATTTGGCAAATTCCTGTGGATAGGCATGATTAGCAAAAAAATCAGTTTTAAATGGATCATCACATGTGGACCTGATCTTTCATCCCTGACAATAAGATACTAATTTCCTGATATCACAGCTAGCTCCATCTTAAGAAAGAGTACCATTATGGAGCATACATTACAATCATACTTACATTTTTAACTTCATACATCATACAATAATATTTCCCAAAAAATACCCTCCATAATTGCAACCTCTCCAGAATGGAGTTTATGGCAATGAAAAGCCTGTACATCATATTTATATGTATTAATAAGATTTTCATGAAATATAGTAAAGAAAGCATTTTGATCAATAAAAAGAAATTATGGAAAATTATCAGTTTCGGTAGATTAAGCTGATTAAGTGAATATAGAGGGATAACATGAGTTTGGCAATAGAGTTTTGCAGAAGCAGCAGCTCACAAATCTTCCCTCTAAACCAGGGGTGTCAAAGTCGCAATGTCACGTGATGTGTCATGACGTATAGCGACTTTTTTGCCATTGCTGGCAATGGGGTGGGCGCGGTTTTGCTATGATGCATCTGGCCTGTGGGCTGGCAGTTTGACGCCCCTGCTCTAAACTGACTTTCAGGCTAACAAAAGTCTGAAACTAGAAGAAAGTATAAAAGTCTTTCTACTGTGGTGATTTAAGAAACAGACAAAATTCTATAGTCATGATGTAAAATATTTATAGGAGATTGTATTCCTATCACAAAACAACATAAGTATCTTTAAAAAAGTGCAAGCTTGTACTTCAAGGAAAAGGAGAATTTGCTTCTGGAAAAAATAAGAAAGCGAAGCAACAAAAATTCACATTTCAGGTCATAAGGGAAGATGAAGATTAGACTAGATTAAACAAAGGGTGGTTGACATGTAGATCAGTTCATATAAAATAGAACCAAACATAGGACAACACAAATCAATGACAATTAAGAACCAAAAACAAGATATAGAAGATACTCTGCACCACTGGAATTCAAAAGCAATACTCAAGCCCTCCCAGAAGGAACAGCTCCAACCAGTGGTGGGATTCAGCCAGTTCACACCAGTTTGGCAGAACTGGTAGCTAATTTTTTGTTGTCCAGGGCCAGAATGGACTTCTGAAAGTGGCATCCACACAGAGAACTGATTGTTTACATATTTGAATCCCATCACTGGCTCCAACATTTCAACCGAAGAGACAATATTGTAGTATAGAAAACAAGCCAATGGATCCTGGAAGAATAGAGAGAAACCTGCAAGAAGGCAAAAAAGAAGAGTAGTAATGGTTGACAACTACTATGAGGAATACAACAAAACATGGGTTAGCCAGATTCATTAGCCACGAAGTATGCTTTCTACCGAGAACAGAGACACGATCCGGAACACGGCAGAACTTCCAAGATTTATGAAATTCTCTAAAAATTATCCACTCCACTTATATGTGTAGCAATTTCTAAAGTAACTCAAATGGTTTCAATTATATTACCATAAGTATAGAAAGAAGCACATAAACCTTGGCAGGCTGCCTGCACTCATCTTTCTAGTCTGTGAAAGAGTACTGCCAAGGAAACAATACTGAAGTTGAAGAACAAATTAAGCAAATTGAATTTTAAGAGCAATATGGTTTCTGGGATATGTCCTTAATTATCTAAAGAATGAACTGCAGGTTGCAACCTAGACTATGGAGTAGAGTAGAATAGAGTAGAGTTGGGTAGGGTAGGGTAGGGTAGGGTAGAGTAGAGTAGAGTAGAGTAGAGTAGAGTAGAGTAGAGTAGAGTAGAGTAGGGTAGAGTAGAGTAGAGTAGAACAGAATAGGAGATGGAAGGGACCTTGGAGGTCTTCTAGTCCAGGGTTTTTCAACCAGTGGTATGCATACCACTTGTGGTACTTGGCCACATGGCAGCTGGTACTTGATTGCTAGCCAAGTGTAGCAGAGGAGGGGAATGAGCCAAAGCGAGCCAAGCCTGAGGGAGAGGCAGCTGCAGCTGCAGGACTGCCTGGACTCTGCAGGGCTCCAGCTGATTGGCTCCAGAAGCAGCTGAGAACTGGAGATGAACTGAAGAAAAAAGGGGGGAAGAGAGGAGAGCATATAAAAGAACGTGGTTTGGGTGAGGGAAGGAGAAAAAAGATAACAGGAAAGATTTAATCCCTTTAAACAAATGTAATTAGTTTTATCCCCTTTAATTGAGTCTGCCTGTGGTTTTTAGAAAGTTTTTTTTTAAGGTTAACTGGCTTAGTTTAAAGCTAAAGCTTTTTGCAATTGCCAGAGCCTTTCTCCAGCATGATGACTGAAGAATCCACCAATGGGTTATTTCAGTCCTCCTGCCCAATCAGACTAAGTTGTCAAGTTGTCACGCCTCCTCATTATCTAGTAGTTCCAGTTTCATCTTAGTCTTTCATCCATGAGGACGTGAGAACTGACTCTCTCTTCTTGGTTGCAGGTTGGACTAGATCAGTGGTTCTCAACCTTTCTGAGGTTGAGACCCCACTTGCCCCGCCCATGCACGCCGCGACCCCGACCCGGGGGCACGTGTGCGCAAAAAATAAAAAAACAAAAACAAAATGGCAGCCGTGACGGGTGGATCTGCGCATGCGCGGATCAGCCCGTTGCACACGCCACACATGCGCACATTTGCCCGTTGCAGGCCGCCATTTTGTTTTTTTTATTTTTTATTTAAATTTTTTTTAAAAAAACAAAAAACAAAATGGCGGCCATGACAGGCGGATTTGCACACGCCGCGCATGCACGGATCCGCCCGTTGCGGTCCGCCATTTTGTTTTTATTTTATTTTATTTTTTTAAATTTTTTTTAATTTTTTTTAATTTTTTTTTTTATTTTTTTTTCCGGCACGACGGGCGGATCTGAGCGTGCCAAAAAATAAAAAAAACTAAAAAAAAATTAAAAAAATTCTAAAAAAATAAAAATCAAAAAATCAAAATGGCGGCCGGCGGTGCCCAGCGACCCCCGCGAAATGGTCTCGCGACCCCAAATGGGGTCGCGACCCCAAGGTTGAGAACCACTGGACTAGATGATTCAAATAAGAACATAAGAACATAAGAAGAGCCATGCTGAATCAGGCCAAAGCCCATCGAGTCCAGCATTCTGTGTCACACAGTGGCCCACCAATTGTACATGGGGATCTAAAGCAGAAAGAGAAGGCAAAATCCTCCCTTTCCCTTGACCCCCAACAAATGGCACCCAAGGGAATCCTGCCTGCCTCAACCAACATAGAGGCGGCACATGGACATCCGTTTTAATAACCACTTGGTGGATTCTTCTGTAAACTAGGGGAATTAGCCATTTGCTACTCTCTGGGTGGTTTGGATTCTCTCTTTCTTGCCTTTCCTTCCTCTGTAGGGATAGAGTAGAATCCCATTAGGATACTAATAATTCCCCCCACCCCCTTTTTTCTTTGAGGCTTGCAGCCTTTCCCTTTTCCCTTTGGACAGGGACAGGGGTATATTCCCAGACTCAGCAGGCTGCTGGGGTTGGGTAATTGCTGGATTTGTGTCTGTGGGGCTCTCCGCTTTGTAGCTTCATGCACGGCCATTTTGAAGCTGCAAGGCTTCCTTTCCGGCTGGGATCGGCCAGGAAGAGGGATTTGCGGGTGCCATTTTGGCTCCGCAGGCCTGCGCTTTGATTGGAGAGCTTTTCCGAGCTGAATAAGATTTCAAGCGCTCGGAGGACGGGGACTCTGCAAACCATTCCGTTTGTCATTTGCTGAAGCGGAACGGAGCTTTGCTAAGAGAAGCGGAGCGAAGGCACGCTGTACTGTTGGCGCGATATTAACGGCGACTATAGGCAATAAAACGCCTGTTTGATTTTCTGGTAACATGAGAAATCACCTTTTGTTTATAAATACCACTAGACCAATTTGTATATATATGTATATACCTCAAGCTTAGAACTATGTAACTAAATCACTGAGTAGTGTTAATATTCTGGGTAGACAAAAATTAGGCCTAGGTGCCTTTAAGGAATCCCAAAATGGTGACCGGATAGGCCTGGGTGTTTCCCAAGGGAAATCAGGCCGGTAAAATGGCGGCCGCCAGGAATCAAGAAGAGGGGGGGGTGGTTGAGGATAGCAGTGGTGTAGCAAAGCAAGTAATAAGACAAAAAACACTGAAAAATTTGCCTGTTAATGGGGAAAGGCCAGAAATACCACCTATAGAAGAATGGACTTTGAAAGTAATAAATTTGGCAGAAATGGCTAAAATATCGGCATATTTGAAGGATCGCTCAAATGAACAATATATGATAGACTGGAAACAGTGGATAGACTACATACAAGAGAAACACCAATCAAAGAAAATGTATCTGGCTTATAGTTAAATCTTGACATAAGAAGTGAAGAATGTTTACAAATTTAAATCAATTGTATTAAGTTGGATAGCAGTTAGCTTGAACTTTCCCCTGGTTTACATATACAAATATATATCTATTGATTATTGGAAGATATATTTCAAATAGACTAAGAATGTACTTGTTGAAGGGATGGGTGTATCGACATGGAAATTATTAACCTTAATAAGAGGACTTGTTTGTTTGATGTCCAATGGATTGACCTGAAAAGAAGTGAAAGTTAAAATGTTTAAAATGTAGTTGGTTTATAGTTAAACTTGGATATATGGGGTGAAGAAGGTCTACAAATTTAAAATGATTGTATTAAGCTGAATGGCTTTAACTGGAAATATTTTTTGTTTCTCTCTCTCCTTGTTTACGTGTACAAATGGATATCTAATAATAAAAATCTTATAATAAAAAATAAAATAAAAATCACTATGGGCGCAAAGCAAAAAAAAAAGAATGAACAAACAAATCAGGTAACAGAATGTGAACTAGAAAAAAATGACTTAATTGGCGAAGTCACAAATGAAGGAAATTATAACTTAATACAAACAAGAAAAAATCTCACAAGATTTGGATACAACAATAAATATGAAAAAGATATCTTATGCATTAAATGTCAAAATAAACTTGAGAAGAAAGAAGAATTAACAAAATGGACACTGCTAGGAGAATCACTGTTTGGGAGTCAAAAAGCATTCATCTTACGTATTATGTATCCTCTACGCCTAACAACAACTACAAAAATACAAGAACTGTTTGACAAGTTGAAAATATTAATTTGGAAAACAATTTGGCAAAGGAAGAAGATTAGAGATGGGCTTAAGCGACTTGACTTGCCCTACCAGATGGAATATTATACGAGCAAACACTTCTTTGAATATGGCTAAATAAACAAATAACGTTGGCTATAAAGGGGCTTTAGAATAAGTGGGATAAGCGATATAAGTAATATGGTATTTTTTTGATAAAACACAAAATGTAAAAATATTGGGATGATGAAAGTGAAGGAAAAGTTTGAACTTTAAAGACAAATTAAATTTGAAAAGATTTAGGATTAAGGAATAATTGAAATATAGAGGGAAAATTAGGCTTAATAAGAACTTTGAAAAAGATATATACAGATTTAATTAATTTCTACAAATACAAGTGAAATATAAATTGATTAGAAAAGATGTTATAGGTAGATGTTATGACAGATTAGTATAGTATTTCTATAATATATGAAATATGAAAATACTGGGATGATATATTTAAGTGAAAAATTTGGATATTTAGATGTTAAGTATTGAGAAAATTATGATTGATAAGAATTGTTTGAATATTATGGAAAAATTGAGTTTAAACAAGATTTATGAAAATAAGATATATGGTGAATTAATAAGATGACTTTTACGAACGTAACATAAGTTGATAAAGGAAAAATGCTATATATGAATGCTATTATTGTTGGTATAAATATAGAAGAAAATGTTTTTATTTAAATCATTTATATATGAATAATACCAAATATCAAAAATTATATTTGTTTAATGCTTGGGAGAAGAGAGGATCAAGGAAATATATTATCAATTGATATACTAATTAGGGGAAATATAACAATTAATTAGTATTGACTGTTAATTAACTATTATTGATTGTAAAAAAAAATTCATGAACCAAGACAACATGCTGAACACCAGGCACTAAGGTTGTTATTGTAAAAAAGTAATAAAACTCTTACAAAAAAAAAAGATGACGACGACGACCTGGGAACCTCCGACAAGTACAATGGCGACCCCCTTGTGGATTTCTCCTTCTTTTAGGTGGGGGCAGCACGTTAGGTCTCCATAGAGGAGGGGGGAACCTTGGGGTTTTTCTATGATGTATCCATTTTATTTTGTTTCTCTTTTGCTTTGATGTTTCTTCCTGGGAAATGGGGGAGGGAGGAATGAGCCTGGGGCCATCTGCTTTGTCTCATCTCTGGAGAACCAACTTCACAGCATCTGAAAACAACTTATTACCTTCTCAACTCAGAATTCTCACAATGCCTTCGCACCTCTGGCTATCTATGGATTGAGCAGTTGGGAGGGGTTTGAACAATGGGGTTTAACCTAATATTTTCACAGGGAAACTTTAGATCCTTCCTGTTTTCTCTGCAATCACTCTCAATAAAATATCCTTTTGAAATGCTGTTTGTTTCAAGAGTTCGACTTTCTTGAGGGAATAGCTGAGGCGAGACCATACAATGTTAGCAGAATATTTAAGAAATTACATCATAGCATGCTGACTAGTAAACTTACACAGTGTGACACAATAATTAACTGGATAAATAGCTGGCTCAAAAATTACATTCAGAAGGCTCATTAATGGCTCCTCAGCAAACTGAAGCAAAACACTAAATAGGGTGCAATAAGTTCAGTATTTACTGCTCTTATATATTTTTATTAATTGTTTCAGTGATGAGGTAGAAGAAATGCTTACAAATTGGAGGAGACATCTGCAAGTATAGAAGGTGAAAGTAAAATTGGAGGAGACATCTGCAAGTATAGAAGGTGAAAGTAAAATTCAGAGCAACAGATCAGAGAACTGACTGAAATGGAAGAAAATTTATGATAGAAGTAGATCTTCTATAAGTAAGGTTTCACACTTAGGCAAGAAAAATTGAATGGACAGGTATAGAATAGGTGGCACCTGGCTCAACAACAGTCTGTGACAGGGATCTAGGAATCTTAGTGGACGTTCACTTGAGTATGAGCCAGCAGTGTGCTGCAGCTTCCAAAAAACCCAACACAGTCCTAGGCTGCATCAATAGGGGTATAGTATCAAGATCACATGAAGTATTAGTACTACTTTTTACTGCCAATAAGAACACATTTAGAATACTACATCCAGTTTTGGACATCACAATACCAACAAGATACCGAGACTCTAGAAAGCATGCAGAGAAGAGCAAAAAGACCATTAGGGGATTAGAGGCTAAAATATACAATGAATGGTTGCAGGAATTAGATATGTTTAGTAAAGAAAAGGACTAAGGGTAACATGATAGCAGTCTTCCAATATTTGAAGGATTGTCACAGAGAAGAAAAGGTTGGCATATTCCATGCCCCCAATGAGAAACAAGAGCTATTCTTTCAACAACTATATGATAAACTTGTGGATTTAAATTATCATAGTCTTTGTATATTGGGAGACTTTAATGCAATTGTGGATGCAGTTCGAGACTACAAAAGCCATAAACAAGGGAAGAAAGGAAGTAATGTTTTATCTAAATCTTGTTTAAAAATGAAAGATGAACTATGCTTGCAGGATATATGGCAAGAGATGAATCCAGAAAAGATACAATATACCTTTTACTCTAACAGGCATAAGTCTTGGTCAAGAATAGACATGATATGGATCTCCCATGATCTGAAGACTATGATACAGGAAGTTGAAATTGAACCAAATATTTGGGCAGATCATAACCCAATTAAAATGACATGGAAAGGATATAAGAAAAGATTGAGATGGTCTCTGAATAAAGCTATTTTGAAGGAAAAAGAATTTTTACAATTAGCAATAAAAGAAATGGAATTTCTTTTTAAGATCAATAAAAAGGAAGATACTTCTATCCAAAATGTTTGGGACACGGCAAAAGCATACGTTAGAGGTTTAGCTATAATCTATATTGCTAAAAAGAATAAAGAAAAGAGAATTTCACAGTCCAAATTGAAAAAACAGCTTGGTATGTTGGAGCTGGAATTACAAACTGATCCACAAAAGAAAAATGTGAAGATACAAATTGACTTAATAAAACATAAATTAAACCTACTTGAGACTGATACTATGGCACAACAGATTAAACGAGCCAAACAGAACTTTTTTGAAAATGCTAACAAACCTGATAGATGGCTTGCATATAGACTGAAAAAAGAAAGAGAAAAAAGATCAATAAGTAAATTATTGGACAAAAAGGGTAAAATACACTGTCATAATGATGGTATCAAAAAAATTGTTAAGGCCTTTTATGAACTACTTTATAAGCCTGAGACGATCTCTGAAGAGGGAATTCAGGACTATTTAAAAAAAGCAAATCTTCCAAAAATATCAGAAAATATGCAACAGAGGTTAAATGAGAAGATATCAATGATGGAGATCATAGAGGCAATTAAAAGACAAAGGAAAGGTAAGACACCGGGGCCGGACGGACTACCTGCAGAATTTTACACAGCCTTACAAGATACCGTGACTCCTTTTCTGAAGGACTTGTATAATGAAACTTTTATACAGACAAAAATTCCAAATTCATGGACTGAAGCTAATATTACCTTGATACCTAAAGAAGATACAGATTCTACACAAATTAAAAACTAGAGGCCAATATCGTTACTAAATGTGGATTATAAAATCTTTGCTGCAATTTTGGCAGAAAGAATGAAAAGCTTTTTAATAGAATTTATTCATCCAGACCAAAATGGCTTTCTTCCTAAAAGACAGATAAAGAATAACTTAAGGATTATTTTAAATGTTTTGGAGTATTATGAAAATCATCCAGGGAGCCAGATGGCACTCATATTTCTTGATGCACAAAAAGCATTTGATAATTTAAATTGACAATTTATGTTTCAACAATTACAGGAAATGGACTTTGGTGAAAACTTTATTAAAGCAATTCAAGAGATCTACAAGAAACAATCAGCAAGGATACTTATAAATGGAGACTATACAGAGAGCTTTGATATTAAAAAAGGCACGAGACAGGGATGTCCGCTCTCTCCCTTGCTATTTATTTTGACTCTGGAGGTATTGACTAGAAGCATCAGGCAAGATATTGAAATTAAAGGACTTGATATTAAAGACCAGAAATATAAACTACAGGCTTTTGCGGACAATCTGGTCTTTATCTTAGAGGACCCTTTGGAAACAGCCCCTAAACTTTTGCAGAAAATTGAAAAATTTGGAGAAGTGGCTGGATTGAAAATAAATAGGGAAAAAACTAAAGTGTTAACAAAAAATTTAACTGATAAACAAAAAACTCAACTCGCTAAAAAGACAAATCTTCAAATAACTAAAAAAGTTAAATATTTAGGTATCTATCTTACGGTGAAATATTCATCATTAAAAGAGGATAATTATGAGAGACTAATGAAACAAATAAAAATCGACCTGGAAAAATTGGAAAATCTCCAATTATCATTGTTAGGAAGAATAGCGACTGTTAAAATGAACATTTTACCAAAACTAATTTTTTTATTTCAAACAGTTCCTGTAAAGTTTGGTAAGAAATTTTTTGATGATTTAAATGCAATGATATTAAGATTCATATGGCAAAGAAAGAAAGCAAGAATTAAATGTAAACTTCTATAAGATTTGAAAGAGAGAGGGGGCTTTGGACTTCCGGATTGGAGACTTTATTATCAAGCAGCTATTTTGCTTTGGATTAAAGAATGGATTACTCTGGGAAATAAGCAAATTCTCTATTTAGAGGGATATGATCTTCAACTAGGCTGGCATCCCTTTTTATGGTATGAGAAAGCTAAAATACATAAGTACTTTCAAAACCATGCTATAAGAAATGCTTTACTCTTTGAATGGGGGAAACTTAGACATAAAATGTACATGAAAATTCCTGAGTGGCTTTCAACGATGGAAGCATTTGCTTATCCGAATTTGATTAATTACGATAAACTTGTTAGTTATAAAGACATTTTGGACAAGGATGGAAAACTCAAAGACAGGCAAACCCTTCAACAACAAGGTATTGACTTAACATGGTAGTCCTATTTGCAAATTCAAACAAGATATGAAAAAGACATAAAAACAATGGGATTTTACAAAGAGCTGACTCCACTTGATAAAATACTTTTAACAACAGATGAACATTTGATTAAGAAACTTTATATTTATTAAATTGGAAAATGGAAGAAGAACAAGTAAAAGAGACAATGATCGTATGGGCGAAGAACTTTGAATATTCTATAGAATTAGAAGATTGGCAAAAATTGTGGGATAAAAATATTAAACTTACTAAAGCAGTTATCAGATACATGCTGGAAATGTAAGCAAAAACCGGGTACTTACCGGTATTATCACGCCTGGTGGACATGTTCTATTGCAAAAAAATATTGGTCTAAGATTCATAGATGGTTAGTAAAGATGATGAAAATTCAGATAGAATTTAAACCAGAACTGTTCTTGTTAGGTATATTAAGACCTAACTATGGTAAAGAAAATGATTGTTTAATACTACATGTATTGACAGCTGCAAGAATAGTTTTCGCCCAGTTTTGGAAAAATGAGAACTTATTATAATTTTGAAAATTCTAGATTGTGCAGAAATGGACAGACTAGTGTTAGAGATGAAGGAGAAAGAGGATTCAATCTTTTATAAAACTTGGGGAAAATTGTATCAGTGGGTTGAAACACGTTAGAATAAGAAGAGATATTAGAGATTTAGTATATTAAGTATTAAGCTTGATGTTTAGAAATATTTGCTATACTATTAATTATGCTAATTATTTAAATGAATATTACTGCTTTACCAAAAGTTTGTTGTAACTACACCGATTTACTTTTATAAATGTTTAGTATTATATAAATAATAATATTCAATATAAAGACCCGGACGACAGCTTGTTCGCTGAATACATATCTATTGTTACTATCCACACCCGGCCCCCTTTATCCCGGTTTCCCTGTACCCCTCCTGACTCCATCTTTCCCTACCCATATAAAAATCTAATAAAAGACATTTATAAAAAAAAAAAGGTTGGCATATTCCCCAAACTTACTGTAAGGAACCAGTTCAATCCACATCTTAAGAAAGCAGAACTCTTGGAAACAATCTCTTCCAACAGGAACTTTTATTAAGAGAAATTGATAGCAGGCATGATAGATGGGATTTCCTTGCAAATCGATGTTTTAAAGTGTCCCTAAGCAGCACCCAACCTGAGGTTCTTCCGGCGATTCAGACCAGCAGACTTCTAGGTGTTAAATCCAGGAAAGATAACATCAATCCGGTTCCGTTGTGCACAATCGTTCAATAGCTCCTCATACCTTATTTTGATGTATCTTTTCACCCCCCTTTTCCTAGCTGGCTGGTAAGGAGGAGACGTTCAGAGGGACATAGGATAAGAGGCAAATGGTTACACTGTAATGATTAGTAAATCCAAAGGCGAATAAACAAATGGTTACTTTGTAGTGAATAGAGGAAGTGAGAGTAATAAAACACGCATGCATATTCCCCCTCCCCCTTGGGAGTATGGCAGGATCCAGGAAAGGGTAAGAATTGGTTTTAGGTCAGAGAAGATAGATAGAAAGGAAATATAACCGGTTTCTGACATCCTGCCCCCCGTAAGAATAAGAGAGAGCCACCTGTAGAGAAAACAAAACAGGTATAAAAGTTAGCCTGGCTTGTTAGGATACTCTGTATGAAACTTCTTTAACAGTTTCGGGACTCTGATGTGACATTTATGCACCCACTTGTTTTGTAAGGAGGGGAGGCGTTTCCATGCTACTAGGTATTGAGTTGTCCCATGCTATCTCCTAGAGTCTAGGATTTTCTTTATTTCGAAGTGTTGTTCTCCTTCCTCCATGATTGGAGGTGGTGGTGGGGGAATTTTTGGCCGTAAGGTTGACTGTTGTTCTCTCTTCAGCAAACTGCAGTGAAAAATTAGGTGTATTTGCCTAAGATGTTTGGGTAATTCTAATTCTACTGTTACTGGGTTTATGATTCTTTTAATTGGAAAAGTTTCTATATATTTTGGTCCAAGTTTTTTACAGGGTTGTACGGATTTTAGGTGTTTTGTAGACAAATATACCATTTCTCCTACAATGAATGTTGTTGGTTCAACACTTTTTATATCTGCTTGTGCTTTGTCTGCTTGCTAGCTTCGTCTAAGGGTTTTCTAACTATTGGCCAGGTGTTTTGTAATTGTTCTATCCATTCTTTCAGTGATGGGATTGCCGGTTCGTTTGGAATTAGTTCTGGCATGGGGTTGAAATTTTGACCAGTGGCTATTTGAAAAGAAGTGTAGCTGTGCTGGAGTGGACTGCGTTATTGTAGGCAACTTCTGCGAAAGGGAGCAAGTCCGTCCAATTCGTTTGCTGGAAATTAATAAAGCATCTTAAGTATTGCTCAAGTACTGAGTTTGATCATTCTGATTGACTGTTCCCTTGAGGATGATGACTAGATGACAGTCCCTGGTTGGTTCCTAAGAGGGATAAGAATTCCTTCCAAAATGCTGACGTAAATTGCACTCCCCTATCAGATATGATGTGTTGGGGTGCCCCATGCAATCTGTAAATGTGCTGCATGAAAACTTTCGCCAGGGCTTTTGAGGGGGGAATCTTTTGGCAAGGAATAAAGTGTACCTATTTGGAAAACAAGTCCATAACTGTCCAAATGATAGTGTTTCCATTGCTTTCTGGTAGTTCCACTATAAAAGCCATGCCTATTTCCCTCCAGGAGGCTGGGGGATTCGCCACTGGTTGTAACAGTCCGGGCGATTTCCCTTCCAACTTCTTGGCAGTTGCGCACATTGAGCAGCTGGCCACATAACTTTCTATGTCCTTTTTCATGAATGGCCACCAAAATTGCCTTTTAATTAAATGTAATATTTTTACAAATCCAAAATGCCCTGCTGATTTTGTGTCTCTTTGCCCCCACCTAAGGCAGTCTTTCCTTGAGTGTGCACACGTTTATTTTTCTGGAACCATTCATCTGTTTCTAAAGTTTTCCGGAATTCGATTCCGGTTTGGCTACCCAGCTGCGGTTTTAATTTAGCTTGGGCTCTGGTAGTTACTGGCACTGCCAGTTGTGGTTCTGCCATAAGTGGTTTAGCATCGTTGGCTCGCATGCTGTTATATTGGGGCATGCGAGACAGTGCATCTACCAAGAAGTTCTCCATCCCCCCCAGCAAGTGCTTGAGCATAAAGTGGAATTGGTCAAAATGCTGGGACCAGCGGACTTCCTTGGGGTTGAGCTTCCTGGATGTTTTCAAGGCTTCCATGTAAATAATGACCAACGTATCCCGTATGCCTCTTTCTCCCACATGGGCCAGCACTGTTCCATTTCGGTGAGTTTTTTGGATGTATACGCGCATGGTTGCAATAATCCTTCATCTGGGTCCATTTCAATGCCCTGTGGGGATATGTGATAACCCAGGTAGTCTATTCTTTCCTGGTGGAATTCGCATTTCGATAATTTGGCATATAGGTGGGCAGCTCGCAGTTTCTTTAAAACTGCTCTGACTAGGTTGACATGTTCCTCTTTGGATTCGGTGAAGATAAGGATGTCGTCTAAATAAACCAGGACCCCCTTAAATAGGTGTTCCCTTAGTACCTCATTGATTAATTGTATAAATACTGCGCGGGCCCCTTGTAGTCCAAACGGAAAAACTTTGAATTGGTAGTACCCCATTGGGCAATTAAATGTGGTTTTCCATTAATCCCCTTTCTTAATTCTAATGTGGTAATACGCTTCCCTTAGATCTAGTTTAGTGAAAATTCTTCCTTTCGAGAGGTGGGATAACATGTCCTTCATGAGGGGTGGGGATATAGGTTGCTTTCACTGATTGCATTCAATGAGCGGTAGTCCACACATTGGTTCAGTGGATGTCCCCGGGATTACAGGTTCCAATTCCCCCTCAGTGTCTCTCCAGCTGCAGTTCCAGGTGCTGATACGGCTGCGGGGCTCAGAATTATCCTCCCCTAGAGAGCCAAGGGTGCTTTTCATCAGGTCAATAGCTTTTTCTAGGATCCAGTTCGAGTGCTGTGCACAACTTCCTTCCTCTTCGCTAACGTGCAGGGATTTCTCCATCTCCTGTTTCCATTCTGGTTGGTGGCCGCCCCATCCCAGGGTCACCTTTTTTTATCTGTTTTCCCACTCGCTTTTCTTTCCAACACCCATTGACCACCGAGGTTTATGGTTACACGTTTCCACCACCTCTTCTCCTGAGGAGTATGACATTTCAGATTCTGACAGCTGGCCATGAGGTTTTTTCCCTTCCCTGCCTCATCGTCTGATATTGTATTCTTTGCAAAGTCCCCCAGCAAAGTTCTTCCTTCCAGGTTGACTATTACTGAAGATCCTGTCTAATGTAAGGAACCACTTCAATCCACATCTTAAGAAAGCAGAACTGTTGGAAACAATCTCTTCCAACATGAACTTTTATTAAGAGAAATTGATAGCAGGCATGATAGATAGGATTTGAGGGATTTCCTTACAAATCGATGTTTTAAAGTGTCCCTAAGCAGCCCTCAACCCACAGTTCTTCCGGGCGATTCAGACCAGCAGATTTCTAGGTGTTAAATCCAGGAAAAATAACATCAATCTGGTTCTGTTGTGCACAATCATTCAACAGCTCCTCACACCTTATTTTGATGTATCTTTTCACCACCCTCCTTTTCGTAGCTGGCTGGTAAGAAGGAGAAGTTCAGAGGGACATATGATAAGAGGCAAATGGTTACATTGTAATGGTTAGTAGATCCGAAGGGGAATTAGCAAAAGATTACTTTGTAGTGAATAGAGGAAGTGAGAGTAATAAAACCCGCATGCATATCTCCTCTCTCCCTTGGAAGTATGGCAGGATCCAGGAAAGGGTAAGAATTGGTTTTAGATAAGAGAAGATAGATAGAAAGGAAATATAACTGGATTCTGACACTTATCAAAGAGAGATCCAGCCTAGAATTAAGGCGAAATTTCCTGTCTCTGAGAACAATCAGTGGAACTTCTTGGCTTATCTCCAAAATATGTGGTGCTCCATCAGTGAAGGTTTAAAAAAAGATTGGGCAACCATTTGTCCAGAGCTATATAAGGTCCCCTGCTTAAACAAAAAATTGGAATAGAATATCTCCGAAGTGACTTCCAACTCTATTATTCTGTC
The DNA here is from genome assembly GCA_034064705.1 of Bothrops alternatus. Classification (NCBI taxonomy): domain Eukaryota; kingdom Metazoa; phylum Chordata; class Lepidosauria; order Squamata; family Viperidae; genus Bothrops; species Bothrops alternatus. The sequence goes on along the minus strand of JARGCV010000103.1, from coordinate 12,410,047 downwards.
ATTCTGTACAGGTAGTCCTCAACATACAACCACAACTGAGCCCAAAATTTCTGACATTCTGACATTTATTGAGTTTTGCCTCATTTTATGACCTTTTTTACTATAGTTGCTAAGTAAATCACTGCAATTGTTAAGTCAGTAACATGGCTGCAGTTAAGTGAATCTGCCTTTCCCATTGATTTTGCTTGTCATGAGCCCAGGAGAGTGCAACCATTATAAATATGACTCACTAGTCAAGCATCTGAACTATGACTATATTCTGCAACAGTCGTAAATGTGAAAATGGTCACAAGTAACTTTTTTCAGTGCCATTATAATTTCAAACAGTCATTAAATGAATGGTTTTAAGTTGAGGACCATCTGTAATTCTGTACTCATGCCAGCCTACCTGCATGATGTCTCTTGTGCACTCTCAACCTGTGCAGTGCCTCTCATCCCCTTACCATCCCATGAGCACCTACTGCGTACTCCCTCATACTCTCCCCAACTGAATGGTGCATCTCACATACCCTTCAGGCTTCCCTGACCCTCTCATCCTCACAGAGCCTCATCATGCATCTTCACCCTCAACCCTGTCCATCTCCTCACTCACTCCTCCACCTGGTAGCAACCAGCTTGCAGGCCTGGAACTTGCAACATCCTGCCAGCTTCCTCATTGACTTTGATTGTGGGAAACCGGCAAGAAGTTGCCTTGCCTAAGGACACTGGGAGTCAGTTAATGATAGCAATAGGGACTGTAGGCATTGCTGCTGTTAAGCGATGCTGTTGCACTTTACAATCACCTTGCTTTGCAATGGAAATTTCAGCCCCAATTGTCATCATTTTGTGGCAGCATCTCTAGAGAAGAAAAATGGAATTGTTATTTATGTTAAAAATCATATAAAAGCTAAATTAATAGAAGCAGATAATCAAGGTAGATTTTTAGCTATTGAAATTTTACTAGATGGGAAGAAAGTTCTCTTGATGGGTATATATGCTCCAAACCAGCAACAAGGTACATTTTATAAGTTATTACATAAAAAAACTAATACAATTGGATTACAGATCTTGTATTTTGATGGGAGATTGGAACGGTATTCTTGATGTTGGTTTGGATAAGAAAAAGATCTCATCTGTTCCTCAATCGCGCTCTATCTTGCCTAAATCTTTTTTTTATATTAAGGATGATTTTAATCTGTCAGACATATGGAGAGAAAGACATGGTAGGGATCAAGAGTTTACTTTCTTTTCTGATAGACACCAATCATTCTCCAGAATTGATTTTATTTTAACTACTAGTGATTTTATATTAAGTTTAAAGAAAGTAAAAATTTTACCTAATGTATTGTCAGACCATAACCCGGTTATGATGGAATTAATGACTGGTCAGTTTACTAGAAGATCTTGGAGAATTAATGAAAATTTGTTTAAATATGAGGCAAATGTGGAAGAATGTAAAAAGGCCATGAAGGAATTTTTTTAGGTTAAATATGAACAGGGAAACAGCAATAGAAACTGTGTGGGACTCTAGTAAAGCTCATATGCGTGGAATTTTAATTGAAATGAATATAAGGCATAGACGTAAACAAGAGGAAAAAAGGAGAGTGTTAGAAGCGGAAATAAGGAAAAAGGAGTTATTATTAATAAAGAAACCAGATGATAGTAATATTAAAGAAGGGTTAAAGATTTTACGGAAACAATTTGATATGCTGATGGCTGACCAAGTTGCCAGGAATCTACAATATGCTAAACACAATATATTTTTTAATGCTAATAAACCTGGCAGATTGTTGGCTTACACATTAAGGAAAAAACAAAAATCCCGTATAATTGAGAAGGTAGAATATAAGGGGCAAGAAGTATTTCAACAAGAAATTATCAAAAAAGCTTTCCTAGAGTTCTACACTAAATTATACTCTGAAGAGAAGGTTCAAGAGAAAGAGATAGATGCCTTTTTAGAAAATCAAAATGTTTTGAAAGTTACACTGGAACAAAGAGATAGATTAAATGCACTGATTACATCAGAAGAAATTATTGCTGCAATTAAGCAATTGAAAATGGGAAAATCTCCTGGAACTGACGGTTTTACAGCGATTTATTATAAGTGTCTACAGGAAGAAATGGTTAAACCTCTGAGAGAGTTATTTGTAAATATCCAAGAGGGGGGCTGGGTACCACCTTCATGGAAAACGGCTTATGTCTCCTTGATCCCTAAAGAGGGTAAAGACAACGTTCAGGTGGAAAACTTTAGACCTATTTCGCTGTTGAATACTGACTATAAGATTTTTGCAAAAATTTTGGCTAATAGATTAATGACAGTTTTAACTCAAATAATTCATCCGGACCAAACTGGTTTTCTACAAGGGCGACAGATGAAAACCAATGTTAGACAACTTGTTAATATATTGGAACATCTGGATAAACATATTCAAGTGCCGGCAGTTCTCATGTTTTTGGATGCTGAAAAAGCCTTTGATAGATTGAACTGGTTATTTTTGAAAAGACTTGTAGTCAAGATGGGAATGGGGGACCAGTTTATCAACTCTATATCAGCAGTATATCAGAAACAAACAGGGCAGATTATTGTGAATGGTCAACTAACAGATTCATTTAATATAGAGAAAGGTACCAGGCAGGGTTGTCCTCTATCCCCTTTATTGTTTGTGTTAACCTTAGAGGTTCTACTGAACAAGATCAGAGCTTCAGATGAACTAAAAGGAGTTCAGATTAGGCAACATGATTATAGATTATGCGCTTTTGCAGATGATTTACTTGTGACATTAACGCAACCAATACAGTCAGCTCAGAGGTTGATGGAGATTATTCAAAATTATGGAAGAGTAGCAGGTTTTAAATTAAATATATCCAAGACAAAAATGTTGGTTAAAAATCTAGGTGATAAATTAAAACAGGATTTGGAAAGAATAACAGGGTGTGAGATAGTTTAGAAAGTTAAATATTTAGGAATTTATATAGAAGCTTCAAATGGGAAATTGTGTAAGAATAATTATGAACTTTTATGGAACAAAGTACAATTAGAGTTGGAGAATTGGAAAAAATTACAATTATCAATGTTGGGAAGGATAGCTGCAGTCAAAATGAATGTATTGCCGAAATTTTTATTTCTATTTCAAATGTTACCAATACTTAAAAAGGATGGGAATCTGGAGGAGTGGCAGAAAGGTATTAATAGATTTATTTGGAATGGCAAGAAACCAAGGGTTAAATTAAAAATTATTCAAGATATAAGAGAGAGAGGTGGTTTGAAAGTCCCTAACTTTAAGCTATATTATCATGCAGCAGTTCTAGTAGCAATAAGTGATTGGATTAATTTAACTAATGAAAGAATATTGAATATAGAAGGGTACGGACTATTGTATGGGTTTCATGCGTATTTAGTTTATGATAAAAAGTTGGATAGGGGTTTTAAAGAACATTTATTGAGAAATTCACTGTTGCGTGTCTGGAAAAAGTATTCTTATAAGTTAAATGGTAAAATTCCTTTATGGACAGTCCCCAGGCATGCAATAGAGAGTATGAATAGACAACAAATCCAGGATGTGGTGCCCTATGAGAAGCTTTTAATTAAAGAGGGGAATAGTTTAGAACTGAAATCACTAGGTAGGTTAAGGGAAGAAGGAATAGCCCATAATTGGTATTCACATATACAATTTCAGGCTAGATGGCAAAAAGATGTTAAGATGGGTTTTTCTTTAAATGATGGAAAATTAATCCAACAAGTTAGAGATCAAAGAATTAAGCATATTAAAAGATTATACGATGTTTTAATTGAAATTGATTCTGGAAATGAATTAGTTAAAGATTGTATGATTAAATGGGAATGTAATTTTGGACATCCAATTATGATGGAAACTTGGAAAAGAGCTGATAGTCTTGTGTCCCTCTGATGTTTTGGAGAATAAATCAATCCTCTCCTCTCTGAGACAGACTACTGGAAGACTGTTATCATGTACCTCCTAATTCTTCACTTCAATAGGCTAGACATATTGAAAAATTCCCTGAACCATTTGTCATATGATTTAGCATCCAGATCCTTTATCATCTTTGTTGCTCTTCTCTGGATACTTTCCAGAATCACAGCCTTTTTTTTTGTTTTGTATCCTAGTGACCAGAACTGGACACAATATTCCAAGTGTAGCCTCACTAGTGCAGTATAAAGTGGTATTCTCACTTCTCATTATCTTGATGCTCTTGTAATATATATTATTATGCAACATAATAGTATAGACCAGTGGTTCTCAACCTTTTTAATGCTGCGACCCCCAACCAGTCGTAAGTCGAGGACTACCCAACCGGTCGTAATTTGAGGACTACCCAACCGGTCGTAAGTCGAGGACTATTTCTTTGCCCGGGAGTGCCGCTTATGCATGGTGCCGCCCCCTGTGCCGGCCGAGGCGTAGCTGGCAAGGGGCAACGACAGCGCAGGGCGACTACCGACTAGGCCACCAGCTGGCCCAGCCCAAGGGAGGTAAGGCACCCGCCGGGCCCCACGCGTGCCAGCAACCCTCCCTGTGCCCACCGGCCTCCCACCTCCCACCCCTGACCCTCTTTTACTTACATTTTTAGTAGTTGCTCAGCAGGGAGGGGTGGAAACTTCCAGACAGCTCACCTTCGCTGCAGACAATTTGCAGCACCGTTTGCAGACTGGGACTTTTGGTGGGCTCAGCAGGGCAGAGACAGCCTGGACAATTCCTATTGGCTTTTGAAAGCCAATAGAATTAGACTCTATTCAAGAGAGTCTATTCTATTGGCTTTCAAAAGCCAATAGAATAAGAGGGAGTAGCACAGCTAAGGAAAAGGGGGGGAAATGGTGGACTGCGTTGTTTGGCGACCCCTGTGAAATGGTTGTTCAACCCCACATGGGGTCCCAACCCACAGGTTGAGAACCGCTGGTATAGACAGATGTAATGGATTAGCATACTGAAATCATATTGGGCTTTTTTCTATTGTGAATTGTCTGGCTAAAGCCAGTTAGGTACCCTCTTCCACCTTCCTGCTTTTGCAAATGTTTTTCATCCTGAAAGGATTTGAGACACACATTCATATACTGTAGTTGAGCAGTGCAACTGTAAGTTTATTAATTTCAACTCAACTCAATGGGACTTGCTCCTAAGTATAAATGCACAGGTTACCATTCTAATTATAAAGCAGACTTCTTGGGAGGACATATATGTATATAAATACATTTCTGCAGTAAGGAAACTGAAGAGGGAAGAGGGATTCACTATGTTCCTCTTGCTCTGCTAGATTTGTTAGAAATGTTTTTTGTTGTTTGGAGGAAAGCGAAGAATTGGATGTTGTCCATGTGCATGGGGCAAAGGAAGAAAGGGCAATTATTTCCTTTACTGAGTGCATGCAAACACTGGTAATCTAGCAAGTTAAATGGGAAGAGCATTTCCTGAGGCAGGAGTTGAATACCTTGATCCCCTACTTAGAGCTGTGGAACCCAGTTTGGGGGGAATAAATTGGAAGGGGCGTTGTCTTACCTGAATGCCTTTTCTCAGCACGGAGATGGAGAATCCACCGATGGGTTTAGACTGTGTTCCTGCCCAATCAGATCAAGTCAGCCAAAGTTGCCACGCCTCTCCTGGGCTAGAAGGTCCCAGTCTTGACGAAGGCGAAGCCATGACTGACAGCAAGACGTGTTGGCTCATAAATGCAAAGCTAGGCCTAAGAACCTGCTAGGGTGGAAGTGGATTCTCCATCTCCGTGCTGAGAAAAGGTGTTCAGGTAAGACAACGCTCCTTCTCTAGCACTGGAGATGGAGAATCCACCAATGGGACATACCAAAGCTAATTGTCCCTAAGGGAGGGAATCAGACCTGCCCAGTGTGGCACTTTGGGATAGTACCTGTTGCAGAAACCTCCTGCCAAAGGATGCCTCCACCGAGGCGAACCTGTCAATTTTGTAATGCCTAATGAAGGGTGACGGAGACAAACATCTTCAATGGACACTTGAGTAGCCCAGGCTGCAGAAGTAGCCGCACTACAGGTGGAATGGGCCATGATACGCCCTGGAATCGCAACTTACATGTTTTGAGGGGTTCAAAGGGCAGATTGGTAAGAGCCTGCAATACCCTCGGTAATTCCCAAGAGGGATATCTATGGACCATAAGAGGCTTGGTGTTGGTAGCACCCTTGATGAATCATCGGATCAAGGGATGGTGACCCAGGGAAGTCGAGATTCACATGTAAGGATGGTGGAAAGAGCAGTAATCTGTCTGCGCAGTCTGTTTGGAGCCAAACCCCTATCCAGACCCCCCAGAAGGTAGTCCAATATGTGAGGAATTGTCAGATCTGACAGTGTCAAGTGGTGCTTTGAGCACCATGAACAGAAATTTCTCCACATGGCCTCATAAATACGATTGGTAGAGGCCCAACGGGAGGCCTGGATTATAGAAATGACTCCTGACGAGCAGTGCTCCTGAGCTAAAATTGAGCGCTCAAGTACCATACAGCTAACTGGAGCCATTGGAGGTCTGGATGAAGTAGTGTCCCTTGACTGAGCGAGACCTTGTCCGGAGGAATCCTCCACGGATCCACTAGTGAGAGGTTCACTAGGTCGGCGAACCACGGTCTCCGAGGCCAGTACGGTGCCACTAGGAGAACTTCCGCCCTTTCCCTGAGAATCTTGTGTATGACTGCCGGGAGAAGAGGAGGGAAGGCGTAGAGTAAACTCCGTAGAGCGTCCATGCATTCTGCTCCTGGGCATGGGAAACGGAAGAAGAACCTCGGTACCTGAGTGTTTGTCGGGGAGGTGAAGAGGTCTAGAATTGGAAGTCCGAATCTGTGGGATATTTCTCTGAAAATCCTCGGGTGCAGGCGTCACTCTGAGTGATTCACCGCCGTCTTGCTGAGGAGATCCGCTTACGTGATTGCCTCCTCTGATATGTGATCTGCCTTAATGGAGGCCAGATATGAATCCGCCCAAGAACCCAGAAGGAGAGCCTCGGTAAGGAGGACATGGGATCGAGTCCCCCCTTGCCGATTCACATGGGCCTTGGCAGCAACGTTGTCCGTGAGGACCAGTACGTGACAATTCGCTACTGAGTTGTGGAAGTGTTGAAGGGCCAGGTGTATGGCCCTGAGCTCCAGCCAGTTTATATTGTGTTGTAGGTCGGACCGGGACCAACGGCCTTGGGCCCACTGTGATTGAAGGTGCGCACCCAACCGAACAGACTAGTGTCAGTCGTCAGAGTAATTCAGTCCGGCTCCTTAAAGGAGGACCCACTGAGCATGGCTGATGAGAGCCACCACCTGAGGGAGCACGACACTCTGAGTGGAATTTGCACTTTCTGAATTGACGAGCTGAGGTTCCGTCTCTGGAAAGGGAGTAGAAACCACTGCAGTGTCCTGGAATGGAGCCTGGCCCAAGGAACAATAGCAATGGCTGATATCAATTTCCCCAGTAATTGGGAGAGACTTGCTATTGTTGCCATGCCGCTCCCACAGATTTGTAGGACCAACTATCGTATGCTTTCCTGACGTTCTTGGGATAGAAAGACACAGCAATCGACCGTGTCTATGATGGCCCCTAGGTGTAATAGCCTTGTTGTAGGTAACAAGTGACTCTTTGAAAAATTCACCGAAAACCCGTGGTTTTGAAGAAGGTTGATCACCCTTTCTAGATCTGACAGAGCGGCTTGTCCTGATGATGACTGAATCAGAATGTCGTCCAGGTAATACTGGACTCTGACAGGCACCATCCGGAGGTGAGCTGCTAGCACAGCGAGGACCTTGGTAAAAACCCTCGGGGCCGAGGATAGACCGAAAGGTAATGCCCTGTTACAGGGTAATGTCCCCTGTAAGCAAACCGTAGAAACCGGCGGTGGCTGAGAGAGATGGGGATGTGAAGATAAGCTTCCATGAGGTTATGGACATCAGGAAGTCTCTTCTTATGCTTCCAAGAATTGACTGGAGCGTTTGCATTTTGAATTTTCGATAAACAAGATGCTGGTTCAGTCTTTTTAGATCTAGGATTGCTCTCCATCCCCCCGAGGCTTTGGGAATGACGAAGAGGATGGAGTAGAATCCCCGACCTCTCTGATCCAACGGTACCGGTTCTATGGCCCTTATGTTTACGAGATGCTGAATGGCCTGTTGCATCAACCTTTTCTTTGTGAGATTTCTTGATTGGAGACAAGAGAGGAAGTGATTCGGAGGGTAGGTGAGGAATTCTACGGAGAGCCCCTGACGAACCGTGTTCAGCACCCATGTGTCTGTGGTGGTGACCTCCCACTGGCTGGCAAAGAGCGAAAGTCTGACACCTATAGGAGGGACTGCCGGAGAGTCATCTGGAACGACGGAAGGGCCGACCGCTCCCACGAAAGGGCCGTTTGCCTTGAAATTATTGTCTGGGCTTAGAGCCCGTTCTGTCTGATTGTCTGTCCTGTCTGACCGGAAAGGAGCGGGGCGGATAGGAATAATTGGACCTTGTCCCTGAACGAAAGGACTGCCTCCGTGAGTACGTGTTGGATCTTTTGTCTGGACGCTTAGTAAGGTGATTGAGGACCTTACACTTATCCTTATTCTCTGTAAGGTGAGGCTCTAAAGCTTCCCCAAACAGCTTCCCCCCCCGGTAAGGGGCTGCTGACAGGCGCCATTTGGATCTGGCGTCTGCATGCCAGTGTTTCAAGCCAAAGCATGCGGCGTCCAGTAACGTTGGAAGCCAAGGCCCTAGATGAAAATCTGGCCACCTGCAGTGTAGCATCAGAAGCATATTCCGTTGCTTCCACCATGGAGAGCAGACCTATTGAAGAAAAAGGCTGATGTAGCTGCCCTAATAGCCCAAGCTGTAGCTTGGTGTGTCTTGCAAAAAGTGAGCTCCTTTTTACGGTCTTCTGCCTTTAGGGCATCAGACACGTCCCCTGGAGTGGCAGTGGGAGATACCAGGGGTCCCAAGGGTTCATCCACCTTGGGGACCTCTAGGGCATCTGCCAAGTCCTGGGCCACATTATAGAGTCTTTTATCACTCCCACTCAGGATGGGGAAGGTACCCGGAGATTCCCACTGTTTCCTGATCGCATTCAGAAACATGGAAGGACATGGTATGCAGTGTTGTGTGGTTCAATGAAGTTCAGATCCGCCTCCGAGTCCGGAGATGCAGTCGATGTTGATGCAGAAGGCTCGGGACCAAGATGGGCCGTGGAAGTGGCCTTTCGAAGCAAGGGAACAAAATGAGACGGATTAAAGAGACTCGTAAAGGATGGCATTTCGGGAGGGTCATCCTCCTGATCTGACATCGGAATCCCCACGTCCGCATCATACTCACGAAAGGATGAACCCTCAGAGTAAGAAGATTGTGAAGGCGAAGTAGGTGCACCATATGCCTCTGTAGTTGTCTGGTGAATCAGTAGGGGAGAAACTAAGGTAGACCTAGGAACCTGAGATTTAGCCTGAAAAGCGTGCTCTACCGCCTGTGCAATCAACTCATTTAGATGGTCCTCCGTGGGCAGAGGAACCAGCTCTCGTGGTCTGAGTCCAGCAGCTGTGGGGGTAAAAGTGGCTTCCGGGGCAGACTGTAGAGCCCACTGAGCCACAGGCTGCAAGATGTGCTCTCAATGAGATGAATCACCCGGTAGAGAGGTAGAGACAGTATCTCCTGTGGACCAGATTTCCAGAGGGGAAGTGGAGGGTCCCAGTGGTAAATCAAATGAAGGAACTTCAGCCTGAGTGGCTTCAGTCCTGGTCTGTTCTTGGGCTTTACAGAATACCCTCTCTAATGCCTGGTGTCTCCTATTGGCCTGTTTTTCCTCCTTTTTTGATGTTTTGCCTGCAGATCTAGCCTTGGCTTTGGCCTTGGCCGAAATCTTACCTGCCACCTCTTGATTGCAAGATTTCTGTCGTTTAGAGGCTGATGAGAGTGGTGAAGCTCCCTTCTTGGAAGAGCCAGACTCTTCCATCCTCGCGGATTATTACAGAAGCACTATTGGGTACTCCTGTTTGTCTACTCTGGATAAGCACAGGAGCACGATAGAGTACCCCTGGAATCCAGAGACAGCTGTTATTGTCTACTTGGAAAATCACAGATACACGATAGGGTACACCTGGCATCCAAGGACAGCTAAATTGTGGATAGCACAGGTGCACGATAGGGTACACCTGGTATCCAAAGATTGCCAATTAGTGGATAACACAGGTGCACAATAGGGTACACCTGGTAACCAATGACTATTAATTTGTGGATAACACAGGTGCACAATGGGGTACACCTGGTATCCAGGGACTGCTAATTTATGGATAACACAGGTGCACGATGGGGTACACCTGGATTCCAAAGACTGCTGATTTATGGCTAACACAGGTGCACGATAGGGTACACCTGTAGCCAATGACTATTAATTTGTGGATAACACAGGTGCACGATGGAGTACACCTGGTATCCAGAAAACTACCAATTAATGGATAACACAGGTGCACGATAGGGTACACCTGGAATCCAGAAACTGCTATGTTGTGGGTAAACCCAGGTGCACGAGAAGGTACACCTGGAATCCAATACTGCTATACAGGGAGAATCAAGGACCTACTGTGTGTGTAAGTAATATTGAATGTAGATGAGTAGACATGAATTCAAATTCTGCTAGAAGGAGAATGTTACTAACTGAAGAACTGTTTTGAATAAAGGATTCAGTGCAGGCTCCAAACAAAAAAACCAGATAATTATGAAAAAAACTGTTAGTTCTCAAAATGGCGGATTCAAGATGGCGGCCGTTGTGAAAATGAAACTCACTGAGACTGGTTAATAACCGAGAATGGTGTTCAGCATCCACAAAATGGCAGGCACAATTCTTAATAACTATTTGGCCACCACTATGCATCTCTGAGCTTCCCTATAGGGTCCAGAGAACCCTCCAACTCAAAAATCACTCAAGAGCTTCAGCGGAGCAGTCACATCCTCCAAAAAGCAAACGGAGCTCGCCTGCGTCTGCCACCCTGTTTAGCCGCCTAATTGAACCACCAGCCAGCTGATTCAACAAAGAAAAACCCGTTTGGCGCAGCGTGTGCTCAGCCGGTAACAGGGGCTGCAATTGGGAAGCACCGATCCTTCAGCCTCCCAGAATAGCAAGGATAGCCCCGTAAATCATGAAAGAAGGCAAAAAAACAGCGTTTTAAACTGCTGATTAGCACTTCCACATACACCCATCTTGAATCGTACCTCCTGGAGCTGCATTCCAGCTCCCAATCAGGGAAAGAAATCTAAAGCAAGACAGAAAAGGACAACTATAGTTGTTCCTGGAGAAATTATTAAATGAAACTGAACTTAATAGAAATCCAACTGAGAAGGTTAGGGAGGATAGAAAAAAAGGGGCGTTGTCTTACCTGAACGCCTTTTCTCAGCATGGTGGTGTAGAATCCACTGATTGGGTTATTTCAGCCTTCCTGCTCACAGAGACGAAGTCAGAGCTTTGATCACGCCTCCCTCTGGGCGTGGTTCCCCAGTTTTGACGAGGTGAAGGATCCTGATGAAGTCTGACGCAATGACTCCAAAAAAAGCAAAAAGATAACAACACACAAGCTTAGAAAGCTAAGAGGGGGAGGGTGTGGATTCTACACCACCATGCTGAGAAAAGGCGTTCAGGTAAGACAACGCCCCTTCTCCAGCATGGTGGATGTAGAATCCACTGATTGGGACATACCAAAGCCCCTCATGTCCCCAAAGGGAGGGAAGGTCTAGGCTGGTGTCTCCCGAGAGGAAACAACCGTTGAAGAACCCGTCTGCCAAACGCGGCATCAGCCACAGCAAACTTATCAACCTTATAATGAGTGATGAAAGAGGACAGAGATGACCACGTTGCCGCCCTACAAATCTCCTGTACAGAAGCCTGGGTAGACCAGGCCAAAGATGTCGCTGCACTGTGTGTCGAGTGAGCTGTAATACATGCAGGAACTAGAAACCTAGGCCCTAGCAATGCAAGCCCTAATCCATCTACCACTGGTGTAAGAAGAGACCTTCCTGCCCATGGCAGAGGACTGAAAGGAGAACAAGGCCTCCAACTTGCGAAAAGCTGAAGTTCGCTTAATGTAATGTCGCAGGGCCCTGCGCACATCTAGTTTGTGCCACTGTCGTTCTAGATGATGAGAGGATTGGGACAGAGATTTGGAAGGACTAGGTCCAAGGATCTGTGAAAACAAGATTTCACCTTGGGGGTAAAGGAGGGGTCTAATCTAAGGACCACCCTATCAGCGTAGAAAGTACAGAGATCGTCTCTGGCTGAGAGTACAGCCAATTCCGAAATCCTCCTGGCCGACGTGATGGCCACTAGGAATGCCACCTTCAATGAAAGAAAATGCAGAGAGCAAGACTCGAGAGGCTCGAATGGAGAAGTAGTTAAGGCCTGCAGTACAGTGGGTAAATCCCAAGATGGATACCAATGCCTTGTCGGAGGACCCGAATTGGCCGCCCCTTTAATAAAGGCAGTGACAGCTGGGTGTTGTGAGAGCGGACTCAAATTGTCACGGGTGAGAACCGTGGACAAGGCCGTAACCTGCCTACGGATGGTGTTGGTTGACAAACCTTTGGAAATGCCCTCCAGTAGATATTCCAAAATATTGGGAATAGTAACTGAAAGAGGATCGAAAATGTGCGTAATGCACCACTGGCAGAAGCTTCTCCACATGGCGTCATAGATCCTATTAGTCGAGGGGTGCCTTGAGGCTTGAACCATTGAGATCACCCCCGAGGAATAGGCCTGTTTGGCTAAACTCTCCCGCTCAAGTGCCAAACAGCTAACTGAAGCCACAGAGGGTCTGGGTGCTGAAAATCCCCCTGGCTGAGAGCTACTTGGTCCGGATGGATCCTCAACAGAGGCGAGAGCGACAGGTCCACAAGGTTGGCAAACCACGGGCGTCGCAGCCAATATGGAGCAACCAATATTACTCCCGCCTGTTTCGGAAACAGTTGCAGATGGTGGCCTGCAACAATGGAAGGGGAGGGAAGGCGTAAAGCAGACCCTCTGGCCACCTGCACCGAAGGGCAACTGTTCCCTCGGCCCCCCGTGCCGGAAGACTGGTGAAGAACCTGGGAAGTAGGGCATTGGACGGGAAGGCAAACTGATCCAGACGTGGCCTGCCAAACCTGTTCACGATCATGTCGAACAGCTTCAGGTCCAGGCGCCACTCTGAATGGTCCACTGTTGCCCTGCTCAGTGAGTCTGCCTGATGATTTGCCACCCCCGATATGAGATCTGCCCTGATTGAGCCCAGGGTGGACTCTGCCCACAGACCTAGGTTCAGGGCCTCCTATATGAGAGCCCAAGATCGTGTCCCTCCCTGCTTGTTGATATGAGCCTTGGCTGCCACATAGTTTGTCAGAATCAAAACATGTTGCCTGACACTAGAGAGGAGAAGTGGAGGAGAGCTAAATGAACTGCTCTAAGTTCCAGCCAATTGATGTTTTGCTTGAGATCCGACTGGGACCACTGTCCCTGGGCCAGCTGAGTCTGAAGGTGAGCCCCTAAACCAAACAGACTGACATCTGTGGTCAGAGTGAGTCTGTGAGGCTCCTCGAAGATGGTCCCCTCGGTAATGGCTGACGAAGCCCACCACAGGAGGGATGCCAGCGTGTGATGAGGAACCTTGACCCTCCTGGTGGAGGCACAGAGGTTTCACTTCTGGAAGGGAAGGAGAAACCACTGAATGTTCCTGGAATGAAGTCTTGCCCACGGAACCATTCCCATGCAAGAAACCATCTTTCCCAAGAGCTGGGACAGCTGGACCAGAGGAACCAACCTCTCCTTCCGGACCTGGAAACGCAGCTTTCGGATGCTTACCCAACGTTCCTGGGAAAGATAGACCCTGCAAAGGTCGGACTCTATTAGAGCTCCTAGACGGATCAGACGCTTCATGGGGGTTGTGTGACTCTTTAAAGTTCACGGAAAACCCGTGATCCTGAAGAGCCTGTATGGTCTAACTGTGCTGACTGTAAAGACTGGGATTGCACTAGTATGTTGACCAGGTGGGCCGCTAATACCGCCAAAGACTTTGTGAAGACCCTTGGGGCCGAAGACAGGCCAAATGGAAGAGCTCTGTATGGTAATGCCGATGTGCGTAGCAGAAACGAAGGAACCTGCGATGACCCAGGGGTATTGGAATGTGAAGGTATGCCTCTGTGATGTCTATGGAGGAGAGGAAATCCCCCTTTTCTGATGTTGCCAGGATGGACATCAGGGTCTGTATCTTGAACCTTCTGTATACTAAGAAGCGATTGAGGCCCGTTAAGTCCAGTATCGCCCTCCATCCTCCGGATATTTTGGGGACCACGAACAAAAGGAGCGTTGTCTTACCTGAATGCCTTTTCTCAGCATGGTGGTGTAGAATCCACTGGATTGGGTTATTTCAGCCTTCCTGCTCAGAGAGACTAAGAAAAAACTTTGGCCACGCCTTCCCCTGGGTGTGTCTCCCAGTTTTTACGAGGCGAGGTAGCTAAGCTCTGACACCATGGCTCCGAAAAAGGGTGAGAGAATACCAGAAAGAGGTGCCCCCCCACGCAAGCCTAGCCACCTGTCCAAGGGAGGGTATGGATTCTACACCACCATGCTGAGAAGGGGCGTTGTCTTACCTGAATGCCTTTTCTCAGCATGGTGGTGTATAATCCACTGGATTGGGTTATTTCAGCCCTCCTGCTCAGAGAGACTAGGAAAAAGCTTTAGCCACGCCTTCCCCTGGGCGTGTCTCCCAGTTTTTGACAAGGCGAGGTAGCTAAGCTCTGACACCGTGGCTCCAAAAAAGAAAATGTAACAGAGTAATAGAAAGATAGGGGGTGCCCTCCACGCAAGCCTAGCCCGTTGTTTAAGGGAGGGAGTGGATTATACACCACCATGCTGAGAAAAGGCGTTCAGGTAAGACAACGCCCCTTCTCCAGCATGGTGGATGTATAATCCACTGGATTGGGACATACCAAAGCCCCCCATGTCCCCCAGGGTGGGAGGACTAGGCTGGCGTCTCCCTGGGGGCAACCACCTGTTGAATGACAGGACTAGAACATGCTTGCCTGACACTAGGGGAGAGAAGTGGAGGAGGGCCAGATGGATGGTCCTTAGCTCTAGCCAGTTTATGTTTTGCTTGAGGTCCGCCCTGGACCAACGCCCCTGGGCCAACTGGGTTTGGAGGTGAGCACCCCAGCTGAACAGACTGGCATCTGTGGTGAGGACTATCCTGGGGGGTTCCTTGAATATGGTCCCTTTGGACATTGCTGTGGAAGACCACCACTGGAGGGATGCGAGGATGTGAGGTGGAACCTGGACCTTCTGGGGAGAGGCGCTGAGGTTTTGTTTCTGAAAGGGAAGGAGAAACCACTGGAGGGTCCTTGAGTGGAGTCTCGCCCACGGGACTATCCCCATGCAATATACCATCTTTCCCAGGAGCTGGGACAACTGTACCAGAGGGACCCTCCTCGCACCCCGGATCTGGGATATCAGTTTCCGGATGCTCAGCCGTCGCTCCTGGGATAGGTAGACCCTGTACCGTTCTGAGTCTATCAGGGACCCCAGGTGAAGGAGTCGCTTTGAGGGGAAGTGTGGCTTTTCCCGAAGTTCACTGAGAACCCGTGGGACTGGAGTACCTGAATGGTGGTCAGCAGGTCTGCTTGTGCTGACCGAAGGGATCTGGACTGGACGAGGATGTCGTCCAGGTAGCACTGCACGCGCACCGGCATCATCCGAAGTTGGGCGGCCAATACCGCTAGGACCTTCGTGAAGACCCTTGGGGCCGAAGAGAGGCCGAACGGGAGGGCCCGGTACTGATAATGCCGGCGTGCGTAGCAGAAGCGCAGGAACCTACGGTGTTCCTGGGAGATTGGGATGTGGAGGTAGGCCTCTGTGAGGTCTATGGACGAGAGAAGATCCCCCTTTCTGATGCTGGCCAGTATAGACTTTAGGGTCTGCATCTTGAACCGACGGTACACTAAGAAACGGTTCAGACCCTTTAAGTCTAGAATCGCCCTCCAACCTCCTGATGCCTTGGGGACCACGAACAGGATGGAGTAAAAACCTGTTCCAACCTGATTCCCCGGTACGGGCTCTATGGCCCTGATGTCCAGGAGGTGTTTGATGGTGGTGGATATCAGCCGTGCCTTTGAGGGATTTCGTGACACCGGGCACTGAAGGAAACGATCGTGTGGGATCGCCTCGAACTCGAGTGTCAGGCTCCGCCTGACGGTATCCCTGACCCAAGAGTCGGTGGTGGTCTGCTCCCAGACCTGATAAAAATGCTCTAGGCACCCCCCTATTGGGGCCTCTCCGATGGTGTCACTTGGGTCATCGGAAGGCACGGCCCCCTGAACCCCTGAAGGGACGTTTTGCCTGAGTCTGACCCCTGGGTCCTGTGTTCTGGCGGTCCTGCTGATGATCCTGCCTCTGGGGGAAGGAACGTGAACCTCTGGGCCAATCCCACGACTGCCCTGGTCGAAAGGGCTGCTGCCACTCCCAAGAGCCCGAGGGACGGGAAGACTGCCTGTGTGAGTCCGGCTGCTGCCACCTATTAGACTTCTTGGAGGGATGAGCTATGACCTTGTGTTTGTCCCTACCCTCGATCACATGTGGGTCAAGGGTGGAGCCAAACAGGTCCTTGCCTACGTACCTGGACGTGGAGAGACGCCACTTTGCCCTTAAATCTGCTCTCCAGTGTTTTAACCACAGGAGCCTGCTGGGGGCCACCGTGGCACCTATTGAACGGGCCGAGCACTTAGCTGAGTGAAGGGAGGTGTCAGCCATATACTGTGAGGCCCCTACCAGCTTGACGAGTGTCTGGTGCACTCTGACCTGATCGGGAGGGACCAATGTTTGAAGCTCACGGAGCCACATGATGGACGCCCTGGCGAAGAAGGAGGCTGAGGTAGCTGCAAACTCGAATTTTTTGTCTTCCGCTGTCAGGAACTCTTCCATGTCCCCTGAGGCGGCGGAATTTGAGAATAGGGAAGTTAGAGGAGAATCCACCGTAGGAACGTCTAGCAGGGAAGCAAAAGATGGAGCCACGTTATATAGTTTCTTTTCCAGAGTGCTCTCCCTGGGAATAGTGGACAGGGAGGCCCACTGGGCCTCAACCGCATCCTGGAACACAAAGGGGCAGGGTATCTGCTTATGTTCTACTATCTTCACCTTAAACAACAGGTTGGACTCCTTATCTGTTGAAGTAGAAGGTTTTTCCTCTTGGACAGAGGTTAAATTGGTAGTGGCACACACCTTTGACAATAGAGATGTGAAAACAGAGGGGTCAAAGAGACAGGAGGCAGAAGCCTGATCAGGTTCTGCCTCCTCATCCTCTGACATGGGGGTGTCCGCTATGTCCGAGTCCCCGGACTCTCCCTCTCCCACCTGGGATGAGGATTCAGAAATAACTGAACCAGGTGCTGAGATGCAGTCCTGCAGAGAGGGAGGACCAGTGGGAGGGGGTGGGACCTGAGAGGGAACCTGCGGGATCCTCAGTGAGGACATAAATTGCGCGAAGGCATGCTGCATAAAGGCCTGGAACTGGCCCTGGGACCATGCGGGCCCCTGGCCCCCAAGGGTAGCCCCAACCACCGCTGGAGCAAGAGCCACTTGGGGACCCTGCTGGGGAGGAGGGGTGGAGTGAGAGGGACCTGCCTGTTCGGTTGCCCCCAGAGGAGTAGCCATCCAGGTGGCTTCCTGCACAGGTGCCTGGTATGGCTCCAGGGTATTGTTATCCAGTGGGGCAGGGGGAACCGGATAAGTCCCACTGGATAGGAGCAGCTGTGCTTTGGAAAATTCCCTCTCCAGTGCCTGGTGTCTCCTCAAGGCCTGTCGCTCGGCTGACTTAGAGGTCTCCTTTGAAGTAAGGTGCATCGTCTTAGCCTTTTTCTTACCCCCTGTATCCAATTCTGTTGATCTGCGCTTTGATTGCGTAGGGGGAGCACTTGAGACCAGTGACGCCATCGGCGAGGAACTGTCTGCCATTGCCACTAGCCAAAGCCTGCAATAGGGTGGCTAGTGAGAAAAGGATTTTGGAATTGAGGCTGCAGAACAGTAGTCAGGGAAGAACGCAACCGCCCCTCACGATGACTACAGACAATGAAGGCAGATCAGTCAGACAGGATGTAAGCCTGTCCGATAGGCCCAGTGGCTAAAGGCCACGGCTAGGAATAAAAGGCAGTCTGGTAAAACCTTCACTCCAGCCGGGACCTAAGTAAACCAGGGCCCACGGGGGACTGCCTCCTATGCCAGATGTAAAAGGGGAAAAAAATTAGATCACAAACCAGGCCATGGAACCAGAGGATAGAGGCCCTTGGGGTCTGGAGGAGGTTTCCTTATGGCCTGTGCTGCCCCGAGGGGAGGCCTAAGGTCTGGCTGAGCCGGCCGCAGACGCAGCCTGACCGGAAAAAGGGGCACCCGCCGATACGCCTACGAACGCTCAGAAGCGCGTCGGGCGACTGTTCCTGCTCGGGCCTGGCACCCCAGACCAAAGCAATGTGGTAGTTGAGAAAGGCCTAGTAGGCCCTAAACCAAGATGGCCACCGCCGGTGAGTATCAAGGAGGCGGGAACCTGACGACCATGCGGCCCAAAATGGCGGCCGTGCTCTTTCTCGCCTTTTCGCCAGGGAGCAGAAATCCCCCCCGCCAAGGCAAAGACCAGAATGCGGGAAACAGGTCCGGGGAAAAGCCTTGCTCCCCGCTGCCCTCCCCCCCCAACCGGGCACTTGCGGTTTGGTTGGGAAGGCGCCGGTCCACAATCCACCGACGACGGAGCCTCCGGCCCGTCGGCGTCCGCTGTGCCGCTCGCCCTGCCGGGTGCTTGGAGGCCGGTAGATCCTGCCCGAAGAACCTACGTGGTGAGGTCTAGGGCCCTGGGGGGAGGATTGAGCCCCTGCTAAGGTCAGGGCTCGAGGCTCTGGTAAGGGAAAGGTCCCTAATCCAAGAGCCTATCTAAAGTAATGTTTTAGTAATTTGGAAAAAAATAGGCCAAATTAAAAGGATCAATTTAAAGAGTTCTAACGGAGCCAGCAAAAAGGTGTCTGCTCTGAGCTCGAGACTAAGAAAAAACTGGGAGACACACCCAGGGGAAGGCGTGGCCAAAGTTTTTTCTTAGTTTCTCTGAGCAGGAAGGCTGAAATAACCCAATCCAGTGGATTCTACATCCACCATGCTGGAGAATAGAATAGAACCCTTTTCCTATCTGATCCTGTGGAAAGGTTTCTATGGCCCTAATTTCCAGAGGGTGTGCAATGGCCATGGTGATTAATTGCACCTTGGTCGAGTTGCGCGATACTGGACATAGTATGAATCGGTCTGGGGGGAGCGATTGAAACTCTAGGACTAGACCCCGTGTGATGGTGTCTCTGACCCAAGAGTCGGTAGTGTTTTCCCAGATCTCGTAGAAGTGCCAGTCGTCCCTCTATCGGAAAATCCCCTATGGCGTCACTTGAGCCCCTGAAGGGATGTTTGGACTGGTTTTCACTGGCTCCTGGCTCCAATACTCTGACGGTCCTGTTGGCGATCCTGTCTCTGGGGAAAAGATCGCGAGCCTCTGGACCAATCCCAGGACTGCCCTGCCTGAAAGGGCTGCCTCCATTCCCAAGAACCAGTGGAGCGGAATGTCTGTCTGCGGGACTCCTGCTGTGATCTCCTGTCCGACTTTTTGGAGGGGTGTGTCAGGACTTTGTGTTTGTCCTTGCCCTCGACCACATGAGGATCGAGAATTGACCCAAATAAATGTGCCCCACTATACCTGGCTGTCGAAAGGATGCCATTTTGACTTCAAGTCAGTTCTCCATTGTTTCAGCCTATGAGAGGCTACTGTGGCCGCTATTGACCTGGCCAACACTTGGCCGAATGAAGGGATGTATCAGCCATGTATTCCGAGGCTGCCACCAGCTTCACTAGTGTCTGATGTGTTCTAACCTGGTCAGATGGAACAAGCGCCTGGAGGTCGCAAAGCCACAAGATTGCCATCCTCACAAAGAACGAGGATGAAGTCGCTACCCTTATGGCCCAACATGAAGACTGGTGAGCTCGTCTGAGAGAGAACTCGAACTTCTTGTCCTCAGCCTTCAGGGCCTCGGCCATATCTCCTGGGATGGAGGACGTAGAGAATAAATAGGCTAGAGGATCATCAACTGCAGGCACCTCTAGAAGGGATGCAAACGAAGGAGAGACGTTATACAGTTTCTTTTGCAGCCTGCTTGGAGAAGGTGTGGTTGCTAGAGAAGACCACTGTTTCTCAACCTCAGCGCGGAAGACTAGCGGGCATGGAACCTGTTTCTGTTCTACAACCTTTTCTGCGAATAAGGGGTTGGATTCCTGCTCAGTGGAGGTAGAAGGTTTCTCCTTTTGTACTGAGGTCAAATTAGCAGTGTTACAAGCCTTCAACAGAAGGGATCTGAACAGGGATGGGTCAAACAATCCCGAGGATAATACCTGTTGGGGTGCTGTCTCATTGTCCTCTGAAATGTGCGTTTCAGCTATGCCCAGATCTCCAGATCCCCCCTCCCCCAATTGAGAGGAAGTCTCAGATATGCCAGACCCAGGCACCATGTCGCATCCTGTCTTTGAAGTAGGACTAGTGAGAGGGGGTAACTGCTTGGAGGAAACCTGAGGACTCCTGGAGGACATGAATTGCACAAAGGCATGATGCATAAAAGCCTGAAATAGGCTTTGAGACCACATGCCACCTTGGTTTTTGGAACTAGCCCCAACCACCGTTGGAACATGTAAAATTTCAGGGCTCTGATGGATTGGAGAAGAAGAGGAGTGAGGGGGACCTACCTGTTCGGTTTCCCCCAGAGGAGAACATGTCCATGGGACACCTTGCACAGGCTCAAAAGGTGGCTCAAATGTGGATGTGTCCAGTGGGGCGGGGGGAACCACTTCAGCCCCACTGGACAGGAGCCGCTGTGCCTTGGAGAATTCTCTCTCCAGTGCTTGATGTCTCCTCGAGGCCTCTCGCCCGGCTGCTTTGGAAGTCTCCTTGGTGAATAAATGTTTGGTTTTGGCTTTCTTTTTTTTTCCCCTGCTTCCAAATCAGTAGATCTGTGCTTTGGTTGTGCAGGGGGTGCATCGGAGACTTGTGTTGCCTGGGGCGAAGGTCTGCCATTGCAATCTAGATAGAGCTGGCCAAGGATATCTAGAGATGGGGGGAAACCCAAGCATGCAGATCAAAGGTCAGAGATGGAGCGCAACTGATCCTCGCTCTGAGCACTGTGCAAAGGTAGAGACAGTCAGACAAGTATGTAGCCCTGCCTGATTAGGCCCAGTGGCTAAAGGCCACAGCTAATTAGAACAGGTGGTCAGAAACAAAGGAGATACCCCAACGCTCCAATCACAGGTAGATAAGACCTGTGCCTTAATGAGTGGTTACAATATAAAGCCCCAAAAAATGAGGGAGACCCTCAACAGATGGAATATATGTATATATACATGATTGTTATGTTCAATTGATATTATTATTATTATTATAATTTTTTTCCCTCTCTCTCTCTTTTTTTATTGATATCAACAAATTACTCCCCCTGTTTGGACCTGCCAACGCAGGCCAAGGCAATAAGCAAGAAAGGCCAGGCCGAAAGGCCTCAAAGAATGACGAGGCTACAAAATGGCGGCCGCCCTGTAGGCCTCGCAAAATGGTGGCCACTGGGTGACCATGCGGTTAAAATGGCAGTCGCGCCTCCTCGTACCTCCAAAAATGAGGCAAATAGAGGAATGAGAAGTAAAAACGGAGGAAATCCTGGGCCCAGTCGGTAAAACCGCTTCCCCCTTTATCAGAAACACTTGCGTTTAGAAGAAGCAGCCTCCGCTGCTGGTCCAAGAAGAAATGGCTGCTGGAAGCCTCGTGACGATTTGTTCCGACGGTTAGGAGCACCAGAAACGGCAGCCACTTGAGTCCTGCTGATCAGCCGATCGTTGCAATCGCAGTCCCGCGATTTCACCCGGGTGGTGTGAAAACTCACCCCAGGGGCCTGCAGCCAACTGCAGGAAAGGGGGGGCCTCCCAGAGCAAGAAGCTCAACTTCTCAAGTAAATGACAAGGTCCTTATCAAATAATCCAAATTTAAACAGCGTTTGAATTGTTGGAAAGAATCTAATCAAATTTAAAGTAAAAGCCAAATTAGTACCTGAATGAATTAGTCTAGCTAGGGAGTCAATATTTTTGCGTCCTGCTGAGCCGAGACTAAGACAAAACTGGAGAACCACGCCCAGAGGGAGGCGTGACCAAAGCTCTGACTTAGTCTTTCTGAGCAGGAAGGCTGAAATAACCCAATCAGTGGATTCTACATCCACCATGCCGGAGAACGAAACCGAAAGACAACGACATGCAGAAAGATATGCTGATCCCAGCTGCATTTTAAGGCTAAGAGGGGGAGGAAGGGATTTGGAATAAACAGAAATCCAAGCCCAGTGCTGAGCCCAGCACTGAGCAGAAACTGTTTAAAGTCAAGGAAAGATGGAAAATCCACCAATGGAGACTATATCTGCTTAAGAGCCAAACTTGTACATCTGTTCATGGGCAAGATCAAGTCAAGAATGAGACCTTCTAGCCCAGGAGAGGCATGGCAACTTTGGCTGACTTGATCTGATTGGGCAGGAACACAGTCTAAACCCATTGGTGAATTCTCCATCTCCAGTGCTGGAGAATAATGAATAATTTAATTTAATTTAATTTAATTAATTTTCGGATTTATATGCCGCTCCTCTCCGAAGACTGGTCTGGCACTAGTATTGTAAAAAAGAACTTGGAATAGTAATTGGTTGCAAACAGAATATGAGTCAAAAGTATGACATGAGAGCAAAATAGGCAAATATAAAAAACATGTTTCAAAATTTTGAAAAGTAATTATTCCACTTTATTCTACATTGGCCAGATACCTCATAGTATATGTGTATGTGTGCATATGTTTGCCTCTGAATTATTACTGACTCCTGGAGATGGTCCATGCAATTTTCTTGCAAGATTGGTTTTTGGGGGGGTGGAAGTTGTTTGCTGCTGCATGCTTCCTAAGGCTAGAAAGAGTAGCTAGCCCAAGATTATCCAGCTTAGATAAAATTTCTGGGTTTCCTGGTTTCTAGCCTTATGCCTTAACCATTACACCAAACTGGCTCTCTCACCTCATCAAGTACTGTGTCCAATTGTGTGGATTACACAATTCAAATTGGATAAGGTTTAGAAAAGAACAATGAAGTTGATTAGGGTGACTAGAAATTTAAACATTCTGATGGGAATGTTAATCTTTCAAGACTGGAAGGAAATACTAGTACAGATAGTCTTCGACTTACAACAGTTCACTTAGTGACCATTCAAAGTTACGGAGAGAACTAACCTAGAATCAAGAAGAAATTTCCTGGCACTTAGAATAATAATCAGTGGAACACTTGCCTCCGGTCACTGCGAGTGTTCCAACAGTGGAGGTGTTTAAGAAGTGATTGGACAACTCTATCTGAAATGGTATAGCAGGGTTTCCTGCTTGAACAGGGCATGTGTTCTGTCCCAACCTATAGCCGTTAAATGCACAAGGACAAAACCCCTTTTGAGAAATAGGCTGGAGACTCAGAAGAAAACAAAACCCCTTTAATATTGGTAACAAACCTGCCAAATAGTCCAAAAGGAACAAAACACAATTCAAATGGAGGAAATTGTCCACACGAAACACAATGCAAAACAAGGAATTAGTCACCGGTAATACCAACAGAACATGATCCCATGAAGTACCTTGCAACGGTTGCCTTCAGCAACCTACCCATATCTTCCCTTTTTATTAAGCAGCCCCAAGGCGTGGCTTCTCAATGCCTTCTCCTCCTCCCTTGGAGTTGCCGTATTGACTCCCTCTGACCTGCTCTAGTTAACTGCCTTCTTTTACAAGCATCTCTAATGACTTCCAGCTGTGAGTCCTCAGAGTCTAACTCATCTTCCCCACACAGCTGTGTCTCATCCTGACCACGATTGGAGGGACCAGGCTCTTCATCAGATTGTGAGTCTTGTAACTCATCAGAGCCTGCCTCTGACTTTTTTTTTTAATAAATTTTTTATTTTTCCAAACTCTCCCCGATACATATACCATGATATTTATGAGATGTTAACATACATTCTTTTTACATTCATATATAAGATACTTTTCATAAAATAAATACATACACATGACTTTTGGTGTTGCTCGCCCATTTCCCCTTTCACTGTATCCACACTCCTTCTTCTCTACCTTCTTTCTCCCTTCTCTTCCCTACTTCCCTCTTCTCTTCTCTTTCCTTCACCACTCTCCTCCCCTTTCTCCCTACTTCTCCTCTTCTCCTCCAACTTTCCTACTTCCTTCTCCCCTCCTTTACTATTTTTTCTTTCCTCTCCTTTCTTCCCTCTCATCCCTCTTCAGATACAATTCAGGGGTAATATCCGAGCAACTCTTCTCTTCAAATTTCCCTATCTGTATTATATACAATAAAATTAATTTTCTCTTACATTAATACTTCTATTTATCTAACCTTCTCGGTATATACTTCTATAAATATTTATACAACCTCCAGTTATTCAATACTGGGTCGCCTGGGTCTCCCTCCTTATCTGCGAATACGTCTCGGTGGCACGACATATTCCTTGGGGGCTCCCTAGGAATCGTCGCTTTCCAGCTGTTTGGGGAGGTCTGCCTAGTCCTAGACAGACCAGGGCTGTCCTGTAGGGACAGTGAAGAAGGGAAGGATAGTTTGGCAACACAGGAGGGATCGCAAACTCCTGGAGAGCCGAACGGAAGCTTCCCAGACCAGCAGCTGTCAGACAGCCATTGCGAGCTGTCACAAGCCGGGCATCTGTTTCCAAGAATCAGAAAGAAAATTGGAGGATCGCCTGGGTGAGCTGATCAAGAGATGGTTAAAAGGAGGAAAACTTTCTCTCTTAAATGCTGGAAATACTGAGGGGTGGAATAAGAAGAATTTGAAGCCATGGAGAAAAGGTGGGGGGAGCGGATTATTAACCTGCTCTTGTTCCTCTGGAATTTCAGCTGCGAAAAAAGCAGAAGGCAATAAATTAATAAATCAATGTAAAGACTGTGGAATTTAAAAAGCCTACTGAAAACAATTGATTAATAGAACTGATTTGAGGTTAGTAACTGTTGGAAATTCAGATTGTTTGCTTTTTCCTTTAAGTGAGTTGCTTTTTTTTTCTTCAGCTTTCTTCTAAAACAGAAGACTAAGTGACTTTGAACAACATCTGCTGGGCTCACTGATAAGAAGTGAGACATTAATTGTATTTAACACAGAAACTGTTTCTTGTTTTGGAGAACGGTGGACTGCCTTATGGAGGTTTTATTTTCGATCTCCATTTTTTCGGATTAAGGCACGAAGAGCCTGAAATAAAGAAGTGTAAATTGTACTTTTTCCTGCCCTTGGACTTTTGAGGTGGGATTTTTCTCCTATTTTTGTTTCTTTTCTCCTCTTCTTGGAACATATTGGGATTATAATAGCACACTGACATTTGGATTATAAATCATTGGATAAGATGTGGAAGATCACAACACACCTAATAACAGCCCCCCTCAACACTACAGAGTCTGGTGGTGCAGAAAACACTGGACTCTACAATACAACAAGATAAATTTAATATGGAACTGAAAAATATGATACAGGCATTACATACAGACTTCAAGGAAGGGTTAGGTAAATTAGAAGAGGTCAAAGAATTGATGGGGGAAAGTGAACAAAGATTGCAACAAATGGAAGGGAAAACTGAATTAATGGATAAGAGAGTAGAGGAGATGGACAATCGACTGACATTAACAGATGGGAACCAGGAAAAAACGATTATCTTTCTAGAGATGGATAGAGCTGATTATTACTTAAGATTCCAAAATGTTGAAGAAGGGAGAGAATTTAGCAGACGTGATGGCCGAAATATTAGCAGAACCACTGGAGGAAAGCAAGGAAAAGATAATTAATGATATAGATGAGGTATTTAGAATACATACTAGATATGCAACGAGAAATAAGCTTCCTAGAGAAGTCCATATAAGGTTTACTAAAAAAGCATTAATGGCAGATATATTACAGAAACTGAGAAATGTCACAATAAAATATAAAGGAAGAGAGATAGTAACATTAAAGCAGATTCCAAGAAGAGTGAGAGATTTGAGAAAGAAGTATCAATTTTTGACAAAAGTCTTAATTGAAAAAGGGATAAATTTTAGATGGTTAATACCGAAGGAGTAATGGTAAACTGGCAAGAACAGAGACACAGACTAGATACATTAGAGAAAGCAGAGCTTTTTTATGATCACTATTTTGGACAGCAAGAAGAAGAAAGGCTGAGAAGAAAAAGAGGAATTAGACATCAAGGAGATCAGATAGAGAAACAACGGGGTGAGTATAGCAAAGAACAGGAGAAAAGGGTGTTGGTAGAAGGAGGAAGGGCAAAAGAGGCAAAAGAACAAAGAGAGATGAGAATGATGAGATCAGCTAAAATCTTAAATAAATAATGAAAGAAGAGATAAAAATAATCTCGATAAATATAAATGGATTAAACTCGACCATAAAAAGGAAAAGAACACTAAATAAAGTGGGGAAACTAAAAATGGACATAATTTGTTTACAAGAAGTTCATATTAGGAAACAACATAAAAACTTACTAGAATATCCAAAATTGGGAGAATTATACACCTCACTTGCGGACCAGAGTAAAAGAGGTGTCGCATTATATATTCAGAAAGCAATACAAACTAAATTGATATATTCCGATGAAGAAGGACAAATCTTAATGGTGGAAGTAATTATGAACTGTAAAAAATCATTATTGGTAGCGATTTATGCTTCAAATGAAAAACAAGAGAATTTTTATCTAAAATTACATAAGAAAATAATAGAACTGGAATATGAAAGCATATGTATGATTGGAGATTTTAATGCTATTGTAAAACCTGAGCTGGATTATAATACAAAAAAAAAATAAGACTCTAAGAAAACACGTCCTAAATCCTTCTATAATATGGTGGATGAATTAAATATACTTGATGCTTGGAGAGAGAAATATCCAGAAAAGAAGCAATATACGTTCTATTCTAACAGACACCTGTCCTGGTCAAGAATTGATATGACATGGATGTCAACAGATTTATTTACAAATATACAAAGTATAGCCATAGAATCAAGCACATGGGCAGATCACAACCCAGTTACAATCATATGGAAAGGACAAAAAAAGAGAACAAGATGGACATTAAACCAAACTATATTGAATGAAAAGGATTTTCAGCAATATATGAAAAAAGAAGTACTTTTTTTCTTTAAGGAAAACAAAAAAGAAGATACTTCACTTCAAAATGTTTGGGATACGGCAAAAGCATACATGAGAGGATTTGCTATGACTTATTTGGGGAAAAAGAAAAAAAAGAAAAGACAAAATTAGGGAAAACTGGAGGAAGAATATAAGACACTTGAGAAAGAATTACAGAAAGATACACAAAACAAAAAGATTAAAAATTTAATGGAGCTGAACAAACATAAAATGAAGTGGCAATGAAAATAAAGGCAGCTAAGCAAACCTTTTCTGAGCATGCAAACAAACCAGGGAGATGGTTGACATATAAAATTAAAAAGGAGAAAGAGAAGAGATGGATTAAACAATTGGAAGATGCTGAGGGGACTTTACAACATCGAAATGAAGAAAAGAAAAAAATGATCTGGGAATATTATGAGAACTTATACAAGCAACAAACAGTTTCAGATGGTAGGATAAAACATTTTTTGGAAGAAACAGAGATACCTAAAATGCCGGAGAAATTTAAAAAACTATTAGAAGAGGAAATAACAATGATGGAATTAATAGAAGCAATCAATAGGCAAAAAAATGGTAAAACATCAGGACCGGATGGACTACCAGCAGAGTTATATAAGACATTGCAGGAAGTACTAGGTAATGTAATGTTGGAACTTTATAATGAACTTCTTTCTGAAGCTAAGATACCAGATTTGTGGTACAAAGCTCTTATTACTCTCATACCGAAGGAAGAAACGGAAACACAGAAAATAAAGAACTACAGGCCGATTTCCCTACTGAATGTGGACTATAAAATATTTGCATCAATAATGGCGGAAAGACTTAAAAAGTTTTTAAATGAATTTATACAATCGGATCAAAATGGCTTCTTACCCAAAAGACAAATTAGAGACAATATGCGAATTATATTAAACACACTAGAATATTATGAAACACACCCCAAGAAACAGATGGCATTGGTGTTCCTGGATGCACAGAAGGCATTCGACAATGTGAACTGGCAATTCGTGATAAGCCAATTACAGACTATGGATTGTGGGGAGAAATTTATAAATGTAATCAGAACAATTTATAATAAGCAATCAGCCAAAGTAATGATAAATGGAGATAAGACTGAGAAGATCAACATTATGAAGGGAACAAGACAGGGCTGTCCCCTATCCCCACTGTTGTTTGTTCTGACATTAGAAGTATTAAATAGATGTATAAGACAGAATAATGATATAAAAGGGATGAAAATTAAGAGGGAAGAATATAAGCTACAAGCATTCGCAGACGATTTAGTATTTATTTTGGAGGAACCATTTTGGAGGACCTGTATTAATAGAAGAAATAGAAAAATATGGTGAGATAGCTGGGTTGAAAATTAATAAAGATAAAACCAAAATGTTAGTGAAAAATATTACTGAAAAACAAAAAAAGAACTGGTTGGAAAATTAGATATATAGATTGTAAAGAAGGTAAAATATTTAGGGATCCACTTGACAGCAAGATGCCCAACAATTAAAGAGGATAATTATCATAAATTAAAAAGATAAATTGAAGTAGATTTGGATAAATGGAAAAATGTACAACTATCATTAATGGGAAGAATTGCAATAATTAAAATGAATATATTACCACGATTATTGTTTTTGTTTTCAACAATACCAATATGGTTAGATAAGAAATATTTTGAGGGGCTTAATAAAATAATCTTAAAATATATTTGGTAGGGAAAAAAAAAGGTAAGGATTAATCTAAAAATGTTACAAGATACAAGATTGAGAGGTGGGTTTGGTCTACCTAATTGGGAATTGTACTATCAGGCTGCAGCATTATCATGGATGAGAGAATGGATTTTACTGAGGAATACAAGATTATTGACATTAGGGGGACATGATTTACAGTTGTGATGGCATGCTTTCATATGGTATGGAAAAAACAGAATACGGGGGCTTCCGGTGGCTCCGCCGGCGCCGCTAGAGTCTCCACTGCGAGGCTCCGTTCTCTGGATCAGTAAAAGCCGCTAGAACAGCGCTCATCAGCTGTTTGTCGCGGCGGGAAAACCCCTCTTCGGGCGAAGAAGAGGTGTAGAGCGACAAGTGTAAGGTTGAGCCCTTCTAAGATCTCTGGAATTAATTTTCAGAGACGGAGAAGGTGTGCTCCCTGGGCACTTGGAATGCTCCTGCCCAGAGACGCTTCTGTCGGCTGACAGAAACAGACGCCGCGACCGCCTCTGCTTTTAAGAAATACATAATAAGGACTTTATACAGACGGAGTGAATACAGGAGTTTTCTGAGTAACGCAAGTATTTTGTTACTTTGTTTCTGCCTATGTAACTATTATTCTTTCAATCAACATAATCCTTTCAAGATGGCGCTAAGTGAAAGTGCTTGAAAGCGAAACTGAACTTTCTCTGCTTTTGCGGAAGTGAAGCTTGAGAAACCATTTTGACTTGAATTTTTTACTGAATCACAACGTAACTGGATTTTAAAATAATTTAAAATAAATTAAGAAGGGAGGAAATTTTGGTAACTTAAGGGGGGGGAAATGACGACGAGATTAAAGACAGCTGCAGCGAAGGCGGCTATACCATCCCCTGGGCAGCTAGCAAAATCACAATCTGCCCCTTTAGCTCCTGTAGCGCAGACATCGACAGAACCTCAAGTTTCTACACAACCCCCTCCAGAAATGCTCACAATGAAAGATTTGCAGACTGTACTGGCTTCTGCACTATCAACAGCTTTATCTACAGTAAATGATAAGTTAGATAAATTGGAGGAGAAGATAGAAGAACAGAAAAAAGATTTTAAAGTTATGATAGAAGCTCATAACTCAGAGATAAGAGAAGATATTGTTGAAGCTATTAGAGGAGTCTGGGACTATGCTGTGGGAGTTGAAGGAAAGCTGGAAGGAGTAGAGCAGCAAATGGAAGAAAAATTAGAGGAAATTAGAAGTGATTTACAGGATCAAAATGTTTTGACACAATATCACCAGATGCAGATGGCTGTCAGAATTAGAGGCTTTAGAGAAATATCAAAGGAGACTCAAGAAGATTTAAGAAAAATTTTTGTTGAAGCTTTAGCAACCTTTCTGGAGGATACGGTTGAGAATGTGGCCTGGCAGTTGGAACGTATATTCAGGATGAATTCTCGTATTGCAGCACAAAGAAATTTGCCCAGAGACATTGTGATATATTTCAGTACAAGAAAATTTAGAAACTGGGTTCTTACCAAAGCTTATAATAAACAATTAAGTATCGCTGGCCAAGAAGTACAGGTTTTGAAAGAGATACCTCCCAAAATGTTGAGAGCAAGGAAAGACTATGCCTTTTTGATAGATGAGCTCAAAAAAAGAGAGATACAATATAGGTGGGAGGTTCCTTCTGGACTTTCTTTATTTTTTCAGAATAACAGGTATCGTTTAACTTCAGTTGCTAAAGCGAAGGACTTTTTTGAGAATATATTGTTAAGTGGTAAATTTGAATCTCCAAGACCTAAGAGGGCAGCTCCTGAAAAAGATAAGGAATCATCTCAACTAATGGATCTTCAACTAACTTCAACACCAGATAAGGATAAAGAATTAGGTGCAGAGGCTCAACTAGTGCAGAGTATTGATATTTTTCAACCTTTGGTTGCTGAGAGGCCTAAGGAACAAAGATATACACGTGAGGCTATCAAGATTATGGATCAAAGAGAAATAGCAAAATCAACTTATTCAAAACAAGTTGCATCGACATCTTCGGAAGCCATGGGAGCAAGGCCTAAGAGGAGGGAGGAAGTGGCTTTGGCTTTGCAGAAGCTTTCACAAAAAGGTCATGTCAAATAAATATTTGACATGGAATGTGAATGGTTTAAATTCTCCACAGAAGAGGAAGAAGATATTTCATTATTTGAAGCAATGTAAAAATGATGTAATCTGTCTACAAGAAACTCATATTAGAATTTCTGATCAGAAATATTTGATAAATAATAGGTTGGGTACACATTTTGTGGCAGCATCTTCAGAGAAGAAAAATGGAATTGTTATTTATGTTAAAAATCATATAAAAGCTAAATTAATAGAAGCAGATATTAAAGGTAGATTTCTAGCTATTGAAATTTTACAAGATGGGAAGAAAGTTCTCTTGATGGGTGTATATGCTCCAAACCAGCAACAAGGTACATTTTATAAGTTATTACATAAAAAATTAATACAATTGGATTATAGATCTTGTATTTTGATGGGAGATTGGAATGGTATTCTTGATGTTGGTTTGGATAAGAAAAAGATCTCATCTGTTCCCCAATCGCGTTCTATTTTGCCTAAATCGTTTTTTGATATTAAAGATGACTTTAATCTGTCAGACATATGGAGAGAAAGACATGGTAGGGATCAAGAGTTTACTTTCTTTTCCGATAGACATCAATCATTTTCTAGAATTGATTTTATTTTAACTACTAGTGATTTTATATTAAGTTTAAAGAAGGTAAAAATTTTACCTAATGTGTTGTCAGATCATAACCCGGTTATGATGGAATTAAAGACTGGTCAGTTTACTAGAAGATCTTGGAGAATTAACGAAAATTTGTTTAAATATGAGGCAAATGTGGAAGAATGTAAAAAGGCTATGAAGGAATTTTTTATGTTAAATATGAATAGGGAAATGGCAATAGAAACTCTGTGGGACTCTAGTAAGGCTCATATGCGCGGAATTTTAATTGAGTTAAATGCTAGGCATAGACGTGGACAAGAGGAAAAAAGGAGAGTGTTAGAGGCGGAAATAAAGAAAAAGGAGTTATTATTAATAAAGAAACCAGATGATAGTAATATTAAAGAAGGGTTAAAGATTTTACGGAAACAATTTGATATGTTGATGGCTGACCAAGTTGCCAGGAATTTGCAATATGTTAAACACAATACATTTTTTAACGCTAATAAACCTGGCAGATGGTTGGCTTACACATTAAGGAAAAAACAAAAATCCCGTATAATTGAGAAGGTAGAATATAAGGGGCAAGAAGTATTTCAACAAGAAATTATTAAAAAAGCTTTCCTAGAATTCTACACTAAATTATATTCTGAAGAGAAGGTTCAAGAGAAAGAGATAGATGCCTTTTTAGAAAATCAAAATGTTTTGAAAGTAACACTGGATCAAAGAGACAGATTAAATGCATTAATTACATCAGAAGAAATTATTACTGCAATTAAGTAACTGAAAATGGGAAAATCTCCTGGAACTGATGGTTTTACAGCGATTTATTATAAGTCTTTACAGGAAGAAATGGTTATACCTATGAGAGAATTATTTGTAAATATTCAAGAGGGGGGTCGGGTACCACCTTCATGGAAAACGGCTTATGTCTCCTTGATTCCTAAAGAGGGTAAAGACAATGTTAAAGTGGAGAATTTTAGACCTATTTCTTTGTTGAATACTGACTACAAGATTTTTGCAAAAATTTTGGCTAATAGATTAATGACAGTTTTAACTCAAATAATTCATCCGGATCAAACTGGTTTTTTACAAGGGCGACAGATGAAAACTAATGTCAGACAACTTGTTAATATACTAGAACATCTGGATAAACATATTCAGGTGCCGGCAGTTCTTATGTTTTTGGATGCGGAAAAAGCCTTCGATAGATTGAACTGGTTGTTTTTGAAAAGACTTATAGTCAAGATGGGAATGGGGGACCAGTTTATCAATTCTATATTAGCAGTATATCAGAAACAAACAGGGCAGATTATTGTGAATGGTCAATTAACAGATTTATTCAATATAGAGAAAGGCACCAGGCAGGGTTGTCCCCTATCCCCTTTACTGTTTGTGTTAACTTTAGAGGTTCTACTGAATAAGATCAGAGCTTCAGATGATTTAAAAGGAGTTCAGATTAGGCAACATGATTATAGATTATGCGCTTTCGCAGATGATTTACTTGTGACATTAACGCAACCAATACAGTCAGCTCAGAGGTTGATGGAAATTATACAAAGCTATGGAAGAGTATCAGGTTTTAAACTAAATATATCCAAGACAAAAATGCTGGTTAAAAATTAAAATAAATTAAAACAGGATTTGGAAAGAATAACGGGGTGTGAGATAGTTAAGAAAGTTAAATATTTAGGAATTTATATTGAAGCGTCAAATGGGAAATTGTATAAGAATAATTATGAATCCTTATGGAATACAGTACAATTAGAGTTGGAGAACTGGAAAAAATTACAATTATCAATGTTGGGAAGGATTGCTGCAGTTAAAATGAATGTATTGCCGAAATTTTTATTTCTATTTCAAATGTTACCAATACTTAAAAAGGATGGGAATTTGGAGGAGTGGCAGAAAGGTATTAATAGATTTATTTGGAATGGCAAGAAACCAAGGGTTAAACTAAAAATTATTCAAGATATAAGAGAAAGAGGTGGTTTGAAAGTGCCTAACTTTAAGCTATATTACTATGCAGCAGTTTTAGTAGCAATAAGTGATTGGATTAATGTAACTAATGAAAGAATATTGAATATAGAAGGGTACGGATTATTGTATGGGTTTCATGCGTATTTAGTTTATGAAAAAAAGTTGGATAGGGGTTTTAAAGAACATTTATTGAGAAATTCACTGTTGCGTGTCTGGAAAAAGTATTCTTATAAGTTAAATGGTAAAATTCCTTTATGGACAATTCCCAGGCATGCAATAGAGAGCATAAATAGACAACAAATTCAAGATGTGGTACCCTATGAGAAGCTTTTAATTAAAGAAGGGAATAGCTTAGAATTGAAATCACTAGATAGATTAAGGGAAGAAGGAATAGCTCTTAACTGGTATTCATATATGCAACTTCAGGCTAGATGCCAAAAAGATATTAAAATGGATTTTTCTTTAAAGGATGGAAAACTAATTCAACAAGTTAGAGATCAAAGAAGTATGCATATTAAAAGAATATATGATGTTCTAATTGAAATTGATTCTGGAAATGAACTAGTTAAAGATTGTATGATTAAATGGGAAGGTAACTTTGGACATCCAATTACGATGGAAATCTGGAAAAGGATATGGGTGAAAAATGTAAAATTTACACAAGCTCAGCATTTAAGAGAAAATTTTTATAAAATGTTTTATAGATGGCATTTAGATCCAAAAAAATTATCACTTATGTATCTAAATATGCAACCTAAATGTTGGAGATGTGATTTTATGGATGCTACTTATTTTCATATCTGGTGGACTTGTAAAAAAATTAAGGCTTTTTGGATAAAAATATGGTGGATTCTCCAAAATATATTGAAAAAGCGTATTGAATTTTCACCACAGTTATTTTTATTAGGTATTATAAAAGACTGTACCACCGCAGAGACTAAATTGATTTTGAATTTGATTACGGCGGCAAGACTGTTGGTGGGTCAATATTGGAAGACATCGGAAACACCATCTATTGAAGAATGGACATTAAAAGTTATGAATTTGGCTGAAATGGCAAAGATATCTGCATATTTGAAAGACCACTCAAATGAACAATTTTTGATGGACTGGAAAAAATGGATAGATTATATACAGAAGAAATATCAATTGAAGGAATTATATTTGTTTTATAGTTAAATAATTACGTATAAGTAGTTTAGGGGGGTTTCTTGCGTTTTTACCCTGTATTCACTTTGGGAAGCCTGGGGGGGGAGGGGGGAGGGTTTTAATAATAGTTATTTTATATTTTTTCAACTGTTTTGGGGAGTTTTTTTTTCTCTTTTTAGGTGGCAAGGGGTTGCTCGGGTGGCCTCCGGGCACCACATTGGTTGGAAGAAGGAGGAGTGACGGCAGGTAGGAAGAAGGTATGAGGGAGAGTGTAGGTGGGAGGAGAGGATGGAATTGGAGAAAAGACTAGGTAGGTTGTTAGAGGGAAGAAGAGTGGGTTAGTTTTGTCTTAGAAGGATGTGGTGGGGAGGGGGTACCGAGCAGTTATGTTTCATTGTTTGCGAATTGTATATCTATATAATTGTTTACAGTTGAATTGTTATTTCATTTTTTGTTAAAATTTTTATAAAAAACCAATAAAAATATTTATAAAAAAAAAAAAGAAAAAAGAAAAAACAGAATACATAGCTATTTCCAGAGACACCATATACGGAATTCTTTACTTGTGGTTTGGGAGAAAGTAAAGAGAAAGCATTATTTGAAGATTCCAAATTGGCTGTCAACTATGGAGGCGCTAATACACCCCAATATGTTTAACATGGGAAACATTATAAGATATAAAGACTTACTAACAGATATGGGGGAGTTGAAAACCAAACAACAATTAGAGCAGTGGTTCTCAACCTTGGGGTCGCGACCCCATTTGGGGTCGCGAGACCATTTCGCGGGGGTCGCTGGGCACCGCCGGCCGCCATTTTGATTTTTATTTTTTTTATTTTTTTTATTTTTTTTTTATTTTTTGGCACGCTCAGATCCGCCCGTCGTGCCGGAAAAAAAAAAAAAAATAAAATAAAAAAATTTAAAAAAATAAAATAAAATAAAAACAAAATGGCGGACCGCAACGGGCGGATCCGTGCATGCGCGGCGCGTGCAAATCCGCCTGTCATGGCCGCCATTTTGTTTTTCGTTTTTTAAAAAAAAAATTTAAATAAAAAATAAAAAAACAAAATGGCGGCCTGCGACAGGCAAATGTGCGCATGCGTGGCGCGTGCGATGGGCCGATCCGCGCATGCGCAGATCCGCCCGTCGCGGCCGCCATTTTGGTTTTTTTTATTTTTTTAAAAAAAAATTTAATAAAAACAAAATGGCGGCCCGCGACGGGCAGATGCATGCATGCGTGGCGCGTGCAACGGGCTGATCCGTGCATGCGCAGATCCACCCGTCACGGCCGCCATTTTGTTTTTGTTTTTTTATTTTTTGCGCACACGCGCCCCCGGGTCGGGGTCGCGGCGTGCATGGGCGGGGCAAGTGGGGTCTCAACCTCAGAAAGGTTGAGAACCACTGAATTAGAGGAACAAGGAATAAAGATGATTGGTACATGAGAATGCAAATACAATCTAGATATGAAAAAGATGTTAAAATAGACAGTGTTAATTTGGGGACAACAGAATTAGATGAAATACTCACAGGAACGGAAGAAAAATGGATTAAAAAAATGTAGAGTTATCTACTAATATGGAGTTAGATGAGGAACAAGTGAAAGAGACAATGATAAAATGGACAAGGAATTTTGGATACACAATTGAATTAGATAGATGGCAGCAACTATAGGAAAGAAACTATAAATTGACAATGGCGACTGCGTATAAAGAAAATATGTACAAAATGTTTTACAGATGGCACATGTCTCCAGAAAGATTAGCCAAAATGTTTAAGGACAGGTCTATGAAATGTTGGAAATGTCATTAGATACCAGGTTCCTTCTACCATATGTGGTGGACGTGTGTAGAAGCTAAAACTTATTGGAACAAAATTAGAACATGGATAGAAAAGATGATACAACAACAATTAAGACCAGAAATAGTCCTGTTGGATATTCTACCAGGGAAATACAATAAAGAGAAAACATATTTAATTATTCATATAATCACGGCAGCTAGGATGGTGTTTGCACAAAATTGGAAAGCACTGAAAGCCCCCCAGAGGGAGGGGTGACTGGGAAAATACTGGAATGTGCAGAAATGAATAGACTAACAATGACAATTAAAGATAAGACAGAGTCAGATTACTATGAAATCTGGGGAACTTTTTATGATTGGCTGAAAAGAGAATATGGTTAAAAGATAGTTAACATCAATTTAGATGGAAGAAGGAGTCTGCCTCTGACTTTGATGGCTCTCCAAACCCCTCTTCCTCCTCCTCCTCTGATTCCCCGGACTCAGCTGCCGGATCCACTGGCTGGCACGAACTCACAACAGTATGGGACTAGAACACGGGTCGGCAACCTGCGGCTCTGGAGCCACATGTGGCTCTTTCAGCCTTCTACTGTGGCTCCCAATCCTCCTCCGCCATTTGCAGAGAGAGAGACAGAGCAGCACTTGCGCTCTCACTCTCTCCGACCTTCTGCTCACCTGGCCAGCTGGCCTCGTGCTGTTCTCCGGGCGGGCTCCCTGCCCTTGCTGCTTCTCCGCAGGAAGCAGCAGCTCTCTCTCTCTCTCATACACACAGACACACACACACACTTTTACTTACTTAGTGGGGGAAGAGGACTGGCAGACCAAGGGCAGGAGAGAGCCAGCCCAATAAGAATGTGTGTCAACTTGTTGGAGAACAGCGTGAGGCCAGCTGGCCAGGTGAGCAGAAGATCGGTCAGAGGGAGAGAGAGAGAGAGGGAGGGAGAGAGAGAGAGAGAGAGGGAGGGAGGGAGGGAGGGACGGAGGGAGAGGGAATATGAATATATGTTGTCCTTACTGGACTTTTAATAAAGAACATTTAATGAAATATTTTGATTTTTTTTAATTAAGAGATGAGGTATGGGGATAATTATGCTGTGTTTAAAGATGGTAGATAAGCTACTAAAATTGTTTTCACCTGTTGGGATGAAGGAGAAACGTTTTTTCCCCCCTCTTTCTCTGGCATAAAAATTTGTTTTCTTTGTACCAGTTCATTGATTTCATGAATGCAACACACTAAGTTTTTTTATACATAGCATAAAGGTAAAAAAGGATATATGCAGTGTTATCTTCATTTTAGATGTCAAAAGGGTTTTGTGGCTCCCAATGTTTTCTTTTCTGTGAGAAATGGGTCCAAGTGGCTCTTTGAATGTTTAAGGTTGCCGACCCCTGGACTAGAAGAACTCCAAGCTCCCTTCCAATTCTGTTATTCTGTTAAATATCTGAACATAGGATATGAATGTTGGATTCAGTGGTAGAATGATAGTTCTATTGGAATTTGAAACAACTTCTGAACAATAAGAACCATACATATCCAGACAAATACCCAGGGGGAGATCAGGCTTTCTTTCACTGGATATGTTGAAGCAGAACATATCTGCTTTTAAGATTTTAAGTTTAAGATAATGGAATGCCTGCAAGAATGGTTCTGTTTTAACTTCCCTAAAGTTTTCTTTGTAAAGAAATTACAGGTGATTAAATGCAGCTATCAGGGAATCAGATACCGGTAGCTATCAGTTATCAGATTCCACTAGTATGGAATCTGAAGCTGGTCTTTTCTGAGTACTCCATGATATCATAGAGACATGTGCATTTGGTTTTTAGCCCTAAAACTCTTTACATCATCCATCTTGATGGAGAAGATTTTGTCTTTAACCCTAAAAACTATCCAAGGTAAAGGACCTTAGCAGCTAGGCTTGGATTTATGCAGAAGTACCAGGTAAGAGAAAATGGCCCAGCTACTGGAAGTTAAACATAATTGCCATGACTTACAAACATACAAGGATTGCTTTAGTCTGTTACATTGTCTTCATTATAGACACAATTTCAGAGAAAGATTGTATCTTTTCTGCAATAGATCATAACAGAAGAAAAATCAAGAGAGACACTTTCACTCAAGCATTTCTCAAAATGCATATGAAATCCATGAAAGATCTATGACCTTTCTAAAATAGTCAAACAAAAACAGTCAATTCACTGTCCAATGAATGGCTGTGTGGCTATGTGTCTGATGCATTGGCTTTATAACATTCAATCTTAATTTCTACAAATTCCAGAAATTAGTGTGAATTCAGTGAATTCTGTTCACTGAAATTAAGGTATGTTTATACATTTAAAACAAAATTTTAAATTATGTTACTGTACGATGCAGTAGTTAAGGCTCTAGGCTAGAAACCAGAAGATTACAAGCTCTAGTCCCGCCATAGGCAAAAAGCCACCTGGGTGACCTTAGGCTACTCACTCTCTCAGTCATGGAACACAGGCAATGGCAGACCACTTTTGAAATCTTATCAAGAAAACTGCCTGCCACTGCAGTTTTCCCAGGGAGGGAAATAGAAGAATTAAACCTGATAGAGATAAACAAGGAAGATGTTCTTGCATGTCTTTCTAAACTAAACGTCAACAAATCGCCGGGTCCAGATGGCATCCACCCTAGAATTCTCAAGGAACTCAAGTGTGAAATTGCTGAACTTCTAGCTAAAATATATAATCTTTCTCTAAGATCAGGCACTGTACCGGAGGATTGGAGGGAAGCAAATATAACCCCGATCTTCAAGAAAAGATCCAGAGGTGATCCAGGAAACTATAGACCAGTCAGTCTAACCTCAGTTCCAGGCAAACTGATGGAAACCATTATTAAAGATAAAATTACAGGGCACATAGAAAAACAGGCATTGCTGAAAGAAAATCAACATGGTTTCTGCAAAGGCAAATCATGTCTTACTAACTTGTTAGAATTCTTTGAGAGTGTAAATAAATACATAGATAAAGGGGCCCCAGTTGATATTGTATATCTTGACTTTCAAAAGGCTTTTGACAAAGTCCTTCACCAAAGGCTCCTAAGAAAGCTCTCCAGCCACGGAATTAGAGGACAGGTCTTGTCCTGGATTGGTAACTGGCTAAATTGTAGGAAGCAAAGGGTGGCAATAAATGGACAATTCTCTGGATGGAAAGAAGTGAGAAGTGGTGTACCCCAAGGTTGTTTTGGGACCTTTACTTTTTAATTTATTATCAATGATCTGGATGTAGAAGTTAATAGTGAGGTAGCCAAGTTTGCTGATGACACTAAATTGTTCCGGGTTGTGAAAAGTGAAACTGATTGTCGAGAGCTCCAGAAATTGTGTGAGTGGGCAACAAAGTGGCAAATGCATTTTAACCTAAACAAGTGCAAAGTTATGCACATCGGGGCAAAGAACCCCAATTATACTTACCAACTGATGGGGACCAAACTTTCTGAGACAACCCATGAAAGGGATCTTGGGGTTTTGGTGGACAGCTCGATGAAGATGTCAACCCAATGCGCAGCAACAGTAAAAAAAGCAAATTCCATGCTTGGCATGATTAGGAAGGGAATCGAAAATAAGTCAGCAAGTGTTGTATTGCCTCTGTACAAATCGATGGTGAGACCACACTTGGAGTACTGTGTACAGTTCTGGTCACCGCACCTCAAGAAGGATATAATGGAACTGGAAAAGGTGCAAAAAAGGGCAACAAGAATGATCAAGGAAATGGAGCGCCTCCCTTATGAAACCAGATTGCAACGCCTTGGTCTCTTCAGCCTTGAAAGACGGCGTTTAAGGGGTGACTTGATCGAAGTGTATAAAATCATGCATGGGATATTATTATTTTTTATTATTATTATATTTCTATACCGCCCCTCTCCCGAAGGACTCGGGGCGGTGCACAGCCTTAAAATTTAAAAAACATATAAATATACAGAATTAAAATAATTAAAAATGAATTAAACAAATTAGGCCATAAAATCCCCATATAAAACCCAATATGTACAAATCATAAAATTACACAATCCCCCTAAAACATTTTAACCCGGCTGGAGCCGGAACTTCTATGCCAGGGAAGTTTTCAGTTCCTGACGGAAGGTGCGTAAGTCCGTCATCATACAGAGTTCAGGGGGGAGCTCGTTCCATAGCATGGGAGCTCCCACAGAGAAGGCTCTCCCCCTGGGGGTCGCCAGTCGACATTGTCTGGCCGACGGCACCCTGAGGAGGCCTCCTCTGTGGGAGCGTACCGGACGGCGGGAGGTATTTGCTAGCAGTAAGCGGTCCTGTAAGTATCCGGGTCTGATGCCATGGAGCGCTTTAAAGGTGGTCACTAAAGGTGGATAGAGAAAAATTCTTTTCTCTATCACACAATACCAGGACAAGGGGGCACTCCCTAAAGCTCATAGCTAAGAAAGTGAGGACAAATAAAGGGAAATATTTCTTCACCCAGAGGGTCATTGATTTATGGAATTCACTTCCAGAAGGGGTCGTGACAGCTGTCAGCCTTGACAGCTTCAAGGCAGGGTTAGATAGATTCATGGATGCCAAGTGTATCTGTGGTTATTAAAACGGATGTCCATGTGCTGCCTCTATGTTGGTTGAGGCAGGCAGGATTCCCTTGAGTACCATTTGTTGGGGGTCAAGGGAAAGGGAGGGTTTTGCCTTCTCTTTCTGCTCAAGATCCCCATGTACAATTGGTGGGCCACTGTGTGACACAGAATGCTGGACTTGATGGGCTTTGGCCTGATTCAGCATGGCTCTTCTTATGTTCTTATGTTCTTAACTGAAAGGACTTGTTCAAGCAGACACCAGGAGTCAGCACTCATTGAAAGAAACAACAACAAAAGGATTTTTAGTTTATTTGGATTAACAAAATTTGCTAGAAGGCCTGTTATTTTCAATATTTGTGTGCCAGCAACCGGTCCGCACAAACAAGCGAAGCCCATCCGTGGGATGCAGGCAGCACACAAAACAATGCACTCTCCGGTCCATGGAAAAACCTTTCTCCATGGAACCGGCCCCTGGTGCCCAAAAGGTTGGGGACCTCTGCCCTAACAATTTCCAAAATTTTGCTAAGAAAATTGCAAAGGCTTGTTCAACCAGTTATCAGGAGTCAACACCAACTCAAATATATATGAAATAATCTTACAAGTAGCAGTGTTAAAGATCATCTTATATTCTAGGAATAAATCAAAACTATCCCTTTATTTGACTGAAACATTAAACACATCTAAACAGATAAAGTATGTCATTATCTTATCAGTAGCATTTAAGATATTTTGTATTTAAGGCAAGTAATAAGATAGCTTCATTATATGAAATAGAAAGGGATGTTAAACGGCCAACCACTGAGATTGTGTGGAGTCTTTGGTGCTTTCTTAGTATCATCAGTATTAGTGAGACTTTTCTCAATACAAGTGAAGGGCATGTTAAAACTTCCAGAAGAACTTTCACTTTTTTGTTGAAAGGCACTCTGGCAGAAAAGAAATAGTAGGAAGCAAATTTTATTTGAACTCTAGATTGATAGCTAATTTAAAATCCATCCTACATCACTATCAACCTGCAGTTAATGTGTTCAATATATTTTTATACATCCGGATATTTATTAAATTTAACACAGCAGGTAATATATAACAATTATTTGATCACATACTTTAAAAAATTGAGTCCTACATGGGATGGCCATTTCTAGCCAAAGGATATGAAAGTGGTTCAAAACTCACGAAGCGAGAAACAGGTTGGTGTTTTTTATGTATTAATACGTTTTAAATCAAAGTCGCCACGAAGATGATCTTCTGAAAGTCCGACACATATTCAACAGGAAAAGTCCCATTTGAACAAGCAAATATTGTACGCCTTTTAAGGCAATAAGTAGGATGCAACACAGCCCCGACAACCAGATATCCTGCTATGTATTGTATCAACCACTGCCCCGACCTATTCGGACCCCGCCCAGTCGCCGGCTACAGATTCCGGGTCCGAAAAGTTCGCAGCCTATCAGACAGAGCCACACCAGCATGGCACTACCCCGCCCTGCTGGGCTCCCGCGGTACCGGTTTCTCTCCTGGGGAGAAATTTATGGGAACAAAGAGCAAATATGCCTATGTACTCTCTTTCGCCCACCACGCAAATATCAGTTATTCATTTTTCTATGGGCTCCCACGATTGAAACAAGCAGCCAGATAATCAATCTTAGCTACTCTTCCCCCTTAGCTCACCAGAAAAACAAGAAGGCAACAGTCCGGCTCGGGAAAGATGGCGGCGATTTTCATGGTCAAGGATGGCTATGCTTCGAGACAGGGAGTGAAACAGAGGAGCGATGAAATCTCTTCCCCCGGGCTCCGACGGGCTCCGAAAAAATTCCCACAGCAGCAAGTCCTACCAACAGACGAAGGCGAAAACAGACCTCACTTGCACTTCCACCAAGCAGAACCATATATAACTTCCGAGTTTGAAGTGCAGCCGTGAGGCACGCTGGGTAATGTAGTTTTGTAGTTTTCTTCTGAAGCGATTGGTTTATATTCGGAGAAGTACTCTCTGTGGCCAGCGACGGAAGTAATTTTGCGGGAGGAAGTTTGCAATTTTAGCTCCTGAAAACATTGTTAGGTAAGTTTGTAAAGTTTGTTTTTAAGTTTCTTAATGCTTGGGACAACGAAGAGGGTGAGATTATTTTTTCAGCTGACAAACAATACCTTTAAATCCTCTATCTTTTGTAAAACGAGGAGAATAGGACTAAGATAGATAGATAATCTTTATTTTCATTTTTTACTGTGGGCACAATGGCACATTAAAAATGAAATTTAGTTGCTCTCAAAAGTGTACACATATATAACACATATTTAAACATACTATATATAGCATATGTATAGACCTACACCCTTACATATAAGTAACATATACATATTAGTCACTGTCCATCTTGAATACATAACGGAAGGAGGAAGCTTGAGAGTTCACAAGGTTAATGCTGTATGGAACAAAACTATAACTGAATCTGGATTTCTGCTTTGGATACCAAGGAGCCTCCTCCCAGAAGGTAACAAGGAAAACAGGTTGTGAAGAGGATGTGTAGTGTCCCAGGCAACCTTACGGATCCTGCTCAAGTAATGCTTATGTGCTATGTCCTGGAGGGAAGGGAGGGAACTGCCAATGATCTTTTCAGCCATCCTCATCACTCTCTGCACTGCCTTCCTGTTTGAAGCAGTGATGCTTCCAAACCAGACTGTGAT
Organism: Bothrops alternatus; assembly: GCA_034064705.1. NCBI lineage: Eukaryota > Metazoa > Chordata > Lepidosauria > Squamata > Viperidae > Bothrops > Bothrops alternatus. The sequence continues at coordinate 12,366,305 of JARGCV010000103.1, read as the reverse complement.
GCTGTGTGATGGGATGCTCTGTAGAAAGTGGTAAGGACAGAGGAAGGAAGATGTGCTTTTCTTATGCAACGCAGAAAATGCTGTGCCCGCTTTGCTAATGTCACTAGAAAATAATAAACAGGAGACAAATGAACTGTATAAAGGAGGAGGATGTAAACACCCATTTTCTTATATTCAGAGGCCTATTTTGATTGCAAACACTCAGCGTTGGGGATATGAGTTGTGTTATTCTTTCTTTGTATATAATCAACTTCAAATTTTTTACTTCTATTACAAATGCACTCAATTTTTTTTTAATTTTGTCATTATAACACCTGTTTTAATTGATGTTAGCAAAGATAAAATTATGTATCTTAATATTAGATTTATTCTGGAAATTAAGGGCATATTGTATCTATTGATTTTATATCTTATTCCTCGTAATCATTTTTTTTCTATAGCTGCTGTACCAGCCACCATGTTTTAAATAGGCTTGTATGGTGAGCAGACATGTATTTATAGGGCTATTATTATTTTTATAAATAATAATAATAATAGTAATAGTAATAGTAATAATAGTAATAAAAGTTGGAAGGGACCTTGGAGGTCATCGAGTCCAACCCGCTGCTCAGGCAGGAAAGCCTACACCATTTCGGACAAATGGCTGTCCAGTCTCTTTATCTTTTATCTTTTCCAAATTGTTGATGAAGATGTTGAAGAGCACTGGGCCTAGAACAGAGCACAGGGGCACCCCACTATACACTTCCCTCCATGTAGATGCAGTTCCATTAGGACCACACGCTGAGTACGGCCGGTCAGCCAACTACGAATCCATACTGTCTAACCCACATTTTTCTATCTTATCTAGTAGTAGGTTGTGATCTACTTAATCAAATGCCTTACTGAAGTCCAAGTAAATTATATCCACAGCATTCCTCTGATCCACTAATTTTGTCACTTGGTCAAAGAATGCAATAAGATTTGTCTGGCATGATCTGTTTTTGACAAACCCATGTTGGCTTTTAGTAATGACTTTGTTTGCCTCTAGGTGTTCGCTGATTTGTTGTTTGATTATCTTTTCCAGAATCTTCCCAGGTATTGAGGTCAGGCTGATAGGTCTGTAATTTCCTGGGTCCATTTTTTTTCCTTTTTTGAAGATGGGAACTACATCAGCTCTTTTCCAGTCCTCCGATAGTTCCCCAGTGCTCCAGGATCTTTGAAAAATATAGTTCAATGGTTTTGAGATCACATCTGCCAGTTCCTTGAGAACCCTGGGGTGTAATCCATCTGGTCCTGGTGATTTGAACTCGTCTAGGCTGGACAGGTGCTCACTTACCATTTTCTTGCCTATCTTAACTTGCGTTTTTATTCTGTTTTTTATGGCACTATTTTTGGTAGTTGGTCTATTTTTTCCCTTTGTGTAAAGACAGATGCAAAAAATGAGTTAAATAATCTGCTTTCTCCCTGTTGCTTGTCACCTTTTGTGAGGGCTTTTTTTACATTCATGAAATAGGTTTGATTAAGATTCAGTAAGTCATTGCTGTTGTAAACAAGCTTTTGGAGGCTAAGGGCCCCAGGAGGAGCTACATGTGGAGACAAAAATTAAAAAGGTATAAACAAAAAGAAGGCATTCCATTAGTAAATTTTGTTTTCTATACAAAATAAGAATCTTGAAGACTTGTTAAATGACTATTTAACTGTTTCGGTTGCAAATTAATAACATAGATTTTTTAAAACGAGAATAATAATAAATGATTCAATGTATTTAGATATCACATTAGTGATTGCTTAGTATTTTCCTATCATATGCAACCTGTAGAAAGTAAATCTCTAGATTACTCTACTGGAATATGTGGAAACGTAGTTGTATTTGTGAGTGGAAAAACTGAGCTCTGGAAATCTAGCCCAGATATTTGAAGCCTCTCCTTCTGTTTGCCTATAAATAAGAGATTTTATAGATCTTTTGCTCCCTGCCTTCTTGAATCTTAAAAGGAACTCAGAATTTCTGTATTTGTACAGATCATATATGATTGTTTCCATTGCTTGATTTCTAGTCAGTCAGTCATGCTATCTTAGGCTCCACCTGGTTGCTGGTCCCGTAAATGAATCCGGTTTAAGAAATAAATGTCCAGTAATGCAAGAAATATGTTCTTTTTTACTAGATTCAACATTCTATCCTTCTTAACAATGGAAAGCACACTACATTGAGCTTACTAATAAATATATTTTTCTATATACTTCAATGTGTATTACACATATATATGTATGTGAATGAACACTATCATTCATCATTCACCAATACAAAAGAAGTTTTTAGTTCCTTAGACATTACCCTCAGCTTATTTGTGACCTACTGAATTAGTACCTTACTTTTGGCGTGATCTTGGTTAGTCAACCACTCCTCAGGAGGGCAATGGTGTTAAATTACCTTTACAGGTACACAATCTGTCTGACAATGATGGAGTTCAAACTCTTTAAAAATAATGTTGTAATCTTTTCCAACTAAAGAAATATTCTTTGTTCAAGTTAATATACATTTGTACAAGTTCAGACTTTGATAATGAATGCTTTTTAAATAAGACAGGATCTTCCCCACTCACACTTGATTTTCATCCCATTGACTGAAACACATTACAAAATTTCTGCTTCAAATGAATTGATAATCTTAGAGAGTCACTTGCTTTTTTCCAAATATGCACAAATATGTAGCTTTGGATAATTTTTCTTCTTCAATAAATGAGCAAGTCCAATGTTTTTTACTCATTTGTTTAATGGGGGTTTTTTAATCTAGTTTTAGAACTTGCATAAAAATAAATAGCATTTTAGTTCATTATTTATACAAAATTCAAAACTTGTAAGCACCATCCTATCAAAATAAAAATACTCCAGAGATTATTTTCACCAAAATAAATTAGTTTTAATTATGCAAAATTACTAAAATCTTTACTGCAACTATGCATTTTTGAATTTTTCAGAAGTATGAATGTTTCTGAAACATGGCTATTCAGTGGTTCATCATTAGCATCACATGTTCATGCTGCTGCTGTTAATGGACATAAAAGAGCTCTCCTAAAACAAATATCAGGTAAAAGTACTATGCTTATATTATACTTTAGCTAATTTGTTTATGTTTAATTATTTAAAAGTTCTCTTTTAGCTTTATCTGTAAAACAGGTAGACTAATAAGGAGAATAGAGGATTCATTGCATACTGCCATAGGTGCAATATGCAATTTAAAAATCCTATAATTATACAGGCTGTATTTCATTACTGATATGATTATGATAGACCACAGGTCGGCAACCTGTGGCTCTGGAGCTGCATGCAGCTCTTTGAGCCTTCCCCTGTGGCTCCCAACCTCCTCTGCCATTTGCAGAGAGAGACAGAGAGACGCATTTGCGCTTCCCTGCTTCTGTGTGTGTGTGTGTGTGTGTGTGTGTGTGTGTGTGTGTGTGAGAAAAAGAGTGGACTCACTGTGTTCTCCGACATGCTGAAAATGTTTTGGGGCGTGGCTGCTCCCTTTGGTGCGTCTCTGCAGGAAGCAGGAAGGGCAGGAGAGAGCAGCTATCCTGACTCAGGAATTCTGGGAATTGAAGTCCATGAGTCATAAAAGAGCCGAGGTTGCCTACCTCTGAGCTTGTTGGAGAACAGCTTAAAGCCAGCTTGCCAGGTGAGCAGAAGATCGGAGAGAGGGAGGGGGGAGAAAGAGAGAGAGAGGGAAGGAAAGAGAGAGAGAGAGAGAGAGGAAAGAGAGAGAGAGAGAAAGAGTGGGGGAAGAGGACTGGCAGACCAAGGGCAGAAAGAAAGAGAAGGAGAGAGGGAGGGAGAGAGAGAGACCCTTTTGATATCTAAAATGAAGATAACACTGCATATATCCTTTTTTACCTTAATGAGATATATATGTGTGTGTGTGTTTGTGTGTATGTGTATATATATATATATATATATATATATGTATATATTTGTATGTGTGTATATATGTCTCTCTGTGTGTGTATATATATATATATGTATATATATGTGTGTGTATATATATATACACACACACACATACACACACACACACACGCACACACACACACACACACACACACATATATATATATATATAGGTCTTTGGTTCTTCGGTTTTCTCCCACGTAGAATTTGAAGTGTCTTGGCGACGTTTCGACGAAGTCCCATTCGTCATCTTCAGGCTGGTGCTTTCGGCTTCGTGCTTCTAGCAGCAATGTGTGATTGTAGCTGTTTTTTCCTTTTAACTGCCAGTGGGGGTTTGAACTGATTGGCTGGGAGCTTGGCTATGTTCTGATTGGGTGGAGGTGTGTTCTGATTGGTTAGGGGTTTGGCTGTGCTCTGATTGGCTGGGGGGTTGGCTGTGTTCTGATTGGGTGGGGGAGTGTTCTGTTTGGGTGGGGGCTTTGTTGTGCTGGAGGGGTTCAAAGTGGCCAATGATGCAGCTGTGGTCTGGCTCCTGGTCTGTGGTCGTGCCTCATCATCGGTGTGGGTTTGGGTTTGCTTTTTGCGACGACGCTAACAGAATCAGACTCGAAATCACCAACATACTCTGCACCAGCAAGCCACCCAAAAGCAACTTACCCAAAGAGGAGCAGACAGCACTACTTAACCTGAAACAAGACACCAGCATAATAATCCTACCAGCAGACAAGGGCAACGCCACGGTGGTCATGAACACATCTGACTATCAAACCAAATTAACCAACCTACTCCAAGACTCCACATACAAACCCCTAAACACAGATCCCACCACCTACCTGGAAAAAACCACTAGATCCAAAATAAAAGCCTCCCCCATCAGCGAAGAGATCCAACAAAGAATCATTCCAAGAGAGAAATCATCCAGATGCCCTAAGCTCTATGGTCTCCCCAAGATACACAAAGAAGGAACCCCACTTAGACCCATAGTCAGCTCCATAGGCTCACCTCTACAAAATCTAGCCAAATTTCTCGCCAAACAATTACAGCCCTATGCAGAATCCATCACCTCACATGTAACAAACTCATTCCAGTTCATAGAGATCATAAAGAAACAAAACTTACAGCCCAGCGACCTACTCGTGAGCTTCGATGTCATATCCCTCTTCACCCAAGTGCCAATCAAAGAAGCCTTAACAGCTATCCAAAACAAATATAACCCCCCCAAACACATCCTAGATCTGACCAACCACTGTCTATCCAACACATACTTCATCTATAACGGACAAAAATACAAACAAATAGAAGGAGCACCCATGGGATCACCTCTCTCACCTGTCATTGCAAACCTCTACATGGAACACTTTGAAACCCAAGCTCTAGAAAAATCTGATCACAAACCCAAACTCTGGCTCAGATACGTAGATGACACCTTCGTAATCTGGCCACATGGGAAAGAAAAACTTGACAACTTCCTTACACACCTCAACAGCCTACACCCCAAAATACAGTTCACCATGGAAACAGAAGCTAATAACCAACTTCCCTTCCTAGATGTCTTAGTCTACAAGAAATCCAATGGCTCCCTAGGACACACCATCTACCAGAAGAAAACACACACAAACCGCTACCTGCACGCACTCTCACACCACCACCCAGCACAGATCAACTCCGTAGCCAAGACACTCATCTCCAGAACCAAATGCCTAGCTGACGAACAACACCTAAAAACCGAACTACACACTCTCACTAATGTACTAACATCCAACGGATTCCCAAGAAATAAGATTTCCAACTTAATCAAAAAAGAAACTCCCACTAAAATCCATGACAGAGAACAAGAAAAGGCAAAGCCCTCCTCCCATACATAAAAGGCACCACAGACAAGATCAGCAAAATCCTGCACAAATATAACATCAAGACAGCATTCTGCACAAACAGAAAAATATTCACCATCCTAAGAAACCCTAAAGACAAAATTGAGTTAGAAAATCAAGGAGTATATGAAATCCCATGTACTGCTTGCCCCACTACATACATTGGACAAACCAACAGAAGAATAAGTGCACGCATTGAAAAACACAAAAACTCAGTCAAAAGAGAGGAACCAACTTCTTCCCTGGTCCAACACCTTAAAGCCACAGGACATGAAATTGATTTCAAAAAGACCAGAACTATTGCCAAAACTGAACATTTTAATAACAGAATAATCAGAGAAGCCATCGAGATAGAAAAACGCCCGCACAGCATGAACAAACAAGATGATACCTCCCGCCTACCAGCCATTTGGAAACCTGCCCTTATTGACAAACAAATTCCTAACACAAAGATTGACACCAGAACCACACAGGATGCCACCTCCACACATCCACGCAAAAAGCAAACCCAAACCC